>OY776674.1:164519050-165940662 GCA_963675555.1 Leptura quadrifasciata | reverse complement strand
ATGTTTTGGTGTAGATTTTGTGATAATTCGTTGCTAAGTAGAAATGTGGCATCATCACCATACAGTATTGGAACAACTTCGGAAGCTAAGTTGAAAGACATATCGTTAATATAAATAATAAATAACACCGAGCCAAGGACAAATCCCTGTGGCACCCCATAATCGACTCTAGAGAATTGTGATACGTTACCATTAAACTTGACACATTGTTGACGGCCACCAAGGTAAGATTTTAATAAATTTAAGGCATTTCCTCTTATACCATAGTATTCTAATTTTGCACAAGTACCTCGTGGTTCACAGTATCAAAAGCCTTAGACATGTCATAAAATTTAGCAGTGCAAAATTTGCGTTCTTCAAAAGCTTCTATAACAATTTCATACATTTCACAGATCGCATCAATAGTAGCCCTTGCCGGTTTGTACCCAAATTGAGCATCAGCTAGTAATTTGTTCTTCTCAAAAAAGTGTCTGTTTTTTAGAATAATTTCAAATATCTTAGAGATAATAGGAATAATTGATATAGGCCTATAGCTATCAGTATTATTAAAGTTACGTTTTTTATATACAGGAGTAACGATTTTTTGAAAATATCAGAATAAATCCCACATTCAATACATAAGTTTATTAAGTGAGCAATAGGCTTAGCAAGAACATCACTAACTAATTTCAGAACTTCACTATTGAGATTAAACACGTCTTTAGCTTTGATATTCTTCAGTTCAGATATAAGTTTTTTAATTTCCAAGTCACACACTGGAAACAGATAAAAAGATTTGTTTAGTTTCGGCACTTTGTTTAAGAAGTCTGTGAACTTAGTTTCATCAACTTTATCAAATTTACACATTACATTGCTTATGACCTCTAGGAAATAATCCGAAAATTCATTTGCTGTCAGATTAGATGTTTCGATTTTTTTTATTTTCTCTGTTTTTATTAATTATTTCCCAAGCAGCTTTTTGTTTATTACAGGACATGAGAATTTTTTCATTATTTGCAATTAACTTAGCTTGCTTAATTTCATCTTTGTAATCCTTTTTTAGTATACTATACACTTGCATATCATTTTTATTTTTAGTTGAACAAGCAACTATATGAACTGCATCTAATGTATTTTTTAATTGCAGTATATTACTATCACAGATGAAATTATATAACATCTTTCTGTTTTATTTCTATTAATATAAAAAATACAAATAGAACAATATAATAATTACCCTTATTTTGCCCTAGATTACCCTTAATTACACATATTTACCTAAATTGCTCTCATTTTCCCCAAAATTACTCTTAACGTTATTTTAACTTAATTACCGTTAATTATCCTTCATTACCCTTAATTACTCTCTAATTGCCTCCCACCACTCTAATTGTCCGCACCACTACACTATTACATCACTACAATTGCCCCCCAGCACCACAGATAAGCCCCGCCCTCTTACGTCCCGCCCCTAAGCCCCATCACTTTAATTACCCCCACCGTCGGAGAAACATTTGGTATGTTGTCATCACATAAACTGAAGTACATTAAAAACCTATAAAGGTAAGTGATTCAATTTGCCGGGGAAATAGTACAGAGAATAACGGTTATTTTAATGATTTCGTAAAGTTGCTGCTGCGTTTTTTGTCTGTACGGCTAAATTACAAACGAGTCTCGGACCTACATATACAGTGACGTCCATAAGTAACTGATAAATTCATTAACTACGTAATTAAGAATTTATGAGTAAAATCCTAAACCACGTCAATTTTTTATTCTAAAATGCCATTTTTTGAGAATAATTTTATACCTTCCCCTTCAACCCCGAGGGTGCGTGTGACAGCTCATTTGAAAGGGTTTTTTATTCTTTATCCAGCAAGCAGCAGATTTCTTGAATGTCTAACTTTTTATTGAAAAATATTACACTTTTAATTTTACTAAGTAAATAAATGAACATAAAACAGTTGAAATCAAATACTCGAACTGTTCGCCCGTAGCTTCTTGACAATAATAGAGGCGTTGCTGAAATTCTTCTAAAACATTTTGTATCGTTTCCGGGGCCATTTGATTAATTTCTTACCTTATTCTGTCTTTTGGATCGTCAGAAATATTTGGCCTGTTAAGGCAGACTTTCGAATTTCAGTTACCCCATAAAAAATAGTCAAGGGGTTTCAAATCGGATGAACCGGCAGGCCACTCAATTTCACCGCATCTACCGATTGGTAGGTATTGGGAAAAACTTGATTGAGATAGGCTCTTACTTCCAATACAAAATATGGTGTAGCTCCATCCTACGATACGAAATATTTCTATCAATTTCATTAGGGTTGTCATATGGTCCGATAATTTGAGAATTTAAAATTCCAGCCCAAACGTTAGTAGATATGCTATGAGCGTACGGGACAAAAATCCCATGTTATTTCTTTTGAAGGTTCATTCTGATTTTTCAAGGTCACTCGTGGAAGGAGCCGGCTGAAATTAGCCGCTCATGCGCATATCTGTAGCTAACTTCACGAATTGGCGCGAAATTCAAATATTGCTCCTCCCTCCCATGATATTCTCAGGAACTATCCATGAATTACTCCAACGAACTACCCATCAACCGCCTATAGTAGTTTATGGGCATGAGTAGTTCATAGGAGTGTCATGGGGGTGTAATATCTACTAATAATTCAAGATCCCAGAGCACCCAGACCTACGTTAGGGCCCCGCTTTCAAGCTAGCAAGTACGCAACACGTTTTTACCAACATATTACACCTTTACTGTGAAAATCTTAGCTTTGCTAAAATGACGTACGTCTGGGAGCTCTGGGATCTTATTCTATAACGTTCACCTTCTCAGGATATTGGGTATTGGCTGTTCTGTTGGCTGTTCCATTTAAGACGATTGTTGCTTCATCAGAAGAAAGAAAGTTTTTTTATAAATAACGGATCAGCAAAATTCCAATCGGCGATCAGGGTCATCGTCGTTAAGTTTGGTCCTTCAATACTTTTGAAAATTTATTGAAGAATAACCATAAACGTGCCATCAATTATTATGACATTATTTCATAAACTGGTCCATAGGCTTTTTAAAAGTTTACTAACATTTACCAAAAAATAATATACAGTGTGATGTTAACGACTCCAAAAGCATATTAAAAAAAAATTGAGGTCGGTCCTTGAATTTTTCCAAAATCACTTAAGCTATTTATTAACCTAAAAGAGTATAATATGTATATCAAATTTTATCTAAATATGTGCAGTCATTTCAAAAATATGGCGGACTAATTTCTGGTCAAAAACCATAAAACATCCAAATTTAACAAATTTATTTGAATTAAAATGTGTTTTCAAACATTTTAAAATAATAACTTCATGCTTTATTACCAGTTAACTTCTCCGGAGCCCTTTATATTCAAGTGTATAATCAGCTCATAACATCTATAAATTTGTGTAATTAGAACTTCGAACTATTAAGTCTATTTCAGTAATAAAAAAACTGTATAACGTACATACAGTTATTTAGCAGTAATTCAATAGATTATTTGAATTAATATAATATGGACTGTATGCCCTTTCTGTTTGCTAGACAGTATCTTATTACATAAAATTATATCGTCTAGAGTTACCCTGAATATTAATACATCATAGTACATGTAGTACTGCGCTTTGTAATATACATTAACCAACATACAACTTCACGATCTAGTTAAACTTTACCATAGAAATCCATTATTCATTTCTAATCCGCGCTTACTACGTTTGGGCACTAACTTACACGATACGAGAGAGTAATATATATTTACAACGAGACAAAGTATAGATTTTTTTATTTGGTTAATTCGTTTCAAGAATATACTTTCCTGGGTTTTAACCTGCATAGAATTGTTAATAAAAGTTTTAAATTTCAATTTGTTGTTTACTAGGCTAATACTGTTACAACGATTGTTAGAAACGTTAGCCTTTCGCCAATAAAGAAGCAAACGTTTAAAAAACGTTTTAGTTAACGGTGACCCGCCATTGATTAGCCATTGTATTACGAGGTTGAATCAGCGGATAATTGCCACTCAATTTAACGTAAATTACAATGTTTTTATAATGTCTTGATTGTTATACAAATTAAATCAACCTTAAATGTTTCGAGATATTTCTCAAAGTTGATTATTTGTTGATAAGAATTATGTGCTACTACTGATATATATTGATAATAAATTAGTTAAAAAAATTCTCAACAATTATAAATAAGTATTTATACAAGTAACGTTAATTATGTTGCCTCTGAGTAATATATACTAGACTAGCGGACAACACTATGTTAGCGACTTTCTAGCAAATTCACCTACCAACAAACTTGTAGAGAGGTTCTGGAATCGTATATGTCAAATGAGTATGATGATGTTTTCATACGTTTAATTGCTTCTTGAAATTGTATATTGTAAGCGTTGAGCCATTCAGCCGGCATTTCTAACATATTTTATTCTCACGTTTTAATAACGTTTAATATTTAATTAAAACAACTCCATTCTCTCACATAAAAACATTAATACGCAATTGAAATTATATAGGTCGTTGAAAATTAACTGTAATAATAAGGCAACATATAAAATTTATTCCAAATGATGTTGCTTTTGTGGCCAATGAAGCAATAACGAAGATCAATGACGTTTTTCTAATGTTTCATTATTTGCTCCTTGTAATTATATTATAATAGTTAGTCACGTCTTAATAACTTATTATTTAATTAGATTAAAAACGCATAATATTTAGTTAAACAAAATTCTTTCGATTACATAAACATAATCTTAATATACTACTAACATTATATAGACCGTCGAAAGTATTATATCTGTCAGGAATTAGGTGAAAGCGACGTTCATTTTATCATCAATAAAGCGTTAACGAGGATTAAAGTAACGTTTTTCTGACGTTTATTTGCTTCTCGAAATCATATTTTAATAGTAAGGTTTTAATAACTCATTTAATTGAGTTAACATATTTAAACCACGTAAGTTTCACGTCAATACATAATACAACACTAATGTTATAAATACAGTAGTTGACATGCTCATATTATTTGGTATTTAAGAGATTTAAAGAAGTCTCGTAAGAATTTAAATTAATTACAAAGATCCTGGAAGTTTATTTACTTTATAGAAGAAAATTCAATTGTATTTTTTTTTATATAAAATATATTCACCTGTAAATCACTTAAATGTCACCATATTAATTCATGTTGGAGCCATGTTTCATTTGTCATTAATAAAACATTATTGAGGGTCGAAGAAGTAATTTTTCGGTTAATTCTAGACATTTTACTAAAATTTAACTGTCACGTTTTTATAACGTACAGAATAAGTACTTGAATAAACATTTTCACATTAATATATTGCCAAGACAAATCAGGCCTTCGAGAGCATTGTGACTGTCAACGTCTGGACTGAAGTATAGACTTAATCATTACGTTAATTACTTTCACGTCCAGTGGAAGTATAGTAACGCAATTTTTGTTGTTGTAATGGGCTTGAAATGTCATGAAACGTTGAGATTTTAAATTTGAGCGAAAAAAATTTTTGTCTGTCGGTGTGTCTGTAACTTTTTTTTGTGCGCACGTTTACTCTGGACCGTTTATGATATTGACCCGAAATTTGGTATACTTATGTATTATAACGAGATCTGGAACTAGATTATATTTTGACCTAATTCTGCTTAAGGGTTCGGGGTAAATGGGATAAATAAGGGTAAATAGACAAGGCAAGCAGGTAAGAGTACATAAAATTCCAATTTAGGGCATATACGAAAAGTCAAGGTCTCAAAATTTTTTTTGGCATCAACAGCCACCCTCCACTATTCACCCCCAATCACCCCAACACTTAAAATGAAAGGGAGTAAAAAAAAATGTGATTTAGTGTATATACAAGAACGAAACGCCTCAAAAAATTTTCTTGGCGTTAGCTACCTCTCTACCACCCCCATTGCCATCCCCACCGTATTATTAAAGGGAGTAAAAAATTAAATTGGGATTTAGTGTGTATATGAAAACCAAGGGACTCTAATTTTTTTTGGCATTAGCCATCCCCTCTACCACTCCTATTGCCACCCCCGCCCTATTATTAAAGGAGTAAAAAATTAAATTTGGATTTGGTGTGTATAAGAGAACCAAGGGCCTCTAAAAATTTTTTGGCATTAGCCACCCCCTCTACCACCCCCATTGCCACCCTACCCTCTTATTAAAGGGAGTAAAATATTACATTGGGATTTAGTGTGTATAAGACTTGGAGACAAAATCTGGATGTGGAAGTAGTGATTCCTTGGGCAGCGGTTTTTGAACATTGAAATCAACGTGGTTTTTATGTAAATTAAAAATTAATCACAAAACTAATTTTACTTCTCAAATTATATCAATAAATTTATCTGTTTTTAACGTGTACTATTCTGATATGTGATATTTCCAATGGGATGAAATTTACTAAACATTTCAGTGACTTTTTTAAACGAAATGCAGTTATAGTCGCTGTGGGCTATCTCATTGGATCTCGCTTCTTTCCTAGGCCCACTGTAGTTTCGTTTATTATTAACAACTTTGTAGATGCTTTGTAGTACATGCATTATTCTTGTTGTTTACTGTCGTGGTTGTCTGTTAAGCGGAGGGCTTGAATAAATCTCATTTCCATTAATTTCTCAGCAACACTAGCCCATCATTTTGTAGGGCGTAATCTTCACCTCTTACTATTCCAGTCATTATAATGGTTCTTTAATGCTCTATCTCGGGACGTGCATTTAAAAACAATAAAATATTTCTTAAATTTTTTACATATTTAAACTATTTGTGTGGGGCGAGCGTAGGTGCGTCTTTACTATGTACATACTTCGGTATGCGATGTAAAGCAACGACAGGCGCAGTTAGTACTTGGATGGGTGACCATTCCAACGGAAACCGCGTTCTCACCTCACACATCTTCCAGCGGCTTGTATATCAGTGTATGCGCGGAAGCTATACAACCTTTGGCGAGGGTTGTATAGGAGATATACCATCCTTCGGAGGGGATGTAAAGCCGTCGGTCCCTTGTCTATTAAATGTTAGGCAAGTAAAAGATCCCTACTCTTCTTAAGGGAAGAGGTTCGGCAAAATTCCTGGTTGGGGGTAGCTCGTCTACAGGCGTCGGTGTTAGGCCTCAGTAGCGGAAATAGGCCGACGTTAAATAAATGTATTAAAAAAAAACTATTTGTGTTAGTATTAATGTGTTTGAAAGTTTGCACACTCATGGGTAATGAGGTTTGTAAAAAATAACTCAAATATGTTTGGCGTAAATTGGTTTTGCTTTTCCGTATTTATTTCACAAAAAATGTAAAGCGATATACTTACTTTGGCAACTTAAACGGATGGGCTATTGAAAACTGTAGGAAATTGTGCCAAACGAATAAAATATGAAAATTCGTAGGCGTGCAGACGTCGTGGTATGTGGATTTATTACACTGTGTTTTCTTTTTAAGAAATTAGCACAGCAAATGCTACGTTGAAATGTGAAATGTTGAATTACTAATGGTTTTTCCAACTAACAAAAATATGGCACACTATTTTAAAATTGCAAATCAATTGAGGATTTCCCAAGGATATCCGATTACAGTTATGTTAAATATTAGAAAGAAAACACTGTGCAATTTTTTCAACAATATAATAATTAATATCAATATTGTGAAGTTAAAAAAAAATATATTTCGTGAATTTCTTGGAATATTTCAAATGTGCTTTTAGAGGGCGGAATATTAAACATAATATTTTTAGTCGCAAACTCCTCTATAAATCCTTATTTTACTATAAGGAAAGTAACCAGATTGCAACCAAAGTTACAAATCTGGCGCGTTAAGTGTAATAATTGCATATTAGCGTTTTGATGGTAATATGCAATTATTACACTTAACGCGCCAGATTTGTAACTTTGGTTGCAGTCTGGTTACTTTCCTTATAGTAAAATAAGGATTTATAGAGGAGTTTGCGACTAAAAATATTATGTTTAATTTTTCTTGGAATATGTTTTGAAAAAATAATTCGAGTAATACGGAGGTACAACATTATAAAAAATTGGACCATCACAACTCGGACAAGCACTCTAGCATTTAGGAATATGTCGGGCTAATATATTCTCGTACTAACATCAAAAAGTAATGATAAATATACTTTACTGTTATAAACTATTGTGTTTCAAATCTCAGTACCAAATTTGACCAAAATTGTTAGAACCGTTTTAGAGAAAAATTATTTAATTCCTTTATTTTAAAGTATAAAAAAATAGAAATGTATAGAATTTCCAAGTACTCGATCTTACTTGGTTATGGAATATTATCTAACTCACCCTGGTGCTTGTTGTAGTAGTCACACATTTTATGTACAGGAGAATATTTTAAGACATTAATACGTGGGGTCGGTAAGTAAAAACATTGCTTTTGTCTGGATGTTATACGTGGAACATGAAAATGAAGTGTTAAGGTGAGAATTTCGAAAAGAGAGAGGTCCGATAGGAAAATATTTACTGTTTTTGATCATAACTTCCTATTCTAACACACATATTGCAAACAAACTATAAGACTACCTAAGTAGAACAATAACAAGAGTAGTGTTATAAATTTTCACTCAATAATTTCTATTGTTTGCAAAATAGTTAGATTTAATTTTAAAAACCATGTCAATTTCCGTATTTCCTAAATATAAATCTAACTGTTTTGCAAATGTTTGAAATTATTGAGTGAAAATTTATAACACTACTCTTGTTATAGTTCTACTTAGGTAGTCTTATAGTTTGTTTGCAATATGTGTGTTAGAATAAGAACTTATGGTCAAAAACAGTAAATATTTCCCTATCGGACCTCTCCCTCTTGGCTATTCTCACCTTAAGTAACTCGCAGCTGTCATTTTGCCCCGACATAATTTATGAATAAAGGAGAGGAAGAAACATTTTTTCCTACGTTCGAGCAAATCTAAAGAGGATCTAAGGAACAAATCTTCAAAGAGGATCTAAAGAACAAATCTTCCTATGGAAATTCAATTGGGGGATAAGCATTGTCAGATTTGAACGTTAATAATTTTAAGAATCTGCGTTGTATAGACTCAATTTTATTAATATGTACATTATACTAGAGTTTCCAAATAAGGGAGGCATACTCCAGCTTTTAACGGATAAATGCAAAATCTAATAGCTTGAAGGAATTGTTATCAGATAATTCGTGACTGTTACGTATTAAGAAACCCAACGCAAGTGTCAGCAAGGTTGATCTGTATGTGGTCGGTGAAAGATAAAGTCAAAATTCACACCTAGAACTTTAGAATGTTTCCTCCTTTTTTAGAATGTGTCATATCAATATTATAATCATATTCTAATTCTGACGCTTTTGTAGTAAAAGTCATCGTACAGTATATTCGTGCATTTAAGGTTATTAAGCCATTTTCAAGTCAAGTTTGCCTCTAGTTTTTGGCATGTGCGTTATTCTAGAATGGATTTTAAGATCATCAGCATACATTAAACAACAAACATCTAAACTCCATCCAACCCCTGTTGAATAACGGTCGATAGAACCACGATAGAAAACATATTGACACCTGTTCGCGAGGTATGACTTAAAAAATTCAATTCAAATTATCAGGAATATCATACATATTTAATTTGTTTAAAAGTGTATCGTGGTTGAGTATGACGAAACAGTTATGAAGGTTCACTGTATGATAGACTATACACTTTTGATTTTTTTTTCACATATGTAATATGTACGCGGTCCCACGATAATTTTGTGTCTAAGAAAACGTTTAAAAATTTAATTTAATTTCTGACAGTAGAGTTATCTTTTCCGCTTTCAGTTTTAGCCTGATTGAAACGTAATTATTAATTATTATTAACCGGTAATAATTTCTCAGCTTTTGGCTGTGATGTATCCGCATTATCTAACAATTCCTTAAAATCAGGAAAGGTATTTGATACGGTGGTGTCGTCGGCAAGTAGTGTAAATTGTTTGTCAACCATTGAACTGGGCAAGTGATTAATATATATTAAAAATAATATGGGTCCGATTATAGAACCGTGAGGCACGCCATATTTTGTAGGTAATGAAGTTGAATTTGAATTTTTGTTGGTAGCGAAATTGTAACGATTGCTGAGATAGGAGGCGGTTAAATTTCTACTGTTTTCATCACATCTGTAACTGTTAACTTGTCTAGAAGTTGACGTCGTCTCAAGTTTTGTGAAGTAATGAGTGAAAGTTTATTGCCATTCCATCTCCATCCGCCTCTGTGAACAGTAATATTTGCCTATTGACCTGGCTTAGATTCCACACTTCCGTACCGTATATCACAACACTTTGGGCAGTGGTTTTGTAAATACGCATTTTGGTATCTTTCCTAATATCTCTATCCCATATAGCTGAGTTGAGCGCTCCAATGGTTTTCCCGCCCTTAGTTATTCTTTCTGGAACTTCATCTTTGCTCGTCCCTTGAAGAATACTTCCAGGTATTTACATTTATCCACCCTTTCTATCATTGTGTTACCTAAGTTGTTACGTTCGTCACTGCCTATTGTTAAGTACTCGCATTTATTTAAGTTGACCTTGAGCTAACGAAGTTTTCTAACCATATAGCTCATGTCTTCTTCGTCTTCTGCGATTACTACTTAATCGTCCGTAAAATAGAGACTATAAAGAGTGTCATCCCCCACCTCATGTCTCACGCTTTTGCACTTACGCGTCCACCTTTTAAGGACCTGGTCGAAATAGATTGCAAATATTGTGGGAAATAGACAACAGCCCTGTCTTAGAACCTTTGTTGTGTTGAAATATTCAGACAGTGTTGTTCTATTAATTTTTATTGCGGCCAAGTTCTGTTTATACTAAAGGTGATTAGCTTTGATTAATGTTGGCTCTGTGCCAAGTTTTATTATATCTCTCCTTAATTGTGATATTGGGACACTGTCATATGCTTTTTCCAAATCTATGAGAAATATACGGATTTCTCTGTTTCGCTGTCTCCTCTTTTCTAGAACTATTTTCAGACTGAAAAGGTTATCTATTGTAGATCTGCCTGCTCTAAATCCTGCTTGCTTCTCCGGTTGCCAGCCGTCAATGTCTTTTTCCACTATGTTTCTCAGTATTCTAGGGTATATCCTCATATTGTCGATATGACAGCCGTACCGTAATTTTTTGGGTCTTCTTTCGGGTTCCTTTTATGGCTAGTGGATAATAGAAAGTCCTCCATTCGTTTGTACATTTTTGTAATAAATTGATCGACTAGAAACTATTGACCTAAAAAAATGAGGTGTCCTATATAAGAAAAGTGCAGTGGTGGCTTTAAGAGTAAATAGGTGGAGATGGTAGGTCCATTCATAAAAAATTGTATTCTAATTTTTTTACGTGTTTTTGTGTTTTTTGAAAAACCAACATAACCAAATTTATTTCAAATGATTCATAAAACCATTTATGAGAAAAAATTGCAATTTAAAAAAAATGTCTATCTATTGATATGTTTACAAATAATAAATAATATTGTAGCCTACTATCTTGGTATACTACAAATAAAAACGGTATCGGTCCCAATAGTCTATGATATTTAATATAATATTTTATTCAATGATATTTTTATTGATTTATTTAGAACAACCATTTACAAAAAAAAATCGGCAGCTACTGGAAGTGGCTGGAACCTCCCCACTCGGTGGATCTTTGAAGCCGAAAAGAGCATTAAATTGTGTAACAAAACGGCACTAAACGTAATCCCATCTCATCCAAAACCTTTTCAGATCTTCTGAGGCACTAAAAAACCCTCAACTTAATGAATTTACAATCATCTATGCGAGTTATTACCTACATTATCGCTCGTTGAATAATATACTATTAGGATATTAACAACTTTAACATCACTTGAACGACTAAGAAAGTCTAGTTATCCTAAATACTACAGATTTGTAAAGCAACAAACTGAAAATTGGTAAAGTGATAATCTATAATAAATTCACCAACGAAGGTACAGAAAGCATATGATATTGATATTGTTACATCTACCTTTAAAGTTTGTGACAATCCACTAAAAGTTACAAATGTGCCGAAATCTTATTAACATGACATGACACCAACGTTATCGGATGACAAACGATGACAACGACAATCATCAAAATTTGCTCATTGCAATCCGATCGCTCGCGGCTGTCTTTGTTAAATCAAACATTAGCATTTCAGTAATTTTACTATATTTTAGAGGAATATTTGTAGTTTAATTCTTCGATTTGTCTGTATACATATTTAAAAACGGCACTAAACGTAATCCGCTCTACTTCTAGAGCAGTGAAGAAACCCTCACACGTGAATTGACACGTGATGTGACGAGTTTCACGATGTAACCGCTACGCGCATCGATCATGTCATGCGAAATGCGATCTATGCCATATTTGCTTTGTTTTTAATTTTTTTCACGGAAACCAAATCGAAAGCGTGGAAGTGTGATATATCGTTGAAATCAGAATTTTAACTGCTTTTCAATGGTTCCATTGTAAATTGAAAGTAAATATAAAATAAACAACTTGTTGCGTCAAAATGGCACTAAACGTAATCCGATCTCAACCAAAACCTTTTCAGATCTTCTGGGACACTAAAGAAACGCACACGCAAAGTTTCATTCAAATCCGTTCAGTAGTTTCGGCGCTATCGTGCTAACACACATACACACACACAGACATTTTTCAAAAACCACTTTTTTGGGTTCCTAGGACCTCAAAACGTAAAGATTTGATGTTATCTCAATTTTCGTTTTTGAACCAATTTTAGTAACCTCTCACAATTTTATTGTGGAGAGGTTAAAACATGATTTCAAAAATTATGTTTTTCCTCTTAACTTTAATTCAGGCATTAGTAAGTACTGCCGTGAGCAGAAAAAAATAGGGCCACTTTTTTTTTCTAATGTAAATCTGTCTCTATTTGAATAGAATTGTAATGAGTAGCCGAAATAAAACAGATATCACTTTTAATTTATTTTTTATTTTAATGCTGTAGTTATTGCTATAGTAAATGATGAATGGTCAATGAGATAAATTGTACTGCGTTATAACATTAACAAAAATTTGGTGTGTAACATTTTAAGAAAGTGGAGAATTAGTAGAAATCCTGGATCAAAGGGCAAAGGATATCCTACTTAACAAGAAACTAACTATTCATATTTCGTTATTGCACCATTTCTATTTATAAGTTCTATAAGTCTGTTTGGCATAGAATTAAATAACCTTATACAATAATCATTAGTAATAATATTTTTCCATGCATTATTTACTATTTCCAGTAATCCTTCGGTATTCCGTGGTCTCACATTTCGTTTTTGGATACTTCTTACAAGTAGTCCCCATATTTCTTCCACAGGGTTAAGATCTGGACTATGACTGGGCCAGTTAAGAACATTGATGTTGTTATCTTGAAACCAGTTAGTTACGGTATGAGCAGTATAAACGGAATAACTGTCTTGTTGAAATATGAAGGAGCATAATATTATCTAAAATCTTAATATACGTTTCACTATTAAATCGTTCCTCAATATGCCACAAAACACTAGGACCACGTGCCGATATTCAAGTCCACATATTGACGGAAAATCTACCACTTTTATCATTGTTAGATATATATTTCTCATCGAATCGAGTATTCGGAGGGCGGTAAACACGAATACGACCGCTGTGTGTTGACTGGAAAGTTTTTTCGTCTGTAAAGATTACATTGTTCCAAAAATTTACATCATGCGTTAAAAATTCAAGCGCAAATCCTACTCGAGCTTCTTTATCTTCAGCTTTAAGTAAGTATTTCTGTGCTGCTGCATGACACCGCAGCTCCGCTTCTCTTAATCGCTGGCGACCAGTACTGCTCGATCCAGGAAAATTCGTTTCTTCAGCAGCTTGAATAACTGAATAAAATGGATTTTCTACTAAAGCATTTACCAATTGCAAATTTTGATCCAGGATTTCTACTAATCGTACCGTTTATTCTCCACTTTCTTAAAATGTTACACACCGAATTTTTTTCAATATTATAACGTGGTGCAATTTGTCTCATTGACCATCCATCTTCTGCTTTAGCAATAACACCATATTTAACTAAATCGTTTATATGAGGCATATTAGTTTTTTGCACACTTGCAATAAATTATGACAACTAACTGACAATGTCACAAAAATTAAAGTTAGATGTACACAACTAGATTTTAGCAAAATACCACCGTTATAAGACTTGTCCTATTTTTTTTGCTCACGACCGTACCAATAATAATGATTTACAAAAAAATATCAGCGCTAGGGAGCATGCTTACCTAGCTAAAACCTTTCCAATATTTGAACATGATTATGAGACGTCCTTTAATAATAGTAGTCGAATTCCAGATATGCAGTCATTGACAAACCCCCTGCTACAAACTGAACCATTGTACTCAATCACGAATTATTAAACAATCTAAAATGCTTAAAATTGTCTCCGCGGAGAAATCATTACTTCTCTTTACTCCTCGGAGAGAAGTTAAAATCTAGTTCGGGAAACATTATTTGAACTTTACGTTCTAATTCATTTCAATAAAATCTACCATGTTGTAAGTATATTTCACGCCTGGGCGGTTTACAATGTCACTTTGTAACTTTTAGGATTTAAATTAAGCGTTTGTATACCTCGACTTGCAACTATTTGGGAAATAGTCAACGATGAAATTTTCCACTTCTAATCAGGTGCTCATTCATGCCACTTTCAGTTGCTTATTGTTAAATCTTAGTAAATATCTTATATGTGACCAGCTTACAACAAATTTGTCTAGCATTTGTATTCGGGATTGTTCTCATATATGACTTTGTTAGTCTCCTTTGTGTCTACGCTTCACTTTATATATGAAGTACATGTTCTGTTTAAATAAATGGCTTATGCTCCGCCCTAAATTTTTATGGGCTTTATCACAAATGCTAAAATTGATTACGGATATATCTCAGCATGCATATACTGTACATCTAAATAGAATGGAATATAATATTTATTTTATTTTTAGTTCATTAGTTTCTACTCATGGGAGGAACGAAGAGTGTGTAATTCTGGGGGTTTAAAGCGAATGGTTTGAGAGCTACAGATAAAATTAATTTGTATCAAAACATTCTATTTCCGAATTTATGGAAATACTCGAATTATACCTAATATAGACTTTAAATAAGACTTGTTATTGCTGTTTCGAGACCTTTTTGATGGAAACAAGAAGCATGGCTGCTGAAAGACAAATACAAGACATATTCGTAGAACTAAGAAAAATTATTTTGGACTAGAAGAAGTACAAGAAAGACGTGAGGAAGAAAAAGAAAGAAAACGCCAAAAAGAAAAGGAAGAATTGAAAAAAAAATTACAGGTTCAACAAGGGGCTATCCTGTCAGTCACTAATGAAGTTAAGGAAAAAGTGGATAAAGTTGAATAAAAAGTTGGTAACGTCGAAAGAGAAGTTAATTACGTTAAGGGAAAAGTTACTGATGTCGAAGAGAAAGTAAATTTGGTCGAAGAAGAAATGGAGCGACTTAAACGGCAGTTGGGGGATAGAGGTGGTCAGCCAGTAGTATCATCAAGCCTTCGATTACAACCCCCCTCCTTTGATGGATAAACTTCTTGGTCAATATATAAAAGATAGTTTGAGGCAGCTGCATGCGCAAACATCTGGCGTAATGGCCTTGTTGTGGCATTAGTGCTAGCGTTAAGAGGTCCAGCCCCAGAATTGCTTTAGATAATTCCGATGGCACAGCAATACGATTTTAAAGTTTTAGAGGCTGCATTAGATCTGAGATATAGCGACCAGCACCTCGCCTAAGTATACCGGACTCAGCTCAAATCACGTACACAAAAGGCTGGGGAAAGTTTACCAGATTTTGAGGCCGCTGTTGGGCGACTGATATACCTGGTTACCCGCATGCTTCCATGGAATTCCTGGAACAATTATTGATGGTTGGCATTTTCATCGATTGCATAAGAAACGAGGCGAGTCTTTAGATTACCTCGAGATAAGACTGGTAGCGACGCCTTGATCCATGCCTTTGAGCCGCTTATAAAGGGACTCCACGTCCGAGACTGCGAGCCATAAAAGTAGAAGAGGAGGATGATGTAGAAAAATCGAATATGAAATCTATATTGGGAATCATGCGTAAAATGTTCAATCAGTTGATAACTAAATCAGATACACTAGGGAAGCAGGAACAAAGTGATGGACAGCCAAGGAGAGCAATTCTGTAAATGTCGCAATAAATTAAGAACCGTAGAGGCTGTGTTGGCTGGTGAACATGGTGCCCAGAGAGGTATGGGTTTCTCAACTTCGGGAAATTCCAAGTAGTCTGCTGTGTATCTTCACTGATCAACAAAATTACGCTGTGTCAGTGAGGTTTCCTGCTTTTTGGATCTCAGAACCAGACGTTTGGTTCACCCAGATTGAGGCGCAATTTAACGTCGCTAGAATTACTAACGGCAGGAAAAATTATGATCATATTTTAACTACCTTAGCAATAGAAGCAGTTAATGCCATTTATGCCGTAATTCAGAATCCTCCCGAACAAAATTTATATAATCACTTAAAGGACATCATAATAGTACGTCTCTCTTCTAGCGAAGAAAAACGTCTACATGACTCGTTAACAGGCTCTCAGATAGGTGATCGTAAACCATCTGAATTTTATAGTTATATGTTGGGTATTATTGGCGGCTCACATATGGTAAACCGAGACTTATTGGTCAAGCTCTGGAAAAGACGCTTACCAAAAACGATTTTTGTTGCCATTACTGTCTCTGGTAAAACTAATACAGAAGAAATTATGTCACCATCAGTAAATTGTTCTCTCTTTCCCCTGAATTATTTTCAGTAGAGGACCAATATATAAAATTATTACTATTTACTCCCACATTTAGGCGATTAAAAACTGTACGCAAATGCAATAAATGTTCTTGATGATTCTTACTTGGCATTAAATGTCATCTAAGTATTTCTTTGAGTATTTCATTCATGAACAGTTGAAATGTTTATTCAGCGTTTCGTAATCCAAAAGGCATTCGTAAAAACTGGAATAAGTCTTAAAGGAGAAATAAGAAGTAACCGCCGTTTTTTGAAAAAATATGGCAATAGAATAGTTTAGAATTAAAATCATGAATATGAAGTAATGGGTACCGGTCGGAAATAGCAATTGTATTTAGTTTTCTATAATCTCCACGAGGACGCCAATCTTTCGGTTCCTTCTTTACATGGAGCTAATCCTAGTTCCCCTATTATTTCTTCTTGGCGTATTCTTGCGTTCTTTAGAGCGAATAGTTTTCATTGAAACGTATGAGAGAGAGAAACGTATGAGGGAAAGTGCGGAATCCTTTATATAAAGTTATTTTCTTTTCATCTTTCCATATCGCTTAAATACTAATTTCAAATATACTCATCTTTATGAGAACTAAAATTCCATCGTCTTTTAGATGATTTTTACTGATTATCATTCTGCTACCGATGCAGTATGCTAACGCAATCCAATTCCTTTTATGTATGTAATGGCAGAAATTACCTTCCTTTTACTTCGCGAAAATTGCTTAGAATACGATTTCCGCTCTATCTAGTTAGTCCGCACGACAAGTTATTGCCAGAACACTAATCAATTAGATTATAATCAGTACAAGTTACTAATTTGTAAAAATTTGCAATTTATAATTTTATATCGAATGAAAACACGTTACTTTTATAAATGACAAAAATTAAATTTATTTTTACAGTTATTGGATTTATTTGGTTATGCTGCTTGAATATGTTTTGGATATAATTGCTGAAACATTTGTACGTGCACAAAATATATAAATAATAATGTGCATTGGTTACACCACACCGGCTGGAATTAAATAGTGCAGCAGTTACGGATGAAAACTTTTGAACCTTAATCGCGTATGCAAACTTATATTGATATACATGCAATTGCATTAATGAAACTGTAATTTTGGTATAATATAGATCCAATAGAATAAATACATAGATCCAGTAGAAAATGCGTGGAAAGAACTGAAACAATAACTAGTTACGAAGTGGAAAAGTAGCAAAGAAAAACCCTAAATTTAAAATAATAAATGTGGCTAAAAAGTATTTAGAAGATGAAACCCTATTTGTGGAAAAGAAGTTATACAGAATAAGATAAAAACTGATTTAGATTAAAAAAATATTACACCAGTACATTTCAAAATTACAAATAAATCAATACGGTATGAGTGTAGAAATAGATCCGTAAACATACAACAAAATAAATCATTTATTTAGGTATTTATTATACATTGGTGGGAAGACATGTAAATTTGAAAAAAATATAAATATTTTACAACGTTACAAGTAGTGTAGAAAATAGTCGCCTAGTTAAAGACTGTAGGAGCGTGTACATAATGTGCAGAGGAACATGAGTCGTGTGACTCCGAAACCAGATATGTGCAAATTGTAAATATGCATCTAAAGTTTTAATAATTACTAATAATCGATTTAACCATGCAACATATGATAGAGATCGTCCAAGTTTTAAAAGAATTTAAAAATGGTTACAGATGAAAGTAGAGTATCCTCCAATATTTAACGAGCAAGCATAGCAACCAGCAAAGAGCGATAATAGTACAACATATTCAAACTTAAGGATCTATTAATAACAAGGAAGAAATTGCCATGTTGATGAAAATACAGCCCAGCAGTATTAAGTCTGTCAAAGACACGTAGATAAGGAGGTGTATGACAAAGAATTAAAAATAAATGAATATAATTCAAATGTGCTTTTAGAGGGCGGAATATTAAACATAATATTTTTAGTCGCAAACTCCTCTATAAAATCCATATTTTACTATAAGTAACGTAACCAGACTGCAACCAACAGTTACTCTCCGGGCTATGTGCCCCGCCAGACTTGTAACTTGTAATTCAGCGCTCAGCGGGGCACATATCCCGGAGAGTAGCTTTTGGTTACAGTCTGGTTACGTTCCTTATAGTAAAATATGGATTTTATAGAGGAGTTTGCGACTAAAAATATTATGTTTAATATTCCGCCCTCTAAAAGCACATTTGAACTATGCTAAGCCCAGTCAGGCTATTTATTTTTCGATTGCAACAGACACTGGACCGCTAGATGGCGCCTGCTGACTATTTTAGATGTCGCTATTGTAAAAATACCGGGATGTACCAAATAGGCAAGGGATCCTCGTGCCGGTCGTCACATGCCTACCTTGCACTGACGAGAGCCGATAGCTCGAAACTGCAGTCTGCAAGTGGTGTGTGACGGCTGGCAAGAGAGCTCCTTTAAGTATGATCAGTCTTTTGGCTGGTGTTTGTTGCAATCGAAGCATTAGGGTTTTGATGGTAATATGCAATTATTACACTTAACGCGCCAGACTTGTAACTTTTAATTCAGCGCTCGGCGGGGCACATAGCCCGGATAATAGCTGTTGGTTGCAGTCTGGTTACGTTCCTTATAGTAAAATAAGGATTTTATAGAGGAGTTTGCGACTAAAAATATTATCTTTAAATGGATATAAGTCGGAAAAGTGTTTAACTCACAATAGAAGAGCAGGTGAAGTATTAGTCTATATCAAGAAAGAAAGTTTAAAATAATTGTAAATGAAGGAAAAGGAAATTATATTTGGATATTAGGCATTGACATTAAAATTAGTAATAAAATATATTAACTTGCAACAATATACCGCCCCTACAAACAAATGACAACCTATTTTCAGAGTATATTGAAATTTTTTGAAGAGAATATTGAATGTAAATGTAAAGTTGTAAAAACTGGTGAATTTAGTACTGATTTCTCACAAAATACATCTTATGAAAAGAAAATTAAATATATATATAACAAAATGATTTATATCAGTTAGTAAATATACCAACGAAGCTAACGTACTTAGGTTCAAAAACTGCAACAAGAATCATCACAAACCACTGATTTATTAATCATTTAAATTGCAATAATTAATCCTTAAAAATAACACAACTAATCATAACTTTAATCTAACAAATTCATTACTTTAAATCACTACTGTTTATTTTTATCTTATCACTTACTAATCTCATATGAATCTCTGTATATCAGAACTGGACTATATACTGAACTGAACTGTACTCTACACTGAACTTCCTGCTCCGGTTCATAAGCGTGAAACGTATATTTTACCTCCTTCTCGAATAGCCTAGAAATTTCTATAATTTTCTAGGTGCTAAATGGCGGTTCGTTAGTTGGCCCACAGATGGCGCCACCCTACCGGCCGTCAACTAAATTGATCTTCCCTCACTCTGTTCCAGGGATTATTTACACCTCTCTCTGTCAGAGGGCAGCGCCCAACAATATTATTCCTATTTTTCTTCTACATTGTCCTCCAGAAGAAATGATTCTCTTAGTTTAGTAGTCTCAGTCTAAGTAATGGACTAAAATCCGCTTTAAAGAACTTTGAGCAGGACTTTTTTACCAAGTAAATATTTTGGGGAAAATTGCTGCATTTCTTGGTACAAAGTTGTTCTCATTTTTGACAATGTTAACTTTTCCAAAAAAATTTTAATACAAATTGTTTAAAAAGAGTTTCATTTGACTCTAACTAAATAACAAAAGGAAAAAATTGGGAACATTTAGGATTATTTAGAGATTTTGTGTGTAATACTTAAATGTTTATAGTTATTTAGTAAAGAGGAAATTAGTGAGCCATGTAGAAACTTTTCTGTACAACTTGAATAAGAATCTGTACCACAATGGAAAATAGCATTTCTCATCTCAAAAACAATGTTTTAATATCCTGTGATCTAAGAGTGCTATTGTAATTTCATTTTCAAGCACTAAAGTGTAGAAAGTGGGTTCTGTCCATCGAGGAGTAAAAGAGATCTATCAGTACTTTAGTCCTTGAAAATGATTATTACAATAGCAATAGCGCGCACTGTTAGACTGATGAATGCAAAAAATAGTTTGTACCAATATACCACAAAGCGAAAGTGCTTTTTGATTCCACCTCTAATTGATCCTGCACAATTGGTGATAAAACGGGCACTTAGTCCCTTGGTTATAATTATAGCACACTATGTATAGCAATGGTATTTTCTAATAAATGGTACAATAGTTTATTTGAAAGTAATATTTAATAGCAATGCCATCAACAGATAGTTACTGAAAACGTGTGAACAAAAATAAATTAGAAGTATTTTACAGGCATCAGTTTTACTAAAATCAACAATCGTACATAATTTATAACCGTAATTTCTTCCGAGATTTAATGTATTATTCACATTTTAATTCGGAAATTGTGCAGTAAGTTTGAATGAAATTGTATTGTTCTAATATAATGAATACAACTGGTGCATCTTTTTCATTTTTTTTATTATAAAATGTTTTAGTCATAAAAAACATAGTACCTAAATATCTACTTTTCTTCAGAGAAACAGGGAAAAATAAAAAGGATATATAAATAGCCATTACTTCATTTGAACAGATTTTTTCGTATTGTGGTAGAGATCAAAGTACTGTCAATCTTAATAAATAAAAAGTAATTAATCCTAAAAATATATAATCAGCAATACTTTTAGGGCGCGTTGTACTAAAAATTTGATCTCCGAATCAACATTGATTCGAGGACCAGTGGTCCAGATTCGTTGTACTATTGCAAATCGGCGTTTTAACGATGGTTGATTCGAAGATCAACTAAATCCACTATGTTGGAGGTTTAAAACCTGGATCAGTTGAATCTAACCTCACATTTTTCAAATTATATTGATTTGTGCTCAGCGAACTTCTTTTTGCTGCGGGCTTTGATGTTTTTAAATTTATTTTTTAATGAGTCGATGTCACGGAATACTTTTCGCCTTTGGATTGAATTCGTCCAATATTTTCTTCCAAGCTTGAGCTTTCACCTTATTGTTATCGTGGTCTGTCTTTTTGCATTCAATTTGTTTAGCGTATTTTCTCATCAATGAGGTCAACAAAACTTGCTCTTCAGAGGTAAAATTGCTTACTCTATTTGTTCTGGGGTTGGTGGCTTACATGGTTGTATTGTTTATAGATTATATTATTTATTAAGTAAAAGTGATAATTTTATTGTCAGATTATCTCAGCAATTTTCTCAACTTGTCACTCTCGGTAATTTGACATGTAGAAGAAAGGTTATAATCCACAATTTACGTCACAGATCAGAGACTTATATTAGGCGCGTTTTATTGTACCCAGAAACATTCTACTCGTAGAAGTAGAACCGTTTTTGCCGTTTTATTGACCACCACTTTTTCAACTTTTGCTACTTTCCCTACGACCGAATTTGATCGTAGGAAGAGTAGATTCCTAGTCACAAAGTAAAAAGTCACTAAATAGTGGTCTTACAACAACAAAAAACAAGCTAGAATTGAGGTTATAAAAATTAGTCAAGTAAATATTTTACATAGAAACGACAATAAATTTGAAATTCACGAACTATAAGTAAAACGTACTTATATTATAAAACAGGCGAGTCTGCGGGTCGATGTCCTACTAAGGGGTAGTGACACCTAATGTTTTTCAGACAAAATCCGAAAAGGTAATTAATAAATGATATTAGGTATATTTACACATTCATATTCTATAATGTATATTACATATTATAACGGAGTAATAAATCATGAATATAAGGGGTGGATGTAGGTGGGTGATCAAGTTTACATACTCTTTCGTATTAGTTAGTCATTATTTATTAAGAGATTACTCATCACTGAGGTGTAAATCGTCCACTTAGCAATAACTTGTTTATGTGATATGGTCGTTAGTCTCTGACATGATCTCAAAAACACGTGAAACTTACACATCAGTCAGCCTGTTTCATTCGTTCATTGCTTATTAAAAATCACCGTTGCGTTCAGCCTTCGAAAATTATCAAAATTGATGTAATAGCAGCAGCTACAAGAAGTACCTTATTATTCTGATTCATGGTAGAACTGTTATAGTTCAGTTAAAAGTTTTCGTTTCTCGAAAATCAAATTACAAATCCACAAGCATTAGTAGTACCTTAAACATTTTACATTAAATCGCAAAAGTACTTGTGGCAACATTGATGAACCGTTTTATTGACGCATCAAAATTACTGCTCGTAAGAGTAGATTCGAACTAGCAATAAAACACGCCTATTGATTTACGTACTTTTGACAGAATCAGTGATGTCAATATACACAGTCACCCACTTAGAACCAGATGAGCTGATTCTACGATAACTTTGCTTCGTACAGCAGAAAACTGTTTTAATCTTCGATTAAATTTATCGTGGTTTCCGTGATCGTAGGATTAAAAAAGATTAGTACAACGCGCCTTTAATGACAATGGCATTTCTTAACATTAATATGAGCAAATAATTAAACCAAGTTTTAAGTGCTATTTCAAACACTAAAAATTAAAAATTATGAGCCCGACCCTGCTTTGACATACGTCTAGCAATGTTATCGCTATGATGCTGCCTCTAGTAGCAAAACACCCAACTATTTTACAAAATTTAACAAATTCGTATTCGACATTAAACTTTAATAGGAGCAAATATTATTCAGGCTTTTCACTTTTTTTAAGTCTCTTTGTAGAATATAAAACAATTTATGGCGATTTAGGACAAATGTTATGTATGTTCGCATTGAATAATCACGGAGAAGATAATTTTGGAAACTTAATTTTACCTAGGATTACAGTATAAAATATAATAGGTCCTGATCTTAACTTTGCTAGTTTACATAATGAAATCAATTCTGAATTCTGTTGGCTCGTTTTTAAGAGTAGTGTAAAATAAGAATGAGGATATTTTACGCACTATTTGACCTTGGTAACGCACCTTTAAATGCTGAAGAAGTGTATGTTTAGTGATTAATCTAGAAGGCGCTGAGGATGATGTTTTTTAGTGTAGCCCATTACTGTGGAATTTGGCATATTCTTTATTAGATACTATATTTATTTTATCAAGGTAAATTAAAAATTGATTACTTGAATAAGGTAAAAAAATACACGAACCTTTTTACTTGTTCTCTCTACTTGCATTTAATTTGCATTTGCAGCGTAGTATCTTACACCAACCTGGGCGGTAATGTAGTTGCTAGAGATTGCAGGGAAATATAATCTGGCATAAGTAATTACGGAAGCCGAGTAGATAATAACATGTGAAATTTGATATTCACAGTAGTTTGCCTACTGGTTTTCATAATTATTTTACAAGTTGCCTTTCTCATCTAAATATTAACGTGTGGTTGGATTATATTAATTGACCCAATTTTTGTGTTTATTCCGATTTATATTATTTGCAAAACATAACCTCTGACTTTTCCTTTGGCGTAAACGTCACGGGCGCAGAGGCTCTTTTTTCCAATAATTCTATTATTTTGTAGATTCGGTGATTTGTTTTGAAGAGGATAATAGTACATGTGGTAGAAAACCCAAATAATAGGAAAGAATATTCGTAGAATGCCACAAATAACTTTCAGACAATACCCAATGCAAACTTCTCTCTGTATGATTTGAAAGATCAGCGGTACGTTATTATTATACAGGGTACATATACAGTGTATCGTACTTATGAGTCCTTATAACTTAGATGTAAAGGGTGGGCCAATAGTACGTCGGACCTCGATCTCTCGAGTTCTACGAGAGCTAGAATTTTTAAAAAAAATTGCAAGTAAAATAGATAAAAGAGTCTATAACTGGAAATTATTTTCGAACATACAGGGCGAGCCAAAACGAAATTACAGGACCAAGTGCCTTTTTTAAATGGAATGCTATGTATATCAGTACATTTTTTTGAAGCCTCTTTCTAGGCTCTATTCATTCCTATATTAGCATTGAATATCTCACAACCACTTGGATGTAATGAATTTTTTTGTTGAAATAATGCAATTTGCAGATGGATATTTAAAAAATCACCACAGTCACAATTATGGGTTTTAAGAAAAACTTATGTGAATACCAGTTACGAGACATCTAGTTAATGTTTTTGAATCATTTTCATTTCCTAAAAATGTACAGAGTGGACATGGAACACCCTGTATATTTTTCGACGATGTGATGTAGAAATGAAAAACGAATATTTTTTGTAAGTACTTCCCTATGGCTAATTGCAACCAATTTCGTTTTATAAGTAAATGTCAAATTCAAGAATAAATTTTAAAAAAAAGATTCCCTCAAATATTTCATTAGAAAAATTTATAATACTTGTTCGACGTGTTGCCCATTTTGATTGACACGCGTCTTTATGCAATTTTGAAATGAGGCCATTTTCCAACGAAGACCGCGTCCTCGTCTCACACATCTTCCAGCGGCTTGTATATCAGTGTATGCGCGGAAACTATACAACCTTAGGCTAGGGTTGTATAGGGGATATACCATCCTTCGGGGGGGGAGGGATGTAAAGCCGTCAGTCCCTTGTCTTATTAAATGTTAGGCAAGTAAAAGATTCCTACTCTTCTTAAGGGAAGAGGTTCGGCAAAATTCCTAGTTTGGGTAGCTCGTCTACAGGCGCCGGTGTTAGGCCTCAGTAGCGGAAATAGCCTGACATTAAATAAATGTATAAAAAAACTTCCTTTGGAATCGAATGTTGCCTTGCAAGTAAATAAATTACCAAAAATATTTAGATTGGATGATCTGCGAGACAATTAGAATCTGAAGTGCAGTACCAGGACTTCTCACCTTCAACTACAGTCAATCTGAAAACCTAGGAAATTGGTATTTTTGCCAGTTATTTTGTTACTGTTTACTATTTCTTTTTCATATTTTTCAGAAAGTTTAGGTATTTTAGGTAACATCAGATCATGGTAAAAGATAGTTTCTCACTATTACCAGAGGCGTACGGCAGGGACAGAGGAGTAGAATACAATAGAATAGAATAGAATAGAATAGAATAGAATAGAATAGAATAGAATAGAATAGAATGTAGAGTTGACTATTTGTTGCCATAAGTCTTGGACAGTATTAATTTCTTGAGCACATACTAAAGATTTCATGTGTTCCCAGAAATAAAAGCATTATTATCCGGACTTCGAGGTGGCCATGAAAATTCACTCTTCTTCAACCAATCCAACGATGAGGAAATTGATTGTTTATATAGTTGCGCACTCCGAAACGAAAATGAGCCGGGGCGTCATCCTGCTTAAACCACATACCTATTCTTCGATTAACCGACAATCGCTCGAGCTTGTCGAAAATTGTAGTTTAAAGAAACTCCAAGTACGAGTTACAATTCAAATTTGAGTGTAATTCATAAGGGCCCAACAAGCTATCTCTAAAAATACCGCACCATACATTTATTTTAAACTCATGTTGGAAATGTGCCTCTCTGACTACATGTGGATTTTCAACGTCCCAACTGTGGCTGTTCAGAAGAACAGCCACAGTTGGGAACTAGAAAGTTGAAAACTCCTCTACGAGCAAAAGTGGCTTCATCGGTAAAGAGAATGTTGTTAGCAAAATTAGGGTTTAAAATTTTTCTATCTCTAGTAGACTGTGCAAATTCCACTCGTACAGGAAGATCCCTTGGTAATAAATTTTGGACTGGTGTAAAATGGAAAGGCCGCAGGTTTTCTTTTTTAAGTATCTTAAATACTGAATCATTGCTTGCCCCAGTAATTGCTGATAAACGTCGAGTGCTTAGTTGGGGATTATCAGCAATTCGCACTAAAATGTCCTCCACTTGATCAACAGAAATATTTTTTGGCCGCCCCACATCACGTTTGGGCTTGAGTTTTCCAGTTTCTCCTAATCGAATAAAAATATTTCTGAAGGTCTGGTGATTGGGTTGGGCTCTATTTGGATACATTTGGAGATATCTTCGAGTAGCTCCACGACAGGGATAATTTTCTTGTGCATAAACACACATCATATGCCGCATTTCAAAATCTGAAAAGTTATTATGCCGTAGCATTTCAGTAGATACCCTTTTTAAATTTTACAACAAGCGAAATGACTGACAGTGATATCAAGAATTGACAACAATGGCACAACCCTACTAGATTCAAATAATTACTTCAGACTAGAGCTGACAGCACAACAAATAATATAGTTAAATTTATTAAATATGTTACAATAATGTCACTGTACAACTTATTTCACGTAACCAATGCAGTTTTATGAGTAAAGATGCCGAAATGGTCAATACAATTATTATGAAAAATAAATTAAACATTAAAATCAGAATATTATGCAGCCTTACCTTTAACTTCAATTATCTCGAAAAATAATTACTTTATCGCTATGAAGTAAGACTACATTATTTTCGTAAAAAATGTTTTAAAATTAAAAAAATATACTGAAAAGGCGATTTCACCAGTGGCGTAGAATTTAGAGGGGGTAAACTACTTCCCTGTCCCTGCCGTACGCCTCTGGTGATAGAGAGAAACTATCTTTTACCATGGGTCTGATGTTACCTAAAATACCCAAACTTTCTGCCAAATATGAAAAAGAAATATTAAACAGCATGTGCAATTATTAATGAAACACCCTGTATGTATACACATATAATTTTAATGTATTTTTTTTGTTTAGAAAAATTTGCTATGACAACTTTGCAATGTTTTATTATTTTAATAAAAAGTAAATAAGGAAGATTAATGCAAGTTCGCAACATTGCGTAGGAAAAGCCCACACTGCTGTACCCTTCTTATACATTCCCGGTAAATGAAGTATAAATAATCGTTAATTAGTGGTTTATTCTGATACTTATTAAAATTAAATATAACATCCTCTATGTAAGCAGGATTCAAATAACGAGTAAGCAGAAGCCTACACATAATATAGACATTGTATCCTTGTGGTTGCTTAGTTATTTGCGTGATTGATTTTACCCGGAACCATTCCTCCGCATAACTGCTTTTCAAACTCGGTAAGATTTGTTACATATTAATGTTTGTAGTTTCATAATGATCAGACATTAATGATCCTAGAGTAATAAAGGGGTGGTTCCGTATTATGTTGTACGTTGTTATTGTCTAATAACGGATTAATTACTGCTTGTAGCGACCATGAAACATCTCTCACGACTCACTGATCTTCATGTCGTGTGCTACTAACTTGAACCAGTGAAGTCTTTCACGTTTTTCAGCATTAAGAAACATTTTATAAAATACTTTACAAATAAATGAATCCGAAAGGGACAAATACATAACACATCGAAGTTGAGAGGCTTCAAAATATTGGTAATAATTTTAGTCCTCTTTTAATAGCCTGTTGTTAAGGCGGGAGGTAGTAATCGCGATTAATGACACGGGTATCGCGCCACCGAGTTCGAATCCTGGCTCTGGCACTGCCGCTCTTTTTTCAATGTGTAACCCCCTTTCACACAAGCCTCTGGCTTCTGAAATTGGGAGTTGTCTAATTTCTGTGGTGTTATTATTATTATAGTGTTTATTTACCACCTTCTAACGAATTATAACCCTTTGAATTTATCTACGGTGTGTCCATATCAACTATTGATTATTTACACAGCAAATCTTGCGGAATCTCGTTGGATAAAAACCTTCTGATTTAAAATGCAATAACTTCAAAAACCTAAAATAGATAAAATCGAACTAAAAATACAAAATGTTTCTGTAAACGAACCTGATCAAGTTGCTAATTCATTTGCTCAGTATTTCTCTACTGTTGCAGATAATTAAAACAACATTTGGGAGAAAATCTTTCATTATCTTGTACAACATCAGAAAATTATGCAAATTCATTATTTGTGCCATACATTAGCGAAAGTGATATGAAAGCTGAAATAAGCAATTCAAAAAATAAAAAAATCCACAGTATGAGATGAATTTACTGTAGTACTGTTAAAATCAATGAGTAATATAATCTGCAAATCGTTGACGTATCTAATTAATAAATCTCTCGCTGTTGGTGTGTTTCCTGATGTTCTTAAAATAGCTTGTGTAATTCCACTCTATAAAAAGGAGGATCCTTTAAATATCGAAAATTATAGGCAAATATCACTCCTTAGCGTATTTTCAAAACTTATAGAAAGACTGGTACATAATACAATAACTAAATATTTAAACGTATCTAACATTGTAACACCAAGTCAGCATGGATTTAGAGAAAACATGTCCATAAAGACGGCGTTATATCATATGTTAAATTATATATATCAGGAACTGGATATGAATCAGTATGTAATGTCTTTAATGTTTGACTTGTCATATGCTTTCAACATAGTTAATGTTGATTTTTTATGCAAAAAACTTTTCTCTATGGGCATTCGTAAAAATTTACTAGTTTGGATCAAATTTTACATGACAAACAGGAAAATGGTAGTAAAATATAATAACACTCATTCAGAAAGATACAATGTTAATATGGAAATTCCCCAGGGTTCTGTACTGGGTCTTCTTCTTTTTATGTTATATGTCAATGATTTGTCACAACATATTGCAACCGGTAAAGTTACGATGTTTGCTGATGATGTAACGATAACAATCTCGGCACAGACTCCTGAGGAACTATTACTTTGTATGACACGTGTCTGCGATGAACTTGAGGCATGGTGTCGTCGAAATAGACTAATATTAAATGATAAATGAATATATACTATTGCCTTGCTTATAGCCATATTTCGAAGAACATTGTTACATGGGGAAGAGGTGCATCAATAAATAGAGTTTTTGTAGGACAAAAAAGAATTTCAAGGATAATTTATAATATAAAGCCAATGGAAACTTCCAGAAACATTTTCAAAGATAAAAATATTCTAACTGTCCCATCTATATTTTTGTTTAAATGCGTTTTATATGCCTTTAAACATAAACACCTCTTCGAACGCGTGGGG
Source organism: Leptura quadrifasciata (assembly GCA_963675555.1). Taxonomy (NCBI): domain Eukaryota; kingdom Metazoa; phylum Arthropoda; class Insecta; order Coleoptera; family Cerambycidae; genus Leptura; species Leptura quadrifasciata. Next base: position 165,910,926 of record OY776674.1, on the reverse strand, counting down.
GATAGGCATTGTTTTAATGTTAGACACGGGGATGGCAAATCCCAAAGCATAAAACAACTACATTTAAAAATTCACCTGCTTGTAGTTTCATATATGCGTACAATAAGTTACCAGTAAATGTCAAAGAAATTGCAAATTATAGTATGTTTAAAAGACAAACTAAAATATTTTTTATTGAAAAGGATTTTTATAACGTAAAAGAATTTTTAAATTCTTGAATCTCATATTTCAATTTAATTTCTCTAAAAAAAATTTTTCGTTGCAAACACATTATACAGAATATCGTAGTTATTAGCTGAATATAGATTTTAAGTGTTGTATTGTTCTGTTTTTAGTTTATTTTTTTAAATTTTTTATACTGTATTTTTATATATTTACGTTTTGTAAATTTTGACATACCATATGTACTATTATTGTACCAACAAATGGTGAATAAAGATATTATTATTATTATATTATTATTGTTATTCACAAACTTACGTTGTACTGATTCTAAAGTATTAATATGCACATTATAATGTGGGGTCCAAACAATTGAAGCACATTCGAGTTTCGATCTAACAAAACAATAATACAGTATAAATTCGAAAAATCACGGAAATATCTGACTGTAAGTCCATACTTTTTACTAGATTCAGTGACAATGGTATTTATATGTAGATTAAATGGCAGGGCTTTATCAAATACAACCCCCAAATCTCGCAGTGATTCAGGTCTGTGAAGTATGGTATCATTTATGCTATAGTTGTAGGAGATTGTATTCAATTTGCGTGTATCAGATATTACATTACACTTTTGGGAATTTAACGGGATTTTATATTTCATACAACTTCATCTAAGTTTTTCTGCAATCGAATGCAGTCATCAATAGAATCAATTTTAGAAAAAGTTTCAAATCGTCGGCATACATTAAATAGTTAACATTGTCTAAGCCGTGTACAATATCATTGACGAATATAATAAAAAATTGTGGTCCAAGGACAGACCCTTGCGGTACCCCAGAAGTAGCCATGTATTCGGCAGACTTGAAACCATTAAATGCCACGTATTGAGTCAGGTAGTGATGTAATAGGGATAATAAACTATGAGAGAATCCGATATCGTCAAGTTTCATAAGCAACATGGTCAAATCTGTTGAATCCGTATAAATAATATCAGTTTGAGTTTGGCCATCTATTGATTCTAATACACATTGAGTCACACAAAGCAAATTTATTGTCGTAGAACACCTCCGCATAAAACCATGCTGATGGATTGATGAATTGGCTATGTACTTGAGAGTATAGAATAGAATAGAATAGAATAACTTTATTAATCCAAGAGATCAAAACATTGATATAGGATAAGTCAAACAAATTTACAAGTTATAAAAGGAACAAAGTAGAAAATATTTACATTTATATACACATATACATATATAAAGAGATACAATTATTTACAAGAAAACTTGAAATTAATCATTAAACACAAGGTACATATTCAGATGTCAAAAATTCTTCAACCGAATAGAACGCATTACTTACCGAGGTATCGCCTAACAGCAGATTTAAATTTTTGAATTCCAACTATAGATTTTATGTCATTATTTAACTTATTATACAAGACTGTATACGGATTGGACTTATATAATTCTAAATGATGCATGTTGAATTGAAGATTAGAACCGTGGCGAGTAGTATATTCATGGTAAATATTTTGCTGAACAAACTTGGATATATTGGTTTTTACGAAAATCAACACATCTAAGATGTACAAACATGGAAATGTCAAGATTTTATTCCGAATAAAAGTACTTTTGCATGATTCTCTGTATGCTAGACCAAACATAAATCGAATTGCTCTCTTTTGTAAAATAAATACTCGGTCAGATGTTACTGAATTTCCCCAGAAAATAATACCATATCTAATTCTTGCCTCAAAGTTTGAATAATAGAAGGTTTTTACGACACTTATGCTGACAATTTGGCACAATCTTCTTACTGCGAAACATAGACTAGCGCATTTCCTACAAATAAAATCTACATGTTTTTTCCAATTTAATGACATCAATATAAATTCCTAGTAGTTTGAAATCAACCACTTGTTGAATAGATTTACTTTTAAGTTTTATCAGAGGACTAGATACATAATTGGATCCAATTGGATGAAATTGAAGTGAGAAGGTTTTGTCTTGATTCATAGTCAGCCCGGAGTCTCTAAAATAATTACTAATTTTTTCAAAGTTTTTTTCGAGTTTTGATGCCGTGTTCTCTATAGTTACATCGCTTACAATCAATGACATATCATCTGCAAAGGCACTGTAAAAAATGGGTATAAATTGTTCCACATCATTAATATATAATAGGAAGAGTAACGGCCCCAAGACACTACCCTGTGGCACTCCGATTTCGATATCTAGTTGGTTTGAATTAACGCCAAAGTATTCGACAAATTGAGATCTATTTGATAGATAGGATTTTAATAGTTTATTACTCTGACCACGTAAACCATAACACTCGATCTTCTTTAAAAGAGTGTCATGGTTAACGCAGTCAAATGCTTTTGATAAGTCGATAAAAACGGCCATAACTTTGTTGCCCATGTCAATACCCTTATATATGTAGTCTAAAATGCTTACTAGTGCAGAAATAGTAGAATGGTTGTTCCTGAAACCGTGTTGATTCGGCGAGATAATTTTATTTGCCTCGAGAAATTTAATAATTCTGCTTGCTAATAATTTTTCAAAAATTTTTGAAAAAACAGACAGAAGGGATATAGGACGATAATTACTTAATTCTTTTGCATCGCCTTTTTTGAACAAACATATAACTTTTGAAATTTTCAGCAAGTTTGAAAAAGTACCTTCAATAAAACATTGATTTATTATGTGGCATAGAGGTGTTACAATCTTGTGTGCACACTGTTTAATTATTTTAATTGAAAAATCATCATGCCCAGTGGAATTAGAATTTTTTAACTTGTTAATAGTGTCCAGGACTTCGGATTCTGTAACAGCCTCGAGATAAATAGATTTTTCAGATCGGGTAATATTGATGGTATTCGTCACGTTGATGTTGTGTTCTGTTGATAACAAAGATTTAGGTAAGTTAACAAAATATGAGTTAAAGGAGTCAGCAATTTTCTTTTTATCTGATGTCTCCTCATTGTTTATTTTTATTGTAGGTGTTTCACTTCGAACGTTATTTTTTATACTGTTGTTTATTATTTTCCAGGCTGTCTTGGATTTGTTTTGAGAGTTTACTATAATTTTATCAAAATATAATCGTTTCGCTAATCTAATTACGCGTCGATATATAACTTTATATTTTTTATAGTGTTGTTCATTAATAATACCAGCTTTGCGTAGGTTATGTAATTCCTTTAAACGAACAGATGATTTCTTAATGCCAGGTGTTAGCCAAGGCTAACTTTATGCAATAGAATCTCAAGGACCTTAGCAAAGTTGCGTATTATAAATATAGCCCGAAATTTGGAAATATCCGATTTGTCGCCCTTCTTAAAAATTGGGCACACTCTAGAACGTTTCCATACATCTGGCCATCAATTATTTTCAAATGTTTAAAAAGTGCTCTTTTAAAATTTTTGCTCTCAGAATAATCGGTCCTGAGAAATATCAGGTAAATGCTTTGTGTTCCTCTTGTTGGGGTCTATTATTATTGATTTTTCTTTTCTTTTCTTTTCTTTTCTTTTCTTTTCTTTTCTTTTCTTTTCTTTTCTTTTCTTTTCTTTTCTCAGATTCATTTTTCAAAATGACTACTGCTTACATGGACGTTACTTAGGAAACACCTACAGACGTAAAAATACTTACTAAGTTGTAAACTAGAAAAAATGTGATATTTTAAGATTTCAATATTTCTCTCATCAAAATGAAGAAATCCAATCATTTTTTTTTCTTGATTTCGTAAATATCCCGAAGGCGTGATAATGATGTTTAACGATTACAGTTTCTTTACCTCCTTGAAATAAACAAGATAAAATTAATCACATTTTCATTTCTTAGGAAACAAGAATTTCTCATTTATTTTACTTTAGAATGCTTAAAATTTGAAAGCAGGACTTTTTAAGTTTACAGCGGACGGTTTCTGAATTGAATGAATTTTAATTGGAAAATATTTCTCTCGATATATCCTTTGAAGGAATAAATAAATTAAACAAAATAATCCAAACAACTTTGACAACTAATTAAAGAATATAAACGAGCTTTTCCTATTTAAATTACTTTTCCTCTTTGTGTTTACTATAAATTTTCTGTATACTCAATTGAAGGTTTAACTTCTAATTATTTTTATACCCTGTTGTGTGCGTTTTGAACAGGTGGTGGAAACCTTCCCGGTATGAAAGGTAAGAATTATTACATTCTAGTGCCATAATAGAAATTATTTTCAAAATGGTGCAAAATATTATACGTAATTGTAACTAAATATATACAATGCATTAATTGTAGTGACCTACATGCGTTATTATAACATCTTTCTTTGCATGATCGAATAAATCGCGCATAAATAACCATTCTAAAATGAGAAAATACGACGTATGTAATTTTAAACAAACATTTATGATGTGTCAGATGGCAGATGTACCATTAATGCACCATTATGTTTATTTGATTTTATACAGGGTACTTGGATAAATCGTGTTCTAATATAGCTAAAAATTGAAAAATACAGGTACATTACGTAGCAAAGTCTATCTATAACTGGAAATTATTTTCGATTATACAGGGTGAACCAAGACGCAATACAAGACCAAGTGAAATTTTTTAAAATGGAATGCTACAAATATCAGTACATTTTTAGAATCCTCCTTCTAGACTCCTTTCACTCCTATATTATGATTTACTATCTCCCAACGATTTGGATGTGGTGATTTTATGCCATCTGCAGATGCATTTTGAAAAAAATCACTACAGTGACCATTATGGATTTTAGGAACAAATTCTGTAAATACCAGTTACGAGATATCTGTGTGAGGTTTATTGTTTCAGCTTCTTAAAAATATACAGGGTGGCCAAAAACGATTCTTCAATATGGAACTTTGTGAATAAAATTTTCTTATTTTTTTTTTTTAATGAAACACCATGTATAATATTCGAGCATAAGATGCAGTAATGAAAAACCATCATTTTTTGTATGTAGATCTCTGTGGCGGCTATTTGCGACCATTTCTGATTTATTGAGCAATAAGTACAAAATTCAAGAATAAACTTTGAGAAATTAGAGGTTTTCTCAAATAAAAAAAAACAGAAAAAAATTTCATAAGTGTTTCACATGTTGCCCATTTTGATTGGCAGATTTCTATGCGTCATTGAAATGAAATTTCTACTGTTCTAGAAAGAAATAATAATAACTGCTTTTTGATCGATCACATCGGCACAGTAGAAACGAAATGTGTAATGTCTGTGAAAATGTATTAAGCCATGACAAAGATATACTGAGGATAGTGTGTTGTTTTTTAGATTATTACCGGATGTAGATGTACTGTATATTACTAAATGTTGGCTATCAAATTGACGGACATTCAAATTGTGTTTGTTCAGGTTAATAATGAATGGGAATTGGATGATAACTTATTCATGTCTGTTAATCAATCATCGTGTATCAATATGCAACGAGATATCACCCTCTATACAGGGTGTCTCACCGGGAACTGAATCCATCGATTATAAGCAGCTGGCACTTCCGCTTATACCGGAAGTCTATACCAACTTGCTTATTTCAAATGGAACACCTATATATTTTAGGGTTTTCGAGAAGAGCATAAAATTTTGAGTCGAAAATATGTAGTATATCTTATATCTAAACCTAGCCGTTTCAGAGATATTTGACATTTTATAGAAAATTTGACAGGTGCAACGGTTTGCAAGAACCGTTACAACTTTCTTCGTGTAAAAGATCCTCATTTGCTTCTTGTCACGTAAAAAGAACACAAGGAGAACTACGTTCTACAACTGAAATAAATTCAATAATATCATACCAAGTGTTCCGTTTTTTTCGTTACATTTTGTCAACTTCAAACCGCGAAAACTTGTTTAGGTCTAATGGAACACCCTGTATTTTTTTACGTCAAGTTGTGTAATATTGAATTCCCTTTTTTCTGATTTTTGATGATTGTGTGGGTTAAAGTTACAACTTTTTGAAATATTTGCGATTTTATTAGAAATTCATGAATTGTTGTAATCATTTCTTCAAAATAGCCATGATTAGAAACAATCAGTCATTATCTTATGTCAAAAAATGCCAGCACGTTTAAATTACACCCACGAAGACTTTTTAAATTTGTTTATTATTTATGGAGAATGTGATAAAGTAATATCAAGAACTTGCAGCACATTTGCTACTCGATATCCAGAAAAACGCAAACCGTCACCAAACACTGTAAAACGCATACTGGAAAATTTTAAAAATTATGGCTCTATCAAGGCAAAAATGCAAAGAAGAAAGCCTATTGTTGATGACGAAAACATTGAAATTGTCATTCTGGGATTTTTCATACATTTCCAAGGATGTCAATAAGACAAGCTGCTGTGGAATGGGGACTATGTAAGGATTCAATTCACAAAATCTTATTAAAACATAAGTTTCACCCGTTTTCGTTCCATATGGTTCAAGGATTAAAAGAAACAGATTTCCTAAGACAGAATTTTTGTGAGTTTATTCTAATAAGGTCTGAAGGTCACGATTCTTATTTGGGAAATATTATATGGACAGATGAAGCAAAATTTACTAAAAATGGACTTTTTAATAGACACAATTCCCATTATTGGAGTGGCTCAAGTCCTCATATGTTCAGAGAGCGAAACTTTCAGGAAAGTTGGCAGTTCAATATTTACTGTGCTATAAGAAACGATAGAGTGGTGGCATTACAATTTTATCAGGAAAATTTAAACGGTAAATTAAATTTTCTCTTCTGCTAATACGTATAGGTAAATTTTTGTTTTTTTTAGATGAAAGATATCTGAATATCTTACAAAATTTGAATAATAACTATTTAGAAAATTTGCCTCTCACCGAACATAGAAACATTTTTTATCAGCGCGACGGTGCTCCCCCACATAACGCATATTTAATTAATAATTATTTACAAGAAACTTTTTATGATCAATGGATTGCCAATAACGGATCTTTCTTATGGCCTCCTCGCTCGCCCGATTATCAGTTATCAATTAAGTTTATGAGAGCCCATTAACAACCATTGAAGATTGTATGCAAAGAGTAAGAAATGCATTTCAAAACATATCACAAGATTCAATTAGAAGAGCTACCCATGAGGAACTAATCCGAAGGTGCGAAAAATGTGTCGAGGTTCGAGGGCGGAATTTTGAGCAATTATTAAATTAAAATGAAATCATATTTTAAATTGATCTTATCTCTGCTATTTGAGTTCATGCCATGTCTTCAATTCGATTAATACGCATGTTACAGTGTTAGTGTCATTTTGCGTTTTTGTGGATATCGAGTAGCAAATGTGCTGCAAGTTCTTGATATTACTTTATCACATTCTCCATAAATAATAAACAAATTTAAAAAGTTTTCGTTAGCATAATTTAAACGTGCTGGCATTTTTTTTTTTATGAAATAATTACAACAACAACAATTCATGAATTTCTAATAAAATCGCAAATATTTAAAAAATTTGTAACTTTAACCCCCCCACAATGCTAATATCAGAAAAAAGGAAATTCAATTTTACACAACTCTGCCAGTGGTTTCTCCAAAAAGTTACCCAAAATCCTTTATTTGACAGGGAAATTTTATTCACGGACGAAGCTAATTTTACGAGGAACACTATCGAAACAGTATCAGAAATTTTCATAACATTCATTTTTGGGCCGAGGAAAATTCGCATGCAATCGTAGAATCTCATCACCAGGTGCAATTTTCATTATATGTGTAGGCTGGAATTATTGGAGATTACCTAATTGGCCCTTTTTTTCTACCAGGCAGATTAAATGGACATAATTATCGCCTGTTTCTTGATGATAATTTGCCAATTCTGTTGGAAGGTGTTCCTATTTTAATGCGAAATCGTATGTGGTATATGCACGACGGTGCACCTGCCCATTATAGTGCTCTGGCGCGCGAGTATTTAAACCAAAACTTTAATAATCGCTGGATATGTCTTGGGAGGACAGAGTCATGACCAGCTAGATCCCCAGACCTAAACAAACTGGATTACTTTCTTTGGGAACACCTCAGGACCTTGGTTTACAGTCAGTCAATTCAGACTGAGGAAGAATTGCGAAACCGCATAATAGTTTCGTGTGAAGCTATAAGGAATAGTTATGTTTTTGAAATTAAAAAAAAATTCCTTTTGTGCGTACTTATTACTAAAATTAAATAATAGTTACTAATAAAATTTAAAAAATCTTACCTAAATGCTTTGGTTATAGTGGGATCGATCTGGATTTTGTTACATGCCACTTTCAGGCCACGTAACTGGCTTTTAAATATTCCGCAATTTATGTGAATACTAAATAGGGATTTAGGTTGGTCCGTCCCTGGCTGCATGAACCATCTAGCGAAGGTGCGAACCGCAGCTGGATGAATTTCTGTCGGTAGGTAAGGTAGGAGTTTCCGGTTGTTGAGGGCAGAGGCCAGGCGAGCGAGTCTGAAGGTAACGGGAAAGGAAGATGGTCGTCTAAGGTTCCATTGGAAAATAATTTTATTTTATTCATCATCCGGATGGATTTAAGTGTTTTCCATCAACAAATCGAGTTTTTCTGTTGTGAAACATTGGAATTTTTGAATGGTATACGTATTTTTATGGAAACTTGAACCCTTGAGGGGATATAGTTGGGACGCCGAGTCGCCGTTTTTTTCCTGTAAGTAGCACGTTTTCGAACGTTTTCATTTCAAACTATGACCTAGTTTTCTTTATTATTCAGTCTTTCCGCACCTCAGTAATCGAAGGCTATTTAGCAGCAAGTTTAGAAGGACCTGAGCCTATTTTTACAATTTGGGAAAGAACCCCTCTGGCAAGAGGTAAGGTTATGTTCGCTTATGTTACATCTGGTTATTTTCTTGGGTGAGTAGTCGCTTATGATGATGTATTGTTTTAGGGTTTTTTTTACCTCCGAAACTTTTTATACCGAAGTTCCCCTAACAGAAGTTTCTCGCAAGAGTTTTTGTAGAACATTTTTTTGCCCACCACTAGTTTTTTTTTCAAGGGCATTCCACAACATTAGTTAATCATTATCCTGTGGCTGTGAAGAGCTGTGAATGGTGAGACTTCTTGTAGCTTGGGTAAAGTGTCCCCGACTTCTGGGGTCTGGGACTTCATTCGTGCCTCAGCTTTCGGAACCTGCTGCGTCTTCTTGGCTAGGGCAAATAACATCCGCCCAAAAAGGTATGTGTCGTGTATGTGTCAGTGCCAACATTATGAAACCAGTGGACTGGGTTGTCGCTACCAAATTTTGAGTAAACCGCTATTCAGTTTTGTTATATTAAGTACCTAATGAGCACGCCTTACTTACCGCTTTGTTTATTGTAAGCAATTTGGTTATATGTATGTATATATATGTTTTGTTCCTATTAATGTACTTGAGTAACGATTATATTTTATGATATATGTTTATCGATTATCATTGACCAGTTAGTCAAATTTGTTATAGTCACATTCGCTTTAAGCTCTTGCTGTATTGTTCGTTGCATACCTATATACACATTTAGATATTGTTTGTTCTACATTAAATTTTATACTATTAAGTACACATTTTTCTTTAAAACCCCCTTGTTGCAACCCACGCCTATTTGCTATACGACTAGCCAGGCAGTGTCAGCTCCCACGCATCGTCAGGAGGGCACTTTAAAAAAAAATTTTTGTAGCCTAAAAAAGGGGTAACAGCAAAACACCCTTTGGACCCCTAATCAGGGGCCTGTATCATTTTTTAAAATTATTGTTTTATAGATAGTGAGTCAACGGTTACAATTTGTAAACGGACTATTCGAAAAAAACGAGTGCGTTTCAAGCCATTTTTAATGCCAGATCGATCCACTATTAGCACAAATTATGTAATTCAGACTAAGAGAAAAAATCGTATAGGGACAAGCAAATGAATGCATTTTATTTTTTAAATCGAAAACCGTCCGCCGGACAAAAAAAAGTCAAGGAACCGTTTTTATGATAAAATACGAAAATAATATTTATAAAAAAACAGTGGCGTATAATTTTTTTTATTAAAAATATTGCAGGGCCTGTTAATAGGAGCGCCACTGATGAAAATTTAAAAAACATTTATCTTGGAAAATATGTATTTTTATGAGTACTTTGCATGCACCAAAATTGAAAAGAAAATAAAAATCTGTTTTAGAGATATTGGAGAAAAACTGTTTATTTTTGTTAAATTTCAACAATCTGTATCTTAGAAATAAAGCGGTTGCGGACCTATGTTCATATAAGGAATTTTTCTTAAAATAATCGAAGGCTTATCGCCCTTTAGGATCAGCATTCGATTATGAAACATCCTGAAAGTAATTGCACATTTTATTCCAAAATCCTTTTGCATATTCTTTCAGACGCAGACACGGAGAATTAAATTGCCACTTTACAATAACTTTTGGAAAAAATAGAATGATTCCACTGCCGTTAACTAGTGCTTGCTCGTGGTAAGCCTATAGCAAATTTAGTCTATTATTAGAGAATTGATGATAGAAAATTTAACGACGCAATATACACTTCGCTTTGTACGTGATAACTAAAATTTCACTACATCAATTGAACGAGAGATCAATCGGTATTAAAGACACGTACGTTTTGAGTTTAATTAATCCCATAGTCGCCAGTTCCAAAGGGAGCACAATTTACATTCCCGCTCCTGATGTATATTCAGTATTTGTGGTCGACTTATTGCCAGTAATATGAGTATTAAGTAGGAACCTCGATTAGAAATAATTTTTTGTCTCTCATTTTATTCGACACGCTGTGAATATAAAGTTCTTGTTTCTGAACCAAACGCACTAATACAAGAACTAATGACGTACATGTGCCTGCCTCGGAGAACACATTCTTTGTTTGGAATTACATTGGAAATCGATAAATGCCGTAGGTTGTCTTTCTATAATGTATAGAATTATTCACTGGAAATATGTATCTGTCCATCAAAGAACTGCAGACCCCCAATTACGCGTGGTAAGGAATGGAAAATAGCACATTTCATTTAGGTAAATCTCTTGCGTTTATTGCAGAAAATTCAATACCTATCAGCCTAGAATTTCTGAATGGTTTTAAAAGAAGTTGTAAGGTTTGTTTGGTTTTGACATAAGATCTATGATTTGCTCTCCTCTTCCTTGCATTATCTTTAAATTGGTCTATTTTTGTGTAATTTTTTACACCATTGTTTGTGCGTTGACTTAATAACTGGTCCGGCGTAATGAAGTATTCATTTTCAAAGTTAATCCATGTCATAATATAATGAGATATAAATTCAAATTAAGTCGCCATGCGTTCGCGATAAACGGAAGTTTAAGACAGTTGTCTAGGCGTTTGCGAGAAAGGTCAGTTTAGCTGTGAATATGGAGCGTTGATCAAACGTTCAACGTTCTTTGCGGTTGAAACTTATTTAAAAAATAACTGTTCTGTCGTTTGTTTGGCGCGATGGTGGGGGAAAAATCTTTTTCGCCACTTGATAGCTGTTTTATTAACGTTTAATTTCTGCCCGGCCAGATCGCGATAAAATGATTAGGAAGGGAGGCAGAGGACAACAAAAAAACTGTTTGAAAAAACTTGCAATTATTGCTTCGCGCACCAAGTGTTTGTTTATGAAATAAATCATTTTATTCAAGTGCTATCTTATAGCAAATAAAAAAATAAAAAAACGTACGTTGGCCTGATCGCGATAGGTCAATTACACGAGGAGTTATCAGTATGTAAAATATTTTCGTTTCCCCCTCTCCCTCCCCGCCTAATTAACCTACCGCCCCCAGCCTCCGGCTCAACAAAATATCTGCCAATACTCTTCTATTCCTCAATTCCACTCCTTCATGATAAAAATAATTTCAGGTTTTTTAATTTCATCACCTTGGATTCGCGATATCTCGCGAATCAATGGTCTGACGTCGATGAGATTAGGAACAAAATTTGCTTATTTTCATGAGCTCTTTATTTTTGGTGTGAAGATTTTTTTCGTTAGATCAAAAGCCGCCGAGTTATCTTCGAAAAACCATTTTCCCTTACATTTAATATGTCGTTTCCCCCCCTTTGTCATCCGCGGCACAAATGTGTCGGAATGTTGAGGGGACCCGACTCCATTTATTGGCAAAAAAAATCACAATCGGATGTGTCCTTATTCCAAAACCAGATCTGTTCCATTATTAATTATTTGTTTTATTTTATTTTATGAATCTTACACTAATAAATCGTTACAATATCTATTCTTGGAAAAAATAATATCGAATTTGCTTCGTTCCTTTATTTGTTGGAGGTAAAACTTTTAATTACTGATAAAATTTCCTACTTTGTAAATCCGAGCATATTACCAACAAATGCTTGTCACTTATTTGTGATTTTTAATGTCCAGACTATCTCAGTAGCAGGTTCAGGGCTTGATGTTTCTAAATAAAAATTGTACTTAAAATAAAATTTAGTTATAGAAATCATTCTGTTTGTTTCGTGAATAAAGATTTGTATAAAGTTAAACATTGATTTTTTGGGGCGAATGTGGGTGCGTCTTTACTATGTACATACTTCGATATGCGATGTAAAGCAACGTAAGGCGCGGTTAGTAGTTGGATGGGTGATCGTTCCAACGAAGACCGCGTCCTCGCCTCACACATCTTCCAACGGCTTGTATATCAGTGTATGCGCGGAAGCTATACAACCTTAGGCGAGGGTTGTATAGGAGACATACCATCCTTCGGAGGGGATGTAAAGCCGTCGGTCTCTTGTCTATTAAATGTTAGGCAAGTAAAAGATCCCTACTCTTCTTAAGGGAAGAGGTTCGGCAAAATTCCTGGTTGGGGGTAGCTCGTCTACAGGCGTTGGTGTTAGGCCTCAGTAGCGGAAATAGGCCGACGTTAAATAAATGTATTAAAAAATAAACATTGATTTGGAAAAATTGTTAATTGTCCTTGGCTAGTTAATTTTGATACAACCTTATTATTGTCCTAAAATTTCACACTTTATCTTCTTAATAATAACTTAACATGCCTAATTGAAATATGGCAGTTTTATTAAATGAAAAAACTTAAAATACCAATTAATAGGTGTGTCCATATAAACCCCTATAAGATTCTTTAAAAAGCAGTCATTTACTTTTGTGGTTATTTGTAATAGAAATTACCTCAATCCGTGAAGGCCAGGAAACGCTCCCTTTCTGTGAGGCTAGACGGATGACGTCACATGCCTGCTACCCGATATGCGCTACGCATTCTATGTGTTGTTATAGTGGTATAGTTAGTTTTGCAGCAACTGTTGTGGGCTAGGACGGGCCGGATATTCTTGCCGATATTTATCGTAGTCATATTCATCTGTGTCTTGAAAGAAATATGATTGAAAGAAAATTGTGTTTTGTGCGTGGATGCACAATCACAACATAGTCCCCTGCGGAACTGCAGAAAAAGGCCAAAAACGTTAACCTACTGGGAACGCGGCAAAAGACATCTCCCTCCCCCGTTTTCGAGGGTGACGAATGTGATGGTGATAATGGTTTACACCGAAACTTAGCGCAAACCACCCCTTTATTATGTGAGAAACTACCCCCTTTTCCGGTTTTTCGGCTCTGGGAGTACGAGGGCCGGCCTGGTAGGCATTTTTTGTTCAAGTATCAACTATCGACCACAAGCCACCCCGCCTGACACCAAGGGTTGAAACCACACCCCAAAAAACCGTAATATCTTCAAGAAACTTCAAATCAAATAGAAATTGGCATACCCCCATTTTCGAGGGCGAGAGACACGATGGTTGCAACATTTTCTCAGCCACCCCTTCCCAATCACCCCCAAACACAGGGGTGTCAATTATTGAAATTGAGCAAAAAATCTCGATGTGACAAGCCCTCGCGCGCCCAGACCCGTAAAACCTGAAAAGAGGGTTGTTTCTTGAATAAGGGGTGGTTTGCGCTAAATTGGGTGCAAATCATTGACACCACCGTATTCCTCACACATGAAAACAGAGGGGGGAGATGCCTTTTCTGCGTTCCCTGTACTTTAGCGGTCTTTGCATTTCCACAGGGGATTAACAATCAAGACGCTAACAAAAATATTTGTAAGCTCCCCAAACCAAATAATAAAGAAAAAATGGTTTGCGACAGTAAGAAGACCGGACATTAAAAAAGTTTCAACTTTTTATTGTCATTTTATGTAAATTATATCTAGACAAGTAGGTACCCTTTGTTGAAGATGATTGCATATAATAATAAATAAATAATAAACACCACAGAAATTAGTCAACCCCCAATTCCAGAAGCCAGGGCTTGTGCGGAAAAGGGTTACACATTGAAAAAACACGGACATAAAACCATTTCATCCGACAGTGCCGGAGCCAGGATTCGAACCTGGTGGTGCGATGTCCGTGTGATTAATCGCGATTGCTACCTCGCGCCTTAACCCACTCGGCTATCGACCAGACAATGGTAGTCTTTTTTAACTTGAACAAGACATGGAAAATTATTTGGAATATGAACTTAGCAAAATAAAGGCATGTATGAAAGGTGATGTGGTGCCGCATACATTTGCCTGTCAAGCAGATAAAGCAGTTCGCAAAACAACTCGATTAACTAGTGAAAGGATGGTCCGAAAAAGAACAGTTGAAGAGTTACTGTGCAAATCTATCAAATGGTTGGAACACATGCCGCCATAATGCAGAAGACATTGAGCTGCAGAACACTAGAACTGACTTACTTCAAATAAAGATATAGCCCCGTCCCTCATAAAATCTGAATTACGTCTACAAAAGGCATGATACAACACTTACTCCAGTCATATTGTGATGTTTCAAACGCAGATACCGACTAGCTTTAACACCACTGGATTGAGGCTGGTTGAAATCAAGAATGTTTACCATCCTTGGGTTGAATCAGTATTTATGGTGTGTAAATTCTCTACCTTGAAGGTCCTATACATTTTTTCGTACGCCTAAACGTTTTGGAGATATGACGCGAAATAAGTGAAAAATGCATTTAGTTTCTTTTTTTTATATTTTTTAAATATTTTTTTAATACTGGACAGCACAGAATTGTTGAGACGTTCAAACATGGTTGGGGAAAGACACTGATCCTGAGCAGTGGGGCTGAATTAGGAAGAATGATATTTTGTAGTCGATACTAATGCAGTTACCACCAGGACCATATTGTTAAATAAATTTTTTTGCAACTGTACGAAGGATTGTGCAGGAAAATGTAGCCGCAGGAAAGTAGGACTGAATTGTTCAACAGCTTGTGGATATTTTCACGGTCACTCCTGCTTGAATACTGCACCTATAATTGCTATGAATGAGGAAATGGACGACATGGAATCTTATCAGAATGAAAGTAATGACAACGATTTGTCATTGGACAATAACGTTTCAGGTACCGAAGAAGTCGCAAATATTGACTAATTTAAGATCCGGCATGGATTACGGCTCCTGGGGAAACCATGTAAAAAAAAACGTGCCGAGCATTCTACCTCTAAGGTGGTGCGGAAATTAATAAATTTTTTTTTCCTGTTATTCGGATTTTCTACTACATGTATTATTATCCTCTTCAAAAACAAATCACCGAATCTACAAAATAATAGAATTATTGGAAAAAACCCTCTGCGCCCGTGATGTTTACGTCAAAGGAACAGTCAGAGGTTATGTTTTGCAAATAATATAAATCGGAATAAACACAGAAATATGTATTTTGCTGTGTATGTCAAATACACAGCTTTAAGATTGTGTTTATGTTATTTCCATAGATACTTACAACTTACACAGAACACAGAACTGATGATATTTTCTTTTAGATAATGTTGAGTTTGTTAAGTTCTTCTTTTAACATTGGTAGCCAGGTTGTACAAATATCTACAGAACAATTCGATACGCACTTATCTTCATTTAATAAGATTATTGCTGATTCTTTAATTTTTCTTTTTTGTTATCTGCTTCTTGTGAAAATTTTTGCCGAGTCCCAGTTTATTCTATGACCGTTTTCCCAAGCATGTTCACAAATCTTTGATTTCTGAATTTCATTACAATATCCCGTGTGAATATGATAAATGTTATGTGGGTGAGCCATCCAGACCTTTCAGTGTGAGGTTTGATGAGCACAATAATTATATTAGAAAGAATGAAATTCAGAAATCAAAGATTTGTGATCATGCCTGGGAAAACGGAGATAGAATAAACTGGGACTTGGCAAAAATTTTAATAAAAGAAGCAGATAACAAAAAAGAAAAATTAAAGAATCGGCAATAATCTTATTAAATGAAGATAAGTGCGTATCGAATTGTTCTGTATTGTACAACCTGGCTACCAATGTTAAAAGAAGAACTTAAACTCAACATTATCTAAAAGAAAATATCATCAGTTCTGTGTTCTGTGTAAGTAGTAAGTGTCTATGGAAATAACATAAACAGAATCTTAAAGCTGTGTATTTGACATACACAGCAAAATAAGAATTCTTCCAAAAAAAAGCTTTGAAAACGGAAAGGGACTACTTTCCGAAACGTCAGCAAAATACATTATTTCTGTGTTTATTCCGATTTATATTATTTGCAAAACATAACCTCTGACTGTTCCTTTGACGTAAACGTCACGGACTCAGAGGCTTTTTTCCAATAATTTTATTATTTTGTAGATTCGGTGATTTGTTTTTAAAGAGGATAATAATACATGTTGTAGAAAACCTAAATAATAGGAGAGAATATTCGTAGAATGCCACAGATAACTTTCAGACAATAATGAATGCATTTTTTTCCTTATTCATTGTAAATAAATGTAAATAACATGTATAAAATATTCTAGTGGAGAATTCAGATCACCGAGCTCTATAACAGCAATATTTAATATTCATTCTGAGACATAGAAAGCAAGATAATTGCGAAATGTGTGGTGCAAAAGAGGTTTGGCGGAAATAAATGCATTTTTCACTTAGTCCGCGTCTTATCTCCAAAACGTTTAGGCGCACGAAAAATTTTTATAGAACCTTTAAGGTAGAGAATTTAAGATGTACAACTTTTATAATAAGTGTTGTTCCCGTTTGGGCCATAAAAACTGAGTTAATCCCGAATCCGCGATTTCCGCGACCTTCCGAAGCGATTTTCGCGAATTCCTGCAGGTGTATCGTGGCGTAACTACCAAGCGTTATTCAGGACGTCCAAATAAATACAAAAAAAAAACATTTTTCGTAGAGCACGAATTTAGCACAGAGGTCAATGTTACAGCTAACACGCCTGGAGTACTATTTAACGTTCTTAATAGTAAAGGCACTGTTACTGCCGTGAAACCAAACTACGAGAACGACACGAAATAAACCTAACGCAGTTTACAGCTGCCGAGCCAGCAAGCATATGACGTTAAACCAATGAGAACGCGTTTATCTGACAGAAATAGCGCAAACAATTTCTACTGCCGCAGTTATACTTCGGGATAACTTTTTTCAATCACAGTTTCAATATTGTTATTATTTGGTCAAAATCTTTATTTTTAGATACTTTTAATGTATATAATTTTTTTTGTGGACAGACCTAATTTATAAAATGAAAACAAATTAAAATAATGCCGTCTAAATGACAAACAGATTAAAACTATTGGTAATACTCCATTCGGGTATCGAGATAAGACTTTCAATAGTTTTCAATTTATATAAACGAAAGAAACAATGTATTTATTGTTGATATAAAGCCGTATTCTACCATAACATTAAGATAATCTTGCGTTAGAAGGTAATGAAAGTAGACCTCGAACGGCGATAGGGTCTTTTGTTGATCTCTCAGTATTTCGTTAAATATATCTGCAACGACTGCTCTATAGAAACAGCTGTACAATGAAAACGTCTTAAAGAAAGTTTATGAAGTTTGTCAGTACACTAGATATAAAAAGTATACGATATATGCGAGTTGTATGCTGGGCGAATCGTAAAGCTATGTGTGGCGCCGCAACATTGCACTTTGGCAATATAACACTGTAACTGTAAACACATGTCATGTGTAATAACAGAGAATGTTTACGACAAGTACAGGTCGTGAGTAGCTCTTATTAGAAGTCGAGGCCTTTTGCAAGATCCTCGACACCTGTTACTCAAGAAACTTTGCTGTTAGCCAAGCCAGATAACCGAAATACCGCAGAGGGAACAACGCGACAGTGATTTAGCACTAATGTAATTTAGGGGAAATGTCATGGAACGATTTGGTTGGAGCTAGATATGATTAAATTATGTCAACTAAAGTTATTACGGCGTGAAGTTTCCAACAATTTTTGTTCGATTTAATCCTCTACGGAATTGGACCACTGAATAAGAATGTTAAACGTATAGCGTAAACTGTTTTAGATTTGATTTGTTTGTTTGTAAATCATGAATCTTTGTGCAGACCTATTCCAATTTCGTCTATAACAACAATCTTTATTTAGCACAGGCAGCTATTACAGAGGTGTAAGTACATATGTAGTACAGTACATT
Source organism: Leptura quadrifasciata (assembly GCA_963675555.1). Taxonomy (NCBI): domain Eukaryota; kingdom Metazoa; phylum Arthropoda; class Insecta; order Coleoptera; family Cerambycidae; genus Leptura; species Leptura quadrifasciata. The sequence continues at coordinate 165,892,352 of OY776674.1, read as the reverse complement.
TACCTACATTTAACAATACTAATAATTTATACAACATACCTATAATAAGCCTAATGAGTAAAATAGAACTAAGTTCATTGCTTGATACATTCTGGTAATTTGTTAAATTCGGCCGTTCCCTTGTCGTATATGGAGGACTTTGTTTTCATTAAATTTGAGTAATTAACATTTATATGATTTCTTTGCCGTGTATTGTAATTATGAATATCCTTACGGTGTTGTACATTTGTTGACAAATATGTTGGTAGAAAGTTATTGTGAAGTTTGTATAAGAATATTAATGTCCTGTATTTTATATTGTCTTTTACTGAAAGCCATTTAAGTGTACATTGCATTGTATTTATATTAGCATATCTATTACATTTTAAAATAAAACGCATACATCTATTTTGAAGTAGCTGCAGTTTAGATATATTGTCACGAGCCGGGGGTGCTTGGCTTGGAGAGGTTAAATTATAAGTAAAATCATTATGTAAAACAGAAATATACCAACATTTTATTGAAGGTAAAAATAACAAACTAGTCCATAAAGGAAAATAGTTCAAATAATAAAAATATAAAATAAAAAGATCTTACCAGTCCATAATGGGGGAGATGCGTCAGGTGGATGCTCGTTGACTGATTGACTACCAATGAGTAATGTGTGTATCAATCCTGGACTATTTATATGATTCCTAAATACTTATTCAGCAATACTCCTATAAAGGTAGACTTAAAGTTTATGTCTCAACGCGTTTACAAGCTGATATTGAAATATGAAACTTTACATCCTTGTTAAATAGCGAATTTATATTCTAGGAATAAAAATGAATGTAAAATTTAACTTGGAAAGAATGTAGAATTTATTTATCGATTTAGCTTTGCGACTTATTTAATTTATTATAGAATATTTGAAAATTATATTTTGTAAAGAATATGCTAAAAAGTATTTTGGTTAATTTTATAGTGCAGAATAATTATTACTACTTGACAATATTGGTGTCATTACACATAAATAATATTGAACTATGCTAAGCCCAGTCAGGCTATTTATTTTTCGATTGCAACAGACACTGGACCGCTAGATGGCGCCTGTTGACTATTTAACATGTCGTTATCCCAAAGATACCGAAATGTATTAAATGGTCAAGTGATCCTCGTGTCGGTCGTCACATGCCTACCTTGCACTGACAAGAGCCAACAGCTCTAAACTGTAGTCTGCAAATGGCGTGTGACGACTGGCACGAGAGCTCCTTTAAGTAGGATCAGTCTTTCGGCTAGTGTTTGTTGCAATCGAAGAATTTTTGATGGTAATATGCAATTATTATACTTAACGCGCCAGGTTTGTAACTTGTAATTCAGCGCTCGCCGGGGCACATAGCCCGGAGAGTAGCTGTTGGTTGTAGTCTGGTTACGTTTCTTATTAGTGTAAGCAAGTTAGTTAGAAAAACAAGGAATAGAAGAAAAAATTTATAAAGTTTTTAAATTTTGGTCATGAACTCTCAGTAGGGACCCAAATACATCCCCTTTTGCCCAAAAAACCACCCCCAATCGTGACCTCGCGATCTTTTTCGGCGTTTTGATCGTAAACCGCAACTTCTACGAAAAAATGTTATAAGACTTTTTATATTCTCCATGAAATTCTCTATAAAAATGTTTCTTACTGTTTTTTGCGTATCTCCCACCCAACGGTCGTAAATGACCTTGGAAAATAAGCATAGTTCTCAGTGCGAAGAAAAAATGAGCCAGGCGCCGTTTTCTGAGGCGATTATTTTGAAAAGTGTTAGTCTGAGCAAAAAAATGTATAGAATCTAAATTAAAGAGCAGTTTTTTCTCTACAAGGTGCATATAAAATAAGATATTTATGAACAAGTGTTAGTGTTCATATGATGATTTTTTTTATATTTATGCATTCTGTACTTTGAGCCCATTTCATTTCTACACCACCTTTCAGGTAGAGCTCTCGGCGCGTTATTTTTTACGTGGTTTCCCCCTTAGGCCTATTCCACTAATAAAATATATCTATCATTAATTTTCCTCTGCAAAGTCGCCCTCCTCGTTCGAATTAAAACAACTTTGCCCATGACAACTAGAGCACATTGGGGAGCAGCGCAAACCAACTTTTAGTAAGAGAATATCACTATACCAATATGGTTTTGTGTCCCACCATTCGACAGTTACCAATTTGGCTATCTTTACTCAATTTGTATCTCATACTATTGATGAGCCTGGACAGGTTGATGTGATCTATACGGACTTCTCTAAGGCCTTCGATCGGATTAATCACAGTATCTTATTTACTAAATTAGGCAACTGGGGCTTAAGTTCCCCATTACTATCATTTATGTAGTCGTACGTTACCAACCGTGAACAATTTGTTTCTTATAATGGTTATAACTCTGAGCCGTTTATAGCTACATCAGGGGTTCCCCAGGGCTCCAACTTGGGACCTCTTCTATTTCTACTTTTTATTGATGATATTACCTCAATTATTGACAATAGTAGTAGGCTATTATTTGCTGATGATCTTAAGATATATAAGAAAATAACATGTCAGAAAGATTGTGTTTTGCTGCAAAATGATATTAATCAGGTTCAAAACTGGTGCATGAGTAATAGATTACATCTTAATGCCTCTAAATCTAAAATTGTCACATTTACTAAGAAGCTCTCCAGTATCGAAAATCTTTACTATATCGATGGAATGTCATTATCTAGATCCAATTCTACGAAAGATCTTGGAGTCATATTTGATTCTAAATTATCATTCATTGATCACATTCATTTAAAGGTGAATGAAGCTACAAAATGATTAGAACTACAAAATATTTACCAGCATTAAATCTCTAAAAATCCTTTACTTTTCCTATGTGAGGTCTAAACTTGAGTATGGTTCACTTATCTGGTATCCCTATTACATAAATCATAAATTGGCTTTAGAAAATGTGCAGAGAAGGTTTCTTAAATTTTTATCATTTAAAATTGATGCAATTTACCCTGAAAGAGGTATTGAACAAAGCTTATCCCGCTAGGCAGAATTACACATTTTACTGTCCTCATGCCAGGAGTAATCTCCTTTTGAAATCGCCCATATATATACGATGTGTTGTAATTTTAACCAGATTTATTATTTATGTGACATTAATAATTGTTCAAAGAAAGTAATCTTACATACGGCTGTAAATAATCTTTAACCTTAACCTCAACCAAACATTATTGAATTCTAAATTGTGCACTGTAATTAGTACTGTGTTCTATCTGCTTCCTTTTTAAATATTTATTAATTTCCTATCTTTTTATTTCTTATACACTTGTCTAGGTAAGTATTTTTTTGCTTTTGTACTTTTTATTGTTATTTAATGTAATGTTTATTATATTAGGTATGTCTTTTGTGAAACATTCTTAAAAAATTGTCCTGTTATTGGGTGTTACCTGTTGGGCAATAAAGGTATTATTATTATTATTATTATCATTTCTTCTCTCGAAAAATTGATTATTGGAAAGTGCGAATTTTGAACTAATTTATAACTTATAAGTGTAATTACTTTGTCACAATAGTTAATAATTAAACGTCAATTCAATTCTTCTCACTTTATGTCTAAATCATGGATTATAATTATAATTTAATGGTTTTTAATGAAAAAGTAAAAATATATCTGGAAATGTCGATTATAGGTATAGGATATTATTCACAAAAATCGTAGAGAATTGACCTGCCAATTCAAAAATACAATAATATACAGTGTTTCATTTGAAAAAATTGAGAAAATTCACTTTGAAATGCCCTGAATTAGCGCCAGTATAAAATACACCCTGTATAATTATAATCAATATTTGGTGGTTGTGTCGTTGTAGTACATCCCTTATCTACATAATTGCGAATTAATATGTTAAACCTTATTCCGACCAAAATTTTCATATTTTTTCGAATAATTCGGCAACACCACGTCAAAAACCAAAAATCTGGAGTGTCGTTGGAAAGGTAATTTTACGTTGAATTCATAAATGTAAAAACATATAGGATGTTCCATTTAAAAAAAAATGACCTCGAAGATGCCCCGCTGTAGCGAGGCACCCTGTATATACGTTCCAAATTTCAAAATAATAGCTTCATAAACACAGAAGCTATAAGCCTGTGGCGCGTCTCGTAGCTACCCGCTATGAACACTTACTAAATTTATATAGATGTAATGAGAAACATTCTTATAATATATTAAAGACAATATTTATAATATTGTGGTTCCTGAAATAACCTAAAACAATTTATGAGCATATTTGCTTGGTTAAATATCAAATATCTTAATTGTGAACATCAGACGAGATCAATTCTCCAATTCGGTTTAATATCAAATGTGTCAAGCCTGCACGGCCTGAGGAAATATTCTTTTATTTGATATCCTATCAGGAAAAAGCCACTGGAGCCTGTGAAAAGTAATTCATCATTATTTCCGCATTTCAACCACGTATTAATTAAATTGCTCTTTGGATTTAGTCCAGAAAGAAACTAATAAAGGACCAAATGTTACGTTTACTCTGTGAGCGGTAAATATGATGAAATTAATATACAGCATGAACTACAAATTTGTCTGCTCACGCTCTGGCCCACAGAACCCGTCAATTATATTATCATTGGCGGTAGGTTAGGTTAGATTAGCTCTGGTTGTGGACTTCTATTTATAGTAAATCAGTTAACGAAGCTGTATTGGAATTTTCCGATAAAATATATTCTCTAGTCTTTACTAAGCAAATTCCTACAATTAGTACAAACAGTACATACCATGGTTTAATTCCAATACCATTAGATTACTTAAACAGAAGGACAGGGCTCGAAATATATACAAAACGACTAAAAACGAAGACGACAAATAATTTCAATGAGCTTTATTAAAAATAGCGATAAAAGACGCGTGTACTGAGTATATTTGGGATACTGAGAATAACTAACTATTATTAACTTTAAAAACGATACTACATCCCTACAATATCACCATTGAAAATCATCAAGAAATAGTAAAGTCTTTTGCAGATTTTTTTTCGAGTTCATTATTATATAATAATAATGTTCTCCACATTCGAACGCTCGGCGACGACGAGGAAAAACTAAAGGCAAACGATAAAGTACCTGTATTTATTATAAAGGATTGTGCCAACGTTTTTTACAAACCCATTTGTATAATTAAAAGCTTTTATTAAACTTGCAATGTTTGTCAGTAGTTGGTTTAGATCAAATCTTGCAATCAAAATTTAGATTAGTTCTAATTAAGCTCAAGTTTTGAAATTTTGTACATGTGTATAAGTCCGGTGACAATACACATTCACATTTTCATATTAGAAAAAAACAAGATGGCGGCTTCAAGATGGGGGACGATTTTATCGTTTATGATCCGATTTGACTCAAAATCGATATCTGGGGGTTTTCGGGTTCGCCGATTACGAATTTCTAGTCAAAAATTTAGTTCAAGATAGCGACTTTAAGATGGCGGACGACTTTATCATTTATGATTCGATTCGACTCAAAATCCATATCTATAGGGGTTTTCGAGATTGCCAATTATGATTTCTGGGTCAAAATTTAGAAATTCAAAATGGCGGCGCCAATATGGCTGACGACTTTTGTCATTTAGTTCCAAATCGATCAAAATCGATATCTGGGGGCTTTTGGGGTCGCGGATTACGAATTTCTAGTGAAAAATTTAGTTCAAGATGACGGACGACTTTATCGTTTATGATCCGATTCGTCTTAAAATCGATATCTCGAGATTACAGTATGTCAAAAGATTAAAAAGTAAAAAATAAAATTATATGAAAATAAAATTTTTAAAAAACCCATCATTTTGTTACATTATATAATTTTTTTATGATATAAAAGCTTATCGCGAGCAATCTCCTTTACACAGGAAGATCTCGCGACAAGCTTTTATATCATAAAAAAATTATATAATGTAACAAAATGATGGGTTTGATTTACTTCAAAGTTTATTTTCTACTTTTTAGAGCATTTTTTAAATAAAAGTTTTTTTTTATATATTTTTTTTAAATTTAATTCTAAGTACTGAAACTTTTCGTGGCAAATGGAAACAATCTGGAATTTGTCCGGCATTTAAAAAGGTTAACAAAAATGAAATAGAAAATCACCGTCCTATTACAATTGTACGTAACTTTTCTGTTACATGATTATGTATCCTTTCGTACCAAAAATACAATAGTTGAGAAACAGCACGGCTTTATGCACGCACGATCAACGGTTACAAATCTGGTATGCGCCACTCAATTCATGTCGAAAGTTTTAGATCAGAAAGGTCAGGTAGACGTAATTTATGCTGACTTTTCCAAAGTATTAGACAGGCTGGACCATGGCATTTTATTAACTAAATTAGATAGCTTCGGAATTGGTACTTCGTTACTAAATTTATTCAAGCCTTACTTGTTCCATCGGTTTCAATATGTTCAGTATCGCGGTTACCAATCTGATCAATACACCCAAGCATCAGGTGTACCGCAAGGCTCCATACTTGGGCTATTCCTTGTTGTACTGTTTATCAATGACATTGTTGATAACTTGAATGTGCACTACTTCTTTATGTTGTTGAAATAAAAATATATTTTTCCATCAAATCCGACTCTGAGTGTTTGAGGCTACAACATAACCTTTATCTTCTCAATATTATTATTATTATATCCGTTGCACTGACAATCGACTCCCGCTAAATGCTTCTAAGTGTAACGTCATGTCTTTTATACGTAAAATAAATCCAATTTCTTTTAATTACCACTTAAATGGCCCTATTTTAAATAGACCTGAGTTTATAAAGGATCTTGGTGTTAACTTCCATCCTAAATTAACTTTTTCCAGGCATATTGAGGAATGCATTTAAAAGTTTAGGGTTTATTTTGAGAAACAACAAAAATTTTACTGAGTTAACTATTTTACGTATGTTATTCGTTACTTTTGCTAGATTCAAACTAGAATATGCCTCTGTTGTTTGGAGTCCTAATTACATTCTTATAACATCATCAAGAAAGTACCAAGGAGATTTTTTAAATTCTCCATTTTTATTCTTGAGGAACACCACAAGAACTATTTTTAAATGAATTTGAGCTGAGTAGCTTAATCAGGAGGCGCGTAGTGTATTCAGTAATTTTTTTATACAAAATTATCAGTAATAAAACCAACTGTGCCTGCCTTATAGTGCATTAACGAGGTCCCAAGCGTCAAAAGTTGGTAGAATCTTTTGCAATACATTTCCCCCCGTTTTCGATGGTGAGAAAAATGATGGTGATGGTTTCAACTTCTGAAACCCTTGCGTACTTCCTCTATCAAGGAAAACCACCCGAATTTTCGGCTTCTTGGTTTTGGATTTGCGAGGATCGGTTTTTTTTTGGAGAATAATAATGAATTCAGTTAATTCGGTTAATTCATACTAGAATACCCTGGACTGAGCCCCGAGAGTTGAACCTACCCTCGCCTGTAATAGCAGTATCCCCAAAAAATTAAAAAATACGGACTCGGTAAGGTATTTTTATGGGTTTTCGACGGCAGGGATCACTATGGTTACTTTTCAACCTAATCTCCTGTGACCACCCCCAACGTATAATAACAACCCACTCTTCCATGCTATTGGTCCTAGGCATGCAGGAATTCGGCGGATCCGGGTTTTTATAAGAATATCAAGGAAACTGGCCATTACTAAACCACAGTTGACCTAAGCAAACCCCGGGGGTTGAAACCGCCCTGCTCACAATACCGAAATCCCTCGAAAGACGGCCTCGGAACGGGCTTCTTACAGGTTTTCGAGAGCGGTAATCACGATGCTGGTGGGTTTTTTTTCACCTACCCTCTCGTAACTACCACAACGTATAAAACAGTCACATCACAGTAAGCAAGCACAGATAAGATGAATGTCTCACGTAGTTTTAGTTTTATATGCACAGAGAGAAAATCTTTAAATAAGTAGAGGATACGCAGTTTCGTAAAGTTTTTCTGTAAAACGTTAGATACGTGACATTCAAAGCGCAGGTTATTATCAAAAAATACCCTTAAGTTCTTGCAAGATTCAGTAAAATTTAAGTCAACATGATTAATGTGTATAACAAAGCTGTGACTATTAATAATTTCAAATCTATTTTTGACAAAAATAAGCATGTGGGTTTTACCTTCATTTAATTTGAGTCCATGAAATTTTGAAAATTTGATTCAAATCTTCGTTAATAATTTTTTTACTTAGATCGATATTACCGAACTTAAATGAATGGTAAAACTGCATATCATCTGCATACTGGTGACTAGAGGAATATTGTAAATGATTACTAAAGTCTGCAGTGTACACAATAAATAACAAGGGGTCCAAAACACTTTCTTGCTATACACCTTTACTCAAAATTTCAAAGTTCGAGGTTTCATTGCCTATTATAACTCTTTGTAGCCAATTAGCTAAGTAATTGCTGATAAAATCTAATGGAAAAGGAACATTATTAATGGTGAAGTATGAGATTACCTGTTCATACATGATTTTTTCTAAAACTTTGGACAAAACTGTTAAAATGATTATTGGCACAAATACACAGATAAAAACAGGCACCAACATTTCAAAATTATTGACACAAAAATTCTTGTAAATTATAAAAAAAAAAATTAATAAGTAGTTTTTTCTAGTACTTTTAAATTTGTTAAGATGTTTTACATCTTTTAGATGACTCGGCAATTTATTGAATAAGGTAATGACATTGTAATTAGACGATTGTTTATATAAATTTGAATCTGGAACTTAAACGAAGTTGACATTCTGCCAATAGTAATTTCGACCACTGGGGTCATACCCTTAAGCCTACAAAATAATATTAAAACCTTAGGACTAGATCCAAACCTATTTAAAATAAAACAGAAAGCCGTTATTCTCAACACCACACATATTACAAGGAAATTTTTACAGTAGAGAAGATGTTTTGGCTTAGGTCCGCACTTTCTCTATACAACATCACCAGTCTGAAACACTGAGGGAAAAAGAAGGATAGAAGGATAATAATAATAGTAGGGAGGGGGGGCGAGCGGTTGGTGAATTTTTTCTGGCTTCGGCCGAGAAGGTGAACCGCTTAAGTCGATAATAATAATGTTTACTTGTAACTAAAAAATCTGAGAAATTTCAAATAGCCTCGATAATTCACCGACATTCAAATTCTATCATTAAATTAGCCAAAACACTAAGTTCCGCCAAATTAACAAAAATTTTACAAAAGACACCCTTTAAAAATACAGCCCCTTCAACATCTCAAATCATTCTCAATTTACTCCCCAAACTTCAATCTATCAAAATTTATTTCACTTCCCGAATCATTCTACAAGCCCCCGTATATTAATTTTCGCGTCAATTTCAATTTCCCTAAAATATCTTTAAACACCTTTTAATTCTCTCCCCGAGTCGCCTATAAAATAACCTTCTTAAAATCAAGACCAGTTTACGTGTTCCCCGTGAGTTGCTGGCCACTCGTCCCTATCTTCATTTAGTATCCCACATTCAGCTTCTTTTTCTTAATTAAAAAACCTATGTCCAATTTACTAGTTCCGTTTTGCATACTGGCAACTCGTCGCCAACTTCACTCCATTGCCCTATATAAATTTATTATGACCAAACATAGCATCGCACGTAACAATTAAATGTAACATCAATATGGATTAAAGTCGAACCCTCAACGTTACTTTACGGGGTCCTTTCCAGACATCGGTCATATCCGCAGTTATCGTAAATATTTCCAAAAGTAAATTAGATTCCGCTGATATTTTTATATCAAAACATTACATTTTTCATAGCCGATTTAGCAATATAATTTTCATTTAGAAATTCAAAAATTTAAGTAACTATTGCGCAACATTTCACAACATTACACCATAATAGCCCAAATGAATGTCCGGTACCCTTTTTAATTCTCATCCAGCTCTCGGCTACGTCGTGCCCCGTCATTTGTATAAAAAGAGCAGCGTTCCCAGTCCCCGGCAAGTTGTGTTCCCGGTGTATCTACGAATAAGTTCTTACTATCCGCGTTACCCTTTGGTCGCCTAAATCCAAAGCAAAAAACTGAAAATGTACCCGCGTCCTCTTCCTAGGCCTCCCCTAGTAAAAAATCGGTGTTTTATATTTTTGTTCAGCCCAAGTGCTATATTTTTGTTTATCGCCCACGCGGCCCTAGTTTTTAGTAAAAAATAAATCGTCTTCGTGACTTTAGTTTGTAAGTGAATTATCTCAGATCTGATTAAACCATAACGAAACCCGCACCGTCTAAGGCAAAATTGTAAGTGTCGATACGTTACCTAAAAAGAAATTTGTTAATTTTAAATAATATAAATATTCAACTCTGTGCTTTTCGCATAAATAAAAAGATTATAATTTCGCATTTAAATACAGTGTTATTATTGAACGAGAAATATATACAGGGTACTCAAGTAGGCCCTACCCAAGAAACCAAAAAGTGAAATTAGCTACAAAAGCTTATACAGGGTGAAGCTTTAGGCCCTTACAAAGAAATAAAATGCAGTTTTATGCTCTGAACTTATACAGGGTGTACCTATTGGCCGAATCCTTCCGTTTAAGGACATACCACCCCGACCTAACTTTCAAAGAAATTAAGTGCACTAGAGGCCTCTGGGAGTCTCAGTCAGCTTCGACTGAGACCAATTTTTTTATTTTCCCAACGAACAGAGGATCCCGCGGGTTCACAACGAAGACCGCGTCCTCGCCTCACACATCTTCCAGCGGCTTGTATACCAGTGTATGCGCGGAAGCTATACAACCTTAGGCGAGTGTTGTATAGGGGATATACCATCCTTCGGAGGGGATGTAAAGCCGTCGGTTCCTTGTCTATTAAATGTTAGGCATGTAAAAGATCCCTACTCTTCTTAAGGGAAGAGGTTCGGCAAAATTCCTGGTTGGGGGTAGCTCGTCTACAGGCGTCGGTGTTAGGCCTCAGTAGCGGAAATAGGCCGACGTTAAATAAATGTATATATAAGAAAACAGTACCGCATGTTTAGTACAATACTATATTGGAGTATTGAAAATTGTGTACATAGAATATATAAATAATATTGTAAATAAATAAATATATAACATCATATGTTAAGACAAGTCATGAGAAGTCGACATTGATTACACGCAGCACAGTAATATAAAAAGTTATACATGGAATGAAATACACAAATAGTGAGTCTTAGTGTCTCAGTGTTTAAATAGTTTGACAATTAATTATTAAAAAATTCATTGACTGTATAGAATGAGTTTGTTGTTGGTGGATTCTGATGTTCTTTTTGTATTCTCTGTTCAATGTTTGATCTAATATTTTACTATTTTCACCATTTGTTGAGTTTGCTAGCCAGTACAGCATATTTAAGTCATTTCGTTGCTTTAACAAATTGTCATTAAACCCTGTATTTTCTTTATGGATCATATTTTTTCCTCGCTAAGGGACAGCAGACATTTACACAAAATAATAAAATGTTTATAAACTTACTGAATTTGGCTCCTAATAAGATAGCTGATTCTTCTTTCTTTCATGCATACATATTAATTTAGTTATCTTTAGTTGTTCTCATTTGACGGTTCAAATTTTTTTTTTTCAAAGAAACATTGAGAAAGTAACTTTTTTCATATTTGTTTGATTTAACTTTATTAATGCACTAACTGATCCGAATTGGATCAACAGAATATGTAGTTTTCACATTAGATTTCGAATGAATGATGGTTATCTGCTAGAAACTCAAGTAAGAATGTTTCAATCATTGTTACAGCAGAAATAAAAGATATCATTTTTGCATGTATAGAAGCACATCACAAAGATAAAATTGTTATATTACAGTAACTTTTGGGAGATCGATTGATCCTACTAATCACCCTGTAAGCAGATGTACCAGCAATAATGTGTAGTCCACCAAACCAAAACAGCAAGCAGTGCATTGCATATATTGAATTTATGATCTATGTATAGTAATATGCCCAGCTCAGTTCCATGTGTGCTCTGTAAAAACGAAAACAAAACGTTGTACGTCGGAATGGCTTCATAAATCAGCAATGTTCGTTTTTCAATGGTTTATGTTATAAGAAGCCCTATTGCAAGGTGTTTCAGGATAGGATTACACATAACGTTCCGGTTTTTGGTAGGTAAATATAAAGTTATTGGATATTCTGGAGTGTTCCTGTGCTTGTGGAAGAGAACAAAAGAACCGGGGTTAAGGCTAATTGATTTCGGGGAAGCTTTAGAGAACAGAAAGGGAATAAATAAACTGTCGGAAAAATAATCTGGCAACCGGGTAGTTTTATTTTCACGAATAGAGTGCTAAAGATTTATGTCCCCTCAAAGCTCTTAAACCACGGCAAATTAGCCCATATTTTATCATTACCTGAGATAGACCGTCAAGTTACTTTTTTTTAGCACAATCTCGACTTAAATAACGTACTAAATGTAAACGATCGTTCCCAAGTGTTGTCCTATTGCGTCGGGCGCCTGAATTGAAGATCGATCGGAATATTTACTGGCAGATAATTATTTCTGCTCTCACATGTTGGTTATCACACTCCTCGCAAATGCGAAGACGAGTATATAACAAGGGTAACAGAACGGAGCATAAGTTAATGATGTTATGCTAAAAATGTTTTTCACTTCCTAGATAACATTGGTTTGTTTAATGAACGACTGTTTATGGTACTTGGTATATTTTTCGATTTTGATATCTGCAATCACTAAAAAAGAGTGTAATGTTATACAGTGTGAACTTGAAATACACCATAATATTTAAACCTGCAATTCAGTATAGCTTGAATAATTAACTTTTTTAAATTCAAAATTCCATAGAAAAACTTTTAACAAAAAAAAACCCTAAAACCGTCCCGCAGGTTAAACACTGACTGATAAGTCTCACATTGAGCTTCATGCCTACAAGCAGTACTCGCGATGTTGCCATATTTTCTCAAAAACATAATATAAATGTATTATTAAGTACTTACATTAATTTTCCTTATAATAATATCTCAAAGTGGAGACCGTGCTTTCTTGTGCATGTTTCGGCTCGTCGGCGGATCGAATTATGTACTCTTTCAAAGACAGCAGGATCTTCACACGAATTTGTGCAGCAGTCATGTGGACACGTTATGCTAGTTCTCCACCAGAGTTCACTGGCTCACTGTACACTATTTGTTTCCTCATAATAAAGTCACAGGGGTTTAAATCCGGAGATCTGGCAGGCCAGCGTATGGCTCCATTTCTTCCAATCCATCGATTAGGGTAAGTCCGGTTAAGAAAATTGGCAACTTCCATGGAATAATGTGGTGGTGCCCCATCGTGTAGATACCACATTTGTCTCCACGTAGCTAAAGGCCACTACTTCGTCTATTAAATCAGGTAACACATTATTTAAAAATTGTAGGTAATCCGGTCCATTAAACCTGTTAAGCACATCGCTGATGATTCCTGCCCAAACGTTTATCGAAAATTTTCTTTGGTGTCTACATTCGATTATAGCCTGGGGATTTTCGTCACTCCAAATGTGTGTATTATGCACATTAAAAACTCCGTCACGAATAAATCCAGCTTCAGCAGTAAACAATGCAACATTTAAAAAATTTGGTTGTTCGACACACTTCTGCAAAATCCATGTAAAAAATTCACGTCGACAAACGTCATTACCAGGCTGTAAACCATGTACTTTTTGCACATGATAAAGATGGAGCCCTTGCTCTTTTAAAGTGCGACAAACTGCGAAACTCCAATTTGATGAGCGAGTCTTCGAGTACATAGTTCGGGAAGTTCCTCTACAGCATCTAAAATTTGAGATACTGCATTTAATATCCTCTTCGTGCGTATACGCGCTTTATCCAGATTTGCAGGTTTGAATTCACCACGATCTCGTAAATGTTGCACTGTAGATGTAAATGTTTGAGAGTGGAGAATATGGCGATTAGGAAATCGTTGTGCGTAAAGTTCCCTCGCTCTACTCGCATTACCCAGAGCTTCCCCATACGTTAATACAACATCAGTCAACTCATAGTTTGTTAAAAGCATGGCTCGCTATACACATCGAACGTATTAAATAAGAGACTGAAACACGACTGTTTTTTGCTAAATACACAATCACAAAACACAATCTGTCACATATAACGTAAATTTGGCAACTACCAAGCGCATACATAACCTAAAAACGAATAAGGAAGTTTACCTGCGTGTTCCTGAGCGTCGTAAACATTTTAGAACAAAACTGAATAATTTTTATCTTCCTCATTTTTCACATACTTTACAAATTACTATTTTTGGGAATTTTTGGGAGTCATAGTGCTGAATAGGTTCAAATATTATGATGTATTTCAAATTCAGCCTGCGTGTGACACAGGAGATATGCTACACTCTGTAACTTTGCTATTTGAGAAGTTAAAATTTTCAATTTTTTCAGAGTTGTATATTACATAATTGTCCTTGTTTTGAGCTTATCAAACATTTTCTTCAACTTCCGGTTTAAGCGAAAGTGACCTAAACTTTGTTATTTTGAATGGTACCCTGTATATTTTTTACCTATCTGATTCATCCTTACATTCTCGTTTCAACCATACATCGCAACGTGGTATCTGTTTTTAAAATGACAGTTAGTAGCCATTTTATCGTATTAAGCCTAGGTAGCCATGATATGAACCTTGGCAGATATTGAAGCTTAGTGTGCCATGATATCGAAAGATCTCTGGTACGCAACGTCATGCTTCATATTTTTTGGGCATAATCAGTAGCTGAACATACTAACTAGATTTTTCTTATTTAAAAAAAATCTCTAAACAGCCCACAATTTCATAAAAACCAAAATAGGAACCCCATTTTCATTTGACCTACTTAAAAAATACTCATTTATCTATTCTTGTCCAGTGTCCTATTTTGCTTTCTTCGTTAAAATTAGTATCTAAAATTATTCCATAATAATGAACATTGTTATTACCTACTGCAACAAAAATATTTAGTAGGCAGGCGGTAGCACCAAAATAAAATGAAAAAAGACGTGTCATTTTAATTTGAAAATTAAAAATTATTATTTACTTCACAAGAATTTAATAAATATTTACTGCTAAATTATACCTAAGTTAGCACCTTTTAAACTGTATTTTATCATGTATTCAAGAAACGAAAAAGTAGGTATTTAATAATCTATGGTGAATATAACAGCAATAGCAAACGGGCTGCTCAGTTATGTGAAGAGAAATTTCCCGAAATAAATTATCCACCGTACAACAATTTTGTAATAGTTGAAGAGCAATTCAGAAGAGAAACAGATGTACCTGAAGATAGGTTTATTATAGATGATGAGTCGGAAACTAATGTATTGACAATTGTCGTGGTAGATCTCACGAGTTCGATAAGACATATTGAGGACCAAACTGGTATAAACTGGGAAACAGGTCGACACATTTTGAAAAAACATAAATTTAACTCACACAAGTACCAAATACACCACCATTTATACGAAAATAATTTTCAAAGGAGATTAAACTATTGCAATTGGTTTTTGAACAGACACCATTTGGATAATAATTTTCATCAACAAATTTTATTCAGGTTCACTAATTTGGAATCATTCCATCGTAATACCATCCCCTATTGGGCACAAGAAAATCCCAGAAATATGAGTGAAAATGCATAATCAGGAGCGATTGAGTTTTAATGTATGGCTGGGGGTAATTGACAGAAGAATTATTCGGTCAATACTTTTTGACGAAATATTAAATGGAGCAAGGTACTTAGAGTTTTTGCAACACCAGATTCAGGATTTTTTGGAAGAACTGTTACATAATGTTATGTCCCTTCAGTTAGCAGAACAACACAATTATGTCATATGGATCATTAAATACTCATTAAATGCGCAAGAAAAAATTTCCCAGTTCATATATATTTTTGTTTAACGCATGTTCTGCTAACTTGCAAAAGAGATAGCAGAAAAACGTAACGTAACGTAAAATAACATATTCGTGATTTTCATATCTGCACATAGGGGGAGCGGGGGTGAAATGGAAAAATCTGGAAAACGAAGTAACGAGAAATTAAAACAAATCGTTAAGAGACGAATTTTTATTGAGCGCTCTCTGGGGGTAAACCCCCAAAAAATGTGACTAGAAAATACAAAAATGAAACTTACTTTTCTGTAAAAAGTCGTACTAAAAATAGTAAAAAATAAAAAAAAATGTAATGTACGAATGCAAGAAAAGCAAGGCGTGCGCACATTGTATATAGGTATATGTGTCATCTCTATGTACGCATGACTGAGGGCACTATGTATACAACTATTCCACCTCTTTCGTACAATGATACGTACAATCATGCAAAGTGTGCATGCGTTGCTTTTTTATTCAATTTTCTTTTCATAGACGTATTCTACGTTGTTGTAGGAAGCATTTGTGACTTACGAACTTGGTGCAAATGCAATTTTTTCTTACCATTGTGGGGGAAGGGGGGAACTTTTTATCGAAATTTTTGTAAATGTTATTTTATCCTTGCCCTTGTTATGTTTATTGAAGGACAAGGAATAAAACAAAATTTACAAAAAATTTCTGCCAAAAATCCCCCTACCCCACAAGGATAAAAAAATTGCATTTTAGCACCAAGTTTCGTAAGTTACAAATGCTTCCTACAACGTAGAACACGTCTATGGAAAGAAAACTGCAAAATTGCAGATGGGGATGTTCTATAGAATAACCTTTTTTATCGCATGTTCTGCTAACTTGACAAAAAGATACTCTTTAATAATTCTGTTTTTCAATAAATTTGAAAATACGGATAAAAGCTAGCTGTCACATTCAGAAAGACATCAGAATAGTAAACAGCTCGATCAAATTTATTAAAAAAGCGCAATTACTGACAAAAATTAATGTTATTATTAAATTGTCTCCATTCAATTAGCATGCGATAAAAAAAAGTATATATGAGCTGGAAAAAATTTTCGCGCATATAATTAGCATTTAATGTGCTCTTATTATTCCAGGGTTGAAAATCACGAATTTGTTATTTTACGTTAACGTTAGCATTTAATCCTCCATATGGCATAATTGTATTCTGCTAACTCAAGAGACATTATAATATTGACCCAATGATTTTTCAACAGGATAAGGCTCCAACATATAACTGCAGAGTTGTGTATTATTTAAACGAAAGGTTTAGAGAAAACTAGAGGAGAATAAAAGGGCTTGTTAGATGGCCTGCAAAATCACCAGACCATACGCCGCTTATTTTTTTATATGAGGCCACTTCAAGATAAAAAATTATAAGGTTCCATCAACAAACAGAAAAGACATGGAAATTACAGTCAGAAGAACAATTAATGGAATTACTGAATTACAGCTAAATAACATGCTCCGAGCTACCGTCATAAAAACATAATTGTGCAAAGACAATGGATAATATTTTGAACATCTAGATGAAAACATATTTTTTGTGTTTAGTGCTTCAGTAAATCTTTTATTTTAATTTCATTCCTTCGTTGTAAAAATTTATTACATAATGTAATGGTTTTTCATTAATGTTGTTCAAATGTGTTTTACTGTCTTTTTTAAAAACCTTTTATTTTATTTTCATCGCCTGTTATATAAATATATTTGTTACAGTAAGTAGTAACAATGATGTTCATTACTAAGCAATAATTTTCGATACTAATTTTAGTGAAGAAAGCAAAATAGGATAGGTACAGCAATTGTATTGGACTAAAATAAAAGATAAATAAGCCTCTTTTAAGCGGGGCAAATAAAAAAATGGGTTTCCCATCTTGGTTTTTATGATATCGTGGGTTGTTTAGAGTTTTTTTCTTTAAATAAGAACAATCTAATTAGGTTGCTCAGCTACTGCGTTTACCCAAAAAAATATGAGGCACAAAGTTGCGTACCAGAGGTCTTTGGCTATCACAGCACACTAAGCATCAATATTTGCCAAGGATCATGGCCGCCTAGACTTAATACAATAAAACGGCTATTAACTGTCATTTTAAAAACAAATGTCATGTTGCGATACATGGTTGAAAAGAGAATTTAAAGACGAATCAAATAAGTAAAAAATATATACAAGGCACCCAATAGATAATAATTTTAGAGAGGTGTTCTCCTTTTAAATAAGTTACTCTATATTTTAAAACGATTGTCATATCATATAGCAATGTAAATACAGTACCATGAGAGTTCAAATTTATATCGAGATATTCTGTATCAGCGTCACGAACGTCCATTTTGTTGCACTCATTCATGCTTTACTTCAGAACTAGTATGGACAATACTGAGTGGAAAATTGTTTGCAGTAAATTTGAGAGATCCCTTACATAAAAATTAACCTGAAGAGTCGATTTTTTACCTGAAACCGGAATGTAATATTATACTATAATTACGCTATATAGGGACTCGAACTTAGAATTTTATGTGTAAATTTAAATTTGTGATTGTGTATATATGCACTAGGGCATTATTTAATATTTATTGTAAAGTATCATCACATATTTAAATTGTAAAATTTTACTTGAAACTGTGTATTTTCTACAAAAATGCAAACATTATTGGGATTAATCAAAAAACACATTTTAAGAATTGATTGGGTTTTGTAACGTCCCTAATTACACCACAGGGTGTTTAAAAATTAAATCACTAAAACATCATTTGGCTCTTCCAGTGTAATAAGCTGTGAAAAATTATTTTTTTCTAAATTGAAAGGGTATGAGATATTTTTGAGGAATTTCTTTAGAACATGACGAGAAATAATTAAAATCGGTGATATTATTGTTTTCGAGCAAGAAATATTTCGCACTATTCAAGTGGTCGGCTCTTGACGGTGAGTGTAGTGAACACGAACGAGCTCCCGATGATTAGAAAAATAAAAAAAATTGTGATGGAGATCTTAGGTTGAGACTCCGGAAGCCACTCGTGCACTTAATCTTAATTTTGAGAAGTTTGGGGGTCACTAAAACGTTAAATAAGGTCAATTGCTACAACCTGTATAAGTCTCTAGGACTTATACAGGGTGTAGCACAAGTGTGGTACACTTGTATTTAATATATTGATTAAGTTCGATTAGCACTTTGATTTAATTTAATGTCTATGGCAGGGTCCAAAGCTACACCCTGTATATGATTTCTGAATTAAAACACTATGTTTTACATGAATGAGAATATTTATTTATAGTATATTAACACAGTTCGTAAAACATAATTTGTTTAAATATTTTAAGTTAACAAAGCTATGAATGTAGTAATTATTCGACAACTGAAAACTCGGCTGATTAAAGTTTATTTTTTAAAATATTAATGTAGATTAATAGTCTGAGAAAGTTCATTTATTCTATTATGTGCGACGCAGAAAATTAGTTAGAACTTTTTTACTTGGTACAGACAAGGAAGCAATCGCAGTGGCTCAATTACAGGGAAATTCACGTTGGTCGAAGTAGGCAAGCTAAACTAGACAGACGATACCATATTTCTATTTTAGAACCAAACGAATTACTAGTATATGGTGACTAGATAGACGATACTAAAATTTTTCAATATCCGAACGAATGACTAGTATATCACTTATTACAATCAAAACGCTTTTATTTCAATTAACTACTATAAATTCGCGAACATATATAACACTTAGTGTGACATCAGACTGAGAAATTTAGCCAGAGCTTGCCGAGTTCGGCCTTTATATGTTTCGCACCATTTCGTTTTAACGGGGCCTGAACTCGCACGAACGTTTTTACGCCTTTTTTATGGTGTCCGGAAAGGTCCCCCGACATTCATTTGGGCTCGATTGCGCAATATTGCATCAGAAAATCTGAAAATGTAAATATTCGGAAATGAAAAATATATGACTGTTTCGGCATTAAAATGGGGAATTGTTTGATATATAAACGAAGTTTGGGTCGATTTGACTTTTGAAGTTATTGATGATACTTTGTCTGATTAAATTTATTAATTTTGGAATGACCCCGTAAAGTCATTTCAAGTATTCTAAGCTATGTTGAAATGATATGAATTTGTTCCGATAGGTCCGCGTCGAACGAAATTGGAAGTAAATTTTGATAACAATAGGGAACTAAAGTACTGGGACTCTACGGAACATTTGAATGGGAAAAATTTGTGCAACCGAAACAACATATTTTGACTGCGGGTATGGAAAGTAGATTTGATGTATTTTAAGGTCATGTGGGGACGGTATTTTTTAGGAGGATATTTTGTAAAGTTTGAGCCATAAAATGATTAATTTGAATAATTGAGTGATGTTGTTGATGAATTCATATTATTTGGGAATTATCGGTGATTCGTGAATTTTCTCAGAATTTTTTGTAAAGAATTTTAGTTTTTCCTGAGTTTAAGTGCCTGAAGAACTTTTTTATTATAGTTTGACTGTGTGAAGTGCAAGAGTTGATTATTTTGTGAATTTTTTAATTTTTAAAATTCTTCCTATCTGTTATGGGTGAAAGGTATTATAATAGTAGAAGCTTTTACTTTTAAGTCATTAGCATTTGGAAATAGGGGTAGAGGAATTAAAAAATTTCAAATGTTCAAATCTCACTTACGGCTAGATCAAAGTTTATATTAAGGGACTCAAGAGATGAGGTTTTAAAACTACTAAAAATTGTTTTGTTTATTAATTATCACAAATATTCAAGGACAGGTTTCAAGAGAAATACGCGAAATATGCATTGTTTTTCTTTGGGAATGAATTTAAGGGTCAACCCACAAAGATATTCGCTCGAATTTTTTTCTGTTCATTAGTATCTCAAATGCTGTGACTGAATGTAAAAAGCCACCAAAAATCTTTTTATAGTCCGAAATAATCGCTTACTTGATTAGGGTATTAGAATTCCCCACTTGAATTTTAATACGTAGTGTTATGTACACGCCTATGCCACTGCCTCATGGAAAATTCGAGAAGGGCACAGAAACGTCGCGAATGATATACTGGAACATTCTAGAATAATCGAGTACATTTGACGCGAGTATAAACAGCGTGGGGCAATAATGCATCGGACCTCGATATATCGAGTTCTACGATAGCTAGAAATTTTTTTAAAAAATTGCAAGGTAAACTAGATAAAAAAGTCTATAATTGGAAATAATTTTCGAACATACAGAGCGAGCCAAGACGAAATTACAGGACCAAGTACCTTTTTTTTAATAGAACATATCCCAACCACATGGATGTAATGAATTTTTTTGTTTAAATAATGCAATCTGCAGATAGATGTTTAAAAAAATCACCAGTCGCAATTATGGGTTTTAAGAAAAACTTATGTGAATACCAGTTGCGAGAATGTTTCTGAATCATTTTCATTTCCTAAAAATGTACAGAGTGGCCAAAAACTATTTTTCAGTTAAGAACATATTAAATTGAATTTTCTCAATTTTTTTAAATGGAACACCCTGTATATTTTTCGACGATGTGGTGTAGAAATAAAAAACGAAAATTTTTGTGAGTACTTCCCTATGGCTAATTGCAACCAATTTCGTTTTATTGAGCAATAATTACAAAATTCAAAAATAAACTTAAAGAAGATCATAATAAATGTTTCACATCTTGCCCATTTTGATTGACACACATCTCTATGCGCTTTTGAAATGAGGTTCCCACTGTTCCTAAAACTGCCGGTGTGATAGATGTAAAGACAGTTATTATTATTTCCTTCATATTGATGTGCCTCTATAAACAATTTCCTTCACGTATCCCCATAAAAAGAAATTCATTTTTGTAAGATCTGGGGATCTAGCAGGCCATTTAGTGGGTCCATTTCTTCCAATCCATTGATGAGGTTAGGTATTATTTAAGTGGTCTCTAACTGCATTTAAATAATGTGATGGAGTACCATCTCGCTGAAACCACATTCAATTTCGAATTCTTTCAGAGAGATTTACCAATAATTGTGGCAAATAGTTTTCCAAAAAATGAAGATAAATAGCTCCAGTCAATGTATCATCAAAGAAATGTGGCCCTATTACATGTTCTCCAATAATTCCTCCCCAAACGTTTACAGTTGGTTATCAACTTGCATAAAAGAGTGAGGATTTTCCGAAGCATAATAATGGAAATTGTAAAATCCATTTTTATGAAAAGTTGCCTCATCACTGAATAAAGCAGTATTGAAGAAGTTGACATCATGTAGCATTTCACCTCTAGCCCAATTACAAAATTGTAGGCGCTTTTGAAAATCATCATTAGATAATTCCTGGTGCATTTGAATATGATCTGCATGCAACTTATTTGTTTTTAAGAGTCGATCTTCAGACCGTCTATTTATTCCTACTAATAAGCTCACTTTTCTTTGACTAACATGGGGATTCTCAACCGGTGCCAGCACCACAGAAAACTCATTTTCTTCGTTGACAACACGTTGTCACTTTTTTTATATTCGACATTTCTAGTTTCCAGAAATCTATCGAGAAAGTTTTGGAAGCTGCTAACATCAAGAACCCTTCTTTCAGGATAACGTTGGTGATAAATTCTATTGGAAAGTAAACAATTTCTGTCTGACTAGCCCAAAACAAAAGTCATGTCTACAAGTTCCGCTTTATTAAAATTCATATTGTAAAATTCCAAACATTTTAAATTTAGTACAAATTGTAACGACCGATAAGTGTGATAAATGCTCCTTTGTACACGACAATTTATACCAAACTGAGGATTTATTGCTTGTCGAATAACGAAAGCAGCAAAAAAATTTACAAAAAAACATTACAGTAAAGAACCGGTTAAATATTATTTACTCATTTCAATAGTTTGGAAGAAATGGTCCCATTAAATGGCCTCATTTCCAAATTGCATAAAGACGTGTGTCAATCAAAAAAATGGCAACACGTCGAACACCCATTATACATTTTTCTAATGAATTATTTGAGGGAATCTCTTTTGCTAAGTTTATTCTTGAATTTGACAATTATTTATTTATAAAACGAAAATGGTTGCAATTAGCCATAGGCAAGCACTTACAAAAATGTTCGTTTTTCATTTCCACATCACATCGTCAAAAAATACACGGGGCGTTCCATTTGAAAAAATTGAGAAAATTCAATTTAAAATGTTGTAAATTTTGGTATTTTTTATAAGTGGACTGTATTTAATTTTTATAGCTAATTCTTTTATACCGGCTTTCTTAGAACTCCTGTCTTACACATTTGCAAATTTTACAATGTAAAATCAATACAACTAAATTTATAGGGGAAAACCGGGAAGTACCCAGGCGTGTCGCAGTCCTTTTAGTAATATTATGTGTAAATTCCAGTGGCACGAAGTAACCACCGGCCGGGGTAATTAATATACAAAATAGATGTAATGCACTAAGTACCAGAAAGTAGTAAGTAAAAAAATTGTAGCTTCTAGAATCAGTCTCTGCACTCATCACTAGCTTCTCATCGACTCTTCTCTCTCTAGTTTTATTGGGACACAAAAAAGGAGGAGTGAGGAGAAATGGACAAAAAGTACAAGACCACAATGTAGCAAAAAAATAATAAATTTAAGAAATGAGCTAAATAGTAATCAAATGGTACACTAATGTTATATATAATATAGAAAAATTATATTTGGTACGAAATTAACTTATAAATAATTAAAGAGTATATAAAGAAAAAATGAGAGTCGAACATATGTTCTTAATTGAAAAATAATTATTGGCCACCCTGGACATTTTAGGTAATGAAAATGATTTAAAAACATTACTTAGATGTCTCATAACTGGTATTCACATATGTCTTTCTTAAAATCCATCACTGTGACTGTGGTGATTTTTTAAATATCCATCTGCAGATTGCATTATTTCAGCAAAAAAATTCATTACATCCAAGTGGCTGAGAGATATTCAATGCTAATATAGGAATGGATAGAGCCTAGAAAGGGGCTTCAAAAAATGTACTGATATACATAGCACTCCATTTAAAAAAAAAGGCACTTGGTCCTGTAATTTCGTCTTGGCTTGCCTTATGTGTTCGAAAATAATTTCCAGTTATAGACTTTTTTACTTTCTAGCTATTGTATACTTTATACGAGGATAATTGGAACTGGTCAGTGTTAAAGCACAGGGCCGTGCGCACTGAACTTGATATTTTGTCCTATATATTTAGCAATGGTATCGAGATTCGAATGGTAGTTGAAACTGTGCAGGTGAGTCCGAGACTGGCAATGTAATCAGCCTGAATGAACCATCTACGACTACACTGGTTTAAAGATAATAAAACGGACAGGCCTACTAGCATAAAAAAAACTCGTAAATCGCTTCTCAATAGTCAAAGGTGGACTTCTACTGTGCTGTTGATGTGCCAGTGCAGTGCGTAAATACCTGTTGTAATATCAAGCGTAGGAGTTTAGTTAGTTATTGTTCATATTTATAAATATTTACTACTATATAAAAGGTTTAAATATTTTAATTATTTACTAATTTACCATGGCTTTCTGGAGACCATTTGAAACAGAGGATAATATAATAACGGCCGAAAATCTTATTATTTTCTTATGACAAGCATTTCTATTTACCTCCGCCCATGTACAATAAAGAGATGCCGACTGTTTATATACGGTTTCAATTAAATTCGTTTACACTTTAGAACTCGAGATATCAAGGTCCGACGCACTATTGCCCCATCCTGTATAGAGTGGATCCAAACGCACTGAGGACAGTTTGATATGAGACGAACAAGTGAACAGATGGATTAAGAACAGTAATAAGTCGTGGATTATAGTAATGAAACTACAGTAGATGGCACCTGTAATTAATGTGTACTAATGTGTAATTGTAAGGACCAGTTATTGTAATTAAATGATTAATAAAATAGTGGCTAGTTAAGATTCTTGTTTCAATTTATCTAAACTACATACAGAGTGTTTACTGGAAATTGTAAACACGTAACAATACTTTTGAAACGCCCGTATATAAAAATTGTTAATTAATTTAGTTAGTTTTAATAACGTAGGTAATAACATTGTCTATTATCACGGCGAAAATAAAAAAGTTATTAACTTTACTATATACCTGTTAATATATTTACACACTGCAGTATCGTAATTTTAGTGCTGTATTTTCCAGAGCATGGTGATTCAAACTAATACGTTAAAAAATGAGGCGTTAAAGTGGCGCGACGGAACTGCAGTCACGTGTGAACTAACATAGTGTGATAACGAACAAAGCAAAAACTGTTTTTGTGTCTCTGAAATTAACCATTACAACTGGTATTATTTTTTGTGGATTTGAATTAAAATTTATTTCGCTCGGCATACACTTTTTAATAGAATATTTATTTCTCAGTTAGCCAAAGTTTTAACATGACGTAACATCTAGTTTTATTGCGTGCTTTCCGGGCCGTTTAATACATTGTTAAAAATATACGGGTGACTTGCCATGGTCCTGAATTTTCAGAAATACCCCGGCTGCGCTTTGTGCAGAAGGAAACAAAAGTAACGCTTGGACCTAAAAATGAAATGCCATTTTTTATAGGACCCTGCTTTAGGTTCGTGGTTTTAAAAAGTCAAATATATTTAGAAGCGTATAAATGGGTATACTGTAACACGTAATTCTCTCTCTCTCTCTCTCTCTCGTAATCTAATGTTCAATTTGATTATCTTTTAAATATTTGCTTAGATGTAATATCTGTATTACATTTATATTCATTTTACTTGCTTGTTGGGGCGAGCGTGGGTGCGTCTTTACTATGTACATACTTCGATATGCGATGTAAAGCAACGTTAGGCGTGGTTAGTAGTTGGATTGGTGAACGTTCCAACGAAGACCACGTCCTCGCCTCACCCATCTTCCAGCGGCTTGTATATCAGTGTATGCGCGGAAGCTATACAACCTTAGGCGAGGGTTGTATAGGAGATATACCATCCTTCGGAGGGGATGTAAAGCCGTCGGTCCCTTGTCTATTAAATGTTAGGCAAGTAAAAGATCCCTACTCTTCTTAAGGGAAGAGGTTCGGCAAAATTCCTGGTTGGGGGTAGCTCGTCTACAGGCGTCGGTGTTAGGCCTCAGTAGCGGAAATAGGCCGACGTTAAATAAATGTATAAAAAAAAAAATACTTGCTTGTTGGTCAGTGTGTGTATATGTCTGGACGCGTGAGTCTGTGAATATTGATATTATGTGTATTTTACGTATTGGACTGAGACGCATTTTTGACTTGCGATATGGGGAGGACGAATAACAAAAAAAAATACTAAACTAAATGTTGCACACATAAATATTCGTATCTTAAATGAGCTAAAAAAATGATGTAAGTAATGACAATTTTATGATTTTAGGAATCACTGAAACCTGGCGTTGTCCTGAAATTAGTAATGATGCAATAATTATTGATGGTTACAGGCTTGTGAGGAATGATCGTGAGGGTCGGGGGGGAGGAGTTGCCATTTACTATAAACCCAACTTAAGTATTAAAATACACAATTTTGAAAAAAATCAGGCACTCGAGCATTTGTGGATTGCATTTAACATAAAACATGAAACGTATAGGTTAGTTGCAATTTACAGGGCACTGTAGCGTATTAGTTAGCACGCACTAATACCGCCCCATAGCCATCTTAAAGAAATGGAGTTCGAGATGGTTGCCAGGAAGCAAAGAAATAATAAATTAATTAATATATAAATATCAATTACCAAACACAAAAATTCAACTTGTGATAGTTTGAATAAATTAATTTTATTGTCTATCCCACATTGTTGATTTGTTTTGTAGTCAACCGACTACAGGCACCTAGTCATAATGTAAGTGAAGCCTTTAAGGCCTTGAAGGCCTTAAAAAAATGATGGAGCGTTCAAGTGGGACAAAATCATCCGGAGGTAAAATACCCTCCCGATCGGATCTCCGGGGGAGGGTGCCCACAGGGACACCTCATCGAATGTCGAAAAGACACCGACAAGTTAAATCCAGCAAAACTGATTCTTTCATCTACGGCGCTTGGAATGTTCGTACTTTGAACGACAGCACTCGCGCCGATCGGCCTGAAAGAAGAACTGCTCTAATTGATAGAGAACTTCACCGACTCAATGTTGACGTTGCAGCTCTCAGCGAAACTCGATTTTTGGAGAAAGGCTCTCTCACAGAAAAGTACTACACCTTCTATTGGAAAGGTCTTCCCACCAATTCAAGAAGACAACATGGAGTAGGATTTGCCGTTCGGAATCAACTTGTATCCAACTTAACACAAGTACCACAAGGCCTATCCGAGCGTCTAATGCTGCTACGCTATGAGCTATCAGATGGCAACGCGGTAAATCTAATAAGCGCCTACGCTCCCACTCTGGATGCAAGTCACGAAACCAAGGAAAGCTTCTATCAACAGCTGGAAGAAACCCTCTGTAGAATACCTAAAACGGAACGACTCATTATTCTTGGCGATTTTAACGCTAGAGTAGGGAGAGATGCAGACACCTGGCCAGGCATTATAGGCAAGAACGGTTTGGGCAACATGAACGCTAACGGTCAACTACTCCTAACTAAATGCGCCGAACATGATCTAGTTATAACAAACACCATTTTCCGACAAAAGGATAAATTTAAAGGCACCTGGCGTCATCCCAGATCAGGTCACTGGCATCTACTGGACTATGTTATCGTACGTAGGAAGCATCTCAAGGACGTCCAAATTACAAAGGCGCGCATTGATAGCGAATGTTGGACCGATCATCGTCCTGTTGTCTCTAAAATGAAAATTGTTATGAGACCCAAACACCGAAGAACTCAAGTAAAACGTAGACTCCGTCTCTGTATTAGTAAATTGCGTGACCAACAAACCGTCGAACAGCTAAAGCAAAAAGTTCAAGAGAATTTGAGTGCACTAGAAGAAACCAATTCTGTAGATGTCGCTGCTACCTGGACACAAATTAAAGACAGTTTAAAAAGTGCGAGTGAGGAAATTCTTGGCACTGCAGCAAGTAAAAAACAGGAGGACTGGTTCAATGATAATGAAGCTTTTATACAAGAACTTCTTGACCGCAAACATATTGCATTCCAAAACGCTATCAACCACCCCAACGACTCATCAAAAGCAGAAGCTTTTACCCAATCTAAGTATGAAACGCAACGCGAAATCAGAAGAATAAAGAATGAGTGGTGGGCAAGCAAGGCCAGAGAAATTCAAAGGTACGCCGATTCACACGATTACAGGAATTTCTTTCAAGGAGTAAAAGCAGTGTACGGCCCCAGTCGGAAAAATATGTGCCCTATTAAAGATTTAAATGGAAATCTCCTCAAAGAAGACCAGGAAATAAGAGCCCGATGGAAGGAACACTACTCTAACATTCTTAACCAGCAAAGTCAAGCCGATCACGACATTATAAATCTTATCCCTCAATATGACACCTTCGAAGACTTAGATAAACCACTAACAACGGAAGAGATCTTAACCGCCATTGGGCAGCTAAAAAATAACAAATCTCCCGGCGCCGACTCACTCCCAGCTGAGATCTTTAAAGCTGTGTCGTCAGAGCTCATACCCTACCTCAAAAAACTGTTTGATGTCGTGTGGGAAAGTGGTCAAGCTCCGCAGGAGTTTCGTGATACACTATTAATCAACCTCTTCAAAAACAAAGGCAGCGCTGCGGACTGTGGAAATTACAGGGGTATAGCTCTCCTGGCTGTTGGAGGGAAGATACTCACTAAAGCGATGGCAAATAGGCTAACACCTGTTATGGAAAAGTTACTTCCTGAAACACAGAGTGGCTTTAGACCAAACCGAGGCACATCGGATTTAATCTTCACACTTAAACAGCTTCAAGAAAAAGCACTCGAACATCAAGGAGAAATTCACATGGCCTTCATTGATTTAACCAAGGCGTTTGACTCGGTGGATAGGGAAGTGCTCTGGAAAATTATGCTCCGCTTAGGTATCCCTAGAAAATTTGTGGAAGTATGTCGCAGTCTACATACAAACAACAACGCCCAGGTTATGTATAATAATGAGGCAACCGAACCTTTCCAAACCCTCACTGGAGTTAGGCAGGGATGTGTCCTGGCACCCCTACTCTTTAATTTGTTTATCACTGCTCTAACAATTATTGTTGACAACAAACTGACAGTCAGAGGAATAGGTCTCAGATACCGTTTTGATGGCGGTCTCTTTAACATAGGGCGCTTTAGAGCTTTCACGAAGACACGCACACGATTCATTTGTGATCTCCAGTGTGCGGATGACTGTGCACTTTTAGCCTCTACGGCGGAAGAGCTTCAAGAACTTTTAGATGTGTACGCCCAGAGCTATGATTCCTTGGGACTTAAAATCAACATTGGAAAGACTAAGATTATGTCAACTCCTCATCAAGTGAACCAAATAGACATTACACTTAACGGAAATTCTCTTGAAGTGGTGGATCAGTTCAATTACTTAGGCAACGTTGTTAATGACAAAGCAAACGTGGACAGCGAGATTCGCAATAGAATTAACGCTGCATCTAGAGCACTCTGGGGATTTAGAGAGAGAGTATTTGACAACCACGACCTTGCTTTGTCAACGAAAATGGCTGTCTACAGAGCAGTTGTCATTCCAACACTGCTATATGGATGTGAAAGCTGGGTCACTTACCGTCGTCATGTGAAAGAATTAGAACGTTTTCAGCAAAGACACCTCAGAAGTATGATGAAAATCCGTTGGTTCCATCACATATCAAACGTGGAAGTACTCAGGAGAGCAAATAGCCTTCCAATTGAGGTGCTTATTTCAAGGGCACGCCTAAGATGGGCAGGTCACGTTCATCGTATGCATGATAACCGCCTTCCTAAATGTACACTTTATGGTGAATTGCTAAGCGGTAGAAGAAGGCGTGGCGGTCAACGAAAGAGGTTCAAAGACGCTCTCCATGAAAATCTAAAATCCTGCGGTATTGCAGACGAGCAATGGGAACAACTTGCAGCGGACAGAACCGAATGGCGAGGGGTTGTGGCCAGCTATCAAGGAAATGTTGCTGCAAGAAGGCCGAATCCAAGACCTAACCAGGTCTATGTTTGTCCTGACTGCGGTCGACATGTGCTCTCCCGAATTGGCCTCTATAGCCATAGTCGTGTGCACCGTAGATGAATGGGAATTACAATAGACTACACCTTTTACTTGTTTTTTATTGTACACAATCTATCGACTGTAACATTTTTATACTCGGACTCGAGTAACGGCTAATAATAATAATAATAATAAGTGAAGCCTTAAATATACTTAAGTCCAGTATTTCTGGCATTTTATCTGAAATTGATAATTAAATTATAACCGATTTAAATATTAACATGTATAACTTAGCAGCTAACTCTACAATGTAGTTATTGTCACTTATGGGTACTGTTACGTGTTTACAATCTTCAGCAAGCACCCTTTAAATCTACTATAAATTCACTACTTTAATTTACAACTTGATATTGTTCTTTATTTCATCTTTACACTTGCCTATCTAATATAAAACTGTCCCAGAGCGCCGATCCAGCCCCTATACCGGGTGTAACAGGATCATGGTATACCCCCTTTTCTCCTTTAGTTTTGAAGGTAATTGATTGAAATTTAGGACATAATAAGCGGCACTTTTAGACATACAATTGTTTTTTTTCACTTCCGGTTTCGCCGGAAGTGACACTAACTTTCGATTTTTAAATGGAATACCCTGTATATTATTGCATTTTGAATTCTGCATAATTTTCTGAATCCAACGATGCCAAATAAGTGACATTTCAAACATCAATTTTTTTTATAATATAATTTTTAATTTTCCATTTAAGTGTGCCATGACGGTTCCGATTTATTTATTTATTCTAAATGACCCGTGTAATGCTATAGAAATCGAAATTCCGTTAAAAACGCTAAATTACGTGATTTATGAGCAAATAAAATTCACCAAAATTGTTTTTGGGACAAAACTCAATTTTTTTCAAATGGAACCATATCGGTACCGTGGTACCCATTTATTAGTACTATTAATAAGGAATTTATTCATATGTCGTATTAAAATGTGCGATAAATACAAATAAAATTACAGCTAAAAGAATATAAGAAAATACAATTTTATTCTAACTACCTTGTTACACATAAGGTGGTTTTGGAATACAAAAAATTAACACAAAACATTACAACAGTTGTTCAAAAGGTTGTTCATTAACGTCAATGCACTTCTGAACTCGCATAGTTATTTCTCGAAGAACGTTCGCCAATTGATGGGCCGTTATGACCCTAAACAAATAAATCAAGGGGCGTTAAATCAGGTGACCTTGGAGGCCACCTTACAGGACCATTCGTCGAAATTACGTTTTCTCCGAATCTCCGCTGAAGGTAATCAATTACTATCCTTGAATTATGGGGAGGAGCGCCATCTTGTTGGAAATACATTTCCTGTCCTAAATCTAAAGGTAACTCATCTAAAATGTCCTCAATCTCATTTTCCAGGAATCTCAAGTATCTGGCACCAGTCAGAGGTCCTACAAATATTATTGGACCAATGGCTTCTATTACCAATTATTCCAAGCCAAACATTGAAACCGGACCGCACTTGAAAGTTAAAATCCAATTGCAATATTCCATCCTACGGTCGTAATCACTTTTGTACAAATGCTGGTATAATTGGTATTTAAAAGATTTATAGTGGTATTTGTCCAAAATTCGGCTTACTGTTTGGTGACTGATGTCTAATTCAAATCCAACTTGCCTTAAAGAAAAAAAAGGATGAAGTTTTCTTCGGGATCATTGTTACATTGTTGGGCTCTCTTCGGAATTGGTTTTCAACACGTTTAAAATAATTTTTCGCTGACCATTGTCTGTCAGGATATCGTTGGGCATAAGGTCGGTAGCCCAACTGCATTTCTTTTACATTGCCCATAAATAAAAAGAAAACAGTATTGGTATAATTTGACTACAGTAAGGCCTTTGATACGTTGAACCATGTGTTACTCTGTGCCAAACTTCACTATTGTGGATTTTATAGAAGTGCTGTAAATCTTGTTTGCAACTACTTAACCAATAGAAGTCAGAGTGTGATATTGGCAAATAATGTATCGGTCACCACAGGAGTACCTCAGGGATGAATCCTGGGGCCGCTGCTATTTATTGTATATGCCTCGGATGTTGGACGTCAGCTTAATTTTTGTAATTATCACCAGTAGGTATGCTGATGATACTCAAGTGTACTTAAACTTCAGTAAAAGCGAGGTATTGTAAGCAAACATCAGCATAAATAGCGATTTAGAAAGACTTCACGCATACTCCCTAAAAAGTAGTGTTATGTTGAATCCATCTAAGTCTACTGTTATATACTTTGGCCCAGATTCAGATTGGGCAGCTGCAAACTTAAGTGTAGCGAAAAACTACCCACAACTAATGTTGCTAAAAGTCTAGGACTTCTGCTAGATAATAAATTTAAGTTTCGTGAGCATACAAACAAACAATGTTATCTTGCTTTAAAAAACCTCTTTAGTCGTAGAAATTTGCGAAGTAAAGAATTAAAAAAGAAACTGACCGATACTTAGTAGTATCTATTTTAAATTACGCTGATGTTATTGATGGTCCATGTCTTGATGCTAAAACTGTCAATAGAATTCATAAAATTCAAAATAACTGCGTTGAGTTAGTTTTCAATCTTACTAGACGTAATTATGTGAGCTATAAAATAAAGTTATTTAAAAAAAAATTTAAAAATAGCTTTTATTAAATGCTCCAAATAGTAGAAAATGGACTTTTAAGTAAATCAAACCCATCATTTTGTTACATTATATAATTTTTTTATGATATAAAAGCTTGTCGCAAGATTTTTCTGTGTAAAGGAGATCGCTTGCGGCAAGATTTTATATCATAAAAAAATTATATAATGTAACAAAATAATGGGTTTGATTTACTTGAAAGTTTATTTTCTACTTTTTAGAGTGTTTACTAAAAGCTGTTTAAATTTTTTTTTATATATAATTTATTTCTTACTTTTTAGTCTTTTAATATGCTGTAATCCCCAGATATCGATTTCGGGACGAATCGGATCATAAACGGTAAAGTCGTCCCCCATTTTGAACTAAATTTTTGACTGGAAATTTGTAATACGAGACCCCGAAAACCTCCAGATATCGATTTTGATCGATTGGGACCTAAATGACCAAAGCCGTCAACGATATTGGCTCCGCCATTCCGAATTTCTGAATTTTGACTAAAAATTCATAATTCGCGACCTAGAAATCCCCCAGATGTCGATTTTGAGTTGAGTCGGATCTTAAACGGTAAAGTCGTCTCCCATCTTGATGTCGCCATCTTGAACTAAATTTTTGACTAAAAATTCGTAATCGGCGAACCCGAGAACCCCCAGATATCGATTTTAATCGATTTGGACCTAAATGACAAAAGTCGTTCGCCAGATTGGCGCCGCCATTTTGAATTTCTAAATTTTGACCAAGAATTCATAATTGGTGATCTCGAATATCCCCAGCTATCGATTTTGAATCGAATTGGATCATAAACGGTAAAGTCGTCCGCCATCTTGAAGCCGCCATCTTATTTTTTTCTTATGTGAAAATGTTAAAGTGAATTTTCACTGGACTTATGCACATGTGCAAAATTTCAAAGCTCTAACTTAATTAGAACTAATCGAAATTTTGATTGCAAGATTTGACAAACAAACTGACAAACATTGCAAGTTTAATAAAATCTTTTAATAATTAACGAACTTGGAAAAGAATCAGTGAACCTTGGTGTACTGATACTTTGCGTGTCATGAAAGAATCAAAACTAAGGCGTAGAACCGGTTTAAAAGTACCAGAAATCATGTAGATAGAAAGCATTTTTGTGAACATTGCCTTGCAAATGAGAAAAAAGCTTTTCTTAATTTCCATATCAATTTAAACATCAGAAATTCTAAAATTCCATGGTCTACCCTAACATCTGATGGAATTGTTAAAACTAACCAAAACATCTCTTCACTTCCAGAACATATTTGTGACGCAAGACTTATAAACAATTAATTATTTTATAGATTCTATACCGCGCGAAGAGGTACCTAACAACTATCTCTCAATGTTTGAGAATTTTCAGGTAATAACTTCGAATTTTATACCAATCAATCATACCAATTATAACGGAACCTCTGACTCACATTATACATTTTTCTATTTTTATTATGTGCTTAAAAATTATGTAATAACAAACGTACAATAAGGCTTTCGTAAAAACCACGATACTTCCGCTACTTCTCTGACTTTGTTGGATACGTCAAATTCCTTTGACTCATTAAATACGGAATTGTTAATAAAGCTAAAATATTGTGGTATAAATAACATTTTAATGTGATTCACCTCTTATTTACTTAATCGCTACCAACGTATCTGTCTTGACGCTTCAAGTGGAAGAAAAATTTCTGCTGAACGCTTGTTACTCTCTGGAGTGCATCAAGGTTCAATTTTGGGGCCATTATTATTTAATATTTATACTACAGACGTACCACAAGACACAAAATACTATTATTTATAAATAATGTAAGTTGATGATGTTCAGCTTTATTTTACATTTGATATGTTGACATCAAACGAGGCCCAAACTAAGATTAATTATGACTTAAATGAAGTAATAAACTTCAAATAAATGTAAAAATATCAAAGTGATACGAAACTGCTCCTATGTGAGTTTCTAGTGTTTTACTATTTATTACTATCTTTATGGACCCTGTTTGAATCTATCAGAGAAAAATAAGTTCAAAAATATTAGGTTTGTTACAAGAAGTTCAATTTATGGACAGATTACACCGTACATTAGGGAGTTAAAATTGCTAAAATTAAATGAAAGGCGCTTTGTGCACTTCACCTCTTTACTAATCAATAATAATAATAATAATAATAATAATAATAATAATAATAATAATAATAATAATTTATTGGTGTTAACATACAAAAAACAGTATTTACACAAGTCAGGAAAAAAAAACAACGAGATACACAAAATGCATAAAAACTATAACAAAAAACACTCTATAAAATGTGATTGTAAACAATGCCATTTTGAACAAATGCATATAATAAATATATTAATATTATGATAGTGAATTTATATATATATATATTAAAAATTATTAAAATTTGACAAAAAATACTCCTCAAATGTATAAAAAGCATTGGCTATCAAAAATGATCTCACAGTTTTCTTAAACAAGTTATATTCTAGCTCTCTAATATGTATGGGTAACGAATTAAAAAATCTAATGGCATAATAATTGGTTCCGGAACGAGATTTTGATAGACGTAAAAAATTTGTACATATATTACTACTATTTCTCGTGGGATATTTATGAACATCACTGTGAGGAGAATACTTTACCTGATTTTGCTTAATGTACAGTAGACATTGAAGTATATATGTACAGGGAAAGGTTAAAATAGATAGCTTTTTAAAAGCATCCCTGCAATCGTCTCTATATTTCAAACCGTAAACAATTCGTATGGCTCTTCTCTGTAATGCAAATACTCTGATAGAGTGGTTCGAATGGCCCCAGACCATAATAGCATAGGATAAAGATGAGTGGATTAGACCATGATATGCTGTGATAAGTACTTTTTGTGATACATTATTCGCAATATTTCTAAGAATATATATTTTGGTCGAAATTTTCTTACAGACATAATTTACGTGATGCTCCCACGATAGTTTACTGTCTAGATAGACCCCAAGGAATTTAATACTATCTTTATTGTTATTTTCAGCAACATTTCTTAAACTAAAAATTATTGTTTCGGTTTTAGACTGATTTAAGCTTAGACGGTTAGCTACAAACCAGTTCTGAGCTTTCGACTGTGTGTCATTCACCTTAGAGTACAAAGTCTCTATATTTTTATGTGAATTGATGATGGTGGTATCATCAGCAAACAAAACAAAAGTTGAGGAAGATATATTACTTAAGTCATTGATGTAAATGAGAAATAATATGGGGCCAAGTATGGACCCTTGCGGCACTCCATGTTTCATTTGTTGCAAATCAGAATTTATATTTTGATAACTCACGTACTGGTAGCGATTGTTAAGGTAGGATTTTATTAAATTTATGCTACTTATATCGAAATTATAAAAACCTAATTTACTTATTAAAACGTCATGTGACACACAGTCAAAAGCTTTAGAAAGGTCTAGAAACTGAGCATGTATATATTCACAATCTTCATATCCTTTACTTATTGTTTCAGATAATTTATTTATGGCTAGAGTTGTTGACAATTTAGCTCTGAAACCAAATTGACTTGTGCTGAAAAGATTGTTTGATTCAAAATGTTGAGTTAACTGAATTTTTATAATGGTTTCCAGTATTTTTGAAAATAAAGGCAGAATAGATATCGGTCTATAATTTTCTACGTCATGAATAGAATCTTTTTTGTGCATTGGAATCACTTTTGAGAGTTTGAGTATATCCGGAAACGTACTAGTACGAATACAAATATTTATTAAATTTGTAAGTGGTATTAATATTATATACCTTATGGCTTTTAAAATTTTCATGTTAATAAAATATGCATCTTTAGAATTGGTTTTTTTTAAATTGGAGATAATATCGTTCACCTCAATGTAAGTAACTTCCCTAAAACAGAAATGATTATTTTTCCGTGATACCCCTCTATTTAAAAAATCCTTATGATCTATATCAGTAACTGGTAGATTGTTTAACACTTTCTCAGCGACATTTGCAAAATGTAAATTAAATTCATCTGGGGAGATATCTGATATATTTTCTGTTTGGTTATTGTTTGTATTTATAATTTGCCACATTGCTTTTTGAGGGTTTTTTGAACTTGCAATAAAATTAGAATTTGCTTCTTTTTTTGCTTTAGCAAGTTCCGACCTGTACTGATGTCGTTGTATTTTTATAAATTTTTTTAAATATGTTGTGGGATTTTGTTTATAAATATCTTCAAGAAAATGTAATGTGTCCCTTCTACGTCGTAGTTCGTCATTAAACCAGTTTATTTTTGGTATTTTTGATGCGTTTACTAATTTTGTTTTTTCAGGAAATGATTGTTCAACAGCCGATGTTATTACATTAATAAACAGATGAAATTTGTTCCCTACATTTATATTATTATTATTTATAAAATTCCAGTCAGTGTTTAGCAAATGGTTGTTTAGACAATACAAACCAGCATCAGTAATAGGCCTAAAATTTATTCTTTTATATACAGTTTTAGGTTTAAATTCATATGTCGTTAATAATACTCCTTTATGATCTGAGAGTCTTGGGTCCAATATCTCACATTTAAAATTACAGTTAAAATTAATAAAAATGTTATCTAAACAAACATTGTTTCTAGTATTTGCAGTGTTTACATGATGAAAACCATACGAACGAAAAACATTCAACAGTAGATTAACGTTCCTTTCATTCGTATTAAAATGTACATTAAAATCTCCGGTTACAACAGTTTTTTTATTCTTCTTAGTAACTATGTCTAATACCAATGATAACCTTTCTAGAAATATATTAAAATCTCCATTGGGAGATCTATAAACAGATAAAATATGAACACTATTAAAAGTTATTCCCGCTACCTCACAGTGCAATTCAATAGACAAACTGTTTACATCTTTTATTGGGATAGAGTTATATTTGTTTGAGCAATATATTGCAACTCCCCCATGTACAGCGCTAGTTCTCGAAAATTCCGAGATCAGTCTATAATTCTTCAGCGATATACAAGAAATTTCATCATATAACATCCAATGCTCACTTATACACAAAAAATCCAAATTATTTTCATCGAGAAATATCTCAAATTCATTAATTTTATTTCGCATACATTGTATGTTCAAATGAAAAATAGTAAGAGCTTTACTGTTGTCAAAATGGTCCCTATCTAACACTAAACTATCACAATTGTCCCTAATGGACCTGAGTCTAAAAAATTATGGCTTTGATTCATATTTCCCCCTCTAGGAGCCACTTCCTGCGGTTGGTCCTTTAGTTGTCCCTCCGGTAACGTTTGTCTGTTTATGTCTTGATTATATCACAAGAAACTAATTATCAAATAAATTAATACAAATAAAAAATGCTTAATTAACTGTGTTCTTAGACTTAGCTAAGGCATTTGACACTATACATTATGCAATATTATTAAATAGGTTAAAAGATATTAACGTTAGAAATTTTGCTCTTGAACTATTCCAGAATTATCTAACGAATAGAATACAAAAAGTAAAGATAAACGATACTATAAGTAAATCATTAATAATTACCAGAGGCGGGCCACAGGGGACTATATTAGGTCCTTTTTGTTTCTTATTTACATACACAAATTGGTACTGTTAAAAAATATAGATGGGTACCTCAATCCTATGTCCACGATACAGCAGTCACATTCGTAGATAATTCTTGGAATACAGTATATAAAAAAGCAGAAAACTCTATGAAACATATACAGAATTGGCTATATGAAAATTTACCGAGTCTCAATTATAGCAAATCTAAGTTCATGATGTTTAAAAGCATTGATAGCAATTAACAAATATCTTACCTAAAAATACATGAAAGAAATTGCTATGAGACTCCTGATTGTGTTTGTGAAACATTAGACGAAATAAAATACGTTAAGTATTTGGGAGTAATGACTGATCAATATTTAAGATGGGATGAACATGTGAACCATTTGATAAAGAGTCTCACGAGACCAACTTACGTATTTTACCAACTACGAGATATTTTGGATAAAACATATTTACATACAGTGGCCGAGTCTATACTAAGGTATTGTAGTATAATCTGGGGTGGGTTATATGAAACTAAGTTGAAAAACATACAAATAATGCAGAGTACATTGTTAAAATTTAATTTAAAAAAGGAAAACAATATTCATCGGAAATGCTTTACACCGAACTAAACAAATTCAATGTAAGGAAATTATACATATATCACACCATGCTATGGATGCATAAATCACAGATGGACCTTGTTAGCCACGACTATCAAACTAGGATCCAAGCTAAAATGTCAGTCCAGATACCACTTTATAGAAAATGTCATACTCAAAGATTTATATTTTATTACGGTCCAAAGATATATAATTTATTACCAGCTCAAATCAACAATATTGAAAGCTTATTATTTAAGAAAGATCTAAAAAAGTTCTTAAGTGAAAAATATGCCACCATGCGAAAAATATTTAAAAACTAAAATTTCATTTTACCCCACTTACCCATCATGCATCCATTACTTATTAATATAAATTAGAAACTGCGCAAGTTGCATTTGTCTCCCCCTCCTCGTTTGTTCTCATCATTAATTAATTACAAAATTTTAAACGTTTAATTTTTGATTTTCAATACATATTGTATAATAATATACACCTATTTAAATCATTTTATAATATTTTATTTGGTATGTGCGTAACATATTATTTTCTTACAATTAATACACATGATATATTATAAGCATTCTTACAATACAAGTTACATGTGTAACTTAGCGTAAATCGTTTTTGTCGACTTTGTTAAAACAGAATGTAATTCTTTGTTAATTGTAAAAAAAATATTCTACCTAATAAATTTGAATTTCATTGGATTGGATTGCATTGGATTGAATTGAATTGGATTGCATTGAATTGCATTGAATCGCACTGGATTGCATTGGATTGAAATTGATTGCACTGGATTGCATTGGATTGCACTGGATTGAATTGGATTGAAATTGATTGCACTGGATTGCATTGAATTGTACTGGATTGAATTGGATTGCACTGAATTACATTGGATTGCATGGGATTGCGTTGGATTGCACTGGATTGAATTGGATTGCATTGGATTGCACTAGATTGCGTTGGATTGCCTTGGATTGCACTGGATTGCGTTGGATTGAACTGAAGTGAAGTGAAGTGAAGTGAACTGAATTGAATCTATCTACGCTTACACGACAAATCAACCCACAAAATAAGAAATCAACTAAAGGCTCTGATTTTGAGTAACGATCTAAATATTAATTTTAATTTGTTTTGAAATATGTGTTTTTATGTTAGCCTTTATTTAGTAACTACTTCAGGTTAGTAGTTTTTTACATCAGTACTGCTAACCTTTTGTGTTCGTAGAAATATTATACACAATAAAGATATTATTATAAAAATAAATTAGTAACAAGTAGTAATTAATTTCACTCCCCGATTTTACCTTTTAACATTAATTAGCATTATTTCTAATAAGTATTTAAAAAAATATTTACTGGAAAACTTTCAAGAGTAATTCTCTTCCCACAGTAAGCAGCCCGCGTTGGTGGAGTAACCTCTACAGGATCAAGCTTTCAACACATTGGTTTACCAACTCTGTACTATTTAATTTCAATTAGTAACCGACATTATCGGCAATCGCGTTTTGTGTACGTGCTATCGGATTGTGATTTAGCGAATTATTGAATAACCGGCGAATACACAAAACAAATACAACAACTCTATAGTCGAGGCGCATATCTAATCCCGTGGGTGTATTAACGACGGGAATACATAACCACCAACAAAACGCTTTCATTGCTTAAATCAATATGGCTAAATCATCTAACTGTATTTTCCATCCCACGCTACACCGTTACGTTAGCAATGGAGTACTTATCGGATGAAATAGAATAGATTACACGACGACCAGATATATAAAAAATTACTTTTATGCGATGTGGATGAAGAAGTACATTCATTTAATATCTGTTTAAATATTGCTATTGCAAGTGTGCTCAATTAAAAACCATGCGGGATAGTAATTCACAGACTTAGCATCAAATATAAGAAGAAATATGAATTTTTGCCATATAAATACCCCAGAAAGGGACAAGGATGACACACGTTGTTTGTAATCATTGCTTTCGATTAGGACCAAAGCTAGTAGTCCGGACAGTAACCTGCACGAATGGATCGCACCTTGCATTTTATGCTCAAGCTTTGAAATTTGGTACAATTGTTCGTTGGACCCTACCCAACGTAACCAGACACCAACCAACTGCTACTCTCCGGGTTATGTGCCCCCCGAGCGCTGAATTACAAGTCAGGCTATTTATTTTCGATCCATTGATCGTAAGAAGTCTCTTGTAAAAAGTTATTTATCAAATATGCGTTATGTGGAAGAGCACCGCTGTGCTGATGAAAAATGTTTCTATGTTCGGCAAGAGGTAAATTTTCTAAAAAAAAAAACAAAAATCTTTTTAACTTACTGTTTAAATTATCGTGATAAAATTCTAATGCCACCACTTTATCGTTTCTCATGGCACAGTAAACATTAATTTTCGTGAATTTTTTTTCTCGAAATCTATCAACTTGTCAAAATGTCTAAGAACATTTTTTGTGAAAATTTTTGAGCAAATAAATTTCATGAAGAAAATTGTTTGTCCTCTCATACAAGGTCTATTAGCTTTTCCTTTTACTGATGACTACAATAAATTCTTTTCCTGCTTATATTTATTTAGAACGAAAAACAACGAATAATAGTAAGTATATATAATATATGTACAGGGTGTCTCACCGGGAACTGAATCGGTCGATATAAAGAAAAGTACGCATCAGAAAATTTTTAAAATTTAGATAGTTACTAATGTCGGTGTAGCCAATCCAACTAAAATAATTACAAGCAGCTGGCACTTCCGCTTATACCGGAAGTCGATACCAACTTGCTTATTTCAAATAGAATACCCTATATATTTTAGGGTTTTCGAAAATAACATAGAATTCTGAGTCGAAAATATGTAACATATCCTCTACCTAAACCTAGCCGTTCCAGAGATATTTTGACATTTTATAGAAAATTTGACAGGTGCTACGGTTTGCAAGAACCGTTATAACTTTCTTCGTGTAAAAGATCCTCATTTGCTTCTTGTCACGTAAAAATAACGCAAGGAGAACTACGTTCTACAACTGAAATAAATTCAATAATATCATGCCAAGTGTTCCGTTTTTCGCGTTACATTTTGTCAACTTCGAACCGCGAGAACTTGTTTAGGTCAAATGGAACACCCTGTATTTTTTTGTGTCAAGTTGTGTAAAATTGAATTTCCTTTTGTCTAGTATCAGCAGTGTGGGGGTTAAAGTTACAACTTTTTGAAATATTTGCGATTTTATTAGATATTCATGAATTGTTGTAATCATTTCATCAAAATAGCCATGATTAGAAACAATCAGTCATTATCTTATGTCAAAAAATGCCAGCACGTTTAAATTATACCAACGAAAACTTTTTAAATTTGTTTATTATTTATGGAGAATGTGATAAAATAATATCAAGAACTTGCAGCACATTTGCTACTCGATATCCACAAAAACACAAAATAATACTAACACAGTAACATGCGTATTAATCGAATTGAAGATATGGCATGAACTAAAATAGCAGAGATAAGATCAATTTAAAATATGATTTCATTTTAATTTAATAATTGCTCAAAATTCTGCTTTCGAACCTCGACACATTTTTCGGATTAGTTCCTCATGGGTAGCTCTTCTAATTGAATCCTGTGATATGTTTTGAAATGCATTTCTTACTCTTTGCATACAATCTTCAGTGGTTGTTAATGGGCTCTCATAAACTTTATTTTTAATAGTTCCCCAAATGAAATAATCCAGAACTGATCAATCGGGCGAGCGAATAGGCCATAAGAAAGGTCCATTATTGGCAATCCATTGATCATAAAAAGTTTCTTGTAAATAATTATTAATTAAATATACGTTATGTGGGGGGAGCACCGTCGTGCTCATAAAAAATGTTTCTATGTTCGGCGAGAGGTAAATTTTCTAAATAGTTATTATTCAAATTTTGTAAGATATTCAGATATCCTTCAGCTAAAAAAAAAAAAACAAAAATTTACCTATACATATTAGCAGAAGAGAAAATTTAATTTACCCATTAAATTTTCCTGATAAAATTGTAATGCCACCACTCTATTAGTTTCTTATGGCACAGTAAACATTGAACTGCCAACTTTCCTGAAAGTTTCGCTCTCTGAACATATGAGGATTTGAGTCACTCCAATAATGCGAATTGTGTCTATTAAAAAGTCCATTTTTAGTAAATTTTGCTTCATCTGTCCATATAATATTTCCCAGATAAGAATCGTGACCCTCAGACCTTATTAGAATAAACTCACAAAAATTCTGTCTCCTTAGGAAATCTGTTTCTT
Source organism: Leptura quadrifasciata (assembly GCA_963675555.1). Taxonomy (NCBI): domain Eukaryota; kingdom Metazoa; phylum Arthropoda; class Insecta; order Coleoptera; family Cerambycidae; genus Leptura; species Leptura quadrifasciata. The sequence goes on along the minus strand of OY776674.1, from coordinate 165,849,320 downwards.
TTAATCCTTGAACCATATGGAATGAAAACGGGTGAAACTTATGTTTTAATAAGATTCTGTGAATTGAATCCTTGCATAGTCCCGATTCCAGAGCAGCTTGTCTTAATGACAACCTTGGAAATGCATGAAAATATCCCAGAATGACTATTTCAATGTTTTCGTCATCAACAATAGGCTTTCTTCTTTGCATTTTTGCCTTGACATCCACAATTTTTAAAATTTTCCAGTATGCGTTTTACAGTGGTGACGGTTTCCGTTTTTCTGGATGTCGAGTAGCATATGTGCTGCAAGTTCTTGATATTACTTTATCACATTCTCCATAAATAATAAACAAATTTAAAAAGTCTTCGTGGGTGTAATTTAAACATGCTGGCATTTTTTGACATAAGATAGTGACTGATTGTTTCTAATCATGGCTATTTTGATGAAATGATTACAACAATTCATGAATTTCTAATAAAATCACAAATATTTCAAAAAGTTGTAACTTTTACCCAGACACTGCTTATACTAGATAAAAGGAAATTCAATTTTACACAACTTGACGTAAAAAAATATAGGGTATTCCATTTGACCTAAACAAGTTTTCGCGGTTTGAATTTGACAAAATGTAACGCGAAAAACGGAACACTTGGTATGATATTATTGAATTTATTTCAGTTGTCGAACGTAGTTATCCTTGTGTTCTTTTTATGTGACAAGAAGCAAATGAGGATCTTTTACACGAAGAAAGTTATAATGGTTCTTGCAAACCGTTGCACCTGTCAAATTTTCTATAAAATGTCAAATATCTCTGAAACGGCTAGGTTTAGGTATAGGATATGCTACATATTTTCGACTCAGAATTTTATGTTCTTTTCAAAAACCCTAAAATATATAGGGTGCTCCATTTGAAATAAGCAAGTTGGTATCGACTTCCGGTATAAGCGGAAGTGCCAGCTGCTTGTAATTATTTTAGTTCGATTGGCCACACTGACATTAGTAATTATCTAAATTTTCAAAATTTTCTGATGCGTACTTTTCTCTATATCGATCGATTCAGTTCCCGGTGAGACATTCTGTATAACCTCAAAAACCTTACCGACTGAACAATAAAATTAAACGGCACCGCTGTTGTCATGTTTTGTTACTCGACAAATTTGTAGAAGTATGACGGTAGTGTCTATGACTGCTCAAGAGTAAGGAAGTTGTGCGACAAATATTCGTGACAAATGTCATACTCGACAGTTTCAGCAGAAATTTGAGAATTGACGCCCTGGACATTTGTCTACTCTATTTAACCCATTTCATTAACGCAACAAATCAAGAGACAGGAATGGGGACATAACTTATGATAGTTCTTTTTATAGTTTTGTGATGCTTTTCTAATAATCATTGCCGCTTTTTTAGATTTGCTAATTCGCATACACCCAAGCTACATTATTTATCATTTTGGGCAATGAGCATGGGCATTCATATTTTTAGGAATCGGCTCCCTTGTGGGTTAACTTTCCAGTAATAACTTTATGACTTCAGTTACATGATGCTGGGCCTATCCCTCTAAATTATTATTTTATTTATCACACGTGAACTGTTCTATATAAACAAAATCAGGTAGTGTAAAATTAATATTTGAAGAATGTCATGCAAAAATACAAAATAGCATTTATATGTGTTCAACAGCTCAATTACATCTAGAGAACTTTAGAGGCACTTCATCTCATGTACATATGTGAAAGTTTCTGCTACAAGTTTTGAATAATAGACGCCATTTAATTCATCAGCTGAGTGAAAACTAAACAATTCAAACACTTATCATCCACACATAATAATATATCTTTAGAATGTGTTACAAAAGTAAAGCTATGTTTCATCATGTAACAATTCGAGTAACTTTTGACTAACGATTTTCATATGTTAGCTATCCCGACTCTTTGTGTAACTTTGACACAATGCAGATAGCGCAAGTGACAAATAACAAAAATGTCTGTGAACTTCAGTCAATTTGATTAATTGTTCGGGAATGGTAGCTTTTAATCAGTGGCGCGCGATTTTATTGGTTGGCAGTGTCTTTATTGGAAACATCGTACCTATGCATTCACGGGAAGCAATTAAAATAAATTGGCATGCATTGAATTTTTTGTAGCGATGGGAAAAATTACAGTCTTCAGCAAATTTTAAATCCTTAAGGATTGTGTCATATATATCAAAATACAAAGTATAAAATAATGTAAAGTAGAGCAATTTAGCGGATCACACTCTCTCTCAAATTTAACAAAAATATTAATCTTATATTTTCGTAATAAACTTAACAAGATTTATTAATATTATTAATAGTAAAGCGTTTCCGACCCCCTCCTTTAACTACTAAAGAAACTCCTTAATCGTTAAGCAAACAAGGAATCGTATAATCCCACCCAGTAATTATTTATCTCAATTTTATGTGATCGTCTAGTTTTATAAAATTAGGATGCAAATTACATTGTGTGTAGTATCTGTACCCAAATTCTTTATGCAAAGTTTGACATCATGGTTTCCTACCAGACCTGATACTATTTACCTATAACTTTAGAAAATTAATCAATCCTTTAATTTAAATACCTAGTAAATTTTAACATATTGTTTATTAATTGAGAAAACTAGTTAATCATTTATTTTATTTATTTTCTATATTGTACTGTGACTTTACGGTTAAAGTTTGTTTTTATTTAGTCAATTCTTGAATTTCCAGAGAGTTAAAGTTGAAAGAAAAAGCAGAAATCGTTTTAATACATATTATCGAGTTGGGACAATATTTACAAAAACCATTTTATTTTATAATTGTTGTAATAGTCAAACATGAAGTTAAACAATCCAAGTGTTTAAGACAATTGTCTAAATATTGCGTAGGAAAGTTTTCGTGTATACTGACCATACTATATATACTTCAGAGTTGATTAAGCAAATAACAAGAACCATGTTATGCAATAGAATTTTCGTGTTATTTTTATTGAAATTAGAGATCCGGCAATGGTCGGTATAATGATTTTTATTTGTTTTAAATTAGAGTTTGAACAATTGTTACGATAAAATCAAACCTAATGCAGAACAGAGGACAATAATCATGTTCGTGCATTATCGAATTTAAATGGTAAATGAGAATTTAATACTCATGTAAAATATCATAGAATGTTGAGGAAATATCTTTTAATTAATTATCCAGACGGCAACTACCAAATTATGTATAACTGTCCAACAACATAAACCATGGTTGGTCAGAACTTCGTCGAAAGGTAACTCCCTAAAGGGGTACAGGGGGCAAGGTACCCCGCCCGTGGGTCCAAGAACTGACCGCTAATCTCACTGTTTTGTAGAATAATAATAAGTAAATGTCTGACTAACGTAAAATGCAATCTGCATGATTTTCATGTGCTGTTCGAAAATCACACATATAATACAAGATACGGGAATAGATACGGAATTGGGGGTTGTCTAATTTCTGTGTTGGTGTTTATTATTATTATTAAAATTGTATCAAACAAGTGATTAATAAATATATTGTTATTATATTAATATTATAACTTTCTTGGAAAAAGTATATCAATTTCAATTTTTGGGAAGTTGTATTATTGAATAAGAGGTACATTTAGATTGCTATAACATCTGATGTTTATTACCTGTTTAACCGGAAACAGCATAAACGTTGTTATATTTAATGGACCACCCTGTATATTATTTAAAATTTCTGTCTTTGACAATTGTCGAGAAAATGTCAATTGATAATTTTATAAATTATTCCACTTACACATGAAACAAATGAATGTTAGAAAAAATCTATTACGGTTATTTAAGTTCTTAGGTGAGGAAAATTTGATAGTCATAATAATTTAATTTTGGATTGAAGCAGAAGTACTAGGAAAAGTAACTTTCAGACTGAAATTACTTCGATACTTTTAATATAACACCCTATATTGAATCTTACATTTATAGGCTACTAACATTTTCAGATAATTTTTGTTATTAGTGTACTGTGTCTAACTTAATGATTTGTGAGATATCGGCAACAATGTAGGCACCTGAACTGTAAATAGCATAAAATGCAAACTTGCACTTAGTTGCCGATGTCTCAAAAACTATGAAGTCGCAATAGCATTTGAAATGAAGAGATTCTAATACTTTTAGGAGTATAAATTTTCAAATTTTGCATATTTTTAGACGTTTTGGGCATCATCAAGTTTTTCACAATCAATTAAATAGATAAATAAATAATTTATTGATATTATTATATCATGAACTAATTACACAGGTTAGTAAAAATAGAAAGAACACATAGTGTATATCACAGTTTAAAAAATCTTCTATACAATGGAAGGCTTTATATATTAAAAAAATTTGAACAAAATGAATTATTTCTTAGTGATAGTTACTTTTTTATACATTTATTTAATATCGGCTACTTCCGCTACTGAGACCTGTCTCCGACGTCTATAGACGACCTACCTCCAACCAGATATTTTGCCGGAACTCTTCTTATTCGAAGAGTAGGGATCTTTCACTTGCCTAATATTTAACAAAGTGCCGACAGTTTTACATCCCTTCCGAAGGATGGTATATCCACTATCCATTTACTGGATCTTTGCAATACAGTTTGTAAACAATTTATTTCGACATTTCGTATTTTTGGTTATGTATACAAATTGCAAAGTAACTATCTTCTCTATGGGATGCAACTAATATCAAACTATTATTGATTAAAGTTTCCTTTTATCGATTGTATACATGTCACTAATTGTGAGCAAAGAAACCTAACTAAGAAACGAGATTGTGTGCTTAAGTCGCCCATCAACAGATGGCAGCACTTGTACCATTTTAATTTTACAGCTTTCAATATTATTAGTAAAAATAGATTTTTCAAGTTTGTATATTGGTACCGTATTTCAGATTAAAATAGTTTACCTTATTAGTTAAAATCACGAAGTGATCATTTGCCTGCTGAATTTGATCTGATTGAGTCTACAAACCTTCAAACCAGTTTAAATTTCAATAATTTACAATTTTGTCCTTAATGCAATTTCCATTTTTTTAAATAAATTAAATTCAATTTTTTTAATTCAATAAGTAATTAAAATACTACATGTTACCACATGGTAATAATATATTCTTTTCTGTCTCATTTTTGGCAATTTATAGTTCGCAAATCAGCTTCTACACTAAATTTAAATTTAATTCTACATTCATTCTAAATTTACTTATAAATCTACATTTACTTTTATGAATTAAGCAGTAATATGCAATAATTACTTTTACGTATTAAGCAGATTTATTTAGCAGTTTTATTTAACGTTTAATTTTACGCAATTTTGCATTTACGTTTGCGATTATTACTTTTTCCAAGCCGCATGCTTGGATAATACTTCTCTGCTTTTATTAAGGCGCTTAAGCCTTCGATTTTATATCAATTATAAGAATCCAAATAGATTTTGAAAACGCCGTCTTGCAAGAATAAATTGCCAAAGATATCTAGATTGGATGCTCTACGAGACAATTGGGTCCAAAACTGCAGGACTAGAGCTTTCCACCTTCAACCATACTTATTCTGGAAATTTAGAAGATTGGTATCATATTCACTATTTTTTTTTGTGTTAAATTATTCTCTTTCGCTAATAAAATTTTATTAACATAAAATTTCACCTAAAATAATATTTCAAATAAGTTCATATTATAAAATTTATTTATTTATGTAATATATTTTATCATTCATTTTACACAGTTTTTTATTTCACTTACCAATAATTTCGGTCTCGTCTATAGGAGACAGTCTATTAAATGTTAGGCAAATAAAAGATCTCTACTTTTTGAAAGAGAGGAGGTTCAGCAAAATTCTTGATTGGAGGCAGTTCGTCTACTAACCTCAGCGATAGGCATCAATAGTGGAAGTAGGTCGACGTTAAATAAATTGTGGGGACTAATGTCTTCCACTACTCTTATGTTAGAGATATTATTTGGTTTACGTTGACTCATACATTCGTATATTTTTATTTCATGATTTAAATTATTTATTACTATGTAAATATCCGTAAATATTGTATATAATCTTCTCGGTATTTAAGTACCTTCCTTACCTGTCTTAAATTTCCATAACAATTTCTATTCTTTATTGCATTACCTACCATAAAACCTTATTTCTTAGTCGGAACTTTCCCCTGTCCTTTGTAATTATGCATCCAGACTAATACCTACTTAACAATCATCCTTTTGCCAAAACTTTTGTCAGTATACATTTTACCAAGATAAAGTACAGTTCAACTCCAAAACTCACTGTGTTAACATCGAGCTGACGCTCTATCAATAAAGAAGTAAAAACACAAATAGTTGTTAGTCTTTCAACATCACCGCAACTCACCCACAAAATATATAGAAAAATCAAATTCATTAATATATAACACGAATGTGCCCAATACTGTGCCTTCTGGAGACTCTACGCTTGAGGAAGAACATCCGCAGTTGGGTTGGCATATCTTATTTTTTTTCATTAACATTTAGTACAAAATTGAACTAGTTCAATAGTTGCCGTTTAATATCGTAATGATATGGTAAAGCTGATAATTAATTGTGAATAATTCGAATTTAATCCATTAAGGAGTCGATTATTATTATTATGTGTGGCTTCTATCGTAATTAGTTGCAGATAAAATGCCAATTTGATTGGGCTATATCATTCACAGCTAATGAAAATATTTATTACCAGCAAACACGCGACCTGCTAAAATAATATTTCAGCGCGGAAGCGTACTTAATAAACAATATGTAATTAATTCTCGCCAGAAAGAACGTTAAAGTCGACGGCAGTGTTTATATACTGAACTAACTTGGAGATATAAACATTTCACTGCAGACTGCCACGATCGTTCTCACTTGTGCCTTGTCTTCGCCTCAGTCTAAAATAAACAGTGTTAAACCGTCAATTATCACCAGCTCAAATATCGAGAGGTTAAAGCTACTATGCGTTAAACCGCACACCTGTTACTAGCCCGGCAAATTTCTTAAGACGTCGTAAAATGTGTTGCAGCTTTGATGGATTATCGCGGGTTACTGACATCTTATATTACAGTTGGGGTCATTAAAAGCTGTCCAGCAGTTTTCTTTGATTTATGTATAGTTTTGAATAATTATCCATAATACTATAAAAGTGTAATGAAAGTAATCGATAATTATTGGAAAATATGTCCAAACGCTAGTTAAGTTTAAAAAAGCACGAGTGTTAGATTAGTAACACTGGAAAATAACAACTGGATAACCTCTGGTCCCTTCCTTAAAATATAACTGGTTCAAAGGGAATGTTCTATACTTTTTTGTCAAATATTTAATCATGTAAAATAAAACGGATGGATAGAGATCAGCTGTTTTTCAAGTTCTTTCTTATTATCAAAATAATCATCCTAAAATTAATGCATAATAACGAATAAACTGATTTCCAAACTATTTCAATTTTAAATACACATTTACGTAATATTCAGATTTCCACATTTTATTTTCTATCATAAAGAATAAGTTTGAAAACGCCCAGAAAACATTACCTTTGTATGCGCTTATCTGCATTTTGGGTTCCAGGCGTAGTTCTGTTTTTAAAACAAAATTAGTTGTATATTCTTTAGAACCTAGCCAGTCCCGCGCTGGTTGTTGACGCCCTTTACATGTAACTTGTGAACGTTCCTTAGGAGCGATACATATAAAAGAAACTACGGAAATATGTATTAGGGGACAGACATGCCGCGATAGAGCCTTGAAGCAGGCGAACCACCAGCGGGCCTGCAATACAGGCCCTATAGCCGCTAGATCTATGTTGTAGAGTAAAAGCTGGAGTCCTATGGCAGTTAGACTCTCGTTTACCCGAACCAAAGGAGAACCCCAGGCCAAGTACTATAGTCGTCAGATGAAGTTCAGAGTCACTGAGAATGCGACTAGAGGTCCTGGGGAAAACATCATGGCAACCGCTACAAGCCCTTCGGTAAGACTTAGGCGTCGCCGCTTCAATTATAGTTCAGTTCATATTAATACCAACGTCTGACCGTGTGCCTATTGACATGCAAGATTTCACACGTTTTGTTGTTCAAATTATGGTGTGAGGTTTCTCACAGGCAATGGCCGGTACCTTGCTATGTTTCTTAAGGGGATACCTTTTCGTTGATGTTCTGAGCCGGAACGCTTTGTCTACTTCGACAATTCTCGTTTTATAAACAATTTGGTAGTTGCCATTTGTTTAAATACTTTAGGGAATTTTTCCCAACATTCTACGATATTTTACATGAGCATTTAACTCTCATTTTCAATTTAAATTCGATTGCTAGAACACTGACATGGTTCTTGTTATTTGTTTTGTATTAAATTTTATATTATATAAGCGATTGCTACAACACTAATTTTAACGTTGTTGTATTGGCAATTGCCGCAACTTTAATTTAACAAAAATAACACTGAAATTCGATTGCGTAACATGATTATTGTTGTTCGCTTAACATACTCCGAAATATATACAGTATGGTCATTACTGTAGCAACGTAAGTTTTCCTATAAATATTTAGACAATATTTGGATTGTTCAACTTTCATATTTGAGCTATTTGCTCCAACGATTGTTATTTAATATAAATTATTTTGGGCAATTTATCACAACTTTTGTAATATATGTATTAAAACTATACCTATTTGGGCGAATCAAAGTAGGATTTTTTTCAAATTGTAGAATTTCTTATGTACTTTTTGATGGAAACCATTTTTCTACATCATGTCAAAAATGTCAAAATCTTCGGTTTTCTCGATTTTCTAAAAAAAAATTATTTTTTCTAATTTTTTTAGATTCTTTCTAACGATATTATTTAATTTCAAAATGTAAATATTTTTATTGTGTATCTTTTTATAAAGAAAATTACATATAAGAAAGTCAGAGTGTCAGAAGAAGGCACGTGGAAAGACGCGCGGACCATTCCGGAAGTGGAAAACGCATTTTTTTGGGTGTCTTTGACGTTCACAAGTTCAAAGAAATTAGCCTATGCTGAAAATTCATTATTATGTAATGTTTGTAATTATATTTAACCAGAAAAATTAGCAGGGTATTTTTAACTCCATTTTCGTGAGAAATTTTATGATACATAATTTGTCATAAAGAAACTTGTTTAGATATTCAGGGACAGGTGGATGTAATATACACTGACTTCGCAAAAGCGATTGACAGGATTGTCCGTTGTGTTCTGTTAAGTAAACTAGGCAACTTTGGTTTTGGTTTGCATCGCAAACATTTCTTATTTCTAACGTAAATGAAGCAATATGTCTCATAAAATGGCTATAACTCTTCCACATACATAGCAACATCTGGATTACCGCACGAGTTTAATTTTGGACCGTTACTATTTCACTTTTTTAAAATAATTTAAGCGAAATTCCTATATGCCATAAGCTAGCTCTTCTTTGCTGACATTAACTGTACTGAGAATTGCGTTGCCTTGCAACCTGATCTTGATTGTTTAGAAGTTTGGTATATTGCCAATAAATTGCATTTAAATACATCTTGGAGCTTGCACACTTAAGTGTACCTAGTGTTGCATTACTCAGAAACGACAAGATCAACCGATAAAAGTTTCATAACAATTAATTCAATTTCACATTATTTATTTTTTTAGTATCATTATTTTTTTTGTCAATAAGGGTTGTTTTCTCTTGTATGTAAATATATTTCCTCATTAGTTGGTAACAGGAAGTCTTCTGAGACGAAGTTGGCAGCACTGAGAAAAGATGTGAAAATCTGGCGGAAGATGGCATTTCCTTCTTTTTGCCTTCTAGGCTGGGCAAGAATTTAAGTAACTTTTTAGCAACCAAGTGGCTCCCTCTTGCATCCACACTCCGTATTCACAACCCTTTGCTCTCAACAAAAAAAAACAGCTACCGTACGTAATAGGTACCATTTTGTACAATTGGGTAAAAAAACGGTTACAATCTAAATGCAAGATTGTCTCTTTTAATAGGAAACAATCAATGTACCGCAATGATTATAGAATTGGTATTTCAATTTGTTACATGGCCTATGTCCATTTAACAGTTTTATATAGAAACTAGTATTTTGTTTATATTTAGCACGATCTGTATAGCATTTTGATTCAGTTTTTGTAAGTGAAACTGTTTTCAGCTAGCAGAATTTTACTTGTATAACTGCTAAATCATCTCACATTGTTTTATGTACATATTTTTATATCTTAGGAACTCAGTCATGTCTTTTTTTATACTAATATGTATTTCCGTTCTATTACAGCATCTCAGGAAACAATTGTCGATTGTCTACAAAACATTTATTTACATTCATATACCTATATTTCAATTTTTATATTTTTGTTTACAATGTAAGTACATATGGTTATTTTTCTTACCTTTCTCATTACTATACATACTATATTCTATAACATGTAATATATTTGCTGAAATCCCAGAACGGTTTGTACACGTTTTAATATTTATTACGGCAGTTCGTATTCGTATTTTTCGTTATGTATAGAAATTACAAATTGAACAGTAAATCAACTGTGGTATGCGCTATTATTAATTATAGATTCCTTTTATCGATTATGTGCCACTATTTTAGTTGCGAGTAAAGGAAATTGTAGAATTTGCGACCTGCAGGTTGTTGCGCTTAACTTAACAATTGACAGATGGCGATACCTGTTCCATTTCTACGTTTTACAGCTTTCCATTTAATTAGTGGAAATAGATTTTTCAAGTTTGTGTGGTGGCATTATTTTGCAGTAAGTGGGACAAATAAAGTTATATTTTTTGTAATTTCTTTTACATGAACTAATAAAGACATATCTATCTATCTATCTATTAGTAAAATCACCACGAAACCATTTGCTTGCAGCTTTTGTCCTGATTCGAACGTTTATAAATTTTAACTCTGGACTTCAGTAATTAACATTACATTTTTATATTCGCGTTAACAAGTGTTGAACATCCAGGTAAATTTCATTTATTAGTAATTTAAAATTTCAGCAATATTCAATTTTTGTCTTTGATGTAATTTCAATTATTTTTAAAATAAATTTAAATTCAAATTCAATTCTTTTTAATTTAATAAGTAGTTAAAATACTATATGTACCACATGGTTTAAAAATATTTTTTGGCAATTTATAGTTTACGAAATCAGCTTATACATTTCTGCATAGTTTCTACATTTCTGCATAGCTTATGTATATCTCCATCGTCCATATCACCCATGCAACATGGATTCATGGCACAAAGATCCACAGTAACAAATCTAGCTTGTATTTCCCAATTCATATGTGACAGCCTGGATTCAGGGGGGCAAGTGGATGTCATATACACGGACATCCAAAAAGCCTTCGATCAGATAGATTATTATTTGTTATTGTCCAAGTTAAGAGCTTTTGGATTTTCGGATACATTAACCTTGCTTTTCACATCTTACTTGTTCTCAAGGAAGCAATTTGTGGAACACGGCGGTCACAGATCTCTTAACTATACAGCTACGTCAGGCGTCCCTCAGGGTTCCAACTTGCGGCCCCTGCTGTTTTTGATTTTCATAAATGACATAACATCAGTAATTAGTTGTGAGCATCTACTTTTTGCAGATGATCTCAAATTTTTTTACAAATATAAATAGTCTCAGTGACTGTATTTACTTACAAACAGAAATAGACAAAGTTTCTACGTGGTGTTCTAACAACTTTCTTAAATTAAACGTCTCCAAATGCAAAATCGTTACTTTTACTCGTAGGCACAATTCTATGCAATTTGACTACAACATAAACAATTTTCCACTCGAGCGTTTTTTGGAATTCAAAGATCTCGGTGTGATTTTCGACTGCAAACTTAGTTTTTCAAGCCATATTAATCAGATGACAAAGTCAGCTTCTAAGTTGCCCGGGTTCTTTGTCAGAAACTGGAGCTGTTTCTCTAGCGTTGAAAGTTTGAAAATATTATATTTCACATACATTAGATCCAAGCTGGAATATGCCGCTCTCATATGGTCTCCCATATACCAAAATTTGATTTTATTAATTGAATCTGTCCAGAGAAAATTTGTAAAGTTCATGTTTTTTAAAACTAATGTTTTTTTTCCACAGCGAGGCACTGATAATAACCTCCTGTTAGATATGTTTAATATGATTTCACTTAGTGAAAGAAGGAACTGCGCTACTCTTTCATTTTTGTACAATCTAGTTAACAACAAAATCGATTGTTCATTCCTTGTTAATAAGCTTTGCTTTTTGGTCCCTCGATTGCATTCTCGTGATAGTGATTATTTTTATACCCCCTTTAGTCGTACCAACCTTATATGTAAATCACCAATGTTTAAAATGTGTATTCAATTCAATCTCCGGTCTTTGTGATATTAATCACAACAATTTAAATAGTATAATTGACTTATATCTAAGAAGCAACTGATAATATATGTACACCTACCCTGATCCTATGTTTTTTACCTTATTTATTTATTTATATACCCTTACTGCCTCATGTACGGCTTACTGCATTTTAAAAGTCACCTATTTAGATTTTTGTTATCTCCAATGCATAGAATGTACAATTGTACAATATTAGGGTCCAGTTCGTCATATTATTTGGAAATTATATTTTTATTATTTCACAATGTTCTGATCACTTGTATATTTAAATGTTTTTCTCATATTTTTTTTTACGCATACTTACTATTCCATAATTTTAGGCTTACTCTGTATTTGAATATTTTCTCATATTTTTGTAATTTATATTCTCATGTTCTATGTAACAATTCTGTTTCCTGTAATTGGGTATTTACCTGTTGGAAATAAATGCATTATTTATTTATTTATTTATTTATTTATATCTTTCTGCATATTGATACTTTAAAAATTTTCTTCATATTGAAAATTTGGCTTTCTTCTTATTTTATGCTTATGCTTTATATTTATGCTTTATATTTTTTTATTGAAAACTTGAGCATCCACATTTGCATTCATTAACTTTTCAAAAATGTTGGACAATTTTCCCACAATTTTCAAACTTCATTTCATTAAGAGACGTAAGCTAAATTGCCAAGGAAACCTTTAGACTCCATTTTTGCAAGAGGCAATTGTGGGCCTGGATTGCTGTTCCAGAACCAGTGACCTCAACAATACTCAATCCCGGAATCTAGGATCCTGGTATAAATTTGTTATATATTTTCTTTTAAATTTTAATTAGTCTTTGTTAGATGATATTACTAAATATGTTCAAAATTTCACTTTATACAAACCGATTTATCTATTCATGTAATATATTTTATTTCTCTTACCAACAATTTCAGCCTGATCTATAGTAGACTGGTTATTCGAGATAATTAATTATACTTATTTTTACTATAGATGGTGCCCAATTTAACATCAATTTTTCTCTGTCTCCTTTTCTCGAAATAAACAGAAATCTGTCATTTATGCTGTACATTTCAAAAAGGGTAAATTTCTCCAGTCTTACGAATACTCTGGATCCGCAAGTCTTTGCTCCGACTTAAACCAGCTAGTCGTCTGCATATGTTACCTCAATTCTTTCCCAAAAGCAAATAATAAGGGAAAGGAGGTAACAAGTTCTTGTTCGTTATCATACTTCTAAAGACCTTGGTATTCTTTTTGATTACAAATTTACTTACGCAACATATCGCTATAAAAACATATGCAGCAAATAAAATGTATGGTTTTATTGCCAAAAACTGTAAATCATTTATTAGCATTGACACATTATAAACTTTATACTTTTCCTATGTATGGCTCTATAATTTGGCACCCTTATTATAGCAGTTATAAATTAATAGACGAGAGGGTGAAATGAAAGTTTTTAAAGTTTTTATCATGTAAAGTTAATGGAATTTGCCCTGCAGGAGGTGTACCTTACATACCCGATGTTAATAGATTCAATTTAGTTAGTTTAGCCTTAAGAAGAAAGTGTGCTTTCCTTACTTTTTTGTATAGGCTCTTACACAACCAAATTTATTCTCCAGAGCTGTTAAGTCAATTAAATTATTATTATAATATAATATGTAATTTTAAAGTAAAATTTGAGATAATTATATTAAAGCTAATATACATGCATGTCAAAATTATTTCCAGCTAGATAGTCTGTTAATATGCGGTAATATTGGCATAGTAAGTATCAGACGAAAATTGATGATAATAAATATACTTTTAAAGCAACTGGTACATATTTTTACATCCGATTATATCAATATGCAATTAGTTATTAAAATATTAAGGATTCGTATAAGAAAACTTATTGAGCTTCACTTTTATTTTTTATTTTTGTCGTTTAAGGTACTGATTGAAACAAAATACTCACGTATTTTCCCTGTCACACTGAATACTCGTTATTATTCAAATGTAATACGAAAAGTCAACTAGAAATGTTAAGTTATAGAAATATTATATATAAATGTATTATAATCAAAGAAAACATCACACTCTATACCATTCCATCCTTTATAAAGCATTATTGCCTTGAATTATTCATGAATCTCTGTAGGAACTCCTCCATAAAGTTCATGTTTCTTTTTTAAAGTACTTGAGAAGGCGTTAAAATGACAAACATACCCCATTTAACATAAAATATTATATTCGTACAACATACACAATTGCTTTTCTCAAATTATTTCTTAAAGTTATTGGAATATTGATTTGTTATTTACTCTTGTTGAAAAAGTAGCGGTGAAAAACGTAGTCGGGGTGAAATGTCAGGTTTTTAATAATTGGAACATTTTTAAATATTTTAATACTGCAAATTTTTCGATATGAAGTTACGAAATTATAACAACAGGGCTAATATTACATACGAAAATACAACCAAAAACATTAACGCACTGCACGTAGTAGACAACTCACAAATCCAAAGCCAATTACTGTTTAAATTCATCTTTTGTGTATTTTGCGTTAGTTTTTTTTTTTTTAGTTTACTAATAAATTTGCTTTTCAATGCTTTCGTCCTTTATTTGTAATGTCTCATGCAATTTATAAGCACCAAATGATCATATCAGTACGTAATATTGCCAAATTATAATTTGACACCAGCCTAATTTTAGTATTTTATACTAATTCATCGCTTTTGGTTGATCACTTAGGCAGATGTAATTTAAACTTTTTCTCAAAAATGGTCGATTTTACGAAATTTTTTCAAGAGATAAAGAGTTTCTAAATAAGTCATAATTTTTTTTTTATTGAAAAAAATAACAGAAAGATATTTAGAAAATTTCAAGAAGGGTAGTTAATTTCACCCCTAAGTCACCCAGTTTCCTGTAGCTGTTATGTCCAAGTCATCGGCGTACCCTGTCACCGTAACACCGCCCACCAGAGGCAGCTGTAAGACGTCATTGAATATTAAATTCCACAGGGTCGGACCCAGGACCGATCCCGCAGGTCACCTTCTTCCAGCGTGCGCCGTTTTCTGCCTCCCATCCAATTCTTCTGTTCTCCAGATAGCTCTTAGTGATTCTGAGCAAATAAGGAGCTACTCCCACTCTCCCCAGACTACTGACAGTCTCAGCCCATCCCGCCGTGTTAAACACATTTCTGACATCCAGGGTCACTACTGCAGAGATCCTTTTAGAGTTCATGGCCTCCCTCGCAATCTCCGTAATCCTTCTTGCAGCATCCACCGTCGTTTTGCCTTTCCTAAAACCGTACTGATTATCCGCCAATCCCCCTTTCTGCTCTATTTCAGTCTCTAGTCTTCCCAATACAAGGTATTCTAGCAACTTGCTCCATGCGACCAACAAATACAGTGGCCTGTAAGAAGGGTTCCTCTGGCGGTTTATTCCTTTTTGGTATCAATACCAGCCTTGCTTTCCTCCATCTGTCCGGAAAAACCCCATGCTCCAGCGCCTGATTCATAATTCTCAGGGTAACCACGGGATACTCCGCTGCAACTATCTTCACTATCTCGGGTGGGATATCATCTGGGCCCGGAGCTTTACCACTTTTAAGCCTGCTACAAGCAGCCTTAACCTCTTCCTCTGTAAAGGAGGGCACGTCCCCCACTTCCGTGGCTCCCCATCTGACTTTTTCCCTCGCAGAATTTTCGACAGGGAATGTACAGTTAAATTTTTTGCACATTATTACGAGACACCCTGTACATTTGAAAAAACTCGGTAAACATCCATTATCCACCGATATTGCCAGTATCGGTGCCAGGGATCGAACGCAGTACACTGTTAGGTATAACTAAGTACGTTCGCCACAGTTACTGTGCCGGTTAAATAAAATACAAGACAAATTATACTTAACTGACTCAAGCTTATTCCATAATTTATTCCATACGGCATTGTCGACAAAATTTATCTTGCGCCGCTGTAACCCGTTAAATTTCAGTTAATACTTTGTACGGCGATCCACAACGAACTTATCGAGCCACAAATCCGCTATTTCATTTTGCCAGACGTGTAATATCTATGACGCAAAATAAAAATATCCCAATTTAATACTTTGAGCTTTTAGTTAAAAGTAATCTTGGAACCGCAGTGCATGGGCTTCATCGAGATCAAGATTGATACGGTGTATATGAAAGGATGATAAAGCTAGCATTTATAAGACCCAGACAATTGTATTGTTGGTATTAAATTTATTTGGAGTAGGATTTAACTCTAACTGCACAATAGGCTCGCACCATTTTTTAAGAAGTATCAAAGCAGAAAGTACTGCATACAGGGTTCAGACAAGTTCAGATCTAAGGAAATACGATTCCTTAAAATTGGAGTTACTGCCACTGTAGCGTACTTTCCCATAATTAAGCACGGATATACCATAATCATAAAACTAACCAAGGTTATACCTTGAAGGCAAAAATGCCGATAGGCTGGAGGCAGTAATGGCCAACTACAATAGCCTACCGTAAAAGCGTAATTTGGAAATTACGCTCATTTACCCATCCCTCGAGAGGTATACGATAGACCGCCGAAATGCAGGCAAAACAGGTCAGTCTTATTTCTGTTATCAAACAATTCACTTCGTATATTTAAACTTAAGATTCGTAACTGCTTTTTGTTAAGTTTTGTTTAATAAATAACTCCTTCTGAAGAACATTTAATTAGTTGTACCCACACAAAAAGACATGAAAGGATCCTGATAGAATGTCAGTAAAAATCTCTTGAAGTTATGGTATTATTAAACGCTATTTCATCTAGCTGATAGTCGCGTTGGTTAGGCGCGAGGTGGCAATCGCGATTAATCAAACGGGTATCGCAGTACAGGGTTCGAGCCCCGACTCTGGCACTGTCGGAGTATATTGTTGCATGTCCGCGTTTTTCAATGTGTAACCCCCTTCCGCACAAGCCCCTGGGTTCTGGAATTGGAGGTTGTCTAATTTCTGTGGTGTTTATTTATTATTGTATTTACCTTTTGTAAACATACTCCTGAGCTTTATGTGACGTTACTCCTAGTCTCGAAACATATAGTGGATTTTGTGAGTCGAGCGAACATGTAAGTATTTTCTGACGCAATCAGACCACCTCCCCTCCCCGTTTTCGAGGATGTTGAAAACGATGGTGGTGCGCAAAATTCTCTTTAAGCATGCACAACTCCCCAAACTGCCAAAAAACACTGCCAAATTGGGGTGAAACGCAAAGGAGCGCGCTTCCGTCGGATAAACACCGGTTTATATCCATTTTCGAGGATGCTGAGACCGACGCCTGCCTTCAAAATTATCCCCGATGCAAACCCACCTCCCAAACAGCGAAAAACACCCTGGAAAAGGGGGTGAAATGCGAAGGCGCGGATTTCCGTCCGACAAACATTGGTATATCCCCGTTTTCGAGGATGCTGATACCGACGCCAGCCTTAAAAATCATTTCCGATGCAAGCCCACCCCCCAAGAACACCCAGGAAAAGGGGTGAAATGCGAAAGCGCGGACTTCCATCCGACAAACATTGGTTTATCCCCGTTTTCGAGGATACTGAAACCGACGCCAGCCTTGAAAATCTCACCTGAGATGAGTCCATCTATCAAACGACAAAAAAACCGTTACTTTGACGGATGTCTGTGTACGCGAAGTATAGCAGATGCAAGGAAATCATTTATTTTTTCGTACTGCATGCAACTAATATGTCTCTGGATTAAATGTCAAACATAAAAAAATCGGCGTAGGGTTGACGTGGAAAAATCATGTATACAGAACTGCACATAGATTTTATTTATAACATTAAATCAACCATAACACTTTTATAAATGTACACAGTGACTTATTTACTACATATAAAACACGAAATAACTTATATAATCTTATTAATACAAGAAAAAATACAATCATTATTAATCAAGTGAAACATGAAATTAGGAAAGAAACAACCACCTGATGATGATACTTTTTAGACCGAAACCGAAATATGTCGGGAAGCAGTAACACAATAAAATGAATCGATAATCACCAATCGGTAGACAAAAGACATGAAATTAGGAAAAAACAACCACCTGATGATGATACTTTTCAGGCCGAAACCGAAATATGTCGGGAAGCAGTAACACAATAAAATGAATCGATAATCACCAATCGGTAGACAAAAAACATGAAATTAGGAAAAAAAACAACCACCTGATGTTACTTTTCAGACCGAAACCGAAATATGTCGTAAAGCAGTAACACAATAAAATGAATCGATAATCACCAATCGGTAGACAAAAAACATGAAATTAGGAAAAAAAACAACCACCTGATGTTACTTTTCAGACCGAAACCGAAATATGTCGTAAAGCAGTAACACAATAAAATGAATCGATAATCACCAATCGGTAGACAAAAAACATGAAATTAGGAAAAAACAACCACCTGATGATGATACTTTTCAGACCGAAACCGAAATATGTCGGGAAGCAGTAACACAATAAAATGAATCGATAATCACCAATCGGTAGACAAAAAACATGAAATTAGGAAAAAAAACAACCACCTGATGTTACTTTTCAGACCGAAACCGAAATATGTCGTAAAGCAGTAACACGATAAAATGAATCGATAATCACCAATCGGTAGACAAAAAACATGAAATTAGGAAAAAAAACAACCACCTGATGTTACTTTTCAGACCGAAACCGAAATATGTCGTAAAGCAGTAACACAATAAAATGAATTGATAATCACCAATCGGTAGACAAAAAACATGAAATTAGGAAAAAACAACCACCTGATGACGATACTTTTCAGACCGAAACCGAAATATGTCGGGAAGCAGTAACACAATAAAATGAATCGATAATCACCAATCGGTAGACAAAAAACATGAAATTAGGAAAAAAAACAACCACCTGATGTTACTTTTCAGACCGAAACCGAAATATGTCGTAAAGCAGTAACACAATAAAATGAATCGATAATCACCAATCGGTAGACAAAAAACATGAAATTAGGAAAAAACAACCACCTGATGATGATATTTATCAGACCGAAACCGAAATATGTCGGAAAGCAGTACACAAAAAATAAATCGATAGTCATCAATCGGTAGACAAAAACACATGAAATTAGAAAAAAACAACCACCTGATGATGATACTTTTCAGACCGAAACCGAAATATGTCGAAAAACAGTAACACAATAAAATCAATCAACAATCACCAACGTTTGTCGGACGGACGCTCCTTCGCGTTTTATCCTCTTTTCCAGGGTGTATTTGGCTGTTTGGGGCTGGCGTCGGTCTCAGCATCCTCGAAAACGGGGATAAACCAGTGTTTGTCCGACGGAAGCGCGCTCCTATATTATTTGCCCCAATTTGGGGATGTTTTTTGGCAGTTTCGGAGGTTGCGCATGCTTAAAAAGAATTTTTCCCACCACCATCGTTTTCAGCATCCTCGAAAACGGGAGGGGAGGTGGGGTTTTAAATTGTATGTCAACTGAAATAAGATAGGAAATTGTAAAAACAAATATGACGAAATAAAAATAATTTATTTATGAAACAGGTAGCATTAGAATTAGAATGAAGAAATAAAGAATAAGAGTAAATAGGTAAACAAAGCAAATATCAATCAAAATGTTTATAGGATAATCAGGAATATTTGAAGGAGTGGATTTAAAATAAAACAGAAAAGGTAGGAGAGAGAAGATTGGAATTGTAATTTAGAATTAAGTGGTATCGTATTTTGTATTTTAGATTCTTTCAAAATGTCGAGGCTTTCCGAGTAACTGATGTTTTTGAATAATTACGGGCAGAAATTAAAAAAAAAATTCTTAATAATTTCTGACTAGTTTGATAACTTACCATTGTGTTAGATAAGTTAAATATTAGCTGTGAGCGAACTGGTTCGCAAATGCTTTGATGCTTTCTTCTACAAAATCTAGGCTATCAGTGTCAAGAGTTCTATTGAAGTTTAAAAATATTCCAGCTGAATGCAAAATTCTTTAAAAGAAACCTCAACTCTCTTGTGAAAAGATAGTGTATCGATTTTCATCATACTGTAGATGCCAATGGCGTTGTATTAGCGAATAATATACATAGCTTAACACAACATTAAAATTTACGTAGCGAAAGACAAATAGAAAAAGCGATCCACAAAATCAACATTTTATTACGGTCTGATCACAAAATCATTACGAGAAAGAACATCCGTTTGGTTGGAGCGGGAAAAGATGTTATAGAGAGTCATAAAATAGGGAGAGTGGCCTAGAGGGATGGACCATTAGTCAAAGCAGGACACATTTTCGCGCTGACTTCGGGATAGACCGAGATAGCATCTGATGTACGGCGGTCAAGAAATGGCCGGCCGTATTCCAGTGTAACTCGTTACAAGGCCTGGCCACAGATTACTACTTGTGTCCCACTCTTGTTCTTTTTAACAAAGCATTTGTCTGTGTCTGATTGGAAAAAATCGCCATTTATCATGTCTCTCCTGTAGATGATTAATTGTTATTAGCTGCAAAACATCGTTCCTCCCATCCTTTAAGGTCTTTGTTATATTTGAGCTAATTACCATTTATTTTTCGCAAAATTCTCCGACCTGGTTTTTGCCGGAGTCCCTTCATACTTTCAGATATACACTGCTTTCATAAAGTAACGGATAAATTCCATAAGACGCGTACAATTTCTTTTTTTTTTTTGGAAATCGTTGTATACATCAGAAGGTTATTGGATGCCACTTTAATAGGTTTTTCAATTTTTGGCAAAATTTCACAAAGCAATTAGTCCGGGAGGGTCAGGGAATGGACCATCAGCTTGCGCGGTTCTGGGGAATATAGCCACAGCAGCCTCCCACACAGTAAAATAATTATAAAAAAAAGCTAATACAACAAAAGCTGAGACTTGATCGACGTAGTTGATAGATTGGACCTTTACTTGGTGAAAATCTATGTTACAAGTATACAAAAAACAAGTTTAATTGTTTGATTTTCACAAATTTATTATTAACTTAAAACATACATTACGGCGTTGCCAAATTTTATCCTTACACTCCTCCCACTTCTGGGACTTCAGAGACCTTATTCAGGACACCAGAACTTACCTGGAAAACCATCATTTGCTTTTGTATGAATTGGTCTGTAGAAAAATCCTAAATGCAGTGGATTAATAAAATATTAATAAACAGTGGCGCAGGATAAACATGCACAACAATAATAACAAATGGGGGGCTCTTACCAATGGCACTAATGTGGGGAGATGTGTCAGGATTAGGAGTCACTCTTCTTAGCACTTAAAAATAGGACTGATTATTAGCTTCTTTCTCAGATTCTTTTTATGAAATTAAAATGCTTACTTAGTAGGTTACATATTGAGCCAAAAAATAAAAATGTCTTTTTCCTAATGAAATAACTCCCTACGTAACCATTTCGACACGTTTTATGTACACTATGTAATTAATGCATCATAATATTTTATTTAAAATTACCTAAACGATATTGCTGTGTTTATAACGGTTATTATTATGTTAATAACATGCTACCGTACACGATGTAAAAATGGTATACGTAGGAGAATGCATTTAATGCATCATGAATATTTCATTATAATTGCGTAAATCTTATTACATGACTTTTCCCACAATTTACTAGTAATGCTAGTAACTAATATCAAGTATATATGACGGTATATTAAAAATATGTACATATTTATATAACAATTTTCCTTATCAATTTTGTCACATAAGCATGATAACAACAGTAAAGAGATATTATTCCATGAAAGGATAAATATAAGCTCTGTTGAGTTGAATATTTATGTTGTTGGGGACGGCAAGATTTAAGTCCTGATTATCATATTATGCGATATCTGGCTGACATTGATGTTCCGCGATCAGCATTTGCCGCTGGCCTAATAGTGCTAATCTCGTCTTTGAAGACGAAAACCCTTAAATAATGATCTTGTCATTGTTTATAATCCTTCCAGTCGATCCTCTCCCTCTTCACTGTTTACATTCGACCATCAACGCAGATTGATACAAAGGGAAAATGTTTAAATGTAAATTTGAAATGAAGCAGACTTTTTTAAATACTGCTAATCCATAGCCGGCTTGAATTGCAGACACACACAAATATTGCATAGTGTTATGAAACGAGGTTCTACACAAAGAATTTATTACTAACTATGATGAGTGATAAATTTTTTTGTCTGATCATAATATGTACATTTGATTGAACCAACGGCAATAGCCGTATATTCATTAAAATCAAATTAACTCCATGGCAAACAGATAGAGGTTTTTTATTAAATGATTTAGCCCAGCGAGCATTAGTTATATCGGTGTAATCAATAATGTCTGTATTTCAGAGAACAAAAACAAAACATTACGAGTGAAATTCAGTCGAATAGAATATGCACCAAAAACGACAGCCAAAAGGTTTATTGGCTTGAAAATGGACGACATAAAGAGAGAATTGAACAAATAGTTGAATCTGGACCGGATTATATGATCTGTGGGGTTCCCAATGTAAGTTTATAAAGAAAAATATTTTTTAAACATATTTACAATTGAATCCGTAATTATGTAAGTAGTGTCCCAAAATGTTCTTATGTTACGAGAAAACACAATTCTTAGAAAAATTATAAATACTTTCCAAGTACTCTTTTTGGAGATTTTCAGGGGTTGTAAGATTTGTATATATATATATATATATATATATATATATTTTTATACATTTATTTAACGTCGGCCTATTTCCGCTACTGAGGCCTAACACCGACGCCTGTAGACGAGCTACCCCCAACCAGGAATTTTGCCGAACCTCTTCCCTTAAGAAGAGTAGGGATCTTTTACTTGCCTAACATTTAATAGACAAGGAACCGACGGCTTTACATCCCCTCCGAAGGGTGGTATATCTCCTATACAACCGTCGCCTAAGGTTGTATAGCTTCCGCGCATACACTGATATACAAGCCGCTGGAAGATGTGTGAGGCGAGAACGCGGTTTCCGTTGGAATGGTCACCATCCAAGTACTAACTGCGCCTGTCGTTGCTTTACATCGCATACCGAAGTATGTACATAGTAAAGACGCACCTACGCTCGCCCCCTAAGATTTATATTGATTAGTCTATTTTTTTTATTTAAAAAAATATGGATATAATTTTCGATTAACGTTAAAATATTAAACTGTCAGATTAAAGTTTGACGTTATTTTAACTAAATAGATAGATAGTAAACAAATATTCACAAAATTTTTAAGTCTACTCTCTTATAGACACTTCAAAAAATGTACACACCCTGAAAATCTCCAAAATAGAGTGAAAACATTTGTGCAGGACCTAAGGCATAGTAAGTTGTTTCTGTGAATAATTTTATATACTAGACACGAATAGTGAATATCCATATGCACGTGTATTTTGTTCCAACCATATTGAATAAAGTAGGAGTTCTATGTTCTCTACGCCCAACATCCGCAGCAAACCTCATAGATGCATTTTGTTCGACCTATATCCTATGTACCCACATCGTACACTGTATAGCATAAGACTCATAAACTGTATCACAATAATCAGAAAAAGATAATGTTAATGAATCTGCAAATTTTAGCGTTTTAGCATTATTTAAAATAATTTTATTTTTCACATCCACTTTTTATCACGTTGCTTCGTATTCCGATCGATATAGCACTTGTTTTCTACGCATTTAAAGGCGTTTTTAACTGACCATGCGTTTACAGTGATTAAATCTTTATTTAGATTATCTATTGTTGCCTGCTGAGTTTCATGCGCACATTTGATATTATTTGAGTACACAAATCAGAAGTATCTATGACAAATAAACAACAAGGATACTAAAATTGACCCTTGTGGTACTGTCAACAATACGTCAAACCCCAATAAAAAAGTCAGAAACCATTTTATTTTTGCAATGCTAAATCATTAATAAATTAAAACTGCCTAAATACATCATACTCAATCATTATAACCTTATTAAAAAAGGATTTAACGTTAAAATCATTAAATAGGCCCATGCATCTGTGATGTAGTCAGCCTATAACGTAGTTCAGTTTTGGGAATCTAGCCGGCCTTCCTAGTAGCAGCCCGGCTAGGCTCCTCCCACCGGTCGCTGGCCTATCCACAGCACACGCCAGTGCAATGCGACTCAGCTTGAGCGCGCGGAAACGTATAAATACGCATGAAAATCGCCACTAGAGCAGCAGTCTTCCTCTGAAGTTCATCGACTTAACATGGCAGTCTTCCATCGTTACTCATCGCGATAAGAACTAAGCAGTCTACAAATCAACTACTCCAAGCAATTCTCTGCAATCTAGATCGTGCTAGCCAACATAACTAGTAACGCGCGCATTAGCTACGAAAAAGTGCTTGCTGTCATGCGATTGTAAACCAAATTACTTAAACAAAACTATTCGTTCCTATTAGACCATAAACTATGTCTAACTGATTGCTCTAATTGGTATTAAGTTCAATTAAAAAATAAATGGATCCACACCTGGGAGCAATACGTTTTAAATAGCTCAACAAAGTATTGCAAAACACAGCCAACTTATCCCGTTACAGTTCTGGTAAGACAGTATAAAACAGGTGTAGTCACATCGCAAATGTGTGTTCTATGTGGAGTTATGGCCGATCTTGATCACCTTTTCTTCGCTTGTGGTAAGCACAAAACTTCTACAGATTCACTTGTTAAAAATATCTCCTCATGCTGCAATATGATGGCTTCGTTCAACGTAGACAATTTATTTGCTATAGGTACCAAGACAATCTATGAACTAATCATTGATTTTTTGATAGATATTAATATCAAACTATAGATTGCTCTTGTTTTTACCTACCTTACCGTAGTCTTTTTTTTGTAATGTCAAACTTAATGTCCTGACGGACACCTGATGGACGAGAAGCATGTTTCTCTGTATTTCCCGTCGTTGCTCTTCTTCACTCTACCCCATTTTGTTTCAGGTTCAGATTAAATTTTTATTAATTTTAACATATTGTGACTGGCTGTATAGTCTCTGGCCCAAAGTCACAAAAAAAACTATTCTTCGTTTTTGCAAACATTTAAACAAAAGTGAATATACTAAAGCTTTTGGAAACCTGTCTTTCATTCCATTGTTAAAGAAAAGCAAACCATTATCTAGGGAGCTCATAAAGTTTTTGTTGCATTTTTTATTTGCAGGGAAGCGTTGACATAGACTATAACTGATTATCCTAAACTCTTTCGGGATAAGAACCATAAACTTTAAATTGCATAAATTTTAAGAATTTTCTTTGTACATTTTCAATACCAGATTTTTGGTTTACAAAATGGATACCAAAAAAATTATAATTTAAAACCTAAAAAAACACGTTTAATAGCAAACCGAACTAAAAAGTAAAAAATAATGTTTGGATGAATGAATGCAATGAACACCGAACTATAAGTTTGATGAGCCATGTATTAAAACTATTTCTGAGCATCATCCATCAAAGGATTTATCCTAAAATTGAAGAGCATATTGGGGACACTCAATTTGGATTCCGTAAAGGACTGGGTGTAAGAGAAGCTCTTTTTAGCATACAAGTACTAATTCAGCGATGTAGAGACGTAAATTGTGACGCCTTCATGTGCTTCATTGACCTTGAGAAGGCATTTGATAGGGTACAACACGAAAAAACGATTGAGATACTAAAAACATCTGGAATTGATGACAAGGACCTATACTTCTTCGCTAATCTCTACTGGGGACAAAAGGCAAATCTAAGAATGGGGGACAGAACAACGGAAGATATCATAATAAAAAGAGGCGTGAGGCAAGGTTGCATATTGTCACCGTTACTTTTCAATGTTTATTCTGAAGCAATATTTCGAGAGGCACTGTACAACGTCTCAGGGAAAAGAGAAAATCAAGAATAGAGCAAGCAAAAACAACATTTGTGAGGATGAAGAAGGTTCTCTGTGGACATGACCTAAATATGGAATTGAAGATAAGGATGGTTCGCTGTTATGTGTTCTCCGTCCTCTTGTATGGAGCGGAGTCTTCGACTCTTACAGAAAATACCCTTAAGAGACTTGAGGCTTTTGAGATGTGGGTATACCGATATATGCTACGGATAAGTTGGGTAGACCACGTTACAAGCATAGAAGTAATGCGTAGAATGGGTAAAGATAATGAAGTAGCTAATACTGTGAAAAAGAGGAGACTATCATACTTTGGCCACGTAATGAGACATCCAGAAACATATAATACACTACATCTGATAATCCAAGGTAAAATCAATGGAAAACGAGGCTCAGGAAGAAGAAGAACGTCCTGGTTGGAGAACTTGAGACAGTGGTTTGGGAAGTCAACGACCGCACTTTTCAGAGCGGCGGTTAATAAAGTCAAAATAGCGAACATGATCGCCAACATTCGTTGAACGGATACGGCACTGCAACAAGAAGAAGAATTCAAAACATCATTTTCAGTATATTCGCTAACATGCAAAATTTGTAAATTATTAACTTTTAGATTAGAAAAATTGGTAGAATGTAAATAAACACTACTAAAGCAATTACTAAAACCATTCACTATCAATTGAGGTGTATCAAATATGTCATCTTCGTTAATTAATTTGACTGATAATCTGGTACGACTTTTTTTGATTGGATTTAAGACAGAAAAATTTAGGATCGGTTTTCAATTTCTCTTCAACAGAAACTGTGTATGCAGCATTAATTTCCAATTTTACTAATAACATCAATTGTTTAAAATTTTCTAGGTAGACTGTATCTTTGTTGGTTTAATCTTTTATGATAGTAATTTTTTAACTTATTATTATTATCTAAGGTATACCACGATAGGTATTTACGTTTTTTATTCTTATAAATGGGTTATAAGGTTAACAAAGATTGATGTTAATTTTTCACAAAAAAATTTACAAGCAAGATTAACATCATGACTGTAAAAAGGGCCAGTCACTTTCCAATAAAGAATTGCATAAATCAGTATAATGAGCTTTACGAAAGTTAAATCTTTTCATATTAGAACAACTGTGCCACTAAGCAGGTATTACTGTCTCCTACTATTATATATCTGTATAACAGATCAACCTGTATAAAATTGTGGCTGTTAATGTTGTTTACAAATAACGAATAATATTAAACAAGCACCCAATTAAATTCTGCGTTGATGATCCGGTCCTGGATTCCATAAAAAACCAACGTTGTAAAGTGTGCTGCCGTTCGGTTAAATCTTGGCACTGAAAATGCGGCATGCAAAGTAAATTTCACGCCAGTTCAAAAGCGGTAACGTCCCCCATTCCACCTAATTATAGAGTAACTTTAAATTAGGTATAAAGGTAGGTACTTTAAGAAAGATCCACTAAAAGCCTCCGAGTTTTGAACTGCCAGGGGCCCGGTCATACGCGACCCTTACCTAATAGAATAGGGAATCATTTTCACTCTGTTTTATTTACGGTATTTTCTGCTTTTATCGTTATTAATAATACACGGGAAAGTAGAATTTACGACTGGAGATATAATATGCCTTGTTTTGTGGAACAGCATAATACAGGTTGATTCCAAATAATTGCCGTAAGCTTCTACAAGTAATTGATTAGATAATTTTACTTTACTGGGACTTGACTTTATTAATATAAATGATTAAAAATTATTTAACTCTAAATGCACAGTTTAATAATCGCGTAAATATTCCGTTAGAACTAATGACTCTAAACCTGAAGTAGTGAGTAATTACACTATGTGTATTCCCGTATGTAAAGGAAACTCTTTGGAATTGTTTGTACGTGGAAAAAAAATGAGTTTTTGTTCCGGATGTAAAAGATTAGCTTTTATTATGTGCATGTCCAGTGGTTTAGATGATGCAAAAGTTGTATATGGTATTTTCCAAGTACGACAGGTTGAATCGCGTTATAGTTTTCCACATGATTTGTAATTCGTATTTCGTAATGAGCATTTGTACGTAAAATGTACGAAAAAAAATAAAAAAATCTTCGAGCCACTAACCTTCTTTGATAATTTTGACATCAGTTTTTCGTTAATTCTCTGCACACAAATTCTTTATCCGTATTGACAGTGAAAAAGAAATCCGAATGTAAAAGGAACTGAACTTTTACACTTACGTAAATGTCCGGTGCAAACGTAAAACTTTATCGACGGTCCCCTAAAAATCTGTAAAACAATATTTGTACTCGTAACACTTACAAAACATCTATTTCACGACTTATCCGGGACGTAATCCGACACTTAGGGCTGGTTTTTTAATGTTAGATTAACTCCACGTTTATCTTAAGTTTAAACTTAAGATTAAACCATGATTTTTGGTCGATAGCCGAGTGGGTTAAGGCGCGAGGTGGCAATCGCGGTTAATCACACGGACATCGCACCACCGGGTTCCTGGCTCCGGCACTGGCACTGTCGGAGGAAATGGTTGTATGTCCGCGTTTTTTCAATGTGTAACCCCCTTCCGCACAAGCCCTGGCTTCTGGAATTGGGGGTTGTCTAATTTATGTGGTGTTTATTATATTATTTAAATTTTACTTTACAAACGCCTGTTTTATACAAATAAACTTAATTTTATACAGTTGGCACTACTGTTCAACAGAAATTGCAATTTCACGTAGTTTGATTCTAACCTATTCGACATTTTGACATGACATTTCAAGTTATTTTTGTAAAAAATGGAGGGAAATAGAAGAATGACAAATTCGCTGAACTAATTTTATTAGTGAAACATTTTTAAATATACAAGAGACAGTTGATTTGTGTAGGCTTCCAAAGTTTCTGGTAACAATAAGCATATAATATATGCATATAGGTGTGAGGAGATCAAACATAAATCTTTACCTTTCTGTCAGATGTAATAATAAATTTTGAATTAGCTCCAATAAAATAATAACTGGCCCAATCTAAACAGCTTATGCATTTTTCTGATCACATTCTTCCTTGTAACTATAGGTCTGATTCTAAAATTTCTAGAACTATTAATAATAATTTTCTGTCATCATCAGATTGTAAATAATCACATACATCCGTCAAATATTACACCGAATTTTATTAATTCTGAGGTTATGAACATTCTGACATCTGATAATCCAGAGTTTAAACCATCCCCATCCACCCTTTGAAGTTTAACTTTACTGTGACGTAATTAATCTGCAAACTAAAGATTACTGACATTATAAAGAGACTTTTTTTGAGATCTGTGGATTAATCTGTGCTCTGCAGTTTAATCCGATATTATAAAACAGACCCTTAATGTATTTTTGCGATTACACATTTTCATTTTTTACATCAGATAATTACAAATTTGTTATTTTGGATATTTTTAAAGTTAACACAATTCGTAAAAAGAAGAATTTGTAGAAATTTATGAAATTGCGTAGAGATTTTTACCCTTATTCATTTTAACAGACTAAGTCTTTTTCTATTTTTCCTATTAATATACACTGATTGATGGTAAGGAATAAAATACTACCAATCAGCAATTTCTAAAATCGTGTAGGGCTTATTTTAAACCTGGATTATTGTGAAATATATTTTTTTAATACATAATGGTAGCCAAAAGCAAAATATTACAGGCTATAAATTGTTGAAATCATGTACAGTTGGTGTTTGAACATTGTTTTCGTAACAATACAACCAAAATCTGCAGCTGGATTACATAGTGGAATCTAACACGGGACTTGTTGGAGAAAAATTTTATTTCCAAACGTAGGTAAATAATTGATTACTTTACTTGAATTTCTATTTTGTCTTTACTTCTAGTAGTATTACCGTAGTAGGGGTACCTTTTTGCTGACTGGGGCACCTATTGAATTATGCAAGAAAAGCAGCAGCACAAAACATATTCCATATCTAATAGAAAAGATTAGCGCTACTCATTTTTCCTTGTACTTGTTGACTGGATTAAAGCATTATTTTTATTTGTAATAAATTCTATTTATATACTTTTAATTGTCCCACATTTATGAGTTTGGGTCGTACGCACATTTGTATTTTTTGTAACACGTGCATTGGCCGACGACGATATGACTCGGATCAGGTTCTAGCAACGAACAGATACAAAAATTTCAACTTTTTATGCCTGTGAAGCGGGCATAAATGTAGCAGCTCTGCTAAAAAACTCCAGTTGGCATTTCTAACTGAAATACTGTCGACAAAACAGTGCTGCAGTTATGAAGGAGACGAGGGTAATTTACTGTTTGATTTCGGAACTGAAACACTGTATTTCTCTAGTGTTGCATGTCAGTAGTGAAGTGCTGACGCCTCGATATAGTGTTTCATTGTCGGTTTCGATGATCGATACCTTATGCACACTCGATTTGAAAGTGCTGCACCAATATATTTTTCCACGTGCCTGGTACTTTCGATATTTTCTTTCTTCTAAGAAATTACATCTGCAATTGTTTGTACGTGGAAAAAAATAAGTATCGCTAATTTTCTCTATTACATATGGAATGTGTTTTGTGCTGCTGGTTGTCTTATATAATTCAATGGGTATCCCAGCCAGCAAGAAAGGTACCCCTACTATGGTAGTACTACTAGAAGTAAAGACAAAATAGAAATTCAAATAAAGTAATCAATTATTTACCTACGTTTGGAAAATAAAGTTTTTCTCCAACAAGTCCCGTGTTAGATCCCACTGTAGAATTCAGCTTCAGATTTTTTGTTGTATTGTTATGAAAAAAACGTTGAAACATTAACTGCACATGATGTCAACAATGTATAATCTTTTATATTTTGCTTTTCGCTATCATTATGTATTTACAAAATGTATATCATAATAATCCAGGTTTAAAATGAGCTGTACACGATTTTAAAAATTTCTGATCGGTAATATTTTAATCCTTACCATCAATCAGTGTATTTTAATAGGAAAAAAATTTAGTCTGTTAAAATGAATAAGGGTTAAAATTAGCTCTACACATTTCATAAATTTCTAATCTGTATTTTGTTATGGTATTTTTGTTCTCTACTATCAATGCACATTAATAGAAGAAATTTTAGTCTGTTAAAATAAAATAAATAAGGATAAAAATGAGCTTTACACGATTTCACGAATTTTTAATCTGTATCAGAAAGTAAAGCTAACCAGAAGGTCCAAGCACTACGATAACGGTAAAGCGCTTTTTGTTGTTGTCTTGCAGTTTGGTTTAAGCAAAGGTTATGTTGCTCATCGTTCGTAAAGAATATAGTCAAAAAGGTAAACATGTTCGATGGTCAGGGGATGTTGGGGGGGGGTTCTACACGTACCATATCAAAGGGCTTTTGTAGAGTCCGAGCAATATTAATGGTTCAGGTTTTATTTCAATCTTGTTCGTTTGCCATTTATGACAGTTTTTATAAATTTTGCAACACCTCGAAATTTTTAAATAGTGTTTTTACACATGATAATTTTTTAGTAGATTTGAATTCAAGCAATTTAGGGCTTTTTACCATAATATGCCTGCTTTTATGGACTGGCAACTTAAAGCATAGTAAGTACTCTACTAATATTATTATAGTATGAATTTCGTTAAATAAAGCCGATATTATTATTGCTATTATTACTATCATTTTTTAGTCCCAATAGACAGGCGTATATGTAAAGTATATACATTACAATTGCACATACAAAAATATATTATATAATATAAAAAAAAACGAAAAACTGAGTGTACAAATAAAATTATTACAGTACATGTATGATAGTAACGGAAATTTTAATATATTTAAGCTACTCGTAATATGAGAAGAGATAATCACCATTGCAACTGGAGAAGTATAAATATTTTTTTTTTTTATACATTTATTTAACGTCGGCTTATTTCCGCTACTGAGACCTAACACCGACGCCTGTAGACGAGCTACCCCCAACCAGGAATTTTGCCGAACCTCTTCCCTTAAGAAGAGTAGGGATCTTTTACTTGCCTAACATTTAATAGACAAGGGACCGACGGCTTTACATCCCCTCCGAAGGATGGTATATCTCCTATACAACCCTCGCCTAAGGTTGTATAGCTTCCGCGCATACACTGATATACAAGCCGCTGGAAGATGGGTGAGGCGAGGACGTGGTCTTCGTTGGAACGGTCACCAATCCAACTACTAACCACGCCTAACGTTGCTTTACATCGCATATCGAAGTATGTACATAGTAAAGACGCACCCACGCTCGCCCCCAGTATAAATAATAAAGAACAGAAGGAATTAAAAGTCATTTATGAGATATTTTATTTTCAGAGTATCAGTAAGTCGACTAAAAGCACAAATAAAAACATTAATATTGTGCTGAATGGAGTTATAAGCCCTGCATATAGAAGGAAGTAAATGTAGAAAACAGATGTTGATTAGCACTAGGCTGTATAAGTAAACTAGATAATTTCTAGCAAAAAATCTTAATACATGAAACTAACATGATGATGTTGTATTTTGTAAAAATAAGCGACCTGACGATTTCTCCATCACATTTTCATGCTAACGAGTCTAAATAACTAAGCACTTGAATACATAATGAAACGGCTCTAGCAGGGTAAAAGCCGTATTTACTAAAAGTATTTGTAAAGTTTACATTGTATACTTTCGAGG
This sequence comes from Leptura quadrifasciata, assembly GCA_963675555.1. Classification (NCBI taxonomy): domain Eukaryota; kingdom Metazoa; phylum Arthropoda; class Insecta; order Coleoptera; family Cerambycidae; genus Leptura; species Leptura quadrifasciata. The sequence continues at coordinate 165,816,415 of OY776674.1, read as the reverse complement.
GACTGAATATGCATTGTAATATAGAGCTCGCATAACGCAAGCACAGTAGCACATAAGCATTATATAATGTTTTTAAAGTTTTAATATTATCAGACTCGTTGGTGCTCCTGTTTACAAAAACTAATAGCCTCACTGCCAGACTAGAAACCTCCCCTGTGAGAGAAATAAAAATAAGTTTTCGTCAAATGTAGCACAAAAATCTTTAACTCTCTTTTCTGGTTACAGGCCGGTAATTAATTTTAAAGTGAAATTCAGTAACGGCAAAATTATTGTACATGTTCTTATATCGATTTTCAGGTTATTATTAGCACAAATCCCAATTACTTGAAGTTATAGTCAGCTCTGTAAGTTATCTATGATGTTAAGCTATTAAAGTCACCTATCTAATCGCAAGCAGTTTGTGGAGATAGAAGGTGTAAGATCAAGTGCATTGACTGTTTCTTGTGAAATTCCCCAAGGCTCAGTATTGGGACCATTATTATTTTTACTTTTTATAAATGTTCTTAATAAAACTTTGTTACATTCTACATATATTATAAACAAATTTAAATAATCCTGGTGCGTATAATTTAAGCGCCCCTGCACGATAATTAATACTTGTCAAATGGTAAGTGACAGCTACATACATCTGTTTAGCACTCAACGCCGTCATAGCCAACTAAGAGTAATTGAACTTAAAATCAATAGCAAAATCCCCATATAAAAATTTTCGGAAAGACATCCATATACAAACTTACTCTTATTTTTAATGGTAAATAAGATAAGATTATAAAAATTGGGGGTTTCCATTTGAAAAAAATGATTCTTGACAGTTTTCTCAGTTTCATTTTTATTCTTATCTTTTGAACACTCTGTATTAATATTTATCAAAATATAATAAAAACTCTATTAAAGTAGGTCTTTTTCAACAAAGAATCCAACCCAAATTAGATAATAAAGGCTTCCTTATAGAAAAAAATGATAATTCTATTAGGCCCTGGAAACGTCATTTTTGACATAAAAATTGAAATATGCCAAAAACGGAGAGACTTAAGTATAAGACATAATACTCAAAAACGACCTAGAATTGGCGTACAATCCAAAAAATGTAATAATATATAGGGTGTCCCATTTAAAATAAGCAAGTTGGTATCGACTTTCGGTATAACCGGAAGTGCCACCAGTTGCCCCCATCGACAGTAGTTTACTACCAAAGTTTTCCAATGTCTACTTTTCGAGATATCGATCAGCGCAGTTCGTCATGGGACATCCTGTACAGGGTACTGACTCTTGCCTCATGAAATCAACGCATTGCCTCCTCTCTATTAAATAAGAGTTAAAAAACTTTATCAGCTACTCTGAGATACTGTAGTCAAGCAACTTAAGTAGAAAAGAGTATTTGATATGTCATTATACCGGGTGGCCACGAAAATATTGCCTACGGAATAACTCCTTTATTGTGAAAGTGATTCTTAAATTTGGATCGTAGATAATAGGTCACTAATGCCAGAATCTGGCTCAATTGTACTGTCATGGGCAGAAAAAAATAGGACAACTTTTTTTTCTATAATGTAAATCTGTCTCTATTTGAATATGTAATGAGTAGCAGAAATAAAACAGATATCACTTTTAATTTATTTTTTATTTTAATGTTGTAGTTATTGCTATTGTAAATGATGGATGGTTAATGAGACAAATTGCACTGCGTTATAACATTAACAAAAATTTGGTGTGTAACATTTTAAGAAAGTGGAGAATAAACGGTACGATTAGTAGAAATCCCGGATCAAAGGACAAAGGATATCCTACTTAACAAGAAACTAACTATTAATATTTCGTTATTGCACCCTTCTATTTATAACTTCTATGAGTCCGTTTGGCATAGAATTAAATAACCTTACAATAATCATTAGTAATAATATTTTCCCATGCATTATTTACTATTTTAATTCTTCAGCATTCCGTGGTCTCACATTTCGTTTTTGGATACTGTTTACGAGTAGTCCCCATACTTCTTCCACAGGGTTAAGATCTGGACTATGATTGGGCCAGTTAAGAACATTGATGTTGTTATCTTGAAACCAGTTAGTTACGGTATGAGCAGTATGAACGGAACAATTGTCTTGTTGAAATATGAACTCATTATTAGGAAATAATTGTGACACAGAAGGGAGCATAATATTGTCTAAAATCCTAATATACGTTTCACTATTAAATCATTCCTCAATATTCCATAAAACACCAGGACCACGTGCCGATATCCAAGCCCACATATTGACGGAAAATCTACCACTTTTATCATTGTTAGATATATATTTCTCGTCGAATCGAGTATTCGGAGGGCGGTAAACACGAATACGACCGCTGTATGTTGACTGGAAAGTTTTTTCGTCTGTAAAGATTACATTGTTCCAAAAATTTACGTACGTCATGCGCTAAAAATTCAAGCGCGGATCCTACTCGAGCTTCTTTATGTTCAGCTTTAAGTAAATATTCCTATGCTGCATGACAGCGTAGCTCCGATTCTCTTACTCGCCGGCGACCAGTACTACTCGATCCAGGAAAATTCGGTTCTTCAGCAGCCTGAATAACTGAGTAAAATGGATTTTCTACTAAAGAATTTACCAATTGCAATTTTTGTTGTTGAGTTGATATCCTTCGTCGCCCTGATCCAGAATTTCTACTAATCGTACCGTTTATTCTCCACTTTCTTAAAATGTTAGACACCGAATTTTTGTCAATATTATAACGCAGTGCAATTTGTCTCCTTGACCATCCATCTTCTGCTTTAGCAGTGACTTCAGATTTAACTAAATCGCTTATATGAGGCGTATTAGTTTTTTGTACACTTGCAATAAATAATGACAACTGACTGACATTGTCACAAAAATTAAAATTAGATGTACACAACTAGATTTTAGCAAAATACCGTTATAAGACTTGTCCTATTTTTTTGCTCAAGACTGTACCCAAAATACTACTTCTGATTTAACAGACATAAGTGACACCAACTTCCTTATTTTAAACGGAACGCCTTGTATATTGTAGCGTACTCACTTACAAAGACTTTCAGCCATCTTGGTTTTTGATGTATTTTAAGTATCATGGCAACAATATATAATATAAGATCAACATAAAATAATTAACAAAAAACTTTATTTTCGCATTGTGACAGTTTGAATAAAAAACCTTATTTTCTATCTGATTTATTTGTTTCATGTGCATAGAAACCCATATATATTTCCTCAGTTTTCATTTGATATGAATTTATTAAATCCACGCTTGGGATGTTTACTGAAGACTGTAAACACCTAACAATATTATATTATTTCTTATTATTGTTGTAAGTAATAAGTGGACAATCATATTATACGAAATAAACTACAAAATCAGGATTGTCTTGTTGAAAGGCTTATCCTGTTTTATACCCTGCAGTGTTATGAGTTGTCTGAATCTATCTTAGTGTGCTTTGGATCCGAAACAAGAATTCCATTTAAAAGCTGTTAAAACCACTTATTGTTGCACCATTTACTGTGCTTGTGTATTTAGTTAGATAACTGAAAATTTGTGATTTTTAAATAGGACAATTTACTAAAAATTAACACATTAATTTGCTGGTTTATGGAGAGTGTTTAATATCAATAAGAGATAATATTTCATGGTCTAATCAAAATGAAATTTAACCAGTTGGTAACGGCATTGCTTTTTAATCCAAAATATTGTTGTTCCATTTCATTCATATCTTGGTACTGAAATATTGCTCTTGGATCAAAATTACAGAAAAAAGGCCTTCTTTGTTAAATGGCGCAGCACCAACCGTTTTTTACAAAAATTGATTTCAAGTCAGTACGTTGATTTGTTCATTAACAAAATAGCAAAACGCAACAGTTAAGATATCTCGGCAAATATGCATCACAGTGAAAACTTTACTTTCTCGAATAAGATTGTTGACTTATTTGGTATGGGACAAATTATTACTTCGCCCACAAGAATTACAAAAAATACTGTTACATTTTTGGAAGGTATATTAATTTCTGATGAGATCAAGCCTTTTACTAGTGGTGTAACTTAAGTCCTTAATGAATCTGATCATCATTTGACCTTTTGTAAAGTTTACCTAATAGCAGGAAAAGAATCATGCAGAAATTTTAATTTAGAAATTTAAAAAACATCGATAAACATGTTCTTGATCATTTTCTTTTAATGTCCCCATTTGAAAGTATAATGCTTATCGATGACTTAAATGACAAAGTGGAATATTTTAATACAATGAGTTTATGTATCTTTCATGTATTAGCTCCTATTCGTAACATTCAAGCGAAAAAATATAGACCTCTATGGCTCACTGGTAATATTAGATTGATGATAAATCTTCGCGATAAAGCATTAAGCCAAATTAAAAAAAAAAAGCTAAAAATCCACACCACTGGGAATACTATAAAAAAATAAAAAATATTACTACTAATGGAGTCAGAAGTGAGAAAAAAAGGATATTTAGAGTACTGTCTCCATTATGGTAGTAATGGTAAGGTTATCTGGCGCAAATTAAATGAACTTAATATTTATGGTAAATCTGTCAACCTCAGTAACACCGATTTAATAAATAATCATTTTTTTCTGCTATCTTCTAACGTTACTGCGCCAGATGCAAATTTAACTGGCTTTTATAACAATAATCTTGAAGAAAATGTTAACTCTCTTTTTTCCTTCACTGCCGTTGATGAGACTGTTGCCTATAAATATTTGTTAGAAAAAAAATCTACTGCTACCGTAGCCGATAAAGTTAATATTCACATTTTACTTCTCTGTTGTTCTGATCTCTGATGTATTACCTTTTATTGCACATATTATTAATACTTGTCTTATTAAATATGTTTTCCCTGACTCATGGAAACTTTCTAATATTTTGCCTCTACCTGAAAAAATCTATAACTAGCTTCACTCACAAGCTTTCGATACCATTAATCATGAGATATTACTGTTAATCTGGCGTTTCATAGGATGCTCTGAATATTCATTAAAACTTTTTGAAAATTATATTCTTAATTGTAAGCAGTGTGTGGTGAATGGTGTTTCTGCCTTAAAACCAATTAGGTGCGGGGTACCTCAGGGATCAATATTAGGTCCCGTTCTGTTCTTTCTGTAATTTTATTTAATATATAAGATGGTAAAAGACTTATTTATATGCCGATAACACTCAATTTAAATATTCCTTTGACTATCGTGACTAACTCTTACCCAATGACATGATTAATCGGAAAGCGTATTGTTGCCCTATCTAGTGCTCATCAACTTAATATCAACTCGCTTAACTCTACTGTACTAATCTTTGGTAAATTTCCTCATTCTATTCAAGATCTGTTGAAAATTGCTATTAATGACAATGTGCTGGCTTGTATGAAAGCAGTTTATTTAGGTCTAGAGCTTGTTACTGATTTGCGCTTTAAAAATCATGTAATGAAATGCCTAAAGAGGGCATATAGTAATCTTAAAATGTTATTCTCGAATCGGCACATTATTACACATTCTTCTAAAACCTTATTAGTCATTTTAACTTTTACGCTGTTGTTTATTGTTTATTGTTAAGACAGCGAAGACTTAAATAGAATTAATTCAACTTATTCAAAAGTAATGCTTAAGATTTATATGTGGCATTCGTAAATTTGATAAAATTTCACATAAATTAAAAGATGCCAACTGGCTAGATATGAAATCTCGACCAGATTTGCATTCGGCCACTCTCTAACATAATATCATCTTGTACAGAATCCCTTCATATCTCTTTCAGAATGTTACTTAGTGACATTCGGAACGTTAATGTTCGTTTTTATCGATTGATCTCACCTCTGATTCATCGAACTGCTATATTTAGAAGCTCATACTCTTAGACCATTTATTCATTTTATAATCCACCCTCTAATCCAAAACCATTATTCGTATTCATTATAGGCGTGTTACTCATTTCTAATTATATATTTATTCTCATTTATAGCAAATATGCTAATAAAATCTTTTACTTCATTATATTATAGCAAAGCAATGCACAGTTTAAGCGTAATTATTGTAATATACAGGCTGTCCATTTATCAGGGCACTCGAGAATATCTCACTTAATATCGGTCGTACAAAAAAAATTATTTTTATGGAAATTGTGCCGATTTATATAACCTACAAAATGGTTTAAAGACATTTGAAATCCATGGCCTACTTTAAGAGTTATGGCGGAAAATATCGAAAATGCGGAAAACGTCTAGGCCAAATATCTACGTTATTTGAAGAGATACGAGAAAAATTATAAGGTAAAAATTTTTTGCAAAACAGTGTTTCAACGAAGTTTTATCTAATTTTTTTCAAAACCGCTGTATTTTGAGATTAACTCTTCAGGCTGTTAAAAAAATTATTTTGAAACGGGCGGGAAATGGCGCCATTAAATAGAGTATTTTCCTCCCTTTTCAACGATATATCACATGCCATATTTATTCATTGGTACTACGTTAGTAATTCTAAAAACATTTTTTTAAAACAAACAATTTTTCTTTCAACAAGCATTATACTTCAACAAGCATTATACGTGCCGTGGGGTGTAATGGGGTAGTGAAGCGCAAGTTATAGCCTCTCCTACTCAATTGTTAACCTCACCTTCGCGATGAGTTCAATTTGAACTTGGTGCACCCTGTTTTCACTAACGAGGCTCTAACGACCGAGTAAGGGCGGAATAACCCTTACCTTTTGCCGTGAGCACATCCACCTTCTCACGAAGAGTGCGGTAAAAATAGCCCACCGCACACAAAGGTTGCTTTTGGAATCGTTTGGTTACCCCATCGTCGCAGTCTCCTTCTGTGCCATGGGACCACACCACTCGCCTTCCGCAACCGAGCTGGTCAGTTGCATACCTGCTCCAGCTAAAACTTCAAATGCAGCTTCGTTTTCAGTCGATTAAGGCTTTAAAAAAATGATGGAGCGTTCAAGTGGGACAAAATCATCCGGAGGTAAAATACCCTCCCGATCGGATCTCCGGGGGAGGGTGCCCACAGGGACACCTCATCGAATGTCGAAAAAACACCGTCAAGTTAAATCCAACAAAGCTAATTCTTTCATCTACGGCACTTGGAATGTTCGTACTTTGAACGACAGCACTCGCACCGATAGGCCTAAAAGAAGAACTGCTCTAATAGATAGAGAACTTCACCGACTCAATGTTGACGTTGCAGCTCTCAGCGAAACTCGATTTTTGGAGGAAGGCTCTCTCACAGAAAAGTACTACACCTTCTATTGGAAAGGTCTTCCCACCAATTCAAGAAGACAACATGGAGTAGGATTTGCCGTTCGGAATCAACTTGTATCCAACTTAACACAAGTACCACAAGGCCTATCCGAGCGTCTAATGCTGCTACGCTATGAGCTATCAGATGGCAACGCGGTAAATCTAATAAGCGCCTACGCTCCCACTCTGGATGCAAGTCACGAAACCAAGGAAAGCTTCTATCAACAGCTGGAAGAAACCCTCTGTAGAATACCTAAAACGGAACGACTCGTTATTCTTGGCGATTTTAACGCTAGAGTAGGGAGAGATGCAGACACCTGGCCAGGCATCATAGGCAAGAACGGTTTGGGCAACATGAACGCTAACGGTCAACTACTCCTAACTAAATGCGCCGAACATGATCTAGTTATAACAAACACCATTTTCCGACAAAAGGATAAATTTAAAGGCACTTGGCGTCACCCCAGATCAGGTCACTGGCATCTACTGGACTATGTTATCGTACGTAGGAAGCATCTCAAGGACGTCCAAATTACAAAGGCGCGCATTGATAGCGAATGTTGGACCGATCATCGTCCTGTTGTCTCTAAAATGAAAATTGTTATGAGACCCAAACACAGAAGAACTCAAGTAAAACGTAGACCCCGTCTCTGTATTAGTAAATTGCGTGACCAAGAAACCGTCGAACAGCTAAAGCAAAAAGTTCAAGAGAATTTGAGTGCACTAGAAGAAACCAATTCTGTAGATGTCGCTGCTACCTGGACACAAATTAAAGACAGTCTAAAAAGTGCGAGTGAGGAAATTCTTGGCACTGCAGCAAGTAAAAAACAGGAGGACTGGTTCAATGATAATGAAGCTTTTATACAAGAACTTCTTGACCGCAAACATACTGCCTTCCAAAACGCTATCAACCACCCCAACGACTCATCAAAAGCAGAAGCTTTTACTCAATCTAAGTATGAAACGCAACGCGAAATCAGAAGAATAAAGAACGAGTGGTGGGCAAGCAAGGCCAGAGAAATTCAAAGGTACGCCGATTCACACGACTACAGGAATTTCTTTCAAGGAGTAAAAGCAGTGTACGGCCCGAGTCGGAAAAATATGTGCCCTATTAAAGATTTAAATGGAAATCTCCTCAAAGAAGACCAAGAAATAAGAGCCTGATGGAAAGAACACTACTCTAACATTCTTAACCAGCAAAGTCAAGCCGATCACGATATTATAAATCTTATCCCTCAATATGACACCTTCGAAGACTTAGATAAACCACTAACAACGGAAGAGATCTTAACCGCCATTGGGCAGCTAAAAAATAACAAATCTCCCGGCGCCGACTCACTCCCAGCTGAGGTCTTTAAAGCTGTGTCGTCAGAGCTCATACCCTACCTCAAAAAACTGTTTGATGTCGTGTGGGAAAGTGGTCAAGCTCCGCAGGAGTTTCGTGATACACTTTTAATCAACCTCTTCAAAAACAAAGGGAGCGCTGCGGACTGTGGAAATTACAGGGGTATAGCTCTCCTGGCTGTTGGAGGGAAGATACTCACTAAAGCGATGGCAAATAGGCTAACACCTGTTATGGAAAAGTTACTTCCTGAAACACAGAGTGGCTTTAGACCAAACCGAGGCACATCGGATTTAATCTTCACACTTAAACAGCTTCAAGAAAAAGCACTCGAACATCAAGGAGAAATTCACATGGCCTTCATTGATTTAACCAAGGCGTTTGACTCGGTGGACAGGGAAGTGCTCTGGAAAATTATGTTCCGCTTAGGTATCCCTAGAAAATTTGTAGAAGTATGTCGCAGTCTACATACAAACAACAACGCCCAGGTTATGTATAATAATGAGGCAACCGAACCTTTCCAAACCCTCACTGGAGTTAGACAGGGATGTGTCCTGGCACCCCTACTCTTTAATTTGTTTACCACTGCTCTAACAATTATTGTTGACAATAAACTGACAGTCAGAGGAATAGGTCTCAGATACCGTTTTGATGGCGGTCTCTTTAACATAGGGCGCTTTAGAGCTTTCACGAAGACACGCACACGATTCATTTGTGATCTCCAGTATGCGGATGACTGTGCACTTTTAGCCTCTACGCCGGAAGAGCTTCAAGAACTTTTAGATGTGTATGCCCAGAGCTATGATTCCTTGGGACTTAAAATCAACATTGGAAAGACTAAGATTATGTCAACTCCTCATCAAGTGAACCAAATAGACATTACACTTAACGGAAATTCTCTTGAAGTGGTGGATCAGTTCAATTACTTAGGCAACGTTGTTAATGACAAAGCAAACATGGACAGCGAGATTCGCAATAGAATTAACGCTGCATCTAGAGCACTCTGGGGACTTAGAGAGAGAGTATTTGACAACCACGACCTTGCTTTGTCAACGAAAATGGCTGTCTACAGAGCAGTTGTCATTCCAACACTGCTATATGGATGTGAAAGCTGGGTCACTTACCGTCGTCATGTGAAAGAATTAGAACGTTTTCAGCAAAGACACCTCAGAAGTATGATGAAAATCCGTTGGTTCCATCACATATCAAACGTGGAAGTACTCAGGAGAGCAAACAGCCTTCCAATTGAGGTGCTTATTTCAAGAGCACGCCTAAGATGGGCAGGTCACGTTCATCGTATGCACGATAACCGCCTTCCTAAATGTACACTTTATGGTGAATTGCTAAGCGGTAGAAGAAGGCGTGGCGGTCAACGAAAGAGGTTCAAAGACGCTCTCCATGAAAATCTAAAATCCTGCGGTATTGCAGACGAGCAATGGGAACAACTTGCAGCGGACAGAACCGAATGGCGAGGGGTTGTGGTCAACTATCAAGGAAATGTTGCTGCAAGAAGGCCGAATCCAAGACCTAACCAGGTCTATGTTTGTCCTGACTGCGGTCGACATGTGCTCTCCCGAATTGGCCTCTATAGCCATAGTCGTGTGCACCGTAGATGAATGGGAATTACAATAGACTACACCTTTTACTTATTTTTTATTGTACACAATTTATCGACTGTAACATTTTTATACTCGGACTCGAGTAACGGCTAATAATACTTGCCGTGGAGAAGTATGATTAAATAAAACGATAAAATAATTCAATAAGTTGTTCAAATCTTTGCTATAATAAAACATTAACACAATTAAGAAGAATAAAGTGAATTCAGATAACAAAAACAAAATAATAATCAAGAAAGCAACATGGAGCAATTATGGAAAGATTATTCCCAGTTATGCCAATGTATAGAGGTCCTCCATAAAAGCGTCACTCCTTGCTCAGAAATTAAAATGTCTTTACACCAATTAATTTAAGTATAATATCCATTTGTTTGTATTTCATGATTTCACTATTATTTCAATTATTTTAAAATAGTTGGCTATGAACAAACTTGACAATTTAATTTTTTGACAGATCATCTCAGTTAATACTTAAACTCTCACAGAATCGCACTCGCTTAAGAATTTAGAATTTTCAAAAATGATTTTCACTCACATTGATCGTTATAACATGTTCGTTACATATTGCCAATGCAATTTTAATTCTGGATTAGCTCAAGTAGAATATAGAAACAGATTCCACAAGCACTATAGCAGAATAAAACTCTTTTCAGAAAATTAGCTACAAAACTGAAAAATAATGATTCATTTTTAAAGAAGAAGACAAGGTTGAACAGTGTTACTGATAATGTAAATAAGGTAAACCGAGTTATTAATTATGTAAGAAATAAAAATACAGAAAGTTTGGAAACATCATTAAGAGAAATTCAAATTGCTTGTCATAAATGAAACAAGTGCTAGAAAAATTTTAAAGAAAAATGGTTACCGGTGTTATAAAGCCCAAAAAGTTCACAATTTACAAACGGAGGACAAACCAAGCAGGACGACTTTTTGTAGGTGGCTGTTGGAAAAGAAGTGTGCCGATCCATTAATATGTAGTAAAATACTTTGGTCCGACGAGGCAAATTTTTCCAATAATGGATTTTTTAATCACAATATTCATTACAAATGGACTTCTGAAAATACACACTGGCATAGACCGACTGGGTTTCAAAATCGTTTTTCAATAAATGTGTGGATAGGTATTTTAGGCATCAATTTAATAGGTCCTTATTTTTATGATGGTCACCTCAGTGGCCAAAGGTACCTAAACTTTTCGAGAAATGAATTTAATGAATTCTTAGATGACCTACCTTTAGAGAATCGACACAATTTTCAATATTTTCAACAAGATGGAGCTCCTCCCCACAATTCCCAGATTTGCCTAGATTATTTAGACGAAATTTTGCCTCAACATTGGATAGGTACCAATGGATTTATTCGATGGCCCCCTCGTTCTCCAGATATAACCCCAATGGATTTTTTCTATGGGGGTATATTAAAGATAAGGTGTTCTCGACGACACCGCAAAATGTAGAGGACCTAAAAGCTCGAATTCAACAGGCATGTATTACAGTTACCCCCGAAATGCTGAGTAATGTTTTAAATGCAGTGCCTCGCCGCGCTCGATTGTGCATAAGAAATCGCGGTGGACACTTTGAACACTTGATATGATATCTTAAAAAATATTTTGAGGATTAGATAAATATTAATGTTCTGTGTGCTATATTCTCTTTATTATTAATTTGTTTTTGTTACTTGAATTTACTTTATTCTTCTTAATTGTGTTAATGTTTTATTATAGCAAAGATCTGAACAACTTATTGAATTATTTTATCGTTTTATTTAATCATACTTCTCCACGGCAAGTATAATGCTTGTTAAAAAAAATTATTGGTTTTAAAAAATGTTTTTATAATTACTAACGCAGTACCAATGAATAAATATGGCATATGATATATAATTGAAAAGGGAGGAAAATACTCTATTTAATGGTGCCATTTCCCTCCCGTTTCAAAATAATTTTTTCAACTGCCTGAAGAGTAAATCTCAAAATACAGCGGTTTTGAAAAAAATTGGATAAAACCTCGTTGAAACACTCTGTTTTGCAAAAAATTTTCACCTTATAATTTTTCTCGTATCTCTTCAGATAACGGAGATATTTGGCCTAGACGTTTTCCGCATTTTCGATATTTTCCGCCATAACTCTTAAAGTAGGCCATGGATTTCAAATATCTTTAAACCATTTTGTAGGTTACATAAATCGGCACAATTTTCGTAAAAATATTTTTTTTGTACGACCGATATTAAGTAAGATATTCTCGAGGGCCGATTAAATGGACAGCCTGTATATCCTTTACATGGATGTATGTCTGTCGAATTTATAAATCTATTACTATTCAAATTTACTGGTAATCTGATGTATTACTATATTTAGTCTTTATGTATGACATTATCCAATAATAATCCCAATCACGTTATGCGTGATGAGACTCTTGTATAAATGGCACACTTTGAACTTTCGTATCGAGTATTGATGAAGTTAATTCAAATCTATACTAAATCGCATGATTACACATCGGAGTGCCTTTAAATAAGCTTCTGCTCGCTGACTAAACAGGGCAAAGCTAACTTTATTTGAAATTGCCAGGGGAGACTTTCAAACTGAATAAGAAATTCAATTTGTCACGGTTAGAACGAATACCTAAAAAATTAAACCTGCGTAAAAATTGTTTTTTCAAACAACCTGTCGCAAAGTGAAATGTGAATCGTCCCAAGACGATAAAACCTTAATTTAGTGTCTCTACAATGGTAGATATTAAATGATTTAATGGCAGATATTTTATATCTGTGTTCCTTGGAAGCAAATAATTGGCTTGAGTATGTTCTCGAATATTCCCCTTGAAACCATTAAATAAAAATTTATTTTGCCAAAGGACGTTATCATTGTTTATTAACATTTATTCTTCACATTACATGATTATAAAATTGCTGAAGTACACAATAGGTTGATTGAGTCTTAACTAGCGTAACATTAATTATACAGGGTGTCTCACCGGGAACTGAATCGATATAGAGAAAAGTACACATCAGAAAATTTAGATAATTACTAATGTCGGTGTGACCAATCAAACTGAAATAATTATAAGCAGCTGGGGCGAGCGTAGGTGCGTCTTTACTATGTACATACTTCGATATGCGATGTAAAGCAACGTTAGGCGTGGTTAGTAGTTGGATTGGTGACCGTTCCAACGAAGACCACGTCCTCGCCTCACCCATCTTCCAGCGGCTTGTATATCAGTGTATGCGCGGAAGCTATACAACCTTAGGCGAGGGTTGTATAGGAGATATACCATCCTTCGGAGGGGATGTAAAGCCGTCGGTCCCTTGTCTATTAAATGTTAGGCAAGTAAAAGATCCCTACTCTTCTTAAGGGAAGAGGTTCGGCAAAATTCCTGGTTGGGGGTAGCTCGTCTACAGGCGTCGGTGTTAGGCCTCAGTAGCGGAAATAGACCGACGTTAAATAAATGTATAAAAAAAAAAATAAGCAGCTGGTACTTCCGCTTATACCTGAAGTCGATACCAACTTGCTTATTTCAAATGGAACACCCTATATATTTTAGGGTTTTCGAAAAGAGCATAAAATTCTGAGTCGAAAATATCATATACCTAAACCTAGCCGTTTCAAAGATATTTGACATTTTATAGAAAATTTGACAGATGCAACGGTTTGCAAGCACCGTTATAACTTTCTTCGTGTAAAAGATCCTCATTTGCTTCTTGTCACGTAAAAAGAACACAAGGGGAACTACGTTCTGCAACTGAAATAAATTCAATAATATCATACCAAGTGTTTCGTTTTTCGCGTTACATTTTGCCAACTTCAAAACTCGAAAACTTGTTTAGGTCAAACGGACCACTCTATATTTTTTTACGTCAAGTTGTGTAAAATTGAATTCCCTTTTTTCTGATATTAGCATTGTGGGGGTTAAAGTTACAACTTTTTGAAATATTTGCGATTTTATTAGAAATTCATGAATTGTTGTAATCATTTCATCAAAATAGCCATGATTAGAGACAATCAGTCATTATCTTATGTCAAAAAATGCCAACACGTTTAAATTACACCAACGAAAACTTTATATCAAGAACTTGCAGCACATTTGCTACTCGATATCCACAAAAACGCAAAATAACACTAACACTGTAACATGCGTATTAATCGAATTGAAGATATGACATGAACTAAAATAGCAGAGATAAGATCAATTTAAAATATGATTTCATTTTAATTTAATAATTGCTCAAAATTCCGCCCTCGAACCTCGACACATTTTTCGCACCTTCGGATTAGTTCCTCATGGGTAGCTCTTCTAATTGAATCCTGTGATATGTTTTGAAATGCATTTCTTACTCTTTGCATACAATCTTCAATGGTTGTTAATGGGCTCTCATAAACTTTATTTTTAATAGTTCCCCAAATGAAATAATCCAGAACTGATAAATAGGGCGAGGGAGGAGGCCATAAGAAAGGGCCATTATTGGCAATCCATTGATCATAAAAATTTTCTTGTAAATAATTATTAATTAAACATGCATTATGTGGGGGAGCACCGTCGTGCTGATAAAAAATGTTTCTATGTTCGGCGAGAGGTAAATTTTCTAAATAGTTATTATTCAAATTTTGTAAGATATTCAGATATCTTTCACCTAAAAAAAACAAAAATTTACCTATACATATTAGCAGAAGAGAAAATTTAATTTACCGTTTAAATTTTCATGATAAAATTGTGATGCCACCACTCTATCGTTTCTTATGGCACAGTAAACATTGAACTGCCAACTTTCCTGAAAGTTTCGTTCTCTGAACATATGAGGATTTGAGTCACTCCAATAATGCGAATTGTGTCTATTAAAAAGTCCATTTTTAGTAAATTTTACTTCATCTGTCCATATAATATTTCCCAAATAAGAATCGTGACCCTCAGACCTTATTAGAATAAACTCACAAAAATTCTGTCTTCTTAGAAAATCTGTTTCTTTTAATCCTTGAACCATATGGAATGAAAACGGGTGAAACTTATGTTTTAATAAGATTCTGTGAATTGAATCCTTGCGTAGTCCCGATTCCAGAGCAGCTTGTCTTAATGACATCCTTGGAAATGCATGAAAATATCCCAGAATGACTATTTCAATGTTTTCGTCATCAACGATAGGCTTTCTTCTTTGCATTTTTGCTTTGACAAAGCCATAATTTTTAAAATGTTCCAGTATCCGTATTACAGTGTTTGGTGACGGTTTCCGTTTTTCTGGATATCGAGTAGCAAATGTGCTGCAAGTTCTTGATATTACTTTATCACATTCTCCATAAATAATAACAAATTTAAATAGTCCTCGTGGGTGTAATTTAAACGTGCTGACTGATTGTTTCTAATCATGGCTATTTTGATGAAATGATTACAACAATTCATGAATTTCTAGTAAAATCGCAAATATTTCAAAAAGTTGTAACTTTAACCCTCACAATGCTAATATAAGAAAAAAGGGAATTCAATTTTACACAACTTGACGTAAAAAAATATAGGGTGTTCGATTTGACCTAAACAAGTTTTCGCGGTTTGAAGTTGACAAAATGTAACGCGAAAAACGGAACACTTGGTATGATATTATTGGATTTATTTCAATTGTAGAACGTAGTTCTCCTTGTGTTCTTTTGATGTGATAAGAAGCAAATGAGGATCTTTTACACGAAGAGAGTTATAACGGTTCTTGCAAACCGTTGCACCTGTCAAATTTCGCCTTGGAAAACTCTTAAAATTGACTTTAAAGGGCCGTTCTTGGAACCTACGATCCATCTCGCTTTGTTACCAAACACTTAAATATGCCAATTATATGCTTTACTATGCACATTTTGGTGCCCATTATCTGGATATGACGACTAAAACAGGTTATAAAAGTTTTGTACCGAATGTCTTTAAAAGCTGCTGGTAAACAAAGTAGCTATCAAATATTTGCACATATTTTTTATTATTTTACCTGTGAAAATATTCCCTCGATAAAATTATATTTACTGAACCCATTCCATGTACCGGTTAATCAGAGGAGCGGAAATTAATTCAAACTTAATTTCCCTCCAGAAGAACCGACATTTTATTGATTACGTTTTGACGAGTATAAGCAAAGGCAATGCTTTACCCTTTCAGCACCAAATTCAATCAAGACTATTATGCCTATACTTCACTAATTGCGTTTAGAAATTGGAAAGATCTGAAGCATGTGTTTAACGTGGAAAATATCGAATTAATTTTGTTCGTTCAACACCAGAATGAATTAAAGTGATATGTATTCTCGTCGTCTGCTAAAAAAATATACTTGAAATTCTAATCTAAATATTTTGCTACAGTAATTTGCAAGTATGGTCTTATTTATTTTTCTCGATATTAAGGGCATGATTAAACAAACTATTTTTTCGAAATAAAGTTCACTTGAAACATTTTTTGGTCTCAAAAAGCAGATTAATGAAAATAAGTGAATAATTATTCATAACGCTCTTCTTGGAAAATTTACTTTGATGGTTCAATGTTAGTTGTCCTATAAAATATTTGAAATAAGAATAGACAAAACTAACATCAATAAGGAATGTGGGTGACTTCACAATTATTTCAGAAAGTAAACAACAAATTGGCGGAGGTAAAAATCAATGAAATTAATTTAAATATAAACAATACTATTATTTTAAATGGCAATACAGTAGCTAACTCTTTTGTAATTTTTTTCCCTTCGGTCGCCAAAGATACTATTAAGAAACCTTTCTGAAACCTCAGCCGAGTCTTGTGGTCATTCGATATGACCATATTTTAGGAAATTATATTATTACATAGCTTTAAACCAGAAAGATCTATAGAGACTTCATTTTCCAATTTGTTGACTTCAGTAATCTAAAGCAAAAAATTTATGGCATGTGGGATTATCAAGACTGGTATACAAGAATCTGACAAGTAATAATCTATTTATTCGAATAGACGGATAAGTATTCTAACTTGGGTACTTTAAGAAACGTCTTTGTAATGTTATAATATATGATTTGCAGGAAACAACTACCCAGCGGGAAAATACCCCGACCTGCATTGAATTACACCTTACATATCATGGAAGATTGGTAGCCAATATCATTTGTCAATTCCCTGACCAGACATAGACCGGTTTCGAACTTATTAGTTCTCATCGGTATGCCATAGGTCTTGGAACAGACAAATGATAGTGGCCAACCTGCTAGTTTTATAGTAAATTGAGTAGTGATGAGAGGTAAGTGAATCCTCTCATATGGTCAATTGCTACTATACACCATAGATGTCTCCATGGGCGTATAGCGACTAGCGATTCTGCAAGTACCTGAGAGCGGCGACCTTTTAGTCCTAGGTAGACTTAACCTACTGTTATAATATATGATTTGTAGGAAACAACTTCTTAGCGGGCAAATACTCCGACCTGCATTGAATTACACCTTACAAATCATGAAAGATTGGTAGCCAATATCATTTGTCAATTGGTGAGAACTAATAAGTTCGAAACCGGTCTATGTCTGGTCGTTTTATTAGTGAAGATGTTGCCAATTTTTACAGATTGTTGCATATTTGACAGATGACTATTTATTAACATGTGAGGAATAAACCTAAACTCTATATTTTCCAATATCTGCAATAATTGAATATGACTAACTGTATCGAAGGCTTTCGCGAGGTCAACGAGAAATGCACAGCGTTGGTTTGCTAATATTGATATATTCATATTCATACTATGATTTACTACATTAAATACTGCAGAGTGTTTTGGTTTATATAGCTAATTATGCATATATTTTTAAATATTTTCTCGATGTCTGGTCGATAGCCGCGTGGATTAAGGCGCGACGTGGCAATCGCGATTAATCACACGGACATCGCATCACCGGGTTCGAATCCTGGCTCCGGCACTAACACTGTCGGAGGAAATGGTTGTATGTCCGCGTTTTTTCAATGTGTAATCCCCTTCCGCACAAGCCCCTGGCTTCTGGAATTGGGGGTTGTCTAATTTCTGTGGTGTTTATTTATTTATTTATGTTTTTTTTTTATACATTTATTTAACGTCGGCCTATTTCCGCTACTGAGGCCTAACACCGACGCCTCTAGACGAGCTACCCCCGACCAGGAATTTTGCCGAACCTCTTCCCTTAAGAAGAGTAGGGATCTTTTACTTGCCTAACATTTAATAGACAAGGGACCGACGGCTTTACATCCCCTCCGAAGGATGGTATATCTCCTATACAACCCTCGCCTAAGGTTGTATAGCTTCCGCGCATACACTGATATACAAGCCGCTGGAAGATGTGTGAGGCGAGAACGCGGTTTCCGTTGGAATGGTCACCAATCCAAGTACTAACCGCGCCTGTCGTTGCTTTACATCGCATACCGAAGTATGTACATAGTAAAGACGCACCTACGCTCGCCCCCATTTACTTATGTTGTTTTAGCTAATTTTCGAAATACAGGTCACTCATTATACACGTTTAAATATAATATCTTTAGTACTTTTTATTCGACATTAAGGCACTACAAATACCTGCTAGCAAGATTTATAAAACACACGTGTATGTGTAGTATTTTGCGACTTAATGTAGTAATAATGAATTGCCGAGATTTTCATGAAATGAATCAAGGAAAAAATATTTGATATTATAAATTAAAATATTGATATAGAGGTCATACTGTAGATTTAAATTATTATATACTCACTCAGATTAGTAACTGGTTAATTACGTTTGTGCATTTATTTCATAAATTCAAACCGATATGAGTTCTTTAAGGTAAGCAATTTATCGCATGACATAACGAGATAAATTATCATCTTTTCTATAAACGTACACCAACAAATGAGCCCTATTATGAACGAGTACTTGGATATGTCGCGGCGTTTTGAAATATTATGTCGTGCACCTGCAGAACGTGCTGTGACACGAGTTAGAAGCATTGCAGAGGAGTTCACGCAACGCTTTTATCATTCGCCAGTTGGATTCATTTCTTTAGGGAGGAACTGCGTTTTACATGTATTATTACACTCGTGTATGCAATTAAAGAAAACTAAGACGCTTGCGGATGAAGCATGTGACTCGTCATTTTTCACTGGTTTCCACAAATTTATAATAAAATGTAAAAATAAGATTTTAGTCGATCAACTCATCAATCTATAGTAATGAATTACACTTGTACCGATAGACGTCAATTCTTTTATTATCTATTCAAATTATCAGCTAAATTAGGCTCCGCCAACAGATGACTCTCACTGGAAAATATACCGATTTGCTACATAGATATATACATATCATAAAAGTATAATATTATTATAATTAGTGCATAAAAATTGTCTATAAACTGATAGCTGAATGATCTAAAAGTCCATAACAATCGATTTAGTTTTAAAATTTCTCAAGTTGACACTGTACGACTATCGATTGTCGAACTGTCAGTTTGAGTTATATCCGCTTCTTTTTTATGAGTTAAAATGTTGATAAATATCACCAAAGTTCCTTCAAACTTCCTTCTTCGATTAAGAAATTAAGCTGAAAACTTTGCTAAGTGATTAATTTAGTTAAAAGGCACGTTGTTACTACTCGGTTTGGTACCGGATCAAAAACTAAATATAACGTATTTTCAATTAAGATTGTGGATTATTTAATTGAAATTTCGTTTAATTCGAATTTAATTAGCGGGTTATCGTCTAGAAGTATTCTCGACGATTTGGTACGTTTAGATTTTTGGGTACAGTTAGAACTTACCAACTGTTTGGATTTTAGACTATTGGATCATTTTGCTATTATTTGGTACACGGCTTTTGGTTATTGGCTTTGCCCTGACTTTGCACTCTACGATTGAGAAAACATATTTAATTGGAAATCTCCCATCTGAATAATTTCAAACATCCTATTTAACGTTAAGATTTGAGAAGATTACTACGTCCAGCAAGGACCTCGATCAACAAAGAAAACCTTCAACTCCGGAGCGCCTCAATTATTGTATAAATTAAATAATTTCTATATTATTTTTTTTCCTCTTGTAAAATTGTTTTGAATTTTATAATTATTTCTCCTAGCGTTAGCTTGAGAACCCTACACCTTGATATTTATATTATTGTAAGATTATTATCTGAAATTTCTTGTTGGTATGGCACTTTGCATGTTTTATAATAAATTGTGTCTTTTTTACTTGTTCTTTTATTGTTAATGCTCTCGCCATAAGGATTTGTATTAGAATAGAATAGAACCTTAAAAACTACATTACATACAGAATATATTTGTAGTAGGTCAAAAGAACAGTACAGTATATAAAAACGCGCGATACACAGCAATATTATACAAACAAAAATTAAAATAAAGAAAGCAATTTTTTGAGATTAAAATATGAGTAAAAAATATCCAAGCAGAAGCAGAGTTTTTCTCTGACATCGCGAATCTAAATCGAGGCTTTTTGAACAGAAAACCAGATCTTGTCCAGTAATTATGAGAACTTGACTATATGTCATAGTCATTAATGTTTTTATGGATATCTAATAAAGTGGAGTAAATAAAAACAGATGAAAGAGGCATTATGCCAAAACTGACAAAAAAGGGATGCCAATTATTCCTTATCTCAGCAACTGCCATTATTCTCACCACTTTTTTTTCAAACGAAAAATTTTTTGTACACTGTACGAATTTCCCCAAAATACAGTACTATAAGTTAGATGGCTGTGGAATAAGTAAAAATATAAAGATTTAAGAATATCAAAATTCAATAAATTCTTCAACTGACGAATGAGGAAGATCACACTGGCGAGTTTGTGGCTTAACTGTTCTACATGACTGAACTAGTTTGGTTTGTCATCCAAGACGATATCCAGTAATTTCGCACTGAAACCTTGCGTAATATCCGTGTGTGAAGAAAATATGCTGATTTAGTTTGAACTTGTTAGCGATGAACCACTCTTCATTTCGAGAAACAGTTTCATTTGATGAGTCTGTTAGACTCATATTATATCTTTGTCAGAATTTATTAATGTTGTGTCATCTGCAAACAGCACACAATTTTTAGGCAACATGAAATAACATAAGTCATTAACATAAATAATGAATAATAATGGCCCCAGTACAGAGCCCTGGGGAACACCATGATTTATCTTATTTAGTTTTAACTGCTTATTGTCGATTTCTACACACTGTGATCTGTTGTTAAGATAGGATTTAATAAGTTCAAGAAGGTAAACCTCTAATACCATAGATATATAATTTGTCTATGAACAAGTCATGCGCGACACAGTCAAATGCCTTGGTGAAGTCACACATTATGATAGCTGAATGTTTACCTTCCACGAGACTACGACTATTTCTGACACTATCTGCATTACGGCTTTGGTTGTTGAACAATTTGTCCTAAAGCCATATTGGCAGGAGCACAAGAGTGAATTTGATTCAAAGTACTGAGTAAGTCTGAACATTAATATGATTTCAATTACTTTAGCAAATATAACAATAATAGATATCGATCCGTAATTATCAACAAGTTGTGTATCACCCTTTTTGACAATGGTATGACTTTCGAGATTTTTAATACGTCCGGAAATACACCCTGAGCAAAACATTCATTAATTGTAACTGTTAGTGGATACACATGGATATCAGATGTTTCTTTAACAATTTGACTGTTTAATCCATGAATATCAAAGCAATGAGAATATTTTGAAGCTGCTATATCATGAATCACTTGATGTTACCGGATGAAGAAATAAGAGGGAGTAGAAGTTAAAAATATAATTATCATAGGCACTTTTTTTAGCGTTGTTAATGGCAGCCTTATACTCCTTGCGTAAGGTATTATAGGAAGCTAAAGCTTCTGGGCTTTTGCTAGTGTATTTCTTAAGTCACGTAATGAATTAGTGTACCAGTTTACAGGATAATTCTTGGTATTTGTATTCGATTTTTTTAAAGGAAAACCAGTACTTACCAAATGTTGATAGGTATACACCAAGAAATCTGTTAAGAAGTTTGAATTTAAATTTGGCGCAACAAAAATGCTCCAATCAATTTCCTGTAAAGAGGACCTCAGAACATCCATACCAGACTTATTAATATGTCTCCTCCATATTACCTTATGGGGATGATTTGTTATAGTTTTTACCTTAATGAATTGCCCAAGATGATCAGATAAGCAAGGATCTAATACACCCGAGTCATAACTATCCTCATTTAAATTTGTTAAAATCTGGGACCTTGTTTTTTTCATGAATTTAGTCCGTAGTAAGCAATAGGTTGTCATTGTAAGCTTCACCATCGGACACTCGGATAAAACCATGACCTCTAAAGTAGCTAAACATACCCTAGTTTGGTCGCATTTAAGAACACTCGAAAAAAATAAAACGCTTAAAAATGTTTAAGTACCTATGCAAGTTCCTTTCAAGTATCGAACTCACATGAAGATAGGATGACTTTCTTTGGTATATTTAAAGAATTATGTTAGAAACCAATTGGATTTATAGTTTAATTTTAGTTATGCTGTTTCCGTTTGAAATTTATCTAAGCATATAACATTTAATTTGAATGTACATTTATGCGAACAAAAATGTTTATATTTAGCATCAGGTCATGGAAAAACATGATATAAGATACCATAATATAAACAATGTATTTGTAAGAAATTTATACGTTCTTCTTGTTTTTAGTTTGCTTTTGGAATTGTCCAAAAGAAAATAAATGATAAGTAATCAGTATGTATCTAATTTGTGTGTTTGTAATATCACCTATGTTACTTTTATTTCTGAATATTAACTTAGTGCGATGTAAAAGAGGGCGTGGAGGAAGAGAAGCAAGAGGTCAAATAGGAAAAAGTAAGTAGTTTATACCTGGCTGACCATAAACAACTTAATCTTTAAAATTGCTATCAGGATAATCCAAAGAATAAAAGAACTTTAAAATGGATTTGTTAACAAAACATCTGTCTAAAAATTGCAATACTATTCTGGCATATTTTACATATGTTTGTAAATAAACTCGTTAAGCCCGAATCAAAAAGAGAAAGGTTGGCACTGTTATTTGTTTATAGGTGCCTTTTTAATTCGTTTGAAATATTAGAAAATGTCGCCATCTCTTTTCGAAACTTTCAAATATATGTATACAAAAATAAAAGCGTCTTTTTTCTCACAATTCTAAAGGTGCAGCGTATTAACATATAATGATGTTAACGTATATCGAGCTCATCAGGTTTACGGTGCGCTCAAAAAAGGCAATAAAAACTTTACCACCTTATTAAAATACTGTCAAACTAGTCGCAAAAATAATTGCGCTCAATTGTGCAATTTTAACAGCACGTTACGGTCTAGTATTATAACTATTTCGTTCGCAAATTGACTCGCTTACCTTTACAGGTTTTTAATGTGTGTCGGCTTGTTTGATGACCCCATGCCGCATGGTCCAACAGCGACAATAATAACAATAAACTTCATTTTCCAAGAGACTATACCGTAAAATGGTGTGAGACACGTCGAAATGATTGACCAGAGTTGTCAATGCGATAACAATCATAACAGTAGAGTGGAAAAGCATAGACAAAAAAAAAATTTAAAAAAATTATCCATATAAAGATAAAGGAATCTATATTACGAAAAGTTAAAAAATCGTCTAGTCATCTGCTAAAAATTCTTGAACAGAATAATAGCATTCTATAATTAAAATATTTTTAATAACATCAGTGAAATCACGTCCATTTAAATTTTTATCTCTTGGTGGCGATTTATTATACAGTATAACACCCATATATTGTGGACTCTTTATATTTAGATAAAGTATGGCTAGAAATTAATAAACGGTCACTTGATCGCGAGCTGTAGTCGTGATTAAAGTTATTAGGAAGAAATATATTTACATTTTTTCTGATATATTAATATAAGGGGTGTCAACGGATCATGGTAGACCCTACTTTTTTTCCTTATTTTTTAGAATATCGGAATGAAACTTGACACTTTGTGGCATAACTGTCATTGACCCCCCCTCTCCCCCTTTCGGCGTCACCGGAAATCATCTGAACGATCCATCTTTTGCGCCTGAAGGACTTCTACTGTATTTTTCAAAAAATGAATATTAACAAATAAGGGTTCAAAACGACTGTCTCAGACGGAGAATAATACAAAATTTATACTTACTGTCCGTTTATGCTTAACTGCTTCTCTGATGGTATCAATTGGACATCGTAACACTATAAATCTAACACAGTAAGTACTAACACTTTCTTAAAATTAAACCTGAATGAGAATTTTGAAAACACAAGAAAAAGACAATATAAAGTTCAAAAATATATATTAAATCTCTTTAAAAATTCATGTTTTACAACAACTTCAAGAAAAATGTTTTTGATAAACTATAGTCTGGCCCGTGTACAACACATGGTGAGGAACGGGCGACTTATAATGTACCAACTACCATCCAATATGCGGTTTTTTGAGCTAACGATTACACAAAACTATTCAAGAAAAGTTCAATGTTTATAAATTTTTGATGGGATGTTGCTTGCCTGTCTATTTACGTAATTTACAGTTCAATATCAATTTTGATCACTCCTCGGAGCTTAAAAATGCTTGAATCGCAACGACTTTGAATTATATTTTGCAATTACAATTTCATACGTTCAGGCAAGGCGGTCCCATGTGCATATGAGTACATGGTAACTATACTTTTCTGACATCGAATCACTGAGGAACCGGTTTAGGGCAAATTTCATTAAAACCCATCATTTTCCCGTCAAAATCGACTGCTAGGAAATGATGGGGGTCCCTTGTCGCTAAAGGCTATTTTCTCTAAAACTCTCTATATACTTTGAACAGAGACTGGATTAACTTGTCCTCATATTTAACACAACGCATGAGTTGCAGTGCTTAACAACGTGGATTCGTAAAAGTCAAATTTTGTTACTGTTTCTAAATTTTGGTGGTCGGGGCGACATTACGTTCCCGTGCAGCGACATTTACTACACTTTCTAAAATTACACTCCTTGATGAGTTATTGAAATTTTTGCATAAAGACGCTCGCGTAGAGCGAAAATATGATCAAAAATATAAAAACCTCTTCCAACGATGTTTCCACGCTTTTCATGCGGATTTTGTTACAGTTTCGAAAAGTATATCGAGGGTTTTATCGTGTTCTTTAACAATCACCCCAACTTTTGTTCTTTAGATGGAACACCCTGTATATTATTATATTTTTGGAATCCTTGAAAAATTCTAAGTACGGTGATAAGTTACATTTCGATTCCATGAAAAAAATTTGACTCGAAATTTGTTGGTGAGTTTAAAGTGCCATGAGCAGAAAATATTGCTTGTAATGAACCGGTCTGATGTCAGAAAAATGAAATCGAGCATAAAAATTTGAGAATGTGTATTTTGTGGGTCATCAAATTTGGCCCGGACAGTTTTTTTAACAAAACTTAATTTTTTCAAATGGAACGATAATGGTAGAGTACTACCGTAAAATAGCGGATTTTCTGAGGAATCCGTGGATGTACCCAAAAGCAATTTTTACTGGTCATGGCACTCTAGATGGACCAACAAATC
The DNA here is from genome assembly GCA_963675555.1 of Leptura quadrifasciata. Classification (NCBI taxonomy): domain Eukaryota; kingdom Metazoa; phylum Arthropoda; class Insecta; order Coleoptera; family Cerambycidae; genus Leptura; species Leptura quadrifasciata. The sequence continues at coordinate 165,790,686 of OY776674.1, read as the reverse complement.
TCGAGTCAAATTTCTTTCGTGGAGTCGAAATGTCACTTATGTGGTATCACCGTACTCAGAATTTTTCAAAGATTCCAAAAATATAATAATATACAGGGTGTTCTATTTAAAAATCAAAAGTTGAGGTCATTTTCGGTGAACCCGGAAGGAGGAGAGAAATGATAGTTATGTCACAAAGTGTCTTCTTGGTCATATAATACGTCTACTAAGATTCATTCCGATATTCTAAAAAATAAGGAAAAAAAGGGGGTCTACCATGATCCGTTGATACCCAGTATGTAGTGTGTAAGTTGAAAACAGAGGCAGAAATTTTAATTTCTTAAATATTTCTTTACAAGAAGCAAATTTTGCCGCATCTGTTATATTTCTGACTGCTTTTTTTTGTATTTTAAAAATTCTTTGTGCCTTTGAAGAGGAGCCCCAACAAATAATGCCTTAGGAAATTCTGGGAAAGAAATGTGCATAATAATATGGTAATATAGTTTCTATACTGGTAATTTTAGGTAATATGTAAATTGCATAGCATTCTAACGTTAATTGTTTTGCTATTTATTATGTGGTTCCCAACCAAGCGCATTATCTAAATTTACGCCAAGAAATTTTGTTGAGTCAACTTGTTGGATGGATTTACTCTCAATATTTAATAAATTACTTTCTAAAATTCGGGATATTCTTGGTGTAAAATTTATAAACACCGTCTTTGATATATTTAACACCAATTTATTATTCTTTTAAACCAGTCAGTGAACCTGAATATCTCCGTCTTAGTGTTATATCAAAGTGGTTGAACAAGATAAATAAGAATTATCATCCGCAAACATAATCAAGTTGTTTTTAATTAACACATTATTGGGCAAATCATTTACATAAAGTAGAAATACCAATGGTCCCAAGACTGACCCTTGAGGGACACCACATAATATATTTCGCCCAGTAGAATTAATTCCATTTACTACAACAATTTGGTCTCGATCAGACAGACAGCATTTGAGTTAATTATGAATTTTTCTCCTTAACCCATATGCAGATAGTTTATCTAAAAGTAAATCATGGTTTTATAGCTTTACCAGGGTGCTTAAATAAGCCGATGCATTTTTACCGTTTTTTAAATTTTCATAAATATTGTAATTATTGTGAACAAAATTTAAGATTGCAGTTCTAGTAGATCTGCCTTTACGAAACCCATGTTGAGTATATTTTTGCAATAAATTGCACAATTCTATTAAATATTACTATTTCTAATATTGTTGATATAGTTATCAATATTGCAACTGAACAATAATTCTCAAGTAAGGTTCGATCATCTTTCTTAAAGAGGGGTGTTACTTCAGCTGTCTTTAAAATTTGTGGAAATATACATTCTGATATAGACCAATTAATTAAGTTTGTTAATGGTGTTATGATATAATATACATATTAAATAAATAAATAAATAAATACAGCACGGTAATGACGACCCCCTTTATCCCGGAAGGCTCTAGAAGAGCCTTGTGTGGGAGGGGGCTACACATTTAGAGACAAGGGACACACACCCAATATCCGTGTATAGTGAAGAAATCCCTCCCACAGTATTTTCCACTGCCACGACCGGGGATCGAACCCGGAACTTTTGGGTGAGAGGCCATTCACCATTTTTACCATTTAAAAGCTCTTTATTAATTATATGAGAGGCAAGTGCGCTCACCTCTCGACCATCAGTCAAACAATATATTGTTTAATTAATTGCATTATTATATTATAGACCTCATTTTCAATGACTGGTTCAAGGAAAATAGTTGGATAATAATTATCGTAGTGTGTATTTTCCTACAATATTGCATTTGGTATACAACAAAAAATTATTACTGAGATCTAGAGTTACTTTGCTATTCTAAATGCGGCGTCATATGAAGTAGGTACCTAATTAAAGTGTTTAATGTGTGACCTGTTTATATTGGCTGGATGAGTCGCATGTGGTCGCATTGAAACATTTTGAAAGAATGTCATTCTAAAAATACTCACTCGACATATTTCTAGATTTCTTGGCAAACATAAACCTTAATTATAATAGGTAGGTTGTTCATTGAGGAAAATAAAAGTAATAAGCATAGCACTAGTGAGTGGAAATTACAAGATATTGTGGACTACTATTGTAAACCTTGATAACAACAAAATTCTACAAGTATCACTTAACTTAAATAATAACAGCTATTTATTAACAGCTATCTACCGACCGCCATCAACATGTGGAGTAGCGTTTAATGGTCATCTAGAAAGTTATCTTAAAACATTACATAATAACTTTACTTTTCACGTAATAATAGGTGACATAAATATTAATATACTGTCCAATGACGACATGGCCCAAAATTATCTAAATATTTTAGAAGGTGAGGGATATACTCCACTTATTAATAAACCTACCAGGGTGCAAAATACTATTCAATCCTGTCTTGACCATATGTTTATTAAAAAAAAACACCATTTGCGAATTACAAATATATACCTATAATAATTGAAACTCACATCACCGACCACTTTTCAATTGCTGTACAAATAGTATCATCTGACAATAAAATCCCAAAAAATAGAGAAAATAATAAATCCTTTCTAGAAATTAATTTTTTAACAGAGAAATTAAGAGAAGAAGATTAGATTGAGGTATATTCATCAGATAATTTAGATCGAAGTACAGAAATATTTATTAATAAATGAAAGCAATACATTCTAGATAGTACGAAAACAATTAAATTAAAAAATAAAGATCAGAAAAGAAAGCCATGGATAACAAAGGGCCTAGTAAATTCTGTTAACAGAAAAGATGAATTAAGTAAAAAAATGCGCAAAAATCCATCCATAGAAAATATAATAGAATTTAAAACATATAGAAACAAACTAAATGAACTAATAAAAAAGACTAAACAAAATTATTTCCAAAAGATTATCTTTCAAAATAAATATAATTCCGCAAATTTATGGAAAGCTGTAAAAAATATAAATAGTTTTCCTCCAAAAAAGGAAGATATTCATGAAATTGTTACGCAGAATAGGGATTTAGTCAAAGACAAAAAGATAATAGCTGATGAATTTTGCAAATTTTTCACCGAAATAGGGAAGAAACTAGCAAATAAATTAAATAAAAATATTATACGACATTTTGATAAATTAAATGTACCCAATTCAATCTTTCTCCCTGATACCAGTGAAGAAGAAATTATTAATACCATAAATTTCTTAAAAAATAAGAAATCTCCTGGTATCGATAATGTGAGAGCTGAGACTTTAAAAAGTATAAGTGCATGCATAGCAGCACCTCTAGTGTTTTTAATAAATAGGTCGTTTCAAGCTGGAGTATGTCCTGCAGCTTTTAAAGTAGCTGTAGTCAAACCTATTTATAAAAACGGAAATAAGCTAGAGATGTCAAACTATCGCCCAATATCGCTTATTTCAAATGTGGCGAAGGTCTTTGAGATAATCCTAAAAAAGCGAATTGTAGACTACTTAAACAAATTTAAAATTCTATCTGAAAAACAATTCGGGTTTAGAGAGAACAGGTCCACACAAGATGCAATTGCGCACGTAGTCTCAAAAATAAATAATGCTATTGATGAAAAAAGACCTGCAATATGTGTTTTTGTGGACCTCACAAAGGCCTTCGATGCAGTCAGCCATTGCCAGCTTTTGGAAGTTTTGGAAAATGTTGGATTTCGGGGCACACCGTATGAATTAATGCAGAGTTATCTTACAAATAGGAAGCAGTGTGTAAGCATAGACAACACCTTAAGTGCTTATAAAACAGTGAAATACGGTGTCCCCCAAGGTACTGTGCTGGGGCCAATTTTGTTTAATATGTATTTGAATGACTTGTTTTTGTTAGAAACTGAAGGGGATATAACCAGTTTTGCAGACGATACTGTCATATTCTATAATGATAATGATTGGCAGATATTAAAAAAAAAAATTGAAAAAGACTTACCTGTGATTTTTGTGTGGTTTAACAGCAAACTACTGACGATAAATTATAATAAAACTTTTTATATGCCATTCGCTTCATATTCAAGATATCTGCCCACCTACAATATACTAACTATAAATAATAACTATGAGCTACCAATAGAGATTTCATCCGTTCAGAGCTTGAAGTACTTGGGAATATATCTTGATAATAACCTTAAATGGGATATTCATATAAACTATGTAAGTAAGAAAATAAGAAGCTTGATATATAGATTTAAGTATTACTCTGAGTTGCTTCAAGCTGAACAGATGAAAATCCTCTATTATGCTTTATGCGAAACACATATTATGTATGGACTAATAGTTTGGGGTGGAGCAGCAAATAGCCACCTAAATAATCTACAAATTTTACAAAAATTAGTCTTAAAACGAGTATTTAAACTGCATTGGACTTACCCAACAGAAAATTTGTTTAGAGAAACAAAAATGTTTGATATCCGCCAACTATTTTGCCAATCCATCCTTGTCAGACAATATCAAAACGAACATGAATTAGTAAATGTTGATCATGAATATAATACTAGATTCAAAATATCATCTTCAGTAGTACCTAAAACACAAAAATCAAAATCCCAAAAATGTTTTACCTATTTAGGACCAAAGCTTTCTAATATGTTACCTCCTCTGATAAAAACATTAAGTTCATTAAGATTATTTAAAAAACATTTAAAGAAATGGATAAGTGAGCAACCCCGCTCAAAATTCCATCAGTTACTAGAATCTTCAAATAGATAATCACATAGTATACCGTTTCAGTTGGTCAATGAAAGCAAAAACAAAAAAAAAACATATGTATGTATATATGTGTGTATGCGGTACATATGTGTACATATGTGTATGTATACAGGGTGTTGCATCATGAGAGGGACATAGCTTAATAGGAGGTAGAGAACATCAGTGGTAACCGGAACCTCCCATAGAAATGTCTCATTGGGCCTTCATTACGAAGTTACAGGGTGTTAAATAATTTTTGGCCAAACCTGTTTTTTGTCATAACTTTGACAGGGAATGAAATAACGGATTCATATTTGGTACGGCTAATGTACTAACGAGCCCCAAGAGGTACATGTATAAAAAAATATATATCCAGGTCCGGACTCACTATAATTTATGTTTCTTCTTTGCATCAATAAAACATCACCCTGTATATATTTTTTTGAAATTTCGATACGATATTCGAAAAGAGCAAGAAAAAACAAACAAAATGGCCTATTTCATTTTTTTGTTACACCTTCGTGGTTATTTAAATACGTTGTTAAATGTGCAAGAAAATGGATTACAGAACCCTATTAAATGAGAGGCACGTGAAATAAATAGTTTTATAACTAAAATTTGCAAAAATTCTATTGAGCCAGGGTGGTCTGGGTGAATCCTAATTCCGGCACGTTTTAAAGGTCCATTTTGGTAAAAAACTGTGGTCCTAATAAGTAATCGGGTATGAAATAACAAAATTTTTAATCAATCACAATAGGCTTGTTCAAAGAATAAAAGTAACAGTTAATTTAAACCATTTAGGCCTAAGCAACCAGTTACTTTGATCAAGAAAATCATCAACATTTTATACTTAATAAAAATTGGAAAAGAAAACAAACTAAAATCTAAATAAATAAAATATTTTCCATTCAATTAACAATAAATAACAAAACAATAACTAAATGTGTTTAAAAATAAAACGTAATTGACACTAAAGTAAATTTTCAAAATGTCCTCCCCCACATTCTGTGCATTTTCTTGCGCGTTTATTAGAAAGGTCACTAATTGCTCGACGTATCATTTCTGGATTATTCCGTATTTCGTCGCAGGTTGTAACGATGCGCTGGATTAAATGTTGTCTACTTTCAATTTCAATGCTATAAACCTCGTTTTTTAAGTGGCCCCATAAAAAGTAATCACAAGGGTTACAATCAGGAGATCTTGGTGGCCATTCATGTGGACCCCCGCGTCCAATCCATCTATTAGGATACACATTGCTTAAGTGTTCTCTTACTTGAAGGTTAAAATGTGGTGGGGCCCCATCATGCTGAAACAACATGCCTCTTATACCGATATTTTCTAACATATTCGGTAAAATGTTTTGAAGAAAATCAAAGTAAATTTCACCATTCAATCTTTGTTCAAAAAAATGTGGCCCTATCAAATGTCTATTCACAAGTCCGACCCAAACATTTACAGAAAACCTGTGTTGCGAACGGCGTTGGCGTACCGCATGTGGGTTTTCCTGTGCCCATTTATGATTATTTCGTGAATTGTTTACTCCATCCCTTGTAAATTGTGCCTCATCCGTAAATAAGGTTCTGTAAATGACTGGGCGATGGTTAGACAACCAATGACAAAATGCCAGGCGGGGGATATCGTCGCCTTGTTGAAGACGCTGTACCTGCTGGATATGATATGGATGGTAACGTTCTCTTTTTAGGGTTCTCCATACTCGCCAATGAGGAATACCAGTTGCCAAACTGATTCGTCTAGTGCTCATATTTGGGTTTTCTTGAACTACGTTTATAATATTGTTTTGTTCCTGCACACCTTGTTGTAAAACACGCTCCACAACTGCAGAAGTAGGAAACTTTCCGTGTTGTCTTGCATACTGGAACACCGTACTAAAGGTTTTATGATTAGGGCATCGACGACCAGGAAAATGCAGCCGATATTCTCTTTCCGCCGACCTACCATTTCCATTACAGAAACCATAGATGAATATTATGTCAGCATATTCCACGTTTGTAAATTTTACTGGCATAGTTAAAATATTTTCACAAGTTTTCACTAACTAAATGCGGATTATTGACACATTAAATTACTAACAAACAATTATTCAACTGTTTAGGAGATTTCTTTTTATTATCTGTCACTTTGAACAAGCCTACTGTGATTGATTAAAAATTTTGTTATTTCATACCCGATTACTTATTAGGACCACAGTTTTTTACCAAAATGGACCTTTAAAACGTGCCGGAATTAGGATTCACCCAGACCACCTAGGCTCAATAGAATTTTTGCAAATTTTAGTTATAAAACTATTTATTTCACGTGCCTCTCATTTAATAGGGTTCTGTAATCCATTTTCTTGCACATTTAACAACGTATTTAAATAACCACGAAGGTGTAACAAAAAAATGAAATAGGCCATTTTGTTTGTTTTTTCTTGCTCTTTTCGAATATCGTATCGAAATTTCAAAAAAATATATACAGGGTGATGTTTTATTGATGCAAAGAAGAAACATAAATTATAGTGAGTCCGGACCTGGATATATTTTTTTTTATACATGTACCTCTTGGGGCTCGTTAGTACATTAGCCATACCAAATATGAATCCGTTATTTCATTCCCTGTCAAAGTTATGACAAAAAACAAGTTTGGCCAAAAATTATTTAACACCCTGTAACTTCGTAATGAAGGCCCAATGAGACATTTCTATGAGAGGTTCCGGTTACCACTGATGTTCTCTACCTCCTATTAAGCTATGTCCCTCTCATGATGCAACACCCTGTATATGTGTATATGTATGTGTGTATATATGCTGCGTATAATTATAGTATTTTACTAGTATTCGTTTTCTTGCCTGTAGATGCCTACGTTTTTATTATTATATATGTATTTTTATCGTTTTCTGTCTGTCTACAATAATTAGAGTCTTTATTAATAAGTATATGTAAAAAGTATTTACAATATGTATATATCGATACAATTACAATATTACATTGTCCTTTTCGCTCTAAATTGAAGGGAATAAATATAAAATGCTTAACGTTACTTCTATATTACCTTAAATGATTCTTACACATTTAGTGCAAGTCTTTGACTTATGTTTTGTGTGGTATTGTTTGAGGTTCTAGTAATCACATGCACATCCATAACGGCTAAAATTGCATTTTGTGTTTATTTGTTTTTAATTTTGAAGTAATATAATAAATGTAATTTTTTACACAACTACTAACAAGCGCTTGCTTTATGTAGAATCTGTATTTATTTCAAGCAAATTTATTGTCGTATTCTTATATAATTAATGTTAGTTGTGTATATTATATTGAAATAAATATTATTATTATTATTATTATTATTACTACATATATTTATCGACAGTTTTGTTATTACTTACCGAATGACGTTTAAGCTAAGCCATTCACCATAATCGTAGTAATCCATAGCATTTCTGTATTTCGGATGATCCCAAATATGTTTGCTCATATATACAAAATAAAGAGAGATCCTTTAGAATGCCCCATTAATTATTACTCTACAATAATAAATATTATGAAAATCCTCGTGAAAATCTATAGTTAATGATTTTGCCGACAATTTTAGTAGTACTGTATCTTACCAAGTCTGATGCTTTAAATCATAATCTATTTTATTCCAACATCACTGCGTTAAGGTGGGCATATTCAAGAGAGAGAGAGAGAGAGATCCGATAAGAAAATATTTATTATTTTTGGCCATAACTTTTTTAAAAATACATATATTGGTAAAAAAAAAGTATAAGACTACCCAAATAGAGCTATTGCTATAGCTATAGAACTGAAATTATTGAGTGAATATTCATATATTCAGACGAAAATATCCAAGGGATCAATATCTGGTGATCGAACTGGCCATAGAATGGGTCCATAGGGGCCTATTCAGCTATTTGGCATAACTTGATTTAAATAATTTGTACATATTACAACAGTGGATTTTTTGACCCACGTTGTATAAGTATGAAAAAAATTCAAAAGTTATGAGAAAAATACTGACAGTCACCCTCTAAAACTACCCCTTAAATAGACTTTGGAATCCAATTTATAACGTTCATTTACAAACAGTAGAGAAAATTCAAAAGTTTATGAAATATAATTAAAGATCGTTTCTATGAAAGGATTGTTTTCAACATTGCTAAAAGCAAAAAATAATCATTTCGGGCAATAATCATCGAATAAATGAGACATATTTTAAAAAAACTGAACATATATCTGAATAATAAATACAATTTTTCACATCTTCTGTCAGCAATACATTAACCCTCGTGTGAAATAAGCACTCCTTTTTTAGTTTTATAAATGGCTATTGCGTTAGTTATTTACAGAATTAGAATGAGCAAGAAACAAAAAAAACAGTAATTGCTTCACCGTGTACGCGTATACCGTAGAGCCTTAAAATGTTTATTGCTGGTGTAAATTCTGTTAGGTCAAAAACGAAAAAGTAAAATACAATGTTAAGCTTGTTTTATCCAGTTGCTCTAGAGAGTTAACTGAAAAACCCTGCATTCTAAAACCTCTGTTCCAGTATACCATCCATTTTGCAAATGCATTTAATGCTGTTTTTGTACTTTAATAGAAGAATTTCTGCAATGTCATCGAGAATTGGTACATAATTCTTTATTGTGTTATTTAAATTGGCACAATCCATATTATTGCTATAATTCTTCGGAGTCGATGGATCTATGCGTATATGGAGTATTAAACTACTTTTTAGTAGCCAGAGATCCAGGCTGACATAATTTTCTGTCATAGTACAGTAACTAGCGGCTTTAAGTTAGAAAAAATGTCATATAGATTAAGTTTCGATGTTTTTTATAATATAATGGTAAATGCATCGAAGGAACTTTACGGGAGGCTTGTTGCATAAACTAATGATTTTTAAGAGTTTAGATATACTACGTTTGAAAAATTAGCAATACTTTTTTAAATATCAATTTTTTTGATTTAGGGACGGTTTCCAGCCTGTGTGGATAAAAGAAAGTATCAGGACCATAAAACTGAGGAAGCCTCTAGATGCTGTACTATCAGTCGTATACATACTTTTAAAACTATATCTATAAATTATATAACCTTCAGTTGAATCCCCATCAGAAGGGCGCAAAGCAATTTGAGCTTATGTTCATCATATATATCTAACATTGAATATGCTTCACTCATTTGGAATCCCGGCTATAATAAATATTATAATATCATCAAACAGTTAGAAAATACAAGACCGTAGGAAACTTTTCTCTAGTTTGTTTTTATGCATGCATTTGCAACACGTAATGATAAAACCTTACCTTCCTACCCCTCGATGAAGCGTACAGTAATTCTCGTCTTTGAGTGCAATGCTTACATATCTATTGTGAGTTTCATTCAAGTGTTGCAATTATTGAGTGTGTTTTTTCCTAGCTGTCCCCGTTCTTGTTAGTTGAACCTACTTTTATTATTCCTTTATTGCCTATTATTGTATTCGCGCATATTTTACGTCTCTACCATATCTGTAATTCTTTTGTGTTTTCCCCACCCTGTGGGATTGTATACCTAGACGAGTAAGTAAAGTAAAGTGTATGTTAAATTCGAATATAACAAAACAGGTCAGAATTAGTATTTAACGTAAAGTCCTATATAATTTTCATAAGGCATCAGTTTGTAGGAGAAACCATCCCTAAATGTGCATGATAAATTGCATTTCTTTGATATTTAAAACAAGGAGCCCTTCCCATTATGGCTACTTATAACCTTCCAGTTTTAAAATAAAAAAATAATAAATAACTATTAATTAATAATTATTATTATTATTAGCCGTTACTCGAGTCCGAGTATAAAAATGTTACAGTCGATAAATTGTGTACAATAAAAAACAAGTAAAAGGTGTAGTCTATTGTAACTCCCATTCATCTACGGTGCACACGACTATGGCTATAGAGGCCAATTCGGGAGAGCACATGTCGACCGCAGTCAGGACAAACATAGACCTGGTTAGGTCTTGGATTCGGCCTTCTTGCAGCAACATTTCCTTGATAGCTGGCCACAACCCCTCGCCATTCGGTTCTGTCCGCTGCAAGTTGTTCCCATTGCTCGTCTGCAATACCGCAGGATTTTAGATTTTCATGGAGAGCGTCTTTGAACCTCTTTCGTTGACCGCCACGCCTTCTTCTGCCGCTTAGCAATTCACTATAAAGTGTACATTTAGGAAGGCGGTTATCATGCATACGATGAACGTGACCTGCCCATCTTAGGCGTGCTCTTGAAATAAGCACCTCAATTGGAAGGCTGTTTGCTCTCCTGAGTACTTCCACGTTTGATATGTGATGGAACCAACGGATTTTCATCATACTTCTGATGTGTCTTTGCTGAAAACGTTCTAATTCTTTCACATGACGACGGTAAGTGACCCAGCTTTCACATCCATATAGCAGTGTTGGAATGACAACTGCTCTGTAGACAGCCATTTTCGTTGACAAAGCAAGGTCGTGGTTGTCAAATACTCTCTCTCTAAGCCCCCAGAGTGCTCTAGATGCAGCGTTAATTCTATTGCGAATCTCGCTGTCCATGTTTGCTTTGTCATTAACAACGTTAATTAATTAATAAACACATTTATTGCCTAACAGATTACAAAAAGAAACCAATTTCGGAATAAAATTTAAAAAATAAATTACTTGAGTTGTATACAATAAAATACATTAATTTTTCATGCACCTAAATTGTATTGAAATACCATCTGAATTAATTTAAATCAATTTATATCCAAATAAAGCAATTTTAAACGTAATCTAAGAGACATTTTGTAAACAAGACAATAAATTTATTTTTTGCAAACAAATAAGGACCATAATGGAATGCCTTATTACATTATTCCCTCTTGTTTTTCCTCTGGGATACGCGTCCTACGCTCCTCAAAGAATATAAACCGTCATTTAAATAAGTATCAAATTATTGTATGGAACAACACTTTGAAACGTAAAGTTTAGAGAAACAGAGATGAACTGTTTCCTGTTTACTGATAGATGCTTTATGTCAAAAAAAACATTCATAAATAAGTAAATAATTTTAATATCCATACGCACAATACATGCAATAATACTAATTTATTTATTGAATAAATTAGATTAAAAAATAAAGACATGCCACCGGTTACTACGGGCCGCTTTTCGACAATAAACTACCGCCACAAATTAGAAATCTACCTAATACAAAATTATTCCTTATAAAAATTTTCACTTATAATATCACAAGAACTTAAATTATTTCCAGGAATAATTTAAGCTTGCATGGTATTCGGTAAGAAAATTTCACGCCACTTAACACCATAATTTTGAAAAAAATTATTAATCCAACCTGACATTTTAAATTAATTTCACTGCTTGTCAAGTTGACCAGGGTATTGTTGTTTTTGACATATTATGTTGATTTGTCATTTTTGTTTAACCGGTTCTGTCACAAAGCTTAATAATTACTAGTTTAAAAGGTCTGTACGTTGAGTTTAATAAGTGTATAGTGAAATGTCGCGATTTGGTAAAGAAAATCAACAAGTAATTAGACAAGAAATTCAAAATATAACACCAGATAACACCCGAAAATCAAAATCAAGTGTATGGAAACAGTTTGTTGAATTTTGTGACGAAAAGTTGTATAATATTCATGAGTGTGTGAGTGTAGTACAGGTGGCTACTATATTGGAGGACTACGCATTTAATATGAAAAAGAAAAATTTTGAAGATTATAAGGAAAGTGTGGTCAAAGTGATGTGGAACTCTAGTGCTAAGCAGTTACAAGAAATTTATTACGAAAAATATAAAATAAAATTTAATCCGTTTTCTGATGTGGAATTTGCGACCGCCAGAGCTGCACGCGATGCTAAGCGCAAAAAATTACAGAGAGACCCATTAAAAAGAAAAGTGAGTGCTTCAGCCTTAACCAGTGACGAATACAAAAAAATTATTGAAATGTGGGATGAAAATACTCCAGATGGATTGCAGCGTAAATTTTTTCACATAGTTTCACATGAGCTGGCATGGAGAGGAGGGGAAGGATATTCTGCGTGTATCCAATACTTCAAAGAAGAAAATGATAATTTCGGAAACCCAAAGGGTCGGATAGAATATAATCCAATATTCTCCAAAACCACACAAGGTGGTTCTAAAAAACTATCGGATAGTAAATGGTTGATTACAAATTTCGACAATCCACAAATGTGTCCGGTTCGTTTGTTTAAGAAGTTGATGGAAAAAAGGGGAAATCTTATTCAGACCGAGAGATTATTCTTAACACCAAACCCATACTGGAGTCAACCCAATTCGAAAGGATGGTACAAGAATAGCCCAGTTGGTAAGAACATTGTATCTTCATGGTTTAAAGCAGCAGCCTCTGATATAGGAATTGACACTAAAAAAGTAAAAATAACTAATCATTCTATAAGAGCAACAGCTGTTTCAAAATTGGCCAAGGAAGGAGTTGGTGAAAAACAGCTCATTAAAATTACTGGACACAGTAATAGTCAGTCAATCAAATCTTACTTACAATTGGACGTTGAACATCATCATCAGATGATTGAATCCATGAGGAGAATTTCATCAAGTACTAGCAAGTTTAATCATGATCAGAGCACAATGCAAAATAAAACAAAGTATCCAGATTCAACCCACCAATTCAAGCCAGCCCACAAACATTTATAATAATTGTGTTTTTAATATTAATAAAACATATAATAATTAAATTTATTACGTTATTATTTTACTTATTAGTCGATATCATTAGAGATTTGCCAATGAAGATATCAGTTCAACATGAAATAAATTCTAAAAAAATCATATAGGTATATCCACCATATTCCGTTAAATAAAAAAAAATTACCAACTTTAGTTACACCAAATGCTAAAACTCAGATGGGTATTAGTTCAGTCTATCGCCCTTTCATAATTTTAGGTTACTAAAGGTGGTAGAAATGTATTTTTTGTTAAAGTAATACATAGCACTTCTAATTTAAAAATATAATATTAACATGGTTTGTTGCAGTAGGTGGCCGTGATATAGGCGGCCATGCTTTTGACAGATGAGGTTTATATTGGTAAATTACATTAAGTTACTGTATAGTAAACCAGCAAACAAAGATATTTTTATGTAAAACATTTCTTGTAAGTATTTGCGTTAAACAATTTGAGAAAAATGGAATGCTTTGAAAAGTACAATTTATGTAAATACTGCAAAGAGTTGAGCCAAGCGCAAATATGTCATCCAAGATTAATATATTTAACGAATTTAATGGAAGATTGCGACCAGGAAGCGTTAGAGTCAAATGGTTTGTTTACGAAAATCCAAGAAAGTCTGCTGTTAATGTCAAGTAAATATGGCCTTTTGCGTAAAAGAGATTTGAACAAAATTGTTTCAAAATATTACATATATGTCTTAAAACACAAACACCTAATTAATTCGTCACCTTCCTATTCACCTTTAAGAAGAGAGGATGGGTTAGAATTCAAGCAACATTTAAATCTTACTATATTTGTACATCCTACGTTTTTTGAATTATAAATTGTTAATGCATAATAATTTAACAAATTTGTGTTTTCTGTTTAATGAAACTTTATAGCGAATAATAAATAATAATGTTAATTCAGAAATTTTGCATTATTCACAGGTACATCTACATCATTTAATGGTTGTAGATCGTATGTTTACCTTTTCAACTGTCAAAAAATTTTCACTTAAATATCGTGGCGCCTCGAAAAAATTTCCGGAAATTTTTTTAATTGCCATGGTAACTAGTCAAAATTAAGGTATCTTATTGGTTAAAAAGTAGAGGTGTGAAATTTTCTATCAAAAACGTCTGTATACCTTTTTCCTAAAATTAAGTACTGTGAGAAATAATGCGCACACATAAAGATTGGTTTCGGTTGACACAATAGATTGTAATCTTTACTATATTTTACTATTCTACTCTACTCTACTCTACTCTACTCTACTCTACTCTACTCTACTCTACCCTATCCTACTCAACTCTAATCAACTCTTGATTAAAATCATGATTTTAATAAAATCATTTGATTGATTTGATCGATTTGGTTGATTTGATTGATTTGATCGATTTAGAGCTCAACTGGGCCGATGTTTATGCGCTTTATCAATTATCCTCTAAACACCAGTAATATTACTTATAATTTAGCACGACTTTTAGTAATGTTTAGTTTAAGTTCGCTAATAAACTGTCATTAAAATGCATGATAAAATTTAAATAAAAATTTAAGAAAAATATTCACCCATCCATCTCCAAATCCTTTACGTTAGCAAAAAATTCTCCATCATTGGAATTTTGTGAGACTCGCTTTTCTTATACAGGATATAACGCAACTTATCCGAAAAATTTTAACCATACATGCACCTTTAAATAAGAAGTCGGTTTCTTAAAAAAATTTTAATAAAAGCCCAACACAAAAAAGATACAAATTTCAGTTTTTAATTAATTTATTTTAATTTTAAGTTGAGCTAATAAAATCGGAGTATTTTAAAATAAATTTTCTTCATAGCTTACTTAGAAATCTTAATTTTTTCATATTTTACATGTTTTCTTAAATGTTTTCTTAACCACCTCTCAAGTTACGGAAGAAACCCCCTGGATGATCTCAAGGATCTTGTGCTAGGTAAAGAGAGACGAGGCCCTACAGTTTAATGTGGACTCCGAACCACTCTTGGAGCAATTTTTTTAATGAAAAATTGTTTCGCCTTGCGGGAATCGAACCCACTTCGCTAGGCAACTCAGTTTGCTAGCCAGTCGCTTTAACACACTGAGCTACCAGTAAATAATTTTTTCCTGACATTGTGATACATCATTAAAAGGGGAATTAAGAGCACTATTGAACATATAAAAAGTCCAATATGGCGTCCAAAAGAAAAACAAAGTTAGTGGCGTTAACTGAGGAACAAATGACGGTAGAAATTTTTTTGTAACGTCAACGAAAGCACCTAAAAAAAGTGTCCAAACAATGTACTTATTAAAATATCACCAGTCATCAAATTAGGCAGTTACGGGAAGTTTTTAAAATGCACCTTTTCAGTTTTTTGAAAATATTTGGGAAACGAAGATAGCTAGGCCAAATTTAAAACAGCATGGAAACGGTCACAAAATTCTTCAAAAAAGTCCCCATTTAACCGTTTCTCTATATCTAATAATAATAGAGCAATGCATGCAACCCCAATTTGGGACACAGTGTATAAGTAAAAAAATATTACAAAACCCTTTGCACACACTAAATCCTGTTCTAGCTCTGGCAGTGATTGTAATTGAACGATATAAAATCATCTTAGACTGTCGTACAGTGTACATATTAATATTAATCACAAAATGTAGGCAATTCATTCATGCCAATTCATGTGTTAAGAAATCTATTTATGAAAGGATTACTGAGTACCAAAAATATGACTAATGCTGTTGATGACTACATTTTCAAGAGCATTCATCTCATGCAGTATTGGTATGAATGATACATTTATAATGCGAATATTTAAAATCTAATTTAACTGATAAACGATTCAAAGTTGATTAATTAGGTACGTAAAGAGCGACAGCTTACGCTTTAACAGCAATTGGAACAACAAAATTCAAAACTTCTGTGATTCCAGTGGGAGATCCAATTCCAGCAGCGATACCGCTTCATCAATACGATGTTATGAAATGCCACTTTGATGTAACTAATTATTGTTCATGAATTGCGCTGTACATGTCTGAACCTGTCGACATCCATGTTTAGACAGATGTTGCGTTCGGATTTGAAATTAACCCTAGAGGCAATAAAAATACTAATTACTGCAGTAATGTTTGTGTAACATGAAATATTATTATCTGATTGATGTTAAATACAGAGTTAGTATTTTTCTCCATTATCATAAAATTGCTTCAAATACTTCAGGGGCTGAAGTAATAAAAAATTTGTAATATTCTTCAAAAAAAAAACTATAATATTTTTTTTCTTCCGGTTGCCGAATACATCAGCATCCGTTTGCCTTTTCTTAGTTTAAATTCGCCGCGTAATAAATTCAAAATAAAATAAAAACAGAAATAAAAGGAAATCTAAATTAAATAAGGACGCAACAAGGAGAAACAAAAAAGACCTCCAGTAGCTTCGATTATTTTAATAAATAAACTAATATGCGTTGTACCTTTGACAATTATTGTGCGAAGTACATATTATGCCAAATGTTATTGTCTTCTGTGAAATTGATGAGACGGCAACTGATCATATTGAAAGGTTGAAGCTCGAAAATTCGAAGATCACGCTTACAACACATCCCTTCGGTAAATGAGGGAAACAAAACATTTTTTAAGCTGTAAAACGAACATTAAATTTTTTTATAAAAGTGTTAACTCAAAGCTACAACATTATTTATCACATTCTCAATTATGAAACCCATCATCCAGATAATAAAAATAAAGAAGGATTGTATAGCAGTATTTATATAATTATACAGGGTTACTGGTAATTCGATACATTCCTTTAGAGATGTGTTGGGGCATGATCTAAGAAGTAAATTTAGCTCTAACATATATTATGCCAAACTCAATAGTTTTTGAGATATTTAATTTTTTTTGTTTTTCTCAAAAAGTAGATCTTAATGTCCTAAAAGTTAATTTTCGAAAAATCTATTTGACATTTTTAAATTTTTTTTTACTGGATTACTTGTCCAATATTATATATAAATTATTATAAAAACTGCCTTATTTCAATAGCTATCTAACAAGGTACAAATGTTCAATGTACCCTTAATAGTTCTAAGAAAATACTAGTAAAAATAACACAAGTAGTACGAATTTTATTTTTAGATAAACAGTAAAAAACAGTTTAAAAGTAGAGTTTAATTCTTCATTAATTTCAAAGTTGTACTTTATTTTTTATATGTCTTGCTCAAAATGGGAGCCCCTATTCCGTATACAGACACGGCAGCGTCTTCTTATTTCCGTCCTTGTTACTCTGGTTATCAGATTATGCCTTATGTGTTGGGCAGCATCGACTATCCTTTGTCTAAGGTTTTCTATAATATTGGCTGGTGTGGCATAGACCATCTCCTTCATATGACCCCATACGTAATAATCAAGGGGTGTTAAGTCAGGGCTTTGCGTTGGCCAAGGTATTGGGCCCGCTCTTCTAATCCAACGGTTAGGGAAACGTTGATCAAGTAACTGTCGTACTGTCAGCCGATAATGTGCTGGACAACCGTCGTTCTGAAACATCATTCGCTGTCTGACGGCGAGAGAAACATCTTCTAAAATCACCACCAGATCATTTCTTAAAAAATTTCATAGATTTCCCCGTTTAAATTTTGAGGAAGAAAGTGTGACCCTATTAAATGGTGGCCAATGATTCCCATCCACACATTAATAGAAAACTTCATTTGGAAACTAGTTTTACGTGTTAACTTGGGATTTTCCTCTGCCCAATAATGCAGGTTGTGGAAATTTGTTATACCCTCGCGATTAAATTTCGACTCGTCCGTCCATAAAATACTTGTTAAAAAAATTGCACTTTCTGCATCTGAATTTAACATAAAGCGGCAGAATTCCACTCTCCTTCCAGGATCACCTTCCTCCAAGCCTTGGACAGGGGTATAGTGGTAAGGATGACATCCAACTCTACGTATCGTAGACCAAACTTTCCATTGTGACGCTCCGGTTAGTCTTGCGACTTTATTAGTTGAAATAGTTGGGTCTTCCTCAAAATACCTCAATATTTCTTCCTCATCATCTGGTTCATAAACGGGAGGAGCACCAGCGTCACTTCTTCTACATTTCACGGAGCCAGTTTCAGCGATATTTCGATATGCCGTACTGAATACACGTGCATTTGGTAAGCGGCGGTTAGAGTACCAAAGACCATATTCTCGGCGAGCTTCAGCAGCGTTGCCGCCACAGTATCCATAGACAAACAAGATATCAGCGTATTCTGCGTTGGCATACGCGGCCATGGCACAGAAGATACAATAACAACAACTAATAACAACAACTACGAGCAAAATCAAAATCTTCGATAACTAATTTAACAAGACCAACAAACTTAAGGGACACGGAGATAAGAATGTCAGTTAATGACATACACAAACGTCAAAGTCAAGGACTGACTGACTTAAATGAAAATGAACGATTAGTCGTTTAATAAATTCTGCCACCAGCATTATCTTTACTAATTTTTTATTAGAACTATCAAGGGTACATTAAACATTTCTACCTAGTTAGATAGCTATTGAAATAAGGAAGTTTTTATAATAATTTTTACGCGTGCTACATTAATATTTTTTTGAAAAAACCTAATAGGTAAATTTCATAACTGATTTAAAAAAAAAAAATTTACAAGTTTTTATTTTAAATGTTCACATGATCGAAATGTTTCCGGATATTTTTCATTCCAAACGGATATCTATATATTGAACAAGTAATCCAGTAAAAAAAAATTTAAAAATGTCAAGTAGATTTTTCGGAAATTAACTTTTAAGACATTAAGATCTACTTTTTTGAGAAAAACAAAAAAATTTAAATATCTCAAAAACTATTGAGTTTTGCATAATGTATGTTAGGGCTAGATTTACTCCTTAGCTCATGCCCCATCACATCTCCAAAGGAATGTATCGAATTAGTAACCCTGTATAAATCATTAAGATTTTCATCATATTTATTGTATAAATTTATAATGCCAAATTAAAATCAAAAATATTGTACATCATTTTTTATTATTCTTCTTCCTACGATTACGGTCACTGGTCACTTACAAACATCGTTGTAATTGTAGGAACTTGAGGTGAGTGGGCAAGTGAGCTGCTACAACTGCTGCCTTTTTAACTTTTCTTCTTTTTCTTCTTCATTTCTATCACTTCCTTCTACTTCTCTTCTTCTTCTCTTCCTTAACTCAATATCTCCTCAACTGTTTGAAATTTGAAAAAATACCCCCAATAGAAATTTCACTATAAAAATAATTTACATAGCATGAAATATACTGATCTCTGTTTTCATTACTACCTACCTTTTATTACTACGGTGTTGTAGTCAATGACGACAGGGCAATGACTAATTAAATTTCCATCACAAATGATCAATTCACTACGGTGAATCTTTTATGATTGGAATTATTATTATTATCAATTCCAAGTATGCAGTGAATCAATAACATTTACTGGGGAAGATAATAATTATTAGATATAAATAATAAGAACATTTTAATTATCTTCTTTCATTCGTCCTTACACACTTCAAAGCGTATTATTAGAATTTTCATGTTCAGTAGTACCCGTTATACAGACTAATTTAATGTTATTGCAGACACTAAAATAGGAAACTCCCTCAAGCAATTTAGTTAATGGACATGATGCATTATGCATTAAGGTCCATATTGTTGGTGCCCATATAAAATCAAGATTAATTTAATTTTCAATTCCATCGAAGCAGCATTCAAAGCGTAGATTTAATGTCATTAAACTACACGTTTTAATGATATTACACTAGAAAACTCATTTGCTTAAAAACAGTATTATAGATAAAGTCAATTGTTTCCAATTAAAAACAATATTGAAAGCGACAGTAATTTGAAAATAAGCATATTACGGGCAAATTTTAATAGTTATTGGAGCAGCTGCCGATCGGATTTCATTTTTATTTTCTAACTCCTTTTCCTAAACTAGGTTTTAGTCCAACCATCTCATCAGCCTTTTCTTAGTTTGTCAGCTTCATGTTTAAGTGTGTCTCAGTTCCGTTACTTCCTTCAGTTAAAAATCAATCCCTTTTGAAAAATATTATTTCTTAATTTCAGCTGCTATGATAGAATTATTTAATAAGAATGTTTCTAATGAATAACTTTACAATATATAATATTATTTACGTAAGCAGGGAAACAAAAAAATGATAGAATAGAAATTGATGTTTTCTCTAATCACGCTTATATTTTTACTTGTGTATTTATTTCAAATACATATTATGCAACAGACAGAAATCCAATTACAGGATATGGAGACAAATTTGAAGAAAAATATTAACATGATAATAATAGTATGTTGTATGACATATAATTGAATATGAAATTATATAATACGACAAATAGTAATAATATCCTCACAATAAAAGAATTTAATGAAAATGACGTTTTAAAGTAGCTCAATATACTCAAATCAAAGATGAAAGCCGGTTCAGAGTTAATACTAGCTTTTACTTTAAGAGACTCTTTACATGTTTTCGTAGTCCCACTTACTATTATTTTAATCTATCTGTCAGTACCAATTGTTTTCCGTATGTGTGGAAGAACTTTAAAATATGCCACGTTTTTTAAAAATGAAGCAAATTTGATATTACCAACTACAGGCCCATTACAATAATATGCAACTTTGTGAAGGTATTCGAGTATTTATTACATGACAATATATATAATCACGTAAAATCAAACATTTGCATAACCCAATTTTTATCGCAATCATTGGATGCGGGGGTCCAAATAAATGTCATTTATGTAGACTTTTCTAAAGCATTTGATCGATTGGATCACAAAATCTTACTGCGCAAACTTGATCTAAATGGTTTCTCTAGTGGGCTGCTTCAGTTATTTAAGTCAATTTGTGCACTACAGTGGCTATAAATCTCATGAAATAATAGTCGAATCTGAAGTTCCACAAGGATCAATCCTAGGACCCCTGTCCTTCAATATATTTGTAAATGACATTAATAAAAACATTAATTGTAATAGCCTACTCTATGCCGATGACATATATTTACAAATACTTGTTCTTTCGGAACTTATATATCTTAAGTGGAATATTGGTTGGAAAACCCTTATTACTAAACTCATCTAATAATGGGGCCGATCTGGCATTAAAAATGGCTTGAAATGGGCTCGCTTTTTTCGATTTTTTTTATGATGTTATGAAGTCAGACCCCCTCTATCATCTGGAAAATTTTCCGGTCGAACTTTTCGCGTGGAGGGGGGAATTTACATGTAAAGATAGAGAAAATCAGATTTTCAGACATAACTTGCTTAGTTTCATTCGGATCGAAAAAGTGTAAAGTGGATAAAACGAGGGGCGCAGCGCGTAAACTGAATTTTGACTTGTCAAAATCGGTAGAGCGGTTCTCGAGATATTGCGATTTGAAGGTATGGATTTTTGGCTGCGGCAGGAATGTACCGAGAGCCGTTTTCGCTTTTTTTTCCGGGAAGAAAGTGACTTGGCGACTTTCTTTTTCTTTCCCAGATAGATACTCAGGACCTAAGTACTGTGACCAAATTTCAAGTCACTAGGTTGATTAGGGGAGGGGGAATGGTAAACATAAATGAAATTAAAACTGCTGTAACTCCTGCAACTTTAGCAAACGTCAGATTCTATACTAATGTGCCTACTTTGAGTTCCGCTCATGTATTTTCAATTTTTCACCAGGAAGGAAAGAGGTGGGGGAGATTGTTTTTCGCCATCGAATATGAAATTTTTTTGTCATTGATTTGAGCCCGACCGGTTTGCGATGATTAGGAGGAGAGGGGGACGCAAAGTTTTTGTCCTGTAGAATGGCAAGGGAAAGGGTTAGATTTTTTTTTACCACGTGATACATTTATAGCAACGGACGAGCGAAGTAGGAAGTGTATTTGTGAGAGAGAAGGGAGAGAAGCGGAAACGCTAGACTCCTCCCCCGGCATCTCGCTGCACGGCTGCTGAATTGCCGCACTCGTTTTTATAAATATTAGTCACAGTAAATTAGGTTCCTTAGGTGAAATAATTTATAAAGTTTTTAAAATTTTGGTGCAGACTCTTAATAGACATCCAAATACAGATCAAAAGAATTCCCACCTCTCAGGAGGGCGCTTCATCCGCTTTTGCTTTATAAATCACCCTCTACTGTGACCTCGCGCTAGTATTTTACATTTTTCTCAAAAACTATTGCTCTGACGAGGAAAATGAAAAGGTCCTAAAATAGTCGGTATAAAATTCTACATAATTTATGTTTCATAATCTTTTTTATATCTTTAACTCAACTCTCACAAATATAAATAAAATAAATAAATAAACACCACAGAAATTAGACAACCCCCAATTCCAGAAGCCAGGGCTTGTGCGGAAGGGGGTTACACATAGAAAATACGCGGACATACAACCATTTCCTCCGACAGTGCCGGAGCCAGGATTCGAACCCGGTGGTGCGATGTCCGTGTGATTAATCGCGATTGCCACTTCGCGCCTTAACCCACTCGGCTATCGACCAGACATATAGTTTGAAAAATTAGGATATGTTGCTAAAGTTAGGCAAAAACGAGTAAAGTAACAAAAATCTGAAAATACATTGGCCATAGAAAAATATTGCATACAAAGCAGATTTTCCCACATAAACCTAGCTAAAAAAACAAAAAATATGACTACAGAAAGTTTTGTTATTACTACTGTCTCTTATATTCGACTCCGTTTCCACACCAACGCTAAGGTAGAGCTCCCGGCGCGTTTTATTAAAAGTGGTTTCCCCTTGAGGCCTAAACCACTAAAAACTAACTACTGTTTATTAATAATTGGATTATCTTCAGATAATTCTTTCTCTAACACTGAATTAAGACATCCTTGACCATGACAATTGGAGCACATTGTTGAACACTTCAATCCAACATTAGCACAACCGTTTTTCCGCAACCCTTTTTACAACCGCAAGATATTAATTGAAGAATAAAAGTAGGAGCTGGTATCTCAGTTGTAGAAATTGGCATCAAAATTTGGCTGATTATTTTCCAACCCCATTCATTAGGCTTCAAATTTTCTCCACGCCACGAATGAATTTGTTGAAACACGTGATACGAATGTTGTTCGAAAGCAGCATATGTAGGTGGTAGTCTTGATAATATCACTGTTTGATTAGATTGACCAACAAATTTGTTAAATGAAATGAATCTAAATTGATTTAACGATATAACAGTTCGAGGTGCCATACATAAAACTAGTGTGATTTTTTCTCCAGCTCGTACAGTATCTGGTTTCATCGTTGATGGATTGTTAAATATATACAAAGCATCGTCCAAGTCCCTTCTAGTATTTATCAAGTTTATAGTTTGGGCTTTTCCTTTGCCCAAAAATGCTGATGTAGTATCGCATCCACTGAATGCGTGGGCAAATAATATATTTCTTTTACAGTTATGAAGGACTTCCGAATTCTTCAAATCGAAATGTTTCCTTGAATATCTCTTAAAAATCGAATGTATTTATCAAGAAGACAAAGAGCAATTATGAGAATGAGAAGGTCAACATCCTGTCCCACAACAACTCCCGTGGGATTATTATAGGCTTCCTTAATAGCAGTTTGGACGATTAGAACATCAGCATCATCTGTTGCAGAAAGAGAGCTTGGATACCGGCATATTCCAATTTTTCCATCAGTTTGTTAATCAAGCGTTCTTTATTAGCCAAATTGCTCAGCAAATTTTTCTATGACTCAGGAACAGGCGGCGTCTTTTCGTTGAAAATTATTTCAGCAGATATTCGATTTAAAAGTATTTGTTGTCGTTCAATGCCTTTTGTACTCTCCTTATTTTCAGAATAACCGTCATATACTACGATTACTCTCTGGCCGTACCGTTTTTTAATGAAATTAATGTAAGCGGTGTATATGTCTGCAAATGTACCTTGTTTCGGCCAAATCAGTCGATGAATTAAATTACTCCCATCTACAATATATGTACATTCACCGGGAGTAATAAAACTTTCTGTAATAGAGTTAAAAATTTCATATCAGACCGATTTTTTTTGTTTTTCTCATCAAGCCTTTGTCGTGAAACAAAGAAAGGGGTATCGTCGCAAGTTCGTGTGTAAAACATAACTCCAACTCTTCGGGTGAATGTACGGTACAAATTATTCTCTGCAGTAATTGTGTAGTATCAATCTGCATTACTTCTCTTATTTTCACTGAATTGTTGGCTATAGATATAGACTTAGCCATATCTGCTTAAATTAAATAACGAAAAGGATTATATTAATAATTTATCGCAAAACTTTATTTTGTTATGTTACTTTTGTAGTCCAAAATCCGCTGTTTAGTTTTAAACACCGATATTAATTTTTCTCTAAAACCCTCGTACTTTAAGGCATTTGTCTTATCTTTACCAGCATTACCCAACTTCAAACGTCATTTGTGAGATTAGGGCTGGATATAGGAAAAAAATATATAGAACATAAATAATGTATAGTTTCATAACAAATATTTTAGGTTCTATTCATTTTCCTCGTCAGAGTAACAGTTTTTGAGAAAAATTAAAAAAACTAGCGCGAGGTCACATTAGAGGGTGGTTTCTGAAGCAAAAGGGGATGAAGCACCCTCCTGAGAGATGGGAACTTTTTTTTGGTCTGTATTTGGATGTCTATTAAGAGTCTGCACCCAAATTTTTAAAACTATATAAATTATTTCTCTTATTTGCCATTTTAATTACTAATTTACTGTGACAATGTGTCACGCTCGCGTGCAGGCCCTAATGAAGTTAGAGCTTTATGGTAAAAAAATCTTGAATGAGAATTGATTGCCCTTGAAAATGACCCCGGCCCGAAGTCCCTTTCCCTTGCCCTTCTACAGGGCAAAAACTTTGCGCATCCCCTCCTAATCATCCGATCGCAAACTGGTCGGTCTCAAATCAAAGAGAAAAATGCCACATTCGATGGCGAAAAAACAATCTCCCCCACTCCTTTCCTTTCTGGCGAAAAATGACTTTTTCTAAAAACAATAATAACAATAAATTGGTTATTTCGCAACCATTTGTTTATTTATGGCGAAAATTGAAAATATATGAGTGGAACTCAAAGTAGGTACATTAGTACACAATTTCACTTTTGCTGCGCGACTTGCGAAAAAAATTGCAGTTTCAATTTCATTTACGTTTACCCTTCTCCCTCCCCCCTTAATCAACCTAGTAACTTGAAATTTGGACACAGTACTTAGGTCCCGAGTGTCTATTTGAGAAAGAAAAAGAAAGTCGCCAAGTAACTTTCTTCCCCGAAAAAACGCGAAGACGGCTTCGGTACGTTCCCGCCGCAGCGAAAATCCGTACCTTTAAATCGCAATAACTCGGGAACCGCTGGACCGATTTCGACGAGTAAAAATTTATTTTACACGCTTTCTCGAGCCCTTCATTTTATGAAAAACTGATTTTCAATATTTTTACATGTCGCGAAAAGTTCGATCGGAAAATTTTCCTGAAGATAGAGGGGGTCCGACTTCATAACATCACAAAAAGAAATTGAAAAAGGCAGGTCCGTTTGCAAATCCAGATCGACCCCACTATAAGTAACAATTTAAATATCTTTTAGATTTATTTAGATTGTAAAAGTGTCTTATAATGTTATAATGAACTTAAAATGATAATTTTGTCTTAAAGGAAGTTTTAAAAAGGTTTTAAGAACTTTCGTCAAAATTAAACTGCCTTGTGGTATTTATTATCTTGTGATTGGTTCATCAAATTATTTGTGAAGCCATCAATAAAACTGTGTAGCTGTTAAGTCTAAGCTAAAAGGATTACGGGGAATTTAAAAAATGTTGGGATTCCATAATAGTTTTATGAAATTATCTTGGAATCATTGTTATGCTGGATTATAAATCTAATATGCTTTGAGATCACTAATTTTGTAATTTTCTAGTCTCACTAGTCGGTTCAAAAAAATAATTTGATTATAAATGCTTAATTACAAAATATTTATTTTTTTAAAATAACAACAATAATCACAATGAATTCTAGTTTGTTTATCTATTACACAACTCATAACTGAAATTTTTTATTCTTTCTGTTTGTTATGCAGGACTTATAGTTCTCGAGAAATTTTTAAAAACCGATGGAAAACACATTTTATAAATTTAAATAAACAATACACAAACCTCGCCGAAACTGCATGTTGAACTGTGAACTCAACTTGACATCTAAAAAACTGCCCTCGCCAGACGACTCACATTAAAATCCTAATTTAACTCTTCTATAACTGCCTTAGTTAAAACAGTGAGCAGATATAGTCCTCAAATATAATAAAACGAAAATAATCCTGAGCTTGGCCAACGCCAGCGAGAAGTATTTAATATCTGGTCTAAACATTTAACGCTTTAACGCCGGCGCCGCCTTGTTTTACCTTTTCATCCTTGTTCTTTGTACTATTTTTACTGCTTGAAAGCGCGTCATAATGAGACGAGCAAATTTAACCACAGACGGGTAAATTTCCATCCACACTACTCGCTAAGGTGCTACGAGTTGAACGTACATAAACAAATAGATACGTTGGATCTTAATGATTATCAGATAATTACGTAACGAAATCACTTGGGCTACCGTGGCGTAGCAGATACCGTAGGCACTGACTTACCCGGAAAGTGATGTACGTGCCTACGATAAAATTTCTCTAGCTCAGACTATCTCAGGGCGTTAAACCCAAGCTTACACAAACTATGATAAATTAGTAGTTTACTTACTTAACAAATCACTGAGTTTTTCCATATGTAGTGGTCGCAGACGAAATAATGACACTTTCTTTAAAAATGAAATGCACTATATTGAACAATTTACAAAATTAGTTCTTTAGCATGTAACCTGGTGATGTTCACAAGGTGTGACAAATTTCACGCTTAAAAAGTTATAACACATTCATAAAATGCCTCGTGTAGCTACACATCGGTTTACAATTTGATCATAAAATTGTCATAGATTCTGCCACAAAGGTTTGATTTAAAGAACCTCCTTAAGTATATGTAAATATATGCATAAAATCTCTAATATATACAGGTTAAAATGCCAAAGGTATGAATTGATGTCCAGCGGAACCACTGAAGGTGGTACCCGGTAAGTAAAAATAAACACAACACCAAACACACTTATTCAGGGTGGTACGATACCGAGTCCGGACGTGGAGGAACTGTAGCCCTACGTAGATGTCTTCGGGACACAAGACATGGACCCAAGGATGGGGTTGATGGTAGCCTCACCAGCCCTGGAGCCTTCCACTGTGTGTGGATGCCCCGTCCGTGGAACTCTCACTGACGTGTGTAGAAGCCCCGTCCGTGGAACCCTAAAGATATCACGATTTAATTCACAGTCAGAAATGCACGTGAAGCGTGCTTAATGTGAGAAATTCTGACATAACCTAAAAATGAAAAATAATTTACCTCACTGATGAGGGAACAATCCACCAAAACTCCTGTAAGCCACAGTCGGATAAATGGGGTCGAGTCCGCCTTTTGAGTTGACACTGTATTTCCAAAGGAAAGCCTGCAAATTTGCGAAACACGTGGGTAGAGAACGGGCAAGATGGCGTGAAGAGGTTAGCTTACCTTGTGTAATTTAATATCCTGCTTCCGCAGATAAAATTTACTCACAAACACAAAATATTCCGCTAAACGGAACAACAACGGATTGAGGAAATTTTCTTGAGTTGATTATTCTAAAATCCACGCGGATGGCTTGAATAAAATCAAGGTTCACAGAATAACAACTAACCAACAAGCCAAGCCAAGCCAACCAAAAAATGTCTGCTTCCGTTTTCACTGTTGATCACGTGTCACAAATGTGTCGCCCTCCCATGGAGAATAGCGAAATGTGTTACGGACGTGTAGCAGTTGTTATAATGCGGCCCACAAAACGCTAAAGCGTATGGTGGGTCGCATACGCTAGAGGTCCGTAACAACTCCCCCTTTACTCGCAGGAAAAAAAAATCGAAGATTTTTTTTTCTTACTAGCTTCTCACCAGAGGATGGATAATTGGTGGGGAGACTTAATATGCACGGGGATGGCTAACCCGCCTCCCAAGTTACCATCAGGCATAACAATGAAAATAATGAGACTTAAATGCACGAGGATGACTAACTCGTCTCCTAAGTTATCATCAGGCATAACAACAAAAATAATGTCAAAAAATAAGGAGACTTAAATGCACGGGGATGGCTAACTCGTCTCCCAAGTTACCATCAGGCATAACAACACAACTCAAAAAAAAAATACATAGAGAAAAAAAGAGAAGGAAAAAAAAAAGAACAAAAACGCATAAGGACTTAACAGCTAGGAAGTAGCTCGCCCCAAGGCTACTCCACCAGCAAAACAATGAGGTACGGGAGTGTTCCCCGTCACACCACGACGACCACCCTTGCTAGACAACGAGGTTAGTCTGAAGCCCAGTAGTGCCTACCCGGGTAATGATAACCAGGCCTAGACCAGGCTACCTCCAAGCAGCACCTCCCAAGCTCGAGCCCCTCCAATGGATACCTTTAAAGGCAGCTGCCAGCAATGTGAGCGCCCCCAACGAGACGGAGTCCCTCAAGACGCAAGCGCCACACAAGACCATTTTGGGGACTCTTACCCCTCGCAGGTATAACCACGGTGATGGTATTCGTGCATCCCCCATCACAGAGATCCAACAAAGACACTTCCTCCCGTGAGGCGGAAAGAGGTGAAAACTTACTCAGTGGGTTTCAGCCACCTGAGCAAGACCAATGAACCAGAAAAACAAATGTTACTACCAAATTAACGACAGAAGTGACCTAAAACCATGTTACTAAGACCAACATAAAAAAAAAACGAATTCGTCATTGCCTATTCGGATGCCTAAGTACGTCAACGGAACTAACAGAACAGACCACAACTAGTTGTCATCGGGAGGGTGTGCTTTCAGATCTTTTATGTGCCACACCGAACGTTTACCGTCAGAACCTTCGAGCTCATAAGTCCATGGTGAGAGAATTTTTCTAATCGTGAAAGGACCCACAAATTTAGGTGCTAACTTTGCCGTGAAATATTTAGAAGCATCAGACTGGGCGTGAGAACGTCTCCAGACCTTTTGCTTCAAAACAAACTTATCGGGTCGGCGTCTTAGGTTATAATGTTTCTTACTGGATTTATGGGCCTTTAATATTCTACTCTGAACATCCTTATAAATCTTAGCGAAGGCAAGTTTACGGTTTTCAGGATTTACAACTGGATACTCCGACTCAGAAGGTACGTACTTATCACTGTTGCCATCTAACGAAATTTCACGACCAAAATTGACAAAATTAGGCGTTAGGCCTGTAACCTCATGTTTGGACGATCTAATGGCGAAACCTATTTTCGGCAAAAATTGATCCCAAGCCCTGTGATTATCCTTTACATACGCAGATAACATAGTCTTAACAACACGATTTACCCTTTCAGTCAGGTTGCATTGAGGGTGGTAATTTGCAGTGTATGCTATTTCGATGTTGTAGGTTTTCGCAAGATTTTGGAAACGGTTACTCTGAAACTGACGACCATTGTCTACCACTATAGTCTTCGGAGCGCCAAATAAGAGAATTACATTATCCTCGATGACCTGCGATATGCTATTAGCGGTAGCTGACCTCAACGGAAACACCATGGCAAACTTACTAAAATTGTCACACACGACAAGAATAAACTGATAACCCTTAGCCGTCCTGGGTAATGGACCCATCAGATCGGCATTAACTAGTTGCCAAGGTTTTCCAACAGTAGGTGTCTTACTCAACAAATTTCCCATAAGTGACTTCTGTTCGGGTTTAGTACTTATGCAAATCTCACATTGCCTAACGAACTTAGCCACATCGGCCTTTAATTTCGGCCAATAATACCTATTTCCCACTTGAGCCACAGTCTTATGGACCCCTGCGTGTCCACAACTCGCATCACAATACAACGACCTAATTACTTCTAGGCGTTTTTCTTTGGATAAAACCAGTCTCCAAGTGTCGGCAGGATCTGCTAACTCGGGATAACGCAAACGTACATACTTGTACAACTGGCCATTCTGTATACGCCATAAGGGATAACGCATAGGAGACCTTTCGACTCGCTCCAACATTCTCAAATACCATTTATCGGTGGGAAAATCAGCATGGTCCGTGACCGACAATACTTCGATGGATTCCACCGTTACTGGTACTGAACGAGACAGAAAATCAGGGACGGTATGTTCAGAGCCCTTGCGATGAATCAGTTCAAAATCATAAGGTTGCAGACGAAGTGCCCATCTGGCCAATCGACCTTGGGGATCTTTCAGCTGCTGCAACCATAGCAAAGAATGACAATCCGTTATGATTTTGAAGTGGAAACCTTCCAGATAGTGACGTAGCTTCTCCACTGCCCAAATTACGCCAATGCATTCTCTTTCGACCGAGCTATATTTGCGCTCCTGGCTAGTCAAAGAACGGGACAAATAGCAAATTACCTTTTCGCCATCATCAAATTGCTGCGTGAGCACGGCACCGACACCGAATGCCGACGAATCTGTCTGCACATAAAAGGTACGCTCAAAATCAGGGCAGGTCAAAATAGGTGCAGTAACCAAACACTCCTTAAGAAGTTTAAAAGATTTCTCGCACTCAGGCGACCAACACCAACTAACATTCTTCTTTGTGAGGTTCGACAAAGGAGCCACTATTGTAGAAAACTGCGGTACAAACCTTCGATACCAAGATGCTGTGCCTATAAATCTACGAATTTCCCTAACATTTTTCGGAGAAGGTACACTCAAAATCGACTCTACTTTCGCTGGGTCAGGACGTAAACCATACCTATCAACAACATATCCCAAGTACTTAAGCTCAGGACGGCAAAATTGACACTTGTCAAAACTAACTATCAGCCCAGCAGAATGCAAGCGATCAAAAACCTTCTGCAACGTCTCTAGGTGAGATTCGAAATCCTTCGACACTACCACAATGTCATCCAAATAAACCAAAACCGAAGGCTGCAAATCAGCTCCAAGCACGGTGTCAATAAGACGCTGCCAAGTCGCAGGCGCATTTGACAACCCAAAAGGCATAACACGAAACCTATACAAGCCATTAGGGACAGTGAAAGCGGTATAGTCTTTGGACGATTCAGCAATAGGAACTTGCCAATATGCACTCTTAATATCTAATGAACTTAAATATTTGGCATCCCTCAACTGATCTAATATGGAGGAAATCAGCGGCAGAGGATAGGCATCCTTTTTAGTAACAGCGTTAAGGCGCCGGTAATCTACACAAAAACGCAGAGTTTGATCCTTTTTCTGAACTAAACATATTGGAGAAGACCAAGGACTTTTACACGGTTCGATGATATTTAACTCCAGCATTTTCTTAATTTCATCATCAATCAGTTTTTGTCTGGCAGGCGAAACAGGATAGTATCTCTGTTTGATAGGTTTGGTATCTGGGAGTAACTCGATCTCATGAGAAACGAGATGTGTACGACCAAGGGAAGTACCCATCAGTTTCCGGTTTTCATCCACCAAACTATCCAGAGCTAGTTTCTGTGATACACTTAAAGAAGTTTCGTCAAGGACACTGTTAACCTCAACGAGTGGTTCCTGCTCAGAAAAATGCCAAACGTCTTGTCGCAAATCTGGTATAATATTCATCGCCACCCAAAAATCTATCCCTAGAATTAACTTATGCGGTATTTCCGGAACTACTAGGACATCTATTACATGAACCTTGTCACCCAAGCAGAAAGGAACAGATACATAACCTATAACGGAACAGACTTGCCCATTAGCCACTCTGCACTCATTGACAGAAGGCTTCAAACTTAAACCAATCTGCTGGAAGACCTCAAAACCAGATGATCCTACCATTGTCCTGGTAGCACCTGAATCCAACAAACCCATCATAGGAAAACCTAACACCGAAAGTTGTAAGTAAGGACGCTGATCACCAACCACATGAGAAATGACATAATCGAGAAAAATTTGTTGTTTTAAGTCAACAACATTGCTGGTCGACTCACATACACCGGGAGAAACTGTTCGACCAATTAGTGTCTCCCTGGACAGTTTTCCGAACGCGAACACTTAGGACAGGACCTAATCGTAACCTCTGCTTTACCACATTTATAGCAGAATTTCTTCCTAGGAGCCTGACAATCCCGATGCCCATGACCTACTTGACCACAATTAAAACATATGATTTCAGTGTGTTGGACTTCATCCACGACGAGACTAGAACGAGAGGTTGAACGAGAAGTAGTAGAGCTAGTAGATGCATAAGCCAACTCTGGTATAAGAGATTTACTCTTAGGTGGAGGAGGAACATACGACTTAGCCAATTGTCGTTTAGAGTCAAGTATACGACAACATTGCAGGAGTTGCGTGACAGAAGTTATATTCTCAAAAGCAAGAAAAGGATGGTAATATGGATCTATGCGCTCCAAAATGATTTCGAGTTGGGTTCCCATAGGTATTGGAGTGTGCATCTTCTTGAACAACCCAATCATACTAGCGATGTATAATCCTATACTTTCCCGACTACCTTGAGTACGTCGCTTAATCTCCTCAAACAAGTCACGGTCAAAAGTCTTTGGCATAAATTGTTCTCTCATTGCCTCCACTAAGGATGGCCAATCGGTGGCCCAGTCTTTCACCAGATTATACCAATTGTAGGCATCTCCCTCGAATAAGTCTACTGCATCTTTAAATAACCGTGCGCGTGAAATACCACGAGACCTCCGTTTCTCCTCGACGCGTTCTAAGAAAGTTGAAAAAGACATGTCGCCCTTTCGGCCAGTAAATTTCAAGCCCCAGTCTCTAACCGGTACGGGTTTAGGTTTCGCAGCCTCCTCCTCATCTGAACTAAAATCAGTAGTTATTGCAGAGCTATGCGCATCAGGCTGAACCTGAGCCATGGCATTATGCAATACCGACATATCGAGGATGGCCGACTCTTTAAGCTTACGATCCCCGCGGGCCTTATCCTTAAGTTTATCAAAAGCTAACAATAATTTAAGCCGAGTACTGGACTTCACACCTTTTTGCTCGTCATTAGTGGGCATGGACCTGTTAACACGACCCAACGCATGAGCTATCTTGGAAACAATCCCCTTGTATTTACTATCGTGCTCACTACCTACAAATTCATCAATAAGTTTTTGAATAGTAGCTAGGGATGCCGTTAGGGCTTCAGAGTCGACAGTGAATTGGTACGGGTAAGGAGGACTTTTAATAGCCAAAGTAGTCTTCTCTAAATGTATGGCTTCTCTTAAAACGGTACGCAACTCTGCCACAGTAAGATCACTACCATCTCCTAAGCCACGTACTTGTAATTTATAAACAAGCTCATCCCTAACTAACCTATTGATATCTAACTTAATTTGTGAACTAGCCATACTGAATTTTCAATCAAACACACGAAAGAACGACAAAATCAGGTAAATTAACAAAACGACGCTGGGCGTCGGTACGTAAAAACGGTTTACAAACACTAATAAGCACTTAATAATGTATAAAAACGACAAAATCTAGAAAATTAGCAAAACGACGCTGGGCGTCGGCAACTGTATGGACGCAGAAAAAGTTTACTAACATTAGTAAGTACCTAATAATGTGTAAAAATGACCATATCGGGTAAATTAGCAAAACGACGCTGGGCGTCGGTACGTATCAACAACAAAAAAAACTGTTGCTGCACTTAGGAATCTTTCCAATGGTTTATACGCAACAACTATTGTTTACTAATCCGCTCATGAAATAGTAAGACAAAAAAACGAAGTCACCCCCCTACCAAAAACAAGCGAAGCGATTACGCTGAGGCAAAGTAACCCCCTTTTGATGTGTGTCACGTAATGTTACTATGTATCTGGCTATTATTTCGTATGCAAACCACCAACAAATGGAACTCAATTTATCACCAAAAAAAACTTAATTATGGGCGATACTACTATCCCCTTGAGATAACTTCATTATTTAAGTTGGGCGCCACTGCTACGAGTTGAACGTACATAAACAAATAGATACGTTGGATCTTAATGATTATCAGATAATTACGTAACGAAATCACTTGGGCTACCGTGGCGTAGCAGATACCGTAGGCACTGACTTACCCGGAAAGTGATGTACGTGCCTACGATAAAATTTCTCTAGCTCAGACTATCTCAGGGCGTTAAGCCCAAGCTTACACAAACTATGATAAATTATTAGTTTACTTACTTAACAAATCACTGAGTTTTTCCATATGTAGTGGTCGCAGACGAAATAATGACACTTTCTTTAAAAATGAAATGCACTATATTGAACAATTTACAAAATTAGTTCTTTAGCATGTAACCTGGTGATGTTCACAAGGTGTGACAAATTTCACGCTTAAAAAGTTATAACACATTCATAAAATGCCTCGTGTAGCTACACATCGGTTTACAATTTGATCATAAAATTGTCATAGATTCTGCCACAAAGGTTTGATTTAAAGAACCTCCTTAAGTATATGTAAATATATGCATAAAATCTCTAATATATACAGGTTAAAATGCCAAAGGTATGAATTGATGTCCAGCGGAACCACTGAAGGTGGTACCCGGTAAGTAAAAATAAACACAACACCAAACACACTTATTCAGGGTGGTACGATACCGAGTCCGGACGTGGAGGAACTGTAGCCCTACGTAGATGTCTTCGGGACACAAGACATGGACCCAAGGATGGGGTTGATGGTAGCCTCACCAGCCCTGGAGCCTTCCACTGTGTGTGGATGCCCCGTCCGTGGAACTCTCACTGACGTGTGTAGAAGCCCCGTCCGTGGAACCCTAAAGATATCACGATTTAATTCACAGTCAGAAATGCACGTGAAGCGTGCTTAATGTGAGAAATTCTGACATAACCTAAAAATGAAAAATAATTTACCTCACTGATGAGGGAACAATCCACCAAAACTCCTGTAAGCCACAGTCGGATAAATGGGGTCGAGTCCGCCTTTTGAGTTGACACTGTATTTCCAAAGGAAAGCCTGCAAATTTGCGAAACACGTGGGTAGAGAACGGGCAAGATGGCGTGAAGAGGTTAGCTTACCTTGTGTAATTTAATATCCTGCTTCCGCAGATAAAATTTACTCACAAACACAAAATATTCCGCTAAACGGAACAACAACGGATTGAGGAAATTTTCTTGAGTTGATTATTCTAAAATCCACGCGGATGGCTTGAATAAAATCAAGGTTCACAGAATAACAACTAACCAACAAGCCAAGCCAAGCCAACCAAAAAATGTCTGCTTCCGTTTTCACTGTTGATCACGTGTCACAAATGTGTCGCCCTCCCATGGAGAATAGCGAAATGTGTTACGGACGTGTAGCAGTTGTTATAATGCGGCCCACAAAACGCTAAAGCGTATGGTGGGTCGCATACGCTAGAGGTCCGTAACAAAGGGAAAGCAATTATTTTTTTTATAAGTTATTATAAGACTGAGCTAAGTGCTCCCTTCCTTGATCACTGAAATTCTAGGTTTTTCGTCTCGAGTAATTGAAAATTACAAATATTCGTGTATTTTTCATAAAAGGTAAATGACTGGAAATGTGCAAAATAAGTTTTTGAAATAGGCTTCATATAATCTCAGTCGTAATGGTATCCTTATGTATTTACAATTTTCAGTAAACACTCTGTACGCAGGTTCAAATAGTTGCAACAAGACTTTTCACTAACCACTACTGCATTTAATACTTAATTACAATAATTAATCGTTATTATAACAAGCTAAGTACAACTGTAGACATTAATACAATTCACAACTTATTACTGTTCTTAGTCCATCTGTTCACTTGTTTGTCTAATATAAAACTGTCCTCCGTGCACGGGATCTACCTTATATATCAGGAATGATTTATTCTCGAACGTTCCAGTCTATTCTTCTCAGCGTTTCTGGCCCTTCTCTTATATTCTATGACTATAAATCTACGCCACTGTCTATTTTACCCTTACAATTCGCCGACAAAATTGTTTTTTTTTAGGAGAGAGTTAGCAACGATAAAAAGTACAATACAAACAAAAAATATTTTTTTGCAAAATAAATAAAGTAAAAAATACACTTTTTGGGCCCTTGTAGCTACACCTCTGGATTTATTTTATTTTATTTCGTTTATCATAGTGGGGCAATGAAAAGTACTTACAAAAATAAAAATAAAAGTATTTTTTCAAAAATACTTTTTTTCAAAATGAATAAAGTAAAAAATACACATGTTGGGCCCTTGTAGCTACGCCTCTGAATTTATTTCATTTTATTTTTTTACAAAAATAAGTCTTTACAAAAACAAAAAACAAAACTTTTTTTTCACCTAATCTGGTATTATATTGTTGTCTATAAAGCGTGACTTGGAGCTGAATTTTTGAGTTGAAATTCAGTTTTTTAAAGTATTTTAAGATATTCGTCGGGGGTGCTTTGGAATACTTGGGGTTCAATTCTCGACTTCGTTGGAAAACTTTCCCGTGAGAAAATATTCCCATGGCTATATTCCCACAATATCATTGGTATTCAGGAGTGAACTTGGAATGTACTTTCCCATAGGAACCGTGATTATTCGTATATATCTGATATTAACTCGATTCATTTCATATATCGACCGATAACATTAAAGATTCTAGTGATTTTTTTCAAATTGTAATGTTGAGGACATAGTGAAAAGGACTGAGAATTTGTCCAATTCGTAATAGAAATTACTTCAATAGCCACAGGTTTTGACAAACGAAACATTTTGATAAATTGTGTGATTCTAACAAATTTTCAATAGGATCGTTTTCCTTTTTCCACTTGCTCCAAAAAGCTCGTTTTGGATTATTAGATTAGTAGCTGAAAAAACCCAGTCAGTATTTCCAACTGAAACACTGGCCAGTCGAAACACTGCCGATAAAGCAGTACTGTAGTTCCGAAATAAACGCCAAATAAAAGTAATTTACTGTTGATTTAGGAACTGAAACACTGTATTTCGCTAGTGTTGCTTGTCAGTAGTGAAGCGTTGTTGCCATGATATAGTGTTCCACTGTCCGAATCTTCGGTGTCATATTTGATACTTACGTACTTTCGATTCGAAAGTGCTGCACTATTTTATTTTTTCCTGTGCGGTAATGCCTGGTACTATCGATATTTTCTTTCCTCTTCTAGAATTAAGGTTCATATACTGACAGAAAAGGACGGAAGATATCGAAAGTACCAGGCATTATTGCCCTAGACTGTACATGTATTACACTATATATGTTTTCCCGTATGTAAAGGAAATTATTTGGAATTGTTTGTACGTGGAAAAAATGAGTAACGCTAATTTTTTCTATTACATATGTAATGTGTTTTGTGCTGCTGCTTTTCTTGCACAATTCATGGGTATCCCAGCCAGCGGAAAAGGCACCCCTACTACGGTAGTACTACTAGAAATAAAGACAAAATAGAAATTCAAGTAAAGTAACCAATTATTTACCTACGTTTGGAAAATACAGTTTTTCTCCAACAAGTCCCGTGTTAGATTCCAACTGTGAAATCCAGCTTCTTCAGATTTTTTGTTGTCTTGTCATGAAAATAATGTTGAAAAAATTTATAACCTGCAATATTTCGCTTTTAGTTATCATTATGTATTTAAAAAAATGTATTTCACAATAAATCAGGCTTAAAATAAGCTCTACACGATTTCATACATTTCTAATCTATATTTTGTTATGGTAACAGTAAAGCGATTTTTGTTATATTTTATTCTCTACCATCAATGCACGTTAATAGGAGAAATTTTAGTCTGTTAAAATAAAATAAATAAGAATAAAAAAGAGCTTTACACGATTTCATGAAAGTAAAGGTAGTCAGAAGATACAAGGGACAACGATAACGGTAAAGCGCTTTTTGTTATTGTCTTCCAGTTTGATTTAAACAAAGGTTATGTTACTCATCATGAAGTATATAGTCAAAAAGATAAACCTGATGGATGGTCAGGGGGTGCGGGGAAGCCACATAGAAAATTAGCTTGTAGTATTATACGTTGAAAGTGTTGTGGGGTTGTGCATACAGTAGTAGCATAAATAAATCTTGGGTCGGTCGTACCATAAGATAGAAAAAAATATAAATAGAAACTTAATGCACGCGAAAGAGAGGGATATATTGGATGCCAGACGCTCGGCAAGCAGTTAATATGTGTTTCTTTTCAGCATATTACTTGCATATTTCTCGATCCAAGTTTTGTACTTGCCGGCAATGTATACTATTAATGACTATAAATATACGAGGTACCTTCTCTGGAACCATGGTTTATAGTTCTTTAAAAAGAAAAATAGTTGAAATAATGATTTAAAACTTCTACAGGGGAATGCTAAATAATACTGAAAATATTATTTGCATGATAGGCAAAATAAATAGGGCATAAATTAGTACTTTTATATGCGACTTTTATTGTATTTTTATTAAAAAGCCTTAAATAATATTCCATTTATTTGTTTCAGTGGTTGCTGTCGTAAACCTTCTTATCTCATCAGTGTATCAAGTCCAAGCTGGTATAGGTAAGTTGCAAAGTGGTTAGTTAACATTAGCCAATTTAAATCTAGACAGGCTGGGGCTAAGATTGAGGTCTACTTCGATAGCTCGAGCTCTGTGATAGCTAAAATTTAAAAAAATACAAGTAAACTGGATAAAAAAGTCTAAAAGAAGTCTATAAAGTTTAAAAATATATTTAATCTAAATCATACAAATTCGTTGGTCGCTGGTAACCCCTACCGGGTAGCTGCTACCAAGTCGCAAAGACATCGCCAATGCAATTCAATGAGATTGTTCTCCTACACGCTACTAAGTAGTGAACACGCAGGGGACTTCCATTTCATGAAAAATAAAAAGATTCGGCAGAGCTTGGAGCCTTAGAGATTAAGAGAGACCCTGGGAGCTTGCGTGCACTTAGTTTCTTGTATTTGAGAACAGTGGGTGGGTCGCACGTAAAACGTTGGACATGGTCAAAAGCTACACCCTTATAGCCCTGGAGTATGTTGCTTCACTTAGAATTGTCTATGTAACAATTTAGTTAAATTTAGTTGCCTTTGGCAGGGTCCAAAACTTCACCCCGTATTTGTTTCTTGCAGTAAAATACTCGATTTAAACGAACAAGGAATAATTTTATGTATTAGGACTGAACAAAGCTTTAAAACGATTTAAATTAAAATATTTATTCTACACTGTTTTAAAAGATTACTTTCATACCGAAATTCCATTATTTTAAAATAAAAATATAGTAACGCGGTGGTTTTATAATGTTCGAAAAACTCACTTTTTTGTTAATTAAAATTAACTCTTTTTTACAGGGTTTAGGCCTTGGAAGTAGCACGGGCTACGATTATCGCGAGATACACCAAAGAAACTGACTTACCCGAGCTCGTCGCGCTCGGTTCTTTTATACGCATCGTCGGGGACCCGACGAGCAGAGAGCTGGAAAGTCTGGAAAAGACTGTATGCGTCCCCGCACATTCTGTGCGGGCGAGGATGACTCATCGATTACGAAATATTGCATGATTCCTTTGTAGGGGTTTCAGGCTTAATTTTGATTTTTTATAAATCATTATAGCATAATGCTTAAATATATCAAACACTAAAGTTACTTTTGTCATTAAATGAGTTTTATTAGGAGCTTTCTACCGTATAAGTACTTTCGATTTGTTCTTTCGTTAACGTTTTTCATTTTTTAGGAATATAATCTTTGATTTTCTTTTAGGGAACGATATATCGTGACACAAAATTATGTAAGTTTATAGTTGCTTTTAGTATTGAGCATTCAGACCATAAAGTAAAATACCTTAGATTTATCTGCGATACCCTCTTCACCGATTTTCTTGCATTGTTTCACTTTAAGCCGTAACATAAACTTTGATTACGCATCTTTTAGTCCAGGTAAATAAGCGGAAAAGTTGGATACTTCTGGGCCAGGGCTAAAGGACATTTCCCCTCCCACTTTTTTTGGGGCTGGCAACAGATTGCGATAGGTCCGACGATGAAAAAAACTTGCCCACATCCCCTCTTGGCCAAAATCCACCCACAAGACGGAGTTACTGTGGTGTAGCAAGTGGAGGGGGAGTTTTTGTGTGGAATTTTTCTCATAAGAATAATTTTTGATACGGGCCACCGAGAGGGTTGATGAAAACCACCCCTTTGAGGCAAAAAACGGTCGTAACTGATTTTTTCGC
The DNA here is from genome assembly GCA_963675555.1 of Leptura quadrifasciata. NCBI lineage: Eukaryota > Metazoa > Arthropoda > Insecta > Coleoptera > Cerambycidae > Leptura > Leptura quadrifasciata. Next base: position 165,750,089 of record OY776674.1, on the reverse strand, counting down.
GCTGTTCGGAGGAAATGTTATTAAGAAAGGTCAAGGAGGATGAGAGAAGTAAAATTCAACCACCCTCCCCTTATTTCCAGTAAAGGGAGTGAGAAATACCCCCTGCAGGGATCACGGGCCCTCCTCAATTTTTCTGCCGGTTTTCCGAAAGGAATTCAACTGGGAGGTGCTCAAAACAGATGAGGGAAGTAAAATTCATTCATCCAATCCTTATTTTCAGTCAAAGGGGCGAAAACTGCCCCCTGCCAGGATCACGGACCTCTTCCAATCTTTCTTACGGTTTGTCAGAAATTGGAATTAGTAGTAGGAAATGATATTAGATGGTGATTCATATAAAGAAATATATTAGATTTTCCACAGAATATACACAAACAATATACATATATTCTCTCACCCCCTTGACTGAATATAAGGGGTGGGTGGTTGAATTGTGCCTTCCTTATATTCCTCGACCTCTTTTCAGTTACATTCCCTCCGAACAGCTCAAAAAAATCAGTTACGACCGTTTTTTACCTCAAAGGGGTGCTTTTTATCCCCTTGATCAATCCTTTCGGTGGCCCCGTATCAAAAATCACTTTTACAGGAAATATCCCGCTCAAAAACTCCGCCTCCATTTGCTACACCACGGAAAACTCGTTTTGGGGGTGGTTGTTTCCCAATGGGGGATGAAGGCAGGTTTTTTCACCCTCGGACCTATCGCAATCTATTACGCGCCCCATAGCGGCGGAGGGATGTCTTTTAGCCCTACCCCAATCAATCAACAAGGCCTTATTATAAATTAAAAGTACAACAGTACCTCCCCAGAACCCATCCCGGGACCGACCGTGCAACCACCGCGTTAATCGCGGTAGCGGATTGCAGGATCGGGTGGAATAGGCCTGGTTCGGTTAAATAAAAATTGATAAAACTTAATCTAAACACCTTCTGCAAAAACAGATAAAAGAAGGTAATAAAAATTTTACATGTCTAATTACAAAAAGACGTAACACAACTAAAAATACACTTTAAAAACTGGGGCCCAAACACTTTTTAAAATTTTGCAGCTGACGCAGGCTCCTCAATCTAAACGAGGAGCCTTCTGCGAGATGTATGAACGCCGCGCTGGGCTGCGCAAGGCTGGCCTAAACTTTTAGTTTAAAAATTTTCGATACTACAAGGTTTTGATTTTGTGAAAAATTGATGATAAGAAAACGAATTTAGAGACACAAATGTACAAAAAGAAACTAAGAAAAAACAAACGCGACAAAAAGAATACAAACAGAAAGAAATAAGGGGGATAGGAAAGATTTAATGATACGAAAGGTATGAAATATCAGTTAAGGTGGATAGAGTAAACGGAAGTTATAGTTGGTGAAAATTGGCTACAGGGGTTGCCGGAAAATCGGTAACGTCTGGTACGGTAAAGGTAATTCGAAATTATGCTCTCTAATTTGTGTTATGTGTCTTGTTAGTGGACTACCGCCCAGCTTCAAAGAGTAGAAGTTTTGAGAGACCTGCTGGACATAATCCGCTATCGGAGTTATGTCGTTGCAACGTGCGTATAGGCCTCTGAGAGAGCTGTACCTTCCACAATTTGATATGAGGCGCATAAATTTGTTTTCAAACACTTTTAATTTTTTCATTGTCGTGGCCGGTATGCTGCACCACACCGGCGCCGCGTATATGATGGACGGCCCTGACCACCATTGTGTATAACAACTTTTTATTTCCTCTGTTAAGTCTGCTACCCCTGACCGTCAGCGGATACAGACTTCTGGACAGGGAGTAGACCGTCAGTATTGTCTCGTTAACGTGGGTATTAAACGTTAGTCTTTGGTCGAGTTTTACCCCCAAGTACTTCACGCATCCCTTGGTTTTAATTTTATTTCCCCTGATAAAAATGGCTGTTATGATCTTATTTTCGGTGAAAAGACGCGTAGCCCTACCCCAGAAGTGATCATTTTTCCACTTATTTACCTGGAGTATTTATATATTTTTCTTGATATGAGTAACAATAACTGCACTGGCGCTGTACCAACAACATCCAAAATTTCTGGAGGAATACTGCCTGAATCATTACTTGAGTCACTTTCTATTTTCTACAAGAAGTGACATACAAACATTTTTCTTTTTTCTTTTGCATTTAATCTATGGTTACAACGAAAGGTATACTTATTATGCACCTAATATTATGATAGTAATAGAAAATGAAAATAGCTATTATTAAACCATTTCTATTATAAACTAGTGATTATTTCGTAGAAAAAGTTTTGTGTATATCGCAATTTGAAAGTAGTAGTAGTATAAAAGTAGTAGCAAGGATTTTATTGTTTGTCGAATATACTTGATGGTATCGACAAGAATATGGTACCTACTTGAAATTGGTTGAAACCAGTCAAAAGAGTCGGAGCGATACACGCATGCTTTCGACCACGTTCCTGACAAGGCTCAATGAACCACGCTAATTTGTAAAACAAGATTCATTAACAACGTTTCTTAATTATATTGATTAGGTTATTAGCCATTCCTGTATTTCTGCCAGCTATCAGGTTTTGTTACAAAGGCGTAGCTCGATACTATATTGAAATCTTTTGTTACCGCCGAAATGAGATCTGTCACAGAATTACCTACCATATCGTAAAGGATGCACCCCCTCATTTAAAAAGATGAAAATGTATACGCAGTATTTTAAAGCAAAATTTCTCATCTCTCCTCATTTAAAATGTCGGGCGGTGTACTTGCTGCAACTTCATATTTATTTCATTTAATTTGAAATTCATGGATTTCTTAAATACTGAATAACGTAAAGCAATCAATTTTTTTATAGTCGCCTCTCGATTTATTTTTACTTCCTCATAAATTGAAATTTTAATTGCTTCTTGAAGAATTCATCTTAATTGCGAAGCTCTGACTTCATTTCTAATGAAGTAATGTTAGATCAATAGTAATTATAAATGTGATATTATGATGTTCATGCCTCAAGGCCAGTTTAATTATTGTTAATAATGTCGGACGTTTCCATACCCTGTTCGAAGCAAATTGTCTTGACGATTATTAGTTATCGCAACATAGTAGCAAGAATTTCTGAATGTTAGTTCTGAAAGTTTTGCTTAGAATCTGGTGTAGATACTTTCGAAAATTGTATAAACTTCACAGATTTTTATATTATGTATTATTTTAAAAAGAAATATTTGCTGTGGTATAGTCCAGCGAGTCTCTAAACTCGAACACAAAAATGTGTTTATAAGTGTAGTCTGGGGAAAACCAATAGCAGGATAACTACCATCCTAGTGCATGGGTTTACGGTCGTACTGCCTGAACAGATCGCCCTGTTTAACTTTAATTTGGGCTATCAAACGATTTGTCTGAAGCTCGGTTACTAGTTCTGCATCTCACCTGAAGTCGAATACAAGACTGAGATCATTTGCGGCCCTTAGTGCTGCCTTAAATAAGAATGAGCCAATTTCCACGATTCCATAATCACTCACTAACCATAGTAATGAGTTCGGGTACGTTACATGCCATACTCAGCGCTACTCTGCCATGTATTAGACACGTGGGAGCCTCCGTTGATTTTGAAAAACGAAAAGATTGAGCTTTAAAGTTTTGGTTGAGACTCTTGAAGGCCCACGGGCACTTTATTTAGATTGAGAGAAGCGTAGGTGGTTGTTTTTGAAGTTGTGGTTCGAGTCAATTGTTACACCTTGTATATGTGTTTTCTGGAACTTGGTATGCAGTTTTTTTAATTATATGAGTTTTATTAACACTTTACTATTTTCTTTACTGTCTTTGTCAGGGTCAAAAACTACACCCTGTATATGTCTTTCTTGAACACTTTAGTTTAAAACGAAAATGGAAGTATTTATTTAAGATAATTAAACAGAGTTTTTAACTTCTTTAGATTAATATTTGATTTAACAAAGTTATGGAATAGGTAGCTATCCGACAGCAGAAATTCAGTCGCTTCTGAATTTTGCGAAAAAATAAAATAATCGTGATATTAAACGTATGTTAAAATACTGAAAAGATTCACTTACGATAGACGGCGATAGATTTTTAAGACTTTTTACTTGGCGCTTACAAGGAAGAAATGACAGTAACTCGGTTATGAGGAATTAAGCGGTGGCCGAAGTAGGAAAGCTAACTAGGCCGACGGTACTAAAACTTCATTATTTAGTGACCTGACAGAAGCACTAGTATAGTCATGTATCATAATGAAAAACACTTTAAAAAGCTACTAAAGATTCCACTCACGAAAATATATAACTTGACTTAACGTACTTGCTGACTGGATTAAAACTTGGTTCGAATGAGCTGAACTCGGTCTTAATAAATATCGTTGCGTTTCGTTTAAATGGAGCCTGATCTCGCCGGAACGTTTTTCCCCATTTTTAAGGTGTCCCCATCCATTCATTTTGGCTCGATTGCTTCATTATTGCGCAACATGTGTAAAACGTAAGATTTCGAGACTGAAAAATTTACTGGTTTACGCGTACTGTACAACGCTTTGTCCACTAAAATCAAATATTTTGGTAATATAAACTGTTTACTAAGAAGGTTATTAAATTATATACAGACGTTAGAGCACAATGTAATAGTAGGGTCGGTCTGGCATTAAAAATGGCTTGAAACGGACTCGTTTTTTCGATTTATTTTGTGATGTTATAAAGTCGGACCCCCTCCTGGACTTGGCGACTTTTTTCCTGATACATACTCAGGACTTACGCACTGTGTCAAAATCGCTAGATTGATTAAGAGGGGACAGGGAAGGATAAACGTAAAAGAAATTTAAACTTCTGTAGTTTCCGCACATCGCGCAGCAAACGTGAGATTTTGTACTAATGTGCCTACTTTGAGTTCCACTCGTGTATTTTCAATTTTCGCTATAAATAAATAAATGGTTTCCAAATAACCAATGTATTGTTGTTATTATTTTTAGAAAAAGTCATTTTTCGCCAGGAAGGAGAGAGGTGGAGCAGATTTTTTTTTCGCCATCGGATGTGGAATTTTTCTCTCTTTCATTTGAGCCCGGCCATATTGCGTTCGGATGATTATGAGGGGAAAGGGGGGCCCGCAAAGTTTTTGTTTTGTAGAAGGGCAAGGGAAAGGGTTAGGGACTTCGGGCCGGGCTCATTTTCAAGGGCAGTGAATTCTCTTTCAAGATTTTTTTACCCCCAAACTCTAAGTTCATTAGGGCCTGCACGCGCGCGTGATACATCTATAAAACGAGCGCGGCAATCCAACAGCCGTGCAGCGAGATGTCCCTTCTCTCTTACGAATGCACGCCCCACTCCGCTTGTTCGTGTGTCCCACTGAGCGGGAACTCCCAGTTCAAACATATTTTTGATTAAATGGGTCGGATCTCGCTCGATTTTTGACCGATTTGATTAGTTTTTTTTTCCTCTTTCTTCATCTCTTCAACGGCTCATCACTTTCCCATTTATTTTTCATGTCGTCGCCCCTTCCCCTTCTCTGCGCGCCTGTATATTATACCTGGGGGCTTATGAACACGCATCCCTTGTGTCGCCGCCTGAAAGAGAAAGGGACGACGCGCCATCGCGCAGGTAAATAACGCTTGAAAAATCGATGCGATGTAGCATTCTCCTCGATGATCCCGCCCGCGCTTGACTCGGGAAAACAAGCACACCAACAAACAGGCGCACAAAGAAAGGGAAGGGGCGACGACATGAAAAATTAATGGAAAAACGACAAGCCGTTGAAGAGATGAAGAAGGAGAAAAAAAACTAATCAAATCAGTCAAGAATCGAGCGTGATGCGACCGATCTATTCACAAATACGTTCCCGCTCAGCAAGACACATGGATGAGCGGAGTGGGGCGTGTATTTGTGAGAAAGAAGGAAGAGAAGTGTATCACGCGCGCAAACAGGCCCTAATGAAGTTAGAGCTTCGGGGTAAAAAAAATCATCCGATCGCACTCTGGCCGGGGCTCAAATCAAAGAGAGAAAAAATCCACATTCGATGGCAAAAAGAAATCTTCCCCACCCCTCTCCTTCCAGGCGAAAAATTACTTTCTAAAAATAATAACAACAATAATTTGGTTATTTCGCAACCATTTGTTTATTTATGGCGAAAATTAAAAATACATGAGCGGCACTCGAAGTAGGCACATTAGTATACAATCTCATGTTTGCTGCGCAATGTACGGAAAAAATTGTGGAAGTTACCGTAGTTTTAAATTCATTTATGTTTACTCTTTCCCCTTCCCTCATAATCAACCTAGCTACTTGAAATTTGGATACGGTACTTAGGTCCTGAGTGTCCATCGGGGAAAAAAGTCGCCAAATCACTTTTCTTTCCGAAAAACATGCGAAAACGGCTCTCGGTACATTCCCGCCGCAGCAAAAGATCCGTATACAAATCCATACTTTCAAATCGCAATATCTCTGGAACCGCTGGATCGATTTCAACGAGTCAAAATTCAGTTTACGCGCATTCACGGGCCCTTCATTTATCCTTATACACTTTTTCAATCCGAATCAAACTAAGCGATTTATGTCCGAAGAACTGATTTTCTCTATCTTTACATGTAAATCCTCCCTCCTTGCGAAAAGTTCGACCGGAAACTTTTCCGGATGATAGAGGGGAGTCCGACTTTATAACACCACAAGAAAAATGATAAAGCGAGTCCGTTTGCAAACCCAGATCGACTCCACTATAACGTACTATGTACAAAATAATGTTAGTATTGTAAATAACCTATGCTAAATAAAATGTATTCAACTCTTCTATTCTATTGTGTTCTTCAAGTAAACTAGATTTCTGAAGAGCTTTTACTGACCTGAAAGATTTTCTGTAGAATAACAAAACGTGAATTATACCGTCATTATCCGCGTTTCCCTTTCTGTAATGTATAAAATATTTGCGACAAATCCAATGCATCGTTTCGAAACAGCGTTAAAATTGTATAAAAATGTGCTGAAGGAAGTAAATTTCTCTCTCTCGACGCCGTTAGTTTCCGTGTGGTCTTATTCCCATCCAGCGACTGAACTTCAGGCTTCTTCTCTCTTCTAATCTTACAAAGCCTTTAAATACGCTTAGAATATTTTATAAATCGGGCAACTCGCTAATTTATTAAGAAATCTGACGCAGACCTTTAAAACTGTTTAGAAGAATTGAATAATGGGGTTTATTCTTTCACTTTGTTACAAGTTTGTCGTTTTCCTATTAACTAGGGCATTTGATTCCCACCGGGCATTAATCTTCGGAGATAGAGTAAGGGCGCCATTACATTATTTGGATACCAAATGAACGAACAAAAATTCTATGCATGAAAATAAATCGGTTTAACCTATTTTATTTATACACTGAATAAACGATTTATTCCTCCAATAAAATTTATTTAAGTACCGCAAATAAATCCAATATTATATAGACTGTCTTAGGTAACTCCCTGTCAAGGGTGATAGAACTAGGAAAAGTTGGACATAATGTGTCCTATGTTAGATTAAAATAAATACAACTTTCCATTAAGTTCATACCAGGCAGGTAATTGTAAACTTGCGGATACAAAATATATTCAAGTGGCTTACCGATCCTATATATATATTTTTTTATTCGTACGATATTGTGAATATCAGGTCTACCATTCAATTTTCATACGAATACCCACTTTTAATCATTCCCAAAAGTAATTTCCTTCCTTATAAAACATATAGCAGCGCTGTGTACAATGTTGTTTCCATAGATTAATAATAATAATAATATCATTTAACATCTGGATGCCGGAGAGACCTATACGTACCTAGGTTTAGAATAACACCACATCCAGGACGGGAAACAAATAAAGGACACTCTCAGGAAATCAATGTTTTAAGATTTTTTTGGCAAGTTGTTTCGTTTCATCAGCTGACCTTTGTCGCCACGCCTCTTTGCGACATGGCTGAACGGCGCGTGCCGCGCGCGCACCCACAGACTTTTGAATGTTTGTACTTGAATTTTAATTATAACGAAATGTAAAAAAAAATCTATCGATATTTATTCCTTAATGCTATATACTTTAAACAATTGATAAAAAAATTAAACATCGTATATTCCCGTATCAAAATTGTAGAGAATTTCTTTCTCTACAACGTGATATACATTTTTTAATTATTAGAACCATTTTATGGTTGTCGTACCGTGTTAAAGTCGAGTGGGGCCAATTTGTTGATAGTTTTTATTTATTTACAAAATTGCTACAACACCCAAGTCTTAAATATTTTGATATGTTATTCCTGAAATTGTTCCCCATCGATTGATCATAAAATTATCTCCTAGAGGTAAAATCCAAAAGATGTGAAAAATTGGTCTCGATTTATTTATATAACGCTCTCGAAAAAAACTTATCGATAAAATTCTAAGCACTTATGATATTACATACGAAAAGATCTCCTAATAGGTGAGTGTCAATATAGGCTCATTTTAGCATATTGTTTACTGTAAATTCTGAAAGTGCGTGTTTAATTTAGCAGCTACGCAAAATATTAGATTTTTCTGAGGCTAATTTACTATAGAAAAATTATGGAAGTCGGTAATTTGCAAAACAGGCGTGACGTCATCAGATCTATGGGCATCTCGGAAACAAGCTTTAACACACGCAATTTTTAAATAAACCAATTCTATAAAATAAATAAATAACCACCGCAGAAATTAGACAACCCCCAATTCCAGAAGCCAGAGGCTTGTGCGGAAGGGGGGTTACGCATTGAAAAAACGCAGACATACAACCATTTCCTCCGACAATGCCAGTGCCGTAGCCAGGATTCGAACCCGGTGGTGCGATACCCGTAAGATTAATCGCGATTGCCACCTCGCGCCTTAGGCTATCGGCCAGAGAAATATTATTTAATTTTGGATTTAACACAATTTATATCGCCGCCCATGTCCTATATGCCGACTGTAAGCCGAGTTTTAGTTTTTATTCTGTCTCAAAGATCTTAGATACTATATCTCCAATTCAGTTTAACTAGGGTTGGGATTTTCAATCACGATTGAAAATCCCTTAATATTACTATTTGATTGTTTACCTATTTTGGTCTCTGCATTAAACACGTCCACTCTCTGTGAGTGCCCTGCTACTACTTCTCTAGTTCATCGCGCAATACTCCCACACTCCTGTAGATGTTTTTAGACTTAATGACCGTTTCAACTAACAAAATGACTAAAATTGTAAAAAACTTTTCCAAATGCCTTAAAAATCTACTTTTCTCGAGATTTTTCTTAACAGAAAATAAAATACGCGAAAGTTGCACAACTTTGATTATATATTTTGCAAACTTAATTGTTGTTCACACAAAGAAAAGACAAATAGTCCGCGTCGTAAGTTAATCTTAACTTAACTAACTTAATTTATTGAAATAAAATACAAGGGAATAGGAACTTTCCATAGAGATATCGATTGGAGTGTCTCATTAGACATCCTTGAATATTACTTTATAATGGTGACAAATTTTGTAAGTGATACAATGGATTTATCTAAGAAAACTTTTTAATCTCCTTCATCGTTATAGAGAAGCTCAAGAACTCGTCTCCTTTGATTAAGATCCTACATCCTTTATAATCTTATAGTGCCAATAACTCATTTTCGAGAGTTTATTGTTAGAAATAATAATCCAGTATATGCTATAAATGATTAAGTAAAGCAGATATTACCTAAGAATGCATTTCTTTACAAAATATGGTACTTCTTAGCATGTACATATTTAACATTTAATATTGTTTGATATTTATAATGACGAAAGAAATAAGAATTTGGATCCGAGTGAAACAAAGTCAAACTCGGTAGAATTTATAGCAAACCGAATTACAATAAGTTTGTCGAATACTGTCACAATACAAACTGGGACAATTTACTAAATAATAGAAATATACTTCATAACTTTCATAAACCCTATCGATTATCTTAACAAATTTAATATAACAAAGAATTTTACATTAACTCCGGTTACTATAACTGAACTAAAAGAAACCATGAAAGAAATAAAAAATAAACTTTCATCTGGTATCGATGATATGTCAGTAAGGATATTTGCGATCCTACCAGGCTGCACCTTGACTGTATTAGGGACAGTTATTAATGAATTCTTTACAACGGATGTATAAGAGACCTAAAAAGTGCAATTGTCATCCTTCTCCATAAGGGTGAAGAAGTAGATGATGCATCAAATTTCCGACCTTATCATTACTGACCACGTTGCCAAAAATAATCGAAAAATTTCGGTTCACAAACTTCCAAAAACACATCTGATGCTATTCTGGCATTTTCAGAAAAGAAGTACCTCAACTTAAATAGTGGCGAGGCTGTCGGTGCAGAGTTTTGCGATTTTTCGAAAGAGTTTGACAGTATAAATCATGAAATACTGCTTCAAAAACTTTAGTGCTATAATTTTAGGAGTGATTTTTTTTATTGGATTAAATCGTACCTATCTCAGCGTATTCAAGTTATAAAAACCCTCGGCGAGATATCGGATGTGACAAATATTAACTGTGGTGTGCTACAAGGGTCTGTACTAAGGCCCATTTTATTTTTGTTATACATAAACGATTTAGCCACTATTGATGCTCAAGGCACTTTTACGCTTTTTGCAGACGATACTACCATTTTGTGGCGTAGTAAAAATGTTAACAATCCGCGAGATATTATAAAGTTAAGACATATGTAAAGTAAATAAAATGGCGTGATTCTAATTCACTTGTATTCAATATAAACAAAACGAATATACTTACTTTCAAGTTTACCTATGCTGACCGTTTCTTGATAACCAACCTATTGAGAATAAACTCCATACTAAATTTCTTGGGTTACATATTATTGAAGATCTAAAATTTATGTACATGTCTCTAATTTAACTAAAAAGTTGGCATCTAGTTTTTATGCAGTGAGAATAACATCAAATGAACTGGGTTTCAGAACTGTAAAAACGGCTTAATTTTCCCTGATTGAGTCTCATATAAGATACGGAATCCCTTTCTGAGGAATGTGTAGTCAACATTTTCTGAACATGGTGGTGTTTGTGTTACAAAAAAGTACACTAAGGTACTTATGCAAAGCAAAAACAAGGGATCATTGTAAACCTCTTTTTATCACTCACAAAATATTCACTAGGTGTATTCTAGAAACACGAGAGAAGAGCTAAATTTAACCCTGCCTCTACCCATCGCCAGGTCAACTGTAACGAAGCTCAGTAATATACGAAAGCAGAAAAATATACAACTACATACCCCTGTCTCTCAAAGACATGCAAAGAGGCAATGTAAAACATATTGATTCAGAAAGCTTATTATAATCTTAGTGAATATTATAACGATTATTACTTCCACGTCCAATGGAAGTATATTAACGCAATTTTTTTTTTTATCGAAATAGGCTTAAAATGTCGTGAAACGTCGAGATTTTAAATTTGAGCTAAAAAAATTTTGTCTGTCTGTCTGTAATTTTTTTGTGCGCACGTTTACTCTGGAACGGTCTATGATATTGACTTGAAATTATAATGAGATCTGGAACTAGATTATATTTCGATCTAATTCCGTTGAAGGGTTCGGGGGGTAAGTAAGGGTAAATAGGCAAAGCAAGCACGTAAGAGTACATAAAATTGCAATTTAGGGCATGTACAAAAAGTGATGGTCTCAAAAATTTTCTTGACATCAGTAGCCCCCACTATCACCCTCAATACCACTCTCTTTATGAAAGGGAATAAAAAAAATATAATGTGATTCAGTGTGTATACAAGAATGAAACGTCTCAAAAAATTTATTTGACCTTAGCCACCCCCTCTACTACCCCCATTGCCACCCCCACCCTATTATTAAAGGGAGTAAGAAATTAAATTGGTATTTAATGTGTATACGAGAACCAAGGGACTCTAAAATATATTTTGGCATTAACCACCCTCCATTATCATCCCCAATACCACCCCCACACTATTATGAAAGAGAGAAAAATATTAAAATGTGATGACTTAGTATGTATACAAGAACGAGACGTCTCAAAAAAAATTTGGCGTTAGCTACCCCCTCTACAATCCCCATTGCCACCGCCACCCTATTATTAAAGGGAGTAAAAAATTAAATTGAGGTTTAGTGTATGTACAAGGACCAAGGGCCTCTAAAATTTATTTTGGCTTTAGCTATACCCCCTCTTCCACTCCTATTGCCACCCCCACCCTATTGTTTAAATGAATAAAAAATTAAATTGGGATTTAGTGTGTATACGCGAACTAAGAACCTCTAAAAAAATTTTGACATGAACCATTTTGTCCAATACAATTGCTGTACCTATCCTATTTTGTTTTCTTCACTAAAACTAGTATCGAAAATTATTACTATACAATATTTTTCGATACTAATAGTAATACGTTTCTCTAGTATTTTATTTGTTGTTCACTTGTAAAATGATATTTATCAGAAAAGTATACAAACATTGAAAATCACTTTTAACTGGCCAGCCAGTGTAAAAATTAAACTTTGTAAAGGTAGGGAAATAATAATTGTTTTTAAGAAATTTTGCAGTTACGTTAATAAAAGCTTTCACGTGAGTTTTTAAATGAGGCTTGGAGAGGGTTTTTTAAGAACGCTTTCTAAGAGCATTCTGAGGAATTGAAAAGAGCAAGTAATTAAAATTTCTTTGTTTTGAAGACGCCCAGATACACATCAGTCCCAACAAAAACATACTTCAAATGCCGCAAAATATTATTAAGAACTTAAAAGAAACAACTAGAATCTGGAAGTTATTTAAGCAAACTTGTGCAGGACATATATACAATATAAATAGAACGTCGGAGCTCGATATCTCGAGTTCTACGATAGCTAGAAACTTTTAAAAAAATTGCAAGTAAACTAGATTTTTTATCTATAACTGGAAATTATTTTCGAACATACAGGGCGAGTCAAGACGAAATTACAGAACCAAGTGCCTTTTTTTAAATAGAATGCTATGTATATCAGTACATTTTTTTAAGTCTATTTTTAGGCTCTATTCATTCCTATATTAGCATTGAATATCCCCCAACCACTTGGATGTAATGAATTTTTTCGTTAAAATAATGCAATCTGCAGATGGATATTAAAAAAATTACCACAGTCACAATTATGGGTTTTAATAAAAACTTATGTGAATATCAGTTACGAAACATCTAGGTAATGTTTTTGAATCATTTTCGTTTTCTAAAAATGTACAGGGTGGCCCAAAATTATTTCTCAATTAAGAACATTTTAAATTGAATTTTCTCATTTTTTTCAAATGGAACACCCTGTATATTTTCGACGATATGATGATATGATTCCCTAGGGCTAATTGCAACCAATTTCGTTTTATTGAGCAATAATTACAAAATTCAAAAATAAACTTGAAAAGAGAGGTTTCTTCAAATAACTCAGTAGAAAAAATTATATAAAATCTTCCACATCTTGCCTATTTTGATTGACACACATCTTTTGAAATGAGGTTCCCACTGTTCCTAAAACTGCCGGTGTGATAGATGTAAAGGCAGTTATTATTCTTTCCTTCATATTTTGTACTGTTGTTGGTGTGTCTCTATAAACAATTTCCTTCACGTATCCCCTAAAAAGAAATCCATTTTTGTAAGATCTGGGGATCTAGCAGGCTATTTAGTGATTCTATTTCTTCCAATCCATTGATTAGGGTAGGTATTATTTAAGTGGTCTCTAACTGCATTTAAATAATGTGGTGGAGCACCATTTTGCTGAAACCACATCCTATTTGGAATTATTTCAGGGAAATTTACCAATAATTGGCCGATAATTTTCCAAAAAATGAAGATCTCCAAACGTTTATAGACTATCGGTGTTGGTTATCAACTTGCATAAAAAAGTGAAGATTTTCCGAAGCCAGCATCACAGAAAACTCATTTTCTTCGTTCATACGTTTTATTCTTTCACTTTTTTTTATATTCGACATTTCCAGTTGCCAGAAATCTATCGAGAAGGTTTTGGAAGCTGCTAACATCAGGAATCCTTCTTTCAGGATAACGTTGTTGATCAATTCTATTGGCAAGTAAACAATTTCAGTCTGACTCGCCCAAAACAAGTCATGTCTACAAGTTCCGCATTATTAAAATTCATATTGTAAAATTCCAAATATTTTAAATTCAATACGACCCATAAGTGTAATAAATGCTCCTTTGTACACGACAATTTATATCAAACTAGGGTTTTATTCTTGTCGAATAACGAAAACAGCAAAAAAACTTACAAAAAAACATTACAGTAAAGGACCGGTTAAATACTATTTACTCATTTCAATAGATTGGAAGAAATGGTCCCACTAAATGGCCTCATTTAAAAATTGCGTAAAGACGTGTTTCAATCAAAATGGGCAACAAGTCGAACACCTATTATAAATTTTTCTAATGAATTAGTTGAGGGAACCTCTTTTCTTAAGTTTATTCTTGAATTTGACATTTATTTATTTATAAAGCGAAATTGGTTGCAATTAGCCCTAGGGAAGTACTTACAAAAAATGTTCGTTTTTCATTTTTACATCACATCGTCAAAAAATATACAGAGTGTTCCATTTGAAAAAATCGATAAAATTCAATTTAATAAGTTATAATTGAAAAATAATTTTTGGTCACCCTGTACATTTTTAGGAAATGGAAATGATTCAAAAACATTAACTAGATGTCTCGTAACTGGTATTCACATAAGTTTTATTTAAAACCACCCATAATTCTGACTGGTGATTTTTTAAATATCAATCTGCAGATTGCATTATTTCAACAAAAAAATTCATTACATCCAATACAGGAATAAATAGAGCCTAGAAAGAGGCTTCAAAAAATGTACTGATATATATATATATATATAGCATTCCATTTAAAAGAGGCACTTGGTCGAATAATATCCAGTTATAGACTTTTTTATCTAATTTACTTAAAATTTCTAGCTATCGTAGATCTCGAGATATCGAGGTCCGACGCACTATTGCCCCACCCTGTATAATGAATTTAAAGCATTAATAACTCTAATTAAGACAGATATGCTTATAAAATAAATATACCATTAGATTAAAATTTGGTCACGCCTGTTATCCCGCACACCTATACACAATTGGTATATATACCTCATCAAATTGTGATTAATGCAACATCATAGCAGATCTCGACCATATATTTTTTTGATGTGTGAAATATCAAAATGCCTCTAATACATTAATCACTAATATTACACAAAACTGCAATATATTGGCTCCCTTTAATATGCTCTTCTTATTGTCCTTAGGATCTCGTAAAGTTTATACGTATATTTTTGATTTCGTAAAAGAAACATGTATTAAGCTTTAGGTTATGTTTGGCTACCGTATGTTTTCCCTCTGTTGATTTTCCCCTGTCAACCGTGGTCTTCCCTGTATTGTCTATTTTTAAATGTCCTGACAGACCCCAGGACGGGAAGCGTGTGTCCCTGTTGTATCCCTTTTTGTTGTCTTCAATTTATTTTCCTTTTTTTTCTACTTAGTTTTTAGGTTAGAATTAGGTATATGATATTTTCTCATACTGTTTGGTATCATTATCAATCAAGTATATTTAATAAATTAATTTAACCTTATGTGACTCTCAATTAGATATTTCGTGACTGGCAGTATGGTCTTCGACCGAAAGCCAAAAAAAAAAAAATAAATATATTAAACAATATTCAAAACAACGTTAGACATGACATTAAATCCTTTTGGAACTATTTCTTTTTTATTATTTATTTTATTTAAGGTATAATGTATAACAAATGGACAAGAGAAAGGGCACCTAAATTAGGCAATTTGTCTTGTGCCCTATAATAACAACATCAAAAGCACATAATAGTCTAAGAAAGGTGTATCCACTATCCCCCAAAATTTAGTATATAGAGATGACCAGTTAAATAATATACAAGAAATTGTGGTGGACGGATTTGCAATATTTTTCAGTACCTCGTTTACTAACCCCAGAGCAACAAATAACGATTCGATTAACAAATCGTTCAGTTACATATCGATAAATTTTCTACAGATGATGTCTTATCTGCCTTGAAAAAGTTAAAATCTAAATTGGCAAAAGGATCTGATGATGTACCAGTTTTTATTGTTACGGATTGTGCAAGATATAGCTCTTACGTGCAATTTTTAATACGTCTTTGAAGTTCGGTATATTTCTGGACATATGAAAAAAATCTCGTATGTGTCCGGTTTACAAGAAGGGCGAAAAAACAATGTAGGAAACTATCGGCAAATAACTATAATTTGTAATTTCCCAAAAATTTTTGAAATAGCCCTAGATAACGTACTCAATCCTCATATAGAAGTGCAGATGAGTGTGCATCAATAAGACTTCGTTAAAAATAGGTCCACGGTCTCAAACTTATATCGCTCAATGTGTGGATATAAATGGCCAAGTTGTTACATGGATTTCTCCAAAGCCTTTGATAGAATTGACCACAATATATTATTACATAAGCACGATCTCGCTGGGCTTTCTATATTACTGTCAAAATTATTTAAATCTTATCATAGTCATATAACACAATATGTTGAATATTGTGTCCCCAAGGCTCTGTTTTTGTGCCTTTCCTTTTCATACTATTTATTAATGATATTATGGATAATTTAGATGTATGCTATTTACTTTATATGGATGACATGAAGTTGTTTTGCAATATTAGCTCTAAGGCAGACTCCGAAAAATTGCAAAACAATTTGCAAAGGTGAATGATTGGTACTTATTGAATAATCTTCCACTAAATGTTGAGAAGTGCAATGTGTGTCTATAGAAAACAAAGTCCACCACTAAAAGATTATCAATTAAATGGAAACATATTACACCGCCCTAAGCAATCTATGGCAGTGAATTTACTTTTAATATACATGTCAACAACGTAATGCAATCTTCTTTTAAAAATTTGGACTTTATAGTAAGAAATGCAACCGACTTTACTGACTGACGTTAACACTGCTTTTTAATTATTTGGTCAGATCAAAACTTGAATATGTCCCACTAATATGAAATCCCAGCCATTTGACCCTCATCGACAGCTTAGAGCCAGTGCAAAGGGGGTTTCCTAAGTATTTATCCTTTGTAATAGGTTATATCTACCGATTGGAATGTCACTCAGCCTTCTACTTGATAGATTCTCACTCAAGCCTGGAGGATCGCAGAATTAGACAGCCATTAATATTTCTCTAAAAAATACTAAATAATAAAATAGACTGCCCTCAGGTATTAGAACAAATACGCTTTCATGAACCAAGAACCGAGGCTCGTAATAACATTACCTTCTATCTTGCCAAACCGAGGACTAATTGTGAAAACATTCACCGCTGCAAGACAGAGTTAACATATTTAATTGTAGTATAAATAAACTTAAGACACTGAACACTGTACAATATTTCTTATTTTTTTGCATAGTCTCTGTTTTCCCTGTATCTCTGTTTTTCTCTCTTCCCACGCCTGTTAAAATTGTATTATGTATTATATATTGTTATATAGATTATTCTGTTTGACTTATTAATGTGTAATTTGTGATATTTGTTCGTAATCCTGTATTTTCCATGCAGTAATTGGCCTTGGCTGTTGTATTATGAATGTAAATAAATAAATAATAACACAATTTTCATCTCAGAATTTCAATAGTTGGTCTTTACTTTCCAGTTTTCAAATTTTAAAACTTTTATTTACCTTACACGTTTTTATTGTTCTATTCTACAACTGCTTTCGGTATTTCTTTATTTTTCGTATTTACAAATTGTTTTCTTCCACAACTGTAATGATAATTTGGGGTATTTTAATCTTCTTTAAATTTTGATGATAAACCCTAGGATCAAAGCTCTGCCTGGCCAATGCCAAACAATTACAGCTATTGATGATTCTTTAAATATTTTTAATATTTTCAAATATGTGTAAATACTATTAAAGACCTAATTTATTGAAAAATGTTCTAAAATATAATTGATTTTTTTCTTTCAGGTGACAGATACAGCAGACAACTTTCCGAGTTACAAGGAAGTACGAACAAAAATTCTTGCGCGCCGTTTCTTAACATTACAAACAACCAGTTTACTAGCCCAGCGAATCCTGGCGAAGACACATACCCCAGTAACATAGATTGTGTACTCGTCATAGAAGGTAAGAAATCAATAGATTGATTACACGTCCTCTTGTTTCTCTGTATATCCCACAGCATTCCGTCAAGTAAAAAAGACATTTTCCGCAAAGGATATTTTTTATAACACGTTTTAGTTGATAACAAAAAATAATGTGTCTGTATGTCAGTGAATGGAATTCTTAAGGAAAATTATATGTAGAGAAAAGTACTTAATATTAAGAATATGAATGTACGTAGTTTTCGCGTAAATCACTTTAGATCCAACAAGTTCATTTTAATTTAAAGCACATTAAAATGAACTGTTTTTTAACTATATTAACAAGTTCAGTCTATGAAATTCAATTAGATCTAAAGGAAACTTAAAATGTCACTTTTATATAATAATGAAACTGCGGCTAAGTCCTAAACTTTATTTCCTTATTGAATCGCTGTTTGCAATGGTTACAAGTTAACTTTTACTTTAGCAACTAGTGACCTGAAAACAGATTCTTGTAAGAATGTAGCAGACAACTACAGCATAAAGTTGTAAATTATATTTCTTCAACAGCTTCAGAAATTACCACCATAACACTTAAACTTACCTTGGTTCATTATAACTTTCCATGTAGTAAACGGTAAAATATCAAATAATGAACATAATCTTGTCTCCCTCAAGATTAATAGTGAATTGTCATGCAATTTTACGCACTTAGTTTACAACCGTAAAATACGTCTGAATTTAAAATCGAAATAAAAGTTATTTGGTGATGAGGCTCGTAGTAACAGAGACATAGCCGCCAACCCGGGGGTTGTACCCACCCCCGCCCGTAATAGCAATATCCCCAAAAAATAAAAAAATACGAACTCGACAAAGTTTTTTATGGTTTCTCGAAAGCAGGGATCATGATGGAGATGCTATTTTTCGCCCTACTCTCCCGCAACTACCCTCAACGTATAAAAACCACCCCCTTTTCCGGCAATCACGATGGCGGAAACTACCCCCTACGTATCAAAAGCACCCCCTCTTTCATGCTGTCGGTTTTAGACATGCGGGGTTTTTATGAGAATATCAGAGAAACTAACAATTACTCAACCACAGTTGACCTAAGTAACCCCCGGGGGTTGAACCTGATCGCAACACCGAAATCACTCACGGGTAATATATATATATATATATATATATATATATATATATATAACTTCAGTTCGAGCAACGAGGAGCAGCAGTAGGCAGCTTTCAGTGAGAACCTGAAGATGGCAGATGAGATTCTGCCGAAACGTCGTTTAGACAACCGTGACTCCTGGAGGAGTCGACCATCGACGCGGGAGAGCACCCGGAAGTACAACAACACTTCATATATATATAAAGGCTGTACATTTTATCAGGGCCCTCGAGAATATCTCACTTAATATCGGTCGTACAAAAAAAATTATTTTTACGAAAATTGTGCCGATTTATATAACCTACAAAATTACAAAATGGTTTAAAGTCATTGAAATCCATGGCCTACTTTAAGAGTTATGGCGGCAAATATCGAAAATGCGGAAAACGTCTAGGCCAAATATCTCCGTTATTTAAGAGATACGAGAACAATTCTAAAGCGAAAATTTTTTGCAAAACAGTGTATTTCAACGAGGTTTTATCTAATTTTTTTCAAAACCGCCGTATTTTGAGATTTACTCTTCAGGCTGTTAAAAAAATTATTTTGTATTTTGAAACGGGCGGGAAATGGAGTATTTTCCTCCCTTTTCAATGATATATCACATGCCATATTTATTCATTGGTACTACGTTAGTGATTATAAAAACATTTTTTAAAACCAATATTTTTTTTTAACAAGCATTACACTTGCCGTGGAGAAGTATGACTAAATAAAACGATAAAATAATTCAATAAGTTGTTCAACACTTTGCTATAATAAAACATTAACACAATTAAGAAGAATAAAGTAAATTCAGGTAACAAAAAGAAATTAATAATAAAAAGAATATAGCACACAGAACATTAATATTTATCTAATCCTCAAGATAATTTTTAAGATATCATATCAAGTGTTCAAAGTATCCACCGCGATTTCTTATGCACAATCGAGCGCGGCGAGGCACTGCATTTAAAATATTATTCAGCGTTTCGGGGGTAACTGTAATACATGACTGTTGAATTCGAGCTTTTACGTCCTCTACATTTTGCGGTGTCGTCGAAAACACCTTATCTTTAATATACCCCATAGAAAAAAATCCATTGGGGTTATATCTGGAGAACGAGCGGGCCATCGAATAAATCCATTGGTACCTATCCAATGTTGAGGCAAAATTTCGTCTAAATAATCTAGGCAAATATGGGAATTGCGGGGAGGAGCTCCATCTTGTTGGAAATATTGAAAGTTGTGTCGATTCTCTAAAGGTAGGTCATCTAAGAATTCATTAAATTCGTTTATCAAAAAGTTTAGGTACCTTTGACCACTGAGGTGACCATCATAAAAATAAGGACCTATTAAATTGGTGCCTAAATTACCTATCCACACATTTATTGAAAAACGATTTTGAAACCCAGTCGGTCGATGCCAGTGTGTATTTTCAGAAGTCCATTTGTAATGAATATTGTGATTAAAAAATCCATTATTGGAAAAATTTGCCTCGTCGGACCAAAGTATTTTACTACATATTAATGGATCAGCACGCTTCTTTTCCAAAGCCACCTCCAAAAAGTCGTCCTCCTTAGTTTTGTCTCCCGCTTGTAAATTGTGAACTTTTTTGGCTTTATAACACCGGTAACCATTTTTCTTTAAATTTTTTTTAGCACTTGTTTTATTTGTATGACAAGCAATTTGAATTTCTCTTAATGATGTTTCCAAATTTTCTGTATTTTTATTTCTTACATAATTAATAACTCGGTTTACCTTACTTACATTATCAGTGACACTGTTCAACCTTGTCTTCTTCTTTAAAAATGAACCATTATTTTTCAGTTTCGTAGCTAATTTTATTTTATTCGGCTGTAGTGCTTGTGGGAATCTGTTTCTATATTCTACTTCAGCTAATCCAGAGTTAAAATTGCATTGGCAATATGTAACGAAAATACTATACCGATCAATGTGAGTAAAATCATTTTTGAAAATTCTAAATTCTTAAACCCTGAATGTGATTAAGTGAGCGTTTAAGTATTAACTGAGATAATCTGCCAAAAAATTAAATTGTCTAGTTTGTTCATAGCCAACTATTTTAAAATAATTGAAATAATAGTGAAATCATGAAATACAAACAAATGGATATTATACTTAAATTAACTGGTAAAGACATTTTAACTTTCTGAGCAAGGAGTGACGCTTTTATGGAGGACCTCTATACATTGGCATAACTGCGAATACTCTTTCCATAATTGCTCCATGTTGCTTTCTTGATTATTAATTTGTTTTTGTTACCTGAATTTACTTTATTCTTCTTAATTGTGTTAATGTTTTATTATAGCAAAGATTTGAACAACTTATTGAATTATTTTATCGTTTTATTTAATCATACTTCTCCACGGCAAGTATAACAATTGTTAAAAAAAAATTTATTGGTTTTAAAAAAATGTTTTTATAATTACTAACGTAGTACCAATGAATAAATATGGCACGTGATATATCGTTGAAAAGGGAGGAAAATACTCCATTTAATGGCGCCATTTCCCGCCCGTTTCAAAATAATTTTTTTAACAGCCTGAAGAGTAAATCTCAAAATACAGCGGTTTTGAAAAAAATTAGATAAAAACTCGTTGAAATACTCTGTTTTGCAAAAAATTAATTTTCGCCTTAGAATTTTTCTCGTATCTTTTCAAATAACGGAGATATTTGGCCTAGACGTTTTCCGCATATTCGATATTTTCCGCCATAACTCTTAAAGTAGGCCATGGATTTCAAATGTCTTTAAACCATTTTGTAGGTTATATAAATCGGCACAATCTTCATAAAAATATTTTTTTTTGTATGACCGATATTAAGTGAGATACTTTCGAGTGCCCTGATAAAATGGACAGCCTGTATATAACTACACATGCTAGGGTATCATGTGGGGTTCCGCAGGGTTCAATACTTGGTCCTCTTTTATTTAGTATATATACATTTAATTTAACACCCTGCCTAAAAGAATGCAAAGTACACTTCTATACGGATGATACCTAACTCTATTATTCATTCTTCACAGACGATATGGATTTGGCTAAAAGTATTATGAATGATGTTTAACCCGATTGGTAACATTTTCGGAAAGTCGTAAACTACAGCTAAATCCAATAAAGTCATCAGTTATGGTATTTGGTAAATGCAGACGGCAAACAGAGACTGAGTTTGTTATTAAAATAAAAAATGAGACTGTGCAATGTACATAGAGTGCGAAAAATTTAGGTGTTGAGATAGATACAGACTTACGTTTTAAGAAAGATGTAAACAAAAGAATTTAAAAAGCTTTATGCTTCCTTAAAAATGTTATTTCCAAACAGTCACTTGTTCTCACAGTCCCTTAAAATAAAGCTTGCAGATACTCTTGTCTTAAGTCATTTTAATTGTCGTGATGCTATATATTCCCATAGAAACCTCGATCTGACGAATTCCCGCATGCCTAGGACCGACAGCACGCAAGAGGGGTGGTTTTCATACGTTGGGTAAGGGTAACGTACACAATGGCACTTACATCATAATCCTTGCCCTCGAAAACCCATAAAAAGCTTTGTTGGGTCTATATTTTCTTAATTTTTGGGGAAATTGCTATTACGGGGGTAGGTTCAACCCCCGGGGGTCGGTTCTGAATTTATTATTATTCCCCAAAAAATACCCGATACGACGACCCCTTGCAAGCCCAAAACCGAGAAACCGGAAATTGGGGTGGTTTTCCTTGATAGGGGTAGTACGCAAGGGTTTCAGAACTCGAAACTATCACCATCGTTTTTATCATCCTCTAAAATGACGGAGAAAATGTATTGAAAAAGATCCTACAAACTTTTGATGTTTTGGTCTTTTTTGTACCTCAATAAAAAAGGAACTATTATGTAAACTGTATTATCAATATTTTTTACTTTTTTGACAGATGATATTTTTTTACTGTTTCTACGTAATTAGATTATTGTTGGCAAGGTTTTCGTTAAATTAATTCTGAAAAGTATTCTATGGTATATTTTACTGTGACGTTTTTTTATATACATGTCTATTTAAAGAGTATATTTATACAGGGTGGTGCAATAGTGCGTCGGATCTCGATAGCTAGAATTTGTTTAAAAAATTGCAAGTTAACTAGATAAAAAGTCTATAACTGGAAATTATTTTCGAACATACAGGCGAGCCAAGACGAAATTACAGGACCAAGTGCCCTTTCATTAATGGAATGCTATGTATATCGGTACATTTTTTGAAGCTTCTAGGATCTATTCATTCCTATATTAGCATTGAATATCTCCCAACCACTTGGATGTAATTAATTTGTTTGTTGAAATAATGCAATCTGCAGATGGATATTTAAAAAACCACCACAATAACAATTATAGGTTTTAAGAAAAACTTATGTGAATACCAGTTACAAGACATCTAATTAATGTTTTTGAATTATTTTCATTTCCTAAAAATGTATTTTTCAATTAAGAACATTTTAAATTGAATTTTCTCAATTTTTTCAAATGGAACACCCTGTATATTTTTCAACGATGTGATCTAGAAATGAAAAACGTACATTTTTTACAAGTACTTCCCTATGGCTAATTGCAACCAATTTTGTTTTATTGAGCAATAATTACAAAATTCAAAAATGAACTTGAAAAAAGAGGTTTCTTCAAATAACTCAGTAGGAAAAATTATAATAAATCTTCCACATGTGGCCCATTTTGACTGACACATCTCTATGCGCTTATGAAATGAGGTTGCCATTGTTCCTAAAATTGCCGGTGTGATAGATGTAAAGGCAGTGTACTGATATACATAGCATTCCATTTTAAAAAAAGGCACTTGGTCCTGTAATTTCATCTTGGCTCGCCCTGTATGTTCGAAAATAATTTCCAGTTATAGTTTTTTATCTAGTTTACTTGCAATTTTTTAAAAAATCTCTAGCAATCGTAGAATTCGAGATATCGAGTTTAACTTTAATTCAAGGTCCAAGTAAAGGTAGTCTCAATCATATTTTTCGTCAAAGCGACGAATATTTTATCGCTCGACATTATCCAATCATCCTGAGTTACGGGAAAATGGTAAACGTTTAATTATCCCCTGTATGGCAATCACACATTCGAATAGAACTAAAACGAACGTTTCATTTCATTTCATTAGTTTCACCACAGCATCGGCCCCTTTTTAATTAGATTATATTGAATTACATAATTTCTTGTAATGAACGGAAAACAAAAACCGTGTAAATTTCAATTATATTACTGAAAAGAGTAGTTGTTTGAACCACGTTTTATATGTACAGAACACGAGGTTTAATTAAACTTACATAATAATATCGCGTGTATGTTGTTCCGTTGTTTAGTAACCCTTTTAAGAGATGTTCAGTTTATTTTAATTAGTGTAATATGGTTTCCTTGTTTTTGGCGCGGACATGGGGTGAATGAGGTTTTAATTAATGTTTTACAGAATACCGCTTTAGATGACCTCACTGATATATTACAAATAAATATTCACAAAAGATCCCTCGATGAGGTAAGAAAATCATCATAATTTCGATACAACGATCACAGATATCATAATAATGACTGGCGCTGCTTATTAACTAGACTAGGCATCCTCAGAATAAGCTAATATTCAGCTTATCAGGCTACTAAGTAAATTAGTCGGTTAAGTGCCGATCGTGGAGCTTACTGGTACATGTTGTATCTATTATAGTTGCTATTCAATGCTACCTTATCAATTTAAGAGTATAACTTGAGAAATTCTTATACACTTTCCTCGTCAATCTCTCCCCTCTAGGGCACTCTCTTCGTCAGTCCATATTTAAAGACTCTGTTTTTACTTCGATATGTGCTTTCTGTAAGTCTTTTACAATTTATTATTCAGAAGTGTTAGAACTATACATCATTGTAGTGTAGTGATAAGCATCAAATGTTAGTGAAAAAGGAATTGTTTCCAGTGTCAATTTTTTTTAACATGTTAGTTACATCGAATACTATACGAAATGGACATTTTCTACCTCTAGCAACCGCCGCTACGCAAGTTATCGGCCATTTTGTGAAAAATCTAGCATTTTGGTCGTTCTTTCTAAATATAGATGAGTATATCTCAGTATGTGTAGGTCTAAGAAAAGCGAAAAAAATTTAGGCTGTTCGCTATGATATAGGCTATCAATGGTTATAATATGACAATTTTATCTGCACACAACCTCAAAAGAAATATAGAAACTAAAAAAACTGCTAAGTTTTGGTTTTTTGATTATAACTTCGGATGTTTTAAGTGAAACTTGATGAAATTTTCAGAAACTATACTTTATAATGTGAACAATAGCTGGTTAAAATTTCAAGTCAAAATATCTAATATAAGCTTTAAAAATTGACTTCAAATTTTAAAATTGATTGGCCAATTACTTTTGTGCATCGCATCGTATGAGGTTTTTTTTTAACGTAGGTTTTCTTATGCGCTTTATGATGGTGGACAAGAAAAAAATTTAAACTTGAAAAAAGTGGAAAAAATTGATTTCTTGTATTTTTTCGTCAATTTTTTCGAATAATTTCACGTTATTTAATAAAACTCAATATTTTTGTATTATTAATTAATTTTTGACATATTCTGATCTAATTTTTCGAAAAAGCATTAAAAAATCATTTATATATAAAGAAATATTACGCATATATATGAAAAGAATAGATTCTTTCTATTTTTTCTTCAATTTTTCCAAGAAATTCCACTTTTTTTGATAACATTTAATTTTTTTGTATTAATAATTCATTTTTAAATTTTCGTTTCTTGATTATAACTTCGGATGTTTTAAGTGAAACTTGATAAAATTTTCAGAAATTATATATTATAATGTGAAAATAACGGCTAAAATTTCAAGGTCAAAATATTTAATATAAGTTTTAAAAATTGACTTCAAATTTTAAAATTGATTGGCCAATTACTTTTGTGCATCGCATCGTATGAGGTTTTTTTTTAACGTAGGTTTTCTTATGCGCTTTATGATGGTGGACAAGAAAAAAATTTAAACTTGAAAAAAGTGGAAAAAATTGATTTCTTGTATTTTTTCGTCAATTTTTTCGAATAATTTCACGTTATTTAATAAAACTCAATATTTTTGTATTATTAATTAATTTTTGACATATTCTGATCTAATTATTCGAAAAAGCATTAAAAAATCATTTATATATAAAGAAATATTACGCATATATATGAAAAGAATAGATTCTTTATATTTTTTCTTCAATTTTTCCAAGAAATTCCACTTTTTTTGATAACATTTAATTTTTTTGTATTAATAATTCATTTTTAAATTTTCGTTTCTTGATTATAACTTCGGATGTTTTAAGTGAAACTTGATAAAATTTTCAGAAATTATATATTATAATGTGAAAATAACGGCTAAAATTTCAAGGTCAAAATATTTAATATAAGTTTTAAAAATTGACTTCAAATTTTAAAATTGATTGGTCAATTACTTTTGTGCATCGCATCGTATGAGGTTTTTTTTTAACGTAGGTTTTCTTATGCGCTTTATGATGGTGGACAAGGAAAAAATTTAAACTTGAAAAAAGTGGAAAAAATTGATTTCTTGTATTTTTTCGTCAATTTTTTCGAATAATTTCACGTTCTTTGATAAAACTCATTTTTTTTTGTATTATTAATTAATTTTTGACATATTCTGATCTAATTTTTCGAAAAAGCATTAAAAAATCATTTATATATAAAAAAATATTACGCATACATATGAAAATGATAGATTTTTATATTTTTTCTTCAATTTTTCAAGAAATTCCACATTTTTCTATAAAATTCCAAGTAAAATTCAATTTTTTTGTATTAATAATTCATTTTTGAAAATTTTTTTATATTCTGTACAAACAGCATTAAAAAATTAAACAATTAAAACAAATCAATATTTATCATGATTAGAAATTCAAAATTATCGGCACTGAACAGCATTTGAAAGATAATTTAAATCAAATAAACCGCCATAATTTAAACATGATTTATACTAATTTGTCCCACTATGAATTGTTGTATAATTTTTTATGGATATAGTACTGATTATAATAGCACGAAAAATTCAGAACGTACACAAATTGCACTATAATTTTTCAACTAAAGTAAATATAATTGATATACATACAGCACCACCCATAAGCCAAAAAAATGTTTCTACTCCACAATAAAAAAATAAGCAGCAATTTATTTCCATTTTGTGTAATCAATTTAAAAATAGAAATATTGAACATGAAATATACAAAGAAGATGCTGATGCAAATATTATTCGTATTATTATTATTATTATATTATTCGTATTTCGAAAAATAAAATAATAATAACAATAATAATAATAATGGAAAATGCGATAATGTAATTGTGGGTCAAGATATAGATTTGCTAGTTTTATTAACAAATTTTGCTTCATCTTTATCAGAAAATATTTATTTTTATAAACCTATGATAAGAAAAACGAAAGACAAATATTATTCACAATATTATTTTTAAAAAACAGATTTAAAAGAATATGTGTTATTTATACATGCTTTTTGTGGTTGGTTGCGATACTACGTCAGCATTTGCAGGAATTGGAAAAAATAAAATTTGTCTTACTTTGTAAAAATATAATTTTTTGAAAATAGACACACTTGTTTTCTATGATCTTGAAGCAACAGAGACTATGCTATTTTCAGCAGCCGCAGATTGCATACAAGGGTTATATGGATCGAACCCAATTAAAAAAACAAGTTTGGAAAAATTGAGATTTAATTGCTTTCAAAAATACTCATCAACAGCAAGTAAGCTGACTTCGCTACCACTCACCCCAGAAGCTGCATATCAACATTCTTTAAGAGTGTATTATCAAATACAAAAATAGTTGTTCCCAGAAAATAGTAAGCCTACATGCAACTACGGATGGCACATGACCTCCTGTGGCTTATTACCTGTGACTCTTCCGAGAAACGGTAAACCACTACCAGATTCGCTTATAAAATCAATTGCATGCAGTTGCAAATCAATAGGTAGTAAGTGCAAGACTAGAGCATGTTTTTGTAAAAAACTGGGATTAAAATGCACTGTAGCATATAAGTACTGCGAAGACTTAAATTGCTTTAACTATGAAAATAAAGATTTGGTACCTGAAACAGAAGAAATTAATGACTTGGATGAAGAATTGGAAAATAATTCTGAAACATTTTCTGTAACTGAAAGTCTAGGTACATGTGGAACCGATACAGAGTTAGAGGACAGCTTCTTCATTATCCTTTACCGATAGGTCGATTGATTAAGAAATTGATTGAAATGAAAATGATGATGCATTTTATAATTCTGCTTCAAGCGATACTGAAAATCAGTCTGATGATTCTTTATCAAGTGAAACAAAAAGAAGGCGATTAATATAATTGCACATGTATATATTTTTTTTCAATTTCGAGTAATATCCCAAATATTAAAGACGATTTTGGTTCATTCTGTACATATGCGATACATAGTTTTTATTGAATATTCTTAAAATTGTGGTCATGTGGTCACCGTATGTTCTTTTATCAGTCCAATAGTAGAAAAAATGGACCATCTCTTAATGGTTCAATAAAAATAGTATTGATAAGATGACTACAGTGGTATAATTAAATATATCTATTAAATAATGACGTTAATAACAACAAATTGCAGTTCCCTGTTGCCACGCTTTATTTACTAATAATTTTCTATATGTTTTATAACAGAGGCACTAGCCACAATGTGTTGCCATCGGCTCCAGATTACAAAAATGAACAATTTGTTCCGTTTTCTAATAAACGAAAATTACTAAAGGTTATAACAGTATAATAAATGATAAAAAGCTACATAATTTCGTTTTCAGTGACCAATGAAATTTCATAGAAAATAGAACTAAAATAAAGTTATTATGCCTATATCGTAATTCATTCTTAATATAAATTGGAAAAGTTTAATGGCCTTATGAACATAGCAAACTCCTTCTCACGATCACATCAGGGCATTGCAGTGCTTGTAAATTTTATCTAATGGGATCTCTTAATAACAGATTTGTACAGAAAATTTCACACCTATATTTGATAACTAGTTAAATTCTTTTATAATGATTCATTATCATTGGCAACGAGAAAATATCCGGAAATTGTTCTCCTCAGCAATAGGTGATTACAGCAACCTACTTTGGGAGTAGAAATAAAAAATATTATCTTATTGCGTTTCTATAAACAAAGCCGTTCTCGAGTAATTAATGTATTTCCAACATTTTATTAATAAATTCTTTCACACATCTCTATAAAGGTATCGAAGTTTTCGGATGCTAGAATATTATTAATATTTAGTGGAGGGTGGAAATACGATAGTCCTCTCTAGTGTATTTACCATAATGCCCTAAAAGACTCCTGAGCGAAAAGAATGAACGTACGTTCATTCCTCAGATCGTATATAAAATTTCCCATTTTTGTGTTAGGGCTAGGTAGTGTCTGCGATCTGCTACGCCACAGCAGCCCAAGTGAGTTTCTTTTCTGTAATATCTTGTAACCCTTATTATTCGACGTATTTATTTATTTATGCACCTGTAGAACGTAGCAGGCGACTTCTCGCCTCCCTTCTTGGTTTAAACATAATATTTTTAGTCGCAAACTCCTCTATAAATCCTTATTTTACTATAAGGAAAGTAACCAGACTGCAACCAAAGTTACAAATCTGGCGCGTTAAGTGTAATAATTGCATATTACCATCAAAACGCTAATGCTTCGATTGCAACAAACACCAGCCGAAAGACTGATCCTACTTAAAGGAGCTCCCTTGCCAGTCGTCACACACCACTTGCAGACTGCAGTTTCGAGCTGTTGGCTCTCGTCAGTGCAAGGTAGGTATGCAACGACCGACATGAGAATCCTTTGACTATAGTACATCCCGGTATTTTTACAATAGCGACATGTAAAACAGCCAGCAGGCGCCATCTAGCGGTCCAGTGTCTGTTGCAATCGAAAAATAAATAGCCTGACTTGGCTTAGCATAGTTCAAATGTGCTTTTAGAGGGCGAAATATTAAACAATATTTTTAGTCGCAAACTCCTCTATAAATCCTTATTTTACTATAAGGAAAGTAACCAGACTGCAACCAAAGTTACAAATCTGGCGCGTTAAGTGTAATCATTGCATATTACCATCAAAACGCTAATGCTTCGATTGCAACATGGTAATATGCAATTATTACACTTAACGTACCAGATTTGTAACTTTGGTTGCAGTCTGGTTACTTTCCTTATAGTAAAATAAGGATTTATAGAGGAGCTTGCGACTAAAAATATTATGTTTAATATTCCGCCCTCTAAAAGCACATTTGAACTATGCTAAGCCAAGTCAGGCTATTTATTTTTCGATTGCAACAGACACTGGACCGCTAGATGGCGCCTGCTGGCTGTTTTACATGTCGCTATTGTAAAAATACCGGGATGTACTATAGTCAAAGGATTCTCATGTCGGTCGTTGCATACCTACCTTGCACTGACGAGAGCCGACAGCTCGAAACTGCAGTCTGCAAGTGGTGTGTGACGACTGGCAAGGGAGCTCCTTTAAGTAGGATCAGTCTTTCGGCTGGTGTTTGTTGCAATCGAAGCATTAGCGTTTTGATGGTAATATGCAATTATTACACTTAACGCGCCAGATTTGTAACTTTGGTTGCAGTCTGGTTACTTTCCTTATAGTAAAATAAGGATTTATAGAGGAGTTTGCGACTAAAAATATAACTGTCCCTTCTTGGTTGTATGCCAACGGATTTGGAGCATACCAGTGTTGTGAGAGTCACTTTTCCTAGATATATATATTCTATAATAGCATTACCTACGTGCTGTTAATAAAACATAACATTTTTGTGTGAAACTACTTAAGAAAATTCGTGTAGACTCGAAAAATTTTCGGCAATAATTGAAGTACTAGGGAGATTACTGGTGAATAAAGATAGTTTGTATACACGAAAAGGTGATTCCTATCAATATTGGAAACACAAACTTTGACGACCCGAAACTGGTTTCTGAATTACTCGCGATTGATTTGGATCAAGGATTGTTAACTATAAAGGATAGCTTAGCTTATCTACACTGGTTTATTCTCCCAAGGTCATACGCGATATGCCAGTTGTGACGTCGACAACGGTCCCGGTCTGCTAGCGGCTTACACGAGCGGTCCATTTTAAAATAGATACATTTTGTGGGATGCTGTTTTAATATTTTTGTTTTTTAGCTAAATAGATCTCGATCTTTTATGAACGATAAACTAAATATTCCTAGGTTTCTTTCTAACACAGTTACCATATACATATGTACAGAAAGAAACCAAAACACAAATATGGCGTATCGTAGCCGTAGAGCCCATGGCGCAATCAACTACCGTCGGCCGCACCGAGAAATGGGCCACTTAATACGTCACTAACGGTTCAAACGGAGTGAGGGTGGGCAACGTTACTCTTATGGAGATGAGCAATCCTTTATAGTTAACGGTCTTTGGATTTGGATGACCACGTGAGTCGTAGTTATTTCAAGTCAATTCCGAAATAAAACTAGAGAAACTATAACTTCACGCACTTAACACAAACTAAGAAAACATAGTGCATTTATTTGAGTCGATTTCCAATGTTTGTAATTTTATCTGTTACATTAGAATAGTTTGTTTTACTTTTTCACCAAAAAACTTCTCAACAGCTAACTCTTCATGAATATGTTGAATACGGTACATGTGATGTATTTGAAATATTCGTGTAATTAAACTCAAATTCAAAACCAAATTGGCAATTTTGTTTACTGCTTAGTATATTCTGGAACTTAAAAGCCTCATTACTTATTTAATTATATACATTTGTCTTCAATTCTATACTAGCATCGTAATTATTACAGACTAAGATAGAGTCAACTCAGGCTACATTAGTACTTAAATGGATTAGGCAGGTATAATTAAATATTCAAGTTATGTGAGGGGAGAGCGAATTACGCACTAATATACATGGTGGCATTGATGTAATTGTTGACGGATTTCTTATGAAAACTGAATCCAACATAATAATATGTTTGTTGAGAGTGAGAAGTAAAATACAGAATATAAAAATAATGACAATATATGTAACAATAAACAGGATGGACTCACAGAAGCATTTTCATGCTGGATCGTGAGAATAGACAATAACTAAATATAACCTACATATACTTATAATTATAATAAATATAACACATAATCAGTAATACCTATATGTCAGTTATACACAAGTCACCTTAAATTTACACAATAAAAGTTAAACAAACTAAACTGGAAGAAACATAGAGAGCCTTGGAGTTGCAGTGGAACAGGTAAATG
The DNA here is from genome assembly GCA_963675555.1 of Leptura quadrifasciata. NCBI lineage: Eukaryota > Metazoa > Arthropoda > Insecta > Coleoptera > Cerambycidae > Leptura > Leptura quadrifasciata. The sequence goes on along the minus strand of OY776674.1, from coordinate 165,717,565 downwards.
AGGCGATAGTAGCTGCCTACCAGGAAAACTGTCCGGAGAAAACAACGAAAACCAGGGGTAAAACAGTCTGGTGGAATAACCACTTAGAAGGGCTTAGGGCTGAGATTAGAAGACTATTTATTAGGGCCAAATCCAACCAAGGCTGGGATATCTACAAAGTAAAACTCACGCAATACAATAAAGATGTCCGCAAAGCAAAAAGAGACTCATGGAGGAGATTCTGTGAAGAGGTCAGTGGTGGCCCTGCAGCTTCCAGAATCCATAGAGTCCTGGCCAAGGACTGTTGTACTGCAAATGAAGTAGGTTTTATCAAAAAAGATGATGAGACCTACAAAAAAACAATAACGGAAAGTATCAAATTGCTCATGGAGGCACACTTTCCGGGCTCACTGATATTAACAGACCTAGAGGATAGGTATTATCCAGACCAAAGGCCAGAACGGCGCAAACTCACGGACTGGAGGTTGGCCACAGAGGTCATAAAACCTGATAAAATGAGATGGGCAATTAGTAAGTTCCCACCACTCAAATCTCCTGGGATGGACGGAATATATCCAATTTTGCTCCAAAAGGGGCTAGGGGTATTAATACCTTACTAATGTAAAATATTCAGAGCCTGCTTGGCCTGGAAATACATACCAAAAATATGGCGGAAGGTGAGAGTCATCTACCTACCAAAAATAGGTAGATTATCGGACCAAATGCCCAAATCATATAGGCCTATAAGTTTATCCTCTTTCCTACCTAAAATGATGGAAAGACTGATATATAGGTACATTAGAGACGAACTACTAAGGGAAAATCCCCTGAGTGAACGTCAATATGCATACCAGCCAGGGAGGTCGACAGACCTTGCGCTGGATGAATTAAACAGCCTACTAGCAAAGTCCTTAGAAGACAAGGAAATGGCAGTAGTAACATTCCTAGACATAGAAGGAGCGTTTAATAACGCGACAACGCACTCACTAACGGGTGCATTATCAAACAGGAGTCCCAACAACGATCTTCCGGTGGATTAAAACCAGCCTAGATAATAGGATTATAATATCAATCTAGGTGAGGTCTCCATTGAGGTGAAAATGAGCAGAGGCTGCCCCCAGGGAGGTGTACTATCTCCACTACTGTGGGCAACCCTGGTTGACGAACTCCTCCGGAAACTGCCCACAGAAAGCTTCTATTATTTAGGATATGCTGATGATCTAGCAATAGTTATTAAGGGGCGATTCGCGAATACAATAACGAAGCGTTCGCAAAGACCCTAAATGTTGTCGACAAATGGTGTTATAAGGAAAGACTCTCTATAAATTCCCACAAAACCACAGTCGTCAATTTTACACGGAGAAGAGCACTGCAAGGCCTAAAGCCCCTAAGGCTCAACAAAGTGGAAATTCCATTTGCCTGTGAGACAAAATATTTAGAAGTCATTTTTGATCAAAAACTAACATGGAACTCTCACATCCAAAAAAAGTAACACAGAAAGCCACAATCGCCCTGGGAAGGTGTAGGCAAATGTGTGGAAAAAACTGGGGGCTAAATCCAAAAATGAACCTGTGGTTATACATCAGGGTAGTGAGGTTCTCTTGGACCTGCTACCATTACACATATTCATACAAGGCGAAGCTCGGTCAGTGGTGCATAGGTTAATGCAAGGCCAAACGCCAATTAGCCAGCAACACGGGACGGAGTACCAGAAGTTATACTCGGAGGGCAGATCCCATTCTACGTATGCTCACGGACGTAATGGTCCCAAGGTGTAACTACAACAAGAACTTTCAGATTGTAATACCGGACATAACAGCACAAACAGTCTGGTACACTGATGGCTCAAAGACAGAACAAGGAGTCGGAGCCGGGATTTACGGGACAAGGTCAAAAGGCAGTATCCCGATAAGTCTAGGAAAATACGCAAGGGAGATAATAGGACAAGGCGCTGTTAACCAGTCGATTGCCATTTTCTCTGATAGCCAAGCGGCAATAAAAGCAATCAGTTCTATGCAAATCAACTCAAGATAGGTGTGGGACTGCTTGACGGCCCTTACAGAGTTGGGAAGTCAGAACAGAGTGACCCTAGCATGGGTACCATGACACGAGGGACACAGAGGAAACGAAAAGACTGATCAACTGGCCAAGGACGGCGCACTTGAAACCCCAATAGGACCCGAGCCCTTTTGTGGCGTGGCAAAGCCATGCATACGAGCAGCCATTAAGGAACGGGTGCAAAATAAATCTCTGAAATGGTGGAGGAATCTCCCAAGACAGAGACAGGCCAAAGAGTTCATTAAAGAATGTTCGGCTAAATTTACGGAAGATCTACTAAGCCAGAATAGGAAGGCCATCAGAGTAATAGTAGGCCTTCTAACTGGGCACTGCCGGCTCAATAGACACATGAGTCTAATGGGCCTGGCAGAGGACGCAACGTGCAGGTTCTGTCAAGAGGAAAAGGCTACCTCAGTTCACGTATTGTGCCACTGTGAAGGCCTGGCGAGACTGAAATCCAAGTACTCGAAGAAAAAGGCTAAACAACCAACTCCTTTGTTAATCTAATCAAATGTAATGATTTGACTAGTTTCAGGGCTGAGTTTAACTTGGCATTGAATCAGCTGAGAACCATAATTGTTACTAAAAATTTATACCCTTGTGAAATCCTGCCATCAAAGCCGAGAAATGTGTGTGTTATCTCAAACTGTAACATTTTCAGAATACTTAAAGATAACCGAGAGAAAAAAATTTACAATTTTTAACAACGCGAGAATGAATTATTCTTCAGCTATTGTGTTTGAGTCAGTGTCTTGGTTTTTTAATATGTAGCTGAGTTCGGTTAATTGTGGAAGTTTCCGAAGTACGCTGAGAAATTTCAATTTGTCATGGTTGAGGAAGGCTGATGAAGGATGTATAGTAGAGACAGAAAGCTTGCAAAAAAATATATCCTCTGCGATTGTTTGCTTTGGCATCGGCATACTTTTAATTGAATAAATCTGTTGTCCTCTTCCAGGTTCAAAAAGATATATGTTAGAACTCATGGACACGGCTGTCACGAGAACAAGGAGATCTGCATCTTCGCAGATAACTATTACGGAACCAAATGCAGGTGACGTGCTCATTGCCGTGTCAGTTAATGACGCATATTACAAAAATATAATATTTATCTCAGTAGATGTGAAATAGACGCTCTTCTGCTGCATCTATATGAACCTAAAATGTACATGCTTCGCGTACATAAAAAGAACATCCGGAGAACATGGAATCCGGCGAGTTCTAAAGTATGACTGAACATAGATATCCGATGGACGTCGTTAGAAGATTAAATGGACACAAAACTGTCGTCTACGGACTCGTGTGCTGTCATGAATATCGCAATATGCTTAACATTTATCTCTCCGTTTATTTTATCCTCTCATAATATCTTGCGAGTTTCCTAGCAGTGTTCCATTCACAAACATTACCATCACTATTATTATATTTTATACAATATGTAAGTCATGTAATGCTAAAATTCCTCCAAATACTTTGTAATCTCCCAGTTTAACCCGTCACGATTCATCATTTTAACTTTGAGAATAATCATAATATACAAATAGCTAGCGTGCCATTTGAAGGGAACGAACTAGAAGCAATATAACATAATTTGCATACTACTTAGTCGTAGGCATTAACTTGCTTGTAGGCATAAATAAAGTTTCCAATCTAGTTGGAAAACTCCTTTTATTGTGATTATAGTGCTTCCGGAAAATGTACCGTTCTCATTTAATGATGATGAACAGTGTAATAGGATAATTAAATTCAATACTTTGTCACTGAATTTTAATGAATGATGCATTAGTCGAAATGTAACATAATATACAGTGTGCTGTTATGCTAAATTGGCTGGCTTCTCTGCGTTTTATTCCAGCTATGTGGATTTTATATTTTGGAGAAGTAAGTTTAGTTTTGCAAAGCAATTGTGATATAAGTCAGTTTGATAATTCACCCATTTATTAGAATATTTATCTCCCAACTTTGATTATAATGACTAAAACTTTTTTACGTTTTATTGCTTAGTAGATAAATAAACAAAAATATATTGATGAAGAATTAATGAAACGAAACTTGCTTGTGATAAAAATGACCTAGTTTGTTATAACGAGTCTGGCAGAATGAAGTATTCATTGTTTTCGCCATAAATGGAAATTTAAGACAGTTGTCAAAGCGTTTGCGAAAAAGGTGAGTTTAGCTGTGACTATGGAGCGTAGGTCAAACATTCAATGTCCTTTTGCGGTTGAAGCTTATTTGAAAAATAACTATTTTGTTTTAATCATCCAGCGTTTATTTCGTCGTCGTTTTTATTTAAATCCACGAGATCCAGCTCCTAGTCGAATTAAAAAGCGGGCACAGACGTTTCGCAGTACCGCTTCATGTACCAGAGGAAAAACCAAAAGGAAGAACTCATTCTGTACGCACAAAAGAAAATGCTGAAAGGGTAAGAGCAGCTGTGCTACGAAGTTCTAAACGGTCTGCAAATCGACAAGCATTAACACTCAACATTTCGAATCGTAGTTATCGGCGCATTCAGAAAGGGTTACGCTTCCATCGCTATAAAATTCAAGTCGTACAAAATCTCCTGCCTCAAGATTTTGAAACACTGTGACGCGTTTTTCTCCACCTCGCACGTTGACGTGGAGAAAAGGCGCGACCACTCTTTGACACACGAGCTTCGGAAACAAGTTTTCGAATTACTCGGGCGCCAGTCCTAGTATAAGTGATAGGACACACTACCCTCAAGCCGAGTACGCGAGGCTGAGCAGCTCAAGTGGAGAAAGTTTAATCCAGTGGGTCAATATATGGGAAATTAGACGTTCACACACAGACAATAAAACTCAGAGTATTTCAATAAAGTCAGTATATTACTCTAAACCTATATGTACAAAGCTACTTCAACTACTAAAATCTATAAGTTACTTCGACCGGGAGGAGCAAGCAAAAATCTAGTACCAAATGACTCAGGCGACAAATTCCACGGTTCAGAATTAATATGTGTCAAGTATTATTTACCTGGAGTTGGATTTTCGGAGGAAACACGTCTGCTTGCTTTGAGTCAATCAGGCTGACTGCCTACACGGTATGAATTTAATTACTTCCTTCAGATAGGAAGGAGTGGGAGAAACAACAGAAAACAGATGCGTGATGGATCACGGTGACGTCAGACGGACTTGACAAAATATTTGAAAGCTTTTGGGGACTTAGAAAAATAATTCAGAATAATTCCACGATGGATTTGCGGACTTATTATTAATTATTATAAATTATTGCAAATACAGATTTTACGGACTTAGAAAAATTGATGTTACCTGGCGGCTTCAAATATTTAGTGTGAATACGTCTGCTGAGTCGATCGGGAAGACTGACTGGTCGGTGTAAATTTAATTACTACCTTCAGAGATGAAGGAGTGGGAGAAACAGTGGAAAATACGTGCGCGGTGGATCCTTGTGACGTCAGCTGGACTTGTAAAAATATTTGAAATGTCTTTGTGGACTTAGAAAAATAATTCAAATATAGATTTTACGGACTTAGAAAAATGAATATTACCTGATTTGTGGACTTGTAATATTTTCAGGACAGTACCAGGGCCAACAGCAGGCACGTGTATCTCGTGGGACGGCAGCCAGAAGACTAAATGCGGAATAATTAAATTATTCCCATGTACTGAAGGACTACGTCACATAAGTGACGTCGGACGGACTTGTAAAATATTTTCGGACTTAGAAAAATAATGCCACGATGAGTTTGTGGACTTAGCAAATTTACCTTTACTTTTGTGGAAACACTTGGCGCGATCTTATTTCAGGAACTCACCCAACCGTCTCGTGTGCGTGTCGGCAGACTACTGCCGTGCCCGCTGGTAATTTTGTGAGCCTAGACTCCTTCTATTCAACGCGCTGCCTCCTTAACCTGAGTGCATATGTACTTTTACAAGTGAAATATTTTTACGCGGTATTGACAATCACAAATATTAATTATTTTCTAACTAATTCACTGTTAGCGGTACAATTTATACGGAGTAATCGAAATTAAATATAACACGGCAATTTCTATAACATGTTTAAGAGATTAAATAAACTTGGGCATATCTGGGTAACGAAAAACACTTCGTTACAACACGCCTTGATTTTTGCGAACGTTTTGAAGGGCTATTTACTGAAAACCCGAATATCATCGACTGCTTGCTGATAAAGCTTATTTTCATCTGTCATTTTTCAGGATATGTTAACAAACAGATTACGCCACTGGGCGACGGAAAATCCTCATCAATTGCACGAAGTACCGCTTCATAACAAAAGGTGACTGTATAGTGTGTAATATCCAGCGGAATTTAAGAGCCGTTCTTCTTTGAAGAAAGTGATTTGGCGGCTGTTAGTGTTACATCACAATGTTATCAAGAGGTATTTCGTAACTTTGAACACCTTCGTAATGTTGATATGGATGTTCGAGGATTATTGTTTCAGCAGGACGGAGACATCTTTTAAGTCTATAGACTATTATTAAACTTTTCTCTAAAAATGTACTAAAAATGTTTTTAACAAATGTCTCGCAAACTTATAATTAATTAAACATACATAGCATTCAATTTTGACGAATATAAAATTCTACAAAAAAATGTGTTTACTTTATAGCAGAGAAAATGGCTCTTGCGTAACAAAAATTTAAATTCCCTGAATTTTTTCCCTATTAAGTAGTGGAAAAGCTGGGTTCGGCATTCCCCCACCCTGTCCACTCTCAAGATAAACACAAAGAAAGGGTTGCTCTTTAATTTGCATATTTTGTTTACTTTATTTTGTCATTTTCAAAACAGTTACATTTTTATCCGACAGTGTTCATAGATTCAGGAGCATTAATGATTCGCCACCTATATATTACAGTAGAGTGCTCGACGTTCAGAAAATCGCTTAATAATTGATTCAGTTGACCCCAAAATGCTAAAAGGTGGCATGTGACAAAATCGAAAGCTAATGCCCTAAATAGCTTAAATTCAAATTTACTCAAAAATTGTCCTATATGGAAGGCCACTGTTCAAAATTTTCGAGTTATTAACATGAATGTGTTCTAGTTCAAATGTATTTTTAGGGGGCGGAATATTAAAACATAACATTTTTAGTCGCAAACTCCTCTATAAAATCCTTATTTCACTATAAGGAACGTAACCAGACTGCAACCAACAGCTACTCTCCGGGCTATGTGCCCCGCCGAGCGCTGAATTATAAGTTAAAAAGCCTGGCGCGTTAAGTGTAATAATTGCATATTACCATCAAAACGCTAATGCTTCGATTGCAACAAACACCAGTCGAAAGACTGATCCTACTTAAAGGAGCTCTCGTGCCAGTCGTCCTACACCACTTGCACACTGCAGTTTCGAGCTATTGATTCTCGTCAGTGCAAGATAGGCATGTGACGATCGAGACGAGGATCCCTTGACTATTTGGTACATTTCAGTGTCTTTAAGATAGCGACATGTAAAATAGTCAGCAGGCGCCATTTATCGGTCCAGTGTCTGTTGCAATCGAAAAATAAATAGCCTGACTGGGCTTAGCATAGTTCAAATGTGCTTTTAGAGGGCGGAATATTAAAACATATATTTTTAGTCGCAAACTCCTCTATAAAATCCTTATTTTAATATAAGGAACGTAACCAGACTGCAACCAACAGCTACTCTCCGGGCTATGTGCCCCGCCGAGCGCTGAATTATAAGTTACAAGCCTTAAGTGTTAAGTGTAATAATTGCATATTGCAGACTGCAGTTTCTAATGTGTTCTACATATATTCAGTCAAATATTGGATACGATATTATTTGTGGCCGTTTAGATATAATAAAATCAAATGATTTTAAAGAAACATTGCAAGCCTTAAATCAAAAAATCCCTTCCCTTGCAAAGTTACTGTATAATCCCTCTTGATTACTATCATGTTTTATTCACACTTTTAATATTAATAATAAGCACGATGTAATAATTAATGGAAACCAATGATAACATTCCGTGTACCGGCGGGGGTTGTTAAGCTGTTGATGACCCACTTTCATACTCTCATACTTCTAACCTACAATTTGAGGTATATTTCAATTGCTATATCACTGTTTATTAAATAATAATACAAAATATAACTACTAAACAATAATATAATTATTTTGTTAATTACTGTAAGCTTTATAATAATTTGTATTCTATTTTTTAAAACTTATTCGAGGTGTAAATAGATTATATGTCATATATTTCTTTCTGGCATAACACCAATTGTTATTAAGGCGAGGTTTTGTGCGAGGGATATTTTGTTTAGTTTCTTTGCACAGCAACTTGACTGCACTTAGAATTAACAATCATTAATTTTTAATAATTTCCGTAAAGAAATTATTGCGTGGCAATCTATTTATTATAACATTTTACCCTAATTTCCTGGCGAAACTTATAGTCTCCCAAGGGGAATATATATCAAAGCCTCAGATTTGATATCGCTTTATACTGCCACTAGTTGAGTTTGGTTCATTTCGTATAATTCTCTCTAACAGTTTACCGGGGCAAATATTGAATTATTTATTCATGATTTAAAATCATAGTTATAATCCAGCAATTTCCTTTTGCCAATTTACTGATATTGCAAATTCAAATAAATCTTCTCAGAAGCGGGTCCTCCTGCTGTAGGTAGGAACACTCTGTCAAGGGAAACCGCAGCATATCCGCTAGATAACAAGTCAGCTCGATAGATGGACTGACCCTTTTAGCTACCGGAATTGACCGACAGCTTGACTAGGCGCTTCGTTGCCTGGAGAAACACGAGATGTATTAAAAAAGATCACGATTTTATCCCCTTCGTCAATTTCGATTTTCTGGCGTCCGTGTAAAACGTGAAACTGCCGACTCTGCTGCTCCGGAGGATCAAGAAGGCAATAAAACAAACAGATGAAGTGCCACGGTCACTTAACAATTATGATATGGTCAGTGACAAGCCCCGTCATGTTCTTTCTTGATTGGCGAGATTTGTTATCGAAAATGGAAGCTTGGGGGAACTCATTGTTTACTGAGTGACATGCATTTAAGATGAAATTCTCTTTAAGCTGGAGTATATTACGCGAATTTTCAAGAAAAAATGCTTGTCAGGCAAACAACGCGAGGTCGACAAGTAATTTTAAATATTCTTAATTACGCAGTGTGATAGCTGACACCTGTCAAGTCGTGTTCTCTTTTTAACTTTTATTATGATGAATTTACGGAGATAAGTGTCAGCTGTATCAATTATATTCCAAGGCCTACCTGACGTAAATAAATAAATGTAAATAAAATCCATTTACAGAGCAGTACAGAATAAAATAAAAGACAATTCGTTTTCTACTTTATTTACAATTTTTAAGTAAAATTTTTTAATTCTAAGATATTTGAACACAATTTTATACTTCCTCTTCAACCCCTCCAAGTGACAGTTACGTCTTTAAAATTTTAAAATGGATTGAGGATGCCTGTGGTATCTCATTTGAAGAAGTTTCTTAATTCTCTATTCAGAAACATACAATTTTGAATTTCTGTAATTTTTTTAGTAGGAAATATTACATTTTTTAATACTACTATATTATATTATTATTATGAACAAAATGTTAACATGAAACAATTTATGTTAAATGTTCAAGCTGGGAGTCGGTTGCTTCTTGATAAGAATCAAGTGGGGTCAAATCGGGAGCTACCTACTTAATTTTACCGATCCACTTATTGGGAAAAAATGTGATTGAGGTAGGCTCTTCCGTCCAATGCAAAATGTTATGTAGCTTCATTCTGCTCATACCAAATGTTTATATCAATCTCATTGGAGTTGGAATTATATAGAAAACGTCCCTTAACTTTCAACTAAAAATAATAATAATAAACGAATTGACGTAAGCAACACTTTGTCGCTTTCTTTACCTAGCTAACAATCTCAATCTCAGAATTTTCAAGTCGTGATTGTATATAGTAGCATTTACGTTGTCGCCTAGTTGGTATGCATTGGCATCGGTTCCTCGTTGATAAAATTACCCCAGCCATTCCACATTCACGTAAGAAAACTTACTTGCAAGTCTGTTTAAAACTTAGGAGAAGGTTAATGAGAATCATTTACTCTAAGCTGTATTATCCCTGATGCGAGACAAAAACAAATAGGATTATTTGCAGATGACACTGCAACATACTAAATCGAAACCTGGGAAATGTATAAATCTAAATATAGTTTAAATGCACCTGAAGCAAATTAAACATCAGTGTGACATAAAACACTAACATTCAATTATAATAAAATGTACTACTTGTCATTGATATCGGTTGCCTGCAATCTTCTTGATTATAGCGCATTAAGAATTCATGAAAGAGATGAAACCCTAGAAATTCTCAAATATTTAAGAAGTTATATTGATGAGCAACTGGGATGATATGTTTTCATATAAAAATAACATGCATAATTCATAAAATTATATCAGTAGACAATTTGTATATCAGTTTTCAATAGTATAATAATAATAAGTAATAGTAATCGCATGATGTCACCTACCTAAAACCATTAGATTATACACAGAAACGTATAATTTCCAGGAAAGATTTATTTTAGATTTATCTGATACTATACAATTAATTATAGTTACTCACTTCACCAGTATAGAATTAGAAATAATTGACATACGTGACACATGATTACATTGGAAGCAATGAACTAGATCATTTAAATGTTACATGTGTTACTATTTTAATTAATAATATAACAACAAATTTAAAACAAGACTAAAAGTTTAGAGGTAAATATACTTTTTCTTAAATATTTTCAGTCCATCATGTATGTGAGTAATACATTCAAGTTTTTTCCTAAAAAAATAATAAATATTTGAACGTCAGTAGTTACTTAACTTAGTAGTGGAAGCGGCACTTTCTAAATACCCCCACCACTGGGACATGTCCGGAGACTGTTCTAGGATTTAGGATTTCGGCCGTGCTTTCAGTATGTGTTAATAATGAAGAGTGCTCATTTCTAAGCTAAGAACCCTGAACCGGTACTAGGTGTTAATAACAGTTGCCAATCAATTTATATTAAAATTACTCAAAATAATAATTAAATTCTGTACTATCCAAAAACAGTTCTTGTTTTTTTAGACTAATAAATCATGCTCACTAGGGCATATCCGTGGCCTGTTCTATGATCTAAGACTTCGGTCTTGATTTCAGCGTGCGGGCCGACATTTAGTAATGATATTTGCTGAATAATTTTTATTTTATTTATAAATTAATAGATAGTTTAGCAAAACCTTTTTGCCTAACAATATAATAAATATTTAAATATTAGTAGTTAGATAATAATGATTCTGCCACTTAATTAATAATAGGAGTGGCCCATTCCAAATACCCCCACCACTGTGACATGCCCAGAGGCTGTTTTCTGTCACGGTTAGTATAGATACGGTTGGATTAATGGGCGGGGACTGTGACGTTACAGTAAACCTTGGAACGCGCCATATTTGTATCGTTTGTTTGGTCACAGACACGGTTTATCAGATACTCTGTGGTTTGGTTGTGAATTGTGAACTTGTTTCTTTACTTTTGTGTATTCGGTGTATTTTAAAGACACTTTAAAAAGACTATTATTAGGAAGTATTGTGGTTTTGTTTTGGGAAGTCGACTTGCCCTAATAAAAACTCAGTCCTCTCTCATGTTTACAATATTTTCTTATTAAATACCTACCAGTTATTTTTGTAGTTGGTTATTATTGATGAGTTTTTATTTAATTTCAGATCCTCCGTATCTGTAACAACTCAGCCATGCCTGACTGCGATTAGCATTTTGTTGGAATACGGCAGAATTTATTTCATATGGTGGCTGAAAGGCCTTGGTCATTTCAATAACCCTTTGGAGACTTGTTTCAATAAAGACTTATTATTACTATTTTATTTAATTTTACATAATGCTAGATATATTTTTTTATTTTCATTGCTCAGATAGATATTCGCAGTCAGCAACGTTCGATTACCAAATTTTCACTCATTTCCTAATAGTCTTAATTAAAAATATCTTTAAATAAATTTAATATATCACCTAATATAAAGTTCGTTCGTACGTGAGAATACTGTATATAACATTTTCCTTATACTTCTTCGTATTTTTGTGTGCTATGCTAATACCTAAAACCTTGGGGTAACATATATTTTGCTTTAAAATTATGATAAGATAGGACGATAGCTTTCACGCTTTTGGACTATGTTAAAATAAGAAATGCAGACTTTTTGTGCAGTAACTTAAAAATTTTTTGTCCGATTCTAGTGCGTCCCTTCCTTATTAAATAAAATTTGTATAAAATAAATAATGCCTGTTTTTTTGTATTAAAATAAAATAATAATTGCAAGATATATAAGTGGAAGCAATAACGACTTAAGAGACTATTAATGGGGGAGAACGAGACAGCATTATATGCGAGCGTAAACGAGGTCTACTTGGACGTCAATGCACTAAACGTTTTCTGATTGGTAGGGGCGGGCATAATCCAACCGTATGTATATAAACCGTGGTTTTCTGTCCTGGTTTCGAAAACTTACCCCTTCCGCTATTAAGGGGCCAGGAACGGTTAGGTATCAATACTAGGCTAGGTATCAATACTAATTGCTAATCAACTGTCATTAAAATTATTGAAAATGTATAATCTAAAGCGTATAGACCAAGAGCTACTGAATTCTTCAGTGAGCGGAGAACCTCCTTCAACTTTTATGATGCGCATCCCTGAGATTTGTCCTGGTTCTGGTGGTGGGGCTATTTTCGTGTGATGGTTATTTTTCACAGATCTGTACCTTTGGTGTCTAAAACCATTTTTTACAAAGCTCCAAAACATTTGAACACTACATTCGAATAGGCGTGCGTTTCGCTAACCATGTCAAAATCATGAGGAGACTAATAAGACTGGCTTTCAGTGTTAATCATCTGTACACATGGGGTTAAAAAAATAAACCGAAATACCTCAGATAAAAGAACTCAAAACTACATAAAAACGATTTTTATATAATTTAATAAAATACAAACTGTTTCCTGTTTACTCTCCTTTTTGTTAAAATGGCCAATAGATAAAGCAACAAACGCGAACGGCTAGCTGGTGTAAGTCGGAGCAAATGGTCATAGGTTCCGAGAACTTACAAGAGAGGTGAAACTTACCCCTTTGTGCGCGTGGTATAAAAGAACAATTTTATTTTGTTTGGGGAAAAGAAACAATGAAATATTTGATGTTATGAGGGCACCATCTATAGCAAGGAATGAGTAGATTTGTCTCTTTTTCCCTTAAAACCAGTTTCGTATAATTTGTTGATGAGGAAAAGAAATAATTATTAAAATGAATGATAAATTATATTTAAAATAATCAAAGTTTACAAAATAAATTTAAAAAGTGATTTTGAAAGAGTGAAATCTAAAAGTCAACCTTAAAAAAATATTAATTTATAAAAATATAACTTTGACGTATAAAAAAATAGTTAATTAGAAGAAAAATTGTACAGAAAGGAATTTAAAACCAAAAAATAATTTACCAACGTAGTCCTAAGATTACAAACTGAATGTGTGTGAAGTTGGACACGTCTTGGTACCGCACTCCGTACTCCAATTGTCTCGCAAGAAATCTAAACGATGTTGGGCAATTTAGTTCTATCGCTTTACAGTACATGATTTCAACGGGTGGGCTCTTGTAGATTTTAAGGATTGTAGAATAGCTTTTAATTCAGTATTATAGATTATTGGTTATTTCAATAACCAGATATTAATTAATAGAAATTAATAAAAATACTATAGGCATATTAGCACAAGCCAAAAATAAGTTATCAAACCTAATGGTTTGATTAAATAATATATTTAATTTTATTAGTAAATTATGAAATTTGCTAGATAATTACAATAGTTTCCAGGTAATCATGAAAGTGCTGCTAATTATGTAACTGCTAATTAATTATAAAAATGGTAGGTAATTATGACAATTGCTGATTGCCAACTAAATTGCCAAAGAAAAATAGAAAAAGAATATTTCATTACCATGTGGACACATGTAGAATTTTAGTTACATAAAATTAAATGAATAAGTTGCATAAAATGAATCTAATTTTATTTGAATAGTGAGCACAATAATAAAATAATTAAAAATGATTTGAAATTGTAATAACTAAATAAAATTTACCAGTATGGTGCTCTGACAGAAAGAAATGCGAATAAAGAATGTAATAAGTATCACTCGCAGACCTCACAGTAGAAAAGTTCTCAGATGTCAATCAGTACAAATTTGGAAGGCAAAATTATATTCTTCTTAAAGATAATGAAAATAGTAAAATTTGCGAGCGTTACGCCTTCTGCCGATGAGCGACTTAATTAATTCATATAGAAGTGTACTATAATCGGATTCTCTATCTAATTAAGTTTCTATTCACAATTAAATTATAGCACTGGTATAGAATCTATAAATAAATCTTTAATATTTAATAAATCGGTAAAATGCAAGCATAACCAAATAACCACTTATGAAGTGTTGACTGACATTCTGCAAATTGTTGGATAGGTTTTCAAACTATTTTGTGATGATCCAGTAAGTACATTGTATAACAGGTGTGCCTGGATAAAGTTTTAGAGGTAAGAAAAATAACTACATGTTATACAGAGCACACAAAGTAAAAAAATGAAAATTTAAATGAGTGTAAATGTTTTCCAGGTATGATAGAGACAATTGGTGGTACATAATTTAGTGTAAAAGAAATGACTGAATGTGGAGAAATTTAACAGCGACACAAAGAAAATTCTGTTAGTTGAAGTAGTCTCACTTACAAAAATTAAATCAAAATGCTATACAGATCGTACTAAATATAAATAAATATCAGTTATATACACAGCCATGTAAAGCAACAAGGGAATGCCGTATCACTTTTAGGGGAAAAAAACATAAATATTTCAATTAACTACTGAACTTTTATTAATAAATCAACTAGAAATTTTAAATTTAATATAATTAATTTAATATACTACAAAGCCACAGCTGGTCAAATATACAGTTATAATGCAGCAAACACAATGTTTTTGCTACAAAATATGTCAATATATGTGGAAATTAAAACAAATAATCCAAAATATGTCAGTCCATAAATAATTTAATGGTATATTTTCGCATATTTAGTAATAACGAATGTGCGTATTGATTACAGAGATCGCTAATCCGTATTTGTCCCGCACTCTGTTCATTATGGAAAATGCAATATGAAATAATATGAAACAAATTAATTCCGTATCGATAGTCATATTACATTTTACAAATAGTTAATATAGTTTTGTGAAATATGTGTTTTATTGAAAGAGAATCATATGCCAGAACTTTAAGAAATTAATTGTGCTTCCACCGCCTGTCCGCCTGTTTATGCATGACCCGTGACACTTTCTCATAAACCGAATATATTCCTGCAATAGCCGACATGATCCGCATCTAAATACTAAACTACCTAATGGAGATGGAGGATGTATGTATTCCCTTAACTATTTCAAATAAAATATCGTTACTATATTATTATTTGAATACTGTACCGACCGTACTTTGAATTTCACAACAGTATCGGTCCACGTTCGCGTCAAAAGTTTCAATTATCACCGACACATAACATGTTCATATTTTCCTGCAGCCGGGGTTCATCAAGATCGATGAATTTTTTGCTTTAAAAAGAAAGTATATTAAAACCGTACCGAAGTGTGATCATATGCATTTAATTTAACTGAGATTAAGCTTTCTCTACTATAATTAAATTTATATTTATGGATTTATTCCACAACGAAGGAGATGTTTACTTCTAATTACTCTTTTGGTCTGGTATAATCTCCTTTCAAAGCTCGGTTAATTTTTATCCTGATGTATCTATTTTCAATCACGAGAATAATTATTTACCATGATATGTTTATGCACAAAAGCATGATAAAATAGGTTTTTCATTGCCATATATAGAGAATACAGGGTATCCCAGAAGGCGTGATCCAAACGTAACAGAGTGATAGACTTTATTTTTCTTTGGATATAGTACTAAAATGGCCTTATATTACCTTCGTTTTTTAAATAAGTATTTATGACCAAAATATATTTAAACTTAGCCTAATCCGTCGGTGGTTCAAAGAGTTTTTACCACTTGAACTCGTATCGACGGTAACCGAACTCAGTTGATACAACTCACGCCAAATAAATAATTCAATGCCGCCGCACTAAGCAATAAAGTAACTTTAGTTACAAAAAATCATTTGGTTGTTCAAATCACAGTTACCTTTAAGATAAAGGTAATAATGTATGTATCAAACATTTAGAAAAATATCATACCTTAAGTGATAAGCAACGGACTCAATTAGCTGTGACGTCACAGCTTATGCAACCAAACATACTACCGTCATAGAAATTTTGATCCCGTCAAATAACACTGGAATTTGTAGCTTATTACTTTGTTCGTAAAGATTATAAAATATAATGCTAAAACATTACTCCACATTTTATTGAATTCCTCGGTTGTAAGAAATTTTAAGAACTTCCAGTGCCAATCCCATATACATAAATGTTAAAATATATGTATTTATATAAATTTAATAAACCTTTAATTTTATTTTTATAATGCCAAATATAAAACAGCAACAGTCTAAGATCATGTATGAGAAGTACATTCAAGTTTTCCTAAAAAAGTAATAAATATTTAAATGTTAGTAGTTAGACAGTGATGATTCTGTCACTTAACTTAGTAGTGGAAGCGGCCCTTTCTAAATACCCCCACTATTGGGACATGTCCGGGGACTGTCCTAGGATCTAGGATTTCGGCTGTGCTTTCAGTATGTGTTAATAATGGAGAGTGGCAATTTCTAAGCTAAGGACCCTGAACCGATACTAGGTATTAATAATAGTTGCCGATCAATTTTTATTAGAATTACTCAAAATGAAAAAGTAAATTCTGCACTATTTTTCTAGATTAATAAATCGTGTAACAAAACTATAACAAAGGTCTTAATGGATTAGAAGCAAATGATATACTTATTTCATTAATTGTTTTCTATCGTGTTAGAAGATTTTTCTAATCTAATGAATATTGAAATATTGCTGGTTAAATAGTGACGATTCCGTCACTTAGCTTAGTAGTGGAAGTGGCACATTCCAAATACCCCCCCCCCCCTCCTCCTGCCTCACTAGGGCATATCCGGTGGCTGTTCCATGATATAAGACTTCGGTTCTGATTTCGGAAGGCGGGACGGTACTTATTAAGTAATGATATTTGGTGAATAATTTTTGTGAATGAAATGAAAGATTAAATTCTGCATAATCTGAAGTAAAGTCCTTTTGTAAATTAATGGATAGTTTATCAAAAACGGTTTGCCTAACATATAATAAATATTTAAATATTAGTAGTTAGATAATGATGATTCTGCCACTTAGCTTAGTAATGGAAGTGGCACAATGCAAATACTGTGGCATTCCCAGAGGCTACTCTATAATCTAAGATTTCTGTTCTAGTTTCGAAAACTTACCCCTTCTACCATTAAGTGGCCAGAAACGGCGCTAGGTATCAATAATAATTGCTAATCAACTGTCATTAGAATTATTGAAAATGTATAACTTAACTATAAAGACCAAGAGCTACTGAAATCTTCAATGAGCGTGTGAGAACCTCCTTCAACTTTTATTATGCGTATCCTTCTTTAAGGAGTTAACCCTGAGATGGTTGTGGTGGTGGGGCCGTTTTCGTGTGATGGTTATTTTTCACAGACATTGGTTTCCTCCCATAGGAATGAAGATTGTGGAAATTTAAATTATGTGAGCCGAATGCAATGCAAATGCAAATTAAGTTCGAAACCAGTCTATGTCTGGTCAAAGAATTGACAAATGACATTGGCTACCAATCTTTCATGATTTGTAAGATATAATTCAATGCAGGTCGGGGTATTTGCCCGCTGAGTAGTTGTTTCCTACAAATCATATATTACAACAATAGGTTAAGTACATCTGGGGCTGAAAGGTCGGCGCTCTCGATACTTGTGGCATCGCAAGTCGTTATACGCCATGGAGACATCTATGATGTATAGTAACAATTGACCACATGAGAGGATTCACTTACCTCTCACCACTACTATTTAAATTGTTGTTTGGCTCGCGTTTGCTAACTCTGAATGTAGATAAGACCAAGTTCCTAGCTTTTGCCACAGGTAACTTCAATGGCATTGCCAAATTTAAGTCCATTCAAAATATAATTAGATAACACCATAAGTATTTCGAAATTCCCCTTTAAATAAAATTAAACATTTAAGACGTCACATATAGATTCATATTTGAAATGGGAATTACGCATAAACTACGTAAAAAGAGTTCGCTGTTTGCGAAATAACAAGAAAGCAGCTATTTTTGTAGTTGAATATGAATCATAGAAATGTTTTCGCGAAAAGAGTCCTTTGTAGGACCTTGAGTGTGAGACCTTATACATATATTAACTAACTTTATTTTTTAGATGATAAAGGAATGAAATTAAAAAATCTTTGTTAAAGTACTCCCAGTCTAAAAATAAATTTATAACAGAAATGCCGGTCTGAGAAGAAATGAGAAAATAGATATTAAAACACAATTTGACGCTTAGACATTTAACAGGTTGGATGTTCCGAAACGTTTAACGTACTCATTGAAGAATCTGTAAGTTTGAAACACTTTTAATAATGTAAAGAATTGATTACGTTCCATTTTTATCATAATATCCTTTGGCCTCGTGCGCCCTAAGCCCGGATTGAGCTCCGTAGAGGCTGTAGACAAATTCAAATTTATGGACCCTCAACCACGAGAATGTGTTTTAAAGAGCTCACATTTTTCAATAATTAATTTAGGAAATCTGTATTTGGCACTACATAATTTAGAAGTTAAATATACTTATTCTCACAAAAATCCCTACGATGTGTATCACTTAAGACGAATATACCTCAGTAACTTTTTAATTTTTAAGTGACTTTGATAATTATTTTCTTATATATAAAGCTTTACAAGCCTCGTTAAATTCGTAAACTATGTTTTAGTAAATAATTAACTTACTACGAATCATAAAATGCGTGAATACGCGGGGCTGCTATTTTTATAAATAAACAAATCTTTTAGGTTACTTTTACACCAACCCATACTTCTTCCTAGAGTTATCGTAAACTGGATTTAACTCAAGTTAACTTACATTTGAAATACGCTACGTTTCGCGTAACCCAGTCAACCTCTTCACGGGAGTTAACTCGCAATTGAAAAACTGAGTGTTAGTCCCTAAATCCTTGAACATTATATTCTTAAACACTCAAAGCCTTAAATCTGAAACCCTTAAACTTCTTCTGAATACGCTCGAGTTTACAAACCTGAAGCACTTAACTCTGGCTCCGCAAATCCCAAATTCTTAAACCTGCAACTGATCAACGTCAAGTCCTAACTCCTTGAGCCCTTCAATCCTAAACCGTTCAATCATTAACCCATAAACCCCAGACTCTTTACCTTCAGAGCGTTCAACCACAAATACGTGAATTGAAAGTTTAAAGACGTAGCATTTTAAAGTGCTACGTATGAAGTTATGTGGAGGCAATGAGTATGCAACCAGGCACATAGGCAGTTGTACATAGTGTTGCATTACTGATGAAACAATTATATTATCAGATGAATGTTTCTTGTCAATCAATTCAATTTTAGATTATTTATTTGTGTAGTATTCATTATTTTTTTTTTTTGTCAATAAGGGTTGTTTTCTGTTTTAATGTAAATATATTACCTTGTGATCTCGTTGGTTGGTCTTCTGAGAGGAAGTTTAAGTTGGCAACAGTGAGAGAGACGTCAACTATCCGAGAGAAAGATGACGATTTTCTTCTCTTTGTCGGAGCACGTGTGCGGAGGGCGCTTTCTCCTTTTGAAGGGCTCATCCCAGTTTAGTTTTGGGCATTTGGTAAGCGAAATTTAGCATTTCTTTTGTGGGGAAGCTTGGTCAGCTGCCACCTCAAAATTTTATTTTCGATTTGGTCAAGGAGAAGCCTCCAGATTTTTTTGGATTTTAGGGTGCTCATACTTGTAAAACTTACATAGTGGCCATCTTTGGGGCTAAGCTACGATCAAGAGTCAATTTTTGTGATTGCCAATGTACCAGCTAGCAATTAGATGTTTAAATTCATGTGTAACCAGTGGAGTATTACCAGCCATGACTGTCAGGGATCATCGTGATAGTCTTTTTCATCAAAACGACCAGGTAATGCTGAAGTACCGCAGGGATATTCTAGCCATGTTATAGACGAGCTGTCCAATCAGTGCCAAGTTTTATGTTAGAGCAGGTTTATTTTTATCTCTTGCTTTTTGTCTATGAATCTCAATTACCTAATTTAATTTTGTCACTGATTCTTAGTAAAAACTCTCATGTTAACCTTTATATATTTTTGAATTTAATCTTAAATAAATAAATTTATTGTCCAAGATACATCGTATAAATGTTTGGTTGTCAATAATAGAGAAAAAACTACATTTGAACATAATTCTAAATAACCAAATTATAAATTCACACATTAAAATTTACACTAAAATGAATACATTCAGTTCCAAAACTTGCAGTAAAGGACTAGATTTTTATATAATATTAACCTGTGTTACACAATATCTTTCCGAAAAACTGGATGACAACAAACAGGTTGACATTATCTATACTGATTTTTCCAAAGCTTTTGATCGCTTAGACCACGGTATTCTGATACAGAAACTAAATAATTTCGGATTATCGTTAGCATTATTAGATTTAATCACTTCATATTTAACAAACAGGCGACAGTATGTAGAATACCGTGGTTTCAAGTCTTTTGATATTATAGCTAGCTCAGGTGTTCCTCAGGGATCGGTATTGGGACCACTACTGTTTAATATTTTTATTAACGATATTGTTATGGACCTGGATGTTTCAAGTCTATTATACGCAGATGACTTGAAAATCTATCATGTAATTGAAACTGAGGCAGATTGTGATAAGCTGCAGAATAACTTGGATAAGATAAATCATTGGTGTATATTAAATCAATTGCCTCTTAATGTATCTAAATGCAACGCGTTTACATTTTGTAGAGCCCGCACTCATGTCACCTACAATTACCATTTAAATAACCAAGAGTTACAAAGACCTGATATCATTAAAGATCTTGGTGTTACTTTTGACAGAAATCTAAGTTTCAATGAGCATATGAACTTAACTGTATCGTCAGCGTTAAAAAACTTAGGGTTCGTAATTAGGAATTGTAAGGGTTTTAATAATACGGACATTACGAAACTGTTATATTTTTCCTTTGTGCGGTCGAAACTGGAATATTGTTCACTGGTATGGTCTCCGGGATATGCTACATACATAAACAATATAGAGAACATCCAGCGTCGTCTGGTTAAGTATTTATGTTTTGTTGAAGATGGCAACTATCCTACAATCGGTTACCCACAAAGCATTATGTTAGAAAGGTTTCACATATCGAGTCTACAAAACAGAAGAATGGCACACTCCGTGGTATTCTTATATAAAATTATTCACAATATCTTTGATTGCTCATCTATTTTGGAACAACTATGTTTTCGGGTACCTCGTATAGAAAGTAGAAATCGTGAAACTTTTTATCTCGTTACCCCTCGGACTAATCTATTAAAAACTTCACCCATATATTTTATGTGTAAAAATTATAATTCGCTGCAAAATGAGCTTGATATATTTAATTGTAGCCTTGCCTCGATAAAAAATCTATTATCTGTGTAACATGAATATTAGTGTATAAAAAGCTTAATACTATTTGTATGATAATTGTATCTTTTCTCTGTCTTTTTCACCTATTCTGTTTTCTATAACTCTACATTCTGTTTATTGTATTTATTATATTCTGCTGATCTGTAATATTTGTACCTTATATACATTATTATTGTAATTGTTCCCACCCTGTAACTGGTTACCTGTTGGGTGGTTGTATCTAATAAATAAATAAATAAATAAATGAACTGAATTAAAATCGAAATCAAGAAATTCTTGTATACTCTAGAATATATTTTCTGTTAAAGTTCTTTTAGGAATATATTTAGTTTGTTTGTTGTCAGTAACTTTTAACTGATTTGGAAGTTTGTTATATACTATCACAGATGTATAATTTACTGGTTGCTGAGTTCTTGTCAGTCTGTGATACGGAATACTTAAATTATTCCTATTTCGAGTGTTGTATTCGTGATAATTAGAATTTCTAGGCAACAGGGAATTTTCTTTTATGTTCATAATGCACTTATGTATGAAAATACTTGGGAGGGTTAGTATTTTCATATTTTTAAAAATTGGCCTACAATGTTTATTAACTCCTGCAGAAGCCAAAACCCTCACAGCTCTTTTCTGTATTTTAAATATTCTACCACTGTCAGATGAATTTCCACAAATAATAAGACCGTAAGTTATAAGACTATAGAACTTGCTGTAGTAAAACGTTAAAGCTGTGTCAAGAATGGTTCGATTTATTAATTGTCTTATCTGATATATTACCTTATTTAGTTTGCTTGCTAGATGGTCAATATGTTTCTGCCAATTTAATTTTGGGTCAATGTATATACCTAACAGTTTTATGTAATTCGATTCAGAACTTAAAAAAGTAATTTTTTGCGTCTTCTCTGAATTCATTTTTAACTTATTTGCCTCAAACCATCTAGCAGCGTCGTTTAAACTATCCTTTGTTTGGTCAAGGACTTCAATACTTTTTCCTATATTTATAAAAGTAGTGTCATCAGCAAATAAAACAGTTTTGTTTGACCTCACATTTACAGGCAAGTCATTTATAAGTATACACTAAGAAAATAGGTCCAAGTATTCAACCCCGAGGGACACCGACTGTGATTAGCTACTTTGAGGAGCATTGTTCTGAAGGTGTGTCTACATACTGAATTCTATTTTCCAGATAAGATTTTAATAAATCTAAACCATGACCTCCAATGCCATAAAATTCCAATTTCTTTAGGAGATAATCATGACTTACACAATCGAAGGCTTTGCTTAAATTTATTAAAGTTGCACACGATATTTTATTGTTATCTATTGCATCTAGAATAGTCTCCAATATATTAATTATTGCTTTTGTTGTTGATTTATTTTGCCTATAGCCAAACTGTTCAGACGCAAACAAGCTATTTGTCTCCAAATATTTTACTATTCTATTTTTGAACTATGAACTGAACTACGGGATCCATAGTCTGAATAAATTTTTATATCTTTCTTTTGAATATAAGCCGTGTAAAACAGAGCATGACCATGTAAAGTTACTAATGATTTAACATCATAGACACACAATACCCTTGGATAAACATTATTTCCACGTTCATACGTATTGTTTTCTTCTTTTTTTTGTTGATTATTTGCCTTTTGAGTAACTTTATAATTACATCAAACATCCCTAGCCAATAAAAGCACCCTGTATGTATATACTGTATATAATAAATGTTCTTTTTGTTAAAAATCTTGTTCTTGTGAACCTGCATCGCCCCTGATAATATTTGTATAGCGATTTGTTAATAGTAAATCTATAGTTTCTTTTACTTCCACGTCCAGTGGAAGTATAGTAACGCAAAAAAATATATATTTTTTTTTGTTAAAATAGGCTTAAAATGTCATCAGAGATTTTAAATTTGAGCTAAAAAAAATTCCTGTCTGTCTGTCGGTCTGTCTGTAACTTTTTTTGTGTGCACATTTACTCTGGAACCGTTTATGATATTGACTTGAAATTTGGTACACTTCTGTACTGTAACAAGATCTGGAACTAGATTATATTTTTATCTAATTCCGTTGAAGTATTCGGGGGTAAATGGGGTAAATAAGGGTAAATGGGCAAAGCAAGCAGGTAAGAGTCCATAAAATTGCAATTTAGGGCATGTACGAAAAGTCAAGGGAAATTTTTTTGGCATCAACTCCCCCGCCCCCACTATCACCCCCAATAACTCCCCCACACTATTATGAAAAGGAGTGAAAAAAAATATAATGTGATTTAGTGTGTATCGAGGTGTGTATACAAGAACGAAACGTCTCAAAAAAATGTTTTGGCGTTAGCTACCTCCTCTACCACCTCCATTGCCACCCCCACCCTTTTATTAAAGGGAGTAAAAAATTAAATTGGGATTTAGTGTGTATACGAGAACCGAGGGCTTCTAATTTTTTTTTTATCAAAATTACTCGGAAGACATTAGTACCTCTAAAATAAATGTATGGAATTGTCCAAAAATAGGCATTCTTTACACATTTAACTTCGTTTATCCAAGAAACCCAACGTGCTGAAGAAATTCGAATCCGGGCCCGAAAAATCACGTAGGAAATGGATTCATTCATATCCAACTCCATAACTCTCACATTTATAAACTTGTGAATTTATTAAATATGGAAAATAAAAGCACGGGTCCCATATGTATTTCTTTTATTTAATCTCAATAACTAAACTAACTGACCAAGCTCTACGATAATAATCTTGCAAAAATATATCCGGATTACTATGCCCTCTTATAGGAAAGAGAAAGTCGATTGTTTATGGTGTATACCGACTGGCACAGCAATCCCATCTAAATTTATATTCAGTATTCAACCTGACTAATGCCTTTATTGGCAAGCATCTTATAAAAGACATTCCTTTATACAGCCGCATCTGAAGATAAAAGATTTCAGGGAGTTTCTGAATTATTCAAATAAATCTGAAATTTGATGCATATTTGTAGTTGATGCTCAAAATTCTGCTATTAGGATTTTATTGCTTAGATAAGGGGAATCTTATTACTCGCGCAATATCTTTTTATGGGAGTTGAAAGTGGGATGTATTTGACGTGTAAATGCGAATAGAGTTATAGAAATTTCAGGTCTTTACGAGAGTTTAAATTGGCATTTAATATTCGCTTACAGTTCTCTCGCTGAATTTATTGAAATTTTGTCCTTTTGCCACGTTAAGATATTAACCTACTTGTAATTTTTTTATGAAGAAGATAAGTAGATTGGGTTAAAGAGCAAGAGGTTTTGTAATTAATTTTATATGATTTACACTGCAGCTGTTTAAATTGTCTGCTAGTTTGATACAGTGCTTATTAGGAATTGGTGCAACTCACTACTTTGGTTATATTTGGCAACAAGCAAGCAGGGCTTAAGTAACTACAGTGGTGACGCGGTATGTCCAGCGGGTCAAGGCAAAACTAACGTCCACAACAGTAAAAGGCAGTTTCTAAAATTTTATTTATTCAAATTAAGCCTACTACTTACAAATTTGTACTATAACTATTAAACGAGATTTATAACCAAAACAAAAGCTAAATGCAAGTTACAGGCAAGTTAAACCAATAGAAGGGATCAACATTATACATTTATAACTATTTTCAAATATAGATGTATACTGCAGATTTTACTACAAACTTGGCTAAGGCGCAGTAGCTTAAGATTTATCCAATGTCATCGAAGGTCTAACTGGATGGAGTAAAGATATATTTCGTTGTATAAAATAAAATATAAATTAATCTGGATCCAGCAGACAGCCCGATCTAAAAGAAAAATATGCTTAGTTACAACATACGCTTGACCTCATCCATGTTGAAAACCAAACCGGATGGACCAAAGACGTGCTTTGTTGTTATTTGTGTACGAAACTTCGACATCTATTCAAATAATTTGATCGGTGATAAAGTGGGGAGAGTTGTAAAGTCTGTACGTACGTAAATTAAAATACTTTACTTGCAGATGCGGCGAAACTATTTAGTACCTCTTCCTAGTCGGACTGCGTGGCAAACTGAACTCTGATGTGGGCTCGCAGATGGATCGCGGGATGATTTGCGCGTAGATTTTAGATTATGTATACGCGCCTGGCTGTCTTCGCATATCTGAGCTCGAAGAGTATTGAATGGAAACTGAATTTGGACGCGCATGAGACGAGGTAATAAATGCACGCGTAAAAAATACTAGAATATATTTGTCGACGGTCTACTAAACTAAAATATTTACGCGATAATATTTGGTTCATAAACACAGAAGCTATAAGTCTGAACCGGACCCCATGGTCACCCATTGTAGTCTGGTATTGAACATAGGAAACATGATAAACGTAACGAACATAAGCTTTATGTTCGTTATGTTTGTTTCCGGGCACGTTTATGTACCGAAAAAAATGTCGACTTCCTATATGAAATAACGTGAGAAATTGATTCAGAACTCTCACTTTATAACTACTATTAGGTAATAAGATCCAAATAACCGAGTGATTAGGTGGATTTTTATTTCATTCATTCGTTATTATAGATTGCATAGAATGGCTGGAGTCATCAAATTAGAGGCCATTAAAAGAAATACAATCTGAATAAATAAATAATAATTTCTGGCATTGCTAACTCGAAGCTGTATTAAAAGAAACTACCGTACACTAAGATTGAGGAGGATATCTCAATAAATTCAGAAGATAGTTATAACTAATTGATCATTAGAGGTCAGAACCCAGCGATAAATTTTAGAGACGACTTATATGTATAAATAATATAAACATGTATGAAATCATCCCCTAACGACGAAATGATAAAACATTCTATTGTACTATGCAATAAGTCGAAACAATAAAATTAAACATTTTCAGGTATTTGCACGGCATGCAGCTATGAAAAACAGTTAGGTATAGTTCAAGTAGGAATAAACTGAGACAGAAAAATGTAACAAAAACTTTACGATTTCATTAAAATACCATTACTCTTTGTGCTGCCTCGACCGACCCTCGACCGCAAAGCATCTTTCGCCGGTGGCCCGCGGCGATAATAATGATGCCGTAAAGTTTTTGTTTCGTTTTTTTTTGTCTCAGGAAGTTGTTACTTGGACTATACCTTTAGTCGGCGTGTAGTAGGTTATTGCTTACTTACTGGTTTAGAAATTTATTTATATGGATAAATGTTAAGATCCTTTCAATGTTTCCTATATTTTCTTTTGTAAAATTATGTTTATTAAAAAAAAAAATAGAGCTGCCGATGTTTAATACTTTAATGTAAAGCTTGAATCATTGGTTTTCTATTCACAATGTATTTATTTTTATGATCGGTCTCTCTCACAATTTCACTTAGTTTGTGCCAAAGTTTAACTCCAAAATAACAACTATTAGTAATATTAGATTTTAAAGTAATAGCCCAGGCGGTATCTGCTTAAAGCTACTGCTTGGGCTATAAATGCTAGTTAAAAATATATTAACAGCATGCGTATAAAATAAATGGTAGTTTATTTAAATCGTTCCCATTGCTGAAATATTTCTAAAATCAGCTACTACTGTTAGACGAAACAACACATATTATCTGAATTTGAAAAATAGAGAGCCACTCTCTTAATGACTTTCAGTTCAGATTTTATAATTAATGCACTTTCTAGTTATTTTATTTAGTTCGTGCAGTTTCCCAGCGACATAGGGTTGTGAAATGTTTAAAACTGCCGTCACTTCCAGAATTGATCGTAAGTCTGAGGAGCTACCAAACTCTTGAAAAGTTAACTAAAAAGTATTTAAAAACTTGTGGATGTCACTCTTTTGTCTATATAAAACTGTGAGAAAGAGAAGCGTTTGAAACACTTGAAATATCGTATTCAGACAGACTAAAAATAAATTAACTTTTTGATACAGAATTTTTAATGAAAGTATAATCAATAGAATCTTAATTTCTGCAAAATACTGGGTGGCTACGAACCAAATTCTATCTGATCATTTTACCAAATTTTCGTTTTTCTTAAAGATATTTGTAAAGTTTTAATTTTATTTATTTTTCAACTCAAATTGCTATGACTGGAGTAAAATTGTTCTATCTGTGATTGAAGCAGTACGTTAATATTCTTTACATTCTAGATTACTTCACACTATATAGAAGACATGGTTCAACAAAAGTTTGTGTACTTCAATTTTGAAGATTTTAAAACTTTTCAACTTAGACGGTAACTTATTAAATACTTTCATTTGCATAACAATAGAGCTATTAGCCACGATTGACAGTTTATGAATAGAATATCTTAGTTGCCATTTAGACGTAAATAAATAACTATAATAATAAATAAATAAATACACCATAGGTAATGACGACCCCCTTTATCCCGGAAGGCTCTAGAAGAGCCTTGTGTGGGAGGGGGCTACACATTTAGAGACAAGGGACACACACCCAATATCCGTGTGTAGTGGAAAAATCCCTCTCACAGTATTTTCCACTGCCATGGCCGGGGATCGAACCCGGAACTTTTGGGTGAGAGGCAAGTGCGCTCACCTCTCGACCATCAGTCATACGGCGTAAACCATAATTAGATTTTATTTCTCTGCTTTTGTCATGGTTATTAAGGCTATGTTTGACTAGCACAGACAACTGAAAATATACACTGAAATAATAGTTAAAATACTAAATTTCTTAAGACACATCTGCATGAATGGGGACGTGTAATAGTCCAACTGTTCTTTTTTGCTTAATTAAGATTTCACCTATGCGAATATTGTTTCCCCAATCAGGGCCGGTCTTAGACATTTGCCGCCCTATATTTTATACCGACTTTAAAGTGCCAGTGCCAGTTTTTTATAGAAAATAAAACTGAGTTGGGCGGAATTAGGAAAATAACAAGTAAGCAAAAATGAATAAACGGACGTACCATTCAGCACTTATTTTTTATACACTAGAACCTTCAGTGTTTAAAAATAATACGTAAAAAAGCTTGTAGGACTTAGACTAGGACACTTTTTGTGCGACTTCATTGCGGCAAAACTGTCGATTATTGAACGAAATGTTCACGGCGGTAATACAAATAATTAAAGAGAACACCCACAATGGATTCAAGAAGCTGTGGGATGAAACAAACAGCTATCAGCTTTCTAGGGGACTACTAAAATATCCCAACAAGAGTACAGCAATGGACTACCTGGCAATGTCCAGAAGGAACCTACGTTTTATAACGAGAATCCAGACTGGACACTGTCCGCTAAGAAAACATCTCCATAATATGAGATAAGCGAAACACCTCTCAGTAGAGGTTGTGAACAAGAAGACAGTTCAACATGTACCTTGTGACTGTTCTGCCGTCTCATCAATTAGAGAATCCATCTTAGGAGAAGGTTGGCCTACTTTGGCCAAATGTAAGGGAGATGCCCCCAAACAGCATCACCACCTATTTCGCTAGATTAGGTTGTTTGGAGGCCTAGGCGAGGGTTTGCCTGCAGGGAGGATGTACAAGGGACCCAATGGGGCCTAACTGCTGTGGCTCAATAATTCTTATTGATCACCCTCCCAACTAATTCCAGATGTATAAGTGTAAAGTTAACAAGAGTGTCGATCCATACCACACAAAAAAGGGGTATTAATAAGACTTGGACAATGCTCTCTCCAGCTACCATCCAATAATTTACTTTTATGCAAACGATTGACACAAAAAGAATCAACTAAAAGTTTAATATTTACGACTTTGTGGGCTTTTAGCTTGCCTGTCTGTATACATAATTAGAAATATATCATAAATAATTTCAGGCGTTGTAGAACTTGAAAATGCTTGAATCGTAACAAATTAATAATGAAATGATACAATTATTTTATATTCATACGTTCAGGCAAACCGTCCCATGCACTATGTACATGGTAAGGATACTTTTGTGACACCAAATCACTAAGTAATCTTCTAACGGCAAACGCGACGAAAAACGTAGAAGTTTACCGCCAAAATGACTGCAAAATGTGAAAAATTTACGCTCAAGAGTTGTGTCGCTCGGGCCAAATCTCTTTTCAGAAACTTTAATACGTAACATTTTACTCGTCCTCATATTTAATATGACGCATAAGATGCAGTGCTACACAACGCTGGTAATAAAGTTTTTTTTTCGTCGGTTTTCGAGGCAGTTGCCAAATATACGCCCTCCGGAGCGATATTCATTATACGTTACGTAAATTACACCCTGTGCTGCGGCATTCATTGGAGTTACATAAATAACGCTCCATGGAGCGATTTTTTTATGACAGTTCCCATAAATGAAATTTTTGTTACAGCTGTGAATGAAATTTTGTTGTTAAATTAGAAAAACATATATCCACGGGACGGTATTTATTACACTTACAATAATCACGTTCGGAGATCGAATTTTTTCAATAGTTTACAAAATTGAAATTTTCATTGCAGTTTCGCAAATAATTTGAAAAAACTTTCATCCACCGAACGTCGTTTATTGCAGTTACAATAATTACTCTTGAGGAATTGATATTTATGATCATTTGCAAAATATTGGATTTTCAGTGCAGTTACGCAAAATAAAATTTCGTTGTAAAATTGAGAAATATTAATTTTTTTTTCCTTGTACTTCCGAAAATATCGATATTTTTACGTGTTGCACACGGTTTATGCAAAATTTCATTATAGTTATGCAAAATTTCTTCGTTGAGATTTTTGCTGATTTCAAGTGTGATATGATTAGATATGATTTGGTAGGTTCTTTGACAACCTCACTCTAATACAGCGTCAACGTAGCCGGCCCGGGGTTGTGATGTAGGGGTGTGGCAGCAATGTCTACCGCACACAGATCAATCAATGAATCAAGATATGCCCCGTATCCCTGCGTATCAGTTTTATTTGCTACATTAGAGACTGTGTCTCCCTCTTTGACTGGAACATCATTTGTGGATAGTCCCTTTACAACTCCAACTTAAATGTGGACATTGGACGGCAGCATCATCCTACAACAACAATGTAGGCATTATAGGCATCGTCATTTTCTATAACCCGTTATTCGTAATGCTCACTCGCATTGCAAACGGCCACATTCAAATAATGCGACATTTGCACACAATTCTGCTTACCAGATTATTATCGTGTGCTAGATGCACCCGGCCATGAGTGGGTAACATTCCTGATGGATAGCCAACATTTCGATGTTTTCATGTGAATGAGATTCTGTTATCGCCACTATTACCGGCTTCATCCCGGATGTTTTGCAGTAGCCGCGCAGTATCAAAGTGTTATTATGTTTGTTCTCCCTGGTGAATCGAGAGCGGCTTAAAACACTCTTAGGGACCTCATAAAAAATTTAAACGCCGGTCGCCGAGTAGTTTTCTGTCTGCCGATACCGCAGGGATTGCTCTAGATTTTTTTAAATTGCTTTTAAAGTAAATATGACGTGTAATTATTTAAGCACATTATTTGAATTACGTCTGGCTATGTAGATATAGTAGAATTGTCAAAAACTTTGAAATAACTTTATAATGCAATTCCATTTGCAGTAAGTTGCCCCGTTAAAAATATATAACGGTGTGTGTGAGTGTGACTTTCATCGAGTATTGCTATATTTATATTTCTATAGCCCATAACATTAAAGTTTTATCTAAAGAAAAGTACCACTGTCAAAAAATTTGAGACGTGAAACTTCGCTTTAACTCAGTTTATTTCATAATAACCAAATTTTCATAAACTCATTTACCAAGTCCAGACTGATTTTAATATTACCTCATACAGGGTGTCCCAACAATGCGACAAAGTCCAATATCGGTTATATTAGAAGACTTTAGAAATTAGTTTTTTATGAAAGTGGTCTAGTGTCAAAAAGCGCACATTTTAAAAATATTTTGAAATATACAGGGTGACTCGCCACAGCGGAAGCGGAGCATCTTAGAGGTCATTTTTTTTATGGAACACCCTATATATTTTTATATTTATGAATTCAGTTAAAATTACCTTCCCAACGACCCCCTGAATAAATCTTCTTA
Organism: Leptura quadrifasciata; assembly: GCA_963675555.1. Lineage (NCBI taxonomy): Eukaryota > Metazoa > Arthropoda > Insecta > Coleoptera > Cerambycidae > Leptura > Leptura quadrifasciata. The sequence continues at coordinate 165,685,827 of OY776674.1, read as the reverse complement.
ATTAATAGCAATAAACACACAGAGAATTAATTTGTTAAACCTTGTTCCGACCAAAATTTTCATACTTTTTCGAATAACTCGACAACGCCATGTCAAAGACAAAAAATCTGGAGGTCGTCGGAAAGGTAATTTTGCACTGAATTCATAAATGCAAAAATATATAAGGTGTTTCCATTTAAAAAAAATTAGTATTTTCCTCCCGTTTCAATGACATATCACATGCCATATTTATTCATTGGTACTACGTTAGTAATTATAAAAACATTTTTTTAAAACCAATAATTTTTTTTTAACAAGCATTATACTTGCCATGGAGAAGTATAATTAAGTAAAACTATAAAATAATTCAATAAGTTGTTCAAATCTTTGCTATAATAAAACATTAACACAATTAAGAAGAATAAAGTAAATTCAGGTAACAAAAACAAATTAATAATAAAAAGAATATAGCACACAGAACATTTATATTTATCTAATACTCAAAATAATTTTTGAGATATCATATCAAGTGTTCAAAGTGTCCACCGCGATTTCTTATGCACAATCGAGCGCGGCGAAGCACTGCATTTAAAACATTACTCAGCATTTCGGGGGTAACTATAATACATGCTTGCAGAATTCGAGCTTTTAGGTCTTCTACATTTTGCGGTGTCGTCGAAAACACCTTACCTTTAATATACCTCCATAGAAAAAACCCATTGCAGTTATATCTGGAGAACGAGGGGGCCATCGAATAAATCCATTGGTACCTATCCAATATTGAGGTAAAATTTCGTCTAAATAATTTAGGCAAATCTGGGAATTGTGATGAGGAGCTCCATCTTGTTGAAAATATTGAAAGTTGTGTCGATTATCTAAAGGTAGGCCATTTGAAGATTCATTAAATTCATCCAATATCGGTTATATTAGAAGACTTTAGAAATTAGTTTTTTATGAAAGTGGTCTAGTGTCAAAAAGCGCACATTTTAAAAATATTTTGAAATATACAGGGTGACTCGCCACAGCGGAAGCGGAGCATCTTAGAGGTCATTTTTTTTATGGAACACCCTATATATTTTTATATTTATGAATTCAGTTAAAATTACCTTCCCAACGACCCCCTGAATAAATCTTCTTAATTAATAGCAATAAACACACAGAGAATTAATTTGTTAAACCTTGTTCCGACCAAAATTTTCATACTTTTTCGAATAACTCGACAACGCCACGTCAAAGACAAAAAATCTGGAGGTCGTCCGAAAGGTAATTTTGCACTGAATTCATAAATGCAAAAATATATAAGGTGTTTCCATTTAAAAAAAATTACCTCGAAGATGCTCCGCTGTAGAGAATCACCCTGTATATTAAAAAATATTTTTTAAATGTGCGCCTTTTGACACTATGACGTCTTCCCAGTTTGATATGTGTTTTCCAGGTTAATTTTTCATCTAAGTGAAGTTCGAGACACTTTATTTCGTTTTTCACCGGTATAGGAGCGTTGTTTATACTTGCGGACAGATGCCTGTTTTTGTGGTAAACGTTATTTGAGTAGATTTATTGTTATGACGTTACATTTTCAATGCTTAAGCCAGCGCTGTATTAGGTTAAGATAATTTTGTTGGACAAATCATATCCTCTCCTAAAACTCCCTGATCTTGCAAAAACACCATCAATCTTCATGGCTAACTAATAATATGAAATGAAACAAAACGAAGCTATAAGAAGCACAAGTCACTTTTGAGTAACATAAAAATGCTAGTTAAAATCTCCAAAACTTACGTGGTGCCTTCCTGCCATATCGATCGTTATAATAATAATAATAAATGTCTTTATTAATTTAGATATATAACAATAAAATAAGCCACTACAAAGTAACTACGACAATAAATAAAATGTTATAATATACAGGCTGTCCATTTTATCAGGGCCCTCGAGAATATCTCACTTAATATCAGTCGTACAAAAAAATTTATTTTCACGAAAATTGTGCCGATTTATATAACCTACAAAATGGTTTAAAGACATTTGAAATCCATGGCCTACTTTAAGAGTTATGGCGGAAAATATCGAAAAATACGGAAAAGGTCTAGGCCAAATATCTTCGTTATTTGAAGAGATACGAGAAAAATTCTAAGGCGAAATTTTTTTGCAAAACAGTGTTTCAACGAGGTTTTATTTTTTTTTTTTCAAAACCACTGTTTTTTAGATTTACTCTTCAGTCTGTTAAAAAAATTATTTTGAAACGGGCGGGAAATGGCACCATTAAATATAGTATTTTCCTCCCGTTTCAATGATATATCACATGCCATATTTATTCATTGGTACTACGTTAGTAATTATAAAAACATTTTTTTAAAACCAATAATTTTTTTTTAACAAGCATTATACTTGCCATGGAGAAGTATAATTAAGTAAAACTATAAAATAATTCAATAAGTTGTTCAAATCTTTGCTATAATAAAACATTAACACAATTAAGAAGAATAAAGTAAATTCAGGTAACAAAAACAAATTAATAATAAAAAGAATATAGCACACAGAACATTTATATTTATCTAATACTCAAAATAATTTTTGAGATATCATATCAAGTGTTCAAAGTGTCCACCGCGATTTCTTATGCACAATCGAGCGCGGCGAAGCACTGCATTTAAAACATTACTCAGCATTTCGGGGGTAACTATAATACATGCTTGCAGAATTCGAGCTTTTAGGTCTTCTACATTTTGCGGTGTCGTCGAAAACACCTTACCTTTAATATACCTCCATAGAAAAAACCCATTGCAGTTATATCTGGAGAACGAGGGGGCCATCGAATAAATCCATTGGTACCTATCCAATCTTGAGGTAAAATTTCGTCTAAATAATTTAGGCAAATCTGGGAATTGTGATGAGGAGCTCCATCTTGTTGAAAATATTGAAAGTTGTGTCGATTATCTAAAGGTAGGCCATTTGAAGATTCATTAAATTCATTTCTCAAAAAGTTTAAGTACCTTTGACCACTGAGGTGACCATCATAAAAATAAGGACCTACTAAATTGGTGCCTAAAATACCTATCCACACATTTATTGAAAAGCGATTTTGAAACCCAGTCGGTCTATGCTAGTGTGTATTTTCAGAAGTCCATTTGTAATGAATATTGCGATAAAAAAATCCATTATTAAAAAAATTTGCCTCGTCGGACTAAAGTATTTTACTACATATTCATGGATCGGCACGCTTCTTTTCCAACAGCCATCTTGGTTTGTCCCCCGCTTGTTTTTTGGCTTTATAACACCGGTAACCATTTTTCTTTAACATTTTTCTAGCACTTGTTTTATTTATATGACGAGCAATTTGAATTTCTCTTAATGATGTTTCCAAATTTTCTGTATTTTTATTTCTTACATAATTAATAACTCGGTTTAACTTATTTACATTATCAGTAACACTGTTCAACCCTGTCTTGTTCTTTAAAAATTAACCATTATTTTTCAGTTTCGTAGCTAATTTTCTGAGTTTTATTCGGCTGTAGTGCTTGTGGAAATCTGCTTCTATATTCTACTTGAGCTAATCCAGAGTTAAAATTGCATTGGCAATATGTAACGAACATATTATAACGATCAATGTGAGTGAAAATCATTTTTGAAAATTCTAAATTCTTAAACGAGTGTGATTGAGTGAGAGTTTAAGTATTAACTGAGATGATCTGTCAAAAAATTAAATTGTCAAGTTTGTTCATAGCCAACTATTTTAAAATAATTGAAATAATAGTGAAATCATGAAATACAAACAAATGGATATTATACTTAAATTAATTGGTAAAGACATTTTAACTTTCTGAGCAAGGAGTGACGCTTTTATGTAGGGCCTCTATACATTGGCACAACTGCGAATACTCTTTCCATAATTGCTCCATATTGCTTTCTTGATTATTATTTTGTTTCTGTTACCTGAGTTTACATTATTCTTCTTAGTTGTGTTAATGTTTTATTATAGCAAAGATTTGAACAACTTATTGAATTATTTTATCGTTTTATTTAATCATACTTCTCCACGGCAAGTATAATGCTTGTTAAAAAAAAATTATTGGTTTTAAAAAAATGTTTTTATAATTGCTAATGTAGTACCAATGAATAAATATGGCATGTGACATATCGTTGAAAAGGGAGGAGAATACTCTATTTAATGGCGCCATTTCCCGCCCGTTTCAAAATAATTTTTTTAACAGCTTGAAGAGTAAATCTCAAAATACAGCGGTTTTGAAAAAAATTGCTATTTGGCCTAGACGTTTTCCGCATTTTCGATATTTTCCGACATAATTCTTAAAGTAGGCCATGGATTTCAACTGTCTTTAAACCATTTTGTAGGTTATATATAAATCGGCACAATTTTCGTAAAAATATTTATTTATATTAAATTAAAAGGTGCAAGATTCAGACTAATAACGTCTGCTATTCTTCTTGAACCTTGGGCGGGGCAACATTAGTTATTATAATCCAAGTAATAAAAAGATTGCATCTTTTGGCTTTTTCTATTATATCAGGTTTGACATTATGGTATAACATACAGGTTTAAATTACATATTAAAATTTAGCCGGTCTTGTGTACACTTGAAATAAGTACTTACTGACTCCTCTCTTGTTCTGGTAATACTAAATCATGCAAATCATAGAGAGATAGCAATTGAATGGGTTAAATGTAAATCAATTTTTAGTATTGAATGGCCCCTGCTATGTAACTTTTAGAAACACTTTACTCTGTCATAGAAATAAGATGTCGAAAAATTATTCGTGAAATTTAAAACTCACATATACACATGTATAGAGTATGTATATAACAAACACAAGGCTATAGTAAAATTAAACCACACAACGCCAACTGTGAAATTAACTTTGCTCCTACAAATTCATTTGACTTTAATAAACAAATTTTAATCATTTAGTTTTTAATCTCGGCAGGTAAAATAAAGTAGAATGTATGACGAGCCGTTGCATATAATGAATCGTTTGTGGCTGTTATGAGGCGACTGTAGGTGTAGAGTTAAATTTAAATGATATTTATGAACGAGATTGACGACGTAGTTGGTCAAAACTCATATTGTTATTAACATATTACTTACCAACTATACAGGGTGTTGCATCATGAGAGGGACATAGCTTAATAGGAGGTAGAGAACATCAGTGGTAACCGGAACCTCCCATAGAAATGTCTCATTGGGCCTTCATTACGAAGTTACAGGGTGTTAAATAAGTTTTGGCCAAACCTGTTTTTTGTCATAACTTTGACAGGGAAATAACGGATTCATATTTGGTACGGCTAATGTACTAACGAGCCCCAAGAGGTACATGTATAAAAAAAAATATATCCAGGTCCGGACTCACTATAATTTATGTTTCTTCTTTGCATCAATAAAACATCACCCTGTATATATTTTTCTGAAATTTCGATACGATATTCGAAAAGAGCAAGAAAAAACAAACAAAATGGCCTATTTAATTTTTTTGTTACACCTTCGTGGTTATTTAAATACGTTGTTAAATGTGCAAGAAAATGGATTACAGAACCCTATTAAATGAGAGGCACGTGAAATAAATAGTTTTATAACTAAAATTTGCAAAAATTCTATTGAGCCTAGGTGGTCTGGGTGAATCCTAATTCCGGCATGTTTTAAAGGTCCATTTTGGTAAAAAAAACTGTGGTCCTAATAAGTAATCGGGTATGAAATAACAAAATTTTTAATCAATCACAGTAGGCTTGTTCAAAGTGACAGATAATAAAAAGAAATCTCCTAAACAGTTGAATAATTGTTTGTTAGTAATTTAATGTGTCAATAATCCGCATTTAGTTAGTGAAAACTTGTGAAAATATTTTAACTATGCCAGTAAAATTTACAAACGTGGAATATGCTGACATAATATTCATCTATGGTTTCTGTAATGGAAATGGTAGGTCGGCGGAAAGAGAATATCGGCTGCGTTTTCCTGGTCGTCGATGCCCTAATCATAAAACCTTTAGAACGGTGTTCCAGTATGCAAGACAACACGGAAAGTTTCCTACTTCTGCAGTTGTGGAGCGTGTTTTACAACAAGGTGTGCAGGAACAAAACAATATTATAAACGTAGTTCAAGAAAACCCAAATATGAGCACTAGACGAATCAGTTTGGCAACTGGTATTCCTCATTGACGAGTATGGAGAACCCTAAAAAGAGAACGTTACCATCCATATCATATCCAGCAGGTACAGCGTCTTCAACAAGGCGACGATATCCCCCGCCTGGCATTTTGTCATTGGTTGTCTAACCATCGCCCAGTCATTTACAGAACCTTATTTACGGATGAGGCACAATTTACAAGGGATGGAGTAAACAATTCACGAAATAATCATAAATGGGCACAGAAAAACCCACATGCGGTACGCCAACGCCGTTCGCAACACAGGTTTTCTGTAAATGTTTGGGTCGGACTTGTGAATAGACCTTTGATAGGGCCACATTTTTTTGAAGAAAGATTGAATGGTGAAATTTACTTTGATTTTCTTCAAAACATTTTACCGAATATGTTAGAAAATATCGGTATAAGAGGCATGTTGTTTCAGCATGATGGGGCCCCACCACATTTTAACCTTCAAGTAAGAGAACACTTAAACAATGTGTATCCTAATAGATGGATTGGACGCGGGGGTCCACATGAATGGCCACCAAGATCTCCTGATTGTAACCCTTGTGATTACTTTTTATGGGGCCACTTAAAAAACGAGGTTTATAGCATTGAAATTCAAAGTAGACAACATTTAATCCAGCCCATCGTTACAACCTGCGACGAAATACGGAATAATCCAGAAATGATACGTCGAGCAATTGGTGACCTTTCTAAACGCGCAAGAAAATGCACAGAATGTGGGGGAGGACATTTTGAAAATTTACTTTAGTGTCAATTACGTTTTATTTTTAAACACATTTAGTTATTGTTTTGTTATTTATTGTTAATTGAATGGAAAATATTTTATTTATTTAGATTTTAGTTTGTTCTCTTTTCCAATGTTTATTAAGTATAAAATGTTGATGATTTTCTTGATCAAAGTAACTGGTTGCTTAGGCCTAAATGGTTTAAATTATCTGTCACTTTTATTCTTTGAACAAGCCTATTGTGATTGATTAAAAATTTTGTTATTTCATACCCGATTACTTATTAGGACCACAGTTTTTTACCAAAATGGACCTTTAAAACGTGCCGGAATTAGGATTCACCCAGACCACCTAGGCTCAATAGAATTTTTGCAAATTTTAGTTATAAAACTATTTATTTCACGTGCCTCTCATTTAATAGGGTTCTGTAATCCATTTTCTTGCACATTTAACAACGTATTTAAATAACCACGAAGGTGTAACAAAAAAATGAAATAGGCTATTTGGTTTGTTTTTTCTTGCTCTTTTCGAATATCGTATCGAAATTTCAAAAAAATATATACAGGGTAATGTTTTATTGATGCAAAGAAGAAACATAAATTATAGTGAGTCCGGACCTGGATATATATTTTTTTTATACATGTACCTCTTGGGGCTCGTTAGTACATTAGCCGTACCAAATATGAATCCGTTATTTCATTCCCTATCAAAGTTATGACAAAAAACAGGTTTGGCCAAAAATTATTTAACACCCTGTAACTTCGTAATGAAGGCCCAATGAGACATTTCTATGGGAGGTTCCGGTTACCACTGATGTTCTCTACCTCCTATTAAGCTATGTCCCTCTCATGATGCAACACCCTGTATATTTGCAATTTTTTTGAAAGAAATTAACTGACCTCTTAAATGCATGTCAGAGGTGATCGAGTGAAGTCCGCCCATCAGCCTCTATCAACGCAACGATCACACGCGAGCCGAGTCCACATAAAATTTTACTTCAGTCTGCCTCGTGACCGAATATTGATTTATCGAAAATATTCCAGAAATATTACGCCGATCGGACATCATGAAATTGAAATCATCGAACTGATTTCCTTCGCCTATTCAGTAGGCATCATCAGGTAAATAATTCAAGTTGCAATTAAATCCCATGCCACGAACTCGAAGAAAGTACAATTTTGTATATGTGAATATTGTTTCGACACTTTGGCATCATTAGGCAGCTAAATCACCTAGAATTCGGGAGATCGGCGGCAGTTCAGATGACCAGACGCTGACTGTACGCTAACCAAGTGTAATCTCGTATTTTTTTATTGGCCCGGTAGACAAAAATGTTGCGTGTCGTTTGAGAAATGTTTAAGCGATGCCCATATATACAATTGTAATAGTATTTTCAATTTTAAAATCTTTTAATAATTAGTGATATCACAGCGAAGTAGCTAATTTGTTTGCCAGCACTTTCTCCCATACCTTCACAGCGGAATCTTCTGATGCTTTCCCAAACTATCCTTATGGGATATTATCTTCCGAGTAGAAACAAGCATGTGTTAAGGCTATTTTTAAGAAAGGGGATAAGTTCAGCTCTGATAATTTTCTTCCAATTAGTCTTACTTCCATTGTTGTCAAGATGATGGAATCAATCATTGTGGACAGGATGCGACCTCTTCTCCTTGCACATCAAATTATCTCTGCCGAATAACACGGGTTCATTCCAAGTCGCTCAGTTGATACGAACTTGCTGTGTTGTATACCAGATGATCTCTCAGATAGATCGTGGTGAATGCGTCGACATCGTATACCTAGATTTGGTCACTACTGTGGCAATGTATATATATTTAGACAATTATCTTAAATATTCCAATTATTTAACTTCATATTTGGCTATTTGCTGCAACAACTTTTATGAAATAAAATTGTTTCTGTGACTAATGTCCCAACGATAACAATTTCTGCTTTTTCTTTCACCTTCAACTTTCTGAAAATACAAGTAATAAACCAAACCAAATAATAATGATTTAATTTCAATCAAGTGCTCAATTAATAAACAGTGAGTTAAAATTTATAAGTTATTTTAATTAAATGAGTGATTAACTTTCTAAAGACAGTATCTGATCCGGTAGGAAACTTTGCATAAAGAACTTTAGTAGTTTAGTAGATATAATACAAACATAACGTAATTTGGATCTTAACTTTGTAAAATTAGATGATCACGTAAATGGCTAATTTGTTTATTTATCTTGGTATAAAATTAAGATAAATAATTACTGAGTGCGATTAAATTGACTTCTTGGTTACTTAACAATCAGGAGTTTTTATAGTAATTAAAGACGGGGGTGGATAAGTTGCTAAAGGCAGTAGCACATAGGAAGAAGAATATAGAATAGCATTTTGTGCACTTTGTACGTAATATTTGAAGCAGCATCTGATGAAGGAAAAAGTTTCAACTGAAACATCAATTACTTCAAGCTTTACAGCTACACTATCGTGCCTCGTAATTACTTCAAGCTACAAATGCTAATAATATACGTATGGTGAATAACTTAAGCGAATAGGAACAAACAGTTCTACAATAGCTAGAAATTTTTTAAAAAATTGCAAGTAAACTAGATAAAAAGGCCTATAACTGAAAATTATTTTCCAATATACGGGGCCAAGACGAAATTACAGGACCAAGTGCCTTTTCTTAAAATGGAATGTTATGTATATCAGTACATTTTTTGAAGCCTCTTCCTAGACTCCATTCATTCCTATATTAGCATTGAATATCTCCCAATCACTTGGAAGTCATGAATTTTTTTGTTAAAATAATGCAATCTGCAGCTGGATATTAAAAAAATCACCCCAGTCACAATTATGGGTTTTAAGAAAAACTTAAATGAATACCATTACCATTAAAACTATCTTTATTTATTATAATTACATATCATTATTCAGTATTTTATTTATCTCAACATTATACAATTTACAATATTATATAGCCAACGCGTTACTAACATAATTATGTCGCAACAGCGACGGACGGCAGGTGTTATGCCAGGAGATTTTGTACTGAACTTTCAATAGCTCTGGTTTAGTTACGGCTTTTTCCAATGGTGAAGCGTGTTGTCTGTTAGCGATTCTATGCAGATCATGATCATAGAATTTTTATATTCTTGTTGGATTAATTTTTGTTGTATATTTGTAGGAAAACATACGAAAACCTACTTAAATGTAAAAGAATTTACAATTAAAATTACACCGATGGTATAAGGGTAGGAAAAATTTTCTTGTTTTTTTGTTTATGTTTTTAAGATTTTTATAAAGGGGTAGGTGTGGAAAGGGACGGAGGGAACCCTCTTAGTCTGTGTAGTCAAATTTTATGTGTTAAGTCTATTGTCATAGTCTTTCGTCATATAGAGGTAGAGTTTGATGTATGAGTCTGTGTGGATGTGTGCTGTTATCGTGTATACGTACGTTAGTCTTGTCTCTAGTTAGTACCTATTGCTGTATTTTTGTTTTAAAAAATTTCTGAACTGTATCTATAATGTAGTCTTTTATCATCAGGATTTTGCAATCTCTGTGTAATACAGCAATCGGCGTGTATCTATTATTAAGAAGTCGTAGTATTTTGTTCTGCGTGGTCTGAAGTCTTTTGTATTGCGCGTCCGAGATTGTGTTCCAGGACGCGCAAGCATATGGCATAATTGGTCTCAGTATTACTTTGTATATAGTCAGTTTGTTGTCCTTCGTCAGTTTGCTGCGTCTATTTATCAAAGGGTAAAGTCTACTTAATGTCGCGTATGTACTGTTAATGGTTCTTGTAATGTGTGGTCCGCAGCGCAATCTCGTATCTAGGGCTACCCCTAGATATTTAACTGCGCTATGTTTCACATGTTGCCCATTTTGATTGACACACATCTCTATGCGCTTTTGAAATGAGGTTCCCACTGTTCCTAAAACTGTCTGTGTGATAGATGTAAAGGCAGTTATTATTATTCTTTCCTTCAGAGTTTGTACTATTGTTGGTGTATCTCTATAAACAATATCCTTCACGTATCTCCATAAAAAGAAATCCATTTTTGTAAGACCTAGGGATCTAGCAGGCTATTTAGTGGGTCCATTTTTTCCAATCCATTGATTAGGGTAGGTATTATTATTTAAGTGGTCTCTAACTGCATTTTGCATTTAAATAATGTGGTGGAGCACCATCTTGCTGAAACCACATCCTATTTCGAATTCGTTCAGGGAGATTTACCAATAATTGTGGCAGATAGTTTTCCAAAAAATGAAGATAAATAGCACCAGTCAATGTATTATCAGAGAAATGTGGCCCTATTACATGTTCTCCAATAATTCCTGCCCAAACGTTTATAGACCATCTGTGATGGTTATCAACTTGCATAAAAAAGCGAGGATTTTCCGAAGCATAATAATGGAAATTGTGTTTATTAACAAATCCATTTTTATGAAAAGTTGCCTCATCACTGAATAAAACAGTATTGAAGAAGTTGACATCATGTTGCATTTCACCTCTGGCCCAATTACAAAATTGTAGGCGCTTTTGTAAATCGTCATCAGATAATTCCTGGTGCATTTGAATATGATATGCATGCAACTTATTTGTTTTTAAGATTCGACCCACAGACCGTCTACTTATTCCTACTTAAAAAAAAAATGTTTTCTTAAAATGTTTTCTTAACTGCCTCTCAAGTTACCGAAGTAACTCCCTGGAAGATCTCAAGGATCTTGTGCTAGGCAAAGAGAGACGAGGCCCTACAGTTTAATGTGGACTCCGAACCACTATTGGGGCAATTTTTTTAAATGAAAAATTGTTTCGCCTTGTGGGAATCAAACCCGCTTCGCTAGGCAACTCAGTTTGCTAGCCAATTACCAATTAAAATATTTTTATTGAATATTATATGTACAATATATTTCATTTAGCTCATTTTTCCCTAGTTGACATTATAATCCTGCACGATGTGCGTTATAATAAAAACCTATCTAATTAAGTTGTGCCTCCATAGAATAGGATGGCCGATGTGCTGCCGGAAAATGGTAGCTCCTCCCGAAATTCTAAATTACTATTGTGTTTTCTATTTTCCAATAATATAAATAGAGTTTTCTGTATTTCCTGCAATGTAGTATAAAAATTAAAATTAAAGTTACTTTGTGGAGTTGGAAATGAAATTTAAGCTGTATTTTGGCAGGAAAATAATCTACTGAAAAACCTGCTTCAATAAATGTGTAGTCATATAACTAAAAACCGATTCTGCAACAATAAAATAAAATATATGTACAATTAAAATGAAATGAAATGAAAAGTATTCTGTGTTAAGTTAAAATTAAAAGTTATTCTGAATCTAAATCAAATGAAAAGAAAAGGGGTGTGAGGAGGGGAAATGAAAGGTGGGATTGTCCGGGGGTTATGTGTCTAAAAGGTTTTGTGTGTGTATGTTACGTCAGGCTCGTACGTTGTAAATAGGTAGGTTTTGGTGAAGTAACTTGTGGGCGTGGGGGGGGTCATTGTGTCGACATCTGTTAGTCAGGTCACGTGTCAGTACCGATCGCTGAATTTTGTGAGCAAAGAATTTTTGTGCCGTGTCGTCGATGTATTCAGCGATCGGCGTGTAGCGGTTGGCGTTAAGTAAAAGTCTCAGTATTTTGTTTTGAATTGTCTGTAGTCTTTTGCATTGTGCGTCTGAAATACAATTCCAGGACGCACAGGCATACGTCAGTATTGGTCTGAAGATCACTTTGTAGAGAGTCAGTTTATTGTCCGTCGAAAGTCTGCTCCGTCTATTCACTAATGGATACAGCTTGCTTAGGGCTGCGTATGTTCTCTGCAACGTTGACGTGATGTGGGGTCCGAAGCAGAGCCTTGTATCCAGAGTTACCCCCAGATACTTAGCTCTGCTTCTTTCCTCAATCGATTTGTTATTTATTTTAATTTTAGTGAACGTATTCACATTAGTGAATTTACGGTGTAGCGTTATGGTCTCTGTCTTGTTTTCGTTAAAGTGGATTTTCCAGTCGGTATTGTATGTCTCTAGTTTAGTGAGGTGACGCCGTATCTTTTGGACGGTCGTTTCCGCATAGAAAGACCGCCCGCAGATAACGGCGTCGTCAGCGTATAGTAGGAGGTTAGTCGTGGGAAGGGTAGGGATATCTGAGAGGTAAATATTGTAAAGGGTTGGGGAAAGGATGGCCCCTTGAGGGACTCCTGCTGATATGTATTTTAAGTTAGACAAAGAATTGTTGATTCATACGGCAATTTTTCTATGTGTTAGAAACCTTTTCAAAAGTGTGGTGATATACATAGGGAGCCGATATATTTCGTTCAACTTATAAAAAAGTCCGTTATGCCAGACAGTATCGTACGCCTTTTCTGTATCCAATAACAGCAACGCAGTGCATTGTTTTCTGGTAAATCCGATGAGAGTTTGCTAGCCAGTCGCTTTAACACACTGAGCTACCATTCACTTCTCTTCGACTAACATGGGGATTCTCAACCATTGCCAGCACCACAGAAAACTCATTTTCTTCGTTCACAACACGTTTTATTCTTTCACATTTTTTATATTCCACATTTCCAGTTTCCAGAAATCTATCAAGAAGGTCTTGGAAGCTGATAACATCAGGAATCCTTCTTTCAGGATAATGGTGATAAATTATATTGGCAAGTAAACAATTTCTGCCTGACTCGCCCAAAACAAAAGTCATGTCTACAAGTTCCGCTTTATTAAAATTCATATTGTAAAATTCCGAATACTTTAAATTCAATACAAATTGTAACGACCAATAAGTGTGATAAATGCTCCTTTGTACACGACAATTTATACCAAACTGAGGTTTTATTGCTTGTCGAATAACGAAAACAGCAAAAAAAAGTACAAAAAAACAATACAGTTAAGGACCGGTTAAATATTATTTACTCATTCCAATGGATTGGAAGAAATGGTCCCACTAAATTGCCTCATTTCAAAATTGTAAAATGGGCAATACGTCGAACATTATAAATGTTTATAATGAATTATTTGAGGGAACCTTTTTATAAGTTTATTCTTGAATTTGGCACTTATTTATTTATAAAATGAAAATGGTTGCAATTAATCATAGGGTAGTACTTACAAAAAATTTTCGTTTTTCATTTCTACATCATATCATCGAAAAATATACAGGGTGTTCTATTTGAAAAAAATGAGAAAATTCAATTTAAAATGTTCTTAATTGAAAAATAATGTTTGGCCATCCTGTACATTTTTAGGAAATAAATATGAATCAAAAACATTAATTAGATGTCTCGTAACTGGTATTCACATAAGTTTTTCTTAAAACCCATAATTCTGACTGTGGTAATTTTTTTAATATCCGTCAGCAGATTGCCTTATTTCAACAAATAAATTCATTACATCCAAGTGGTTGGGAGATATTCAATGCTAATATAGGAATGAATAGAGCCTAGAAAGAGGCCTCAAAAAAGGCACTTGGTCCTATAATTTCGTCTTGGCTCGCCCTGTATGTTCGAAAATAATTTCCAGTTATAGACTATTGCCCCACCCTGTATATAATATATGTATACTTTAGTATATTCAGATGCCAAGCTAATGTTAACTAGAAAGTTAATATTGTATGAAAACATAAAAAACCTCGACAAAAAAATGATGTAAAAAGTGACCCTTCCAGGAATGTCACCTATACATTTTTCAGACATGATTGATAGCTTTGTCCCAGAAATAATTTACCAGACCAGTAAGCAACTACAAAAAATCTATATGAACAGCAGCTGGAGTCCATATTTTTAAACAGTGAACTGTTTCTAATATGCTATATTTATTAAATGCTACTTAATTTGACACCCTTTATAAAAAATCGTGTCAAAGGATGATTAAAACATATTTCTAAAATTCTCCCCTAATGGATGATTGTTATACATAAAATTGTACTGAATATAAATATCCGGTTCAAAGAAAATACATTTTCTTCATCAAAAGACACTTTAATGGACTAGTTTTGTGGACTTAAACTGTCATGTCTCTGACACTCCATCTGAGCGACAGTAAAAACTATTAACTTGACTAACTATGAGTAAGAAAGCTAGTTTTATCTTGGCTCTTATTCCGATATGCAGATTTGTTAAATTCAGTTTTTTATCCATGCATTCAATCCATATTGCTTTTCTATATAACCACTCGAAAACATACATATACTTCTGCTTTGATAAATTGTTTGGAAGTATATCAAAGGGAAGCTTTAGATCATAAGTTGACATAAAGTTTGATATTTTTTTGATTGAACACTTGTATAATGTAAGAGTCTTCTACTCAGAGCGATGTATCTACGGATACCGTATCCTAGGGGAGATAGCTTATTAATCAAACAAGAACGGAGAACGTATAAACTTTATGACTAAAATATAGTTCTTGTTTTCGCATTGGAATCGTACACATATACTACAAGCAACGCATCTACCACAGCTGGCAGATTCTATGTTGAGATTGGCAATATTAATATGTAATATGGTATTTGCTTTATTAATTTTGTGTTATTTCTTTAAAACAGTTTGGAAAATATGTATTGTTATTGTTGAGATTTGAGAACAATGAATCTAGTTTGTTATTTCAAGACGGTCAATGTTACAGAAAATTAACATTTGACTGTATCATTAGGTACTTATAAAAATAAAATATATTTTCTCAATATACAGGATGTAACGCAAATTATCCGAAAAATTTTAACCATGCATGCACATTTAAATAAGAAGTCGGTTTCTTGAAAAAAAAAAGTAATAAAATTCCAACACAGAAAAAGATACAAATTGTTAAAGTTACAAATTAATGAAAATGTCTTGGTCACTGATGAAGCATTTTTACGCGTAATGGTATAACCAATCTACATAATATGCACGTTTAAACCATTGAAAATCCTCATCAAGTAGTTCGGAATCACTTTGAACATCGATGAACGCCAAATTGGTCCGTTCATATTGCCAAATCAGATGGATAGTCTGCAACATCTGGAGTTTCTCCGTAATGAATCTTCCTGGTTTTCTTGAAGATGTGCCCTTGGAGGTCCGAAGTCGGATGTGGTTTTTACATGATGGTGCGCTCCCAAATTATCTTTTAGTAGTCCAAGGTTACTTGACCCAATTAAACTGAATACGTTGGATCGGACGGGGTGGACCTGTAGCTTGGCCTCCGCGGTCCCCGGATCTAAATCCTCTTGACTTCCTTTTGTGGGAATATTTAAAAAATGAAGTCTACCAAACCGAAGTTGACAATATCGATGTATTACGTGAACGTATCACAACAGCTGTCCATAATCTGCGTTTTCGGGAACGGCAGGAAGGGAGAACACTTCAACTAGTGTGATAAAATTGGATTAGACGGATTCAGGTGTGCTTGAATGTCAATGGACAGAACTTTCAACAGTTTTTATAGAAATTATGCGTTATTTTAACATTTCCATTAATTTGTAATTTTAACAATTTGTATCTCTTTTTGTGTTGGACTTTTATTAATGTTTTTTAAGAAATCGATGTCTTATTTAAAGGTGCATCTCTGGTTAAAATTTTTCGGGTAAGTTGCGTTACACCCTGTATATTTATGTTATTCAATACCAAATTATTGAAAACTCACCAGGTTATGGAGTCAGTCACGAAGTGTTATATTTAACTTGGAAAGTGAATTAGAAAAAAGTAAATGGGCTCGGCAATCCGAATGGTTCTGGTCTGCCAGAGCAAAGCTGCTGCGTTTGGGTACCAGCGCCTGTAAAAGTTGATGGTTGGGACATGATACTAATTTATAAAAGATATATTAGAGACTATTTAAAACGATGAAATAAACACAATCCACTATCGGTACTTTTCAATCTGTGTATGAAAAACTGCTGTCTCCCAGATATTTGGAAACATTCAAAAGTGTGCCCAGTTTTCAAAAAAGGCGATATAAATGACATCTCCAATTTTAGACCTATATCTATTCTGTGCAATTTTAGTAAAACTGTTGAAATCTTACTACGTGATACTATTTACTTTAGTGTTAGTGCCCAATTATTGGTGTGTCAACATGGCTTTATGAAAGGGCGCTCCACCACCTCCAATTTAACTTGTATCACCCAGTATATCTCAGAAGCCATTAACCAGCGTAGGCAAACGGACGTAATATATACTGACTTCTCTAAGGCATTCGACAGACTGGATCACACTATATTGCTAAATAAATTGTCTGATTTTGAATTCTCTTTTCAATTCATTTCATTTTTTTCACTCCTACCTGTCAAATAAGAAGCAATATGTTGCTTATAGTGGGTTTCGGTCTGTCGAATACATGGTATTCCGCAGGGATCAATTCTTGGACCCCTGTTATTCAACATCTTCGTAAATGATATCGTGAATTGTATTCAAGTATCCTGTTTGCTGTACGCTGACGATCTTAAAATATTTAATACAGTCTCATCTCTGGAGGACTGCGTCACACTGCAGGATAGTCTAGCACGCATATGCAACTGGTGTACTCGAAACAAATTATATCTAAACGTGTCAAAATGTAATGTTATGACCTACACAACTAGTGCAAGGTCGGTTATTTTCGACTATAATGTAGATGGCGCAGTGCTTCAGAGACCTGATACCCTTGTAGACCTTGGCGTAATCTTTGATAAAGAGCTTACATTTGTACCGCATGTAAACAATGTTGTAGCCAAATCTTTTAAAACTCTGGGCTTTATAATCAGAATGAGCAGAGATTTCTCAAACATTTGTACGCTAAAAATCCTCTATTTTGCTTTTGTCCGGTCTAAACTAGATTATGCATCTCTCGTCTGGAATCCCCATTAAAATATTCACATTGACGCCTTGGAGAGTGTGCAGAGACGATTTGTAAAATTGCTCTGGTTTAAGTCGAATGGAGTATACCCGGAGGTTGGCTTCCCGCAGCAAGAACTCCTAGCTAGATTTTCTATACATTCTTTGGTTACCAGACGCGAATACTTTATTTTTATACAATATTGTTCACAGCAATATACACTGTCAAGACATTTTAAGTCAATTAAATTTCCGCGTTCCAAATTTGAATTCCAGAAGTGCACAAACTTTTTACCTCTGCATCCCACATTCTAATGTTTTAAAATTCTCTCCTCTCCATATTATGTGTAACCGAACACAAAAAAAACTGTGGACTGTTTGACATTTTCCACAGCTCAATCAATGATATTAAAAAACTCTTTAACCCTACTTGAACTTTTGTTTTTCCTTGGTTGGTAATTTCATTTTATACTTTTTTGTATTTTGTATTGTGTATTTTTTGTATTCTTTCTCTATATGTATTTTTTTTTGTTTGTTTTGTACCTGTACCATACTGCTATGTAATGCTAAATTTGTGTATTTGTCCTGCTCTCTAAATGGGTTTACCTGTTGAGCAGTGTATGTAAATAAATAAATAAAATAAATAAATAAATAAAATAACTTGGAGAATCAACAATCAGCTTTTTTATCATAGGATAGCATGGCCATACTCATATATTAGCGTCCATAATTTCTTGTTGATATGAATCCTGTAAGTCATATAATGATATATTTTGTGTCATAATTTTACGAGGAATTATTTAAAAATTTCAGAAAATACTAAAGATCTTATACTTTAACGGTTTCTACAAATATAACAAAATTATTAACAACAAATGCATTTACCTGTAGAAGTGTCGGTCTCGTCATTGTTACTAATATCGGTTAGTTTATCTGGTAGGTGGTCACCACCGTACCAATGTGGAATGTACTTATTTTCTTCTAATCGCCAACCATTCTCAAGAGGACTCAAAGATGTTGGAGAAGAATTAAATGCATTAGTCCATAGATTTGAAATATATCGAGCTCATAAAATTTACCGATAGAATTCTGATTTACAAGGTGGTATGTTGGATGATTCCAAATTTTTTATAGATTTGGAGAACGACTTATTTCCTTTATGGTCACTGTAGGTTTTGGTAAATATTTGTAATCTGCATTCCCATGTGCTTTGCCATGGTAAAAAGTACTCTTGGTTGCTATAAGTAGCCATTGAAATTAATTTTACTCAATATGTCAGAAACTTGAAACAAATTATTAGTACAAAACGACACAAAACTGAGGATAGTTATAAACTTCGTTAAAAATACAAGAAGTACGAAAGTGTGTGCATGACAGCTGTCAATGATGTCACTAACAAACGAATGACTGTGGTTCTGATTTCTTTTCAGACGATAGCGTGGTTTTGTTGATAGAACGCCTATATTTAATTTTTGATTAAATGAAAAAGTTATTGCCGATTGACTAGTCTTTTGTCTATTTTTAGTGCCTGGTAAAACTTGATGGTATGTATGATATTGCCGCTTAAAGAGGATAATAGATAAATTTTAAAAGTAATTGTAATATCTAGATGCATTTTTTTAAAATTTTGTGAGACTACGAAAATAGACATTTTTAATTACCATTACAATTTTCTTCTAACAAATGTCATTTTTTTTAATAGACGACAAAAACTTTTTTTTTTTTGTTTTTGTTGGAAGTTCAAGTATCTCAGGTAAAGAAAAAAATATTGCAGAATTTCAAAAGTTAAATTTGGTACGTAATACTTAAATGATGAAATACGGAGATTTTTTTAAAAGTACAAACTCAGCAATATAAAAAAACCGCAGCATTTTTCATACAGCTATGTTTAGTCATATGATGCCAATATCTAGATGCATTTTTTTAAAATTTTGTGAGACTACGAAAATAGACATTTTTAATTACCATTACAATTTTCTTCTAACAAATGTCATTTTTTTTAATAGACGACAAAAACTTTTTTTTTTTTGTTTTTGTTGGAAGTTCAAGTATCTCAGGTAAAGAAAAAAATATTGCAGAATTTCAAAAGTTAAATTTGGTACGTAATACTTAAATGATGAAATACGGAGATTTTTTTAAAAGTACAAACTCAGCAATATAAAAAAACCGCAGCATTTTTCATACAGCTATGTTTAGTCATATGATGCCAAGTGACCTCCTCTACCTCCCTGTTCAGGGTCAGCATCACCTTACCAAACACCCTGTATATTTGGTATAGAAGCGACTTCAAGACATGGAACAGCAATATAGTTTGAATCTTACAAAAGGGAAATATATAACATTAAAATAGTTTCCTCAAATTTAAATAACTGCAGTCACGAAGAATAAACCTTAAATATTTACAGAACTTACTTAATATAAGTACTAATTACATGATCATTAAATGTCAATTTGCAGTCGAATACTACACCCATTATTCATTACCTTGCGTTTATCAATATTAAAAGGTAATTAATTTTCAATAGACCAATTAAATATTTTTTTGATGTCATCTTGCAACTACAAGCGTCTTGGTAATTTCTATTTGCTTAGACATTTTCATATCATCGACAAATAACCAATGAATATTTTACGGTACCTACAAAATCGTTTATGAAAATTAAAAATAAAAGTGGGCTTAGATTTGACACCTGTGGAACTCCTGCATCTGATCTGTAGTAATCCGACTCGAAATATTTATCATTATATACTGTTGCCGATTTATCAGGTAGGTAAACATAAATGTTATGAAATCAGTACAGATGGAAAAGTTTCTAAGCTTATTTAACGATAGACAGTGGTCAACTTTAAGAAATGCTTTCAAGGTTGGTATAGATCACGTCCACTTGATTATTATTTGTCAAACATCCATCACAAAGTTCACAAAATCTGATAGACTTCCATTTACTGAACCTTTTTCCTGGAACCCATATTAAAATTTTTATATTTTGTTCTTAAAGTAGTCATAAAGGTAGAAATATGTAATGGTCTCGAATATCTTATTTCAATTTCACAATATAGTAATGGGACGATAAATTATAGCTTCCCTGCGATCTACACTTTAAAAAACAAGAGTAATTTTTGTTATTTTCAATTTACCCGAAAATGTTTTATTTCTAAGAGCAAAATTAGATATTAATGCTAATGGGTTAACAAATGCTTCTTTGAAACAATTAATTACATAACTCTGTACATTATCATATCCCATACCCTTTTAATTAGTATTTTTTTGCTTACTTTCTTGAACCCTAGACAAATGTTCGATATTTTTCTAACCTTAGTTAAATTTTAGATCGTTTAGATACGTTTACCGGCATCTATGCGAAATAAGGACTGCTTGAGAAACGAAGCGTAAATCGCAATCCGACAGCATTTTATAAACGCCAAGTCTATTTCACAGCAATTTTAAGTATTTCAGATAGAAAAGTGTTCGTAAGTACATATGAAAGGGAAGAAAAATTGAAAATAACTTGAACAGACTGCAGCATTAGAGTCACTTCAGAGTTTCATACACAATTCTAGACAAATAAATAAAAACTAATGGAACTGAACATTTCGCTGCTAAAGAAGGATAAAAAATGACTTCTCTTAATTATAAAATGGAAGTACCAGAATGGAACACGTTTACTTGCCTGTTATAAGATATTAAGCAACAATACAGAGAAATATCTACAAGCAAATAACCGTGCTTAGAACTGTTGTGAGTCTGTAGTTGCTTTTTATATAAATTTTTATCTGTAGTATCAAAATCTGCAAACAATATAATACAGTCGAGTTCCCATGTTTCAGCAGAAAATATAGATTTTTTTTCAGCATTAGTTTTTTTTACTTCATATTTATTTTAATAATATTTTTCAGTGATTCAGTTGTTTTGCAAAATTAGGTAATTTAAATTAAAAAATACTGCCAATCTTCATATCTTGTAGTTCTTCTTCTTCATATTCATTAATCACACCTGATGGTTAGTTTTGATGTAGTTAGTTTTTTTACCAATGTTCCGGTAGATGAAACCTTAAAAATGGTTAAAGATAGGTTGCTGAATGATAATAATTTGGAAACTAGAACTAAATTAAGTGTAAAAAGCATAATGGAACTATTAACAATGTGTATAAAAATAACCTATTTTCAATTGGAAAATGCGTTCCATCAGCAGGATTTTGGTATGGCAATGGGGTCTCTATTATGACCAATTTTAAGCAACATATTTATGGAGAACTTTGAGAACACACATGTTCAAAATTGTATAAACAAACCGGTTGTCTGGTGGAGACATCTTTGCAATTTGGTCTCATGGTGTTGATTTACTAGATAGTTTTTTTGAAAAATATAAATAGTAAGAAATCGTCTATTAAATTCACAAAAGAAGTAGGGAGCATGAATGAACTACCGTTTTTAGATGTTTTAATTAAAATGGTAGATAATACAATTGAAACAAGCGTTTATAGAAAATCAACACATACTAATAGATATCTACATTTTAACTCCAATCAATAAATTTTAGAAGGGGTGTTGTAAAATGTTTATACGATAGGGCCAAAATAATTTCATCTAATAATGAAATATTAAATAACCAGAAAAAATGTATCAAAGAGGTTCTAGTGCAAAAGTAATACCCTGAAGCATTTGTTGATAGAGTTTTCATAAATGTTGAAAATAGGGACAATCAGGTACGACAAAAACCTGAACGTTATTATATAGCAACAATTCCTTATGTATATGGACTATCGGGGAAACTACGCCGTATAACGGGGAACACTTTGAGATCCATTTTAACAAAAACAAAACCGATAAACCGGGGGCAGAATTCAAAAAACTATGGGTGAGTCATCCAGACCTTTCAGTGTGAGGTTGGATGAACACCAGAATTACATTAGAAAGAATGACATTCATAAATCAAAGATTTGTTAATATGCTTAGGAAAACGGACATAGAATAAACTGGGACTCGACAAATATTTTAACAAAAGAAGCAGATACCAAAAAAAGAAGAATTAAAGAATCAGCAATAATCTTATTAAATGAAGATAAGTGCGTATCGAATTTTTCTGTAGATATTTGTACAACCTGGCTACCAATGTTAAAAGAAGAACTTAACAAACTCAACATTATCTAAAAGAAAATATCATCAGTTCTATGTTCTTTGTAAGTAGTAAGTATCTATGGGAATAACATAAACAGAATCTTAAAGCTGTGTATTTGACATACACAGCAAAATAAGAGTTCTTCCAAAAAAAAACTTTGAAAACGGAAAGAGATTACTTTCCGAAACGTCAGCAAAATACATTATTTCTGTGATTATTCCGATTTATATTATTTGCAAAACATAACCTCTGACTGTTCCTTTGGCGTAAACGTCACGGGCGCAGAGGCTTTTTTTTAATAATTCTATTATTTTATAGATTCGGTGATTTGTTTTTGAAGATGATAATAATACATAGGAAAGAATATCTGCTAGGATATAATCCAATTTATAACATTGAAACAAAAATAATAACTATATTAATTATAAAGATAAGGACATAACTCACCTATATCTAACATATGTAAAAACCGAATGCGAAATCTTTCTCTATCGGATCCGATCTTTTCCGGAAGGTTGTCACGACGCAGTGGCCTAGTTTATAGGTTTGCATTCCGATATTTAATTTATAATCAGGAAAAATATGTAACGAGGTTCGTGCAAATTATCGTTACAACCTGCAGCATATTAAATGTCCAATACCCTAGTAAATAGCAAATGTAAGCAATTTGGAGATTCGTTTTAAACGCCTCGCTGGAGTGCACCGAATTGCGCCATTAAGGTCAGTTAATATGCCGTCTGCAATCCAGTCCATTTCCGGGATGGGTGAAATACTAGTTCTGACTTCTAACGGCTGCCAAGGTCGGAATATCTTTGGAATTCCAAAATATTTGCTTTGAACCCTAATTGAAATAAACCGTAGCAAGTTATTGAAGTTGACGGTAATATTATCCGGAACATGTACTTCAGCGGATTACATTTTGAAGTTGGAGTAATGTAAAATTACTTATTCATGCATTCAGGCTGATAAAATAGTATATTGCGTTATATAATCAAGCAGTGATATACGAGCGAGTAGTCTAGGAGCTGCAACAAATGTTTCACCTTCGGCTTTAGTAGATGCCTCATATCAATGAACTAGGCTGGGGCCGTTACCTTTTTGAGATGAAAAAATTAATAGCAGGCAACGGCCGGCTGGAACATATAGTTGAGGTCATAAACAATGAAAAAAACTTTGGAACTTGAGATGAAGGGAAGTAGTGAAATGGGGTGCTATTTAAGGGATGAAAACAGTTTTTCGTGATTTGTGGCGAAACGTGACCTCCTAGAGAAAAGTTTTTCATACAAAAGATAATAAAAAAATCTAAAACTTTTATTTTATATATTTTTCGACATAACCTCAAAGTTTGCGAGAAAATGACGAAAAACCGATTTTTCTGTTTTTATTTTTTTCTCACTTGAAAATTATTTAATTTAAATGAAACTTTGTGAAAGTACCTAATTGTTTGCATATAATAAGCATGAATTTTTTCAATTATGGGAAATAAATATTTTTCGAGATTTTACCATTTTTCCGAGAAAACATCCCTATCTTCGGCGAGCAATTTTATTGATTTTTTTTTGCATTTTGATGTTCTACTAGTGCTCATTTTTTTCGTCGAGATGTCTACTTTCAAATGGTATGTCGATGTTAGTGATTTATTGTCATTTAGCAGCTTAAAATTAAGAAAAACCGAGAAAAATTTTTTTCGAATCTCGAATTTGTCGATTTTTTTCATTATTTTCAATATTTTAGCATATTTATGTTAATAATTCATAATATTTTAATGAAAAAACTTACTTTGGTATAAAATAAATAAAGTTGAATGAATTCCATCACGGAAAGGTAGGGAAAACTTCATGAAACTTAACATTTACATGGAAATCAATAGTACTTTGGAGCGAGCGTAGGTGCGTCTTTACTATGTACATACTTCGGTATGCGATGTAAAGCAACGACAGGCGCAGTTAGTACTTGGATGGGTGACCATTCCAACGAAGACCGCCTCCTCGCCTCACACATCTTCCAGCGGCTTGTATATCAGTGTATACGCGGAAGCTATACAACCTTAGGCGAGGGTTGTATAGGAGATATACCATCCTTCGGAGGGGATGTAAAGCCGTCGGTCCCTTGTCTATTAAATGTTAGGCAAGTAAAAGATCCCTACTCTTCTTAAGGGAAGAGGTTCGGCAGAATTCCTGGTTGGGGGTAGCTCGTCTACAGGCGTCGGTGTTAGGCCTCAGTAGCGGAAATAGGCCGACGTTAAATAAATGTATAAAAAAAATAGTACTTTATTAATTTTCATAAGCTACAGTTAAGTTTCGAAAACATTATATGCATATTAAATTATTCTAAATACATATGATAAAATACAACATACAATTTATTTATATTGGCTACGAATTCTTTACTTTATTTACAAATATTTACTTTATTAATATTGGTTGTGTATAGCTTATAAAAAGAAAAATCAATAAAATGATTGTTAAAATCTAATCAATTTGAGGCCTTTTTTGTTGTGGTTCGTTTTCTTCATCGATCAAACTCTCAAATTCTATATTATCTTCAAAATCATTGGCATTTTCAGGCTCTTCAATTTCGATGTCATTATTCTTTGCTGGCTCTTCATCAATATCTTCAGAATCACTTAAATCTATAAATACTTCTCTGTCTCTATTTGAACAGTTCTCAGTGCATGTATTGCATATATTGGTACATTTTAAGCCGTGTTTTCGGCAGCCACGCCTTTGATTATTCATCCACTTTCACAAGTACAGCTAACGCTTTTTAACAACTTTCCGGGAATCAAGTCGGAACTGTCAGTGATGTATTTCGGCACGAGTCTTCCTACGTTTTCGTTCCAACCCCAGTCCTTTGCTTTTTTGTTGTCCTGATCGTTGTCCAAATTACCCAACCAACTTTGCAATTGGTAATAGACTCTGTAGGAGTGTTGTGCAGCTGCTTCTTCAGTTGGAGGGAGTTTTTCCAATTTAAAAGTGGATTTGTATTTTTTTTGTTTGTATTCAATTTTAGCGTGGTTTCCAATAACTAAATTCATCCAACTTTAGTTATTTTATACCAAAGTAAGTTTTGTCATTAAAATATTATGAATTATTAACATAAATATGCTAATAAATTGAAAATAATGAAAGAAATCGACAAATTCGAGATTCGAAAAATTTCTTTTTCGGTTTCTCTTAATTTTAAGCTGCCAAATGACAATAAATCACTAACATCGACATACCATTTGAAAATAGACATCTCGACGAAAAAAATGAGCACTAGTAGAACATCAAAATCCAAAAAAAAATCAATAAAGTTGTTCGCCGAAGGTAGGGGTGTTTTTTCGGAAAAATGGTAAAATCTCGAAAAATATTTATTTCCCATAATTGAAAAAATTCATGCTTATTATATGCAAACAATTAGGTACTTTCACAAAGTTTCATTTAAATTAAATAATTTTCAAACGAGAAAAAAAATAAAAACAGAAAAATCGGTTTTTCGTCATTTTCTCGCAAACTTTGAGGTTATGTCGAAAAATATATGCAATAAAAGTTTTAGATTTTTTTATTATCTACAGCTTTTGTATGAAACACTATTCTCTAGGAGATCATGTTTCGCCACAAATCACGAAAAACGGGTTTCATCCCTTAAATAGCACCCCATTTCACTACTTCCCTTCATCTCAAGTTCCAAAGTTTTTTTTCATTGTTTATGACCTCAACTATATGTTCCAGCCGGCCGTTGCCTGCTATTAATTTTTTTCTTTTCAGCATTAAAAATCCTTAACGGCCCCAGCCTAAACAGAAGAGCACAATAGATAATTTTATATATCGGTTAACGGCATAATTCTTTCTTGCAATTGGTGACGAGCAATAATTTCAGGGGGAAGTTTTCTAGAAATATTTTCGATTCTTAAGCGAACCACGAGTTATACAGTGTCCCAAAAGCGCGTCAAAGTCCAATATGGGTCTTATTAGAAGACTTTAGAAAATTATTTTTTTATTGAAGTGGTATAATATCAAAAGGTGCACATTTTAAAAATATTTTGAAATATACAGGGTCACTCGCTACAGCGGAGCATCTTCGAGGTCATTTTTTTCAATGGTGCACCCTATATATTTTTACATTTATGAATTCAGCATAAAATTATCTTTCCAACGACCTCCAGATTTTTTGTTTTTGACGTGGCATCGCAGAGTTATTCGAAAAAGTATGAAAATTTTGGTCGGAACAAAGTTAACTATTAATTAAGAGGATTTATTTTGCAATTATGTAGACAAGGGATGTACTGCAATGACACAACCACCAAATATTGATTATAATTATACAAGTTGTACTTTATATTACTGCTAATTCAGGACATTTCAAAGCAAATTTTCTCAATTTTTTTCAAACGGAATACTCTGTATATTATTGTACTTTTGAATTGGCACGTTAATTCTCTACGATTTTTGTGTATATTATGCTATACCTAAAATCGATATTTCCAGAGATATTTTTACTTTTTCATTTAAAACAATTAAATTGTAATACTTTTCATTTCAAACTGATCTAGTAGCCTACATTTTGACATATAGTGGGACTAATTGAAAGTAGTATTAAATTTGGTTCTGGGTGCGTCTTGGTCGCCTCAGAAGTATTTTTTCACAGTTTAATTAAATCACATTTGAATCCATCTTAAAAATTTATAAATAATCGTTTAATATTACACATAATAGGAACAAAAAATACGGTATTAGATAATATAAAAATTGTCACTATTTTAAAAATTAAGTTATTTTGAACCTAATTTAATGAAATAAATAATACCTAGCGTTTATAGGAACTGTTCAAAGTGGTCTCCCAGTACGACTATGCTTTTCTGTAAACAATTTTCCAGAAAACTTCCCTTATTCTTTCTTTCATATTTTCTTTTGCAGTTCTAGGAGCTTTGTACACTTGCTCCTTAACATAGCCCTACAAAAATAAGTCTATTTTGGTCGAATCAGAACTTCTGGCAGGCCAAGTATTGGGTTCTCCTTTTCCTATCCAGACATTTGGAAATGCGTCGTTTAAATGTTTGTGTATAGCTGCAGTGTGTTGCACAGGTGCTCCATCATGGGGGTACCACATTCTCTCCCTAATATCCTTAGAGACATCCTCCAGTAATTCTTCCAAGCTGTCTTACAAAAATTGCAAATAGATTTGGCCATTCACACGTCCATAAAAAAACTGGTCCTATCATGTTTAAGCGCCTTATTTTAAATTTATTTCGAAAGAGGGCGTCATCCTATCAGGGCCAGGGAATAGACACACATTGTTTACCCGCCGAACATAACGCATATTATGGGTCTATTTGAACGGTGCAATCTAGCATAAAACTTTGTGCTTTAATAATTTAATTAGATATAGACTTGGGGAACCTGCTCCTTTTCTTTCCTTCCCATAAAACAGGATTTCCAAAGGTAAAATTGTATGAAGTGTTATACAATGCCAAGATTATAGGTGAATCCTATATTAGATTGTACTTTTGACATTTGCATTTTGTAATTCCGATCAGACATTTACAGTCCACAATTAAGTTTACCAAAATTATATATATCACATAATCTCCAACAATTCCTCCCCAAACATTCAACAATTTGATTCGAAGTAAAATTTTGAAAATTTTATTTCAAATCAAATATGTACATGCGATACATCTAGACCTACAACTTTTGTCTAAAACATTTTTTGCTGAAACGCATAAAATTTTAAAGAATGGCGACGGTTCAAAGACTTAAAAAAATCCTCAAAATTTTATTTCGAATCAAATATGTACATGCGATACATCGTTGGATAGTACTGATCTAGACCTACAACTTTTGTCTAAAACATTTTTTTGCTAAAACGTGGAAAATTTTAAAAAATATATTAGATACTTAAAGCAGTACAAAACAATATAAGACGAAATAAATTGTGTTCAACTTTGGTCTATCATAACACCGGTTCTAAGAAACGAATCATCCTGCTTTTTTTAACAAGCGTCTTTCCGAGTACTGTCAAAATATATTTTAAAAATAAAAATCCGTTGAAAATTTTCAATGTTATTCCATGTTAGCACTAGCGGATGCACAATTGAAGGTCACAAACTGGTTTCATGCCAATTAATTAAGTTTCAATGTTTCTAAAACCGAAACGATGTATTCCTCTTTACGTGACACATCCTCTATAAAAAACCCTGAATGTGCAAAATTTCTTGAAATTTATTTGGATCAAAAATTAATATGGTATAATCACATAGATAAAGTTTGTAACAAATTATCATCATCCATATATGTTCTTCGTAACTTATCAAATAAAGTGTCTAGAAGTGTTCTATTAACGGTATTCCATGCCTTGATTCAATCTAAAATTTCATATGCAATATTGGCATGGGGTCATACATCTTTATCCAGCAGAGTTTTTACATTGCAAAGAAAAGCTGTAAGAATATTAAGTGGGCTAAACTATAGAGATCCCTGTAGGGATAGTTACATCCAGATGAAAATTCTCACAGTCCCATCTATATACATTTTGCAATGTCTCATACATGTAAAACAGAACATCACAAATTATATTTCTCATACGGAAATACACGACTATGAAACACGAAATAGAACAAATATATATGTAGATTACCACAGATTAAGTAAGTCAAAAACCGGCATAAATTATTTTGGTCCAAAAATATTCAACCTTTTGCCTCCTACCATGAAGACGTTGTCACTAACTAAATTTAAAACAGTGATAAAAAATTATTTACTTCAGAAATCTTTTTATTCTTTAGACGACTATTTTAATAATGATTTTAATGACACAAGTATATAATTTAATGTTCGTTTATTTTAATATATTTTTAATAATAATTGAAATCACTGATTGATCTTATTTTAATGTGTAACTTGATGTACTATATATTAATATTTTTTACTTCAAATCGTCTTTGTATTGCTATGTAATTGGACCTGTGTAAACTTTTGATTGTATTAGCACCAATAAACTTACTTACTTACTTACATTTGTTTAAAGCAAAAAAATTGCCAAATTTTTAAACAATTCTCTAGGCCCTCCTAATTAACGGTGCAAACGGCATTGTAGCCAAACTAATGGAGCTTTTGACCTAAAGTATGGCAGGCTACTTTTAGGTATTGTGAGCCACCTTCACTCAAAATTTCATCTGATTCGGGCAAGATTTGCCTAAGTTATCCCAAAATCAATTGTTTGTAAAAAAAACGTACATACATATGAATTACAGGAGAGGAAAAGGGGGGGGGGGGGTGAACGTAATATCACGAAAATTTAAGTGGAGATTCTTTGAACATTGACAATAAAAGGGCCACATTTTCGTTGCTTAATTTACTGTTTAAGGGGTCCAAAAAAAATTTAAATTAAAAATTGCCCTAAAAGAGGGTTAATTTACCCCTTTTTGAATTTAAAACAGCGTTTCGACACTTGCAGAAGGTAAATATTCTAGTAATATCATATTTTTAAGACAACTAACAACTACCCAAAGCTTGGAATCTCGAATACTGTGACTTTCAGGTTAGTTTTTAAGACTCTTTGATAATGGTCGCAATTCCGAAACATATGTCAGAGAAATCTGAACAAAACTAATTAACTAATAATATACCAAGTGCGTATTGTATCTATTCTTTTGAATATTTATAATAATTCTATTGAATATGTTTCATCAAGAACCTACCGCAGATTCCATACAATTAATTTTAAAAAAGTTATGGCCAAAAATAGTAAATATTTCCTTATCGAATCTCTCTCTCTTGGATATGCCCACCTTAGCTTATAAAAATCGGCACAATTTTCGAAGAAAGGGCCCTCATAAAATTACCAAACTGTATATGGTAACTGTTTTGATGACAATTAACAGTATCTAACCACTGTCTACATTGCTGCTTGGTTTAAATCCAGCGTGCACCGCAGTTTAATTAAAACTCAGAGACAACTATATTGTATGCGTTGCGAAAACCCTTCTGCGAAAGGGACTTTTTTGTTCACATATAATCAGATTCTTTCCGGCTGGTGAAGCGCTGCGAGAAGTGTCAGTTGAATTTTAAAACGTAAAGCTTGAAATTTAATTTAAGATACTTGACCTCTGCCTATAGTTAAATGAAAAATTATTTATAGGGTCTGTACAGAATATTTACTAACTTACCTTAATACTTTTACCCTCATCACTTCAGCTTAATAAAATTTACCAAATTCGTATGTTAAAGGAGTACGAAATGTAAACTGTGACGAATTTTAAAATGAATATGTCCACTAAAACTCCCCAGACTCATATTCTGTAGTTGATGAAAGGATCAAATGTCGTACATGGCACAACAGGGGAGTAATAACAAAGATAATTAAAACTTATATATGTACGTGATGATAAATATTATAAGCGTTTATTGTGTTTCATGTTATAGCGGAAAAAGTAATTTCCTGCAGCAGTTTTATTCTGAGGTCATTTATTTATTGCACAAATGAGTAAAATAATGATATGTTTTTACCGCTATATGGGGTGTCCAGAGACTCTCCTGCCTAATGAAAATATATAATTGCCCGAGTGCTAGATCCGGTTATAAGTTTTGGAACAACACTAAACCACAAGCCGGTTATGTAGGGCTTGAGTGACTTCAGTGGAGAAATAGTTTGCCCAGTGAGTCAGACGTAAAACGGTAAAAGTCTAAAATCGGAGAATACTAAGCTTAATTAAAATGAAATCTTGTTATTTGTAAATATATTCTACGTTATTATACTATAAAAATAGTCGAATTTGAACTAAAAAACACTCTGTACACAAATAGTAATACCATACCTTCAAGATACACGATTAAAATAATTATGAAAAACTTTAATGGTACACGGTAGGCACATTATAATTTAAAATATAAGAAAATTGTGCTGAGCATTTATTAAAAATTTATCATTGTAGATATAGGTAAAATAAACGATACAAAATCAATACATAAAAAAGTTAAATCGACAGTGGAATGGGACAATTGTGAATGCATCTAAAATATTTAAAACGAACGTTATAGTTTGACTCCATTATTCCATCTAATACCAAACAAACAAGTGATTGACTTAAGGCTCTGAATAGAATAGAAATTTTCGGATTAATAATATAAAGTAACTGAAGTATATATCCAGGTCAGAGAAATTGTTTTTCTTTAACAAAATAACTTTTATATCTTTTATTTATAACATGACATGGAGCGTATATACATTACGCAATATGTTATAGGATTCCTACTTTCATTTTCCTAAAAATGATGAATGGAAGCGAAAAATAAAATATCGTATTTCACGGTTATAACTCTAGATGGTTTACCTTTTATCATATTTTGTAACAAAATTCTTATATGCCGTTCTTTTTATCTATTTCTTTTAATTGATTTCCATTGTTTATACTAAACTCAACATTACCTAAATTATACTATCTTTGACGTAATTTTCATTATCATTGAAACACTTGAATTTAGGTACTATTTCCAGTCCATTACGATTTTGTAGAAAACGACTTAAGAAATAATTCAAAAAGCTTTTGGTCTTATATCAACAATAAAAGACAAACTACTTTAATTTCAAACATAATGACTTGAATTGTACTCACCTTGAGAATCCAGAATTTATTGTTAACGATTAACGTTAAAGTAATCAATTATTTACCTACGTTTGGAAAATACAGTTTTTATAATAATAATAGACTTTATTAGCAATTGCTAATTACAATACAAAAAAAGTAGTACAATGTACGAGACAAACATTTAAAAAATGTATATAAATATAAAAATATCAAGCATAAAAATATAATAAAACAGTTTACATATCTATATTATCATATACAGGGTGTTGCATCATGAGAGGGACATAGCTTAATAGGAGGTAGAGAACATCAGTGGTAAACGGAACCTCCCATAGAAATGTCTCATTGGGCCTTCATTACGAAGTTACAGGGTGTTAAATAATTTTTGGCCAAACCTGTTTTTTGTCATAACTTTGACAGGGAATGAAATAACGGATTCATATTTGGTACGGCTAATGTACTAACGAGCCCCAAGAGGTACATGTATAAACAAAAATATATCCAGGTCCGGACTCACTATAATTTATGTTTCTTCTTTGCATCAATAAAACATCATCCTGTATATATTTTTTTGAAATTTCGATACGATATTCGAAAAGAGCAAGAAAAAACAAACAAAATGGCCTATTTCATTTTTTTGTTACACCTTCGTGGTTATTTAAATACGTTGTTAAATGTGCAAGAAAATGGATTACAGAACCCTATTAAATGAGAGGCACGTGAAATAAATAGTTTTATAACTAAAATTTGCAAAAATTCTATTGAGCCTAGGTGGTCTGGGTGAATCCTAATTCCGGCACGTTTTAAAGGTCCATATTTTGGTAAAAAACTGTGGTCCTAATAAGTAATCGGGTATGAAATAACAAAATTTTTAATCAATCACAGTAGGCTTGTTTAAAGAATAAAAGTGACAGATAATTTAAACCATTTAGGCCTAAGCAACCAGTTACTTTGATCAAGAAAATCATCAACATTTTATACTTAATAAAAATTGGAAAAGAGAACAAACTAAAATCTAAATAAATAAAATATTTTTCATTCAATTAACAATAAATAACAAAACAATAACTAAATGTGTTTAAAAATAAAACGTAATTGACACTAAAGTAAATTTTCAAAATGTCCTCCCCCACATTCTGTGCATTTTCTTGTGCGTTTAGAAAGGTCACCAATTGCTCGACGTATCATTTCTGGATTATTCCGTATTTCGTCGCAGGTTGTAACGATGCGCTGGATTAAATGTTGTCTACTTTCAATTTCAATGCTATAAACCTCGTTTTTTAAGTGGCCCCATAAAAAGTAATCACAAGGGTTACAATCAGGAGATCTTGGTGGCCATTCATGTGGACCCCCGCGTCCAATCCATCTATTAGGATACACATTGTTTAAGTGTTCTCTTACTTGAAGGTTAAAATGTGGTGGGGCCCCATCATGCTGAAACAACATGCCTCTTATACCGATATTTTCTAACATATTCGGTAAAATGTTTTGAAGAAAATCAAAGTAAATTTCACCATTCAATCTTTCTTCAAAAAAATGTGGCCCTATCAAATGTCTATTCAGAAGTCCGACCCAAACATTTACAGTAAACCTGTGTTGCGAACGGCGTTGGCGTACCGCATGTGGGTTTTCCTGTGCCCATTTATGATTATTTCGTGAATTGTTTACTCCATCCCTTGTAAATTGTGCCTCATCCGTAAATAAGGTTCTGTAAATGACTGGGCGATGGTTAGACAACCAATGACAAAATGCCAGGCGGGGGATATCGTCGCCTTGTTGAAGACGCTGTACCTGCTGGATATGATATGGATGGTAACGTTCTCTTTTTAGGGTTCTCGATACTCGCCAATGAGGAATACCAGTTGCCAAACTGATTCGTCTAGTGCTCATATTTGAGTTTTCTTGAACTACGTTTATAATATTGTTTTGTTCCTGCACACCTTGTTGTAAAACACGCTCCACAACTGCAGAAGTAGGAAACTTTCCGTGTTGTCTTGCATACTGGAACACCGTACTAAAGGTTTTATGATTAGGGCATCGACGACCAGGAAAACGCAGCCGATATTCTCTTTCCGCCGACCTACCATTTCCATTACAGAAACCATAGATGAATATTATGTCAGCATATTCCACGTTTGTAAATTTTACTGGCATAGTTAAAATATTTTCACAAGTTTTCACTAACTAAATGCGGATTATTGATACATTAAATTACTAACAAACAATTATTCAACTGTTTAGGAGATTACTTTTTATTATCTGTCACTTTGAACAAGCCTACTGTGATTGATTAAAAATTTTTATTATTTCATACCCGATTACTTATTAGGACCACAGTTTTTTACCAAAATGGACCTTTAAAACGTGCCGGAATTAGGATTCACCCAGACCACCTAGGCTCAATAGAATTTTTGCAAATTTTAGTTATAAAACTATTTATTTCACGTGCCTCTCATTTAATAGGGTTCTGTAATCCATTTTCTTGCACATTTAACAACGTATTTAAATAACCACGAAGGTGTAACAAAAAAATGAAATAGGCCATTTTGTTTGTTTTTTCTTGCTCTTTTCGAATATCGTATCGAAATTTCAAAAAAATATATACAGGGTGATGTTTTATTGATGCAAAGAAGAAACATAAATTATAGTGAGTCCGGACCTGGATATATTTTTTTTTATACATGTACCTCTTGGGGCTCGTTAGTACATTAGCCGTACCAAATATGAATCCGTTATTTCATTCCCTGTCAAAGTTATGACAAAAAACAGGTTTGGCCAAAAATTATTTAACACCCTGTAACTTCGTAATGAAGGCCCAATGAGACATTTCTATGGGAGGTTCCGGTTACCACTGATGTTCTCTACCTCCTATTAAGCTATGTCCCTCTCATGATGCAACACCCTGTATAATATAATCATAGTAATAGGGATTTTATTTTAGCAAAGAAGCTGTACTAACTACTACTAAGCTAAAAAAAAAAAGCAAAAGATGTACATAATATTAAGATAGGTATGCACAAGTGTAATTTTTAGGTACTCTATGTAGGTTTAGATTTTATATATACAATGCATAAATTTGTAAATTGTCTGAAGGTGTTACACATTTTTATTATATCTGGAAGACTATTATATTCTTTGAAACCTTTACAGAACAGTGATTTTGTAGTTATTGATAAATGGTGTCGTTCAATATACAAGTCATCTCTCCTACGAGTATTGTGATCATGAATATCACCGACATAAGTTATTTTATTATATAGGTAGCTTGGTAACATCTTGTTTCTTATTTTAAAAATAAATTGTAATGTTTTTAATATTATTCTTTGTTTCACAGTCATCAAATGTAATACCTGTAACATGCTGATTATTGGAGTATACCTATTGCATTGTAAAATAACCCTCATTGCCTTATTTTGCATTTTTTGTAAAATTTGCATTTCATTATTGTTCAAATAAATTAAAAGAGTTGCACAGTATTCGAAATGCGTTGCGATTATTGTCTTATAAATGGTTAACCTAGTAAACATTGACAAATTTTTTGATATTCTCCTTAAGAAATTGATTTTTTTAAAAACTTTTTTACAATATAATTAACATTTTGTTTAAAACTTAATTGTTCGTCTAAAATTACACCTAAATACTTTATTTCAACTACCTTCTTTAGCATCTGATTATCTATTTTAATAGTTTCGTTATGTACAATTTTATTCAGCAAATGTTTTTTCCTAGAAACATCCACTTACATTTGTTAATGTTTACTTTAAGACTATTACCACAGAGCCACATAAACAATTTGTTTATGTCCTTATTTACAATTTTTATAATTTCATTAGCACTTTCACATGACAGATATAACATGGTGTCATCTGCAAAAAGATGTATTTTACAGTTGCATATTGATTTGACAATGTCATTGATAAAAATAATAAACAATAGTGGGCCGAGAACGGATCCTTGCGGTACTCCATATTGCGTTTCTTTTTTTTCACTTGACACACTTACACCAAATTTAGTCCTTTGTTTTCTTTTACATAAGTACGATTTAAACCAGTCTAACACCGTTCCGCAAACACCAATAGCTTCTAACTTTATGAGAAGTAGGTTTCGATCTACTGTCTCAAAAGCCCGCTTAAAGTCCAGAAAAACATTTGTGTGAACTTAGCAGAACAACTTTGCAGAATTAAAAAAACTATAGGTCTATTATTTGCCGCTAATTAGCCGCTAATTAATCGTGAAAGTAACAATTTTACCGTTGTTACTTTTTTAAAAATTTTCGGGTGTTCTGCTAACTTCACATGGAAGTTAGCAGAACATCTACCAAAAAAATATTTTTAATTAAAAGTAGCTAGCTCAGAATTTGCCGTTTTTTAACCGAAAACGAATGGTGAAAATGGAATTTTAAAAAATAAAATTGAAGCCGATAAAACAAAAAAAAATTTTTTTCGAATAAGCAAAAACTTTGCAGAATTAAAAACCCATAGGCCTATTATTTGCCGTTAAGTAGCTGCTAACTAATCGTGAAAGTAACAATTTTACCGTTGTTAATTTTTTTAAAATGTTCGGGTGTTCTGCTAACTTCACAAGGAAGTTAGCAGAACATCTACCAAAATTTTTTTTTAATTAAAAGTAGCTAGCTCAGAATTTGCTGTTTTTTAACCGTAAACGAATGGTGAAAAAGGAATTTTAAAAAAATTAAAATTAAGCCGATAAAACAAAAGAATCATTTTTTAGAATAAGCAAAAACTTTGCAGAAATAAAAACCCATAGGCCTATTATTTGCCGCTAAGTAACCGCTAATTAATCGTGAAAGTAACGATTTTACCGTTGTTAATTTTTTAAACATTTTCAACGGTAAAACAACGGTAAAATTGTTACTTTCACGATTAATTAGCGGCAAATAATAGGCCTATAGTTTTTTTAATTCTGCAAAGTTGTTCTGCTAAGTTCACACAAATCAGAAAAACTACTACAATAACATTGCCATTTTCAATTTCTTTTACCCAGTCTTCCAATATAAACTGAAGAGCACTTTCACAAGAATGTGCTTCTCTAAATCCTGACTGTGCCGATATTAATATATTATTTTCTTCACAATGGTTTGTCAGTTGCTCCTTAACTGTTAATTCTAGTATTTTTTTTACAAATAGGTAATGAGTTGATGGGTCGATGTTATTCACTAAGTATAGTATTATTTACTTTTGGAATTGGTGTAACAAGCGAGTTCTTCCACGTGTTTGGAAAAACACCTGTCTGCAATGACGTCTAGGAATCTATTTCCAATAACTTGGAATGATGTTTTAATAATACGTGCATGTAATCCATCACTGTCCGATTTATTCAGCAGAGCAGTAATAATTTTTCGTAGGTAAGTATACTTACAGTATACTTCTGAGTAAATTTTTTCGTTAAAATTCTTATCTAGCTATCTATTACATAGGAGCCAGCCTGCCCCCTTCACATAATTTTTTGAGGTTCCACAAGGATCTGTTCTGGGGCCTCTGTATTTTATTATCTGAACAATATGACATTACACTTTCCTATATTTAAAGGTAATTTGCTCATGTTTTATAAGGTTTAAGGATTAGAATTGGTCTGCGAAATTTTCCATTTTTTAGGAAATACCGAGAATTTTAAGTTAAATATGTATGAGTCTGCCAGTATGTTTGAACAGTCCTTACTGAAGAAAGCTGGTAATCCGTCGGTCCCATTACTAAGTTTTGGTTTAATGATAGATTGTGGATGAAGTTTTCTCTTTAGTGTTGATATGAAACGAAAAGCTTTTGGAATTGTTTTTAGATCATTTTCGATTTGTTATGAAGCCCGAGTTATTGCTGGGGCATTCTTCCACCCATCTTTATCATGGCTGAGGATGGAGTATATTTAAGAGTTATATGCATATCTGATAAAAATTAGAAGTAATCCCCTTAGAATCATATACAAGTATATACAATAATAAACGAAAAGTGAATAGGGAAAGGCACTAAATAAGAAAAAATAAACAACCAAAAATTGTTAATCTAAGAGAATCTTAACTTAATTTGACTTAATCTAGTGTTAAAAATGTCGACATCATGTGTAATAATTTCGTAGTTACGACAAATAGAATACAGTGGTGAAAACCTTGAAACATCTGTGTGTATTAGAAAAGCAAAACAAAGATGTAGATCTGGTCGAGGTGCTCTAATGTTGATTTGTTCAAATAAATGCGGACAGTTAATTATATTGTTTAGAAGATTGTATAAAAGTATAACACTTTGCATCTGTCTCCGCTAGTTCATAGAATTGTATGAAAAACGATTCAGTAGTAATGAGTGATCATGTACTATAGGGGTATATTGATGATCGATTGTAAATGCCAGGAATTTTAAGAAACGTCTTTGAATGCCTTCAATATTGTTAATATGTAAGTCGTAGTGGGGGTTGCATATCGCGCTGGCATATTCTAGTCTGGATCGCACCAGCGTATTATATAGAGCTTTTATGGTACTCGTATTTTGAAAGTCTCGAACATTTCGTATGAGAAACCCTAACATTTTACTACTTAGTGTTGTCTAAAAGAAAGATGTGAGTCAAACATTACTCTTAGATCTTTAAAGATAACATGACGTGCCAGATTTGCCCCATTAATAGTATACTCATATTGTATTTTATCCAATTTCCCCATAAACGACACTACATTGCATTTATTTATGTTCAGAGACAATCTGAATTTGTTACACCACTCGTGAATTGTGCTTGAGTCTGCCTGCAGCTTTCCGCAGTCTGGTTCGTCACTGATCTTATAGTATATTTTCAAGTCGTCAGCATATAAGAGAGATTTACAACTGAGATCGATGACAATATCGTTAATGAAAATGATATACAGTAAAGGGACTAAGATTGACCCTTGTAGAACTTCTGATTGAGATATAAATCCGATAGACCTATGACCCTGATATTGTAGAAACTGACTTCTATTAGCCAGATAGGATTCAAAAAAGTAATTAGCCTAAGGTAAAACCAAAAGAGACTAATTTTGTTAGCAGAACACCATGGTCCAACCTATCAAAAGCCTTAGAGAAGTCCATATAAATGATATCAACTTGTCCACCATCATCCATAACTTCAGCTAAGTATTGCGTTATACAAAGTGGGCTTGTTGTTGTTGATCGTCGAGTGACAAAACCATGTTGGTTGTTGCATATCCCTTGATGAGTCTAAGGATAAAGTGCCGTATGCATGACGATTTCAAATACTTTGCCAAAGTTATTTATGATTGTAATAGGGCGGTAATTTTCTATATCCGATTTGCTGTCTTTTTTTATATAGGACCAATTTTAGATGCTTTCCATTTATCAGGACATGCATAAGTTTACAAGGACAGGTTAAAAATATATGCTAGCGGCTCAGTCAATATACCTGAGCAGTCTTTTAAGAAGAAACCTGGTAAGCCATGGGGCCCGGCTGTAAATTTTGGTTTAATTTTGTCACGAGCCGGGGGTGCTTGGCTTGGAGAGACTAAATTATAAGTAAAATAATGATATAAAACAGAAATATACCAACATTTTATTGAAGGTAAAAATAACAAACAAGTCCATAAAAGAAAATAGTTCAAATAATAAAAATATAAAAAATAAAATAAAAAGATCTTACCAGTCCATAGTGGGGGAGATGCGTCAGGTAGATGCTCGTTGACTGATTAACTACCAATGAGTGTAATGTTTGTATCAATCCTGGACTATTTATATGATTCCTAAATACTTATTCAGCAATATTAATAAGCTGTTAAGGTATGAGATACCTCCCTGCTAATATAAAAATAGAAATTATAAATACCCTATTAGAGATAACTAGAAGATAAAATGGTGCTAACATGAATATTAGTTACCAGCTGTTTCATCTGCCTGTTTGTATTTAATCTGCAAGTCAATTTTAATGTGATATTAACAAAATTTATGTACCCGCTAACTAACAATCACTTTAACATCCTATTAATAATTTGGCCCTTAAATAAATTAACGCTGATAAGAGGAATTGATATTACAGTAGAGTTTTATATTCATATTAAGTAATCACGGTGCGGCTCTACTGGAGTAGCCCACATACAGTCAGCGTCGCCAGTGAGTAATTTTCCCGAAAATAACTCTGTTTTAGTAAAAATTAGAAATATATTAAAAAACTTAAACTGCCATTCGTCTCTATTGCAGTGGCACATTTAAAGGCAGAGTCCCTAATGACTTGTTTTTACGAAAAATATATTGTCGCGGATTTATTAATTATTAAAATATAGCAATAACAAATTAATTTCGGAACGCAGTTCATTAAAATTTGTTTTAAAACACGGAAAATAAACTAAGTTTGATAAATACAGATAATATACCCTGGGTTAAACAATAAATAAATTAAATGTGTTTTTTACTTCGGACTGGTAGATTTTCATTTTTAAATGCGCATCTCTTGATTGATATATATATATATATATATATATATATATATATATATATATATATATATATATATATATATATATATATATATATATATATATATATATAGATATACGACGTTTCGGTAGAATTTCATCTGCCATCTTCAGATTCTCGCTGAAAGCTGTCTACTGCCGCTCTTCGTTGCTCGAACTGAACTCCTGAAGGTTGAAAATTTAATTTAGGTGTAATTTACAATGTCTAGAGAAATTCGATTTTAATGCGTTTCAGGTTTTATGTCGCAAATGAAAAATGACTACTTATATATTTCCGAATTAAATAGTTATAGCTCAAAAACGATTATTCGTTATATAGAGAGTACTAAAATGAATACTGCAGTATTCCATAAAGCAGTGAAATATTAGCTTGCATATTACACTTTTATAAACGGAACTAATTTAAACTCAATAAAAATTGAAAAATATTGCGAGGAATTTTAATAATCCGCGATTAATTCACGGCAATTATTAATAACTTTTGAAATATGGCGAGATTTAGCACGGGCGTTCAGAGCAGCACACACCCAAACATAAACGGCAAACTTTAGTTGGTAATTTACAAAGCACTACTTTGGAATCTTTTTCGCTAAATTATTTACTTTATTGCCTTAGAACAAAACAAAACTGCTTTAAATCATAAAAAACCTATGACAATATGTCATGGTTATTTAGTACGGTACTTTTGAACTATTTGAAAAATATGATGTTTTATTAGAGTCGAGATGAAATTTTGGTAATATTTGAAGGAAAATTAATAAGAATAACTGAAAACTATTACTATTGAAGTTACGTTTTTTAAATATTTTTTGATTTATTATTGAAAATTCCAAAGTAAAAGGCTTTTACTGCCGCTCAGATGAAGTATAAGAAAAATTTCAGTTTGAGTTCACGAAATTTGTGAAAAAATGTTTTTTAACGTTTGAAGAAAATATATTGTTTTATTAGGAGTAAAAGTGACACTTTTGTGACGAGTGTTGTGATAAGAAAAGTGGATTTTGCTCCGAATAAGGCATGTTATTTTTTCTTCAAACGTTGACTAGCTATAAAAAATTAGCCGTGTGTTGCCATTAGCAATGGAAGTAAAAATCCGCTCGAGTGGAAGAAAAAGTACTTTTACTTCCATTGCTAATGGCAATGCACAGCCGTCTGAAATGTCAAACTTTAATGTCATGAAATGATTAAGAAATGTCGTGATTTTCTGACGTTTGAGGAAAACATTATATCGCCGCTTATAAACGTTCGAGCGCAATATCATTAGAACTATTCATCGTACAAAAATAAAGTAAAACAAAGTATTTCTTATTGCCACACATTATTTTTTTATCCTCTAACACTTTTTCGTTAAACTGTTTGATTTGTTTATGAAAAACTGTCTCGAGAGAGACGTATTATCCAATACTAAAATCGCATTACAGGTCACGTGATACGAAATAAATATATGTTATTTTAAACGGAACACCCTATACATTATTTCATTTTCGAGAACCCCTTTTTTCCTGATTTCAAATATATAGTATTGTATAGGTTTATCTTAAATATTTCTTGACATATTTGACATTCAAAATGCAAATGATCTGCTTCCTTACAAGAAGAGTGAACCATGCGTGTCAAAACATAAGTGGAACAAAAATAACAAGGTAGGCCACGGAAATAATAAGCAACTGTACTAAATACATGTTTCCGAAAATAATGTTCATTTGCTCACAAAACTTTTATAACAACTACATATCTCAAAATGGATATATTAATTTATCGATTAACAGACTTAAACTCCAGTAAGGGATCGCATCTCCGAGACTAATTAATCGATGTTCATTTGAATTTTAATATTCATTAGGCTATCAGTTTTTAGAATATATTTCGTGAAAATGAACTTAGGATTCGATAAAAATTTACGTCTAGCAATTTATATGATAATGCAGGCCAAGCTTTGTTTTACTTTCATCAAAGAATGTCATCCCAGTGGTAATAAAGTCCATTAGGAAAGGGTGTAAAAGTGTTTTTTTAAGATTTTGCATAAAGGGGATTTTGACCATAGTTGCGTAGGCACTAAATTTGCTTATATTCAAGGCAGATTCACATAGGATATTAGAATTGGATGCTTTTCGCTAAAAATTGTTATTATTAGCGTTAACGTATGCGACAGATTAACAGCTAAATATTAGCAAATCTCTGCCTAAAAAATAATATAGAAGACAAATTGCATTTTCTGACTGTGTTAAATTATGCAAAAGGAAATATATGCATGTATTTTGTTAGGAATCTTTCTGTAGCAAATAATAAATAAACACAAATCTAGTGCGTGGTCGACACAAATATCTATTTAATTAATATTCTGCTCGAATCCTGTACAGTTAACTTTCACATTGCGCCGGTAGTACTAACACAGGTAGTCTGCTTTTCATTCTTTCAACGAGATATTGTGGCGAGTCTTTTTCAGTCTCTGTCGATTAATACAAGTCTCAATTTGACACTCAAGCATTGGTAGCGGTTGTGGATCGGTACTGTTGCTCGGGTGCCAGTTCTAACTTTGTTGGAACAGTACTCTAAAGACTGGTTAAGCAGGGCTTGAACCACTCTAGTGGAGAAACAGTATGCCCGTGGTCAATAAGGGAAATTAGACATTCTCATATACAGCAGTGTAGATTTATTAAAGTTAAAATATATTATTTACAAATATCATACACTCTGTCATACTAACACAACCACTACTTAATGTACAACTACCCAAAATAGTTAATAATCCACCAACTTACAACTACAGTTATGATGGGATGAAGCAAGATATATGTAAAACTATACTAGTGGCAGGCGGCGATTAGGAAACGGAAAATAATAAACAGGTGATTATAAAACGGTTCTAAGACGGTGAATAGACGATTAATAGAGAATTTATAG
Organism: Leptura quadrifasciata; assembly: GCA_963675555.1. Taxonomy (NCBI): domain Eukaryota; kingdom Metazoa; phylum Arthropoda; class Insecta; order Coleoptera; family Cerambycidae; genus Leptura; species Leptura quadrifasciata. The sequence goes on along the minus strand of OY776674.1, from coordinate 165,642,128 downwards.
GATTAATGCAAGAAATGGTGAAAATCAAATGGTAGGCTATGCCTAAACAGTTGTTCTCAGGAAAATTATTGAACTAAAATATTTAGCTAAATGCTAAAAATGTAGATCCAATTACACTATTTTATTTATTTTAATTTCCTTAATTAGGGAATGTGGACATCAAAGTCGAAAACATTTGGTCATTTCATTTTTGGCCGTAGGAAATGAAATTAATAGTATATGAATGAATTTAATAGTAGGTTTTACATTTAATACGTTATATTTAACATGGCATGTGTAATGTTGTGCCATGAAACTACAATCGTTTAAAACACTTTAACAAGGTCTTGTTCCACAACTTTGTGCAAAATATTTAAAAGATTTTTTCTCTGCTTCCTTTCAGCTTTCTCGTAATTTTACCAACATTTTGCTCGAAATTTCATTTACTTTTAAAGTCAGATGTCATGCTAATTTTTATTTTATGTCGAACATTTGTATGTACAAATCTAGATGGTAATATGTTATAATATTAAATATACATACTTAATTAAGACGAATCAGAGTGACGGGTTAACAGCTTTCAGATTATAAATCATTATTTGCAATTTTCTCCCTAACTACGTGAGATTTGTGAAAGGGTTGTATACGTCTGGCTGAAATTACAGAAATTAACCCCACTTTATCATAATCGTTCAGCGCATTTCGATGATGTAATGTGCATATTTAACCAGCCGAACGTGAAACGACGGTATTACTTGATAGTGTCGTTAATTAGCGTCGTTAGCCTAGACATCAGTAATCCCACTATCCTCACATTTCTATCCATTTATTTCTTATCTCGTTCCAGTTCCTGCTATGGGGGCTTAGAGTTCCAGCTTTCAGGTTTGCAGGACGTCGGGCTTTCATGCGTTATTGTGTAGAGCCGTCGGCGAATGTAGAAACCAGAGAGCTTTTTAATCACCTTTTCACTATCGAGTCGCATTCTACCTCGAACTAAATTAATGACACGTATTGTCTGAAAATTCAGCAATTAACCATTCCAGACACGTCTCGCTATTCTCATTGACGCGGGCCTATTCTGCATGTTTAATTCTGTATACCTATCGAGACGTGCATTGTAATAAAATCAGGGATGGGTTATCTGCTAGGGTTAATAGACGAGGAACTCTCCAAGGCGTTCTTTACCAACTTAAAACGTACAGGGTGTCCAAAATTCTGTGAACACTAAGCTACCGCAAGTGATTGGTGTCAGCTGCTATCGGTTGGTTTAACGGAACCTTCGAAATTGCATTTAAAAAGTGGTTTATTTCCAAACCAAACTAAATAACCTCCTGAGAGTTAACAGAATATGATGTTAAAACATACCCAAAGAAATATAAGTAGTATCTGGGGCAGTTCGGACTACCCCCACTTTAATTTTGACTCAAACGTTGGTCAACTATAGAACGTCAATCCACGCCCTCTGGGCCTCAAGAGGGAAATTTAAAACCTCAACATAGCTATACCAGTAAAAGTTCAGCTTTAGTAAAGATGTATGGATTTATAGGTGCAGTTTCTTACGGGTCTGTAATTTTAAAAGTACTAACTGTAAGTAAAAACCATATCTGTAAATTGTATAAACCTCTACTAAAACTGTGTTATTAAAATTACAGACCTGTAACGGTAAAAATATAGACCTGACACATAATATCAGTCATGAAAATCTCTAGATATAGAGTTCTTAAGGACTAAATGGCAGGTAACAGTTTATAGAAAAGTATGAGCTGTTGACGTTATATTTCATTAAAAAAGTCCTTATTTGAAAACGCCTGCAGATATTTAAAGTTCCAAGTTCTTGAAAGAAAAAACCAGAAGTTATCTAGCGACGTCGTGCATCAACAGAATCAAAAACAAAATAAACTTTTTAACTTTTAAATAACTGGAGATATTGAGAGAATAATTCAAATCAAATCTCATCACTTCACTAAAACTGATTTCTGGCTCTCTACCAATAGAAAAAAGTCCCATATCTCAGCCTGTAGGAAGCCATCTTTGTTTTTTATGTCACTGCGCATGTTTGTGGGAACATAATAATATACACCACAGAAATTAGACAACCCTCAATTCCAGAAGTCAGGGCTTGTGCGGAAGGGGTTACACATTAAAAAATCGTGGACATACAACCATTTCCTCCGACAGTGCCGGAGCCAGGATTCGAACCTGGTGGTGCGATATCCGTGTGATTAGTCGCGATTGCCACCTCGCGCCTTAACCCACTCGGCTATCGACCAGACCATCTTCCTCTTCTCGTCTTAAGCTCTAACCACAATCCTTAGGGACACACGCTTACATCTCTCCTGACTGCACATGAGATCTGGAAGCCTTGTAGCGTTGTATCGGCTTCGTTTATCTACTCATAAATTTCATATATCACTATTCTACAAAAATGTACAGCAATAATATTCATATGCTCATCTCATGTAAAAATTATTTGATTTCCAATATGAATGATATTTACGACACCTAACTAGACTGTTTCTTCATCATTATATAATCTACATCTTGAGTTTATCTGAACTTTGAGATTGGGGATCGCACCCTATATAAACTTTGACACTAGTTGTTAATATCTAGTTACGTATGTCTTACAACTGATATTGATTTACGGTTGCTCAATTATATGAAACTTCTTGCTAACTAATCTTAGAAGTTGTTTACTGCCATATCTACCAAAACGGCCAAAGCAAGAAGTTAAACTAATTCAGTGTATAAATAGGATTAATTATAAGAAGTGTGTATGAGAGAGGATTTTGCGGATAACTCCTACTAAAAAACAATCCATTAAGCAAGTCTACTCAAACATAAAAATGTCGTCTATAATTACTATGGCGATAATTTTTTTTAATTGAAAATGATCACCTGAATGAACCATTGTTTCTAAAAAATGTAAATTTGCCTGAGAAAAGATATAGGGCTCTACAGTTTACTGTCGAAACCGAACCACTGTGACGTGTTTATTTCCACCTCAGCTGGTGAGGAGGAGAAAAAGGGCCACTCTTTAGCACTCGAGCTCCGGAAACGGGTTTTCTTCTAGTTTAAGTAAGAGGACATAATACCCACAAGCCGAATAAGCGAGGCTGAGTATCTGAAGTGGAGAATTGGTACTCCAGTTGGTCAATCTGTGGAATTAGATGTTCACACATAAACAGTAAAACTCAGAATTTGATAAATAATGTTAGTTTATTCAACTAAATCTACTATATACAAATCTACTTGGTTACTAAATGCAGTTGTGAGGGCAAGCAGTGCAACGAATATGGTAGTACCAGATGACTCAAATGACAGGGACAGCAAGCGGCGAAATTGTAACACAGAATAAGCGGTAATCCAGGACAACTAGCAAAACAATAAAACGGGCGCAGATTAAATACGGATATCAGACGTGAGAAGCAAGACTACATATATATTAGATTATAGTACAAAATTATAGAGAAGTTTGATATAGTACTTGGCTAATACTTACTACTCCATGAACTTACTTATTTCCTGTAGTTACGGTCGGGCACGGAATGATACACTGCACGGCTTCTCAAGTCCTCTTCTGAAATGAAACGACTTATTATATTATTATATATATTATAGGAGCGGGAGTAGGCACCAGATGAATGCGCGGCTGATTGATGACGTAGTACGGGTTTTGCCAAAATTCTGCTGCTAGAAGAGATATAAGACACTAACGGTACCTGGGTCCGGTTCTCGAAGTGGATACGTCTGCTGGCGATGACTCGCTCTGGCTGTCTGCCAACATGGGATGAATTCAATTATATCCTTCAAATACTTACAAGCGGGGAAAATGGCGATTGTGGATGCGGGATTGATCGACATAACATCAAAGGGACTTCGACTTAGTGAAAATAATTCATTCACCTGAATTTTGGGACTGGAATATTTTCTCGCAGATCGTAGCAAATAGGTAGATACGTCTAGTGTGTAACGGCAACTGGTGAACTGAAAATATTTCTATTACCTTACTTTGATACTTAGAATATTTCGTATAGATTGGCACAGGACGAAGAGCTCCACACATCTAACACGCGAGACGGTTGGGTACGTACTTTTTGAGATACTCTTTTGGATTTTTTTGGTATTTCTGCTATGAGTTTTACCGGCTGTTTTGTATTGTAATATTGACTATTCACGAATGTTAATAGGTTCTTGTCGGTATATATTTTTGTAGCAATTTCTGAGTCTAGGTCTTTCTTAAGTTAAGGACGTCTATCTCGTTATACAAGAGATCTGTTGAATATTAGAATTTCTAATAAGCTTATTATGATCTCATAACTAGAGTCCCATGCTATAATCCCATATTGCATACTGAATGAAACAATGCATAATATAATAATTTTTTCCTTTGCTCACAAATCCTTTTAATTTTCTTAGTATAAATATTGTCTTCCGTAGCTTAGAAGCGATGTATTGTACATGCTTTTCGAATTGCAAGTTCGTGTCTAAAATTATGCCTAGGTATATTGCTTCTTCCACGGTATCTATTTTATTCTCACAAACACATGTTAGCTTTCTTTAGCTACACCCCTCTTTGTGCAATATTATACTATTAAATTGCGGTTTAATTCGAGAGTCCACACAAAATGGGAGACATTTGGTTTTTTCCCAGTTTAAGGTTAATAAATTGACGTCTAACCAAAATTTTATTTCCTTTAGTTAATTCTTCCCATGTATTTTCATTTATTAGGATGCTAATTGATTTATTAACCGTTATTCTTTGTAGCCTGTTTTTTAAATAATTCTCCATAAGTTTGTATACGGTACCACGAAATCCCAATATTTCTAACTTCCGCAATAATAGATCGTGATGCACTGTGTCGAATGCCTTGCGAAGTTTTCGTTAACAGTATCAAACCATTTTCCGTGGGCCGTTTTTATTGAAATCCGAATTTGTTTTCTTTTAGGAAACTCATTACTCTAACCTTTAACACCTTCTCAAAAAATTTTGAAAGGCTCGATAAAAGGAATATTGGATGATAGTTTGCAGTTTTTTCTTTATTTCCTGCTTTATGTGATGGTTTAACATTTGCGATCTTAAAGTGTGATGGGCAAATACCTGTAGAGAAAGTGCTATTTACAACAAGTTATTGGCTGTACTATGAACTGGCATATCTTTTTTAACAGGTCGGAAGTCCGTCTATCCCAGGAGCTTTTAAGTTCTCTGATAATTTATTCTATTTCATTAGGGTTAGTTGGTTTCAAGAAGATCGAGTTCTGTTGACGATATTTTTTCTCAAATTCGCTTAGATATTTTTCTCTGTCCAATGACTTTATTTTTTCTGCTAATTGCTTACCTATATTAGAGAAGAAGCTATTAAAGAGTTCAGCTTTATCTTCATCTTTCTGTAAAGTGATACCATCCTCTCCCACTATGTTTCCTATTTTATCATATTTTTTTGGAGATATTCATTGCATATTTTACTGTACCCCAAAATTTATGTAGATCTTTTTTGTTATTCTGAAGTTGATTGCCATAGTATGAGTTTTTGGCTGCATTTATAAGCTTATGTATTTTATTTCTATATTTTTTATATCTGGTTTTTAGATTCCCATCAGATTTTGTTGGAGTTCATTATGAAGATTGTCACGAATCTTAATTGATTGTATAATACCATCATTGATCCATGGCTTTCTTTTTTTAAATTTTTTTTGTAGACCTTTGGATCTGGATTGAATTAAACAAATGTCTTCTAATTATGTATGTAAAGTTATTCAAGTAAAAGAAAATATCCAAATGAGTTGACATCTGAGAAATGGGGAGGTCATAGAACAGCACCGGCGTTACATTGTTATCGTGGATACGTTAATAACAATAATACACTTTATTAACCATCACAGTGACAATTGAATAATAATCTACAAGTAACTATAGCTTTTGATCTTGTCAGAAGAATATTGATTGGATTGAATCTGCGGTAGGTTCTTGATGAAACATATTCACTAGAATAATTATAAATATTCAAAAGAATAGTTACAATACACACTTGGTTTATTGTTTCATGAGTTTTGTTCAGTATTGTCTGACATATGATTCAGCCTTGCGACTATTATCAAAGAGTCTTAAAAAAAATGGATATTGTATTATCTAGACAACAGATATATTGAGCTTGATATATTTCCCGATCTTTCAAAAGCTTTTGGGCACTTCTTCTCTTCTCTAATATTTTTACAATAAACCACAAGTAATGTTCTCCAACTTAGTATTCCAACCATTACCAAAAATGATGTTTTAAAAATAAACTCACGACACTTCTTGATGATATACCAGCTTTCTTATTAAGAGACTGTCTTACAACTTTCTGTCATTTTAAATTTAGCACTGCAAACCACTACATTTCTTCGAATGTGGACTCAATCAAAAATCTGTCCTGTTTTTAAAATAGTGATAAGGCATATTAAAAATTGTAGACCTATAGTTACCCTGTGTCATTTTGGCAAACTCTTTGAAATTGTCTTACACAATATAATTTATTTTCATAACCAATCTCTAATCTCCTACAGGTAGAACTACAATCACCAACTTGCTAAGTGTTCACACATTTGATCGCAAATACGCTGAATCATAGTGGTCAAATAGATATAATTTATACAGACCTGTCTAAAGTATTTAACAGGCTGGATCGTGGGATCCTGTTGCACAAGTTGTCAGTATTGGTTTAAGCCCCGATTTTTTAAGTTTTCTTGAGCCACACCTTTGTAACAGAACATTAAACATGCATGGGTTTTCATTTATTGAAGTGTTAGTGATGTCAGGAGTTCCGCAGGGCTCACTTCTGGGCCCACTGTTCTTTGTAATTTTGATCAGTGATATTTTCCGAGATATACAATATAAAGTCCTTCTATATGTCGATGATCTTAAATCGTTTAACTCTATTAACTCCGAGGAAGTCTGCAATTGATTACAGCATAACCTCTCAAGAATAAATGGGCTACATTTAAATACATTAAATGTAATGCGATGATCTGTAGGAGGAGAAATAACTCGATAAACTATTCCCACAAAATAGGCAATGAAATGGTTACTAGATGCATTCAATTCAAGGATCTGGCAGTCATCTTTGACTCAAAATTAACCTATATTGCCTATATAGATCACATAATAATTGCTAATGCTTACTAGGCATGTATTTTCACCCTTTCTCTCCTGTTTAACGCTTTTGTATGGTCAAACCTGGAATACGATAGTATTTTCTGGAATCCACAAAACAATATTCATATATTTAATTTGATACGGGTTCAGAGAAAGCACGGTAACTATGTTTCATTCAAAGCTGACGGAATTTATCCTCCCCGGGCATGCCACAATCTGACTTATTAGCCAGATTTAATCTAAATGACTTCATAATACGTACGATGTACTTTTTTTGTTGTTACTATACAAACTATTAACAAATAAAACAGACTCCCCGGAATTTCATACATTTGAATGTTCCATCTTTTCAAACTCGCTCATACGCCCTATTCTACTTAGCTGCGCCAAGCACAAATGTACTAAATTCTTATCCTATTTACAATATGTGTTCAACTTACTTAAGATATCAGTCGAAGCTTGATGTTTCTAATTATAGTCTTAATAATATAAAGCAATGTATTTTAAATCACTCCTAAGTTAACTGTCAGGACCTGCTATATATTTTGTTTTGTCTCTTTACTTTAATAGTACTTATTCTCTGTAAAACTTTTATTATTAAGTTTAATATCTGTACCGTGTACATATTTCGGTAATTGGATGATGCGTGTTTGTCTGGGCAGCAGCTGTATTCATAAACTAAAATAAACTGTATTGTATTGAACTGTTATTTGGATATCTTATTAGAATTCACTTTTTTATATTTAGATGTGAGTACAAAAGAGGCTATTTAGTATAGCATACTCGTCAGCTAATCCAAGGCACAAATAAAAAACAATCGCCATATTTCCATAAAGAACTTTTAAATAACCTAGAAGAAGAGCTTGCCTTCCCTTTGTATTCTGCAACTCTTAAAGGTTTGTTCATTTCTTTACAATCCAGAAAGAAGTGCTAGTTCCACGTAAATTTATTTTATTATTTCTTTTGAGTATGAAAACGTTACTTCAATTTCATGCACATTTTTAATATCAATCGCTTTTGTAAAGCGAATAACCCACTTTTAAATGGAACGATGCTAAAAAGTATTCATTATAAGATAGACATATTTTTATTTACTTTCTTTAACTATACGGATTCACGTACATAGCATTCAACATGATGTGTAAACAGGGTGGGGCAATTGTGCGTCGGACCTCGATATCTCGAGTTCTACGATAGCTGGAAATTCTTTAAAAAATTGCAAGTAATCTATATAAAAAAGTCTATAACTGGAAATTATTTTCGAACGTACAGGACGAGCCAAGACAAAATTACAGGACCAAGTGCCTTATTTTAAATGGAATGCTATGTAAATCAGTACATTTTTTGAAGCCTCTTTCTAGGCTGTATTCATTTCTATATTAGCATTGAATATCTCTGAACCACTTGGATGTCACTACATCCAAGGGGTTTTTTTGTTGAAATAAGCTGTGTTTGAATTTTATGACAAAATATATTATGTTTTTAAGAAACACGTCCCTAAAAAAACACCATCACACAAACAGTATCCCCCCTGGTTTAATTCCAATACAATTAGACTGCTTAAACAGAAGAACAGGGCACGTAATACATACAGAAGGACTAAAAACCAGGATGATCTAATAATATTCAATGAATTAAGAGCTTTGCTAAAAACGACTATAACAGATGCTTATGCTGCATACATACGGGATGCCGAGAATGCCATAAAATCTAATCCAAGTAAGTTCTGGGGTTATGTTAATTCAAAAAATAATGCCACATCTATTCCTAGTACTATGAACTACAACAATGCCACTCTTGAAACCCCCCAAGATATAGTTAACTCCTTTGCTGATTTTTTCTCTAATGCGTATATTAATTCTAGTAAATATTTGCCTGGTGACAGTGTATATAATAACAATGTTATGCATATTCGAATATTCACTGAGAGCGAAGTCCTAAACTCAATTAAAAAACTCAAGGCAAACATGACTACAGGACCTGATGAAATACCCGCGTTTATTATAAGAGATTGCGCTAATGTTTTTTACAAACCTCTCTGTATTATATTTAATTTAATATTAAGCACAGAAACATTCTCTTATAAGTGGAAACTATCCAGAGTTTGTCCAGTGTTTAAAAAGGGCAGTAAAAATGAAATAGAGAACCATCGTCCCATCGTAATTTTATGCAATTTTTCTAAAATTTTTGAATTTTTATTGCATGATTACGTATCCTTCCATACTAAAAGTTCAACAATTGAAGAACAACATGGCTTTATGGGAGGTCGGTCAACTGTTACAAACCTGGTATGTATCACCCAATTTATTTCTGAAGTCATAGATCGTAAGGGTCAGGTTGATGTAATTTATACCGACTTCTCTAAAGCATTCGACAGACTAGACCATGGCATTTTATTGACTAAATTAGAAAGCTTTGGAATCAGTACTTCGCTACTAAATTTATTTATGTCTTATTTGTCCTATCGTTCTCAATATGTTCAGTATCGTGGTTATCGGTCTGATCATTACAGCCAATCATCTGGAGTACCACAGGGCTCGGTACTTGGACCATTGCTTTTTGTACTGTTTATCAATGACATTGTTGATGACTTGGATGTTCACTATTTGCTTTATGCTGATGACCTAAAAATATACTTTCCTATAAATTCCGACTGTGACTGCCTGAGGGTTCAGCGTAACCTGGATCTTCTTAATACCTGGTGCATTAATAACCGTCTTCCTCTTAATGCTGCTAAATGTAATGTCATGTCTTTTACACGTGAAGTAAATACAATTTCATTCAACTACAAATTAAACGACTGTACTCTAAATAGACCTGAGTTTATAAAAGATCTTGGCGTTGTTTTTGATACTATATTAACTTTTTCTAAACATATCGAGGAATGCATCAGTAGTGCATTTAGAAATTTAGGTTTTGTTTTGAGAAACAGCAAAGATTTTACTGAATTATCTACTCTACGTATGTTATTTGTTACATTTGTCAGATCCAAACTGGAATATGCGTCCATTGTTTGGAGTCCTAGTTACAACATTCCCATAGCGTCCTTGGAAAAAATACAACGAAGATTTTTTAAGTCCGCAGCTTTTATTCTGGAGAGCACATATCCAATAAGAGGGACACAACAAGAATTTTTTTTAAATAAATTTAGTATGAGTAGCTTAACAAGGAGACGTGTAATGCATTCAATAATATTCTTACACAAAATTGTCAATAATAAAATTACGCAAAGAGCCCGCAACACAGTAGTAGGCTTTATAGCATTTTACATCCATCCCACTTATGATGCCAAGATGCTTTTATACTGTTTTCATATCCATAATACTAAGTACATAAATCTGTTGAAGAGATGTTCATCATAAAAAAAACAGGCTACTATCAAAATATAAATCAAACCCTTGAAGTAAATAATCTGCAACCATTGGTTAAAATTCTGCACTAAGCACGCTTGAATGACCCGCTTGAATTTATTGAATCCTCCTGATGATGACGGTCATTTCTATTATATATATATTATATTATATATATATATATATTATAATGTGTGATGCTTGTTTTGCTCGGGTAGCTGGTTTGGAGATTATTCCAGGGTTCAATGTTAATATTAATAAAAATCCAGATCCGAAATTTATTTTCCTAATAATTATATGTACAGTGTGGCCATATCTTTTATGGCTTAGGTTGCGACAATCTTGTTATTACATAAGTACATCATAGTAATCGGAGAGAGAGAGAGAGAGAGTGTAACATATTTCCTCTATGTACGTCGTCGTAACCCCAATTCTCTATTCGAAGTTCCAGGACATAACAGACGCGACTAAGAAATCTGTTTCAGGAGAGATCCAGTTCAACACACTCGAATCAATCTGACAGGAGGTCCAGTTCAACGCACTCGGATCCTCCCTAACAGATACTTGGCCAGCGGCTGCCACGACGCTGGAGAAACTTGAGCTTCCGGTTATCTCAGTTCAACACACTCGAGAAAGGTGAAAGTCAAGCTCTGAATTTACTGGTTTCTGGCTAGCTATTTTATACCCAAAAATCACGGTCACGTGGTTTTGCACCCGGCACGAAACGCACACGGCACGCAAGTTGCGGCCTGGTGAAGTTAGAATTAAAAGTTAACAAAAGAACTAATCAGGTATTGAACTAATCTAAAACTGAACTACTTGATCCATGCATGATTAAAATAAGTTAAACTGGAATGAAAGTATACAGTATTCCTGTAGTATTGTATACTTCATTACAAATGTAAATCAAACCATAAGATACCCATGACGTAGATAACTGCAATCATAAGACAAATAAAATAGAATAGTGACACGCATTGCAATATTTCACTAAAAAAATAACAATCTAATGCTCCTTTTCATAAACTAGAGACCATAAAAATATCGGTAAATAAGGCAAGCAGGTAAAATAATTTCGTAACTTTGGGTATATAATCAAGAAAGAATGTTTGCTATACCATTGTAAGGTGGGTAGAAAGATGAACAGTTGGGCAAACGGACATACGGATGTACGGACGAACTGTTAATAGCATAATACCTGACCAGAATTGCTTTAATCACCATTATTTTTACTGCAATTACCCTTATTGTTATTGCAAATACCCTCATATTTTGATGAAACTTGGGATTTGGAGGTTTTAAGTGATTCTGAATAACTTTTTCTTATAAAATTTTTCGATAAAAAATACCTAATATGACTTGCTATTGCTCAAAATAAGTGACGCCCAATCAACTTACTATCTGCCAAAAATAGTCTATATTCTCTGCAATATGGCAAAATTATTGGGGCACACAGGTATATAAAAACGATATTTTTTGGAAATTTCAACACCCTGTGTCTTCAAAATGAAGCGTTTTTGACATCGGTTTATATGAATTTTTTCTCAAAATTATCTAAGAAACACCCCGTAAAATATGTTAATGTACTTAAATTGCCCCCTGTATACCTGGACTGTAACTTATCTTATAAAACTTATATAGTTCTTGGTCACTTTCATATATATCTTCATTAACTTTATATATCCCTAGTTGTAGCGGCATATGTTTATTGAGTTGTCAAATGGAAATGGTGTAAAACATAATATATGAAAAATATTTTGCTTTGTAAAATGATATACTCTATATTCTGATGAACTGCTACTCGTTCAAATAATATTGAACTGTACCTTGTATATTGGCAGATGTATTACTTGAAACAGAGACAATAGTCTAGCTGCCACATGAAATTTCATCCGGCAGTTATTTAAATTCACTTCAGCTGCTGATAAGTGTAAATTGCGAATTTGTTACCGGTCGAGGGAGGCGCGTGGTCCAAGTTGGAATGAGGGCGATACAAGATACCGAATTAGGGAGAGATTTATGATTTCGTTGGAGAAATTGCTCCAAATTAACGTCGTACTTACGTGAATTTATTGCTTGAAAGAGTGAAAGAAAAATAGAAAACACAATGCAAATAATGTGCAGTTTTCACATCGTTAAATGATCGACCTAATTTATTACGGTGTCGTTTCTGGTACGCTTTTCTGCACTTTGTAGATTAGAATGTCATTTTTTATTATAATTCTCATTTTTCTCATATGCTAGGGCTTATATCTACAATATTTTTTTACTGATCTTGCCTTGAATTATAAATGTACGGTGTAACATATTATGCATATACGTTTTGATTTATTATCACTAAAAATCCGACAAAATTCATGATATTATCGTTAAACAAAAACGCTCCTCCCAAGAGTTTAAGCTTCCACAAAATAAGTCATAATGCCTCAAAAATGTATTTAGAATTTTGAAAATAATGTAATAGTGGGGTCGATCTGGAATTAAAAATGGCTTGAAACGAGCTCATATTTTTCCAATTTTTTTTGTGATGTTATGAAGTTGGACCCCTCTATCATCCGAAAAATTTTCCGATCGAACTTTTCGCGAGGAGAATTGATTGCCCTTGCAAATGAGCCCATCCCGAAGTCCCTAACCCTATCTCTTGCCCTTCTACAGGACAAAAACTTTGTTGGCCCACCTCTCCTCTCCTAATGATCTGATCGCAATCTGGTCGGGCTTAAATCGAAGAGAAAAAAATTCCACATTCGGCGGCGAACGATAATCTCCTCCACCCCTTTCCTTCCTGACGAAAAATGCATTTTTTAAAATAATAACAACAGTAAATTGGTTATTTCGCAATATTTATTTATGGCGAAAACACATGAGCGGAACTCAAAGTAGCCACATTAGTACACAATGTCACGTTTGTTGCGCGATCTGCAAAAAATTGCGGAAGTTACAGCAATCTTAATTTCATTTACGTTTATCCTTCTCCCGTCCCCCCTAATCAACCTAGCGATTTGAAATTTGGATACTCAGGATCTAAGTACACAGTACTTAGATCCTGAGTATCTATCGGGGGAAGAAAAAAAAAGTCGCCAAATCACTTTCTTCCCAGAAAAAATGGGAAAACAACTCTCGGTAGGTTCCCGCCGCAGCTAATAATCCGTATACAAATCCGTAATTTCAAATCGCATATATCGGGAACCGCTGGACCGATTTTAACTAGTCAAAATTCAGTTACGCGCATTCGCGAGCCCTTCATTTTTTCCCTGTACACTTTTTCGATTCGAATCAAACTAAACGAGTTATGTCCGAAAAACTGATTTTCCCTATCTTTACTTGTAATTCCCCCCTCCTCTTCGTTAAAAGTTCGACCGGAAAATTTTCCGGATGATAGAGGGGGTCCGACTTCATAACATCACAACAAAAAAAAAACAAAAAAAGCGAGTCTGTTTGCAAATGCAGATCGACCCCGCTAGAACTAGACATAAGACGGAAATGAAGGTGAAAATATAAAAATTTCAATTACGGTTTTAGTAGCGGCGGCGAGTACTATCTGAAGGGGATAAGTCTAGTAAACTTTAAGTTGACGTGCGTATGAACTGACACTGCGCTTACAAATTCATTTCTATTACACACAGAACTAAAGCAATCGCCCAAATACATTGTTCACCTGTGTCTACCAGGCTTCTCTCTCCTCTAAAAAGAGACAGAAATATAAGATACTGAATAGAGAGAGATAAATAATATATCCTTCCATAAGTTCAGCCATTCTCAAGTTCTACAGATTTGCCAATCGTTATTATGAACTATTACTTATTTGGGTTAAAACATTGGAATTAAATTCGTCTTTATATGAAATATCTAAATTATTTTCATTGTTAAATAGATGATATGCATCCGACAAACGGATATTGTTAAACTACTAAATGTATTACAATTTTCTAGTACTTACATATTACACGCTTTATAGCAGAATTGTTGTCCTCGTGTAACTCAGTGTGTAATGACCCCAAATAAAAATTTAAGTTTTTTAATAACCTATTGAACGTTCATAAGAACTGATAAATCTATATTTTTGTGACATTAGTCATAAGAGTCTAATAAACTCCAAAAGGGCCCAAAGAATAACGATCTTTGGGAAGTTGTCAAACTTAAATGCTCAAAGCTATTATAAAACCTATCCTACTCATGAAGAACTTACCGAGTTAGTTATCTCTGTGAAAGCGTGGATAGCTTGATAAAACCTAAAGAGCATTTGGTCTTAGACGAAAAGGTTTATTGAGACTTTCATGGTGTCATGAAAAGCTAAGTTTGCCTTGAATAATATTCGTTAAAGCTGTTTTATTGTAGAATAGTTAGTATTCCAATGACATTTCAGTTTATTAACAGCCGGTAGTAAAACAGAAATGTTTTACAGTCAAAGGAGAAGACATAATACTATGAAACATCATGTCAAATCATAAAATTATTTTATTTGTTCTCAATGTTTGTAGACAGCTCCTAAATTATATTAGTACTCCCAAAAGTTTCAAACGACAAACAGTTTACTGTTGAAATGCATGAAACTAGCTCTAAATTTTCAATACCCCTTAACATCCCGAATAAGAACGACTTTCACCCATCTGTTTACCAAATGAAAAGTATTTTTTAGTAATACCATAATACATAAACAAAAATGTAGCGATTGGATTGTCTAATGAAATTAGGTCAAGGCTATTTTTTACTTTCCCATATATGTATTGTATAATAGATACTTATCTCTCACTCTCTTATATCACGTGGCACATTGTTCTTCGGCTATAATGAAGGCACCAATCGATTAATTTTGCTACACGTGCAAATGACAACTAAACAGCATGAATTTATAACTTGATAAATACACATAACCAACATCGAAGTGACAAAACAAAAAGACCAGCCTGTACATCGGAAAATAAACAATTACATTGTCCCGGCACTAGTTCATTTATCATTTATTGTTGAATTTACCGAAGAGGTTTTACAGCCCTATAAAACACAAGAGCCTTTGTTTACCCTTGTGGGGCTGTAAAAATACTTTGTTTATAAAACTCATTAGCCTTAATTGTTATCGCATTTAAAGCGATATGCTGGAACAGTGTTCATTTGTAACTTAGTTTCCATATGTAAAAAGTTTTTGAAACACAAATAGCAATTAATGGAGTTCGCTTACGAATGTGCGGTCGAAACGGAGAGTATTTTGGCTTCCAATAATCATAAGCAGAACTGAAATTCTTTCTCACTAGTTCCTTGGTCAGCATATTTGTTGTCGTTTTCCTGGTCCCAGCGAACCATTACTTCGGCATTTTTTGGGAACAAAATTTTATGCTTTAATTCTATGAAGTGATAATAACCACTTATGCCATATTTTTGTAATTGATAAAGTAATGTTCATAGATATTAACTAATTAGATCCCATATACACTATACCTATTAAAGCTAAATAAATAAATTAAAGCTAAATTCCTATTAAAGCTACAATTCAGAAACACACTTTATATAAAATAGTATAAATATATCGCTACCTGCGAATGTAAACAATAACTTCTATTTTGTTTCAGCACCACCGCAACACCTTATTAAATTGGATTTCCGTGACTATTTTCAAATAGAGCATAGCCCTGGCTGTACGAATGACTACTTAGAGGTCAGGGATGGTCGCCATGGCTACAATCATTTGATAGCACGGTATTGTGGCCTGGATGCATTTCCCCCGATAATCACGTCAAAGGATAGACATCTGTGGATTCAGTTTAAATCCGACGAAAATATTGAATATGTAGGATTTAAAGCAGTCTTTGAATTTATACCTCGACCCGCCCACCGTAAGTAATGATTATTATTTATAAGATTACTGCAATATATAACTAGTATGTCTGCGAGGAAACTTCTATATTTTAAAGATTTTTATTACATAGAAAATTTTTCTACTACCATATACACATACAGGGTGATTCATATAATATTCCCCAGGCAGTTTCCATGGTAAGGAAAAGAGATACTCAAATTCTGTAAAAGCCAGTCGTTAGACATTTTTTGTGACTTTAATTAGTAGGCATGGGGTCACTTCAGACCACCCCCACTCCGCGAATCAGAGAGCGCGAAGCTGCGCTCCCTTCTATGGCGGGAAATCTCCATCTCCACCGCTCTCGGGGCTCCTTAAAGCGCTATTAAGGGTTTCTATATCAGCTATCTGTAAAATTTATTTACTAGATGAATCTGATAAAAATTATTGATATAATTGTATCCAAAGAAATTATCTGCTAAGTGAAAAATAGAGGTGGAAATACCAGCTCTGTTGAATGGATCTTTAAATGTTCCGATTGTGCTTCATTAATATCTATACGATGATTGTTATCAAAGGCATGTTGCACAACGCTACATTTTTATATTCTACCGCATTTGAGACGAGCCATATGCTCGTTGAATCTAGTTATAATTGGAGGTTTCGTTTGTCCGACATACTTCAAATTACAGTTTTTACGAACGGTTTCATAAAATCGGTGTTAAAAATTTATTCTTCGAATAGCATTGAAATTTTCAGCAGAACAAACATGAATATTGCGATCGATTTTGAGATAATGCTTCTTCTATGATTGAAATTTTTCTAGTAAATTTTGATCATTTGCGTTTTATCATAAGAGTCGTTCACAGAATTAGGGTAACCTTCAGGCCGTAGTGCTTGAATACGTTAAACGTAAAAGGAATATAACTAATCAGCTCAGAAGAGGTGGTCAAGTATGGTGTTCCACCAGGAATTCTTTTAGGGCCCTTGTTATTAATATTTACGTTAATGATCCGTTCGATACTAAAATACAGGGCGATGTAATCAGCTTTGCCGATGATACTGCTGTGTTTTATAAAGACTCAACATGGCCCATTACTTAAACAAAAAGTTGAAATTGATCTCATTAATTGGTTTAACAACAAATTTCTGACCATTAATTGCATCAAACATACATACATTTTGACAAATAAATGACAATATCACAAATGTTAAAGCCAGATGTACAAAACTGCATTCTAAGACTTGTTCTATTATTTATGGTCCACGATAGTACAAGCACATCTGTCATACGTTAAAATTATCTGGGGAGGAATTAATAAGACTTAGGTATCTCAAATATTTTGAATGTATTAAAAAATGGATACCTGCTGACAATTATCTGTAAGGAAAACGAAACCTATATTAATTGTTATTACGACTATTATTTTATAATTTTTATTTTTTAGTAAATAAATTACGATTATTATTGTCCAGTAGTGTTGTCCACACTTTAGTGGTCTGGACCTGACGTGCAATTTCCCGAGTACTTGCTATTGGATCTATGTCGGCAAAACTTCAAATTTCTTCTTCAATCTGCACATTTTCAGGTAGTCTTTTTAATTATTATGTTTACAAGTTCTCAACCCCTCTTTGAGAGGTTCCACTTAATAAAAACCGTTGTCAAAGAATCACTACTTCCACGTCCAGATTTTGTATCCAAGTCTTATGCACACTAAATCCCAAAGTAATATTTTATTCCCTTTAATAATAGAGTGGGGGTGGTAGAGGGGGTGGCTAATGTACAAATTTTTTTTAGACGTTTCGTTCTTGTATACACACTAAATCACATTTTAATTTTTTTTACACCCTTCAATAATAGGGTGAGGATGGCAATGGTGGTGGTAGATGGGTAGCTAACGCCAAAAAAAATTTTTGAGACGTTTTGTTCTTGTATACACGTTAAATAACATTTTAATATTTTTAACCCCCTTTAATAGTAGCGTGGGGGCGGCAATGGGGTGGTAGAGGGGGTAACTAACGCTAAGAAATTTTTTTTTAGAAGTTTCGTTTTTGTATACACAATAAATTACATTCTAATTTTTTTTACCCCCTTTAATAATAGGGGAGGGTGGCAATGAGGGTGATAGAGGGGGTAGCTAACGCAAAAAAATTTTTTTAGACGTTTCGTTCTTGTATACACAATAAATTACAATTTAGTTTTTTTTATCCCATTAAATAATAGGGTAGGGTTGGCAATGGGGGTTGGTAGAGGGGGTAGATAACGCTAAAAAAACTTTTTTAGACGTTTCGTTTTTGTATATACACTAAATCACATTTTAATTTTTTTTACTCCCTTTTATAATAGGGTGAGAGTGGCAATGGGGGTGATAGAGGGGGTAGCTAACGGCCAAAAAATTTTTTTGAGACGTTTCGTTCTTATATACACACTAAATTACATTTTTTTTTTACCCCATTAATAATAGGGTGGGGGTGGCAATGGGGCTGGTAGAGTGGGTAGATAACGCTAAAAAAACTTTTTTTAAACGTTTCGTTTTTGTATATACACTAAATTACATTTTAATTTTTTTCACTCCCTTTCATAATAATGCAGCTGTGGTGGGGGCGATAGTGGGGGGGGGGGGCGGCTGATGCTACTTTTCGTACATGCCCTGCAATTTTATGGACTCTTACTTGCCTGTTTTTCCTATTTACCCTTATTTATCCCATTTACCCCCGAACCCTTCAACGGAATTAGATCGAAATATAATCTAGTTCCAGATCTCCTTACAATATATAAGTGTACCAAACTTCAAGTCAATATCACAAACGGTTCCAGGGTAATCGTGCGCACAGAAAAAAAGTTACAGACCGACAGACCCACAGACAGGAAATTTTTTCGCTCAAATTTAAAATATCGACGTTTCATGACATTTTAGCCTATTCTTTCCTATATTTGGGTTTTCTACCACATGTATTATTATCCTCTTCAAAACAAATCACCGAATCTACAAAATAATAGAATTATTGAAAAAAAAAACTTTGCAGCCGTGACGTTTACGCCAAAGGAATAGTCAGAGGTTGTGTTTTGCAAATAATATAAATCGGAATAAACACAGAAATAATGTATTTTGCTGACGTTTCGGAAAGTAATCTCTTTCCATTTTCAAAGCTTTTTTTGGAAGAACTTTTATTTTGCTGTGTATGTCAAATACACAGCTTTAAGATTCTGTTTATGTTATTTCCATAGATACTTACTACTTACACATAACATAGAACTGATGATATTTTGTTTTAGATAATGTTGAGTTTGTTAAGTTCTTCTTTTAACATTGGTAGCCAGGTTGTACAAATATCTACAGAACAATTCGATACGCACTTATATTCATTTAATAAGATTATTGCTGATTCTTTAATTTTTCTTTTTTTGGTATCTGTTTCTTTTGTTAAAATTTTTGCCGAGTCCCAGTTTATTCTATGTCCGTTTTCCCAAGCATGTTCACAAATCTTTGATTTCTGAATTTCATTCTTTCTAATGTAATTCTTGTGCTCATCCAACCTCACACTGGAAGGTCTGGATGACTCACCTACATAACATTTATCACATTCGCACGGGATATTGTAAATACAGTTTTTTGAATTCTACTCCCTGTTTATCGGTTTTGTTTTTGTTAAAATAGATCTTAAAGTGTTCCCCGTTTGAAATATCGTCCCAACATCAAATTTGTCACCTATACGGCGTAACTTTTCCGATAGTCCGTATACATAAGCCTATTTCAACAAAAAGAAAAATTTAATTTTTTTTGCGTTACTATACTTCCACTGGACGTGGAAGTAAAAATAACATTATACTATTTAAAATGAGATTCCACTCCTTAGCGACAGCGCTCGAATACAATCATTACACAACTAGCTCAATTTCTAATTTAATTAGTATCTGAATCTTGGCTCTTCGACGGTCCTCGAATGCTATTGTGAAAGAGCGGGCGATACCCTATGGCGGAAATTCTTCCCAAATTGCCAATTTCGGTAATCGACAAAAAAAGAAGTATTCCATTTCAGACGCGCTAAGATCAATCAATACCTCAAAAGGATAAGTTATTGCCGTAGAAAAAATAAATGGGTCGTTTGGTTGAAATCTTTCCTATAACATATGATAAAGCCCTTAACTTTTCCCAAGCGAATAACTTTTATCATGGGATACTCTTTTCAAGTGTGTCGATTAAAAATATCTATTGTTTCTAATTTCAGCGGTAGAGATGCGACTGATTTTTCTTTATTGTTGACATAAATTTCACAGAGTGGCATAAAGATATTGAAGCTTTAGTTCAGAAAAATAATTTAAAACATTAGAGGGAGAAAACTGGGAAAATGCACAGAGATAAAAATTGAACACTCATAAATCGATATAACCTGTGAATTTTCAGGATGATGAAAATCTAGGGTAAAACAACACTACACAGGGTGATCAATGCCTCAACTCTACCCTTGGGAATGAAAAAGGTTAGACTAGAATTTTAAATTGTACCATAACAATTTACGATCCACCAGAATCACCATGACACGTAAACAAAACAAAACTCTTAACTCTATGAGTTCTCAGGCTCACACTGGTATCCTATCATAAATTTCAAACAAACTTAACTTTGATATATTTTCAAAATCTTCTGGAAGTTAGCTTGGTCATATTCTTGTCATGTGTTTCGCAATGACTCTTCCTATTTGTTGCTAGGTTTTTAAATGCAAATTTATCATTTGGAAGGTTTCGGATTACCTCGAACGAACCGTCGCTGTCATATTTATCGTCTATATTGGAGTCAGACAAGCAAAACATAAGGAATTGTTTCCCATGTCAATTTTTTTTAACATGTTAGTTTCATCGAATGTTATACGAAATTTTCTACCTCTAGCAACTGCCGCTACGCAAGTTATCGGCCATTTTGGTCGTTTTTTCTAAATACGGATATATCTCGGTATGTGTGGGTCCAAAAAAATCGGGATAAAATTGAGGCTGTTTGCTATGATATAGCCTGTCAGCGGTTACAATATGAAATTTTTATCTGACACAACCTCAAAAAAGAATAAAAACTTAAAATACTGCTAAATTTTGTTTTTTTGGTTATAGCTTCGGATCTTTTAAATGAAATTTGATAAAATTTTCAAAAATTATACTTTGTAATGTGAACAATAACTGGTTAAAATTTTAAGTCGAAATAATTAATATAAGTCTCAAATATTGACTTCAAATTTTAAAATTGATTGACCAATAACTTTGTATGAGGTTCTTCTTTTTAAAAATGTAGGTTTTTTTTATTCACTTTATAATGGTGAACAGGAAAATTTTTTAAACTTGAATAAAGTGAAAAATTCAATTTTTGTATTTTTTCGTCAATTTTTTCGAAAACTCACTTTTTTATTTTTGATAAAACCCGATTAATTATTTTTTTACATATTCTGATCTAATTTTTCCAAAGCGCATTAAAAAATTTAATAAATTAATTAATTATAAAAAAATTATATGTATGCACATTTATATTTAGGTATTGATCAGTAAAACACTATTTGTTATACAAATATATATTTATTGTATATAAATAGTGTATAAAAAAATGGAAACATTTTACTCGAAATTGAAAAAATATATATACTTGAGCAAACTATATTAATCGTCTTCGTTTTGTCTCACGTGATAAAGAATCATCAGACTGATTTTCAGTATCGCTTGAAGCATAATTATTATAAAATGCATCATTATTTTTATTTCTATCAATTCCTTGATCAATCGACCCATCAGTAAATAATAATGAAGAAGCTTCGCTAACACTGCCTGACTCTGTATCGGTTCCACTTGTACTTAGACTTTCAGTTACAGAAAATGTTTCAGAGTTATTTTCCAATTCTTCATCCAACTCATTAATTTCTTCTGTTTCAGGTACCAAATCTTTATCTTCACAGTTAAAGCAATTTAAGCCTTCGCAGTAGCTACAGTGCATTTTAATCCCAGTTTTTTACAAGAACATGCTCTAGTCTTGCACTTACTACCTATCGATTTGCAACTGCATGCAATTGATTATATAAGTGAATATGGTAGTGGTTTAACGTTTCTCGGAAGAGTCACAGCCCGTAGTTGTATGCAGACTTACTATTTCTGGGAACAACCGTTTTGGTTTTGATAATACACTCTTAAATAATGTTGATTTGTAGCATGTGGGTGGGTGGTAGTGAAGTCAGCTTACATGCTATTAATGTGGCTTTTTGAAAGCAATTAAATCACAATTTTTCCAAATTTTTTTTTCAATTGGGTTCGATCCGTATAACACTTGTTTACAATCTGCGGCTGCTGAAAATAGCATAGTCTCTGTTACTTCAGATCATAGAAATTAAATGTGTCTTTTTTCAAAAAATTATATTTTTGCAAAGTAAGACAAATTTTATTTTTTCCAATTCCTGTACATGCTGACGTAGAATCGCAATCACAAACAGCATGTATAATAAGACATGTTCTTTTAAATCTGTTTTTTGAAAGAATATTGTAAATAATATTTGTCTTTCGTTTTTCCTATCATAGGTTTATAAAAATAAATATTTTCTGATAAAGATGAAACAAAATATGTCAATAAAACTAGCAAGTCTATATCTTGACCGATAATTCCATTATCGCATTCTCCATTATTTATTTATTTATTTTTTCGATACAGCGGTACAAATAATATTTGCATCAGCATCTTCTTTACATATTTCATGTTCAATATTTCTATTTTTAAATTGATTACACAAAAGGGAAATAAATTGTTATTTTTACTGTGGAGTAGAAACATTTTTTGGCTTATGAGAGGTGCTGTATGTATATCAATTATATTTACTCTAGTTGAAAAATTATTGTGCAATCTCTTCAAACGTTCTGAATCAGTACTATATCCATAAAAAATTATACAACAATTCATAGTGGGACAAATATAACTCATGTTTAAATTATGACGGTTTATTTGATTTAAATTATTTTTCAAATGCTGTTCAGTGCTGTCAATTTTGAATTTCTAATCGTGATAAATATTCATTTGTTTTTAATTGTTTAATTTTTTAATGCTATTTGTACTTGTACAGAATATAAAAATTGTTTCGAAAAATTAAATCAGCATATGTCAAAACTGAATTATTAATACAAAAAATTGAGTTTTATCAAAAAAGTGGAATTTTTTTAAAATATTGACGAAAAAATACTAAAAATCGATTCTTTTCATATGTATGCGTAATATTTTTTCATATATAAATGATTTTTTAATGCTATTTGGAAAAATTATATCAGAATATGTCAAAAAATGTTTTCAAAGAAAGTGAAATTATTAGAAAAAAATACAAGAAATCATTTTTTTCCACTTTCTTTCAAGTTTAAATTTTTTTCTTTTCACTTGTATTAGATATTTTGAAATTTTAACCAGTTATTGTACACATTATAAAGTATAATTTCTGAAAATTTCACCAAAATTTCAAGTTATAACCAAAAAACCAAAATATAGCAGTTTTATTTTCTTTTTTTTTGTGCAGATAAAAATTTGATAGCCCATATCGTAACTAACAGCCTCAATTTTTTTCGTTTTGCTTGGACCTACACATACCGAGATATACTCATCTCTATTTAGAAAGAACGACCAAAATGGTAGATTTTCCACAAAATCGCCGATAACTTGCGTAGCGGCAGTTGATAGAAGTGGAAAATATCCATTTCGTATAGTATTCGATATAAGTAACACGTTAAAAAAAGTTGACACTGGAAACAATTCCTTTTTCACTAAAATTTGATGCTTGTCTGACTCCACTACTAATATACATATTGTTGGTTCTATTTGCTTTGCCAAGGAGAATTTCAAAGTTGTCTGCTTGCTTTCTCATATATCTGTATGCCAGTATTCGATTTTTTTTTAATTTTGAGAAACTTCATGTATTCAAATTGAGTCAGTAACCATTTTAATATCGGAAATATTACCATTAAATAATGCAAATAAATGTATAGCAGAGAAACCTACTGTTAGCATGTAATTTGATAATAGCGTTAGGCCAGTGCGTTTTATTAACTTTTTCAGCTTTAAACAAATTTAAATTTAGTTCAAATGTGCTTTTAGAGGGCGGAATATTAAACATAATATTTTTAGTCGCAAACTCCTCTATAGATCCTTATTTTACTATAAGGAACCTAACCAGACTGCAACCAACAGCTACTCTCCGGGCTATGTGCCCCGCCGAGCGCTGAATTACAAGTTACAAGCCTGGCGCGTTAAGTGTAATAATTGCATATTACCATCAAAACGCTAATGCTTCGATTGCAACAAACACCAGCCAAAAGACTGATCCTACTTAAAGGAGCTCCCTTGCCAGTCGTCACACACCACTTGCAGACTGCAGTTTCGAGCTGTTGGCTCTCGCTACCTTGCACTATAGAGGAGTTTGCGACTAAAAATATTATGTTTAAATTTAAATTTGTTGGTTGATACGTAGGTCTCTAACTATATTACATCGAAGTACATTTTTACCGATCAAATGCTGTTGTATGCCTAGCTTAGACAGAAACTTTTTTTCTTGATAGTATGATGAGGCAAAAGCTCTACGCAGCAATGGGTGAGTTTAACATCCCTAATAAATTAATAAGATTAGTCAAAGCTACAATGTCCAAAGTGGTGTTCAAAGTTAGAATACAGTCAGACCTATCGGAAAACTTTGAAAACAATGTAGGACTGAGACAGGGAGATGCGCTGGCGTGTCTTCTCTTTAACATAGCGCAGGACTAGAAAACAGAGGAATCATCTTTAACAAATCCTTCACGCATCCCCCTCAAAGCTAGAGATGTGTGCAATGTTCTCAAGTGCTGCTAAAAACATGGGCCTCCGAATCAACAAAGACAAAATTAAACTTATGGTATCAACACCTAACAACACAGCCAGAAAGATGGGGCAAAAGTTCTACGTCGACAACTTTAATTTCGAAGTCGTTCAACGGTTTACATACCTGGGTTCGCTGGTTACCCACGACAACTCTACCTCAGAAGAAATCAAAATAAGGATTGTCCTGGCGAACAAATGTTACTTTGGCCTAAATAAATAATTGAGGAGCCGAAACTTAAGCCAAAAAACAAAACTCACCATCTATAAGACTCTTATCCTACCAGTCCTAACATATGGATCCGAAACATGGACAACATCTAAGGCAAACGAAAATCTACTGCTAACCTTTGAGCGTAAGATCCTAAGCAGAATACTAGGCGCTATCTGCGAGAATGGTATGTGGAGAAGACGATACAACTAACCTTATAACAAATACAAACAGATCCCAGAGGATAGGTAGACTGAGATGGGCAGAACACGTGGCAAGAGCGAACGAAAATCATACGCTAAGACAAATATTTATGCCGCAACCGGGCGGAAGTAGACGTAGAGGTAGGCCAAAACTGAGATGGAAAAATGGCGTGGATGAAGATGCCAGAAAAATCGGAGCTGCAAATACAGACGACTGGCGGGATAGACTTAGGAAGGTCGAGGCTCAACTAGGGCCGTAGAACCAATGATGATGATGACACTTTATTATATTTGACATAGGATGAAAATATTCCTTGTTTGGATATATTTTATTACTCAATAATTTCTTAAAAACCGCTGCCCAAGGAATCACTACTTCCACATCCAGATTTTGTATCCAAGTCTTATGCACACTAAATCCCAATGTAATATTTTATTACCTTTAATAATAGAGTGGGGGTAGTAGAGGGGGTGGCTAATGTAAAAAGAATTCCTTAGTCCTTAGTTCTCGTATACACACTAAATCCCAATTTAATTTCTTATTCCATAAAACAATAGGGTGGAGGTGGCAATGGAGATGGTAGAGGGGGTAGCTAACGTGAAAACGAATTTTTTAGACGTTTCGTTGTTGTATACACACTAAATAATATTTTAATTTTTTTTACTCCCTTTCATAATAGTGGGGGGGTGGCTGATGCCAAAAAAAATTTTGAGATCTTAACTTTTAGTACATGCCCTAAATTGCAATTTTATGGACTCTTACTTGCTTGTTTTGCCTATTTACCCTTATTTACTCCATTTACCCCCGAACCCTTCAACGGAATTAGATCAAAATATAATCTAGTTCTACATCTCGTTACAATACATAAGTGTACCAAATTTCAAGTCAATATCATAAACGGTTCCAGAGTAAACGCGCGCACAAAAAAAGTTACAGGCAGACAGACCGACAGCCAGGAAATATTTTTTTCGCTCAAATTTAAAATCTCGATGTTTCATGACATTTATAAGGTTAAAAGAAGAACTTAACAAACCCAACATTATCTAAACGAAAATATCATCAGTTCTGTGTTCTGTGTAAGTAGTAAGTATTTATGGAAATAACATAAACAGAATCTTAAAGCTGTGTATTTGACATACATAGTAAAATAAGAGTTCTTCCAAAAAAAGCTTTGAAAACGGAAAGAGACCACTTTCCGAAACGTCAGCAAAATACATTATTTCTGTGTTTATTCCGATTTATATTATTTGCAAAACATAACCTCTGACTATTCCTTTGACGTAAACGTCACGGGCGCAGAGGCTTTTTTCCAATAATTCTATTATTTTGTAAATTCGGTGATTTGTTTTTAAAGATGATAATAATACATGTGGTAGAAAACCCAAATAATAGAAAAGAATATTCGTAGAATGCCACAAATAACTTTCAGACAATATTTTAAGCCTATTTCAACAAAAAAAATATATATATATTTTTTTGCGTTACTATACTTCCACTGAACGTGGAAGTAAAATTTAAAAAAATTATTGTTATAAAATTTTTGAATTCAAAGTTTGTAGAGACCCTCAATGTGTGGGGGATCGGAGGCTCCCGCCCCGGGTACCCCGCCGTGCATCCGGGCCTGAATATTATTAACTTTCAAATCTGTTATTATTTAATCGTTTTACGTTTACAGAGAGCTCTACGATAAGAATAAAAGTTTATTTAGTTTAATCTAATGATAAAGATTTCTGGTTAGTTATATTGCTGGGATACTTAGATAGCAAATTCATTAAATTTGTTGACTGGTGTCTCATTAAGAATGTTTTAATTGTTTTGGGTGAAATACCAATGCTGTTAATTAATTTTGTAGCATTTGTGGCTTTATTTAAATCAAGTTTAGTAAATAAATTCCTCCCCAAAACATCATTAGGCACAATAGCAAATATATCTGCTGTATGAGAGCAAACTTCGGATGTCGTACAATTATGTTTTAATGCTTTTTCTTTCGGAGTGACTATAACTGGGTCAAAATGATAGTTTGGTTTCACAATTTTTTCTCAAAATAAAGTACCTTCCTCTCCAGTATCTACTAAGTAGTTCACTGTCGCGTTCTATACTCTAAAATTGGTACAAAAAATTGACACAAAAAAGCAAGGTATAAAGCAAGACCTAACCTACTAATTATTTATATTTTATCGAATAATGCGTTGTCCTGGTTGTTAATTCATTCAAAAAATAAAATTATTGTTTAAATTTAAAAGCGTTTTTATTTACTGAATAAAACGTAGCTGCACAAAGACCT
The DNA here is from genome assembly GCA_963675555.1 of Leptura quadrifasciata. Classification (NCBI taxonomy): domain Eukaryota; kingdom Metazoa; phylum Arthropoda; class Insecta; order Coleoptera; family Cerambycidae; genus Leptura; species Leptura quadrifasciata. Next base: position 165,614,325 of record OY776674.1, on the reverse strand, counting down.
ATTTCCTATTTGTTTTGTTGCAGTGAAGCACTTTAAATTTAATCCGCTTGCAGTTTAATCAACTACTGTTGATTCTACAAACAATAAACTGGTCTTTCATGTCACATAATTAAACAAACCATTTATTAATTTACCAAAATATGTTTGAATTAGCAGAAATATTAATAAACCGGAGAGTAAACCGGTTTATTTTATCCTCTATTTTTTTGTGCTCTATATTTTGCATTTATACTCAAATATTTGTTAATATTTTATATAACATTATAGCAAATAGTTGTTAAAATGCTACTAATTATAGAAAGAGCATCGCATACATAAACAGTTTGCAGCAAAATTAACACATAACTTTCACGTTCAAACAAAAATTTGGTTACAATTTTTATATTTGTTTTTATTTACTTCTCTCGCTTCCTCTCACAGTAAAGTGTACTACTTTCAAATACAAATTATTATTCCTCGAATTTGAGTTTCTAATTTAAGGAGTAGAAGCACAATTTTCTTTGTCAGCGGAATGATAGAGGCACAAGGAAGCTACAGTGAAGACATAGTTATATCCAGCGGTCAAGGGCTGGTCGTCCATTCTGGAGGGACGCGCGACTACCGGCAGGATTCTATTAAATGCAATATTGATAATACTTTATATGATTAATCATATGGAATGCCTTCCCATATTCCCAATCATATTAATATGTGTATTGTCACGACCCCCCTTTCGGAGAGCCGCGACTGACGGCCACTTGGCTTGTGAGAGAGGGAGATTGGGTAGTCAAAGTAGAAGACGAGTTTAAAACAAATATAATTTATTAACAAAGTAACAACAAATAGTGTCACAGTATCAACAGGCACAACAACAATAGTAACAAGTGGAGCTCTTACCAACATCACTGATGTGGGGAAATGCGTCAGGATAAGGAATCGCACTTCTTAACACATTAAGAGTAGGACTGTCTTAAGAATTCGACTGACGCCCGCGTTAATAAAATTCGTATTTATAATTTTACTACATGCTTATTTAGCAGGTTATCTATTGAGTACAAGTTCGCATTTATTGTTTGTGTTTAATAATTTAATGTCAGGTCTCGTTCTCAATATTTGTTTAATATTATTGCAAAGTATATCAATTTAGAATTTGGAAAAATAATTTGTATCAATATGTAACCTACTAAAGCTGATTTATAGTTTTCTCCTAAAATATGAATACTCCTTACGTAACACATTTCCCCCTTTTAGATAGAGCTAGCCCCTAGCTCTAGAAAAACACATTTCTCAACATAGAAAAAAATAAAGTTTTCAACCTACACTAAAAAAAAATTTCTATAAATCAATAATTGTTCATTACGAGGAAATATAGTTTTTTGCGGGCACACCTTGTCAGCATTTTTGCACTTACACTGAGTCATTACTTATTGAGTGGATTGGAGGTGAAGTCGCTGAGTTAGCTGTAGCAAACGCCTGGATTACTGACACTTGTAAACCATAAATAAACAAAACATTTGTTCGAAATAAATTAGCGCAGCTATGATGGGAACATGTGTTGCATTTATAGCTAGATAGCTAGCTTCGGGGACTGCAGCAGAAATATTAGCCCTTGGCTGGCTATAGATGAATGGATTATCCCTACGGCTCTGCTGGAAATCCATTAGTCACCACCATGTAGTGGTTGGGGAAGGTTAATGTTTAGGTCCCATGTTGCTTCTCTGAACATTAACAATGACCTATGTACTATGAATGGTCCAAGTGTTTATTCCTTGCTCTGCTCAGGATCCAACCCTCCTAGATTCGCCATGTCAACTACCATCCTCTGGTTTTCAGTGCCAAGTGTGCCTCGCCCTCGTACGTTTCATTACATGGAAAAAAAATACAGAAAACATTACAAAATATTTTTACAAAAGCATTATTACTAACGAAAAAATTTCTTTAAAACATTATTATATAAATATATTTATAAAAGCATTATTACTAAGGAAAAAATTTCTTTAAAACATTATTATAGAAATATTTTTATAAAAGCATTATTATTCCAGAAATATTGTATTTCTGGAAATATTTCCCAAAGAAAAAATATATGTACATCTAAGTTTTTTTTTTGTTTTTATTATATCACTAGAAACAAGTATATAAAAATTAAAAATGGGGGAAGTTCTACTAAATTAATCAAAATATTTTTCTACTTTAGTTTAATTTAACAAATTATGCAAAATGTTTTCCTGCTTCGAGTATATTTAAAGTTAGTTTTATCTTTTGGCATGAAATTTGACTTTTCTAGGACTATTTCCTGTATAAACAACTTCCTACTCAAATTTGTACCTTTCGTGTTAAAATTGAAACTACTGCATATAAAGAAAATTAACAAAACCCGTCTCACTTATGTACTTTTGTATAAAAAACTTTAATTGATGGGGCTGACGTTCAGTTTCATCGTGAAACCATCTTCCACGTCTTCCTCATCTGTCACGTTGCATCCCTTTGTGCAACAAACCTCACAAAATCAATATACCTCATAGTATTCACCATAATAAACCTCATATTATTCATCATCATAAACTCCATAAAACACTTGCGTTTCTATACGCAAAAACCTCATAAATATACTTGCATTTCTTCATGCAAAAACCTCATAATAATCAACATTGTACACTTTTATACATAATTCTTGAGACGTTAGTTATTCCCTATGCACATACAAAAACAAATTCTTTAACACCTATTTTGGTACTGTGGTTCTTCTCTATGTCCTTTTTTAAATACTTAATTCTGCCTTCCTAACTTTTAATTTACTATTATCTAATGTCCTTCCCATAATATTTTTGTCCACAGAGCAATTCAACAAACAACGTATGCGACGTTGGCCACTGTCTTACTGTTGGTGTGAATTACTTATAGGTTCAAAAAATCATTTAATTTTATATTGGAAACTAGAGAATTCTTTCCCCCTGGAAAATTAGTAAAAATAATGCAAATATTGGAAAATAATGATTTTTCGATTACTTCCCCGCAATATATTTTACGTTAATGCTTTTCTGTTATTTAAGAATAAATATTGAAACAGACTAATCAAATATGGCTTTTAAAATATTTTAAATTTAAATGTGTATATTGAAGAATGAAAAATAATTTATGACGTTACTATTGAAAAAGAAAAACTATCTAAAAAATTTTTTAATCTAGTGCTTATCCCAACATTCCCCGACACCATGTGATATCAGCAAGATCACTCCCATACAAATTCATTGTTTCTACCTGTTGTACATATGACACTCCACAATTACTCCATTTGTTTTTTACTGACCATGATCCAGTATATTGTTACGTTATTATATATTTATTTATATATCCAAGTATATATATTTATATTAAAAAAACAGTTTAATACATGTATACTTCATAAACTACAATAAAAATATTCAATAATCAATCAACCTACAATATTTATATTTACCCATATAATGTAACACATGTATACATGTAAAACAATTACAATATTTAATAAACGACATACCATTCATAATAACTCAATATATTTTAACAAATAGAAACATATTTTGGTCATGGTCTAGTTTCACTACAATTATGCAACGTCTGCTAGGTTAATGATGCACCTAATTAGTTTTTTTTTGTTTGTCAGCAATGACATAAAATAGTTTTAAAAGGAACTCTAGATATTTTAATAAAAAGTAACTAATATACAATCTGAAGGTTTAAAAAAATTATTCGATTAATTATCCTCTGGGAACCTCTTAGAACCCCAAAAATTATATTCCATACAAAAAAAAAATTGAAAAATAAGAAAATTAAATTCATTTGCTGAAAACATGCACAATAAACGAAATAAAAACAAAACTTAGCAAACTTTATGTTGTAAAATCGGGCCTACTATGACAGCCAAATCATCCCTTGTACAAAGCCGAAGCCGGCACCTCCACCAAATGTCACGACCCCCCTTTCGGAGAGCCGCGACTGACGGCCACTTGGCTTGTGAGAGAGGGAGATTGGGTAGTCAAAGTAGAAGACGAGTTTAAAACAAATATAATTTATTAACAAAGTAACAACAAATAGTGTCACAGTATCAACAGGCACAACAACAATAGTAACAAGTGGAGCTCTTACCAACATCACTGATGTGGGGAAATGCGTCAGGATAAGGAGTCGCACTTCTTAACACATTAAGAGTAGGACTGTCTTAAGTATTCGACTGACGCCCGCGTTAATAAAATTCGTATTTATAATTTTACTACATGCTTATTTAGCAGGTTATCTATTGAGTACAAGTTCGCATTTATTGTTTGTGTTTAATAATTTAATGTCAGGTCTCGTTCTCAATATTTGTTTAATATTATTGCAAAGTAGCGTCGGTGTTAGGCCTCAGTAGCGGAAATAGGCCGACGTTAAATAAATGTATTAAAAAAAAAAAAAAAAATTGCAAAGTATATCAATTTAGAATTTGGAAAAATAATTTGTATCAATATGTAACCTACTAAAGCTGTTTTATAGTTTTCTCCTAAAATATGAATACTCCTTACGTAACAGTATTATATATTATATGGGATATTAATATGGAATATTATTGTTATATGCTGCAATAGTGTCTGTGTCTTACTGTTAATGCGCAATCTGCAATTCTGTAATTTTTCAAGAACTGATAGATCTAAGATGATTGATGATTGGTTTATGTTTGGAAGATGTATCATTTAAGGTTCTTTCCATTTAGTGGAAAATATGGCCTGGCAATTGATTTTTGATGTACTTGCACTAATATATTCTTCACAACTTACGAGACAAGTAGTCAATGCCACATTTTCATGTGATGATGCTTTTGGAGGGCGGAATATTAAACATAATATTTTTAGTCGTAAACTCCTCTATAAATCCTTATTTTACTATAAGGAAAGTAACCAGACTGCAACCAAAGTTACAAATCTGGCGCGTTTAGTGTAATAATTGCATATTACCATCAAAACGCTAATGCCAGATTTGTAACTTTACGACTAAAAATATTATGTTTAATATTCCGCCCTCTAAAAGCACATTTGAACTATGCTAAGCCAAGTCAGGCTATTTATTTTTCGATTGCAACAGACGCTGGACCGCTAGATGGCGCCTGCTGGCTGTTTTACATGTCGCTATTGTAAAAATACCGGGATGTACTATAGTCAAAGGATTCTCATGTCGGTCGTTGCATACCTACCTTGCACTGACGAGAGCCAACAGCTCGAAACTGCAGTCTGCAAGTGGTGTATGACGACTGGCAAGGGAGCTCCTTTAAGTAGGATCAGTCTTTCGGCTGGTGTTTGTTGCAATCGAAGCATTAGCGTTTTGATGGTAATATGCAATTATTACACTTAACGCGCCAGATTTGTAACTTTGGTTGCAGTCTGGTTACTTTCCTTATAGTAAAATAAGGATTTATAGAGGAGTTTACGACTAAAAATATTATGTTTAAATTTTTCGCTAGTTATGAAAAATAATATTTTATGGTGGTTGCACAATACTATTAGCCTAAACATGAATCTGTAAATTTGTGTTTAAAGCGAAATTTGTCTCAAGTTCATTTACATAATATAAATAAATTTCAGTAACCGTTTAAGCTGAAAATTTATTCTAAAATACGCAATGTCAAATTATAATAATGGTATGCTCTCTTAAATTTTGTAACTTATGCAAAGCTGCCCCTCTGTTATCATTTCGGATTTACTCAAAGAATATCCAAGAGGTGTTTACTTTGCCAAATATATATCAGAAAATTTTCTTTAATGCGGGCCCTTTTCTAAATATATGACCTGAAGGCATTTCTATCACATCAATACTACATCGTTGAATCACCTTAATATTTTATTAAAATCAAAGTTATATGGAGTGTTATACAGGGTGGGGCAATAATGTGTCGGACCTCGATATCTCGAGTTTTACGAAAGCTAGAAATTTTTTTTAAAAATTGCAAGTAAGCTAGATCAAAAAGTCTATAACTGGAAATTATTTTCGAACATACAGGGAGAGCCAAGACGAAATTACAGGACCAAGTACCTTTTTTTTAAATGGAATGCTATGTATATCAGTAGCTACATTTTTTGAAACCTCTTTCTAGGCTCTATTCATTCCTTAGCATTGAATATCTCCCAACCACTTGGATGTAATGAATTTTTTTTTTGAAGTAATGCAATCTGCAGATGGATATTAAAAAAATCACCACAGTTACAATTATGGGTTCTAAGAAAAACTTATGTGAATACCAGTTACGAGATATCTAATTAATATTTTTGAATCATTTTCATTTCCTAAAAATGTACAGGGTGGCCAAAAATTATTTTTCAATTAAGAACATTTTAAATTGAATTTTCTCAATTTTTCAAATGGAACACCCCGTATATTTTTCGACGATGTAATGTAGAAATGAAAAACGAACATTTTTTGTAAGTACTTCCCTATGGCTTATTGCAACCAGTTTCGTTTTATAAATAAATAAGTGTTTATTTTTCAATTAAGAACTTTTTAAATTGAATTTTCTCAATTTTTTCAACTGGAACAACCTGTATATTTTTCGACGATGTGATGTAGAAATGAAAAACGAACATTTTTAATAAGTACTTCCCTGTATTTAATTGCAACCATTTTCGTTTTATAAATAAATAATGTCAAATTCAAGATTAAACTTAAAAAAAGAGGTTCCCTCAAATAATTCATTAGAAAAATGTATAATAATATAAGGTATTCGACGTGTTGCCCATTTTGATTGACACACGTTTTTATGCAATTTTGAAATGAGGCCATTTAGTGGGACCATTTCTTCCAATCCATTGAAATGAGTAAATAGTATTTAACCGGTCCTTTACTGTAATAATTTTTTGTACATTTTTTTTGCTGTTTTATTCAATAAGCAACAAAACCTCAGTTTAGTATAAATTGTCGTGTACAAAGGAGCATTTATCACACTTATCGGTCGTTGCAATTTGTATTGAATTTAAAATATTTGAAATTTTACAATATGAATTTTAATAAAGCTTAACTTGTCAGACAGAAATTGTTTACTTGCCAATAGAATTTATCACCAACGTTATTCTGAAAGAAGGATTCCTGATGTTAGCAGCTTCCAAACAAAACCTTCTCGATAGATTTCTGGAAACTGGAAATGTCGAATATAAAAAAAGTGAAAGAATAAAGCGTATTGTGAATGAAGAAAATGAGTTTTCTGTGGTGCTAGCAACGGTTGAGAATCCCCATGTTAGTCAATGAGAAGTGAACTCATTAGTAGGAATAAGTAGACGGTCTGTGGGTCGAATCTTAAAAACAAATAAGTTACATGCATATCATATTCAAATGCACCACAAATTATCTGATGAATATTTTCAAAAACGCTTACAATTTTGTAATTGAGCCAGAGGTGACATGCAACATGATGTCAACTTCTTCAATACTGTTTTATTCAGTGATGAGGCAACTTTTCATAAAAATGGATTTGTTAATAGGCACAATTTCCATTATTATGCTTCGGAAAATCCTCACTTTTTTATGCAAGTTGATGACCAACACAGATGGTCTATAAACATTTGGGGAGGAATTATTGGAGAACATGTAATGGGGCCACATTTCTTTGATGATACATTGACTGGAGCTATTTATCTTCATTTTTTGGAAAATTGTCTGCCACAATTATTGGTAAATCTTCCTGAAAGAATTCGAAATAGGATGTGGTTTAATCAAGATGGTGCTCCAACACATTATTTAAATGCAGTTAGAGGCCACTTAAATAATACCTACCCTAATCAATCGATTGGAAGAAATGGACCCACTAAATGGCCTGCTAGATCCCCAGATCTTACAAAAATGGATTTATTTTTATGGTGATACGTGAAGGAAATTGTTTATAGAGACACACCAACAACGGTACAAAATATGAAGGAAAGAATAACTGCCTTTACATCTATCACACTGGCAGTTTTAGGAACAGTGGGAACCTCATTTCAAAAGCGCGTAGAGATGTGTGTCAATCAAAATGGGCAACATGTGGAATATTTATTATAATTTTTTCTACTGAATTATTTGAAGAAACTTCTGTTCATTTTCAAGTTCATTTTTGAATTTTGTAATTATTGCTCAATAAAACGAAACTGGTTGCAATTAGCCCTAGGGAAGTACTTACAAAAAATGTTCATTTTTTATTTCTACATCACTTCGTCGAAAAATATACATCTGCTGATTACATTATTTCAACAAAAAAATTCATTACATCCTAGTGGTTGAGAGATATTCAATGCTAATAGAGGAATGAACAGAACATAGCATTCTATTTTTAGAAAAGGTACTTGGTTCTATAATTTCGTCTTAGCTTGCCCTGTATGTTCGGAAATAGTTTCCAGTTATAGACTGTTTTATCTAGTTTACTTGCAATTTTTTTAAAAATTTCTAGCTACCGTAGAACTCGAGATATCGAGGTCCGACGCACTATTGCGTCACCCTGTATATCCAAATTATTTCAATATCGTAAAATTGTAAATATGGAAAATTATGTATTTTATATCTTCCCGTGGGAGACAGCAGAACATAAAGTCTAATAAAGTCATTTATTACGTGGTAGATAATTTTGTAAGTCAAGTTGTAGTTTTTAAAACACATAAACATTATCCAAGCTTTAAAAAAATCGCCAAGTGTCACCATTTCTATATTGACTCCAAGTACTACGTCATTTAGACGTATGGTGCTGTTTATATTTTACCAATTACCAATTAAAAGCTTTTTTATTGTTTTATAAGTACAATTCATTCTATTTATGTTGATTTTTCCCTGAGCTAACGTTTTTATAAACCTGCACAATGTGCATACAAAAACTAATTATCCTGTTCTAAAATAGGTAGGTCCTTATAGATGCAGGTTGGCTGGTGGTAGCCGAAATCAATATGCTTTAGATTTATTTATTGTTATTTTAATTTATCATTTCTTAATATTTTATGATATTTTTATGTATAGTGATCTGCAAGCAGTTTGACTAAAAAATTAAACGATTCTTTATGATTGATTACATTTTATCTATTATATTATGTAGGAAAATTTATTAAAACCTACTTAAATTAATCATTAGTTCTAAAAATAAATAAAAGGGTATTCTGTCTGTTATATACATAATAAGGTTAAAAATTTAAAAGATAGAAATAAAGATGCATTTTCAATTAAGATAAAATAAATTAAAATGAATTTCTAGCTGTTTATAGGCTAAAAGTTATTGAATTTTTCAATAAGCGCCTGAGAATCCCCTTCAACTTTTATGATGCGCAGTCCTTAGCTTTGGTGTCTAGAAACTACTTGTAGAATGCCAAAACATTTGGACAATACACTAGAATACTCTACTCAACGCGCATTTCGCTACCCATGTCAACATCTTCGGGAGACGAATAAGACTGATTTTCAGTTTAAATCACCTCCTGATGATGGTTAGCGAAACATGCATCGAGTGTAGTGTATAGTAAGTTATTAAAAACTTGCCCTATATACCGGGTGACCCAGAAAGTACCTACTCCCCCCAATTTTTCCTACAGTTAAAAAAAATTCTGAAATTTAGGAAATCAAATATAGGTATCCATGGCCACATTTTGACCATTCGGTGGTAAATAAATCACTTCCGGTATGGCCGAAAATTGGCACAACTTTCTTATTTTAAATAGCACCCTGTATATTTAAGTCGCGTTTCTCATAAAGCTGTAATTTCTCTTTCCAACGCTTTTTTCAGATTTAAAATCGGATGAAAAATAACTTTGGAAATGGCATTTATTTGCTATTTCTAGTTGGCTTTGGAATTCGGTCTAGTTTGTTCATTTGCTAGGATTTAGAAATGTTTTCCCATTTTTCCATTTCATGGAAATTCAATTTGTCATAACTCCAATTTTTCAAATAGTACCCTGTATAAAACTTATTTTGCAGAGAAATCGAGCTTGATATTTAATTGTGATTTTGCGTCAATTAAAAATTTAATAATAATGTAATAGCTATTTATCAGATATCAGAAACTCCTGAATTGATAAATAATACAGCGTTCCCTCTTGTTCGTCTTTCCGATCTCCGTGGACACCCCGTAGACTTCCATTATCAGCACTTCACTCATCTTCGATCCGCTTGCAGGAGAAAGCTCTGCATGCGATTCGATGTTTTATTTATTTTTACTTGAAATCCCATACAGTTGAAAAGAAAACAGTGTCAGCAAAGTAAATCTTAAAAAAACCGAAAGTTATTTGAAAGTTTGAAAGATATAACTCCTCGTAACCTCCAACTTTTTATAACAGCTTGGATGTGTAACAGCTTCCACCTTCTCAGAGTGGTGTGGAAATGTTTCATGTCAATAATGACTTCTCTCCGGGTGGTTTATCCAAATACTACAAGTTGTTTAGCGTAGATACAATCAACAGAAAATAAATAGCAGAGTTAGAGAAGTTTACTACCATACGTCACATTAGAACGTTCAAGAGAACCGTAATCCTCATGAACTTTATTTGGAAATGTTTTGCTAATCTTGAAACAAATATTCGTAATCTTACTAATAAATTATTTAATTTCTGACTTTTGGAACGTTTTCTTTTTCTTAAATTCAAGTTATTTATTACCTTCTGATTTCTTAATCTGTTATAGCGGAAAATAATGTTTTGTTCCAATACAGTAAAAAAGTAAGAAAACAGTAAGTAGTAGTGGGCGAGCGTGGGTGCTTCTTTACTATGTAGATACTTCGATATGCGATGTAAAGCAACGTAAGGCGCGGTGACTGTTCCAACTGTTGTAGTATATTCCCCATACTACCAAAATGGCCGACCAAAAAATAGTCAAAGTTTGCCAAATAAATCGTTTGTCAAGGTCAACCTGGCAAACAACATAAAAAAGTCCTTAAGAGACCTACCATACAAAAAAACTACAGTTTGTAAATAAAAAATCTGAGAAATTTCAAGTATCCTCGATAATTCACCGACATTCATATTCTATCATTAAATTAGTTAAAACACCCAATTCCGTCAAATTAACAACATAACTTTACAAACGACACCCCTCAAAAATACAGCCCCCTCAACATTTCAAATAATTCTCAATTTACTCCCCAAACTTCAGTTCACCATAATTTATTTCACTTCCAAAAACCTTCTACGAGCCCCCGTATCTTAATTTTCGTGTGCAGTTCAATTTCCATAAAATATCTTTAAACATCTTTTAATTATCTCCCCGAGCCGCCCATAAAACAATCTTCTCAAAATCAAGACCAGTTTACGTGTTCCCCATGAGTTGCTGGCCACTCGTCACTACCTTCATTTAGTTATCCCACATTCAGCTTCTTTTCTTAAATAAAAATCCTAAGTCCAATTTACTAGTGCCCTTTTGCATGCTGGCAACTCGTCGCCAACTTCACTCCATTACCCTAAATAGGGTTTAGCATGACCTATATAAATTTATCATGACCAAACATAGCATCACATGTAACATTAATATGGATTAAAGTCGAACCCTCAACGTTACCTTACGGGACCATTTCCAGACATCAGTCATATCCGCAGTTATCTTAAATATTTCCAAAACCAAATTAGATTCCCATGACAATTTCATATCAAAGTATTACATTTTTCATAGCCGATTTAGCAATATAATTTTCGATTAGAAATTCCAAAATTTAAGCAACTATTGCACAACATTTCACAATAATAGCCCAAATGAATGTCCGTTACCCTTTTAATTCTCATCCAGCTCTCGGCTACGTCATGTTCCGTCATTTGTATAAAAGAAGAAGCGTGCCAAGCCCCCGGCAAGTTGTGTTCCCGGTGTATCTACGAATAAGTTCTTACTACCCGCGTTACTTGTTGGTCGCCACAGAGCCTAAACCCAAAGTTGTGTTTTCCGGCGTATCTAACGAAACCTAAAGTGTACCCGCATCCTCTTCCTAGGCAGCCCCTAGTAAAAAATCGGTTTTTATATTTTCTTATTCAGCCTCAGTGCTACATTTTAAATCACACTCGCGGCCCTAGTTTTTAGTGAAATAAAATCGTCTTCATGACCCTAGTTTGTTAAGTGAATTATCTCAGATCTGATTAAATTAAAACGAAACCCGCACCGTCCAAGGCAAAATTCTAAGTGTCGATACGTTACCTGAAAAGAAATTTGTTTAATTTAAATAATATAAATATTCAACTCTGTGCTTTTCGCATAAATAAAAAGTTTGTTAATTCGTGTTCTAAATAAAGTGTTATTATTGAAAGAAAAATATCTACAGGGTACTCAAGTAGGCCCTACCCGATAAACCAAAAAGTGAATAAATCACAGAAAGCTTATACAGGGTGAAGCTTTAAACCCTTACAATAAATAAAAAGTATACTTACGCTCTGAACCAAAAAGTGAAATTAGCTACAAAAGCTTATACAGGGTGAAGCTTTAGGCCCTTACAAAGAAATAAAAAGCAGTTTTACGCTCTGAACTTATACAGGGTGTACCTATTGGCCGAATCCTTCCGTTTAAGGACATACCACCCCGACCTAACTTTTAAAGAAATTAAGTGCACCAGGGGCCTCTGGGAGTCTCAGTCGAAGCTAGCCAGACAAAACATTTTTATTTTCCCAACAGCAGAGGCAGCCTTCGTGTTCACAACGAAGACCGCGTCCTAGTCTCACACATCTTCCAACGATTTGTATATCAGTGTATGCGCGGAAGCTATATAACCTTAGGCGAGGGTTGTATAGGGGATATACGATCCTTCGGAGGGGATATAAAGCCGTCGGTCCCTTGTCTATTAAATGTTAGGCAAGTAAAAGATCCCTAATCTTCTTAAAGGGAAGAGGTTCGGCAAAATTGGGGGTTGCTCGTCCACAGGCGCCGGTGTTAGGCCTCAGTAGCGGAAATGGGCCGACGTTAAATAAATGTATTTAAAAAAAAAGTAAGTAGTCGAAATTTTAAATCATTTACGTTCAAATGTTTTAAAAAGCCTGGAAGCTAGTAAATAATGCTTCAAATTCAACAACAAAAATTAATGTAATAAATAACGAAGGACTAGAAGTGACGGAAAAGCTAATGTTTTTAATGATTACTTTATAAATATTGGCACAAAAATGTCTCAAAAAATAAATAAAATTCAAAAGTTATCTAATAACTACGAAGGCGTAGAAACACCACAAAATATTATTTTTTTGAATTTCGACTTGTAACACAAAATTTAAGAAAACTTCAAGTTATAAGAGTCGAAGATTAACAAAATTTCGAGTTATAAGTCGAAATTTAACAAATCTTCGACTTGTAACACGAAATTTAAGAGATCCTCAACTTATAAGCTGAGGATTAGGTTAATAAAACTATGCCCATCTATGAATGTTTGCAGATACTGGCATGAATGCAAATTAAATAATTTCTTATTCTTTTTACTGTACGTAAACCTTTAATTTTCAGGATCAAAAATAATATAATAAGGGGTAATATAAATATTACTTTTAATGAAAGGAAAGTTTGGGAAGGAAGACCTGTTGCACACACATGTTCGTCAAAACTGGAAATTTCAACGCAATACGACACATTTCTTGAATTGCGAAGTGAATTTAAATCGATTTTATCTAGCAATGTCTGGATAATTGCTATAGTTTAAAGTATCATTCTAAAGACCAATAGCTACTGAATTTTTCAATGAGTAGTCCTGTTTAAGGAGACAACTCTACGCGAGTCCTAGTGGTAGGGGCATTTTTGAATGGGAGTTATTTGGCACAAATCAATATCTTTGATGTCTAAAATCCATTCTTAAAATACGTCAAAACATTTAAACACTACACTCGAAGTGAGTTTCGCTAACCGTATCATCAGAAGAAAAATAAGACAGATTTTCAGTTTTAATCATCTCCTGATGACGCTAATATGGTTAGCAAAACGTGCGTCGAGTAGTGTATTGAGGTAGTATTTTAGTGCTAACTGTGTTTAGACAAAATACGCAAAAAAATTTACCATATAATTCAACGCTCGTAAGGGGGAATAGCTGTTTTGTTTTAATTTGTTGAGTCTTTATTTATATAAGGCACCTGCAGATAGGTTGGAATATTATAATTCCTATATTCTTTCCTATTATTTGGGTTTTCTACCACATGTATTATTATCCTCTTCAAAAACAAATCACCGAATCTACAAAATAATAGAATTATTGGAAAAAAGCCTCTGCGCCCGTGACGTTTACGTCAAATGAACAGACAGAGGTTATGTTTTGCAAATAATATAAATCGGAATAAACACAGAAATAATGTATTTTGCTGACGTTTCAGAAATTAGTCTCTTTCCGTTTTCAAAGCTTTTTTTGGAAGAACTCTTATTTTGCTGTGTATGTCAAATACACAGCTTTAAGATTCTGTTTATGTTATTTCCATAGATACTTACAACTTACACCGAACACAGAGCTGATGATGATGATATTTTCTTTTAAATAATGTTGAGTTTGTTAAGTTCTTCTTTTAACATTGGTAGTCAGGTTGTAAAAATATCTACAGAATAATTCGATACGCACTTATCTTCATTTAATAAGATTATTGCTGATTCTTTAATTTTTCTTTTTTTGGTATCTGCTTCATTTATTAAAATTTTTGCCGAGTCCCAGTTTATTCTATGTCCGTTTTCCCAAGCATGTTCGCAAATCTTTGATTTCTGAATTTCATTCTTTCTAATGTAATTCTTGTGCTCATCCAATCTCACAGTGAAAGGTCTGGATGACTCATCCACATAACATTTATCACATTCGCATTTATAAACCTTATTTATAACCTTAGAATGCTAGCGATTTGTGCTTTTTCGTCCTTAGAAAACATTTTTGAGTAAAATGTTTATGCAATAAAATGGACCGCCTGTTTTTATAAGTAAACTGCTACTACGTTTCAAGTAGTTCTGTTCTCAAAATCTTCTGAAGCCTGTTATCTGCAAATTTATTTCCTTACTTGTCTTGCACATTTTGTGTTTCATTTTCTATACGATGCGCCCGGAATCGTTCAAGTTTTCTCACCGCAACAAAAAAGCTATAATTAATGGGGCCAAAACGATTTCACAATTTTAAAGCACTGTGAGTAGTAATGCTATCTTCGCTGTGAAGTTAGCATTACCACGGGTTATTTTTTTAAAATAGAGAGCTACAAATTTTTTCTCACCGCAACAAATTCGCAACAAAAAAGCTACTATTAATGGGGCCAAAACGATTTGAACATTTTAAAGTGGTAGTGTTAACTTCACAGAGCTACCAATACCAGTATATGTATTGAAAAAAAGTTATGGCCAAAAATAATAATTAGATGCTTGTCGGATCTTCCTCTCTCTCTCTTTCTCTCTCTCTCTCTTGGATATGCCCACCTTAAATAACAATTTTCGTTAGGAAGATGTGTTTCCAGATCAATCCATTTCTTTTTTTGTAAGTCTCAATGTTTAGTAAAAATCACACATGCTCCTCAATTTAATTTTTATCATCTACCTGTATAGAACCTCAGTTTAATCAGTATGAACTCACATTTGAAAATTGAAACAGTTTGTTATCCCAACGAACAAATTCATTTCAATACTAGCTCGTCATGATTTTCGTTTTAACCCAACAAGCTTTATACCGACTGAGCCGTGAGAAAGAGCGCTACCTAAAAATGAACTATACAAATAACAGTGCCGCTCGGCCTAAAACTGATTTCGATCATTCTGATATGAGAAATTACAATTGTAAAAATAAAAACTAACTCGAATCGGCTTCCTATTGGAATTATTTTCAATGTAGGTATCTGGGGAGGAGATATTTTTTACAAAATGACCACAAGTAAATAGACCAAAACCTTATTAATGATTTAACAAGGTTTGCAAAATGTTCACATAATTAGAGAACCCGAACAGTGTTAATCATAGACCCTCTAAGAACTTTAGGCGAACTTTTCATGACACCCGTTGTAAATGAGCTTAAGAGAAACATTTAAAATATCTAAGTACATAATTTAAATTAATTTAAGATTAGAACAGTGTTAAAAAATATTGAAAGTAGTTACATAAAACATTATTCTCCGGCACTGATCAATTATTTTCCTTCCCTGGGCGAGTCTTACTCTCCAAAATAACAACTAGTAGGAATCACATTCTGCCCTTAATCCTAGAATAACTGTTGATAAGACGACCTCAGTCCCAAGATAATAAAATAAATATAAAAATATTTGTTTCAGTGAAAACTCCTGACATAATTCCCTGCTACATTGGTCGCGCGGACCCAAAAGAAGGCCAGCTGAATAGAAGTGATATTCCAAAAAACATTATAGATTTCGACATTAAATACGACTTACCCATCGACTGCTTGTGGACCATTACAGTTGACGAGAATTGGAAGGTGCGTAAGTATAAAGATTAAATTTTATGTTCCATGCGATGTGTGAAAAAATCAATATCCCAACTTTTCTGTGCTATTAAACTGCGAACGAAGCAGCCACCTCATATAACGTTTATGTATTGTCCAATGGGATATTTTAACTGAAAAATTAACAATTATCAAAAAGTATTCTGTGTTAACGATTAATAATGGATATTTGTAGAGAATTTATAACCACCTCTAGTATTTCTTACTTCGACGCATACCTGTTCTATGCGTTCAGGTTATGTTCTGCCAATGCCGTATGATTAGTTTTATGGGGTTATGTATATTCTAAAACATAACATTTTTAGTCGTAAACTCCTCTATAAAATCATTATTTTACTATAAGGAACGTAACCAGACTGCAACCAACAGCTACTCTCCGGGCTATGTGCCCAGCCGAGCGCTGAATTACAAGTTACAAGTCTGGCGCGTTAAGTGTAATAATTGCATATTACCATCAAAACGCTAATGCTTCGATTGCAACAAACACCAGCCGAAAGACTGATCCTACTTAAAGGAGCTCTCTTGCCAGTCATCACACACCACTTGTAGACTGCAGTTTCGAGCTGTTGGCTCTCGTCAGTGCAAGGTAGGCATGTGACGATCGGCACGAGGATCCTTTGACTATTTGGTACATCCCGGTATTTTTACAATAGCGACATGTAAAATAGTCAGCAAGTGCCATTTAGCGGTCCAGTGTCTGTTGCAATCGAAAAATAAGTAGCCTGACTGGGCTTAGCTTAGTCTTTTAATATTCCGCCCTCTAAAAGCACATTTGAACTATGTATATTCTGTTCATCATTTTTATGTTCTTTTATCCTTGTTTTTAAATATTACCCGTTTTGAGTTATCATTCATAACATCCGATGTCACAAAAAATTAATTACTTCACAACTTAAAATGCAGAGCTTTACAATTATCACAAAAAACTTTTAAGAAAAAATTTATACTTAATAAAAGAACTCTCAACTAAAAATAATTATCCCATTCACCTAGTAAGGAAAATATTAAACAAAGGAAATGAATAAGTTTCAGACAAACAAAATGTACAACTAAAAAAAAATGCAAAATACCATACATAAGGAATCTTTCTCAAAAAATATGTAAAATATTAAATAACGATATTATTCAAATCGCACAAAAAAGTGAAAACACAAACAAATTTTTTTTTCAAAGTGACCACAAGAATTGAAATCGGGCTTTGTTTATAAAATACCATGTAGCAATTGGAAAAGGTGTATATAGGTCAAACGGGTAGATATTGCTACGATTTACACGTACATAAACAAATAAATACGTTGGATATTAATGGTTATAAGATATTACATAAAGAAACTCACTTGGGCTACTGTAGCGTAGCAGATATCGTAGGCACAACTTAATCCGGATAAGTGATGTAACGTGGCTACGATAAAATTTCACTAGCTCAGACTATCTCAGGGCGTTAAGCCCAAGTTTCCATAAACTATGACAAATTATTAGTTTACTTACTTACACAAATCGCTGAGGGTTCCACGTAGTGGTCGCAGACGAAATAATGACACTTTCTTTAAACATGAAATGCACTATATTACGGAATTTACAAATATTGGTTCTCTAGCATGTAACCTGGCGATGTTCAAAAGGTGTGGCAAATTTCTTGATTAATAAGTTACAACATTAATAAAATGCCTCGTGTAGCTACACATCGGTTTACAACGTGAGGATTAATGGTAATAAATTCTGCCACAATGGGTCTGATTTAGAGAACCTCCTTAAATAAATATAAACCACTGAAGGTGGTCCCCGGTAAATAAAAACAACAACACACTTATCTAGGGTGGTACGATACCGACTTCGACGTGGAAGAACCTGTAGCCCTACGGAGGTGTCTTCGGGACAAAAGAAATTGACCCAAGGATGTGGTTGATTATAGCCTCTCCAGCCCTGGAACTTTCTACTGTGTGTGGATGTCCCGTCCGTGGAACTTCACTGATGTGTGTAGAAGCCCCGTCCGTGGAACCCTAAAGATATCACGATTTAATTTGCAAAGTCGGAAATGCACGTGAAGCGTGCCTATTGTGAGCAATTCAAATCTGACATAACCTACAAAAGAAATATAATTTACCTCACTGATGAGGGAACAATCCACCAATGTTCCTCGAAAGCCACAGTTGGATGAATGGGGTCGAGTCCGCCTTTCAAGTCGACACGATACTTCCAAAGGAAAGCCTGCAAATTTGTGAAACACGTGGGTAGAGAACGGGTAAGATGGCGTGAAGTGGTTAGCTTACCTTGTATACTTAAATATCCTGTTTCCACAGTTAAAATTTACTCACAACAACAGAATATTCCGCAAAACGGAACAACAACAGATGGAGAAAATTTTCCTGTGTTGATAATCCCAAAATCCACCAGAGGATGCCTTGGATAAACCGAGTTTCGTAGGATTATCAACTATATACGCTAACAAAAATGTCTCTCCGTCTCTCTGCTTTTCACGAGCCGGAAGTATATCGCGCGGACAGTAGCGAAATTCTGCTACGGGCGTAGCGGTTGTTATTATGCGGCCCGCAAAACGCTAAGGAGTATGGTGGGTCGTATACGCTAGAGGTCCGCAACAATATTTAAAAACAAGGATAACAGAACATAAAACTAATCCTACGACATTGGCAGAACATGGCCTGAACAATCTTAAGAAAAAGGTTGTTAAATGAAATTATATCTATAAAAAAATACAACAATTCCGTGGACAAAAGATCGCATATGGAGAATCTAAACTCAAGTCGCTTTAACTTAATTGACAAAATGAAAATAACTTAATGTTATTATTTTTTTATTAACCCATAATTTTTTGAGTTATATCGTTACAAGAAACATCATACCGATATCAACTAACTATGCTTGTCATTCTGAGTTTCACCATTTGATACTCTACTGTTATCCATATGTTTGTTTTGTTGTACCTAAACGTCTGTTTGCAAATTTATTTATTTATTTATTCTTAACACGGAAGACCTTCCTGAATGTGAGTAGCTTATATTATTTTGTTTTCGTTTTGTACTGTGTTATATTTTTTATCAAAAAAATTACATATAAGTTGTCTTTTTTACAATAATAAATAGATAATAAATAAACACCACAGAAATTAGATAACCCCCAATTCCAGAAGCCAGGGCTTGTGCGGAAGGGGGTTACACATTGGAAAAACGCGGACAAACAACCATATCCTCCGACAGTGTCAGTGCCGGAGCCAGGATTCGAACCCGGTGGTGCGATGTCCGTCTGATTAATCGCGATTGCCACCTCGCGCTTTAACCCACTCGTCTATCGACCAGACAATCATTCTAATTATTTATTAATTGGTTTAACCATTTTTAGTTTAAAATTTCAATACTAAATGTAACTTTGTTTGTTATGATTTTAATGAAATTTTTTTAGTCGATTTTAAGTTTTTAGATAGATTTTGATATATAGGCCATAAATATTAATTATATATTATTTATTGTATTCACAGAGTCCTGAGGATGATTTAATAATAAATCGAAACGTCGACAATTATCAGAAATTGATTTCCATAATGCATTGGCCTATTCCCGTTAACGCAACCCCTATATTATATAGTACAAGGAAATTATGCAAATTTATGTGGAATAGAAGAAAAAAATTATAATAAGCTGAAATGTCTATAATAGTTAGCTTATGTGTGTGGGGAATACCTTTGCCTAGCACAAGATCCTTGAGATCTTCCAGGGGGTTACTTCGGTAACTTGAGAGGCGGTTAAGAAAACATTTAAGAAAACATACATATCAAAAAAGTTCCCACCCCTAAGGGGTAAGCTTCATCCCTATCTCATCCCCTTTAAGGACTTCCCACTGGGTTTTTTACAATATCGTTTAAACGCTTTATCTTAGGAGAAAAACATAAGTATAGGAAAAGGTTTGTCACAAAACTCTGTACAAAAAAGGTTCTTTGTTATATATTGATATTTCTATTACTTTTTATGTTCTTAAATCTAAAGATTTACAGTTGTCAAATATTCTTAAGAACTCAAAAAAAACAGTTCTTTTTACTCATGCATTTAGTGGTCACAACGTCTGCTTTTTTTGGAAAAGACAAACTCCAAACTATAAATTTATTAAATTCGAAAACAAATTTACAAGAAGTTGTTAAAACCATTAACATACCAAATGCTACAAAACAGGATATCACTGAGGCTGGGGGAAATTTTGCTCTTGCGCTATATAAAGCACAAAAAAATGAAACGTCAATAAATCATCAGAGGTATGTTCTGTTTAACACCTCGGTTGGCAATTCTAGTCAAACAGTTACTTTGGCAAGACTACCCGCCCCGACGTTCGCAGCTTTGCAATAACATCGTTGCGGGTTTACCACCAAATTCAGGCTTGGCATGGAAATGTTTTAGAACAAGAAGAATGATGATGGAAGAAATCAGGTGATATTTTAATACCTGTTTTGACTACTGAAGCAGCAGCTTCCTTATCAATTTCAGAGCTAATTTCGTGTGCCTGCAAAAACGGCTGCGGAAAGCGAAGCGGATGTTTAAAGGTTGGTTTAAAATGTTCGGCAATGTATATGAACTGTTACGGACAAGCATGCTTTAATGCGGAACGGACCGACGAAATTAAATTTGAGCAAGGATAAAGCCTTTAGTGGATTAGGACTCAAGGAGAAGCCATATGAAAAAACGCACCGATAAACTCTATCTCCTGGGTGGTGTGGAAACGAGCTTGGTTTAGAAATTGCTAATGACTATTTTTGGTTCTTTTTTTAATTAAATTCTATATAATTTATAAAAAGCTGTTGAAACCGAATGCTACAAAACAGAGTAGTACAAGGCTGGATAAATATTGTTTCCATCCAAAAGCGTTTTTGTTATCTACCCCTAAGTTTGCCGTCGATTAACGTAAACACCCTTAATAATCTGCAAACGACCTATAGGACATGTTTTATTGAAAATTTAATTCTGAATATTTTTTAAATAATCAAGTTGGACATTCACATGATAGTCGATCTAAACATCTCTCTACTGCCTGACTGTCATAGAACTACTATGTATTAGATAAGTTTTCTGTATCAAGGGTGTAAATTCTATAATTTTTTAGATGACGGTATTAAATCCTCCGGTAGTATACATGTTTTTAAAGGGAAAAATTATTGCTAAACAAAGACTGTTACACAGTGAATGAATTTTTTAATTAATTGTATTTTAATATCTTTTTTTTCCATGTTGTTGTTTTTTTCCTCTTTTTAAATTCATGTGACATAAATTTAATCGGTTTTTACAATTATTTTAGGGTCTGACTAAGTCCAAAAATGTCTTATATATTTTAGCTACATTATATTATAGTGTTCTATTTTTAGAATTGTTTTTTTAAATATTTATATGACATTTTCTTTTTTTCTTTTTTGTGTACATATGTTTTTCAATGGAGAAATAAAGATTGTTATTTGTTATTGTTAATACCTCTAGTTTTGTCGTAGAACATCACATTTCCAAAATATTATTGAAAAACCAGCACGGTGTCATTATAAAGGTGGAAAAGGGATGAAGCTCACTAGTTAGGATTGGAAACTTTTTGATCCTGTATTCTTACCCCTATCAACTGTCGATTCAGAAAATATCAGCTTATTATAATTTTTTTCTTCTATTTTTGCTAATTTCCGTCTACTAATAATAATTAATGTTTTTGACAGATACTGTGAACGTTATCTGCGACAAATATTTATTAATGCTTACAAAATTTTTGGAATAGATTTATTGTGAAATTTGCGCCAATAAAACTACATGGTTTAAGTACATTATTTTAATATTTTATAAATTAGTATTGAAAAGTACCAAAAAAAATTGAGCACGTTACAGCATTCTATATAACATCACTTGGACCATGCCCTCTCATCTCTCCCTGATGTCAAGTAAAAAGAGAAAGGTCCCAGGCACGACCTATTTCCTCTACTACCGAATACTTGTTGGCTCATTTACGTTGAGTATGCCTTTGTATAATTATAATTGTTAACAGTTATATTAAACGCTATATTTGAATCATGTTGTCGGATGTTATTTTATCACACATTTTTTTAGCCCCATCAATAAAGTTATTAAATTCATTATCCATTGACTAGACCGTCCTTTTCTCTGACCTTAACTAAATTGAACCTTTTTTTCAGATATATCTTCAGTTCGATAAGTTCACGTTAGAAAAACCCAACGATTGTGATAGTAACTTTGTGCAAGTGTTTTCGAATAAGACTGATATGCATTCGGAAGAAAAAAAGTTTTGCGGGTCGATGGCGGACACAGTGTTATCGAAATCAAATAAAATGTTTGTGCGATTTTATTCACTTTCCAAAGGACCTAAAACCTCGTTTATAGCTAATTATACAGCCTACAGGGAGGCGGGAACAGGTAAGGCAATTTACTTCTCCACTTTGCCGTGAAAATACTGTTCGAGTTATTTACGATAAATCGTCTCGAAGTATCAACTTTTCGATGCTAAAAGCGTAATCTTCAATTGTTGTAACTTTCAAAATGTCAATTTAATCAAATTCAGCCTCGAAATGAAAGACAATAAGCTATAAACTTTTATAAATCTTTGCTTTGACATTTTATAAGTTCGCTAAAAAGTCTCATAGAATTTCATGTAAGGTTTGTTTAAAATAATTCGCTGTTCTCTGTCCACTAAGTAACTCTGAAACCATTTTGGTGCTACACCACTTATGCCATAGAATTCTAGTCTTAGCAGAATTATTTCCAAATTTACGCTATCGAAAGCCTTAGAGAAATCGCATGCTATACCAACTGTTTGATAATTTGAATCCAAATCCGTACTATGTATTGGATTCCACAGTTGACCTAGCGTCATCATACAAACGTCTAAGCGCTTCCCACTCTTTGCGTTGTATCTCGAGAACGGTTAATTAATAAACGTCTTTATTAATGAAATAATATTATACATTTCATTAAGGGCGAAGTTTGTAGATTAATATCTACATTGTATAAAGTATTGCAATTTGTAGAGAATATAGAGACTGTATTATCATAAAAATTGTATACCATCTTTTTATTTAAAATTTGATTATCAGATTCAGTGATTATTTTTTTGTTCGAACACTTGGAGGGGTGGAAACTACCCCCCAAGTAAAAAATGGCTATTTTTAAGTGGTAAGTTTTATTGCATATAACGTATAGAACATATTCCAAAAGGTCTTGCATAAATTTGTCATTGGAGCTACATATCTAAGAAACTTAAAACAATTTTTAAAATATTGATATACACTTTTTATTGCTTAAGCTTTATAAAACAATGATTTTCTTTTGTGTTTTCACAGAAATTCCTCGTAATCCTAATAATTCCCTCGAAATTGCCAATAACCCTCTTATATTGAAACCTTTAGTATAAATCAATAAAAGGTATTTCCAACCGGTGTGTATAAACAAAAGTGCTGCCAGTTATATGCTTTAACGAGATGTTTGTTCCTGCATCGGCTTCAGTTAGGAAGAGAAATAAAATGTCGAGAGTGCTAGATTGTTGCGGGAAACACATGATTTTAAATAATAGGTACATACAAAACTTAACAAAAACGTCGATCAAAGGTATCTATGAATTTTCTAATGCGTGTATTTGATTACTGCTTAGATTTCTTATGTCCGATTGAAACTTAGCAAAACTAGGTCTTATGTTTGATTTACTACACCAACTATACCGACTGTCACATGAACCATCATACCGAATGACACAGGAGATGTGTAACACTATTAACTTCGCTATTTTAGAAGTTAAAATTTTGAATTTTGGGAGAATCATTTATTACATTATTGTTCTTGTTTTGAGCTTATCAAACATTTTCCTCAACTTCCGGTTTAAGCGGAAGTGACTTTAAATGGTACCCTGTATATTTTACTTATGTATCTAATCTGTATTTCAATTATCTCTTTAACCATGTATCACAACATGACATTTGTTTTTAAAATGACAGCTAATAGCCATTTTATTATATTAAGTCTAGGTGGCCATGATATGAACCTTGGCAGATATTGATGCTTAGTGTGCCTTGATATCAAAAGACCTATTTTTGTTGCAGTAGGTAGTAGCAATGTACATTACTATGCAATAATTCTCGATACTAATTTTAATGAAGAAAGTAAGATACCATAGGTACAGCAATTATGTTGGACAAAAATAAAAGATAAATAAGTATTTGTTAAGTAGGTCAAAAAAATGTGGTTCCTTCCTTGGTTTGGTTATATCCTGGATTGTTTAGAGATTTTTTTTAAACAACAAGAATCTAATCTGTTCAGCTACTGATTATGACCAAAAAAATATAAGACGCAAAGTTGCATGCCACAGGTTTTTTGATATCACGGCACACTAAGCATCAATATCTGCCAAGATTCATACCATGGTCACCTAAACTTAATATAATAAAATGGCTATTAACTGTAATTTTAAAAACAAATGCCATGTTGCGATACATGGTTGAAAAGGTAATTTAAAAGCGAATCAGATAGGTAAAAAAATATATAGGGTACCTTTTAAAATAACAAAGTTTGGATCACTTCCGTTTAAACCGGAAGTCGAAGAAAATGTTTGATAGGCTAAAAATAAGGACAATAATGTAATATATGACTCTTCCAAAATACAAAATTTTAATTTCTCAAATAGCAACGTTACAAAGTGTTACATGTCTCTCAGTACAGTAGTGGCAGAATATAGAATCGATGTCTATGTGAGACAGAAGATGAGAGAAATGATTAAATAATATCCTGAAAGGAAACAAATTTAACTTACGCTATTGCCATTTTTCTCTTTAGCGGTCGAAACTCTGTGACATACTTGCTGGGTCATAATTCTTGAAATCGGGGAACAGTATTGTCATGAGATAAATGGACGTGGTTCTCTTGAAATGTCTGAAATTGTATTCTCGAACATAAGTGATCATTCACATGACACAATAGTAAGAGAACATGCTTCTCCTACTATTTCTTGAGGGATGGGAGCGATTACATAGGAGAATGCCTGTGGAGTTTGGCAAGTGTCACTTCTAGTGGTTTCTAACCTTAGTCTTGTATTTCATTTTTATCCAAATGTGTCAAAAAGCACATCTTTTCATAGAGTCCTGCCACCTATAATTTTAGATTGAACCGGTGCAATTCAGGATTGCATAAAATGCCATAATTCTTTTTTCCATCACGTCCTTGCGCGATCTTTCAGCTACTGCCACTTTTATGTAATAACAATTTGAAAGTTACATGTTTGAAAAATTCCGAAATATCATCTGGCAACATTGTATCATCTGTTCTCTTAACGTGATACATCACCTAGGTTCGAGAATACCAATTTCAGAGCGCCGGAGATTTGAAAGATTATTTAGGCGATGTGCACGTTCCCGTTCTCTTATAGTCTAAAATCTGCAAGAAATCTACCCTCATATGTTTTTTCATCAATGATCATGTATTGGTTAATGTATCGCGGCCAGGTTGCCTTTCGAAATTCTGCTGCAGATAAGGTTAACACCTTATTATTTAACAATAAATTTCATTTTAGAAAATACCCTTATTTGTTTTTTCATTAATTCAAGCGTAGTTTCGAAGATAAACGTCTGTGCTACTATGAAAATAAAGCTTGTCAACCCTCAGCCTGCGGGGCGAGCGTAGGTGCGTCTTTACTATGTACATACTTCGGTATGCGATGTAAAGTAACGACAGGCGCAGTTAGTACTTGGATGGGTGACCATTCCAACGGAAACCGCGTTCTCGCCTCACACATCTTCCAGCGGCTTGTATATCAGTGTATGCGCGGAAGCTATACAACCTTAGGCGAGGGTTGTATAGGAGATATACCATCCTTCGGAGGGGATATAAAGCCGTCGGTCCCCTGTCTATTAAATGTTAGGCAAGTAAAAGATCCCTACTCTTCTTAAAGGAAGAGGTTCGGCAAAATTCCTGGTTGGGGGGTAGCTCGTCTACAGGCGTCGGTGTTAGGCCTCAGTAGCGGAAATAGGCCGACGTTAAATAAATGTATAAAAAAAACCCTCAGCCTGCTGCAACCCTTTGGCAGACTATTTGAAATAGTGGAATCTTTATTAACAATGTACTCTCATAACGTTTTCAAATATTTTTTGTCAAAACGAAGCTCTAGTTTTTCCTTATACAATGAAATACGTTTACCAAAGTAAATGCTGCTGCCACTTGGGGTTGCCAGGTGATTTATTATTCTGTTTTCGCGCTTGCTATCGTGAGCGAGTGAGAAGTAATGCGCGCACAATGGGGAACAATCCAAGCCAGTCCCTAACATATCCAATAGATGACGCCATGCGTATTAGGTTTAATGTCATTCTCAATTTGTACGGTCGTGAGCAAAAAAAAAATAGGACAAGTCTTATAACGGTATTTTGCTAAAATCTAGTTGTGTACATCTAACTTTAATTTTTTTGACATTGTCATTTAGTTGTCATAATTTATTGCAAGTGTGCAAAAAACTAATATGCCTCATATAAGCGGGTTATTGCTAAAGCAGAAGATGGATAGTCAATGAGACAAATTGCACTGCGTTATAATATTGACAAAAATTCGGTATGTAACATTTTAAGAAAGTGGAGAATAAACGGTACGATTAGTAGAAATCCTGAATCAGTGCGACGAAGGATACCAACTCAACAACAAGATTTGCAATTGGTAAATGCTTTAGTAGAAAATATATTTTACTCGGTTATTCAGGCTGCTGAAGAAACGAATTTTCCTGGATCGAATAGTACTGATCGCCGGCGAGTAAGAGAATCGGAGCTACGCTGTCATGCAGCAGCACAGAAATACTTACTTAAAGCTGAACATAAAGAAGCTCGAGTAGGTTGCGCTTGAATTTTTAGCGCATGATGTAACTTTTTGGAACAATGTAATCTTTACAGACGAAAAAACTTTCCAGCCAACACACAGCGGTCGTATTTGTGTTTACCGCCCTCCGAATACTCGATTCGATGAGAAATATATATCTAACAATGATAAAAGTGGTAGATTTTCCGTCAATATGTGGACTTGGATATCGGCAAGTGGTCCTGGTGTTTTGTGGCATATTGAGGAACGATTTAATAGTGTAACGTATATTAGGATTTTTGACAATATTATGCTCCCTTCTGTGTCACAATTATTTCCTAATAATGAATTCATATTTCAACAAGACAATTGTTCCGTTCATACTGCTCATACCGTAACTAACTGGTTTCAAGATAACAATATCAATGTTCTTAACTGGCCCAGTCATAGTCCAGATCTTAACCCTGTGGAAGAAGTATGGGGACTACTCGTAAGAAGTATCCAAAAACGAAATGTGAGACCACGGAATGCCGAAGAATTACTGGAAATAGTAAATAATGCATGGGAAAATATTATTACTAATGATTATTGTACAAGGTTATTTAATTCTATGCGAAACAGACTTATAGAAGTTATAAATAGAAATGGTGCAATAACGAAATATTAATAGTTAGTTTCTTGTTAAGCAGGATATCACTTGTCCTTTGATCCAGGATTTCTACTAATCGTACCGTTTATTCTCCACTTTCTTAAAATGTTACACACCACATTTTTGTTAATGTTATAATGCAGTGCAATTTGTCTCATTAACCATCCATCATTTATAACTACAGCAAAATAAATTAAATGTGATATCTGTTTTATTTCGGCTAATCATTACATATTCAAATAGAGACAGATTTATATTAGAAAAAAATAAGTTGTCCTATTTTTTTCTGCTCACGACAGTATCATGTAATATATGATACAAATTGAGAATGACATTAAACAACAATTTAAATGTTATATTATAACTTTTAAATTGTTTAAATTTCCCGATTTCTGAGAGTTTCCCAATATCTTATTCATAGAAATGAGCTAAACTGATAAAAAGTATAAGAAACAATCTAAGCCAGTTCCAAATATATCCAGTAGATGACGCCATGCACCTTGGTTTAAAATCATTCTCATCTTGTATCATTTATAACCTTTAAATAGTTTAAATTTCCCGAGAGTTTCCCAATCTTTTATTCGTAGAAATGAGCCAAATTGATAAAAAGGATTACGGTAGTTGGTCATTAAATCGTTTAACAGCAGAGCTAAGAAAAAGAGGTGCTAGAGTTCATGGAAAAAAAGCTGATTTGGTTGAAACGTATATAATTACATTTATGAACTTGTTGAATTTTTTGTTTATAAATTCTCTTTTATTCTAGATTAATCAATCATGACAATATTCTAGTTAGTACACTTGAAGTAGAGCACTTTGGTACACGGCAACAAATTTTCATTTTACATCCTAATTAACTTTGTTTATTCAAAGACATATTTTTCGTACTGACATTGACGAACAAACAACCGAGTACAGCTGGTGCACTCTGGCGGATAAAATAAATGAGAATGTTACAATATTTGTTAATTTGATGTGGCAAAACGTTATGGAAACAAGGTGCGTCAAATTGCAACCCGAAGATTGCGGCTAGTTCTTTGATTGTTATTTGAAACCGGCATGGTTTATTGGAGACCTCACGCCGCTGCAAGTGGAGGACATACTAAAAGTTTCAAAAAATGACAGTTCAGAAAATACGAGTGATTCGGAATATGATGCGCAATCAAGTTCAGACGAGGCTGCTGACGACTGATCCGCAAAAACACTTTTTAGTTTCAACATACGCGTTTTCGAATGCATGGTAAACTCAACAGTGTACTGCAAATAAATAAAATTGTCAAAATAACGCCAAAATACACTGTTTTCTTGACGTCGACCAGTCGCCACTGCCGTCGCGCTGCGTTCTTGTCTGTCACACGGAAATGCGCGCGCAATCCTTCTCACTCGCTCTCGATAGCAAGCGCGAGAATGGAATAATAAATCAGCTGGCAAACCCCAGTGACAGCAGCTTTTCATTTGGCAACCTTATTTCATCGTGTAGGGAAAAATTCGAGCTTCGTTTTGGCAAAAAATATTTGAAAAACATATGAGAGTAGATTGTTAATAGAGATTCCACTGTTCCAAGTAGTCTGCCAAAGGGTTATAGCAGGCTGAGGGTTGACAACTATTGTTTTTATAGTAGCACAAATGTTTATCTTCGAAACGCCGCTTGAATTAATGAAAAAACAAATAAGGGTAATTTCCAAAATAAAATTAATTGTTAAGTAATTTGTTAACCTTATCTGCAGCAGAATTTCGATAGGCAACCTGGCCGCGATGCATTAATCGATACATGATCATTAATTTTTTCCGCATTTTGATGAAAAAACAGATGAGGGTAGATTTCTTGCAATGCGATTTCGTACTATTACGCTCGAGTATACGAGCCCTTGGAACTACTGGCAGCAATGTTAATATAGCACTTCCTTTCACATACATTATTTTGCTATTTATATTTCCTTGTATCTTATTTTAGGACTCGATTCCAATTTTATACCAGCCAGTACTGTGTATAACTACATTTACAGTTATTTTTTCTTTTCAACAGAGAAATGCGGACCAAAAGAATTCTACTGTGAAGATGCGACGTGTATTCATGACGGTTTGAAATGCAACGACAAGTACAACTGCAGATCCAGATTCGATGAAGAAGGATGTCAGGTTAGTTATATTTTTATTCTTCAGCAATACATATTCTATAGGGCAAGAGAATTAGATATAGTGCCCTCTTCAAATAGAAATAAAACTTCACAGAGAAAGGCATATTTTGTAAACTATTCGAGATGGAAAAGTACGTGTCTTATTCATAAAATCATATTCATTTTTGAACAGAAAAATAGTGTTATTGAAAAAATATTCCATGAAATATTATACACATAATGGAGAGATAACGATTGGACTAGGTCTAATTTTAATTTTTGCATACTCTTATTGTAAATCTCTTTTGAAACCAGCCATACTTCCGTTTAATATATTTTTAAGAATGTACCACATGCAATCTGGCATACGCTCAATATAAGGGATTTTTGTTTTGCAAGTTTCAACCATCCATCATCCTTTTACAATTTAAATGACTAACGCACAGATTATACGAAGTGATTTATTATTATACTTGTAAAACAAATTACTTCTGCATTTAATGAAGTACGGAAGCCTGGCACGATATTACTATAAAGTTAACAACACGTATTTTGTGCATTTATTGGTCCATTTAAATAAGAATAGTTATGATTCTCGTTGACATTACTTAATTTTAGAAAATACAGGGTTCTTCACTATATATTGACCCCCTCTTTATTTCTGTTCTTATTGAAAATAGAAAAGAAAGTTTCGTATAAAAGTTGTAGAATTTTACCTATAATTTTATTGAAATGTAATTTAAAAAACAATATCATGTATAGGTCACGTGGTACGAAATAAATACAGTGTGTTTCAGTTCTCGTGAAGACACCCCTGTATCTCCTTTATTTGTGGCCGAATTCATTTCCGATTTTTATCAGATATACAACTCTATAAGGCGACTTTACATGATACATAAATGTCGTCTAGATCTAAAACGCCGGCCTACTGCGATAAAAAGAAAATCGCAATTTTCGAGAAATCATAGTAGGCTTAGAAATAGACAAAAATTTTGTTAATAAAAGTTGTTCAGAATCACGAGATATGCCCCCTATAAGATTTGGTGAAAATCGGAAAACTTAAAAAAAAAATGTTTGTTTCACTTCTCGTGAAGACACCCCTGTATCTCCTTTATTTGTGGCCGAATTTCAAGACTAATTCATGGAGTTATACAGCTCCATAAAGCGACTTTGTCCAACACATAGAGATAACTTTTTCCAACAAATGAAAGACGTGCACAATTATTATTAAAATTATTTATTAAATAAAAGATGAACTAAGTGTTTAAAATGAATGACTATATTATTATATTCGGTCCCTTTCTACTAACCCACCATCAAGTGTAATACACTTCTCAATCCGCTTTCTGTTATTTATTACAACTCTTCGCAATTCTTGAGCTGTAACTTCTAAACGCGCGTGCCTTATCCTCTCACAAAGCTGCTCCATATTTTCAGGTCTGGTCTTATAAACTTTGTTTTTAATATGACCCCAAAAATAAAAATCCATGGGAGTGAAATCAGGAGATCTGGGTGGCCAATGTATTAGAGGGCTATTTCGTCCTATCCATCTTTGGGAAAAATGTTCATTCATCCATGCTCTTACTACTACGGAATTATGGATAGATGCTCCATCGAGTTGGAAATACAATTGTTCCAAAGGAAAATCGACTATTGCATTCCACAGATC
Source organism: Leptura quadrifasciata (assembly GCA_963675555.1). Taxonomy (NCBI): domain Eukaryota; kingdom Metazoa; phylum Arthropoda; class Insecta; order Coleoptera; family Cerambycidae; genus Leptura; species Leptura quadrifasciata. Next base: position 165,582,743 of record OY776674.1, on the reverse strand, counting down.
ATTATTTAAAAATTGTCGCAAATGTAACGCATTTATATGTTGAAAAAAGAAGAACGGCCCTATTATTGTTTCGTTTAAAATTCCACACCACACATTTACCTTCTGGGAATATTGCCTTTTACAATTTATTACCCAACCAGGATTTTCTACTGCCCAGTACCTACAGTTTTGTGATGATACCACCCCGTTGGTGGAGAAAGTTGCTTCATCCGTGAAAATTATTTTCTTCAAGAAGTCTCGATTGTTTAAATAATTACCTTGGATCCATAAACAATATTCCAGTCTCTCTTCATCACCTACCTCCAAAGTGTGTAAAAAGTTTGGTTTATACGGTTGTAGTTTATGGCGTTTTAAACATCTCCAAATTTTTGACACCGACAAATTCAGGTCACGAGCCATATTTCTAAAGCTGGTAGTGGGATTGGCGTTAAACGCCGCTAATATAACATTATCATCTTCATGCCTTCGATTAAGATGTACTCTCGGTTTAAGCACATTACCAGTTGTATTGAACAAGTGACATATTCTTGCTATGGTACCATGGTGTATTGGTTGTCTTAGAGGATGTCTTAAATTAAATTCTTCTGCTGCTTCTCTTGAAGACCGTACATTTTCACCGACTATCTTTATTATTTCTACTTTTTCATCAGCAGTTAAAAGTATTCTAGCCATTATGAGTAAAAAAATCAAATAAGGAAACTAACAAACTCAACAATAGATAACAACAATCACTTCTGTCATAAAAGTAATAATATTGACAGTTAATTTCACGACATTCTTAACATTTAAAACAAAAAAACCGCTCCTAAATCTCTGAGCCGATAAGGAGGAAGGATATGATGGAGCGTTACTTCTCAAGAACAGTGACAACAAAAAAACTGTATTACATTGTTAACTTGATGTGTAATAATAAGAAGTGACTCTTTTAGCGTTTTATTGAATCATGATTTTTGCTCACAACTTTCATTTGTTGAAAAAAGTTATCTCTATGTGTTGGACAAAGTCGCTTTATGGAGCTGTATAACTCCATGAATTAGTCTTGAAATTCGGCACTGTATATGGTTTTTTTTTAATGGAACACTCTATATATTATTTTCGAGAAGCCCTTTTTCCCCTTATTTCAAACATATAATATTGTATAAGTCTATCTTAAATACTTCTTGACATATTTGACATTCAAAATGCAAATCAGCTGCTTTATTGCAAGAAGAGTGAGCCATGCGTGTCAAAACACAAGTGAAAAAAAAAATAACAAGGTAGGCACGAAAATAATTATTTTATTGTTTATTCAATTTTGACATTTCAAACCGTCGTTATAAACAATTATTTAATCAAATTGGGTTATAGTTAGGCTGAAAAAGTCGAAATAATTTCCGTTTATGTGAAAAATAATAAAAATAAGTTGCTGCGATGAAAATGGGATTTTCTCGAAAATTGCAAATCAACCCCGAACTTTGGCGCGCAGTATCTTGAAAACTATTGGTCGCAGTTAAAAAATGTTAAATTAATGTATAGATCAAAAGAGTGCAGAATTTTATCGTCTACATTTTTTATTTTAACCTTTTTTCTATATCACTACAAATAATGGCGCTATTCCTCAAAAAGTGCGGCGATGCACAGTTTTCCATCACCCACCCTTCTAGCGGCACCCCCCGTGGTCGCAAACTTAACTGTACCATTAAAATACCTATATCTACCATCCTAGCAAATTTCATTTCTGTATGACCTTTTGCAAGTCAAAACCCTCCCCATTGCCTGGAGTATAGCAATATTATAAATGATCATTTTCTTACGATTTCCTTCAAAATCTGAGAGCTATTAGAATAAGGAAAGAGATATATTTTTCTCTAAAAAAATTGCTTCAAGCGGTATTCGTTTTTATGTAAAATATGCTGAAAGTTCGTGACTTCGGCTTGCCTCAGATAAGTTGGTAAACAGGAGTTCGCGACCTGCCAACGTTGCAATTACGCGAGAACGTTTAAAATGCTGTTAACGCACAGTATATGTCAATGAATGCGTGTAATTTACAGATGTTAAGAAAATATGGATTATCGTAAGAATAAAAGTTTATATTTATGGCAAATCTACAATTATTTTGTTCTCGAAAACATTTTTTATACTCTGTTAGAAATCGCAAATATATTCTTAACCTCGCAAAATAGGATAATGCACTCTAAACCAGTCTCACTAGCGTCTACGGGCAGAGTATTTTTGGCTCCTAAGTCTTGCGCAGACGGTTCATCCGCGATTTACGTATTGATATATAAGAGGTATGCAGGTTTCTCATCAGCAGTCCGTGGTGTAATGGATAGCATACCCGGTTTTCACCGAATAAAAACGCGAAGCTTGCCGGCACTTACCGACCCATTTCGCTACTGTCGGCGATCTCCAAGTTGGTGGAGAAGGTCGTCCTGATCAGATTGGACGCTGTCCAGGACGAACTTCACATCGACGCCGAGTGCCAGTTCGGTTTCAAGAAGGGCAGTAGCACGATGCAGCAAGGATCAGGATCGTTAATAACGTCAAAGTGCAGTACAACCTCGGGAAGAACACCACCATGGTGCTTCTCGACATCGAGAAGGCCTTCGATACCGTGTGGATCCCGGGCCTACTCTACAAGTTAAATTCATTGAACTTTCCGACTTACATAATAAAACTGGTTCACTCGTTCTTGACAGACAGATCGCTACAAGCCCGGGATGTACAACAAACTCGCGCGGACGCCCCGCAAGGGTCGTGCCTGTCGCCAAAGTTGTACAACTTACACATCTCCGATTTTCCGCACTTCCCGAATACCAAACTTGCCAAGTATGCCGACGACACAGCCATGTATGCACATTCGCACAATGCGCAAGCGGCCAACATGCTGCTGAAGGCACACATGGGCCGTGCCACAGCATATTACGGCAAGTGGAAGATTCGGGTGAACGTCGAAAAGTCGGAGGTGATAGTCTTCACTCGCCGGTTCACTGAGAACCGCATCCTAACGCCAATTTCGCTGGGGGTAGACAAATTCCGATAAAACGGTGCGTGAAGTATTTGGGGATGAGACTCGACCAAAGACTGACGTTCAAACCCACATCAACGAAACCGTCTACTCTATATCCAGGAGTCTGTATCCGCTCTTGGTCAGGGGTAGCAGACTGAACAGAAATAACAAAAAGCTGTTGTACACGATGGTGGTCAGGCCAGCCATCACGTACGCAGCGCCGGTGTGGTGCAGCATACCGCGCACGACATTGCGAAAACTTCAAGCGCTTGAACACAAATTTATGCGCCTCGTGTCGAACTCTGACAGGTACACCTCCCTCAGAGATCTCTACGCACGTTGAACGACATAACCCCAGTAGCGGACTATGTTCTACGAACTTAAGCTGGGCGACAGTCCGCTAACAAGAAACATAACACGAATCAGACAGCGTAATGCCCCATTTCGGATTAAATCCAAATTGCCATACCAGGCGTTGCCTATTTTCCGGTAACCTCTTTAGCCAAACTTCCTTCAACCCTAATGTTTCTCTATCCCACTCTCTCCATTTTTCCTTAAATTCTTTTACTTGATACGTCTTTCCTGTCCTCTCCTTCTTTTTGTCTGTCCCTTTGTTTGTTCTGTTTTGTTTTTGTCTCATTGCTTCTGTTTATTTCTTCAAAATTCTTCCTCGAAATCTCCATTAAAAACCACAATATTTTAAATGCCATCTTTTGTTTTGCTCTATTTTCTGGCGGCGCGGCCGGGAGACCTCTGAACCAGTGGTTACCTCGAACGGGTTTGTTCGCTGAACTCCGTCCCGTATCAACTGCCAAAATTTATTAGTGTGTGTTGTGCTCCAATTTTTCATAGTGTTGCTTTATTTTTTAATTATCTTAAGAATTTTATTAATCATTTCATAATGTTATTACTGGTTTTAATTTGCGCTTCATTTTTTTGTCGCCGTTTTATTAAGTCGATCCGGATCCGCCTCGTCCAACCATGCAATCCCCACGACGCTGCGCGCAACGGAGGCATGAGTGGCTCCGAGCGGATGCCGGAGGAGCAAAGTTTTTTTAGTTCATTCTTTCTTATTTTTAAAAGCTTTTATTATACTTGCAATGTTTGTTAGTTAGTTAGTTATAGTTGGGAAGAAACATATACGAGACTGTTTACATTTCCATAATTAGCACAAAAAGTTAAACTGAAGCGTGCCACTCAAAGTGCCGCGTTTTTGCAATACACACAAGCCGACCGGACTCCTAAAGCAAAAAACGCGGCACTTTGAGCGGCACACTTTTTGTGCTAATTATGGAAATGTAAACAGTCTCATATATGTTTCTTCCCAACTATAGTTAGGTTAGGTTAAATTTTGTAATAAAAATTTTAATTAGTTCTAATTAAGCTAGAGCTCTGAAATTTTGCACATGAGTATAAGTCCGGTGACAATACACTTTAACATTTTCATATAAGAAAAAACAAGATGGCGGCTTCAAGATGGCGGACGACTCAAAATCGATACCCATCTGGGTTTTCGAGATCGCCAATAATTATGAATTCTTGGTCAAAATTTAGAAATTCAAAATGGCGGCGATAATATGACGGACTACTTTTGTCATTTATGGTCCAAATCGATCAAAATCGTTATCTGGGGGTTTTCGGGATCGCGGATAACGAATTTCTAGTCAAAAATTTGGTTCAAGATGGCGGACGATTTTACCGTTTGAAATCCGATTCAACTCAAAATTGATATCTGGAGGTTTTCTAGGTCGCGGATTATGAATTTTTAGTCAAAATTCAGAAATTCAAAATGGTGACGCCAATATGGCTGACGACTTTTGTCATTTAGATCCAAATCGATGAAAATCGATATCTGGGGGTTTTCGGGGTCGCGGATTACGCATTTCTAGTAAAAAATTTAGTTCAAAATGGCGGACGACTTTATCGTTTATGATACGATTCGTCTAAAAATCGATATCTGGGGATTACAGCATATCAAAAGACTAAAAAGTAAGAAATAAAATTATATAAAAAATATTTTTAAAAACAGCTTTTATTTAAATGCTCTAAAAAGTAGAAAATAAACTTTGAAGTAAATCAAATCTATCATTTTTGTTACATTATATATTTTTTATATGATATAAAAGCTTGTGAGCAATCTCCTTTACGCAGAAAAATCTCGCGACAAGCTTTTATATCATAAAAAAATTATTTATTGTAACAAAATGATGGGTTTGATTTACTTCAAAGTTTATTTTCTCCTTTTCAGAGTATTCAAATAAAAACTTTTTTAAATAATTTTTTATATGCATGATGTCCGGAAACAAAGTAGAGAATTAAATTCCTTAATCCAAATAATGTGTAAATATGTGATATTTTGTTTCAGAGTTCGCCATCCATGACCTGGTCCGGGGATCATATGATCATTATAATGGTCATCTTTTCACTTATATTGACTGGAATGTGCATCACTTTCATATACAACTGTATCACGAAACTGATGAGGGACCACCAGACAATACAGGTAAGACTAAACTGTGTGAAATTTATAACTTCTAGGTATAGTTGCTTGTAACTTATATTTTTACCTAACATTTTTTACATTTAGATATTTTTGTTTCTTTTTCATAACCGGACAATTACTAAAAAAAGGAAAGAAGGAAGGGACCCGGCTGCGTTGTATTGGCCAATATGGGAAAATCGGGGATTGACAAGGCACCTCTCACCCAACAGTGACTAACAAATTTAATTCACTATAAAATTTAGTAGCACCTAAGTATTAGGATTAATATAGCTTCTATATGTGCATTGGGGAGGCGTGCCCATTAAAAGTCTTAGGAAGTAGTGCATATTTATAGGTACATACGGCTATACCTCAGTCATTGAACTGAAGTAATTTTTCCGTAATAATTCAGTCATAAATTACGTCAAAAAAATAATGCGAAACTGACTAAAAAAGACTATGATATTCGACAGTTATTCAACATCATGTGGTGACGACACTTTGACGTTAAGTCGTCACGCTTCTTTGATTTGATTTTAACGGAATAATATCACATTCTGAGATAATTATCATTTTAGAAAAAAAATAGATCGACATAATTTTCACGAACATATTAAGTACATATGTATTTTAACAGTATATAATTTCGTGTTATATATTACGTAAAATACATGTTATCAAATGCAGTGTTAACGTTGAAATTCGAAAGGAGTTATTTTAAAAAGCAACATTTTTATATAAACTGTATCAATAATTGTAATGATAATAATATACATGATTGATAAATAAAACAAAAAAATATGTATTAATATATTTTATAATGTTATACCAAACTGTTTTAGTTTCTTCACAATTCTTGCATTTCACATATTGCAATTAAGAATATGTTAATCCCATGATAATGGTGCAATGAGCAAAGCTGTAAGAAAATTGATTTAGCACCAACGCAGCAGGAGCTGAAATATTTTGTTAAACCATTTTTCCAGTATGGCTGCGTAAGGCTAAACTTCCTATTTTACCATCCCAAGTCTTTGTAATGGACGGGTGTGCTGTCATAAAATTCAAATCGGGCATAAAAATTTTAAAATATGTATTTCGTGGGCCATCAACTTTGGCCTAAACAGTTTTTTTAACAAAACTTAATGTTCTCAAATGGAACCATAATGGTAGCGTACTACCATAAAATAGCGGATTTTCTAAGGAATCCGTAGATGTGCCCAAAAGCAATATTTTCTAGTCATGGCACTCTAGATGCAGCAACAAATTTCGAGTGAAATTTTTTTCATGGAGTCGAAATGTCACTTATGGGATATCACCGTAATCAGCATTTTTCAAGGATTCCAAAAATATAATAATATACAGGGTGTTTCATTTAAAAATCAAAAGTTGCTGTCAATTCCGGTGAAGCCGTAAAGGGAAAAAATGACGGTTATGCCACAAAGTGTCTTCTTGGTCACATAATAATAATAATAATTTATTCATAGACAATATGTTGTAGACAATCCGCCGACTGCAGATCAAGTGGAGAACTTCTGGAAAACACTGTACGAGGAGAGGCTTCCACTCAACCGAGATTCTCCTGCCCTTGCACACTTTGAAGCCTTTTGTCAAAGGCTTCAGCAACCACAGGAAGTGTGAGAACCAATAACCCCAGAAGAGGTTCGTAGGGCTCTTGAGGGCGCTAAGAACTTTGCTGTCCAGGTCCCGATGGGATAAATAATTTTGATGGAAAAAGTTATCGAGCACCCACCACCATTTGGCCAGAATTTTTAATTCCTGGTTGAATGGGGAGCAGCAAATCCCTTCTTGGGTTGTTGAGGGGTGGACAGTGCTGATCCCCAAGAACGGAGATTTGTCCAACCCAAAGAACTACAGACCGATAACCTGTCTAAATGCATGTTACAAGGTGTTTACACGCATTTTGTACATGCGGGTGCTCCACGCAGTTGAACCGGTTTACGAACGGGTATATGAGCAACGAGGGTCGAAGAGAGGTGTCGCTGGCTGCAAGGAGAACCTGCTGATCGACAGATGTATCACGCAGGACTCCATGCAGTATAAGCGGAACCTCTCTATGGCCTGGATCGACTACCGCAAGGCATTTGACATGACATCACATGAGCTCATTGTTCACTTGCTCCGATGTCTTGTGGTACCCGGTCCCGTAGTGAGATGTATTGAAGAACTGATGCCGTTCTGGAGACTCGCTTTACCATAACATCGGTTAACGATAGAGTCCAAACAGAGTCGGTAACATTCAACAGTCCCTTAGGGTGGTACAGGAGTACACGCAGGCTGTCGGTATGCAGTTCGGGTTGGACAAATGCGCACTGATTCATCTCAAGAGAGGACGATGCGGTGACTATGGAGAGGACGCGCAGCTCGTGGACGGAAGCATCTTACACCATCTAGATGCCGGAGAGTCGTACACTTACTTGGGTGTCGAGCAACGCTCCACCCAAGAAGTGAGTGTAGTGAAAAACGCTCTCCGCGGCAAGTATCAGCACCTACTTCGACAGATCTGGTCTTCAGAACTGTCGGGGAAGAACAAGGTGTCTGCTACAAATATGCTTGCCGTTCCGATCCTTCTCTACTTTTTCGGAGTAGTGAAGTGGACTAGAGGAGAGCTGCGTCAACTCGATGTAGTAACCCGCAAGAAGATGCATCTCAATAGGAGCTTGCATCCTAAATCGTCCGTTCCACGGTTATATCTCCCACGACATCGGGGAGGCCGTGGACTCTTGAGCTTGGAGAGTCTCCATAGCAGGATGGTTCTGGATGGAGCATGTAAGGTCATCAGGAGTTCGGATCCCCTCCTCTGCATGGTCCGAGACCATGAAAATGCAGAGGTAGGAACTTTTCTCTTTAAGGCAGCACGGAGAGCAGCCGATGAACTTGGTCTCATCTTCGACGTCGAGCGGGTAAACCCCGACTCTGTCACCGAGTTGGAACCCGTTCGACTAAAAGCCCACATTAGAGCTGCAGAACACAACATCCTTCTGCAGCTCCATAAGGATAAGCCATTGCACGGGGTCTTCTATAAAAATATAGAAGACCTCGGCTTATCCGAAAGGCTGACCTTCGCCTTCTTAAGGTCAGCTGGGCTGAAGTCTGAGACCGAGGGATTCATAATGGCTTGCCAGGATGGTGTATTTAACACTCTCGTCTATCGACGTCGTGTCATGGGTATGGAGGTCCTTGATGTCAGCTGCAGGGCCTGCCACAGGGCGCCGGAGACTGTAATACACTTACTGTCGGCTTGCCCGACATACGCAGTCTCGGCCTATATTCATAGACGCAACGCAGCATTACGAGTGCTTTACTATCATCTAAGGCACTCGTATGGGATAGACGAAACACCAGTGCTGCCGTATGTTCCGGGGGATATTGAGTCCGTTGTGGGGAATGAGAAGTGCCTAATTTATTGGAACTACTCGTTTCCCACCGTCAGGCAAATACAAGCCAACAAGCCTGACATAGTACTCCTCGACCACCAACTCAAGACAATGTATGTCGTGGAATTCTCAGCTCCCGCTGAGAGCAACATTGTCTTGAAAGAGGAGGAAAAACGGACAAAATATCGTGATTTGCTCTTCGAACTCCGCAGGCTTTATCCAGGCCATTCTATTAAAATAGTGGTACTGATTATAGGAGCCCTCGGTGGAATGAGACAGACGCTGCTTTCAGAACTAAAGATCATACCGGCATGCCGAGATTCGGCAGAGATCTTAGCCGGCAGAATGCAGAAGGCTGTCATCCTCGGTTAATTGCGTCTACTCAGGGCACACGATTCGCGGACCCGGTAGTCACTCACCCCACGGGCGTGGGGAGTGGCTGTTGGTATTACCAGTATAAAACATATACCTATATGTAAAAGTCACAAGATACAATAAATAGAAAAGTGTAACAAACAAACAAGCATACAAAAAATAAAATATAAGTAAAAGAGAATACAAACGTTTACAACAATTATTGTATGTGATAAAAATATAGAGAGAAATCAAATATATTAAATGCATCGTGAGGCAAGCAAAGTTTGAGATATATATGTATTGGTTAATAAATTAAATCTTATATCACATAATATAATCAAAGGGGGCTGATAGAAATTCGTCAACACTGTAAAAACATCCATTGACTAACAAGGTTCTTACAGATTTTTTGAAGGTATCAAAACTTGCCACGTTTTTGAGGTTAGTGGACAATTTATTATACAGTTTGATACATTTGTAGTTAGGTGAATGTTTATATGTAGAGGTATTATGGTGAGGAATACGCAATAATTCACCGTGTCTAGTACTGTGGTCGTGCAGACATGAATTGCTGATGAATAAATTGTAGTGAGTTTTGACAAACGTTACACACTTAAAGATATAAATTGATGGGGCTGTAAGAATTTCATCATTTGCAAAAATCTGTCTACAACTTTCATTGTACTTCATATTAAAAATTTGTCTTAGAAGTTTCTTTTGAGCTACAAATATTCTCTTGAAGTCTCTCCCACCACCCCAGCTAACTATATTCAGAGAAATATGTGAGTGTGCCATAGCGTAATATATGTTTAGAAGTCCTGGAACAGTTAAGATATCTTTCATCTGCAAAATGGCATAAAAGGCTTTATTCAGTTTGTTACAGACACCATCCACATGAGCATCCCAGGTAAGTCTGTCATCTATGCAGGTACCAAGAAACGTTACCGACTGCGAGAATTGGATATCGCTAATCAGGTTTTTGTTAGGAATGTCTCTTCTCTTAAAAAAGTGTATACATTTTGTTTTACTTTTATTCGAAACGAGTCTATTTCTTTCGCACCAAGTACTTAAGTCACAGGTGGCATCATGAATCATATTTACCAGCTGCTGGGGTGTTTCAGCTGACAGGGTTATGGTAGTATCATCAGCGAACATTGTAACAAGGCCCCCAGTTATATGATTCGGCAAGTCATTAATAAATAGTAACATCTACCAAGTTTCATTTTGGTATTCTAAAAAACAAGGTAAAAATGATGGGTCTACCATGGTTCGTTGATGCCCTGCATAGAGGAGATTCCGCGCACGAAACACAGTTTTATATTAGACAAACAAGTGACCAGACAAAATAAGAACAGTAATAAGTTGTGAATTTTATTAATGTCTACAGTTGTACTTTGTGTGTTATAATAACAGTTAATTATAGTAATTAATTATTAAATAAAGTAGTGCTTAGTGAAAAATTCTTCTTGCAATTATTTGAGCCTACGTACAGGGTGTTTACTGGAGATTGTAAATACGTAACAATACATTAGATTCTGCCAGCTTTCTGTGATTGCAATGGTTATTCGCTTAAATTTGTAACGTTAAATAAACGCGTGATATTACTATTGATTGCATACATGTTTTGATAATTAACAGAAAATTTATAAATACAGGGTGGACCATTAATAATAGGCCATAGTTCAGGGGTAGATTCTTTGGGCCAAAATATGAGGATATAACCAAATATGCTTTGGTAAAATGTTACTGTGGAAAAAGATACAGGGTGTCAAAGTTAAAATTATTTCTTCGTTTTTATGCAATAACTCAACAGCCTCTTGACTGATCTTCGCCAAATTTGCTAGAGGAACTTTTTTTATTCTAAGAAACAATAATTTATGTATTACATCACGTTAGATCATAGAGGGCGCCGCAGGACCTGTATCTGATGACGAATTTTTTTCATATTTCTTTTCACGAACCGTTGTGGTACTTCTGACCAGAAATCTGAAGAGGGCGTCATTTCCACGTATAAAAGGTACACCTGGTAGAACTTGATATCTCCAACCGTTTTCGAGGAAAGAGCCGTTAAACATTTCAATAATCTTTTTAAAAACAAATTCAAATTTAATTAAACAAAGCGTATTTATTGAAAAGTGTGCTTTGGTTACGTTCTAGTCACAGAAGATTTATACCAGAAGAGACACTTTCGGCGGAACGTTTGATGTTTCATTGGTAAATTGGGGTGACCTTCGGCCATCTTTTTGGTGGTATCAAGCGGGAAATTTAAATGTCCCATAATTATATTTATTGATGCAACAAAAATTTACACCTGTAACTTACAATAAATTATAAATTTACACCAAAATTAAAGGCTTATTAGAAGGTTTTATGCACATACAATTAATTAAAGAAATAACTATCCAAAAACCTGTAGTCTTCGAAATGGAGTGCACACAGCCTAAAATTTTTGTATAAATGATTTGGGTCCTTAGCAGCTAGATCCTCACGGTTACAAGCTATTATCCATACATTACATCTATAAACAACAAGAAATTACATAAAATATTAAAAATCGTATTTTATAACCAACCGTGCAGCATCCTTTGGGAATCTAAACAGCGCAATGTCTTTATTTGTTGTTCTGCTTGGGCAGCCGCGGACAACACACACAGTTCCCGCTTTTCCACCCATCATAAAACACACAACACAATAATGAATAATTATTAAGTTAACAAACTTCCAACTCTACGCTACCACAAACACAGTGACGATAACAATAACTCAAAATATAGTAAAAGATTTATAGGTTGACAATAATACCACCAAAAAGATGGCTGTCTCAGAAAAATTCAATATTGGCGGGAAGGCTGAAAGTCCATTCTGTTATAGGTTTTCTGTGTTCTAGTTCTGTCATTTACGTCATTTAATCATTTTATTTATTTCTTGTATTCTTACTTACAATGCCTAGACATAATAATTTTTCAAATAGGGAAATGAGGGATATGATATGTGTTTACGCACAAAATAATTATAACGGATGTACTGCAGCTAAAAGATACTCATTGCAATATCCAAATAGAATACAGCCAGACAATAAGATTTTCAAAGATGTTTCGTCGTGAGAAACGGGTTCATTTCGCCATAAAAACCATGTAGGACGACCGAAACGAATTACTCCAGATCAAGAACCAGAAATTTTAGTTCGTGTGGATGAAGATCCTAAATTCAGCTCAAGTCATTTAGCAGCGGCAACAGGGGTGAGTAAACAATCTGTTCTAAGAGTCTTACGTAAAGAACGCTTGTACCCATATCATCTCACTCCTGTACAAAACTTACTTCGAAGGGATCTTCCACAAAGGCTACAATTTTGTCAATTTGTTGTAAGTAAACACAACAAGGATAGAAATTTTGTTAAGAACTCTTTATTTACCTATGAAGCAACTTTTACTCGTCGAGGCGTTTTTATCTGGAGAAATACCCATTATGGGGAAGTAGAGAATCCTCATGCCGTTAAAGAAAGGCATTTAGGATTATCGTTTGGTGTGGTATCATCGGCGATCAATTATTGGGACCATTTGTCCTTCCTCCAAATTTAAATGGACAGTCTTATCTGTTTTTTCTTCAAAATACTCTTGCTGATATATTACATGCTTTCATGTTAGACATACGGAAGAGAATGTGGTTCATCCAAGATGGAGCTCCCCCTCATTTATCCATTTAAGTCAGGAATTATCTTGATGAGGCTTTCACACGCAGATGGATCGGTCGAGGAAGTGAGTTTACTTGGCCACCAAGGAGTCCTGATTATAATCCTTTGGATTACTATATGTAGGGACATATGAAGTCCTTAGTCTATGCAAATACGCACTTAGTTTATTGTTTCATGGTATTGTTCAGTTTAGTCTGACATGTGTTTTGGCCTAGCGACCATTATCAAAGAGCCTTAAAACCGAAACCGTCTTTGGCCGAAACATATGTCAGACAACACTGAACAAAACTCATGAAACAATAAATCAAGTGCGTATTGTAACTATTCTTTTGAATATTTATAATTATTCTATTGAATATGTTTTACCAAGAACCTACCGCAGATTCAATCCAATTAATTCTATGCAAATACTATCAACTCAAGAGAGGAACTGTGGGACAAAATTCAAAACGCAGCGAATTTTATTAGAGGACATGAAAATGTATTTTTCGATGTAAGAAAATCTTTTATGAATAGAATTTAAAAAGGCATAGAAGTAGATGGAGGGAGACCATATCGAACATTTACTCTAAGTTGCAGCAATGGAGTTTTTGCATAGGGGGAAAGTTTATAATGTCGTTAAGGCAACTTTCACGTTACTTTTTGGTCTTCTAATAAGATTAGATCCTTATTTTAGACAATCTTTTGATTTATGTATTTATCTCAATACCATGAAAATAAGAATTGTGAGAAAGTGAGAAAGAGTTTACGCTGTTATTGCGATTTTGTTTTCCCTTGCGTTTTGTACTTTTTTCAATAAATACACTTTGTTTCATTAAATTTGAATGTGTCTTTCAAAAAATTATTGAACTGTTTAACAGCATTTTCCTCGAAAACGGTTGGAGTTATCAAGTTCTACCAAGTGTACCTTTTATACGTGGAAATGACGCCCTCATCAGATTTTCTGATCAGAAATACCACAACGTTTCGTCAAAAAAAAATATGAAAAAAATTCATCATCAGATACAGGTCCTGCGGCGCCCTCTATGATCTAATGTGACGTAATACATATATTATTGTTTCTTAGAATAAAAAAGTTCCTCTAGCAAATTTGAGGCAGATCAGTCAAGAGGCTGTTGAGTTATTGCAAAAAAAAACGAAAAAATTATTTTAACTTTGACACCCTGTATCTTTTTTTTTGCACATTTATTTAACGTCGGCCTATTTCCGCTACTGAAGCCTGTGGACGAGCTACCCCCAACCAGAAATTTTGCCGAACCTCTTCCCTTAAGAAGAGTAGAGATCTTTTACTTGCATAACATTTAATAGACAAGGGACCGACGGCGTTACATTTCCTCCGAAGGATGGTATATCTCCTATACAACCCTCGCCTAAGGTTGTATAACTTCCGCGCATACACTCATATACAAGTCGCTGGAAGATGTGTGAGGCGAGGATGCGGTCTTCGTTGGAACGGTCACCCATCCAACTACTAACCGCGCCTTACGTTGCTTACATCTCATATCTAAGTATAGTTGGGAAGAAACATATACGAGACTGTTTACATTTCCATAATTAGCACAAAAAGTTAAACTGAAGCGTGCCGCTCAAAGTGCCGCGTTTTTTGCTTTAGGAGTCCGGTCGGCTTGTGGATATAGCAAAAAATAATAATATATTTCCAGAATGTTTAAAAATTTCTAAAGTAGTACCTGTCTATAAGAAAAATAATATTGATGGTCCCTCAAATCACAGACCAATATCTGTAATACCCTGTCTCGCCAAAATTTATGAAATGATACTTAAAAATCAAATGACATTCTATCTGGAAGAAAATAAGCTTCTCATTTCGAATCAGTACGGTTTTCGAAATAAATTATCAACAACCCTTGCCATTGATAAATTAACAGATTTAATAAATGCTGGTTTTGAAGACGGCAAATATGTCTGCTCTTTGTTCCTAGATCTCACTAAGGCATTTGATTGCGTGTCCCATGAAATACTTATTGATAAATTAAGCTGCTACGGCTTCACTGAAGAAAGCAAATCTCTCTTGAAATCATACCTTAGTGACAGGCCCCATACTGTTTTTAATATACATCAATGATTTTCCCCAATCAATTAAAGACAATGTTACTGCAATTATATTTGCGGATGATACCAATCTGACTTGGTCTAATGGCAATATCGATGTATTGCTAAATGAGGTACAGCACACTGAATTGGATTCGCAGAACTGGCTTATCTCTAATAAGTTATGTCTAAATGTGTCCAAGACTGAAACAATGATATTTAGTTTGCGCAGTTTGGAAGAAGTAAATAATCCAGAGTCTATTAAGTTCCTTGGAATTAATTTAGACTCCAAGTTATTGTGGGAAAATCATGCCATTTGTGTGAGAAACAAAATCTCCAAATACACTTGCTTGTTACGAAACCTTGTTGGCAAAGTTTCACAAAATACCCTAACCACTGCATATCATAGTTTTATCCACTCTACTTTATCATATGCGACTCTAGTCTGGGGACATGCCCCATCTTGTGCTACTGTATTTTCTGCACAGCGGAAAGCAATACGAGTCATTTCTGGACTAAAATACAGAGATGATTGCAAAGAACAATTTATTGCTTTAAAAATTATGACTGTACCTTGTACCTATATATACCAGTGTCTGATTCATGTAAAAAAAAATGAGAAATCATCTGAAAGCAGAAGCCATATACACTCTTATGAAACCAGAAACAGAGATAATTTAAACATAAACTTTCATCGATTAAATAGAACTAGAGATGGCACTAGCTACTTAAGTTTACAGTTTTATAATGCTTTACCATCAGAAATAAAGTCATTAAATGAAACCAGGTTCAAAATGATCATAAAGAAATATTTATTGAATAATGCTTTTTATAGTACAAAAGAATTTTTGGATAGTAACTTTTCCTCAATTTGTAGATTCATGCAGTACTCTAGGTGATAAATTTCCATATATGTTAAATTTGTTTCATTTGTTATGTTAGATCCTTTTATTAAATAATATGTGTCATCAGTATACTCATGTTTAGTTAGTACTGTTTGTGTTTTATACATTTTATATTTTTACAATTATTTTAACTTATAAGTATAGAAATTGACGTGTGTAAACACCTATGTGTATTTTAACACCAATAAAGAATTGAATTGAATTGAATTGAATTGAATTGAATTGAATTGAATTGAATTGAATTGAATTGAATTGAATTGAATTGAATTGAATTGAATTGAACTATATGTACATAGTAAAGACGCACTCACGCTCGCCTCAACCCTGTATCTTTTTCCACAGCAACATTTTACTAAAGGATATTTGGTTATGTCCTCATATTTTGGCCCAAAGAATCTACCCCTGAACTATGACCTATTATTAATGGACCACCCTGTATAATATACAACTCTCCCAAACATTTTAACTTCTTAAATAGCAAAGTTAAAGACTGTTAGATGTCTCCTGTCTCATCTGGTGTACTTTATCGAGGAAGTAACGGAAACTCATAAATAATATCCATCAAGATAATCGGATTGAACAAGAATATGATAAAATAAATAGTATAAGAAACGTTCCGAATAAAGACTTATAATAAGACGACTGTAACAAAAAAACCGATTGTGAGTAATTCTACTAAAGCAAATAAACAAGAGAAAACGAAAATAAACAAAAGAATATATCAGTTGAACTACTGAGGCTTGAAATTGAACGAAATGTAAGGATATTATAGTGATTAAGGACAAATTACAAATTGAGAACAACCAACTCTCGTCGGCCCATTATAAGTATTTCTCAAAATAGTAACAGTCAATGGAAGGAAGTTACTCAGAAAAAACAAATGAAATGGCGAATTATTCTTGGAAATAATACAGAGAATATATATAATACAGAGCTTTACAAGCCGCATATAGGGTGGAACTAGAAATATTGTTAATGTACACCAAGTTTTTCCTGACACCAGTTTCTCTTAATTATTCTGAATTACACAATATATGTATTCATAGTATTTCTCTTTAGAGGGGACCCAAGACTCGAATAAAGAGTTGATGAATCCATGATCTGTATATCTGAAGCCAAGGGGTAAACCGCGAAGGAAGTTTGGTGTACACATCAGAGGAAGTCTCGAGGAAGTCCGGATAAATCTTGAGGAAATCCGAGGAAATTAGCGGAAGTCCGGAAAAGTCTTGAGAAAGTCCGAGGAAGTCTGAAGAAGTCTCGAGGAAATCCAAGGCAGTCTCGGTGAAGTCAGGGAAGTCTCCTACGAAAAGGAAGTCTAGTGTAAAATATTTGGCTGCGGTTGACTCCTAGGGGTAATCCGCGTAGGAAGTTTGGTGTACACGTCAGAGGAAGTCTCGGGGAAATCAGGAGAAATCTTAGGGGAGTTCGGGGAAGTCAGGGAAGTCTAGTGTACAAAATTTGGCAGCAGTTGACCTCTCAGGGTAAACCGCGAAGGAAGTTTGGTGTACACGTCAGAGGAAGCCTAGGGGAAATCCGGGAAAATCGTAAGGATGTCCAAGAAAGTTAGAGGAATTCCGGGGAAGTCTGAGAAAGTATCGAGAAAATCCAAGGAAGTCTCGGGGAAGTCAGGGAAATCTCTTACGAAAAGGAAGTCTGGTGTACACAATTTAGTCGCGGTTGACCCCTCGTCTGAGGCGCTTTATTCTGAAACATTCCAGTCTATCCTTCGCGGCGTTTCTGGCTCTTCTCGTATGTTCTAGGAGGGAGTGGCGTAGGCGTGCACATAACAGTGTGTAACTCCTAGTTATTTGATCCTAACAAATATGATGTATTTCAATGTAAAATCTTTAAATATATACAAGTTAAAATGCGAAAGTATAAATATATTTAAGCACGCAGAACCACCGAAGGTGGTCCCAGGTAAAGCAAACAACACACTGATCTGTAGCCTGTAAATTTGTGAAACGCGAGAATAGAAACCGGTAAGAGGGCGATAATGCGGTTAACTCACCTTGTACACTTAAATTCTGCACCAGCAGTTAAAATTCGCTCCCAACAACAAAACATTCTGCTCAACAGAACAACATAAACGGGAGGAAAATTTCTTGGTGTTGATAATTTCAAAATCCACAAGGATGAATAAAACAAGTTTTTGAAGAATCATCAACCGTATACACGCCACCGAAACGTTTCTCCCTCTGAACCAGCCGGAAGTATATCGCGCCTCTCGCGGACGGTGGCGAAAACTCCGCTACGGATGTTTCGTTGGTGCTATTGCTATTATGCGGCCCACAAAACGCAAATGCGTATCGTGGGTCGTATATGCAACAGCTGCGCAACATTATGTTCTTTGATAATTTTTAATAAATCTTTTTTCACTGGATTTTTTTCATAAATTTGGATCTCATAAAATTTATTATATCGTTCTTTTTCGTATTATTATTTGGTCCTTCATTTAATAGTCGCGAATGATAAGGATAACTGAACTTTAGGGAATACTAGGTAACAGCTGTTCAGCGAACCATTTCAAACAAATCCGCGATCATATCTTCGTGATAATCTGCAAAACACTATTTTATATTTTTGGCTGACAAGAGCAGAACGTTGGGTTCAAACCCATTTTTACTACCGCCATGCAGAATTATAATAAGTTTTCCCCTTGAACACGGCGCATTTAAAGTACAATTTTGAGTCGTGTCTACCCAACCGTAATTAACAGTATCATGCGTATCAAACCACGTCTCGTCAAGATATATTGCCGGCCTATTTGATTCGCAAGTTTTATTCTACACAAATATTCCTGTCCAATTTCCACAATACGACATGATTCTATTACTATTAACCGGTTGTTAATTTTTTTATATTTAAATATAGGGCTTAATAAAATACGTCTTAAAGTTTCCAAAGTAGGGACTTCATTTTCTTGATAAAAATTCTTTTTTGGATAACGTCTGTTGAAGCATCGTCAATTTATTTTAGGTAAATATAACATGAACAACTGACGTTTTTTTAGGAGAAAACCACCGAGCAACGTTAAATAAACGTACAGCGTTGCCCGATTCCACGAAAACAGTCTCGCACAGCACTTTCTTGTTTTAGAACTGGTCATTTAGATCGTCAGCTTGTACAATTGTACATCTGCTCGAAAACATCTCATATACGAGGAGGTAAATTTTATCGATAACGCGGGCGCGGCCTTCTATACAGGGTGTCCCAATAAAAACTCCTAGGCCGGATATTTTCTAAACGAATAGAGATATTTTAATTCTGTAAAAGCCAGTTTGTAGAGCATAAAGAGTGCTTCAGTTTTGAATATATCAGTATATAAATGGCACTGTGCTCTAAAGAAATATTTCGATGGGAGATACTTTGAAATGGGGTTTATGTGAAAGAAAATGCATTTCTAAGCAGATTATATTTTCTAAAAAAATACCATAAAACTAACCGTTTTCGAGATATTTGAGTCCAAATGTTGGCATTTGCAAATATTGAATAATTGTAATCTCTTCAACATTTCAGTCCTTTATGTTGGACAATCTGTATTTAATTTACAAATTTTGGAAGAAAATATTTAAAGAATTTATCATATCTTATGAATTAAATATATTTGGAGTAACCCTTGAAAAAAAAAACTAAAAATATTATTTATCATATAATTCAAACATTTAAACAATAAAAAAACAATTACGAACATAAAACAATTTTTACAAACTAATGAAATTAAAATAACTATTTTAATAGGTGTTCAAAATTATTGCCATTTTCATTAACACCTATTAATTAGTTCAGATCTACAAACTTTTAATAATGTATGACGATTAATGGCTGCAGCAATTGCATAAATTTTATTATAAAGATCTACCATGTCTTCTATTGGTTCTTTGCACATTTCACTTTTTAAAAATCACCATAAATAAAAGTCTAATGGAGTAATGTCAGGAGATCGAGCGGGCCATCTAAGTACTCCATTGGTACCAATCCAACTTCCTGGGTATGTTTGATTTAAATAATTAACAACGTTGTGATGATTATGTGGGCCTGCTCCATCCTGATGAAGCCACATATTATGCAACTAAGCGGGCAAATTCCTTAATAGTACTTTTTTTATATACATTTATTTAACGTCGGCCTATTTCCGCTACTGAGGCCTAACATCGACGCCTGTAGACGAGCTACCCCCAACCAGGAATTTTGCCGAACTTCTTCCCTTAAGAAGAGTAGGGATCTTTTACTTGCCTAAGATTTAATAAACAAGGGACCGACGGCTTTACATCCCCTCCGAGGGATGGTATATCTCCTATACAACCCTCGCCTAAGGTTGTATAGCTTCCGCGCATACACTGATATACAAGCCGCTGGAAGATGCGTGAGGCGAGGACGCGGTTTCCGTTGGAATGGTCACCCATCCAAGTACTAACTGCGCCTGTCGTTTCTTTACATCGCATACCGAAGTATGTACATAGTAAAGACGCACCTACGCTCGCCCCCTCTTAATAGTACTTGTAAATCATTTTGCAAAAATTGTAAATATCTTTCACCTGTTAAATTTTGGTATGGGCCAACAATGTAACTATTAACGATACCACATCAAACATTTACTCCAAAATGATTCTGGGATCTGGTATGTCTCATCCACCTAGGATTCTCTTGAGACCAGTAACGACAATTATGTCTTGTGATTACTCTATTGTTATGGAATCGACTTTCATCGCTCCACATAATTGTATTTAAAAGATTTGGATTTCTTCTAAGACAATTGAAAATTGCGCCAAAAAATCTAATATCCGCTCATTGTCCCCTGGAATCAAATGATGAACTAAATGAACTTTATATGGAAAAAATTTGTTTTTTTTAAGAATTCTGTGGCAGGTGGAACGTGCAATATTTGTTTCTTCCGTCAATTTGAGTACTGAAATGTTTGGGTTATTTTCCACTTGATGTAATACCAATGCAATATTTTCATCAGTTGCAGTTCTTTTTCTTCTTGTTGTTTTTGGTTTTTTAAAACGTCCATAATTTTTCAAATTAGAAAACAAACTTACAAAAGTTTTCCGATCTGGTGAAGGTCTGCCAGGAAAACATGTTCCATATAAACTTACAGCTCTTGAAGCATTTTTACGACATTCCCAATAAATTATAATCATGTTTAATTTATCTTCGTTTGTATGTGAAACCATATTTAATAATAAATATTCACAAAGAAAACAATAATTAGCTAAAATAATACCTATTGACACACCAATAAACAAAATGTGATTGAAATTGAGAAATGTCAAAACTATTATTTCAGATGTAACTTTAATTGTATTTAATTTATAAGGTAGGGTTATTATACCCACTAGATATCAAATATTTTTAATTATAATCTAACCTAATAACAAAGCAATTATATAAAAAATTCTTTAAATATTTTCTTCCAAAATTTGTAAATTAAATACAAATTGTCCAACTTAAAGGACTGAAATGTTGAAGAGATTACAATTATTCAATATTGGCAAATGCCAACATTTGGACTCAAATATCTCGAAAACGGTTAGTTTTACGGTATTTTTTTTTAGAACATAATCTTTCTTTCACATAAATCCCATTTCAAAGTTTCTCCCATCGAAATATTTCTTTAGAATACAGCGCCATCTATATACTGATATATGCAAAAAACAGTTATATTCAAAAATGAAGCTCTCTGTATGTACTACAAACTGGCTTTTACAGAATTAAAATATGTCGATTCGTTTAGAATATATCCGGCCTGGGAGTTTTTATTGGGACACCCCGTATACCATTGTAGAGAGGCATAGCAACGGACATCCCTGATAGAGACGCTGAATTTATAATGTTTTAAACTGACATTGGATAAGGTATAGAAGAAGCTGTTACTTTGTGATAATTCATCATGATGACACAAGAAAAACAATCTACTTCGTTTTTTATCACTAATTTGCTGTAATCTAAACTTCACAGAAATCTACTTGTTGTCATATAAATTACCCGTCTTCTTTGTAAAATTCGTTAATTTGAATCATTTGAAAATGGCGCGCTGATGTGCCGAAACTGCAGTAACGTTTAGATTACAGTAAATTAGGAATAAAAAACAAAATAAAGTGTTTTTTCTTGTATATCATCAATACGAAATTAATTTAAAGCAGATTTGTCTAAAAATAGTGTATCTGGCTTCCGTGCTGTTAATGTTGGTAACATATTTAATATAATGAATAAGGAAACTACAAACCTGCGTCTTCCACTTCAGTAAATTCAAGATGACATTAATGATTATATTTTCTCTAAAAATGTGAACGTACGTTTTTCTTT
Source organism: Leptura quadrifasciata (assembly GCA_963675555.1). Taxonomy (NCBI): domain Eukaryota; kingdom Metazoa; phylum Arthropoda; class Insecta; order Coleoptera; family Cerambycidae; genus Leptura; species Leptura quadrifasciata. The sequence goes on along the minus strand of OY776674.1, from coordinate 165,560,566 downwards.
CGAGAAACTCGAGAAATAACGGCTAAAAATAAGCTAAATTAAGATTGAAGAAAGAAGAATAATTACACATGTATCAGATTTGATACATGTGCCATTATTAGTTGTATTGTATTATTCAACACCATTATGACATAGTTAATAGGTATGTCATCGATTATCAGTCGGATATATCTAAGAATAACATCAACTAAATTTATATGTTAATGCGGTATTACACAAATCTAAAGCCTTAACCGAAATACCTGACTTGTGTTAACTCAGATAGTTGTCGCAGTGTTCGCGTCACTTAATGTCTACCTTACCTTCTGTATAGTCTATGCAGGAGACTATTGACTATCAGACCCTCATCACGAAATGAACAGGGTTGAAGTGAATATATTTTACCTAATTTAGTTCACAGTGAACGGTAACTAAATGAACATTTCGCTGTTGGACCAATACTTACCACAAAGAAATGTTCTGCAATATTAAAGGGTACAAGCTCATTAAGACCGGGCGATCTTAGGTGTTATTTTAGTTTCTTTACTTTTCCATATTATGCAGTAATGGAGTACCTAATAAGTAGTAGTATATGTGTAGAAATGTTAGTGAAAATCACATAAATATGTGTGCATGTACTTTCTTGCGAGTTTTTTTTGTATTTATTTAGTTATTTACATACACCAACCAACAGCAAAGGCCAATTACTGGATGGGAAAATATGGGTTTATGAACAAAATATAACAAATTACAAATTAATATTTATTTTTGGCGGGAAAAAAGAATCATATCTCACAAAATTCTTTTTATTGTGTTACCGGTTTCGTAAACAAAAACTTACTTCACATCTTCAGACACAAGACTACAAGGAAACAATTTTAAAAAGGGGGTTAGTGACTGCATGTTGTCAATATATAATTAAAATAAGTTAATAGAAACTTAATAGAAAATCTAATGTGACAGTGTTAAAATCTTATGTATAAAAATTAATATATCTAAAAAAGGAGAAAGTTATAACAAAAACTCATATCTAAATAAAAAGTAAAGAGTAATTGGTGTTGGAATTTTGAAAACTGTATATAAATCAAATTAATAGGTATCGAAAATTATTGGTAGCGTACTAAAAATCTGACTAGGTATAGTTTAAACATATGATATAATAGGATACTTAAAATAGTCTAATAAATAAAAATTATTATAAAAATTTTGTAACGTTAAAATTAATTTTCACAACCGACTATCTTGCGACCAATAAATAGTATAAAATTACAAGAAATGATCTAGAAAATATAAACTAAAGATAAAAACGGAAGGATGGTGCCCTCTACCGGTTTACTCTTGAAATGCTAGAGTACTATTGTACAGATGGCAAAGTAAAGAAGAATCGATCTATATGGAGTATACCTAGGGAAAAGTAGGTGGCGGTATATGACCGAAGGCAAGTGGTGTAAGTCAACTTAATAAAAATAGATTGAAAAATTACTAAGAATATCGACTATGTCAAAAAACATATAAACAATAAATGTCCTGTCTAAATAACATTAGATATAATTTATTGAGAGAGAGAGGAGCTCGTACTAAATGACTACAGCAAAGGTATGAGAAGACTGAGAATTTATTTGTGAATTAAGAGATAAAGTGTGTGGATTTTTAAAATCTTTTAATATTTCCAGACTTTCGAGGTTATTAAGCAAAGCACCTTTGACACTTTGTTATAACTTTCTCCTTTTTCACATTAGATTTTCTATTAAATTTCTATTAACTTATTTTAATTATATATTGACAACATGCAGTCACTAACCCCCTTTTTTAAATTGTTTCCTTGTAGTCTTGTGTCTGAAGATGTGAAGTAAGTTTTTGTTCACGAAACCGGTAACACAATAAAAAGAATTTTGTGAGATATGATTCTTTTTTCCCACCAAAAATGAATTACTACTCACATGGGATCAGTCTACCTCCGCTACAAATTAATAAGTCAAACAGGATAATATATACAGGGTGTAAACGGACATACTATAGTGGAAGGTAGAGCACACTTAGCTGAGTTCAAAACACCCCTATACTTACCGTTTTTGAGATACGGGGTGGGGGTTTTATGGTTTTTGACCAGAACTTTAGTCTGCCATATTTTTGAAATGACTGCACATATTTAGATAAAATTTGGTATACATATTATACTCTTTTAAGTTAATAAATAGCTTAAGTGATTTTGGAAAATTCAAGGACCGACCTCAATTTTTTTAATATGGCCCTTTGAGTCGTTAACACACTATATATTATTTTTTGGTAAATATTAATAAACCTTTAAAAAGCCTATGGACCAGTTTATGAAATAATGTCATAATATTTGATGCCTTGTCTGGTTATTCTTCAATAAATTTTCAAAAGTATTCAAAGATGAAATTTGACATTCTGCAAATAACACAATCCAGTTGCTAACATCATCATTTTATTAATTTTAACTAAATACCCCGCAGAAGAGGTTGTTATTTGTTTTTGTTTTGACATTCAGTGTTTTTTCCGTCCAAAATAAAGCACATTCCATTTATTTCACGAATAAAAAATAAGTAATAAAGCTATGCGATTAACACATGACATTGTTGCATTAAAAATCCCAAGTAGGCACATGTTAAATGTGTAATTTTACAAATAAGAATTGCTGTTCGCTCTTAGTAATTATTAGAGTAAGTGATAAAAAAACTAATTATAAAACTAAAAATCTTAAGATGCCCTTTTAATTCAGTAATGAAGAATATGCGGATACTATTTTTGTGTATAGCTTTTGCGACGGAAATGGGAGAGCTGCAAAAAGAGAGTATCAAAGGCGTTTTCCAAATCGCCGTGTACCAGATCATAAAACGTTTTCAGAGGTATACCAATTTAGTAGGGAATATGGAGAATTTCCGCCAATGACAAAGCATGAACTCAGAGCTTTTCCACAAGAAGAACGAATATTACAGGTTGTGGAAAATAATCCATTCATAAGTGTTAGAAAAATAAGTAATGAGTTAGCAGTACCTAAGACAAGAGTATTAAAGAAGGAAAATTTGTATCCATTTCATGTTGAAACAGTTCAACGTCTAGAAGACGGCGACGACGTTCTCCGCTTAACATTTTGTAGGTGGACTTTGGCTCACAGAAGAACAGAATCAAGAGATCTATTTACGGATGAAGCCCAATTCACAAATTCCATCACGTGTGGGTCAACTGTAGAAATCAGCATGTTGGGGTAACCGAAAATCCACATGCAGTGACTCAGAAATATTCCCAATACAGCTTTAACATTAATGTGTGGTGTGGCATTTACAATAATCTTCTAATAGGGCCCCACATTTTTTAAATAAGGCTAACTAGTGAGGTTTATTTAAACTTTCTTGCCAGATTTAGTAGAAGGCATCAATACTACGTTGAAAATGGCTTAAAAATCGAGCTAAAACATCAATAATCTCAGACGCGGTAGAAATGCAAGAAATTTTTAACTCCAATAGTTTGTTAATTTTCTTGCGCCTCGTATTTTCTTATTATAGGGAAAGCCCCTTGATAAACCTTTTGATCAGCTTCATCTGAAAATAAATTACGTTCTTTAAGAGAATAAGTATACAATACCGTAATTCGTTGTTTAATGAATTCACGGTATTTGAAATTTGATTTTAATATTAATGTAAATACTCGGTTCAGTGATACAATTTGCATACCAGAACTTATTGTTTATGCATTACATTTGAAAAGCGTGTCTGGAGGTATCCAGAATAAATTATTTGATTATTTGTTATTTGTTCCATTCCGCTATAAAGCTCGAAGATGCGTAGAATTCACGTAGCATGAAAACCTGAAAACAAATAAACATGGATATACATAATGAAAAAGGATCTATTATAATACACCGCTTATTGTGTTGTTCTTAAGGATCGCATTCTAATAATATTTTTATCTGACTACCAGCGTGTAATAGAACGAAAAAAAAAACAACTGTTTGTAACTTTAGTGAGCAGCTAAATTAATTTAACTGAATCTCATAGTTGCTCGTTTCAAATCAATTATTATCCAAAGTTTTAATTATTATAGTCACTTTTAAATTTAATTTATAAATTCAATTACAATAAACAATGATACCATAGTGCAAGGAAATGAAAACAGATCATATATTCCTAAAATGTAAAAATCGCCACCAAAAATAATAATAATATTTATTTATTTAGTAGTATTACAATTATTTACAATGTATGTATAGTTGAAGTAAATAGTTCCCGAGACATAAAAACCCAACAAAAAACTTTACGACCTCATTAATACATCGTTAAACTAGTTGTAAAAGTAATTGCGCACTGGATACTCCGTCCTGTTTGTCCGATGTAGCTCTTACCACATGTTCATTTCAACTGGTAAACACATTTTAATAACAGTTTGGTAGCAGGGTCTTTGAGGGAAGCATTTGCTGTATTTTATTCACCGTTCGAAACCGTACACCTACTTTCTTTTTGAATAAAATCTTCTTCAGCCTATCTGTGACTCCCGCGACGTAGGGTAGGCATGCATACGTTGTTGGTTGTTGCTGTTCTTCTTCTGTTATTCTCCTCTGGTTTTTACTATTCGTTGTATATTGCTTTGACTGTATCCGTTCTTCTCTAAAGCTTGTTGGACATTCTGTAGTTCCTCGGGTTTGTTATCGTCGTCGCATATTGTGTTGGCTCTGTGGACCAAGGTTCTGATTAACGCTCTCTTTTATGGATGATGGTGAGATGTCGCATGTAGGTAACGATCGGTGTGTGTTTTCTTTCTGTAGACGCCGTGGGTCAACTTGCCATTGTGTGACCTTTTCACTAATACATTAAGAAAGGTAAAGCTCCATCTTGCTCGGTCTCCATTGTAAATTTGATACTTGGGTGCTGTTTATTTAAACGTGTCTTTAGAATCCTTATGAAGAAGCCGACAGGATGATCAGCGAAACATCAAGTCAAGTTTGACGACCACGGCAAGACCCGGAAGAAACTCTTCATTCGATTTAGTTCTTGAAATTATCGGGAGAAGTTAAATATATTCGGATAGTTTATTAGCAAAATAATCACAATTTTCATGTGAGTTGTAAAAAATTGAATTAAGTATAACGTTCCGCTAGCATTCAATTTGATTTTCTCTTGGCGTCAATAAAACAATTTTATAGATATTTCCATTGAGTACATAAATCAATATATGATCACAAATAGGGGAAGACCGAAATGATGAAGGAGTGCGATTATCACGGTCCAATCTAGCTGTTTATCTATGTATGTATAGAGATGATACAGTACATTTACTGGCTCAGTGTTGTAACTTGCGGCTTTATGATAAATGTTGTAACATTGTACCTATTTAATGTTTCTATTTGAATTATTCGATGTAGAAGTTCATTCCGGGTAGATGAAAATCCGTTTCATGAACAACAGATTTCCAAGGGATCTGTGTATAATACTGGCAACCAGATTTTTAATATGCGCAAAGATCCCGACAAATAAATTGTTGCTTATCTGGTTTGAATACTCATAATCCCGGATTAGAATGAAATGATCAGTTTTCGATTATATTTCGGCGGAAAGGTTTTTTTTTAATCTCTCCTACAAATATGTGTTTAAATCTTCGAGTTTTCAAAGCTTTATTAAATAATAATAATAATAATAAATCGTCTTTATTTATATTTCTGACTTGTCGAAGTTCGGCAAGCTGTTCTACTACTTAACCAAGACAATTTGCAAACATTTTAACAAACTTTTAAATACACAACTAAATAGTATTTACTCTAAACGAACTGATACACTGATGAGAAAAGTTTGCAAATAAGATCATGACAAGCAGAATAGTTTTTGAATATATAAGGTCACTTTTCTACAAGAAATAATTTCTTCATTGTTTTCCTGAAGATTAATTTTGAAGTGATTGTAAAATTATTTGAGAGAGAATTATAAATGGCTACTACTTGATAAGAGAAATATCTTTGAAACATTACCGTGGAATGTCGAGGTATGGGAAGTTGGTCGATATTTCTTAGTTCTCTTTGATGTACATTAACTCTTTGCACTAGTTTAAAAAATAAATATTCTAGAATTTGATTTTTAAAACGTTATAAGTAAAGCAGGCTAGATTTACAATAGTACAGTTATGCATTTTAACCACCCTATATCTGATAAATACTTGCTTATATGATCTGCACGACGTAAATCTAATACATGAATTTTGTATTTGTTGTATTCTATTGGAAGAGTTTAGATCTAGAGATGGGCCATAAACGACATTGCAATAATTAAACAAAGAATTATTTTTCATTGAGACAGTGCCTGTTAGCATATATAGACTTTAAGTAAACAATACGATTTCCTAATCAGAGAATTTATATAGTTAACAAACCTAAGTTGGACATTAATATTTAAGCCCAAATATTTAATTTCTTTGCATTCCAGTTTTTGTCCACCCACAAATAATAGAGTGTCGTCTATGGCTCTCTAGCGGTCTTGGGTTGTATCAAATACAATAGCTGACCATTTGTTAGGGTTAATAGAGAGGCACTGATTTTTTGAAATGCGTACCAAAGTAGCGATTTCATCATATAATAGATCAACTACATTCTTAAAATGTTCTATGTTAGAAGTGCAGTATAATTGAGCGTCATCTGCATAAAAATATGGAGTATGGATGAAAATCGGAAGTGTAGATTATAAATAACAACGGGGCTAAAATTGACCCTTGGAGGACACCATACATCATATTTTTAACATTTGATATGTTTTCATTTATAATCAAACACTCCCTTCTATCGGTGAGGAATGATTTTATTAGATTTGCTACAGTTTCATCAAACCCGTAATATTTGAGTTTGGTATATAGCACTTTACAGTTCATAGTATCAAATGCTTTACTGTAATGGAAAGAAACAAGTATCGTGATATTGCCGTTCTTTGATTATTTTATAAATGAACGTTATTTTGCAATGTGTTAATGTTTTATAATGGAAAACAAGTGATGTATTGTGCCAGAATATAAATACATCCAAGAACACACCTGGAAAAGTTTTTGTAACACTATCAAAACAAAAACAACGTAATATAAAGTGGTTTAAAGCTGCCAGACGTGATCCACCTACAACAGCATCAGTATTTTACTGCTGTGAAGATCATTTTAAAATTAGTTATTTCCTTATTTTCGTCTACAATTAACACTGTAGAATACGCTTTACTTCGCACTTTATGTTCTAAACATATTCGGCATTTAACTGTGCATATGGAGGTATGGAGCCTTCACGCATTAATTCCATATAACCAATAATAATTTATTGAAGAAAATGAAAATTTAAATACATTTAATACATTGATATAATATTTATAGCTAATATTACTTAACGGTGCACTAAACCCTGCAAAAATAAATTTGTACGCAGGGTATGAAAGAGTGGAAAAAGAAATTTTACAATGATATGTACTAAGCATAAAATGTATATATGTAATTATATATGTATATATGTTAGATAGTGGATTGTTTGATTAACTTTTTAAAAAGATTTATTCACTTATAATGGAGTCAAGCTTGACTCTTGCAAAAATAACAATAATAATTTTGAATGTGTTTAATCGAAAATGAGTATAAGACTGAGGTTTACAATGGCAGTGGGTAATATTTATAATATCTGGAGAACAAAGAACATTGGATTTGCAATTCAGCATGATAACAGATTACTGAGAAAGAAATGTTAAGCTCAGCTAGCGTGAGCGGTTATTAGAGAAGAGCTGTTACGCAATCTGTAACATGATATGTTTGAGAAGGTTAAGCCTGTCTCAGTGATATTATATATCATAGTATATTTCTAATATAACAGCTTCCCCCTTATAAAAAAAGTTGGTGTTTTATGCAGCAACTTTTGAAATGAATATAAAATGTATATAAAAGATAATGGTACAATTTGGAAAAATATAAAGAGTACAAAAATGTTAAATCGTAAGGTTTAAAATACAGAATATAGCCTTAGCGTCTAAAATATGAAATGCAAGCACAATAAGCTTGATTCATAAAATAATATAACATAAAAATGTTAGAGTTAAAATATAGCTTTAGCAAGAAAGCGTAAAATACAAACATAATAAGTTTGTTGTAAAATGGGATAACATAAAAATATTCGCAGGGTTAAAATATGGCTTTACCTTAAAAGCCCAAAATATAAGCATGATAGGTTTAAATGAAAATGGTATAAAAATGTTAATGCAATTGAAATTAACAAGGGATAAGTAAAATAATGAAATGTAATGATTAAATGAATAAAATATGGTTCACTGAAGAGTCCAGCACTAAAAGTCAGTAAAAGGCACAAAACAGTTCATCTTTATGTAAGTTCTATGTCTTCGGCTTCGTTGTCTTCTCTCCTTAAGGTAGGTCGTCTTCGTGAAGGGAATAGGTTAGCAAATGTCCTGTGGGGTTTGCTAGGCCTAGGTGGAGATGGGGGTGATGCAGAAACATCGATGGCTAGTCTTCGTCTTTTTGTTCTGCACTTACAAAATAGGTACAGAAATAACAGTCCAAATATTAGCACAATGATGAAGTAGGTGAACCAGGATATGTGTTTTGTTACGAATGGTTCGTTGATTAAATCGTCTAGATCTCTGGAATATTGGTCCAATTTGTGTTTGGCAATTTCGAGATCTTCTGTGTTAAGGTTGTTTAATTTTAATGGTTTAAGGTTTGGTGCTCTAATGTTGTTTGGAATTTTGTTGCAGCATTCGAATGGAATTTGGATGGGATGAGTGTCGTCGTTTACGTCGGTTACTTCGTTGGTACTGGCTTGGATTTTTGTGATGCCTATAAAGGCGTAACAATTAGGTTGTAATTTCACTATTGAGTTTTTGTAGATGACTTCAGTTTTCGAACTTCTTTCTGGACAATTGATGGTTGCCTGTAATGGTTCTGCGTTGATAACCAGCCACGTATTTTCGTCTATCTTTTGGACGTTGTATCCTTGGCCGATGATGAATGATGTCTGGCAGCTTCCTGGCAGAGTTTTGAGGTTCTTGAAGAGACGGGCTTCGCAAATGGCATTATCATCAATGGGGTATGAAAATAGATTTAGACATAATTTAGTGTTGAAGTAGAGTGGTTTGCATTCTCTGAGGTCCGGGATGGTTAAGTACATTAAAGAATCATCATCTCTCGCGATATATTTCTGAGAGGTTGACAAGATATGATATAAGCCAGTTCTATTATCCAAAATAGGGATAGGATATAATTGAAATACTGAATAGGTTTGAGGGTCTACCAAAGGTATGTCTAATACGAATATTAAATCTGAATTTGTTTGAAAAGCTTTTAGTTCTATAATGTCTAAATACTGTGCAACTTTTGATAATTTGATTGGAAGTGGCAAATTGTTCCTTTGTAGGTTCTGTGAGATTTCCTGTAAGGAATTTACCAAGTCTTTTGGGTTTATAATCGATGTGTGAATTATTTTGAGCCTCGCGAAAGTGATAGAATTCAGGATATCGTTTAAGTTATCTTCGATAAATAGATAGCTTGCCATAAGCTGTTCGCAGATTTCTATAAATTTTAATTTTGCGTGAATATTTTCTATGTCTTTAGTCATGTCTAGAATTGAAGTTTCGATTTCTTTAATATCTTTATTGAAAGTTTCTTCATCAACCTGCAGTTTTTGAATTGTTGCGTTGAAATTTTTGATTACCGAAGTTGTGACAGATATTTGATTTTTGATTAAATTTTCGAGTTGGTGCTCGTCATTATTTAATTTGTTGATGCAATCAGAATAATACTGACCATCTTCTGCATCTAAATTTCCAGTTATTGATTTGAAAATTGTTCCAATACCGTTTAGTATTCCTCGCTTGTACCGTTTCGTGTCAAGGTAAATTTCGTCAAATTTTGATTGTATTGATTGAGAAATTTGTGTCAATAAACTGAGGTGAGTTTTTACGTCTCCTAAAAAGACGTTCATGTAATGATACGTTGGGTCGAGTGTGTTGTATAGTGTCTGTAAGATCTTGTCGTTTTTGTCGAAAGCTGTCTTAAAGGTAGATATGTTTTTGTGTACAAGTAAAGTCCATTTCTTGTGAGAAATCACAATGTCTGTGTCTCGGTGATAGTATACTCCAATTGTATTGTTAATTGGTGTTATCTTAAATTGAGCAAGTGCTGATCCGAACAGCAGGAAAAACCTGAAAATAAATTTAATTTTCAGTATAAGGTTTCATTCGGTCAAAGTTTACTTTAGTCGTTTGGTTTGTTTCCGGATTTAATAATGTTGCAGAATTTTGAGAAGTTTCTAAAATTTCGAAGGGGCCGTTAAATTTGTTCTGTAATTTGTTTTTTATTTGTGATTCTTTGACGTACACTTTGTCGCCAATATTATATGTGTGTCGATTTTCGGGAATGTTTTTGTCGAATCGAACTTTGGCTTTTTGTTTTTGTGCTTCTGTTCGACTTCGCGCAATTTTGTAATAGTGGGATATCCGGTTGTTAAGGTCTCTAACGTATTTGGTAATCAGGTCTTTCTGGTTATAAAGAGTTTCGGGTGGTCGGTTAGCTGTATGTCCGAAAATAAGCTCGTATGGCGTAAAGCCATGAGTTTTGTTTACCGAGTTGTTATAACATATTACCGCGTATGGTAATATTGTGAAAGGATGTTCGTTCGGATTCTCTGTTTTATGTATTCTGATCATTTCCGCTAGGGTGGCATGGAATCGTTCGATAGATCCATTGGATTGAGGGTGTCCTACGCTGGAGTATGTTAATTTTATGTCGTAGAGAGTACAAAGATCTTTTAATAAATTATTATCGAATTCACCGCCGTAATCACAATGAATTCTTAATGGGGTGCCATAGTGTTGGAAATATAGCAACAGGGTGTTTACAACTGATTTTGCACTTTTGTCTGGGACAGCATAAGCTTGAGTAAATTTCGTTAACTCGTCGCGGATGGTTAATGCATAGTTTCTCGTGGGAAATTCGAACAGATCGATATTAACTCTCTCAAATGGAGTTTTAGGGGTTTCGGTAATTACTAAGGGATTGTTGAGGTTCTTACGACAGACTTTTGTTCTTTGACATGTTTCGCAGTTTTTTATAAAATTTTCGACATCTTTTGTTAAACCTTGCCAATTATATTTATTTTTGATTCTACGTATTGTTTCGTTTATTCCACGATGTAAATTATTTTTTCCGGTGTGATGCTGGTCGAGAATGATCGGACGTTGGTCTTCATCGGGAGTTCGTAATAAATTTTGACAAATGATTAGTTTTAAATCTTTTTCTGCAAAAATAAATGATAGGATTTCGAGAATTGGAAAGTCTAGATTGTTTTCAACATGGTAAGTTTTGGAAAGGTCTAATTTGTTTCGATGTTTGTAAAGTGTTAAAAATAGATGTTCTACCACAGACTCTGGGTCGAAAGGTAGAGCGATAATGTAGTAGTTTCTTTGTCGGGTCGATTTGCTGGAAACGATATTAATTGTATTGTTATAGAATTCAGGATTTTCTTCGAAAATATCCTCGATAATTTGATGGTGAAGGTCTGTCAAGTTGTTTTGTTGGAAAAACGTTATGATATTTTTATTTTCTCGATCTAATAGTTGTTTATTTGTGATTTGAATTTTGGAATAGTCTATTAGAGATTTGGTTTTGTAAAGTCGGGAAAATGTGTCAAATTCTCGGGCGATTTGTTCGTCGGTAATTTCGTCATCGTTGTCTGAAATTTCGTCTTCGTCTGAGTCTTCGTTTGCGGCTAGAATTTTTGAATAAAATTTGGAACATTCTGAAAAGTGATTAATTTTTATTCTGGATAACGCGTCCGCGTTTTTATTAATTTTTCCGGGTTTGTATATTATTTCGTAATCGTATTCTTCAAGTTTTAAGCGCCAACGCGCTAGTCTACTACCTGGGTCTTTTATGGAAAATAGCCAAGTGAGTGGTCGGTGGTCGGTGACGAGTTTGAACTTCCTTCCGAATAGATATGGCCTAAAATGCTTTACACTCCAGACCAAAGATAAAAGTTCACGCTCAATGGTTGAATACTTGGTTTCCGCGCCGCATAAAGTTCGAGATGCGTATGCGATTGGCAAATCTTTTCCTATACTTCCTTGTGAAAGTACAGAACCTATTGCGAATGCACTAGCGTCTGTAGTTAGGACAAAAGGTTCATCGAAGTTGGGGTAGATCAATATCGGAGTAGTTGTCAAGGTTTGTTTTAGGGTTTCGAATGAATTTGTACAGTCATTGTCGAAATTGAAAGGTATATCTTTTTGTAGCAATTTAGTCAAGGGTTTTGAAATTTTGGAAAAATTAGGAATGAAGCGTCTATAGTAGCCTGCTAAACCTAGAAAAGATTTAATTTCTTTCTGATTTTTTGGTTGAGGAAAATTTAGAATTGCTTCGACTTTGGCAGGGTTCGGTTTTACACCATCTTTTGTAATAAGATGTCCTAAATAGGCAACTTCCTTGCGAAGGAATTCGCATTTGTCTGGCTGAATTTTGAGGTTGGCTTTTTGTAAACGTTTGAAGACTTCTGTTAATCGAGAAATATGTTCATGGATAGTAGGGGAGTAGATAATTATATCGTCCATATAGACGAGACACCTTTCGTTTTGGATTCCTAGTAAAATGTTGTCCATCACCCTTTGAAATGTTGATGGAGCATTTTTGAGTCCAAAAGGCATTCGTACGAATTCAAAATGACCATTTTCGACTGTGAAAGCGGTTTTTTGAATGTCTTTGGGATCGATTTCAATTTGGTGGAAGCCAGAGGCCAGGTCTAAAGTCGTGAAATATTGGCATTTGCCTAATTGATCTAAAAGGTCGGAAATGTTGGGTAGAGGATATTTATCACCTATCGTTACTTCGTTTAATTTTCGGTAGTCAACTACGACGCGCCATTTCTGTTTACCAGAAGCGTCTAGTTTTTTGGGGACTACCCAAACTGGGGAGGACCAGGGAGAAATTGAAGGCTGGATAATGCCTTGGTCGAGCATTTTGGAAACTTGTGATTTTACTTCTTGTTTGTGAATTTGGGGGTAACGATAAGATTTAGTGAAAATTGGTTTAGAATCGTTAGTGTCTATTGAATGCTTGATTTCGTTGGTAAATGTCAAGTTGTCACCTTCTATATAAAATATGTCTGAAAAGTCTAAACAGAGTTGAGTAATTAATTCACTCTCCTCGTCGTTCAAGTGGTCTAAGCGTAATTGATTTTTTATTTCGTAGTTTCGGTCTATGTATTGGGAATCCGGATTTTGAAGATTTACGTTAAATATTGATCTAAATTTTTGAACGGGTTCAAGTTTAAGATCCGAGAAATGTATTGTTTTTGGAATCGCGTTTGCGTTTATTATCGTTGTCAAAAATTCACCATTGTTGTCTATTTTGACAATGGCATTCGGTAAACGTACCTTTTCATTTTCCTGGGCTATTAGTATAGCTTCGGTATTTTGTAAATTGCATTTAAGTTTAAAAATCTTTTCTGTGCGTGGTTCGATAAAAATTACATTTTGGTTTTTAACATTTAAATTTGGGTTTGAAATTCTAATACCTGGATTATTGTTTTCGTTAGAATTATTGTGGTTCCTGATTGATGTTACCTCAGTCACCTCAAATAGTGGTACGGTTTTAAAATTGGTAATGAGTTGATTATTTTCAAAGTCCACATGACACTTATAATATTTTAAAAAGTCTGCACCTAATAGTCCATCGAATTCTATATCTAGGTCGTGAACATAAACCTTGTATGGGTCATTTATATTGAATGGTATTAGTACAGATTCGGTGATATTAATTTTTTCATCTGTTATACCCTGTATAATTACGTTTTCAGGATATCTTTGTTTGTACCTTTCCGCTGTTTTGGTTTTAAATACAGAAATACCTGCACCTGAGTCGACAAGAATTTTGAAACGATTTGTGAAGTCTTTTATGTAAAATAGATTTTTGGAATTTACGACATTTAGTTTGTAGCGGGGTGTTTTTACATGAATTGGTTTTCCGGGAAGTTCAGGTTTGGGTCGAAACTGTCCTGGAGGTTTATCGCTTGGACTTGGCGAGAAATTTGGTCTAGTTCGTCCGTTTGTTGTGTTGGAGTATTCGTGGAATACTCCGGGCCTGTGCAAAAATCCGGAGGATTAGCAGTATAATCCTCGTATTGCTGAGAATTAACAATATAACTCTCATGTTCCTGGGATTGGGAATTAGCAGTATAATGCCCACATTGTCCGTTTGGAAAATCGTAGTCATAATTATTTTGAGATTGATAATCAGGAGAATAATTGGTAGAATAATTTACGGATTGATTTGCAGAGTAATCTTCGTATTGGTTTGGGTAATCTGAATAATTATCATAAGTTTCTTGGTTTAGGTGATGGGTTTTTTGTTGGTTAAATCTATTGAAATTCGGGTTCGGTTGTATGGCAGAAGGTCTCTGCTGGTGGAAGTTAGGATTTGGCCTGATAGCTGAGGGCCTGTTTTGTTGTGGATAATTGCGTTGTTGATTAGAAAAATTTTGGGAATTCTGTGGTCTAAAGTTTGCTTGATTAGGTACACTCTGGAAGTGCTGTCTAGGAGCTTGTGCCTGATTGGAATAGGCGTTTGGTGTGAAATTGGGTTGTGAAAATTGGTGGTTTTGCCTCGTGCGGCATTCGTTAAAGCTGTGCCCATTCCTTTTACAGAATGTGCAAAATGGTGGGAGATTTGGGCGTCTTTGTTGATTTTGAACGGGACTTCTATTTTGAATTTTATTGGAGAATTTTTGCGATTCGAAGTACGACAATTGCAACTCACGTTTGATGCGATTTATTGCATCTAACATATCACTAGGGTTGCCAGCCCTGATAATTTGCCCTAACTTGGGTTCTAATCCAGTCAGTAAGGTGGTCAATGTCATGTTTTCGATGAGGTTACATTGAGCGGTTTTTTCCTCTAAAGTTAGAGTCTGCTTTTGCACTGCTGCGTGCATTTTCGCGTTGTGCGTTTGTAGTCTTGATACGAATATTAGTGCGGTTTCGTTGGGTAGTTGGTGAATGCGTTGTAAGTCCTGTATAAGGGCTGTCAAGTCGCGGGAGTCACCGAAGTGGGCCTCGAGTAGGCTTTTAATTTCTGCCCAGGTGGCAGGGTTCCTGGAGTTTACTAACTCGGCGGCTTTTCCCCGAAGTTTATTTTTAATGTGCAGAGCAAGTAGAACACGTTGGTCTTCTATAGACATTCCGTTCGCGTAAATACACGCACTAATAAAGGTTTGTAAAAATATCGGATTTCCATCGAATTCCGGGACTATCGAAAAAATCTCACTTAACCTGTAAGGTTCAATATTTATAGTTTCGTTCGCCGTGATTGAATTGTTTGCATTGGAATTGCTTACGTTTGTGGTGGTAGCCATTTTGTTTATATTATTTAGATAATTAAATAACTTAAAACACTTTTTTCAATTTGAGCTAGTACGCTACTGACAATTGGTAATTTTATATTATATGTAAAAGAATGTGCTGTTTATTTTATAATATTTCAAAATTTAATTACAAGGATAATTGGATTAATTTAAAAAGTGTTTTTAGTTGGGAATAATGTCACTGAAATTTTATATACTAATGTGCATTTAAACAGTATAGAACATGTGGGTTTTATTTTATTTCACAGTCAAGTAAGGCGTAAACTTAACCTTTATATGATATATGATATTATGATAAAAATAATGTTAAGATAAAAATGGTATGTGATTATAATTATTTATGTAGGAAATGTAGATAAGTTCGTATTTAAAGAGTATATGATATTACGATAAAAATAATGTTAAGATAGGAACGGTATAGTTATTTATGTAGGTCACATAAATTTTAAATAAAATATTATATTACTTCTGAATGAAATTATTATTTGAATATTAGAACTGCTGTTCGTTAAATTGAATTGTTTTTTTATAAGAAAAATATGCAAAATAATCGAGATGATTCTTAAAATCTACTTACATTAAAATTTCCATTCCACACGTCTGGATTGAAGTTGAATGCTGCTCCGTGAACTTTGTTACAATGCGGTCTTCTCTGCCAGGGGTGTTACCAGGTATTCCTTCCACAGAGGTCTCCTACACTGCCGAAGACACCAACTTCTCGACTGGGATGAATTCTTACTTGCTAATTTGTTGATTGATTGATATGTTGCTTTGTTGCTTTGTTGCTTGTTGAATTATTATTATTGTTTCTTTGTGAACGTAGATTCTTCTGAGTAAAGGATTGGGATCCACCACGACAGCTAAGGAATTTCTCCTTTTTCCAGGGGCTCTTTTCTTCAGGTTAGGCACCTTTTCCAGATGAACTCCTTGTTCCTTCCGATATGTTTTCCACTGGTTAGGCTCCCGAACTGTGCGTGTTCTTCAGATCCGCCACGACTGCGCCAATGTTAGATAGTGGATTGTTTGATTAACTTTTTAAAAAGATTTATTCACTTATAATGGAGTCAAGCTTGACTCTTGCAAAAATAACAATAATAATTTTGAATGTGTTTAATCGAAAATGAGTATAAGACTGAGGTTTACAATGGCAGTGGGTAATATTTATAATATCTGGAGAACAAAGAACATTGGATTTGCAATTCAGCATGATAACAGATTACTGAGAAAGAAATGTTAAGCTCAGCTAGCGTGAGCGGTTATTAGAGAAGAGCTGTTACGCAATCTGTAACATGATATGTTTGAGAAGGTTAAGCCTGTCTCAGTGATATTATATATCATAGTATATTTCTAATATAACATATATAGGTATGTTCTGTGCAAATGTAGCAATATAAGGCCATTGAGATATGAATCGTGGAAAATTCACAAAGTAGGTTTAGTAATACCTCTGATTAAAAATGTAAGTATTTTTTATGTCCATTAATTGATGTAGATGCAGTCTACCCAGAGACATTATCCACTTCTTTGTTTTGTTTTTGAACAGTTTTACTTCTTTTTACTTCAAGGGGTAGTTTATTGAACACTCTTGGTCCTAAGAATAGAAGAAGAAAGGTAAATGCGTTCCTGCTGTACCTGGTACTGTACACATGATCGACTTTTTGGGTATTGGTTAGGTTTACTTTTTGATGACATATTATTGAATGACAATATAATTGTCTAATATCAAGTACATTTGCGTGTTCAAATAGTAAATTGGTTGGGAAGGTAATTTCTTTTTGATGAATGATTTTCCCATCTCCCCAAGCAATTATACCATAACCAAGTTGTGATTCCACTAAAGCATAATAAACTGTAGTGAATAGATTAACCTCCTGTGAATCTCTGAAATTATTAAATAAAGGCAAATATCTTTTTTAGAAGTAGCTTTTACAAATCCGGTAAAACGTAAATGTTGTGTTTATCACTTATTTAGTATGTAGATAAGTGGTGATTTCCGCCATTAATGACGTAACACCAATCACAGGGCGTTCTGCCTACCCCTTTTATTATTAAAATTTTATATTATTTATTTGTTGAAATTTTAATTTACTATATGATAAAATGTTTAAATGTTGGGACGTGCTGTACTATAGTAAGTATTTCATTGTAATGACATCAAAAAAGCAAATTTGCATATGGTGAAAACACCGAATTGGTTACAGTCTCTCCGGTTAAATTTTTTAAACTCTTCACCATAATTTAAATGTCACAGCGATCGATTTCTGTCTATTTTGTTGCTGAGCGGTGCATAATAAAAATTAATCGCCCAGAATATCGTGATAATTACTGTTCGTTGTGATATTTAAGGCCAACGGTGTAGAAGGAAAAGCCCGCGGTAATTTATCTTTATGATGTCAGTTGCTCGGTCATTTAAAAACAAAGAAAGTTTTTAAAACAACTTCATACACTAAATCTCTGATATACAGGTTAATAAAAATTGATTGCTATTTTATATTCAAGCATGAAAAATGGCGTTTAAAACGATTCTTCTCTATTTAAGTCGGTTTATTGTAAGCTTAATTTTGATTAATATCCTGCGGGTAGTCTTCCAGTGAGCTTTTAGAAAATTAAATCTTATTTAACATTTAATGAAAGTAATTTTACATCTTTATTTCATAAATTTTTATTAATCGCCTTGGGAGGTAATTTTAACGTATTTCTTAAGAGCATTTTAAAGCAATAACATGACAAATGATGCAAGATAGCATCGTATTCTAATCGTTAATGTTAACATAACGGACAGAAAATAATGTGAACAAAGCCCACTCAATAACTCATGGGTGCAAAATTGATATTTATGCAAAAGTGCAAAACGTGATCATTTTGGACACGCAGCTGGAAAATTGTTCATCTAGGCGATGTTACGCTTGAGAGAAATGATACACCCTTGGTCTTTTTCTAACCAAAGCAAACGCTGGATACTGACAATGTAATCACAATATGGATGTGTCCATGACATCTAAATCGAATATAGTTGCTACCCAATAGACGCTGTTACATAATATTTACTGATATGATTTTACTTGTACTTATTAAGCTAAAGAACACATCAGGTCAATTTAAGATATGTATTGTGAACAAAATGCATTTTATTTTATTCTGAGTAAAGAGTTGCATGCATGATTTCTGTTTTCTTTTATTTGTTCTGTTTGATAAAATATCAAAGTATTTTACAGGAGACAGATATTGTCTATAAATACATGCAATTTTTATGTTTCAGAAATCAAAAACAGATAAACATGTTTATAGCATAATTTAATGGTAATTAGAGTTAGTTATTTTATTTAAATTCAGTTAATTATTGTCATACTAATTATTAAAACGTTTAATAACATCTCGAACTGTTAACGCATTTAATATGTTCAAGTAGATATAAGATTTTAATTTAATTTGCGCGTGAAAGTGATAAAACTGAAAAAAGGCTCAATATCACATGA
The DNA here is from genome assembly GCA_963675555.1 of Leptura quadrifasciata. Taxonomy (NCBI): domain Eukaryota; kingdom Metazoa; phylum Arthropoda; class Insecta; order Coleoptera; family Cerambycidae; genus Leptura; species Leptura quadrifasciata. The sequence goes on along the minus strand of OY776674.1, from coordinate 165,541,723 downwards.
TGAGGACTAATTCGTTTTGTTAAGTTGATGTTGAAGATTCAAGTCGGTATCTACGATTTTATTGTATGAGAAAAATATAAAGGAGATTGTGAGAAATTTTAAAATTGGAGGTGGCTAGGGGATATGAAAGAATATCAAGAATATTGTGAAAATTGAAGGGGTGAAAAATTTTGGAGAAAGTAAAATATTGAAGTAAGACAGACAAAATAGATTGTTGTTGGTTTAATTAAAGATAAGCAAAAAGATGGAAGACAAGTAGCTAAAGAATTGAGAAGACAGAAATAGAAAATCGAGTCGATTCAAGATTTTGACAAGTAGGAGTAAGGAGATTAATCATAGACCATTTTAAGGTCCAGAAAACGATTCTTGGTGGAACCGATATACCATTGGAATTGTGCAGGAGCTTAGGAGATAGCAGCTGAACATAGCAAATAAGCGATACTGTGCGGCTGGAGGTTATATTGAGCTACGCGGACCAAAAGGTTGTAATAAACTTGATCTAAATTTCATGTTCACCATTTCATATTTTGGAAATAATTGAGAATTTTTTAATTTACAAATTATTTTTTGTGATATTTTTAACATCTTTCATATCATAGCATTACATAAGTATTTCTTCGTGTTATTTCTTATGAAGTATGTTCATCACATGTGACCTCTGTTCATATATGTAAGGTCATCAAGTCTTCTCAACATGGGCATGTAATTTTGATATAAACAATTATTATTAAACTCTAGTAACATGGTATTATTAGATCAAATGTGCTTTTAGAGGGCGGAATATTAAACATAATATTTTTAGTCGCAAACTCCTCTATAAATCCTTATTTTACTATAAGGAACGTAACCAGACTGCAACCAACAGCTACTCTCTGGGCTATGTGCCCCGCCGAGCGCTGAATTACAAGTTACAAGTCTGGCGCGTTAAGTGTAATAATTGCATATTACCATCAAAACGCTAATGCTTCGATTGCAACAAACACCAGCCGAAAGACTGATCCTACTTAAAGGAGCTCCCTTGCCAGTCGTCACACACCACTTGCAGACTGCAGTTTCGAGCTGTTGGCTCTCGTCAGTGCAAGGTAGGTATGCGACGACCGACATGAGAATCCTTTGACTATAGTACATCCCGGTATTTTTACAATAGCGACATGTAAAACAGCCAGTAGGCGCCATCCAGCGGTCCAGTGTCTGTTGCAATCGAAAAATAATAAATAGCCTGACTTGGCTTAGCATAGATCAAATGTGCTTTTAGAGGGCGGAATATTAAACATAATATTTTTAGTAAGGATTTATAGAGGAGTTTGCGACTAAAAATATTATGTTTAATATTCCGCCCTCTAAAAGCACATTTGATCTATGCTAAGCCAAGTCAGGCTATTTATTATTTTTCGATTGCAACAGACACTGGACCGCTGGATGGCGCCTGCTGGCTGTTTTACATGTCGCTATTGTAAAAATACCGGGATGTACTATAGTCAAAGGATTCTCATGTCGGTCGTCGCATACCTACCTTGCACTGACGAGAGCCAACAGCTCGAAACTGCAGTCTGCAAGTGGTGTGTGACGACTGGCAAGGGAGCTCCTTTAAGTAGGATCAGTCTTTCGGCTGGTGTTTGTTGCAATCGAAGCATTAGCGTTTTGATGGTAATATGCAATTATTACACTTAACGCGCCAGACTTGTAACTTGTAATTCAGCGCTCGGCGGGGCACATAGCCCGGAGAGTAGCTGTTGGTTGCAGTCTGGTTACGTTCCTTATAGTAAAATAAGGATTTATAGAGGAGTTTGCGACTAAAAATATTATGTTTAATGGTATTATTAGTATTCTTATTCCTAGTTTTAACAAAACAAGAAAAAAAATGGAAACTTGTAACAAAACAGTAACAAAACAATAGGGAATTCCGTTTCAAAAACTACAAGATTATCGTCGCTTCTACCAATCCACCATTTATTTCAATACACTTGTCAATGCCTTTAGGCACATTCATAGCAACCTTTCGTATTTGTTCGGAGTAATTTGGGCGTAGGCTTGCATTATCCTAGGCCGTAGTTCTTGTACAGTTTGTGGCCTTGACCTGTAAACCTATTTGTTTCATTAAATCCCAAAGAAAAAAATCAAGTGGCGTCAAGTCTCAGGATCTCGACGGCCACTCGATCAAAGAACTGTTTCGTCCTATCTAACGATTTTCAAAATGTTCATTAAGCCATCTTCTTACCAAAACGACGTTATGAACAGAACTTTCATCTAACTGAAACTTTAATTTAAGGAGATTCTACAGTGATAAATCATCTAATTCGTTCCAAAACTCATTCCTAAGAAAATTTAAACACATTCATATTCGTATTACCCTCAAAGAAGAAAGAACCAATTCTTTTGTAATTTGGTATTCTGCAAATACTGTCTCTGCGTTTATGACGAATTCCGGATTCTCAGCTGACCAGCGACGACTTGAAACCACCCCATTTCTGGTGAATGTTGCTTCGTCGCTAAATAAAATATCATTCAGATATTTTTATTTTCTTAACCGTGAATGTTAAATTAATTAATTGATGTGCAGGATTTCGATCAATTTAAATAAAATGTTATTTTATTTCACCTAAGCAATCATTCTTAGTACGAGGTTCCTACAGAAAATATTGTATTTTTTAAACGTATTTTCACATTGTTTAGAATATTTTTTTCTCCAAATTGACTGATTAAGATCTGCTATTAGAGATAAAATATCCTCTATGATAGTTTAATTAATATCTTTGTTTGCTCTTATCTGCCAATCAATTACATACAATTTGCAAAGGGTTTCACAAATGTTGTTTATTAATTGGTAATTTATCATAAACTCAAAAATTAAACTAGAGAATTAATTTATTGTAGCCGGTAGCTTCATGCCACAATGCATCCAGGATATCTTTAATTAAATTCAAAGTTGTAGCAAACGAAACGTAACAAAGGCAATGAAAATACACAGGGTGTCTCATGTTTCATTGTGTCACTGTGAAATTAAATTCCAAATAAATTTGCCCTTGACCACCCAAGCATTTTCGGATCGTGATTGCCACACACAGCGAAGAAAGGGAAGAAAGAATTTCGCAAAAAACTGTGATAATTATATATTTTTACTTTTAAAAATTTAGTGACGCATTCTTTAAGAGTAAAAGGGCGATATGAAAATAGAATTTTAATCATTCAAAAAAGAAATGTTAATTTGTTTGAGACAATACATGATTCCCAAATTAACAGTTTCAGCTTAAAATATCCCAATGTTTTATGTCCCATCGCATCATAAACCAATAATACAGTGATTGAGATTTTCTTATAACATGCTTGCTGTTCTGGCTTTCTTTTACGGATACTCGGTACAATAAAGAGTAAATATTGTTTCATTCAATATTTAATTCTATAATATACTAAGTCTTTCGACAAAATTAATTTTAAACCTACTACTAGTTCATAGAAAATTAGAGTCGGAAATGTTTACATTGTACAACAACCAGCTTTTGTTCGTCTATCAGCTTACAAACTGTTTGGTACTATTATATTTTTAGTTTAGTGACTTGTACGCAGTTAATTTAACTTTAATTCGATTACTGTTAAATAACTTTTACAAATTTTATAATACATAAATGTGCTTAAAATTTTTTATTTTATTGAAAGAAAGTACTTGATCTGTAACTTAATTTTAAATTACAAGTCACCTCTTTGAAACCACTGATCTGAATTCCAATCGATTTGTTTTCACCGACGCCGACGTAGGTTTGGGGAGTCGCTTTAAATTGTGATTATCTTTAAGGAAAATATTTATGGATAACTTACATTCAGGGGTACTTTTCTTCCGTTAACTTTCAAATACAAGCAATAATAATAACAAGCCATGGTCTCTAATCCATTACGGTTGACTATTTGGGATAAATTAACATGATGAGATTTTACATAACTTCTATGATAATTGTTGACTTTGTGTTCAATTGAAATGTTCTATGAACTAAAAATCTGAACGAAACTAACCATTCGTAGACGGCAAAATGTCCAAAGATTTGATTCTTCGGGTTTTTATGTCGCAATAGCTAAAACATACTAAGTATTTTTCCTCTCCTCTAGTTTAATTGATCATTTTTTTGCAGGAGTAGATGATAAACAAAAACAACTTGACGTCTTTACTTAAAAATTTTATAACTGATCATTGCACTACTTTACTTTCTATACAGTCAAAACACAGATTAAATAATTTAGTACCTAAATAAAATAAAGCATATTAAAAAAGTAAATTTTACAAATCTAAACAATGATTTAAAATCCAAAACATGGAATGAAATTTACAAACATAACCACCCTGAAATATGCTTTTATAAAAAAAACTTGAATATTATCTTAACAAAAACACACAAAAAATTAACATCAATAATAATAAATATTACAAAATTAAACCGTGGATTACAAATGGACTCATAAATTCTATCAGACAGGGATTACCTAAAAAGAAAGCTTTTAAAGTATCATAATAATGAACTTCACGAAGAATACAAGCAATATCGTATTATGCTAAATAAATTAATTAAGACTACCAAATATCAGTATTATAAATGAGAATTATTAAATGCAAATAATAACTTTTTAAAAATCTGGACGTTAGTAAATGAGGCTTCTAACAGTGACCAGAAAGTTAAACATGAAAAGTTTAATATTATAAATAATGATAATGAAACTATATCTAATGATAAAGAAAAGACCGACTTTTTTAATGACTTTTTGCCCAAATTGGTGAACACATGGTGGCAAATATTGAAATCAATATTAACAATAATAATAATAACGTTAATAATAATAATGATGATGATGATGATGGCGCTGGTAATAATAGTGATAATAATAATGAAAGCATTTTCCTCCACCCTGTTACTGAAAAGGAACTTGTATTATACATCTCTCAACTGAAAAATACTCTGCAAATGGGCTTGATGGAACATCTGTTAAAAAAATAAAATCCATAAACTTAAATATTCTAACTCCTCTTACCTTGCATGGGTGACCATTCCAACGGAAACCGCGTTCTCGCCTTACACATCTTCCAGCGGCTTGTATATCAGTGTATGCGCGGAAGCTATACAACCTTAGGCGAGGGTTGTATAGGAGATATATCATCCTTCGAAGGGGATGTAAAGCCGTCGGTCCCTTGTCTATTAAATGTTAGGCAAGTAAAAGATCTCTAATCTTCTTAAGGGAAGAGGTTCGGCAAAATTCCTGGTTGGGGGTAGCTCATCTACAGGCGTCGGTGTTAGGCCTCAGTAGCGGAAATAGACCGACGTTAAATAAATGTATAAAAAAAAAACTCCTCTTACGTTTATATTTAATCAAATTATTTCCAAAGGACATATTCCTCAAGCCATGAAACAGTATATCATAACACCAGTTTATAAAAAAGGAAATAAACAATTAGCGACAAACTATAGGCCAATATCCCTCATAAACAATTTTGCAAAATTAATAGAATGTCTTAAAAAACGTCTAGTAAATTTTTTAGGCAGTAAAAAATTACTAAATAGCAAACAATTTAGTTTCAAACAAAAGATGCAATTATAGAATTTTTAAGTGATATTGTAAATGGTTTTAATAAAAATAAAAATCTTTTGGCAATGTTATTGGATTTAGCTAAGGCATTCGATACTCTTAACCATAAATTTTTATTGAAACGTTTCGAATCCCTGGGTGTAAGAGACGAACCATTAAACATTTTTCAGGACTACCTCACAGGGAGAAATCAGAGAGTAAATGTTAATAATAAGTACATTGACCACCTCCCCGTCACAATGGGTATTCCCCGGGGCACTGTTCTGGGACCCATCTTAGTTTTAGTTTATATCAACTCTATCTCACTAATAGTAAGTATAGACAGGAAAATTATATCATTTGCCGATGATGCTGTTACTATATTCGTAAGTGAGTCCTGGGAAAATGTATATAAAAAAGTCGAACGAGGATTGGGAAAACTTAAAATTTGGTTGGATAACAATCTTCTGAGCCTGAATGTTGACAAAACTAAATTTGTAACATTATCATCCACAGTTGCTGATCAACCAGAATTAAACAACATAAAAATTCACTCTAGGCCATGCAACAACCAAGCAAACTGTAAATGTGCAGCTATTTAGAAAACAAATTGTATTAAATATCTAGGCGTACTGGTTGATCAGCATCTGCAAGTGGAAATTTCATGCTGAGTATATAGCAGGACGGTTACATAAATTTTAAACAAAAAAATATTAAGATAATTTATAATGCCTTAGCTGAATCCATAATTAGATATTGTATATTGATTTGGGGTGGTCTTCTAAACAATTATATATATTGTCTAGAAAAAATGCAAAACACCATTTTAAAAATATTGATTAGAAAGAGCTACAGTTATTCTATTAAAGTGTTCTACGATAAGTTAGGCCTATTTACAGGTAAGAGAACTCTATACCTATCACAGTTTACTGTGCATATTAAATAATAATTCGAAATTACCCAAACTATATCTTTCACATTGCCATTATGTATCAAAAATCATACTCAACGATTCTTATTTTACTAAGGATCAAAATTATATAATATGCAGCCAAAAAATCTAAAAGAAATTATTAATTAAACTAAATTAAATAAATAACTTAAATTATTTCTTATTGAAAACTCTGATATTAAAAAATGTAATAGTGATTACTACACAAGATTACTTACCTCTTAGTTCACTCGCTACATTAATAACACATTTCTTCCTTAAAAACTATAATTATTACTTCTAAAAAAAAAATAAAAAGACATTATTAAAAGAAAATAATTAATATTTTATATATTTTTTGTCCTCCTTTATATATTATATCCTCTATGTCCTCAAATATTATTTAAGTGTGTTTCTCGGTGTCTTTTATGATACTGTAAATAAACTTTCATAGTTTAGGCAGCTCATAAAGAAATCAAAAACTATGTTGTAAACATTAGCGTCAAATTGTAAGTTTGTAAAACCTTTTATATTCAATAAAATTGATTTGGATAATTGATTTGATTTTACCATGCAGGGTGTTTCACCGGGAAATGAATCGATCAATATAGAGAAAAGTACGCATCAGAAAATTTTGAAAATTTAGGTAATTGCTAATGTCGGTGTGGCCAATCCAACTAAAATAATTACAAGCAGCTGGCACTTCCGCTTATACCGGAAGTCGATACCAACTTGCTTATTTCAAATGGAACACCCTATATATTTTAGGGTTTTCGAAAAGAGCATAATCGGAAGTGCCAGCTGCTTGTAATTATTTTAGTTGGATTGGCCACACCGACATTAGTAATTATCTAAATTTTCAAAATTTTCTGATGCGTACTTTTCTCTATATCGATCGATTCAGTTCCCGGTGAGACACCCTGTATATTTCATATAATACAGTATAATTTTTCCAATACACAATAAAAAATACCAGTTCCGTAACAAGATATGCCCTCATGTGAAAGGATTTCGTAAGCGAACTATAACTACATTTAATTCTCAAATATGCTAATAATTTATTGCATATCCATAGCAGATGGCTATCTGTCGCTTTCGAGGACAACTTGTACATTTATCTCTGTCTGTCCAAACTCATTCAGCTGGTTTCATTTTGTCCTATTTAATCCTCAAACAAACATGTTCAATTAATCCCCGCTTAAATAACTAATTTAAACGTTTCCAACTAATGCAGGTGATGTTTGGTTTGACATCCCTTTCTCTCATCCGAATAAACTTTGTATGTACGTGGATGCAGGTGCTGAACTGATTTTATTCCACTAGGACGTGGATCCTGACGCACGTTACGGAAATTTATATAACGTGTGAATTGAGGTGGATTAAACGAAGTTTTGTTTCACATTTTGTTTATCAGTTAGAAACGTTGATTTAAATGAGGAAAGTTTTAAGCAAAAAAATGCAATTATTATTTAGCACGTGTTCAAGTTTTTTTGATGTTGTGTCCCTATCAAGACAAGTTTTGATTTGAGAAATTAGATTTTAATTATTCGACTGCCTTTACACATCTGCTTATACTCGCTATTTCGCGTTTTCAAAAGTAGTTTATTGAAAAGCTGATGTGCTGATGTGCTGATGAGCGTTAGCATCCTCTAACTTATATGTGGTGTAAACTAAATTTTTCAATGTTTTTCATGTCCAAGGCTATATTGCATGCAATACAACAATACACGACAATGATCCAAATAAAATGTTAAAATATCAAAATAGATTACTGACAATTATTAACTGTACAAAAACTTACTGATTCCTTTTACAACTTATAGTTTTTTTTAAGTCCGTAGTCGGCGCCTTAGCTAATAGAAACAAGGGGCCCTCTTGAAATCCCTAATGGGAGATCAGACCGGGACCGCTTTCGCATTACTTCAGTCTGATCCGTGCCGTCTTTTGATGCCACCTGTCTTCGTTGTCTTCCTCTGTGGGGCTTTCCTACGCTTCTCTTCAATTGGTGTGATTTGGGGTTCGGAGATACGAGGTAACTTCAATTTAGTTGCTCCTCTTATTTCTTTTGCCGGAACACTGTCTCTGTAAATCTTGATACGGCTTCCCAGTAGTGTTTGCTACGTAGCATGTTGCCCACGATGTTATCGGGTGTTATCCGGCCGCCCATTGTCGCTTCCAAATGCAAACGTTCTCTTATCCATCTATTGCATTCAAAGAACGTGTGGTGTGCATCGTCTTTGGATCCCCTCTCGCAGAAAACGCACTCCGGACTTTCCGTTTTCCCCATCTTATACAGATAGGACTTGAAAAAACCGTGCCCGATCAGGAACTGAGTTAGGTAGTAGTTCACCTCTACATGTCCGCGGTTTGCCCATACAGCTATCCGTCCAATCAATCTGGCTGTCCATCTTCCTCTGGTTTCTGAATTCCAGCGTTGTTGCCACTCATCCATAATGCGGAATCTTTCTTCTCTCTTTATCCTCTTCCTATCCATCTCTAACCTCCTTGAAAAAATCCTCTTACGTTCTTGTACCAGCAGATCGGAGGTGTTCCTGCTATTACCAAGACGGCTGGTTCCGATACCGTTCGGTAAGCGCTCACTACTCTTAGTGCCCTTCTTCGCTGCACCGCAGCAGCGTGCTTTCGGTACTTCTCCACTTGCAATGTGTCCGCCCAGATCTCCGCTACGTAGAGCAGTATAGATTTCGTCGTGGACATTAGCAACCTACGCTTGCTCGCTTTGGGACCAGGTACATTCGCCATCAATCTGCTAAGAGCAGCTGTTGTTTTAGCTGCTTTATCTGCCAAGCGCTGGTTTTGTTCCCAGTAAGTCAGCTTCGTGTCTAATGTGACTCCTAGATACTTAACGGTGCTTTTGGTCTGAAGCAACTCCATGCCAATCATCATATCCAATTCGGTGGGGATTCTCCTTTTCGTCAGGATTTACAACTTATAGTAGAAATAGTAGAAATAGTAGAACTTCTACTTTTTTGCAGATTCGGATTCTACGGCTAAAAATACATAGGACTTGCCTGAAATTTTTTATATTCATATAGACGGCGCTGCAATCGACGAAATTCATTTTTTTTATTATTATTATTATTATCTTACTAAGACCTATGCATATGATTCTGCAATACGTTTGCGATACAAAATAAAACGTTTTTGTTGTATATAATCAAAAAAGATCAAATTTTATTTCTCAAATTTTCAATTACTGAAAAATGACTATTATCGTAACCCAGAAACAGGCATCCTTTTTTGGGATACTTGGTCAGGGCGATTTCCTTCACTTATGACTTATCTGAGTGCTTGATTAAATCTGCTTTTAAATGTGTTTTTTTGTAGTCTGTTTTAAAAATACCGTTTCTTATGTTAAAAATTAACTACCCTTTTCGAAACTCTGTAAATGTCTTTCTGCCTGCTATTTTTTTCAATAAAAAAATAACTAAACGTTATGATTTATTTATAAACTTTTTATCTCTTGAAAAAATATCGTAAAATCGACTATTTTTGAGAAAAAAATAAAATTACTGTCTGTCTAAAGGGGCCCCTACACGCTCAATTATATTGCTCAATATGTTTTAACACAAACGATTCAATATTCTTGTGCAATATCTAGTAATTTCAAAAGCAAATTGCGAAAGTTCAATTCGCGGTCTTCAATTCGCTTCGCCATGGTGACTGATACAAATAATTATTGGATATATCATCCCTACACGCGCAAATAATGCAATATTGCGCAATAAATTTCAAACAAGCTCAGTCTTTATTCAATACTTGCGCAATATAAATAATATACTCCTCAGATGCACAATAATATTGCGCAATGTCAAATATTGCGCAATATATTTAAGCGTGTAGGGGTACCTTAAGTGATCAATCAAAAGCGATGAGCACAATTATATTAATGTAAAATACTAAAAGTAGGCTGGTGTCAAATTATAATTTGACAATATTACGAATATGATTATTTGATGTTTATAAATGACACGAGACATTACAAATTACAGACAAAAGCATTGAAAAGCAATTAGTAAACTAAAAAAAAGCTAACACAAAAGATGAATTTATACAGTAAAAAAATTTAAACGTGAAGGCAACGATTGTTGTTTTTAGATATTAAAGCATTTGTTTTAAATGACGACCTCCAACTTGCATACACGCTTGCAACTTCCCAAAATTGCCATACAAACTATTTAAAATATGTGGAGAGTTTCGAACTTCATTGGCAGCATTAAAAATTCTCTCTCTTAAAACTTCGATGTTAGGGACAGCTGCCGAGTAAACAAAATTTTTCAATTGGCCCCAAAAGTAAAAGTCTAATAGATTCATATCTGGGGACCGAGGGGGCTATTTAATTGTGGCTTCTCGCCCCCTTTCAATTCATCATTTCCCAATGTTGAGTGTAGCCATTCTCGACCCTCTAAATAGGGTCTAAAGGTCTCCAAAATATCAACACTTTTATCAGACAACGCAATCGAGGTGACATCGGCATAAAAAGTAAAGTCTGCTAATGTATTCAAACTGTCAAGATCATTGATATATAATAAAAAATAATATAGGACCTAATACCGATCCTTGCGGTACGCCCATATTAATTTCAACAGAAGCTGAATTAACAGAATTGATTGTATTGCACGTAGTGTTAGTAACTGATACATACTGTTTACGACTTGACAAATAGCTTTCAACCCAGTCTAAAGGTAGACCCCTTACCCCATACTTATAAAGTCTCGAGATCAATTTTTTATGGTCGACGCAGTCAAATGCCCTGCTTGAATCACAAAAGATACCAACAGGGCATTCACCTGCTTCAATATATGATATTATCTTTTCATAAAATGACTGTATTGTACTAAGAGTGGATTTATTATTTAAGAATCCATGCTGGTTATGTGAAAATATATTGTTTTTATTCAAAAATGGCATTAATCGGTTTAAATAACAATATTCAAATTATTTTTGAAAATCCTGAAGGTATGGTAACTGGTCTGTAGTTTTTTAAGTCCTGTGTGATATTTTTTTTATGAACAGGAATAACTTTCCCAATTTTTAAAATTTCTGGAAATTCTCCAACAGAAAATGATAAATTTACAATGTAAACTAAGGGTTTTATTATTTCCATCATTATCCTTTTAATAAGAAACGCAGGTACATCGTCATGTCCTGATGAGTGATACGGGTAAAGTCCTTGTCTTTTCAATATCCTCCATACTGATGTTCTTGTTATGTGGAATTGAAAAGCAGCCTGTCTAATACTACATTCAGGATGATCACCAAAATAATGTACCTAATAGTCCTCAGGCCCAGGCCTAAAATAAAAAATGATTACCTCGCTGCTGAAACTTCGTGAATGTATTATTGTATTATTCTCAGCCAGTCGGACAACTTTTTCCTGTACGAAAAATTTCGGTAGCGGAACGTTTTTTCGTAGAAACGCTTCAAACTTATGGATTTGGTGAAAAAAAAAATTATTGCCTCAGCATAGTTTTTCATTTTAATCGCAATTTTTTTTTACTTAAAAAAAGAAAAACATTGTGTCGGAAAATTTATTGGATCGTTTGACGCGTCTGACACTCCCAACACGGGGAAGTTATATAAAAAAAGTTTATTACCTCACAGCTGATTTTTTTCAGGATAGCTTATTAATAATATTTTAAATCAAGTGGCAATATTGTCCGACAAAAATTTTATGCAACTCCTATAGTTACTACCTCACATCTAATTTTTATATTGTACTTTTTGTAATGATGTATGCAATACATTGAACCATCTGCTCGACAAAAATTGTGGGGATTTTCGGAGAAAATTGAAAAAACTTAAAATTTTCTAAAATCGAGGTACATACAACGTTGCAAGACTTTAATCATTTAAATGTGTAAAAATAAATAAATAATAATTCAAATTTCAGTGTATAAAATAAATGTATTGATAGTAATTTAGAATTAAACGGACAATATATATCAGCAGTATTTGGTGTGTGATCACATGAGGTTACCAACAAATTTAAACCCAGAAGATTGTAGTTGGACGGAGATTGATAATGCGTATGAGTATTATTGGTACGATGGAGCACAACGTCCTGCCTTCAAAGAAATATCAGCATCTGATGCAGGTAAAGTATAATTTAGCTTATATTTTATCTCTCTTTGAAATATTCAAGATATGTATTTCCTAATAGAGCCCTTTTTTTAATTTCAAAATAAAACATTCTCTTAACTAGCACGCCACACCGCAAGTCTAAAAATGCAAAATTGTAGAATTTTACAAGTAAAAATTAGTCTTTTTTATTCCTGGTAAACAAACATTTATTAGTACATATGCGTTTTAAAAAATTGCTGCAATATACAAAAGTTACGATGACATTTTTGACTTGTGTTGCAATTATTATTATTGATATTTTTTTATGAAATACTGATTTTAGATTCCAACAACGAAGATGATTGGGAACCGAGCACCGAATCAGGAACTGAAGATGAAGCGGAAGTAGAAAGTGAATCGGAAAACGATGAAGATGATGATTGAATATAATGTAAAAAATAACCAAATTGAAAAAATTGTACGTCCAAAAAAAAAAAACAAAATAAAAAAGATTAAGGAAATATATCTTAGCACGTGTTTTTGTATAGAAATCAGTGTGACCTTAAAAATTTTACGACTTTTTAAGAGTCCAATAAAATTGAACAAAGTGTTGTTTAAACAATTAAAATATACAAATTATTTTTGCAAAATTTTGTTCGGCATGATATGTTTGTATACCAAATTTCAGCTCTCCAGCTGAATTAGAAGTGATTTTGGCATTTTTGCGAAAATTAAATTTTCTAATCTAATTCTGTGGTATTTATTTGTTTGTTTGTTTGTTTGTTTATTTATTTATTCATTCATTCATTCATTCATTTATTTATTTTTTTATTTATTTATTTTTTTTATTGTTTTTAGTGCTTTCATTTTGCAATAGAATCTCAAGTTTTTACTATGTTATATGTTCATACACGGGTAACTTTTTCTCAATATTTCAAACTCCTAGCTAGTCGGGAAGTATGAGAAAAAAGCGATACAAAAGGCCAACGAAAAAATTAAGTACTTGAACATACCACGAGTGAGTTAAATAAAAGCGTTTTAAAAACTTAACAATTTCAATACAATTATTGGTAATGATGATAATTATTGTTATAACGTTAATAAATATAAAAATAATAATGTCACATTATTTTTAATTATTTCAAATAAAACTACACATGTAATAATAATACTTACGTGTTTAAAATTGCACTAACGTAAGGGTACTCGTTTTTGAAAATTTATTTTTTTTGTCCGACTGTTAAACAGACCAAGTAATTTTGTCGGACAACTATATAATTGATCAAGAATCAAGTCGTGTATGTAATACACTTATATTTTTGTCCGACATGAGGTAGTAACTATAGAAGTTGCATAAAACCCTTAACTTTAAGGTGTCGGACAACAAAATTGTCCAAAAATTTTTGTCGGGCAATATTACCACTTGATTTAAAATATTTTTAATGAGCTATCCTGAAAAAATCAGTTGTGGGGTAATAATATTTTTGTTATAACTTCCACGTGTTGAAACGACCCAATACATTTTTCCGGCACAATGTTTTTCTTTTATTAAATAAAAAGAAATTGCGATTAAAATGAAAAACTATGCTGAGGTAATAATTTTTTTTTTCACCAAATCCATAAGTTTGAAGCGCTTCCACGAAAAAACGCCCCGGTACCGAAATTTTTCGTACAAGAAAAAGTTGTCCGACTGGCTGAGAATAATACGTTCACGAAGTTTTAGCAGTGAGATAATCATTTTTTATTTTAGGCCTGGACCCGAGGACTATAATATTTGTGCCTCCATTGCATCTCCTATTTGTGTTCGACGACCACAATCATTACTTTTTTTAAAACACCCCCTTTCTCTTAACCTCAAGTAAATATTAGGAACTTACGACGATATTGTTCTGTTGCCGCTGAAGCATTTTCTTTACATTCACCATAAATTAAATATATGTCTGCATATTCCTCATTACTAAAACTATTTATTTTAAAATCTGGTTAGAAAACTACTAGTATTAAGTATTAAGTAGTAAGAAATGATTATCTTATTATTTCAAAGGCAAGAAACAACGTAATATTGTCAAATTATAATTTGACACCAGCTTACTTTTAGTATTTCACACTAAATATAATAGGGAACATTCTCTTTTATTTTATCCGCCAGAGTGCACCAGCTGTACTCGGTTGTTTGTCCGTCAATGTCAATTCGAAAAAATATGTCTTTGTAGACAAAATTACCAACCACCGTAATCCTTTTGATCAATTTGGCCCATTTCAGTAATTTCTACGAATAAGAGATTGAGAAATCGGGAAATTAAAACTATTTAAAGTTATATATATATATATATATATATATATATATATATATATATATACAAGTTGAGAATGACATTAAACCGAGTACGCATGGCGTCATGTATTGGGTATATTAGGAACTGGCTTGGATTTTCCCCATTGTGCTCATCGGTTTTGGTTGATCACATAGGCAGATGTAATTTAATTTTTTTCTCAAAAATGGTCGATTTTTTTCAAGAGATAAAAAAGTTTCTAAATTAATCATAATGTTAGTTAGTTTTTTTAATTGAGAAGAAAATAACAGGTAGAAAGATGTTTACAAAATTTCAAGAAGGATAGTTAATTTCACCCCTTTGTGTACACGCTAGGTGGATGAGACAATTTCGTTAGATACCTTTGATGAGTAACCGAGATGTGCCAAATTTCGTATTTTGCCGATTACGTTATTTTGAGATAGAAATTAATAACCGTTTTTTGGCACATCTCTTTAAGGGAGTGCAGCTGGATAGGAAAGGGTTATTTTGAAAAATTGTATACGAAGAACCCATCTTAATTTTCGACAGGGGATCTACAGTTAAATTTTTTGCAAGTTATTACGGGACAACCTGTATATTTTACAAAAATAAAATCGTTGTGGGAAATGCACGCCTAATCAGGTACTTAACGCAAATGATATGAATGAAATATTAGTCCTCAATCTTCATCTTTATATTTACTTCGTTTGTTCTTGCTTATTTATCACAGTCAACGATACTTGAAACGTCCTTAGGTAAATCAAATCCATTTAGCAACGAACTAAATTTGATATAACTTAAAATTTCCCATTTAGGTAATTGAAACGCAGATTTAAATGGTTCATTTAAGACGGGAAACTTTGTAGCGTGAAATTTTGTTACGTAAAGTTTAACTTAATTTAAAAATGAATTTGTATAAAACATCTCATGAAGTCGCTGTATGCAAAGCAGCATTAGCGCCAAATAACGTTTATATTCGTGTAGAAGCAATATATGGTTGCAATTTGTCGTTGTAAAATAGTGTTTATGGTAAATTACCTGCTTCCCTGGAACTTTCAAGATTACCATTAAGATATCTCGAATAACCACAGTCAATTGAGGGTCCCTAAATGTAAGATACGCTATACGCTTTACATATTCCTGTTATATCTAAGCTGGATACTTCACAAGCAACATCAGACCTCTTAAAAATTGATTATAGTATACAGGGTGTTGCATCATGAGAGGGACATAGCTTAATAGGAGGTAGAGAACGTCAGTGGTAACCGGAACCTTCCATAGAAATGTCTCATTGGGCCTTCATTACGAAGTTACAGGGTGTTAAATAATTTTTGGCCAAACCTGTTTTTTGTCATAACTTTGACAGGGAATGAAATAACGGATTCATATTTGGTACGGCTAATGTACTAACGAGCCCCAAGAGGTACATGTATATAAAAAAATTTATCCAGGTCCGGACTCACTATAATTTATGTTTCTTCTTTGCATCAATAAAACATCACCCTGTATATATTTTTTTGAAATTTCGATACGATATTCGAAAAGAGCAAGAAAAAACAAACAAAATGGCCTATTTCATTTTTTTGTTACACCTTCGTGGTTATTTAAATACGTTGTTAAATGTGCAAGAAAATGGATTACAGAACCCTATTAAATGAGAGGCACGTGAAATAAATAGTTTTATAACTAAAATTTGCAAAAATTCTATTGAGCCTAGGTGGTCTGGGTGAATCCTAATTCCGGCACGTTTTAAAGGTCCATTTTGGTAAAAAAACTGTGGTCCTAATAAGTAATCGGGTATGAAATAACAAAATTTTTAATCAATCACAGTAGGCTTGTTCAAAGAATAAAAGTGACAGATAATTTAAACCATTTAGGCCTAAGCAACCAGTTACTTTGATCAAGAAAATCATCAACATTTTATACTTAATAAAAATTGGAAAAGAGAACAAACTAAAATCTAAATAAATAAAATATTTTCCATTCAATTAACAATAAATAACAAAACAATAACTAAATGTGTTTAAAAATAAAACGTAATTGACACTAAAGTAAATTTTCAAAATGTCCTCCCCCACATTCTGTGCATTTTCTTGCGCGTTTAGAAAGGTCACCAATTGCTCGACGTATCATTTCTGGATTATTCCGTATTTCGTCGCAGGTTGTAACGATGCGCTGGATTAAATGTTGTCTACTTTCAATTTCAATGCTATAAACCTCGTTTTTTAAGTGGCCCCATAAAAAGTAATCACAAGGGTTACAATCAAGAGATCTTGGTGGCCATTCATGTGGACCCCCGCGTCCAATCCATCTATTAGGATACGCATTGTTTAAGTGTTCTCTTACTTGAAGGTTAAAATGTGGTGGGGCCCCATCATGCTGAAATAACATGCCTCTTATACCGATATTTTCTAACATATTCGGTAAAATGTTTTGAAGAAAATCAAAGTAAATTTGCACCATTCAATCTTTCTTCAAAAAAATGTGGCTCTATCAAATGTCTATTCACAAGTCCGACCCAAACATTTACAGAAAACCTGTGTTGCGAACGGCGTTGGCGTACCGCATGTGGGTTTTCCTGTGCCCATTTATGATTATTTCGTGAATTGTTTACTCCATCCCTTGGAAATTGTGCCTCATCTGTAAATAAGGTTCTGTAAATGACTGGGCGATGGTTAGACAACCAATGACAAAATGCCAGGCGGGGGATATCGTCGCCTTGTTGAAGACGCTGTACCTGCTGGATATGATATGGATGGTAACGTTCTCTTTTTAGGGTTCTCCATACTCGCCAATGAGGAATACCAGTTGCCAAACTGATTCGTCTAGTGCTCATATTTGGGTTTTCTTGAACTACGTTTATAATATTGTTTTGTTCCTGCACACCTTGTTGTAAAACACGCTCCACAACTGCAGAAGTAGGAAACTTTCCGTGTTGTCTTGCATACTGGAACACCGTACTAAAGGTTTTATGATTAGGGCATCGACGACCAGGAAAACGCAGCCGATATTCTCTTTCCGCCGACCTACCATTTCCATTACAGAAACCATAGATGAATATTATGTCAGCATATTCCACGTTTGTAAATTTTACTGGCATAGTTAAAATATTTTCACAAGTTTTCACTAACTAAATGCGGATTATTGACACATTAAATTACTAACAAACAATTATTCAACTGTTTAGGAGATTTCTTTTTATTATCTGTCACTTTGAACAAGCCTACTGTGATTGATTAAAAATTTTGTTATTTCATACCCGATTACTTATTAGGACCACAATTTTTTACCAAAATGGACCTTTAAAACGTGCCGGAATTAGGATTCACCCAGACCACCTAGGCTCAATAGAATTTTTGCAAATTTTAGTTATAAAACTATTTATTTCACGTGCCTCTCATTTAATAAGGTTCTGTAATCCATTTTCTTGCACATTTAACAACATATTTAAATAACCACGAAGGTGTAACAAAAAAATGAAATAGGCCATTTTGTTTGTTTTTTCTTGCTCTTTTCGAATATCGTATCGAAATTTCAAAAAAATATATACAGGGTGATGTTTTATTGATGCAAAGAAGAAACATAAATTATAGTGAGTCCGGACCTGGATATATTTTTTATATACATGTACCTCTTGGGGCTCGTTAGTACATTAGCCGTACCAAATATGAATCCGTTATTTCATTCCCTGTCAAAGTTATGACAAAAAACAGGTTTGGCCAAAAATTATTTAACACCCTGTAACTTCGCAATGAAGGCCCAATGAGACATTTTTATGGGAGGTTCCGGTTACCACTGATGTTCTCTACCTCCTATTAAGCTATGTCCCTCTCATGATGCAACACCCTGTATAGTGTATAGTCGTTGAAAACAAAGGAATACTTTAAGAGATATTTTCATTGTTGTCAATTACAAATTAGGAAGGGTATTAGGAAGGAAAGGTATCCTGATAATAAAATTTCTCACACGACAGTGGGAAAAATTTCCAACAAGTCTAAAGAAACTAGCTCAGTTGAGAGTGCCTCAGGGATCTGTTTTAGGGCCCCTGCTTTACAATATATTCGCAAATGATTTGGTCTGTTAGGCGCATGATACAAATATTTTAATAATCGACAATAACTTAAATGTTATTAAAAATCCAGGTAAATTAGTGTATTCATAGGTAGTTCATTGATCTGACCAAAATAAACTTAACTTAAATTTAAAAAATCGGCAGCTACTGGAAGCGGCTGGAACCTCCCTACCTGGTGAATCTTTGAAGCTGAAAATGCGTGTTCGAATTCAAAAACATTCTAGTTACCATAAACATTACAGATTCGCAAAGTAACAAACTGAAAATTGGTAAAGTGATAATCTATAATAAATTCACCAATATTGACTCCTCCAGTTGGACTCTTTCAAAAATCATATATAGTGTTCAAAAAAACCTTATAAGTCTTATTTAAAAAAATGAGCTCAGGATCAATCGGAACCTCTTTTAATATTTACAGCATGAAAGTTTTGACTACATCAATGCATTAATTAAATTTATATGTATTGTTCTGTTAGTTCACATTTAAGTAAGTACTTACATTTTCTCTTAAGCAGCTAGGGTTAGGTTTAAATATCAGTTTTCACTGTACCTAATACCTTTTGTGTTTTTGTTTGTACATTTTGACACAATAAACATTTTCTATTCTATTCTGTTCTCTTCTCTTCTCTTCTCTTCTCTTCTGTTCTGTTCTGTTCTGTTCTGTTCTGTTCTATTCTATTCTATTCTATAGATTGGAAAATCAACGTAAATAATATTAATATAATAAATACCACAGAAATTAGACAACCCCCGATTCCAGAAGCCAGAGGCTTGTGCGGAAGGGGGTTACACATTGAAAAATACGGACATACAACCATATCCTCCGACAGTGCCGGAGCCGGGGCTCGAACCCAATAGCGCGATGCCCATCGATTAGTCGCGATTTCCACCTCGTACCTTAACCAACGCAGCTATCGGCTAGACAAATAGTCTTATTTTTAATAGAACAATATTGTAAATTTAACATTTTGGCGAAGAATTTAAAACACAAATAAAAAAATTACAGTATAAGTAATAACAATTATTAATATTTAGTCATAGCCCCATCCCCATATAAAATTGCTTGTAGCCTCCTAGGCATTGATAAAACTACATTTTCTGCAATTTTGAGAGTAGGTATTACATAAACTTTCTCATTCGTCTTCAATCAGGGTACGAAGTTATTCAGCATTGCGAGGACGATAATTTAATTTCTGTATGTGCTTCACCATAATTCTCCAAACATTCTTAATGGGATTAATGTCGGGACTTTTAGAAGGCCACGGTAGTACTTCCACGTTATTATCCCGGAGCAATTGTTTTGTATTACAGGCAGTAAGTATGGGGTAAGTTCCCTGTTGGAAGGTAAAAATCATCATCTGAACATAGGTTCCTTACTAAATTCGAATTATGACATGTTCATTATATTTGTCAAAAAATATCTAAGTATGCAAAAAACACATATGGACAGAAGTAACAATTTTGTTAAAGCTGTAATTATCACTAAAAGAGTAAGTTAGTCAACGTTAATAAACATTTTAAACACATTTGTTACATATTAAATACTTTGAGCTATAATTGATCAAGTGTGAGATGTGTTTTAAATTTATTTTAATACAGTACCCTTTTCCTCATAAAACTTATCGTAAGAATATCCATCTCAAGCCTCCTATTATCTTTTAAGATTATCTATTTTTATTTAGTCACATAATACACATTTCTGAAATGAAACTTCGTAACAGGCTTTATAAAAGTAAGTAAAAGTATATAATGAATGTTCTTTCTAATAACGTTCAAAACTCCAGAACAAACTGTTCGTATCTGGTACATATCTGAGAGATGATTACTTTTTAAGACATGATGTAGATAGATAAATGTTAATAAATTTCTTTGAAAGACCTTTCGCAGATTTATTAAAGAGAAATAAAATTTTCAAATACCAGTAACAACAAATGTTTCTAGTATTTCTGAAATAAGGAATATGTCTTCAGTATCTTGTAAACTTCACTATATTTTTTTGTTTTTCTTTAGTTATAAAGTAGCATTTCAAATTATATCCAGAATCAGAGAATAAATATATCCTTTAGTACATTTCTTTGAAATACTGACAAAAAGTAACATAAGGGTACTCAAGTTAATTTATTTATCGCAACTTATTTTTGTTAAACAGATTGAAGAAATATTTTTCGTAATTTTAACGTGTGAAATTAAGAAACAAAATGTATTACAGTCGCGATATATGACAAACAGGGCGAAAAACTGGGTACAACAAGCACATTAAATTTATAAATAGTCTTCCAATACACTTTTTGCACGGAACTGACAGGATACTGATGTAATTTGTTTAGCATCTGAAAAATTGTGAAAGTATTTATAAAAAACATTTTCCCATAGGCGGCAACACATGTATTCTGATTAAATCTAAGTATTATAACACAAATTTCATCTTAAAGAACAAAGACATTTGTAAAAAGTTTAAACATAGTAAATTGACGTCGGTCATTGTAGAATACCAAAACGTTCCTTAAAAAGTTAGGATGACCATGGATGTGTAAAATATATGTGGCGCCATCTATTGAAAAATTTGGAGCTTAATATTTCCCGTAATAAATGACTATAATAATTTTAAGCGTATTTCACTTTTCATAGTGCCACTGTTATATCTCAGAAATTACTAATGCGATTTTTAGACATTTAGGTGATTGGCCACTGCCCCCAATTAGAACTTAATGAATGACTTGACAATCATCAGTAGGCTTACCTTTGCATAGGCTAACGTGAGGTTGAATTTTCCAAAATTTTGTATTACCGAAAAAATTAGTCTGATATTCTTAATCAGCACATTTAAAAACCCCTTTCTGCAAGATTTCATTGTTAGTACAATAAAATTAATCTATCGTTTGGATTTTATTTCTCAGGGGATAATTTTATGGTCAATCGATGTGGAAAAATGCGATGCTTAATTTTTTTTAAATCAATTTTTTAAGATCTTGTTGCCAAGTTGTTTTTGTTTTGTCAGCTGACCTTTGCCACGCTCCTTTGCGACATGGACTGTAGTTCCCGCGTATTCAGCGCATCTGGATGCGCGCGCAGCACGCGCTGTTCCGCCATGTCACAAAGGGGCGTGGCGACAACGGTCAGCTGACCAAACGAAAATAACTTGGCAAAAAATATCTTAAAAAATTGATTTCAAAAAAATTAAACATCTTAGAGGGGTATTTCCCGTATCAAAATTCTAAAGAATTTCTTTCTCTACAACGTGATGTTTTTTTTAATTATTAGGAATATTGTATGGCCGTCGTATCGCGTTAAAGTCGAACAAGGCCAATTTGCTGATAGTTTTTATTTATTTACAAAATTTCTACAACACTCCCCTGAGAAATAAAATCCAAAAGATATGAAAAATTGGTCTAGATTTATTGTACTATATAGTAAGTTCAAAGGTCTTTGAGGTACTGGCTCCCAAAAAAAAATTTTTCGACAAAAAATCCAATCCAATATCTTCCTTTCTTGTTTAGAGTTTAGAACAATGTATTTCACTAGTTGGATTTAGATTTGAAACATAGTTCTTATTTTTTTAATAGTACAACTTTTGTTTTCATTGCTTAGATCTGTATTTGTTAAAATATTCCATTTTTTGCATTAATAAAAAATAACAATTAGTATATAAGTTTCATGTCCACAAAATTAATGTTAAGTAGGTCTTTAGTCGGTAACTGGATAAAAAGAAAAAACAAATCTTACTCTTCCTCTTAAAGTGAACGTTTCAACAACTATTATTGTCTTCTTCGGGACTAATGAGGTGATAGTTATCAATGATTAAAACCAGACATAATATCATCGTTACCAGTTTAACATAAAAAACATCAATATATATCCAACAGCAAAACTTAATCTATGAGTTCTTTCTCCAATATGTTATTAATTTGGTTATTTGAAATATTCTGATGCTACATTTATTGGAAGATTATAGATCCAATGATATATCCAATAAATGTAGCATCAGAATATTTCAAATAACCAAACTAATAACATCCAGTATGTCATTATATCATTGGATATATCTTCAATCTTTATGCGGTTCTATCATTAGATAAAAATAAAGAAATCATAACGAGTAGAATTAGTTTATATCATGATAGATCCATTTTCCCCATCATTCATCTAACGATAATAGATATTTGTCCAATCAACATTATACCCTATTATACGCATACTAATGAATGAGTGCAATAATATAATACATGCTTAAACGCCCCGACAGTGGTAAAGTTCGGTTGTCTGCCAGGAAAGCTGAGGTGAATTAATTTATTGCCATTAAATGCTGCTATTTTATCTAATCAGTTGCCCAATGTTTAGCAAACATATCAATGAGATCATGAGTTCATAAATAGTTTCTTTATAGGTAAACGTTCGGTTGACTGCCTGGATGCTAGAACCGCATAAAGTGTATGCCGTGCTAAATATAGACCTAGAATACCATCATTAACAACGTATATACATTTCAGCTTTAATACAATAACGTAAATTACACATTTTTTTTGTTACTTTCAAAATTATCTGCCAGGAAACCTTGGAAAAAAAATAGAAAAAATTTTTTTTCTCTGAAGCTGCTCTAACGATTTTGATTAAATTTAACAGATAAATACCTAGCATCAGTATAAGATGGATTAGCCAGTTGCTGCCAGAAAATGGAGGGAGAGGTGCTGCAGGAGGGTGGGCTTTACAGGTTTTAATAAATTTTTTTATCTAAAACGGCTTTAACGACTTTGATCAAAACTAATACATGGCTACTTGTTCTTTAATACATTTATTTAACGTCCGCCTATTTCCGCTACCGAGGCCTATCACCGACGCCTGTAGACGAGCTACCCCCAACCAGGAATTTTGCCGAACCTCTTCCCTTAAGAAGAGTAGGGATCTTTTACTTGCCTAACATTTAATAGACAAGGGACCGACGGCTTTACATCCCCTCCGAAGAAGGTTATATCCCCTATACAACCCTCGCCTAAGGTTGTATAGCTTCCGCGCATAAACAGATATACAAGCCGCTGGAAGATGTGTGAGGCGAGGACGCGGTCTTCGTTGGAACGGTCACCCATCCAACTACTAACTGCGCCTGACGTTGCTTTACATCGCATATCAAAGTATATATATATATAGTAAAGACGCACCTACGCTCGCCCCTACATGGGTACTTCCTTACTTTATTTAATATTCAATAATTTTCTTAATGTTATACTGCAAAAAAATGTTTACCTCCACCGGGAGTCGATTCTGCGACCTCAGTATTACGAGGCAAACAAACAAACAAAATAAATTTATTAGAATTAAATGGTACAGAACAGTTACCTAGCCAGGATCTGCCCCGGGGCCGATCGTGCAACCACCGCGTTGACGCGGTGGCGGGTTATATGGTCGGACGAGACAGGTCTGAGTCGACGAAAATCTGAATCGGCCTTTAGAATCGATAATTTCACAAAAGATCGCCATGCCTACCTTGGGGTGCCGTACCTTTAAAGGATTAGAACAACCATGGATGCGTAAAATATACATGCATGAAATGCATTGACATATTGTAAAACTAATTTCGTCGTTAACGCTGAAGTTCAAGAGACAGTAAGTGGACGATTCATTGCATAGAACCAAATTATGTCCACTCTTATATATACCGCACCTTTAAAGAATTAGAGCAGCAATGAATGTGTAAATTGTATGTAACTCCACCTATTGAAAAATTTCGAAACTGATTTTGTAATGGATAAAGTGAAGAGAATTTCTCTATTTTTTCCTCGTATTTTTCAATTAATTCAGTGAAACAGTTATAATTTCATTTTACAATGAAAATAAATGAAATTAAAACAGTCAAACGGTTATAATAGTGCATTCTGTAAGTTGGATAGGAATATGAATTTCTTCTAGCCTAACGAGACTATGTCTCCCCCTGTTTTCGAGGATGCTGAACATGATGGCGGTGGTAAAATTTCTCTCCTCCGAGGTCATCCCATCCCCAAACGGCCAAAAACCACCCCCGAAAGGGGTAAACCACGTATCCGCCGTCCCCTACCAGGCAAAACTTGTGGTGTTGTTCCCGTTTTCGAGGACGCTGAGCACGATGGTGATGTCGAGACCCCTCCTTGACGCCCACCAACCCTCCAAATGGCCAAAAACTATCCTCGGAAGGGGTAAATCGCGGATACGCCGTCTTTTCTCAGTTAAACCCATGTTTCCCCCGTTTTCGAGGATGCTGAGCACTATGGTGTTGTCAAGACCTCTTCTCGACCCCCGCCAACCCCTCAAATGGCCAAAAGCCTCCCCCGAAAAGGGTAAACCGCGGATAGGCCGTCTTCTCTCGACTAAACCCCTGTTACGCCCCCCCCCCCCCCCGTTTTCGAGAATGCTGTGCATGAAAAAATATCACAACGTCTCTTCGCTCAGCAATCGGACAAAAATATGGTTACGCTCTTACCTCTTACTAAACGGGCAAAATAATTATTATACTCGTACCTTTTTGATTTTTTTACGAAAAGAATTTAATTCAAAAGTACGCGGGCTCGCGACGGCGAAGGGTACACACAGGAGCACGTTGAGTAAAGGCATCGGGCAATTATCAACCAAATTTTACCCGTTCAGAAATATCGCTCGGTAAAAAATCTCACCGTTCAGTAGATCGATGTGTTTTATCGGATCTGCAACTTTTTACCCAAGTAAAAATTTGGATGGTTGGCGGGGGTCGAGGAGGAATCCCGACATTACCATCGTGCTGGGCATTCTCGAAAACGGGGGGTAACACTGGTTTGGCTCTCAGGAGACGACGGATACGCGGTTTGCCACTTTGGGGCGTGGCCAAGCCGTTTGGAAGGTGGGGTGACCTCGAAGATAAATTTTAGTTCCGCCATCGTGTTCAGCATCCTCGAAAACGGGGGGGAGGGGGACATAGTCTCGATAGGCTAGAAAAAATTCATATTTTTCGAGGTTCTATCCGACTCACTGAATTCACTAAAAGCTGCCAGCTGATAAAACTATAACGAAATAAATGTAATCTAGCAATGTTGGGTTTTTGACGATAATCAGCAAAGGGATGTAAGATTCATAATTAAATAGCCATGTTAATTATGATGATGTTTAACCTACATATCTGTATCTTCGCGTTCCACATGTAATAATTAATTTTTGATTCATGCAGTAATGTCCCCTTTTATAATGTAGGTTCATTTAAAGCTCTATTTTCAATAATTTAATGCAAATTATGTATTACCTCGACATTGTAATTATACCTGCAGATAACAAATATTGAATTATATATTAACATTATAATTTGTGTTTTTCAGCGCGGAAGTAATTAGTAACGTTACAGTTCCGTAGAATGAAATATTTATCTTTAATAAACATTTGATCATTAAAATTATAAACGACATACGAACATGGGGAACCTATCATGTTAAATTACCAGGTTATTTTTCAGTTTTAATTCATTTTGGACCCTTTAAAATGCTAGTTAAGAAACTAGACCGGTACCCTTTTATTGTAGATGCTCAAGGAATTTTCAGTTCAAATTTCGTGAAAATCGGTTCACCGCCTCCCACGATGTGTATACTGAAAAAACGTAAAAAATTGAATTACGGCTAACTTGACCCAAAATTAAACCGAATTAGATGAAACTTTAGACAAAAGTAACTTATATAACCAAGAAATAGCCCACCAAATTTTAGCAAGAAATATCTAAGAGTTTGGCCGCAATTCCATTTTTAGTCCAAATTCCATAAAATTTTCAAAACTTTCCCCAATTTGCCCAAGTGGTCGAACAAAATTTTCTTTTTTACCAAAATAAAGGTACTCTTATGTTCTTTCACGTGATGTAACTAAAAAGTAACTTTTTTAATTTAGCGGATTTCTTGTCATTTTTGGTATATACATGCGCGCGGCTATTTCCCGATTACTTTTTTTTGGAAACTTTCTACATATATTGATTATTATTTTATTTTATTCATGTTTTCTTTTTCTAGTAGTTGTACTAGACGTGCCACTGCAAGAAGTGTCTACTTCCGAATCGGTAACTGGAGTTTGGAATATTTCTTCACCCTCGTCATCGCTAAAGTAGTATACATCTGAGATAATCTTCTTGTAGTGGCACATCTAGTACAACTACTAGAAAAAGAAAATATGAATAAAATAAAATAATAATCAACATATTTAAAATGTTTAATAAAAATCAAGTGAATTTTCGAAAAAAAAAATCTTACATTCGAGAGTTTTTTTTAATCACTTTTTATTATTAATATTGAAATTTTTATAATGAATAATTACACGTATACTTACATCACGTATTTAGTTATATCACGTGAAAGTACATAAAAATACCTTAATTTTGGTCAAAAAAATTCATTCGACCATTTGGACAAATTGGGGAACGTTTTGAAAATTTTGTGGAATTTGGACTAAAAGTGGAATTGCGGCCGAACTATTAGGTATTTTTTGCTAAAATTTGGCAGGCTATTTCTTGGTTGTATAGGTTACTTTCGTCAAAAGTTTCATTAAATTCAGTTTAATATTGGCCAAGTTAGCCGTAATTCAATTTTTTACATTTTTTTCAGTATAGTGATATACATATCGTGGGAGGCGGTGAACCGATTTTCACGAAATTTGAGCTGAACGTTCCTTGAACATCTGCAATAAAAGAGTACCGTTCTAGTTTATAACTAGCATTTTAAAGGATCCAAATAAATTAAAACTTAAAAAATATCCTTAAAAATGACGAAAAAATAGGTTCCCCACCTACTCGAAGTAGAAAACTCAGGGTAATCTTACTTTCACCAGAACAAAATTATTTTTCTATGTCGCGATGCTCCATGTAAAATTTTCTCTATCGCCTTATTTTGGGCTATTTTTACTCCACTATTATTTTATTGTTTATTTATTCGTGAATTGATAAAGATCTATCAAGCCAGTATTCGATAGGGAAGGGATGATACCACATATGTGCTGTATAACATGTTAAACAAGCAATTAAATGCAGGTTGACAGAGAATGTCGCCATGCTTCCAGAACGATTAAACGTTGTTTCCCCAAACGATGGGTCACATAACAACTTGCATAAGTGTCTATCTAACAATTAAATGCAGATTAGGGTCTCAACTGATGATATGAAATTTGCCTCAGTATTTGAAACTGATTTTTATATAATATTATAAAAATTAGTCCATTAGGACATTAGTATAAATTCCTCAAGATTTATTCCATAAGCTTCAACATTTAGTTTATATTTTATTTTTGTTTTACATCATCCAACAGAAAAAAATAATTCAATTTACAGGATTAGAATATACACAATAAATAAATTATCTACATTAAATACAGTATTTAACAAACTAATAAATAAATATGTAAATTGTAGTGTAATAAGCTGTATCTATTATAATAAAATAGAAATGTATCCAATGTTTAAGCGCAATATACAGGGTGTCTCACCGGGAACTGAATCGATCGATATAGAGAAAAGTACGCATCAGAAAATTTGAAAATTTAGATAATTACTAATGTCGGTGTGGCCAATCCAACTAAAATAATTACAAGCAGCTGGCACTTCCGCTTATACCGAAAGTCGATACCAACTTGCTTATTTCAAATGGAACACCCTATATATTTTAGGGTTTTCGAAAAGAGCATATTCTATACCTAAACCTAGCCGTTTCAGAGATATTTGACATTTTATAGAAAATTTGACAGGTGCAATGGTTTGCAAGAACCGTTATAACTTTCTTCGTGTAAAAGATCCTCATTTGCTTCTTGTCACATAAAAAGAACACAAGGAGAACTACGTTCTACAACTGAAATAAATTCAATGATATCATACCAAGTGTTCCGTTTTTCGCGTTACATTTTATCAGTTCAAACCGCGAAAACTTGTTGTTGTCAAATGGAAACCCTGTATTTTTTTACGTCAAGTTGTGTAAAATTGAATTCCTTTTTTGCTGATATTAGCATTGTGGGGGTTAAAGTTACAACTTTTTAATATATTTGCGATTTTATTAGAAATTCATGAATTGTTGTACTTAATCATTTCATCAAAATAGCCATGATTAGAAACAATCAGTCATTGTCTTATGTCAAAAAATGCCGGCACGTTTAAATTACACCCACGAAGACTTTTTAAATTTGTTTTGTTATTTGTGGAGAATGTGATAAAGTAATATCAAGAACTTGCAGCACATTTGCTACTCGATATCCAGAAAAACGGACACCGTCACCAAACACTGTAAAACGCATACTGGAAAATTTTAAAAATTATGGCTCTGTCAAGGCAAAAATGCAAAGAAGGAAGCCTATTGTTGATGACGAAAACATTGAAATAGTCATTCTGGGATATTTTCATGCATTTGTAAGGATGCCATTAAGACAAGCTGCTCTGGAATCGGGACTACGCAGGGATTCAATTCACAGAATCTTATTAAAACATAAGTTTCACCCGTTGTCATTCCATATGGTTCAAGGATTAAAAGAAACAGATTTCCTAAGACAGAATTTTTTTGAGTTTATTCTAATAAAGTCTGAGGGTCACGATTCTTATTTGAAAAATATTATATGGACATATGAAGCAAAATTTACTAAAAATGGACTTTTTAATAGACACAATTCGCATTATTGGAATGACTTAAATCCTCATATGTTCAGAGAGCGAAACTTTCAGGAAACTTGGCAGTTCAATGTTTACTGTGCCATAAGAAACGATAGAGCAGTTGCATTACAATTTTGTCAGGAAAATTTAAAGGTAAATTAAATTTTCTCTCCTGCTAATATATATAGGTAATTTTTTTTTTTTTTTTTTTTTTTTTTTAGGTGAAAGATATCTGAATATCTTGCAAAATTTGAATAATAACTATTTAGAAAAGTTACCTCTCGCCGAACATAGAAACATTTTTTGTCAGCACGACGGTGCTCCCCCACATAACGCATATTTAATTAATAACTATTTACAAGAAACTTTTTATGATCAATGGATTGCCAATAAATAGACCTTTCTTATGGCCTCCTCGCTCGCCCGATTTATCAGTTCTGGATTATTTCATTTGGGGAACTATTAAAAATATAGTTTATGAGAGCCCATTAACAACCATTGAAGATTGTAAGCAAAGAGTAAGAAATGAATTTCAAAACATATCACAGGATTCAATTAGAAGAGCTACCCATGAGGAACTAATCCGAAGGTACGAAAAATGTGTCAAGGTTCGAGGGCGGAATTTTGAGCAATTATTAAATTAAAATGAAATCATATTTTAAATTGATCTTATCTCTGCTATTTTAGTTCATGCCGTGTCTTCAATTCGATTAATACGCATGTTACAGTGTTAGTGTTATTTTGCGTTTTTGTGGATATCGAGTAGCAAATGTGCTGCAAGTTCTTGATATTACTTTATCACATTCTCCATAAATAATAAACAAATTTAAAAAGTTTTCGTTGGTATAATTTAAACATGCTGCCATTTTTTGACATAAGATAATGACTCATTGTTCGCATTTAATTACCAATATTAAATGATTATGTTTTTTTTATAAAAGAAAAGAAACATTCATTTGTATTTATTTATCCACAAATTTATCCACTGTTTGAACTAAGCGACTTAACTTCCGTATCCGTCGACTGACGTCACTTTCGTCTAGTACACTTTTATAACCGGAATGCAGATTCCAAAATTCAAACATCAATAAAGTTGCCGTAATAAGATGACAAATTAAAGACAGTTATTTATTTGGAAAGTGAAACGATAAACAACTCATTTTGCATGTAATTACCAATGTTAAATGATTACGTTTTTTTTTATAAAAGAAAAGAAGTATCCAGATGTCGCAGAAAGCAACATCTTGCTGTATATGAACCCCGGTCTCGTTTCGCTTTCGCATGGGAGAGAGAGAAAATTAGCTGCAAACCCCGACCGGGTTTCTTGATAGGTTAAAGGTTATTTCAAGGTCTTTTGCGAATTACCTTACAGGCATTTTCATACACAAGTTTTAGACTATTTGTAAAAAGCGATAATAAGGACATACCTAAGTATATTGTACATCTAGGTTCTGAAATTGCCAATAATTTACAAACAAGTTCTAAATTTTCTGTAAATTTATCCGATTTGTTTACATAAATAGTACAAATGATAGCTGTATATCCGTATATTTTTCATTATTTTCCGTAAATAAATTAATGGTTAAAGATTTTTTAAAATACATATCTTTGAGCTCAGCATCATTTGTTTCCCGCCCCGAGGGAGATGTAATGGTGTAATTTAAAGAATATTTTATCCCAAGTATTATTATTATTAATATTATTATAGTTTCGTAATTTAAAATTCTAGTCTATCATTTGCTATAATTATTTGTTTATAATTACTGGTATAATGATGGTGGTACATGGGGCATCAACTAACGACAATTACTAACCGAAATTGTTAATTAAAAATATAGAATAAAACTTGTCTTGTCTCAAATTGGTTGCCGGCTTTACAAAAAATTTCCTATTTATATTTTTTGCCTATTTCTAGTTGAGAATATTAGTAATAATCTGCGTACAATTTAAAATGTTAAAAAATATTTTTAACCGTCTTCCAAGTCACTTAAACGACCATTATAAGAATAGATTAGAAGATCTAGATGTGTCTGAGTTAAGCAGACGGGGGCTATAGGTACAGGGGAATCCGAACCATTTCTTGGGGAAAATTTATAATTGAGGTATGTGAGGTTTACACCCAGATCACTAAGTACGCCGAAAGAGCGAGCTACAGGCGCTAAACATTGAACTACCGTCTCCTTTAGTGTTAACTTCAAATGGTACCACTTGCAATTTAAGATTTTATTTCATTTTATGCATCACATTCCATACCCTTTATAGTCCAGTGCAATTGACCCAAAAATTTTGGGTACATTTTTTCTTTTGTTCCTTATTCGAAAGGGGGGTCAATGAAAACCTTAAGTCTGAATTTGCGCATTCCTACTTCCCCCCCTTTCGCCGCCATCTTGGATTTGTTTTTTTTTTTTCAATCGCTCATAACTCGAGTTCTATTTATCGCACAGTAATGAAAAAAAACATCGTTATACTCGTGAGGATTTACTCTTTATGTCATCACGAATGCATTTTTGCCGTAAAAGTTATTGCAAAAAAGTTATTAGAGCTCAAAGTTGAGAAATGATTTAGAAAAAAATTTTTTTCGCTTTCTTGGCTCGCCACTCTTTTGCAGTGCATCTGACACTCTCTGCCAACAAAATCTTATTTAAACTAGACGCGATTTCTAGGATTTAAAAAAAAAAATTAAGTCCGTAAGTGGATTCCTCGCCCGCCAATCCACGCTCAAAGTTGACATGTTCAAATAAGCGCGGAGCGTTTTCAATTAGTCATAGTATTTTAACTTGTACATTTTGTAAACTCATTTCCACACCACCTTTGATTCACAGTGAAACAATCATGGGAAGATGCGGACGTGGATATCGTGAAAACTGCAATTGATTTAAGTCCACAATTTGATACTGTCGTCATCGTAGGAGAGGATACGGACCTGCTTGTGTTGCTGTGTGCACTCGGGAAAAATTTAAAAAATGTCTATTTCTGTAAAATAGGAAGGGGAACAACGGCATCGAAGACGTATTCTACAAGCAGCTTCAAACACGCACTTCTGCTGGAGCATTTGCTTTTCATACATGCCTTTTCAGGATGTGACACTGTGTCAGCAATCTGCGGAATGGGAAAGAAAAAAATAATTGACGTCATCAAAAAAAAATGTTCACCTTCAAGAGGATATAAAATTATTCCAAACAACCACTCCTGGACAAAATGTCATCGCTGCAGCTGAAGAGAGCGTGTTAATCGCACTGTACGGAGGAAATGAATCCGATGTGTCCATTGATCGATTGCGATTTAAAATATATACACGATTGGGTCTTAAAAAGAAAACGGAATTGTCGCGCTTCCCCCAACGAGTTCCGCAACACGTCAGCATTCCCTACGGACTTATCATCAGGTCCAGAAGTGGCTCGGGCAAGAAAAAAACGCGATTTCTTGGGGCTGGAAAAATGGCTACCGCGGTTTAGAGCCTGTGACCAGCGAACAAGACCCGATTCCACAAATTCTATTGGACATTATATCCTGTGGATCCGCCAAAACTGCGGTAAAGCTTGCGGCTGCCGAAAGGCCGGATTAAAGTGTTCCATCTGTGATGCTTGTTTTGCTCGGGTAGCTGGTTTGGAGATTATTCCAGGGTTCAATGTTAATATTAATTAAAATCCAGATCCAAAATAAGACATTTATTTTCCTAATAATTATATGTACAGTGTGGCCATATCTTTTATGGCTTAGGTAGCGACAATCTTGTTATTACATAAGTACATTATAGTAATCGGAGAGAGAGAGAGAGAGTGTAACATATTTCCTCTATGTACGTCGTCGTAACCCCAATTCTCTAACGCGACTAAGAAATCTGTTTCAGGAGAGATCCAGTTCAATACACTCGAATCAATCTGGCAAGAGGTCCAGTTCAACGCACTTGGATCCTCCCTAACAGATACTTGGCCAGCGGCTGCCACGGCGCCGGAGAAACTTGAGCTTCCGGTTATCTCAGTTCAACACACTCGAGAAAGGTGAAAGTCAAGCTCTGAATTTACTGGTTTCTGGCTAGCTATTTTATACCCAAAAATCACGGTCACGTGGTTTTGCACCCGGCACGAAATGCACACGGCACGCAAGTTGCGGCCTGGTGAAGTTAGAATTAAAAGTTAACAAAAGAACTAATCAGGTATTGAACTAATCTAAAACTGAACTACTTGATCCATGCATGATTAAAATAAGTTAAACTGGAATGAAAGTATACAGTATTCCTGTAGTATTGTATACTTCATTACACATCTTATGCAAAATTTGCTGCGGCGAAAATTGCACAAACGTCAAGGAAGTTGCAGAAATCTTGGATGATGAAGACAAGGATTGCTACGACCTTCCTACTATGGTACCATTACCCAGAGCGACGAAAAGAAAAGCGTCTGAAGTATCCCAGGAAACTGACGAAAACTATTAATTTCCTGTAGAAAAGTGGCAAGAAATGCAACATCAAGCAAAGAAATCGTGGATTAGGCCTCGGGGGGAAACCACGTTAAAAAAAACGCGCCGTCGACTCTACCTCAAAGGTGGTGTGGAAATGAGTTTACAAAATGTACAAGTTAAAATACTATGACTGATTGAAAACGCTCCGAGCATATTTGAACATGTCAACTTTGAGCGTGGATTGGCGGGCGAGGAATCCACTTACGGACTTAATTTTTTTTTTTAATCCTAGAAATCGCGTCTAGTTTAAATAAGATTTTGTTGGCAGAGAGTGTCAGATGCACTGCAAAAGAGTGGCGAGCCAAGAAAGCGAAAAAAATTTTTTTTTAAATCATTTCTCAACTTTGAGCTCTAATAACTTTTTTGCAATAACTTTTACGGCAAAAATGCATTCGTGATGACATAAAGAGTAAATCCTCATGAGTACAACGATATTTTTTTCATTACTGTGCGATAAATAGAACTCGAGTTATGAGCGATTGAAAAAAAAAAACAAATCCAAGATGGCGGCGAAAGGGGGGGGGTAGGAAGGCGCAAATTCAGACTTAAGGTTTTCTTTAACCCCCATTTCGAATAAGGAACAAAAGAAAAATGTACCCAAAATTTTTGGGTCACATCAGTAAATTTTTCCTAATTGCACTGGAGTATTAGCGAAATTTACATAAATCCCTGAAACAGAACACTCGTCACGGGCCGTCCACATAGATTAATTTCAACGGCTTCATTCAAAGTTTGTTCAATATCCAGAAAAGGGATGCGAAATCAAACATCACCTGAATTAGTCCGGAACGTTTAGATTTGTTATATCGGCAGAGATTAATCAAACTGTTTGTTTCAGGAGTACATGAGGCAAAGTGAACAGCAGCTGGACGAGTTGGACAAACAAGGACAAATGGACAAGAAGCATCCTTCGAAAGTGGGAAGCCAGTCCCGTTCCCACAGCTCCCCATCGGTGGACTCTAACAGATTCGATACCGTAAACGCCGTTAATACCCCTTGTTACGTACCAGGGGGTGATATATTGCCAATTTTAGTTAGAAGTGAACACAGTATGAGTCCTTCAAATGGGGACGCTTATAACACAAATATTTATACGGTATGTATACAAACATGTTCTACTCATAGTGAGTGAGTTATGTTGTATTGTATGACGGGTACATGGAAGCAGTGAATGGGCGAATTTTAATCATGTTTAGTACAGGGTGAATCTCGAACGTATATGTAGGGAAACATTCACAATTTTTAATATAATATAATTTTATTTAATTTTTATGTGTTAATTTTAAAATACCACATACCATCAATCTATAAAATAAAATAAACAAAATAAATAAAATGGGAACAAACAAAATATAACAACCGTAAGGAACACGTTAAAATTAATTTTAAAAAACTATGTAAAACAGTACTATAGGCGAGTATACAATAAATAAATATACAATAAATAAAATGAAAACAAAAAAAATTTACAAATGAGCATATTGGAAAAATCAGAACAATTATTTAATGATCTAAAAATTCTGCAACACTATAGAACATATTATCATGTAAAAATTCAAAAAGGTTCTTTTTAAATATTCTAATATTGTTTATAATTTTAAGATTATCTGGTAGCTTATTAAAGCACTTTATTCCAACTAATGTTGGCCCTTTTTCAAATACTGATAAATTACGAACTGGTATCACCAAATTTCTATTATTACGGATATCGTGGTTATGTAAATCACTATGGGTAATGAAATCGGATAAGTTACTTTTTACGTACACTAGTATTTCATAAATATATATGCATGGTAAAGGTAAAAAATCCAAAGTTTTGAAAATAGGTTTATAAGGTTGAAGTCTACTTGCATCAACAATGTTTCTTACTGCTCGTTTCTGTAATTTGAACAGTCGAGGTGCATGTGGAGAATATGTTCTGAGTAGACTAAACAATAACTGTTTGATTATTCTTTTGCGTTCATATATTAATCATATTAATGCCTATAGATAATTAAGTATATGCCTAAGGTGTTTGAGATTTTATCAGTTGTAAATAAATTCTTTCGTGTTAAAAACTAACATTTTTGGATCTTACTTGTAGTTGTTATTCTATTGTTAGTATAATCATACAAAGAATTGTTTCAGTTAGTATTCAGGTAAGTCGAATTTTCTGCAATTAAAAAATTAAATTAAAAACATAATGAATCAAAATTTTCATATTTTTTCGGATAACTCGGTAACGCCATGTTAAAAAAAAAATTTGGAGGTCGTTGGAAAGATAATTTTACGCTGAATTCATAAATGTAAAAATATATAAGGTATTCCATTTTTAAAAAACGACCTCGACGATGCTTCGCTGTTACGAGTCACCCTGTATATTTCAAAATATTTTTGAAATGTGCACTTTTCGATACTATACCACTTTCGTAAAAAAATAATTTTCCAAAATCTTCTAATAAGACCGATATTGGAAATTGACGCATTATTGGAACGCCCTGTATGTAATATTTCATTGAAAGCAGTATAATAAGTGAACTTAGATTTCGGGAGATCTGCATATCTCTCTGACGTCTCCCATGCACACGCGCCGGCAAACTCTGTTGCATGTTGCTCCATTTTTACGTTGACGGGTCTCATATAAACGCGACAAGAAGTATTTCCAATACTAAAAGTTATTAATCCTCCCCTGATTTTCAATCAATCAATTTTATATGTTTTATTAACATCGTACAGACTCACTTTGAAAGCTGTACAGATCTGTTTAAACATCGTACAGATACTCCTTGAATAGGGGGCGCAACGTTTGAATTTTCCGCAAATTCCTGAGCGCGCAAGTCGTGGGTGGGCGAAGCCTGCGAAAAGTGACCGTGAAAATCTAAAATGAACCTCCATAAGAAATAACATAGGATTTTGAGCTAGAACTGTCATAGCTTATCTACTTACATCATATCGAATTTTGATTATTTACAATGAAACGTGGTATTTTTTTATTGCAAACGTATTGCAGAATCATATGTATAGGTTCTGAGTAAGAAAAATCGGAAAAAAATTGATTTTCATCGACTACAGCGCCATCTATCATGAATTTAATAAAATATTTCAGACAAATCCTACATATTTTTACGCCGTTTTCAGGACAAAATGTAGAAGTTTTTTTCTCACCGGATCTATATGTTTTTGGGGTGCGAAATCCAAATCTGACGTTTGCCACCTCGCTAGGTGTCGGCTTCACAACAAAAATCGCAAAAACCTCAATTGTTTGGCACATTTTTCAATTTTTTTATTGTAACTCGAAAACTAAGCGTTCTTCAAAAATGCTCACAATATAACAAATTAAAGTAGACAAAATTTCTAACAAAAAGCATATATTAACTTATAATGTTGGAAATCCATAACGCCGCTAGCGCGTGTTGAAAAAAATGCCGTTTTCTGGGTCTCCGTAAAAAAATTTAAAAACGCTATTCTAAATGCGCGATGCTGGCCTACTATCAACCTCATACATCTGAAACCAATTTTTATTTATGATAACCTGAATTTTTCAAGTACAAATATCAAAAATTTCATTGTACTTTCTCCTTAATTCATTAGGTAAAAACCCCATGAGTCCCAAAAAGTTGATTTGGACGCAAGACGATAGCATAATTTTCTGAAAGTCCTCTTTATCTACCGCTAGCTGACATTACCAGCTCTTTTTGCTATATGTGTCTATATATGCGTATACTATATATTATTTATTTATTTACATAAACTTGTTTATTTGTATTATTGTGTTTATTGTACTTTATACTTATTTTATGAGACAACCTTTATATATTTGCCGTACCTAAATATAATTTGTTTTGTAATGATCTAAATGGGTGAATAAAGATTATTATACCTGAGTAGGTCCCCTCACATTTTTTGGAACCTCCTGGTCATTATGATTGGAACTTTGACGTCTTCAAATGTATATTTTCTGAAACCAGGGAAAGCTAAAGATCCTCCATCTGTTTACCATCCACCAAGCGTCTTGAGAAAAGCCTGGCAGAACATACTTTATTTATACATGCAGTCAGTGGTTGTGACTCCACCTCTGCTATTCTCAATCAAGGAAAGGCCAAGTCCTTGAAAACCCTTACAAGGCATCCTGACCTCTCAGTGTAATCCGACGTTTCAGAAACCCTCTTGCGACATCGGAGGAAATTTTGGAAGCAGAGAAAAAATTCCTGGTGGCCTTGTATGGTGGAGATCATCGCACCACGTCAATTAATAAACTGGGGTACAAACATTATGTGTCGTCAGCATTCAATGTCGGCGGAAATGTAGCATCCATCCCCCCACCAAAGCTGCGGCCCAGCAACACAGTTATAGGGTGTTTCAACAAATACAGCAGTGGCTGAGGAATGTTGAACCACCTGAGCAGTGGGAGTGGGGATGGAAAACTATCAAAGGCAAATCGGTTCCCATCACGAGCCTCCAGCCCCAGAGAAGCTTCTGAAAATCATTGCCTGCAAATGCCAGAAGGGCTGCAAGGTCAATTGCGGGTGCAGAAGGGTTGGTCTATATTGCTCAAGGTTATGTTTGGAGTGCGAAGGAAGGTGCTCGAACATAGAAATACTGCTCAGTGATGACGATGAAGATCAAGACTTTTCATCTGAGCCGATGGAAAGTAATTGATAGCATTAAAATTGATTCTAATTTTTATAGCGTAATTTTTTCCCCAGTGGTGAGACCAGATCAGGATGGTTCCTTCAAGAGCATCCTAGTGCCCGTAGAGGACTTAAAAAAAAGGGTGAAGACATGCTGGATATCCAATATGGTACTTCTTCTACTTACTGACTACTTAATGGTACTTCTTCTGGTTTTTATTAATTATTGTTATATAAAACATCAATTCTTTCTGTTCCAGGTAATGATTCTGATTCTGAACATTTGTGAGATGTAAATGTTGTAAATACAATTTTGTTCCGTATATGTTTCCCTTCATCAACACCTATTTTTATTAGCCGTTATTCGAGTCCGAGTATAAAAATGTTACAGTCGATAAATTGTGTACAATAGAAAACAAGTAAAAGGTGTAGTCTATTGTAATTCCCATTCATCTACGGTGCACACGACTATGGCTATAGAGGCCAATTCGGGAGAGCACATGTCGACCGCAGTCAGGACAAACATAGACCTGGTTAGGTCTTGGATTCGGCCTTCTTGCAGCAACATTTCCTTGATAGCTGGCCACAACCCCTCGCCATTCGGTTCTGTCCGCTGCAAGTTGTTCCCATTGCTCGTCTGCAATACCGCAGGATTTTAGATTTTCATGGAGAGCGTCTTTGAACCTCTTTCGTTCACCGCCACGCCTTCTTCTACCGCTTAGCAATTCACCATAAAGTGTACATTTAGGAAGGCGGTTATCATGCATACGATGAACGTGACCTGCCCATCTTAGGCGTGCTCTTGAAATAAGC
This sequence comes from Leptura quadrifasciata, assembly GCA_963675555.1. Classification (NCBI taxonomy): domain Eukaryota; kingdom Metazoa; phylum Arthropoda; class Insecta; order Coleoptera; family Cerambycidae; genus Leptura; species Leptura quadrifasciata. Next base: position 165,502,320 of record OY776674.1, on the reverse strand, counting down.
ACCTCAATTGGAAGGCTGTTTGCTCTCCTGAGTACTTCCACGTTTGATATGTGATGGAACCAACGGATTTTCATCATACTTCTGAGGTGTCTTTGCTGAAAACGTTCTAATTCTTTCACATGACGACGGTAAGTGACCCAGCTTTCACATCCATATAGCAGTGTTGGAATGACAACTGCTCTGTAGACAGCCATTTTCGTTGACAAAGCAAGGTCGTGGTTGTCGTAAAATACTCTCTCTCTAAGTCCCCAGAGTGCTCTAGATGCAGCGTTAATTCTATTGCGAATCTCGCTGTCCATGTTTGCTTTGTCATTAACAACGTTGCCTAAGTAATTGAACTGATCCACCACTTCAAGAGAATTTCCGTTAAGTGTAATGTCTATTTGGTTCACTTGATGAGGAGTTGACATAATCTTAGTCTTTCCAATGTTGATTTTAAGTCCCAAGGAATCATAGCTCTGGGCATACACATCTAAAAGTTCTTGAAGCTCTTCCGGCGTAGAGGCTAAAAGTGCACAGTCATCCGCATACTTCCCCTACGAATGAAATGTAACACAATTTCCTTTGAACTAGAGGCGTGTCGATCACTGACATTAATTAATTCCGTAAATGTGACGAGGGCATACTAGGCGTTTGTAAAATAATCAGTTTCAGGTATATGAGGTTGAAGTAGAGGGCAGCGTCGCGCATTTAGAATAGCGTTTTAACTTTTTTTAGCAGAGACCCAGAAAACGGCCTTTTACAACACGCGCTAACGGCGTTATGGATTTCCAAGATTAAAAGTTAAAATACTGCGAGAAACCTATAATTGAGACCGGGGGGTGCGAGGTGAGACGCTAAGAAGGCGGATCACATGGTTGACTTTCTCTCTTATTTTAATGCACGTGAAATAAAAGACGTAAAGCTGTCATCGAGAAGGGAGGTGTCAGATGAGATGCTAAGAAGACAAGCCCGCAAACCTTCTCTCTCATTTTAATGCACGCGTCATAAAAGACGTAAGACGTGATGATGCATCGGCACTACCCACCACTATTCCCACTATGTCTGCGATTGTTTCAATTTATCGTTTTCCTCTACAATACGTGCTTTTTGTAAGAAATTTTGTCTACTTTAATTTGTTATATCGTGAGCATTTTTTAAAAACGCTTAGTTTTCGAGTTACAGTCAAAAAACTGAATAAGTGCCAAACAATTAAGGTTTTTTGCGATTTTCGTTATGAAGCCGACACCTGACGAGGTGGAAAGCTCAGATTCGGATTCAGCACCCCAAAAATTATATAGATCCGGTGAGAAAAAAACTTCTACATTTTTTGGAAAAAACCCCTGCTTATTGGACTATTAGCCGTAGAATCCGAATCTGCAATATAAAATAATGGAGGTTCCTGTTTAAGATTTCAAAATTACTCCCCGCCCAACCTACAAGGTTGCAGAAGGATGACTAATTTCAGCACTAATGTATTTCCTCCGCGGAGTGATTAAATTTTCATTATTGGCATTTTTTTCATAGAGTGCCTATTATTCAAGATATTTAAAAGTTTTGGGTTAAAAAATCACCCGGTATATCGATTATTTTAGAGCAATTGCACTTCTGTAAACCTGGTATACGCTTCTGACATTACAAGTAAACATATGCATAAACAATAGAAAATGTGGCACAGTAATCCTCGATAAAATATTTTGTTACAGGTAGACAACGACAATCCGCCGGAAATGTGCGACAGCGCCTGCCAAACCCGGGAAAGCCTCTTCACCACTCAAGGGTACAGCTCTGGGAATAGCACCCCAAACCACAGCGTACACACGAACTCCCCCCCAGCCCCGTTCAGCACATTCGGCTACAAGAAAGACAACAAATTCAAAGCGGAAGCGAAGATTGAAATGGTTCCGCAGACTAACATAAGCAAGTACGACAAACGGAGGCCGTACAGCGTTCAAACAACTAAATCAGCGCCAGACGTGATTGTCACGCACTGACAAATGTTGAGGGCCGAGTGGGAACCCTATAAAAGGAGGCACCCACGGCAATTCTTAAGAACAGCTTCCATGGAAGTGGTCGACGGCAGAAGCTGCTGCGAACTCAATGAAGGGACTCAAACATATGACTCTGATTTTTATACGTAATACGAGTTTAAGATCCTTACTTTGTTACGTCCTAGGCATCGAGCCGCGGGATTTGCGTTTTGTTATGTATTTGACAATCTAAAGTTTGTTGTATTGTAGCACCAATTTAAGGTTCGCTAGATCCTTCTTTGTAATATATTAAACTTGTCTTTGATTGGCTATTCAGTTCACCGGGTGGAAACTCTAACCGAGCTGTTTGATATCACTGTGTTCATATTAACAAAAATACTGCCGCTGTGTTATTTCTCATGAGAAATTTAAGCTAGTTGAATGATAAATTAAAAAATAACTATTTTATGCGTTTTAAAAGTAATTATAAGAACTCAACAGACTCATGAGTATAACGAATTTACTGGTATTGTTTTGTTTGCATTTGCAGGGGATTATGAATAAAGGTTGCCAGGAGTTTATGAATAAAGTTTAAATGACTTGAAGGGAAATTGCTTATGAGTTTATGAATTTAGTTTGTATAAGATTTGGAGAGGATTTTTTGATAACAATTTTAAGAGCATTATGAGGAATTGAAAAGAGTTAAGTATTTTACAATTGTTTATAATCAAGGGTTTACGAGCATTTACAAGTATTTTCGCATAAAGTTTTCTGCAGTATTAAAGAGAGATCCATGATGCTTCTTAAGTTTTAAAAGTATCAAGTATAAGTAAAAAATTTTTTAAGAGATTTTGCAGTTGCATGATTAACAGCTTTCACGTGAGCTTATGAATGAAGTTTGTATAAGGTTTGGAGAGGTTTTTTAATAACGGCATTCTGAGAAATTCAAAAGATCAAGTATTTTACAAGAATGGACAGCCGAGAGTTTATGAACATTTACAAGTATTTTCGTGTACAAGTTTCTAAAGTTTCAAAGAGAGATTCTGTGATGTTTCTTAAAAGTATTTGTAAGTTTTAAAAATGCTATGAGTAAGAATTGTTGGTGTAAAATTTGGATAGGTTCTTTAGATAACAGTTGTAAGAGCATTCTGAGGAATTGACAAGAGCAAGTATTTTACAAGAATTTATAGTCAAGTGTTTACGAGCATTTACAAGTATTTTCGTGTAAAATTTTCTAAAATCTCAAAGAGAAATTCCATAATGTACTTAAGTTTTAAGAATATAAGTAAACATTGTTTTTAAGAGTTATTGTAGTTACGGGATTAAAAGCTTTCAACTGAGTTTATGAATTTAGTTTTAAATTTCAAAGAGACACTTCGTGATGTTTCTTAAAGGTACATTTTAAAAATACTACCTCCCTACTCCTACTGAAAATGTCTCGTCAATATACAATCAGAACTTATACAGTTTTATTACAGTCTGTAATCATTTACGAAGTTTCAGTGAGGAAAGTTGTAGATTTGATAACATTTTTGAAAGCTTTTAATAACAAAAGTGTTTTATTAGTATTTATTATGATTATATTCGCTTTTTTATAAGTTTATATAATAATTGAAAATAAAAATGTACCAAAGATTCCACAAATAATTACATTAAAAACTTTACAAACGTCTAAAAAAAATAAACAAAATACTTAAAATATTTGAAGTATTAATTTCTTGAGATGATTTAAGAATAATTAAAAGAACTCAAATACATATATACACATATAGACGGTTATATGAACTCCCAGAATGTTTTTTGAAAATGATCATTGAAACTCTCACTCTCTCACTCTATCTTATAAATACTTTTGTGTACTGCTTCAGATACACAGATAAAGATTATAAAAACTCACAAAATGTATTTTGGAAATGGTCACTGAAGCTCTGATTTTATTACCATATCATAAATACTCTTGGAAACTGTTTCAGATATACATATAAACGGTTACATAGTCATGAAATTTATTTTGGAAGAGATCGTTGAAACTTGTAGTTATCGATTCTATCTCATAATAGTATATCATGATACAAGTGTATAAATAAGTCTTTAAAGCACGCGCAACGAACGCGACGCGAAGCAGAGATTTGTAGCTCATTTATTTTTTACACGCACAGCATGTTCTAAATTCTCTAAAGCAAATTTTAAATATATTCAACACAAAGTCAAGAAATCAGAAAGCTTGGTTAGAGTTTTGACCCGGTATACGTTAATATGGTGGTGAAAAACTAAAATTTTCGACATTCTCCATGTTTTTGTAAAATATTGAAAATGAAGAGTGGACATTTATTTTGTTTCTAATAAATTATCAGTTATCTTATATTCTTAAGTTGCTGTTTTATTTATCCGAGTCATTATTGGCAGAACAACATAAAAGGGTCAATATTGAATAATTCGGTAAGTTCTACACATATATCATATATATCCTGTTTTTCCTTATTTGCTGGTATCTTATATTAAGAGTAATTTTAATCATATCTCGATGGTACGAGTTTAGTGAGCGAAATGTTCATGAAACGTTGTGTTCAATGTTTTGGTACTTGCCAAAAATTATATTACGACTGTGAATACATCTTTAAATTTGGGGGATATGGGGGTCAAAGTTCAGCAAGCGCAGCAACATAAAATTAGGAGAAAGCCGATTTTCACTGCAGTTTCCTAATAAACGTTTTCGAGCGTAAGATGTATTTCGGGTGAATTTTATAAATTCAAAAGGAAACCCAAACGTCTATCGACTCGATAGAGACTGAGTTTCATTCACTTAGATGTAAATCATCATCCGGAAAAGTCTATATTCAACAATAGTAGATTTCGTTGCATTTCCGAAAAAAGTTTTTCACACTTTTTTAGCATTGTTCCAATAATTACCCCTCTGCCAAATCAACTTTTATTGTGGCTTCTATAATTCGCCCGAAAAGCATCTTTAGGTACGGTGATTTTCCACGGTTTTCTAAGTCAAATTTTGGCATGCTAATTCGACTGCACGACTTTCAATTTATAAAATATTATTAACATGGATCCAGCTTATCGTCAAAAATTGACTGTGTATTTGGATACCCTTTAGCAAAAGGTAGCTACATAGGTACTCGATTACGGTGATATAATAAAAGAATAAAAAGTATTTGTAGAATAAGACATTCAATGAAAATCAAGAAATCTTTTACAAAATACTTTCTGAGAAGGATACAGATGAAGCGGTAAGTAAAAGACTCCCATAAAAAGAGAACATGCTAAACTACTGGAATGTGAACACCTTCCTGCTCCTTTTGTGAGTCAAAATAATAGATTTTTGTTCAGACAGTTTAGCTTGAGACTTCTGAGGTCGAAGATGCTCTTAATTTGTGGATTTGAGAAGGTGCGGGGTTGCACTTGAAGATACAAGCCAAATGCTACGCCCTGTATAGTTTCCTAGAGTTTAGTTCGCACTGATTCTAATTTTAAAAGTTTTTCTTTATCACTGTATTTATAAAATGTGGCCGGGTGGAAACCAACACCCTGTATATTAAGCGTTTGGTGCTTTAAATACTTTAAAGTTCAAATGGAAAGTCAAAAGTCACTGGTTTAATTTTGAGTTTTTGTCAGGTGAAATTACAACACCCTGTATATCGTTTTCTGAAGTAGAATTGTTTTTGAATATCTAGACTGGTTTCTGATTAATTTATTTGGAAATTTTTGTTTTTGTAGACACGTCTTGATCACCCTGTATATGGGTAATTATTGTGTAGCACTTGGTTTTAGGAAAGTTGTAGAAACTAATGACTGATTTGATTTAAACTAATGAAAAAACTTTCAACGATTTATTTTTTAAGAAATTTATTTCGATTTTCTATAATTACTAAAAAGGTAACTGTTTGACAGTAAGAATTTTGGCTTTTGGAAAAATTATTTGAGTTCATAGATTGGTTTAAAAAATCACTTAAAATTAATGCGCGGAGACAGGTTATGTTTGAGAGTCTGAAAAAATTCACTAGATTTGTTGCGCGAAGGCAAATTTAAAAAAGTCTCACTTAAGATTAATGCGCGTTTGGAGTTTTTCCGCGAAAAATAGGAAGCTAACTGGCCGTCGAAAACCGAAAAAAGTTATTTAAGAAATCTCCGGAATTCTGGTATGATTACAATTTTAAACACTATTTAGTTTGAAAGGAAACTATATCACTCGCGATATTCACAACACGGGAATTACTTCCAGAACAGAACTTGCATTCGCTTGCCGCGGGGGGGGGGACTTCTATATGATTAGGAACTGTTGTATTTCTCGCGCCCCGCGAGTCTCGTACAAACGTTTTACCCCCGTTTTAGGTCTGGAAAACGCGCAATATTATGCAATACTGTAATAAACTTGATTTTTTTAAATTAAACCTATATGAACGTGTTGGGCATAAAGAGGGAGGTTTTTGATATAAGATTTATGGTTGGTTGAAAAGTTATTTATAATGTATCGATAATTTTGAGAACATATCGGATTACCTCGTAATACAATGTCTTAAAGTTACACACCTATTATTAAAGTGGATACAATTTGCGTGCCGGTGCCGGCAGGCCGAACGAACCGAACGGAAACTATGTTTTAAAAATTGAGAAGGTTACAGATGTTATATACAGGGAGCGATGAGAAAGTAAGGATCGTAAGAATTTGCTAAGAATTGATAAAGGCTGCGGATATTGTATACGGGGGCGAAGAGAAAGTAAGGATGATAGAAATTAACTAAGAATTGATAAAGGCTACGAATGTCATATACAGGGGCGATGAGAAAGTAAAAATTTTTTGGAGGGAATTAAAAATATTCTGACCGGCTATTTGGAGAATATATTGAAGGTGATCTTTGAGTATACAGGGGCGGTATTTTTAGGTGATTATTTTATAACGTCGGGGCTGAGAAATTTATATTTAAAACTTTTTTTATGAATTTGGTGACGGATTATGATTATATGAAAATTGTCGAGTAACTGTGAATTATTTTAGAATTTGTTTTAGAAAAATGCGGTTTTTGCCAAAATATAATTGAACACTACTTTTTTCATAGTTTGCAGTTTTGGGATTAGATTGAAAAGTGATTTTTAGGATTTTTAAAGTTAAATTTTCATATAGTACTGACGTGAGCAGAAAAAAATAGGACAACTTTTGTCTAATGTAAATCTGTCTCTATTTGAATATGTAATGAGTAGCCGAAATCACTTTTAATTTATTTTTTATTTTAATGCTGTAGTTATTGCTATAGTAAATGATGGATGGTTAATGAGACAAATTGCACTGCGTTATAACATTAACAATTTGATGTGTAACATTTTAAGAAAGTGGAGAATAAACGGTACGATTAGTAGAAATCTTGGGTCGAAAGACAAAGGATATCCTACTTAACAAGAAACTAACTATTAATATTTCGTTATTGCACCATTTCTATTTATAACTTCTATAAGTCTGTTTGGTATAGAATTAAATTACCTTATACAATAATCATTAGTAATAATATTTTCCCATGCATTATTTACTATTTCCAGTAATTCTTCGGCATTCCGTGGTCTCACATTTCGTTTTTGGATACTTCTTACGAGTCGTCCCCGTACTTCTTCCACAGGGTTAAGATCTGGACTATAACTGGGCTAGTTAAGAACATTGATATTGTTATCTTGAAACCAGTTAGTTACGGTATGAGCAGTATGAACGGAAATGAAATGTTGAAATACATTATTAGGAAATAATTGTGACTCAGAAGGGAGTATAATATTGTCTAAAATTCCAATATACGTTTCACTATTAAATCGTTCCTCAATATGCCACAAAACACCAAGACCACGTGTCGATATCCAAGCCCACATATTGACGGAAAATCTACCACTTTTATCATTGTTAGATATATATTTCTCATCGAATCGAGTATTCGGGGAGCGGTAAACACGAATACGACCGCTGTGTGTTGACTGGAAAGTTTTTCGTCTGTAAAGATTACATTGTTCCAAAAATTTACATCATGCGCTAAAAATTCAAGCGCAAATCCTACTCGAGCTTCTTTACGTTCAGCTTTAAGTAAGTATTTCTGTGCTGTTGCATGACAGCGTAGCTCCGATTCCCTTACTCGCCGACCAGTACTACTCGATCCAGGAAAATTCGTTTCTTCAGCAGCCTGAATAACTGAGTAAAATAGATTTTCTACTAAAGCATTTACCAATTGCAAATCTTGTTATTGAGTTGATATCCTTCGTCGCCCTGATCCAGGATTTCTGCTAGTCGTACCGTTTATTCTCCGCTTTCTTAAAATGTTACACACCGTATTTTTATCAATATTATAACGCAGTGCAATTTGTCTCATTGACCATCCATCTTCTGCTATAGCAATAACTCCAGATTTAACTAAATCGCTTATTTGAGGCATATTAGTTTTTTGCACAATTGCAATAAATTATGACAACTAACTGACAATGTCACAAAAATTAAAGTTAGATGTACACAACTAGATTTTAGCAAAATACCGTTATAAGATTTGTCCTGTTTTTTTTTGCTCACGACCGTACGTGAGAGACCGTACTATAACAAATGACATCTGGTCTAAACCTATCAATCATAAAGATGACGAATACTGGATACCAGATGAGGAAACGCTATGTAGAAATATATCTTTGCAATTTGGCCTCATGGTGTCGATTTACTAGATAGTTTTTTGGAAAATATAAATAGTAAGGAACCGTCTATTAAATTCACATTAGAAGTAGAAAGTAGAAATGAACTACCGTTTTTAGATGTTTTAATTAGAAGGGTAAATAATACAATTGAAACAAGCGTTTATAGAAAACCAACACATACTAATAGATATCTAAATTTTAACTCAAATCAGTCAATAAACGTTAAAAGGGGTGTTTTAAAATGTGTATACGATAGGGCCAAAATAATTTCATCTAATAATGAAATATTAAATAACGAGAAAAAATTTATCAAAGAGGTTCTAATACAAAATCAATATCCTGAAGCCTTTGTTGATAGAGTTTTCATAAATGTTGAAAATAGGGACAATCAGGTACGACAAAAAACTGAACGTCATTATACAGCAATAATTCCTTATGTATACGGACTATCGGTGAAGCTACGCCGTATAGGCGACAAATTTGATGTTAGGACGATATTTCAAACGAGGAACACTTTAAGATCTATTTTAACAAAAACAAAACCGATGAACAGGGAGCAGTATTCAAAAAACTGTATTTATAACATTCCGTGCGAATGTGATAAATGTTATGTGGGTGAGTTGTCCAGACCTTTCAGTGTGAGGTTGGATGAGCACAAGAATTACATTAGAAAGAATGAAATTCAGAAACCAAAGATTTGTGAACATGCTTGGGATACAAAAAAAAGAAAAACCAGATACCAAAAAAAGAAAAATTAAAGAATCAGCAACAATCTTATTAAATGAAGATAAGTGCGTATCGAATTGTTCTGTAGATATTTGTACAACCTGGCTACCAATGTTAAAAGAAGAACTTAACAAACTCAACATTATCTAAAAGAAAATATCATCAGTTCTGTGTTCTGTGTAAGTAGTAAGTATCTATGGAAATAACATAAACAGAATCTTAAAGCTGTGCATTTGACATACACAGCAAAATAAGAGTTCTTCCAAAAAAAGCTTTGAAAACGGAAAGAGACTACTTTCCGAAACGTCAGCAAAATACATTATTTCTGTGTTTATTCCGATTTATATTATTTGCAAAACATAACCTCTGACTATTCCTTTGACGTAAACGGCACGGGCGCAGAGGCTTCTTTCCAATAATTCTATTGTTTTGTAGATTCGGTGATTTGTTTTTGAAGAGGATAATAATACATGTGGTAGAAAACCCAAATAATAGGAAAGAATATTCGTAGAATACCACAAATAACTTTCAGACAATATTAGAGACTGTTTTCTAAACGTCATAAACTTACATTTGGAGGCATTAAGGTACAACCAATTACTCATACACCAATTATGAGCTCTGTTAATATCATTTTACAGAAAACATGCAATCATCAAAACAGGTTACTCTCACTCTTAAATTCTTTTCACGCTGCCGAAAATGAATATAAGTTTGTTTAATACACTTTCACACTGTCCTTTCTTATAGAAAATTATTAAAAAAGAAAAACAAAGCAACAATTAATTAACTGTACCTACTGATGTATAAATGATAATTACATACTGATTAATTTATACAAAGACTAAGTAAAAGTGTGAAGTTTCAATACATATGTTTATGATGTAGAGTTTACTTAAATTTTCTTAAATTTAATCTTCGATATGAAAGTTTACGGCCACTTCTAAGTCCCGGAACACTCAGTGCCGTATAAGCTCACTCGTTCCGTTCCTTTCTGATTTTATCACTGGAACATAAAGACCAGAAATAAAACTACCAGCGGAACATAATATATGCAGTCAGTCTGCACTAACGAAAAACAAGATTTATTGTTTGCACATTCTGAAAAAGCACAGCGGGATTCCGTATTCCGCATATTTCATGTGGTTGTGGAAATATATTAATACTTATAAAAATAAAACACGGTCTAGTACTTATGAAAATGTAGAAGCTTTGTAATCCATAGAAAATTAATCTGTTGATTCCAATTACCAGTAAGGCAATATTGACTCTATACATTTTCCGCGAACACATTATTGGGAAACTGCTTTTATACAATTTTTTTATCGGATATAAGATTCTCAGAAAGGAAGGACGAGGGAAAAGAGCAGAAATTCTATTGAGAGCTCCCCTCGCAACATATTTCCTGTTCGAAAAGAAACTTTCGTTTGTTGCAAACATATTATTTGCTCGACTTTCAATCTATAAATTGGATTGGAAGTATATTAATTTAAAGGAGGAATTTATATAGTGATTGGGTAAGAGATGTAGTTACTTAAGATATAATAATTCAATTTACTTATCTCTGCCTCAAATAAAATTTTATGTTAAATCGAACGACGAATGGTAATACAGGGGCGAGCGTAGGTGCGTCTTTACTATGTACATACTTCGATATGCGATGTAAAGCAACGTTAGGCGTGGTTAGTAGTTGGATTGGTGACCGTTCCAAGTGTTGTAGGGTATGTCCCCTACAAGTCAAAATACAAAAACAAAAAATTCTAAAAACAATCAAAAAATTCAATAATCTCATGCCACTTGGCAAACTAGATAAAAAAAGTCCATCAGACACCGTTAGCACCAAAAAACCACATTTCGATTCAAAAATATCTGAGAAAATAAGCCGATTATCGATAATTCACAATTAGCCTAAATTCATCCAAACCTAAAGCCAAACATTCATTTACACTTATCCGTAACCAATTCATCACAAAAAACGCCACTTAAAAATACAGCCCCCGTATATTCATCAAACTAGCCAAATTCCCCATTCGAATCCAAGTTCTCATAATTTTAATTCAACACGTCTCCATTTTATAAGCAATTTCCCATTTTAAAATATTCGAACTTCTTGACCACCCCTCGTATACGTAACCCCATTAAAATTAACCGTCGAGTCCATTTCCCCACGTTCTTAAAACATTTTCATAAAATTTCTATTCGTACTTTTCGTTCAACCCCTGTATACGTCAAATCACGTTCAGTGCCTCGAGTCTCAAAAGTCCCCCATATCTTTTCACCGAATTTTCCAATCAAATTGCTATTATACTCTTTCCCCATTTTTCGATTACCCCTGTATAATAGCAGACACCCATACTATATCTCCATTCAGCTCGATTCATACCCGTATTGTACCTTGTTAATATCTTATCTTTTTATCTAACGCACTAACTGGAAACCTATTAACGGAGTTACAGATTGTTAACCGCAGACCTTTGTAATACATTACGGGGTCGAGCCCGATTTTGCCCATAAAACTTCTAATAACTTCCAAATAAAAATAGATTCAGCTTTCGTTCAAATTTTAATCAATTCCCCTTAGCATCGCCGATCTGCCCATATAAAAATTATTTCCAAATTCCAAAATTTTTAAGTATTGCGCAACATGATGCAATCGATGACTCATCCTTGCCCGCACTGAGCGATTCCAAGCCTTTCCAGCTCTCCGCGAGACTCGACTGGGCGAGAAAAACGAAACTTTTCCAATTTAGTATAAATACCGGTGCATCGCAAGCCGTAGACAAGTTCAGTTTTGGCAGTGATTCAAGTGTAAAGTTCGCGCAGTGTTTTAGTGGAAATTAAGTTTCAAAGTTAGCTTTGTGTAATAGCTGTTGACGCTGGGTCCGGTTCCTATTTAATTTCATATTGTAGATACCCGCTCGGCTAGGTTTTCTTACTCCCTATTCCTTGCAATTTTATCGTGACGAGCTGTTCCATTCTAGCTTCCCAGGCCGAAACCTGGTTAAAAAGAGTTAGTTTTTAAGTATCGCCTTTAGTGCTCCTAATTTTAAGTTATTTAAATTTCTATTCCCGTCCAAAGCGACAATCCAATTTCTGACCGACCAAGCTACGTTAAAAGGACATTCTTCAGGACATTTTCCCAGATTTATTAATTTTTTAAAATACATTTTCATGATAACTACTGACAGAATTTATGTGTCGAATAGTTTCTACGTTTTAAAAGAAACTTGTAAAATAAATTAACCTATTCAAACTCTGTTCATTATCTCTTCAATAAATATTTTGTATTCTCTTTTAATTCATCGTATCATTATTTTTTCTTGAATAAAAAAAAAAACCTTCTACAACTAGGGTGTAGCCGTTGACCCTACAATAGCTATTATAATAATAAAATAAGTGCAAAATTAAATAAACTGATAGCAGCCAGTGCCAACTACAATATACAGGGTGTAGCATTCAACCCGCAACAGCACTTACTAAACCAACCCTGAGACTCAACCCATCTAAAATAAGTGCACGGAAGCCTCTGGGGTCTCAGCTCTCAACCCCCCACTACCATTATATTTTTTTTTTAACGAACCAAAGGCTTTTCCCGTGTTCACAAGGAAGACCACGTCCTCGCCTCACCCATCTTCCAGCGGCTTGTATATCAGTGTATACGCGGAAGCTATACAACCTTAGGCGAGGGTTGTATAGGAGATATACCATCCTTCGGAGGGGATGTAAAGCCGTCGGTCCCTTGTCTATTAAATGTTAGGCAAGTAAAAGATCCCTACTCTTCTTAAGGGAAGAGGTTCGGCAAAATTCCTGGTTGGGGGTAGCTCGTCTACAGGCGTCGGTGTTAGGCCTCAGTAGCGGAAATAGGCCGACGTTAAATAAATGTATAAAAAAAAAAATGATAATACACTTTGATATTATTGCCTTAATTTTGTCAGGATTTTTCACTGAGTTTGTGTTATTTGCAAAGAATATGTTAAAGAACTTCATATACAGGGTGTTTTATTTGTATAAAAGCTATCTGAAAAATCCTTGGTCCAAAGTATAAAGATTTAACCGAACACACTTGGACAAAATATTCCTCCTTACTGAGATACAGGATGTTACATATTATCAAAAATGTAGTTAAATTTATTAAATACATTACAGAAATTTATTAATATAGAGTGACCCATTTAAAAGCGGGGCACTTTTCTAAAATTTTTATTTGTAGACCGATTTAATGATTTTTTTTTAAATTATAGGGCTTCAATAACTCTACTGTGGCGCGAAATTTCAGGTCGAAATTAAAAATTTTAAGGCCTATTTCGATTTTTTTCAAGACCAAAAATTCAAAAAAAGTGTTTTTAATCTCAAGTCTGACTACGCCACTGGATTTAGAATATCTTCAAACGCGTATGTCCGAAATTTTACAAAAATATATTGGGTTCTAACAGAAATATAGCATAATTAAAATTTATAGTGTGTTCTCGAAATATTTCGAATATTCGTCATGTAATTCACAATTGTTTAAATAATATTGTTTACAATGCTCGTTTAGATCGTTATCGTATTCTGTGACTTAAGCAGGGCGTTCGATTGCGTTAATCATAACAAAATGTTGTCTATATTGGAATATTGTGGTGTACGAGGTGTTTCCTTGAGTTGGATTTCCTCTTTCCTGACAAATCGCTATCAATATGTTTCACTTAAATATCATAATAATAATATTATCACAAACGTGAGAGGCACGTGAAATAAATAGTTTTATAACTAAAATTTGCAAAAATTCTATTGAGCCTAGGTGGTCTGGGTGAAAATAAGTAATCGGGTATGAAATAACAAAATTTTTAATCAATCACAGTAGGCTTGTTCAAAGAATAAAAGTGACAGATAATTTAAACCATTTAGGCCTAAGCAACCAGTTACTTTGATCAAGAAAATCATCAACATTTTATACTTAATAAAAATTGGAAAAGAGAACAAACTAAAATCTAACTAAATAAAATATTTTCCATTCAATTAACAATAAATAACAAAACAATAACTAAATGTGTTTAAAAATAAAACGTAATTGACACTAAAGTAAATTTTCAAAATGTCCCCCCCCACATTCTGTGCATTTTCTTGTGCGTTTAGAAAGGTCACCAATTGCTCGACGTATCATTTCTGGATTATTCCGTATTTCGTCGCAGGTTGTAACGATGCGCTGGATTAAATGTTGTCTACTTTCAATTTCAATGCTATAAACCTCGTTTTTTTAAGTGACCCCATAAAAAGTAATCACAAGGGTTACAATCAGGAGATCTTGGTGGCCATTCATGTGGACCCCCGCGTCCAATCCATCTATTAGGATACACATTGTTTAAGTGTTCTCTTACTTGAAGGTTAAAATGTGGTGGGGCCCCATCATGCTGAAACAACATGCCTCTTATACCGATATTTTCTAACATATTCGGTAAAATGTTTTGAAGAAAATCAAAGTAAATTTCACCATTCAATCTTTCTTCAAAAAAATGTGGCCCTATCAAATGTCTATTCACAAGTCCGACCCAAACATTTACAGAAAACCTGTGTTGCGAACGGCGTTGGCGTACCGCATGTGGGTTTTCCTGTGCCCATTTATGATTATTTCGTGAATTGTTTACTCCATCCCTTGTAAATTGTGCCTCATCCGTAAATAAGGTTCTGTAAATGACTGGGCGATGGTTAGACAACCAATGACAAAATGCCAAGCGGGGGATATCGTCGCCTTGTTGAAGACGCTGTACCTGCTGGATATGATATGGATGGTAACGTTCTCTTTTTAGGGTTCTCCATACTCGCCAATGAGGAATACCAGTTGCCAAACTGATTCGTCTAGTGCTCATATTTGGGTTTTCTTGAACTACGTTTATAATATTGTTTTGTTCCTGCACACCTTGTTATAAAACACGCTCCACAACCCGTACACCGTACTAAAGGTTTTATGATTAGGGCAGGACCAGGAAAACGCAACCGATATTCTCTTTCCGTCGACCTACCATTTCCATTACAGAAACCATAGATGAATATTATGTCAGCATATTCCATGTTTGTAAATTTTACTGGCATAGTTAAAATATTTTCACAAGTTTTCACTAACTAAATGCGGATTATTGACACATTAAATTACTAACAAACAATTATTCAACTGTTTAGGAGATTTCTTTTTATTATCTGTCACTTTGAACAAGCCTACTGTGATTGATTAAAAATTTTGTTATTTCATACCCGATTACTTATTAGGACCACAGTTTTTTTACCAAAATGGACCTTTAAAACGTGCCGGAATTAGGATTCACCCAGACCACCTAGGCTCAATAGAATTTTTGCAAATTTTAGTTATAAAACTATTTATTTCACGTGCCTCTCATTTAATAGGGTTCTGTAATCCATTTTCTTGCACATTTAACAACGTATTTAAATAACCACGAAGGTGTAACAAAAAAATGAAATAGGCCATTTTGTTTGTTTTTTCTTGCTCTTTTCGAATATCGTATCGAAATTTCAAAAAAAATATATACAGGGTGATGTTTTATTGATGCAAAGAAGAAACATAAATTATAGTGAGTCCGGACCTGGAAATATTTTTTTTTATACATGTACCTCTTGGGGCTCGTTAGTACATTAGCCGTACCAAATATGAATCCGTTATTTCATTCCCTGTCAAAGTTATGACAAAAAACAGGTTTGGCCAAAAATTATTTAACACCCTGTAACTTCGTAATGAAGGCCCAATGAGACACTTCTATGGGAGGTTCCGGTTACCACTGATGTTCTCTACCTCCTATTAAGCTATGTCCCTCTCATGATGCAACACCCTGTATAGATGAATGCTTAAGCTGAAAATCTCACTGTTCACACTTGATTTCTAAACTAAATTCCATTATATATATGCCCAGAAATTTGAGACTTGTTTTGCATGAACATCAACTAATAAGTGTATATTACTCCCAGGTCGAATCAAGGTTACGATACGGTGTCTGTTTGTGGGGCAGCTCTACTATGGCTAAAGACGTTTTTAGGGCACAAAAATGTATTTTACGTTGTATTGGAAATATCCCCCAAACCCATACATGTAAAAACTTATTCGGCGGGTATAAAATATTGACTCTTACCTGTTTATATATTTTAGAAATATCAATTTATGTATTTTCTAATAAAAACAATTTTAAGCTAATTAAAGACATTCATAATGTTAACACACGACAAAAAAATTTATTACATATACCATTCGCAAAATATACAATTGCCAAAAACTCACCGTCTCACGTTGGTACCCGAATTTTCAACCATTTACCCGACTATATAAAGTCTAGTGAAAATATTAGTTATTTAAATCTAAACTTAAATTGTTTTTGTTGGAGCAATGTTTTTATACAATATCAGATTTTTATCTGTTTACACCTGACTAAATTACCTGATGTTATTTTGTCTGTTTTTACATAATTAATTGATTTTACAATATCAATTTTCTTTTTTTAATTTGTAATTACCTATTGACTATTCCTATACAATTGTATATTGTCTTTTAAGGAAAATAAATTATTATTATATTATTATTATTATTATCAGTTGAATTTTAAAAATTATAACCATCAGTTATTCAATATTGGCAATATTTGTTTTCTTTAAACATGTTCCATATTAAGGATAATTATCTTTATTAGCAAGTCTTGCAATTATTTTTATTATCAAAGCTAGTCTTGGAGGATTATATAAATAATTAAAGCCCTCAAAAGCCAAATTATCTACAGAAAATTCTAAGAGCTTAATATTATAAAACAAATAAGCAGTTAATAAAAATGTTAATGAATCTGTGGTTGTGGACTTATTAACTAAATTTAATATAAAAAAGCAATAAATCTGGTTTTCCCAAAAGTTGAAGAAGAGGTCATTAAATACAAAAGATTAACATATATTGTACATATGAAATAGCGTATCATTTAAAGAAAAAACACAATTTAAGAATTGCTTACTAAACGAATAATATTCTTGGAAAATGTATTAAAAATGATAGAGATAAAACACAGAAAAAAATAAGAGTGGAATCTATAAGCTGATATGTGGTATATGCCTTAAAATATACATTGGACAGACAGGGGGGACTTTTAAAACAAGATTGAAAGAACACATACGGAGCTTTAATTTTAATAACCATAGATTCGACATACGCAAACCATTTAATTGAAGAAAACCATAGTTTGATATTATTAGAATATTTAGTAACCTATAAATTAAAACATACAGATGCCATATTAAATGATGAATTAGATTTAAATCGTTCACCACTTCTAAACTTGTTCTGAATTAAAGCCTTCAACTATTATATATTTCTTAGAAGATTACCGGTTTTAGACTATAAATATACTTTTAAATTTCTTTTTAAATTAGGGTCTTAAGCTATTTATATACTTCTTAGATAATTACTTGTTTCAGACTATAAATACCCTGTGCTTTACTAAGTAATTTTAGTATTATACTTAACATCTGAAGAAGCCACAGTATGGCGAAACCATTGTTATGTTTTAAGTTATATATTTATATATCTGTTACATTCCCAACAGGTTAAACAACCCAATTACAGAAGAGTCATAAAACTTTTTAAGACTCTTTGATAATGGTCGCAGGGCCGAAACATCTGTCAGAGAAATCTGAACAAAACTAATGAAACTGTAAACCAAGTGCGTATTGTAACTATTCTTTTGAATATTTATAATTATTCTATTGAATATGTTTCATCAAGAACCTACCGCAGATTTCATCCAATTAATTTTTAATATAAACTGGTGGCCACTCGAACTTACACATAGAGAATTTTAGGCAAAATTTAAAGTTCAATATTTTCAACAGGAATGCAAATTTTTGAACGCGGCTTGCAAATTTTAAGAGCTAGTTTTTTTTCGGATTAAGCTGCATGACGTATATTTATCGTAGGAACATAAGTTTATTATATACGGGGTGATCAATGAAGTCATGCAAAAAATCAAAAAGTTTGTATGAGTGAAATTTTTGGTCGTTGCAATATGGTTCGTTACTAAGGTAACATCAATATCTCTAGACGGTTTTGTCAGTTTTTGGATTAAGGCCCTTAGGCCTTGTACACACTACTCAACATAAAATTTAGATACCGAAATTTTTAAAATGCTATAACTTGACATTGGATTGACGGTTCTTGATGATTTTTGCGATTTCACGTAGATTTTCTATGGTTTAAGCATTTTATTTGAGGGTTGAAATTTACACATTATGCCAGGTCGATAATAAACAAAAACGTAGGGTACGACGCGCTCTAAGGTTTGGCATTATTTAAGTTTTTGTAAAAATAAATTCTCACCTCAAGTTGTTTTTATTTAATGTTCCTCTCACTGTTCTGTCCGAAACTCACACCCCAGTTTGTTGTCTTAAAGAGTCATTCAGTTTTACAGAGTTCTTTGTCCACCCCCAAGCCCATAATTATGATCGGGTGTAATTTCTACGCGACGCGTCAATTTCAAAGTAGGCATTGGAAAAACAAATTTGTTGCTATGCAATTAAAAACTGTTTACATTATTTTAGAAATAATCTGACACATTTCAATGTTATAATTTTGTAAAGTTTAATTAATATGAGGCGTTTAACCACGGCAGAAAGGGAAAATTGCATTCGACTTCTCAACGAAGGAATGTCAAAACAGCAAATTGCGCACATTTACAATGTCAGCCGAAAGACAATTTATAATTTGATCCGCCGCGTCGAAACTACTGGTGATCATATTTATGGGCATGGGGGTGGACATACAAAAAAAATAAACGAAAGAACCGAAAGAATTTTAATGAGAGAAACTATGCGGAATAGAACAAAGAACTCTAGAAAACTAAATGACTCTTTAAGACAACAAACTGGGGTGAGAGTTTCGGACAGAACAGTGAGAAGAACATTAAATAAAAACAACTTGAGGTGAGATTTTTTTTTTAAAAAACATAACATAATGCCAAACATTTTAAATTATAGAGCCCGTCGCAGAGCAAAATGTGTGCGGTTATTACAACACCATAGAGCGAATAGGCGGGCATGGGCAAATCGGCATGCGAATTGGGGTAATGCAGAGTGGAGCCATTGTTTATTTACTGACGAAACAAGATTTAATTTGTTTCACTCCGATGGCCGAATTTTAGTTTTGGTGGCGGAGGTGTTACAGTGTGGGGAGGTATCATAAGAAATGGTAAAACCGAGCTATTCATTACCAACCAAACCATTAATGCTACTGTTTATCAGGAGGAAATTTTGGAACCTATTGTTGTTCCTTTTGCTCGACATTACGGCCCAGAACTTCTATTGGTGGATGACAACGCTCGACCTCACAGAGCGCGAAGGATCACAGAGTTTTTGCAGGCACAAAACATCAATAGGATGGACTGGCCTGCAAAGTCTCCAGATGTTAATGTCATCGAACACGTTTGGTCTTATTTAAAACTTAAAGTAAGATCTCTTGATGTACCCCCTGAAACCTTAGAAACGCTCAGTGAGGCCATTCGTGAAGAATGGGAGAATATTCCACAAGATTTTATAAATAATCTTGTGGATACTCTACCAAATCGATGTCGGGAAATAATATTACGAGCAGGAGGACCAACAAAATATTAGCTTCTCTTTTTTTTAATTAATGTACCTAATTTTAATTAGGTAATTTTAATTTAAGTTTAAATTAAATTCATTTTTAGTTTTTTAGTTAAATTTTTTTTTAATTATTAAAAATTACCAGAATTAGAATTATAAATTTTTAAGAATTGACTTTTGGCCGTTGTTAAGCAATCTTGTACATTGTAGAACATAATGTAATAAACTTGTTCTTGTCGCTACGTTTTTGTTTATTATCGACCCGGTATAATGTGTAAATTTCAACCCTCAAATAAAATGCTTAGACCATAGAAAATCTACGTGAAATAAGGATTCCAAATCCGCAAAAATCACCAAGAACCGTCAATCCAATGTCAAGTTATAGCATTTTAAAAATATCGGTATCCAAATTTTATGTTGAGTAGTGTGTACAAGGCCTAAGGGCCTTAATCCAAAAACTGACAAAACCGTCTAGAGATATTGATGTTACCTTAGTAACGAACCATATTGCAACGACCAAAAAAAATTTTTGCGGAAATTTCACTCATACAAACTTTTTGATTTTTTGCATGACTTCATTGATCACCTCGTATATAATAAACTTATGGTCCTACGATAAATATACGTCATGCAGCTTAATCCGAAAAAAACTAGCTCTTCAAATTTGTAAGCCGCGTTCAAAAATTTGCATTCCTGTTGAAAATATTGAACTTTAAATTTTGCCTAAAATTCTCTATGTGTAAGTTCGAGTGGCCAGCAGTTTGGTTGAAATGTGCTTTTAGAGGGCGGAATATTAAAACATAATATTTTTAGTCGCAAACTCCTCTATAAAATCCTTATTTTACTATAAGGAACGTAACCAGACTGCGACCAACAGCTACTCTTCGGGCTATGTGCCCCGCCGAGCGCTGAATTACAAGTTACAAGTCTGGCGCGTTAAGTGTAATAATTGCATATTACCATCAAAACGCTAATGCTTCGATTGCAACAAACACCAGCCTAAAGACTGATCCTACTTAAAGGAGCTCTCGTGCCAGTCGCCACACACCACTTGCAGACTGTAGTTTCGAGCTGTTGGCTCTCGTCGGTGCAAGGTAGGCTTGCATTGCAAAGAGATATGCACTTCCAACAAGATGGCTGCTCAGTACATAATGCCTTGATTGTGAGAGAATCGTTTAATCGAAATTTTCCTCGAAAATGAATAGGACGTAATAGTGCACTTTGCGAATTTCCACCCAGATCCCTGGATATTACTCCCCTGGATTTTTATTTGGGGTGCACTTAAAGAAAAAGTTTATAAAAGCAAACCACGCACACGACAAGTATTGTGTAACAGAATTTTGGAAGTTTGTCGATCAACATCTCCTGAAGAATTAAGAAAAGTATCGAATCATAATAAAAAAAGAACTTTAAAATGCATTGAAATTAAAGGCGACCTATTGGAAAAATATTTCAGATAATTATTATTGTTAGCATTGTTAATATTGTGTTCGATTTTCTTTGAATTAAATAAATTATCGACATTAGGTCAACTGGTTTATTAAATTAAAAATTTCCAACTATTTTCTGGAATTCATAGCAATCTGGATGCTCTAATATTTCAAATGAAAGTTCACATTTGAACTTACTTAATTTTTCTGAACGACTTTTCCAAATACAGTTTTCCTCTTCTCAATCGCTAATGTTTCTTTTGCAAAATTCCCATTTTAAAAACAGTTGGCTTTGAAATAGAAATTGAGTAACAGTTCTACCATCCAAAGGTAGATTATTATGGGTATTATGTGCTGTAAAAAATATATACAAATCCAAGTACAAATAGCCAAGTTTTAGGGGTGGCTTAGCACTATGTTACATTTAAAAAAAATATGTCTCTGAACCTCGTTTGTTATAGAATTTATTTTTCTGTAGATTTACTACAAACATTGATGTCGAATATTCTAAATCGTAAATTTTGCCTTTAATCTATGAAACCAGAACAAACATTCGTTTGTTTTGTGGGATAAACATAGGAATAAAATATTATTATATTTAAAAACATCAATGCGATAAATAGCTTATATACAAATTTACGCCGTAAAAACAAAGACTTAATCCGCGATTTAATCAAAATACATTTTGTAACATACCGGTGCAGTTTAATTTCAGGCTTGATTGCTGTTTTATGAAAACTGCAATAAAACCAAATAAATCACTATTTGTTAAACAGGAACTAGTGGTACAAATATCCACTCCATCAAACCACGTGTAATCAATAACCCATGCAAAATTGATTGCACGCATATTCTATCATTATTAAATCTACATTTCCTCTCTAATTCCAACTATTTGATACAAATAAGCCTGAACGGTGGTTGATTTGTATTTTATTCTAATCCTGAGATCTTTTCCACCTACAAGGAGTAGATGGGAAAGATCTCTATTTCCTGTAACACAGTTTTCGATTTTATAATTTTCTGTATACAAGTCTTTCATATTTACACTGTCATCAGTATGAGTTTCTGACAAGCACAATGCTATTGGATTCCAATTTTCTACCAAAATACAACTTTCTCCTTTATTATTTAAAAAACCCTGACAATTGAACATTTATCCAATAAAGATGTCATTTAAAAAAAAATCCAAACAGGATGTTTTTTACAGGGTTGCTTGGGGACTGCCTCCTCCTGTATATGCTGTATACTTCGTTTCATCGTTTTGTCTTGCAACATGTCAAAGAGGTCGATTTCAATTATTTGCAGCGTGTTTAGGATTCAAATTGATTTTTAATTTTTCTATTATTGATAGTAATCTTTTTTTTTATTAGCCGTTACTCGAGTCCGAGTATAAAAATGTTACAGTCGATAGATTGTGTACAATAAAAAACAAGTAAAAGGTGTAGTCTATTGTAATTCCCATTCATCTACGGTGCACACGACTATGGCTGTAGAGGCCAATTCGGGAGAGCACATGTCGACCGCAGTCAGGACAAACATAGACCTGGTTAGGTCTTGGATTCGGCCTTCTTGCAGCAACATTTCCTTGATAGCTGGCCACAACCCCTCGCCATTCGGTTCTGTCCGCTGCAAGTTGTTCCCATTGCTCGTCTGCAATACCGCACGATTTTAGATTTTCATGGAGAGCGTCTTTGAACCTCTTTCGTTGACCGCCACGCCTTCTTCTACCGCTTATCAATTCACCATAAAGTGTACATTTAGGAAGGCGGTTATCATGCATACGATGAACGTGACCTGCCCATCTTAGGCGTGCTCTTGAAATAAGCACCTCAATTGGAAGGCTGTTTGCTCTCCTGAGTACTTCCACGTTTGATATGTGATGGAACCAACGGATTTTCGCCATACTTCTGAGGTGTCTTTGCTGAAAACGTTCTAATTCTTTCACATGACGACGGTAAGTGACCCAGCTTTCACATCCATATAGCAGTGTTGGAATGACAACTGCTCTGTAGACAGCCATTTTCGTTGACAAAGCAAGGTCGTGGTTGTCAAATACTCTCTCTCTAAGTCCCTAGAGTGCTCTAGATGCAGCGTTAATTCTATTGCGAATCTCGCTGTCCATGTTTGCCTTGTCATTAACAACGTTGCCTAAGTAATTGAACTGATCCACCACTTCAAGAGAATTTCCGTTAAGTGTAATGTCTATTTGGTTCACTTGATGAGGAGTTGACATAATCTTAGTCTTTCCAATGTTGATTTTAAGTCCCAAGGAATCATAGCTCTGGGCATACACATCTAAAAGTTCTTGAAGCTCTTCTGGCGTAGAGGCTAAAAGTGCACAGTTATCCGCATACTGGAGATCACAAATGAATCGTGTGCGTGTCTTCGTGAAAGCTCTAAAGCGCCCTATGTTAAAGAGACCGCCAACAAAACGGTATCTGAGACCTATTCCTCTGACTGTCAGTTTGTTGTCAACAATAATTGTTAGAGCAGTGGTAAACAAATTAAAAAGTAGGGGTGCCAGGACACATCCCTGCCTAACTCCAGTGAGGGTTTGGAAAGTTTCGGTTGCCTCATTATTATACATAACCTGGGCGTTGTTATTTGTATGTAGACTGCGACATACTTCCACAATAAAGTAGTAATATAGTAGTAGTAGTAATCATTAGAAACATAAAAAAGGTTTTTCGGTTGAAGGGTTTTAGAAACTTGGCAAGAGAGAGAAACTTTTCTCTAAAACCTATAGGAAAGGAGTTATATGCCAAAAATTTTGGGTACCACTTCTTCAAGATGGCGATGCGAGTGGCGGTCGCTGGAAGTCGCAAACTTATTGTCATATTTAGGCCCACCAAATTACAATCTTGCCAAGTTTCAAAACTCCTCAATCTTTTACACTAAAAAGTAAAATGAAGTATTAATTTTAAATTGAGTTGTTTTTATTAATGGCTAATTTTTTATTAAAAAATTAAACACACGGTTCTTGAGGAAATACGGAAATTTTATTTTTTAAATATTACATCAGTCAAATGACCTCCTCCTAGCTGTTGATACTCTTGAAGCCTAGCACAAAAGTTTTTCATCACCGGCTCAACATTTTAATCGGAATTGCGTTAATCTGTGTCCGAACATTTCATTTAGTTATTCCAAAGTTTGCGGTCGATTAGAAATTAGATCCGGTAACCGTGCCGGCCAGTTGATGTGATGTTCCCAAATTTTGAAGTGACCAAAAAAAAAACCGCTCCGAAATAATGAGACCACCCCTATACACCGAAGGGGTTGGACTGTGATCTTTTGGTTGGAAACTCAAGAGACAGTTCTCGATCAACCCTGCAAAAACGAGCCATTCAGCCTTTTGTTTGTATATTTCCTGAACCATAATAAATGAATATGGTGAATGTTTTCGCATATAATGGGCGCTGGACCGTCAAAAATCAAAGTTACCAAGAAATTTTATTAGGGAAAATTATAGAGAATATTACTATGTACAAGGTGGAAAAGAAAATTAAAAAAATAATAAGAAGAAACCACCCCTATTGCAACACCCTACAAAGGGTGTGGACTGTGACTTTTTGTTGGATACTCGGAAGACACCCTTCCATCGACCATGAAAAAATCAGCTTGACGGGACAAATTTGTGAGCACCCCTATAGGCCCTATAGAGTAGGTCGAACATACTGTACTAAATTTATATTAATAATAAGATATTAAAATGAAATAGTTTAAATACATTTTAATTATACTTTTATTTACCATCAGTTTATGGTAAATCTATTACAATTCAAGTTTAAACGTGACGGGGGTTTTTTCATGTTATTCTGATTATTAATAGCAAGCATGCAGCTTAATATTCCTCTTGTTCGTCATCGTCTTCCTCTTCTAGTCGCTCAACTTGAATTTCCAATTCATTATCATCATCCTCGTTGTCTGTTATATTCGTCTCTAAAGCTTCAAGGACGCCAAGTATATATTCACTTTCTTCATGGATATGATGAAGCGTTGAAGCATGCTTGTAAGTTACACTGACCACAAACTGAGGAGCATTTTTTTTATACATTTATTTAACGTCGGCCTATTTCCGCCACTGAGACCTAACACCGACGCCTGTAGACGAGCTACCCCCAACCAGGAATTTTGCCGAACCTCTTACCTTAAGAAGAGTAGGGATCTTTTACTTGTCTAACATTTAATAGACAAGGGACCGACGGCTTTGCATCCCCTCTGAAGGATGGTATATCCCCTATACAACCCTCGCCTAAGGTTGTATAGCTTCCGCGCATACACTGATATACAAGCCGCTGGAAGATGTGTGAGGCGAGGACGCGGTCTTCATTGTGAACACGAGCTGGACCTCCGCGATTGAAAAAATGATATATTTTTGGCTGGGGAGCTTTAGGTAAGACCCTGGAGGCCTGCTGTGCACTTTATTTCGTAAGATTATGAGTTGGGGTGGTTTGTCCTTAAACGGCTGGAATGGACCAATAGCTTCGCCCTGTATTTCTTTCAGAGCTAATTTTCACTTCTTTGGGACTTCTCTGAAGTCGTAGAGTCTAATATTACACCCTGTATAGATTTTTTGTAATTAATTTTGTTTTAATTTTGCTGGCAGGGTCAAGGATTGCAGCCTGTATAATAATTTCTTGAAATAACAACACTATATTTTAAACGAGAATTAAACAATATTTATTTAAGCGTAAAACACAGAGTTGATTATTATTTTGTGGAACTAAAATATTTACACGATTTTTATTTATTCAGGTAACTTATCGACACTTGACATTTTTGTATGAGTTGGTTGAGTTCGTTCGTGGTGGATTTAATTAATTTTATGGAAATTACAAATCTGAGAAAATTCACGTAAAACTAGGGCCGCGAAGGCCAATAAAAAAGGAGCACTAGGGCTGAATACTAATACTAAAATATTTTTACTAGGAGTTGCCTAGGAAGAGGGCACGGGCACTAGAATTTATCGCGAACTGGAATTAACTATCACTAGGTGCGCCGGAAACAACTTACCGGGAGCTTGGCACGCTCCAATGACTTCAGAATGCACGCTCCCTTATTTATACTAGTGATGGGACACGACGCTCGCTGCGAGCTGGAAAAGCCGGAAAGGGAGCCAGACTATCATATGGGGCTCGAATGATGAAATATTGTGCAATGTTTGCTAAAAGTTTGAAATTTTGGGTCGAAAATTATACATAAATCGGCTGTGAAAAATGTAATAATTTGGTATGAAAATGCCAACGGAATCTAATTTGGTTTTTGAATTATGAACGATCACTGTCTGAATAACATGATAAATTGAATTGGTCCCGTGAAGTATCGTTGAGAGTCTTACTTCAATCCATATTGATGTTAAGTCATGTTAATCCATACGTGAATGTTATATTATGCCATATTGATGGTAATGTGTTTCGATGTTGAACGGAGCAAAAGTCAATTTTAGGGTAAGGGTATGAAGTTAGCTACAAGTTGCCAGCGTGCAACGGAAACATATAAATTGGACTTATTTTGAGGACGAACATTTTATGGGCTGACTGGAGAGATAAATGAAAGGTGTTTTGATATATTATCGGAAAGTTGAATTTGAAATTGAACTGAAGAGCAAGGGGCTTGTAGAAACTTTTGGGAAGTGAAATAAAATATTCTGATTTGATGTTTGGGGAGTAATTTGAAAGTGATTTGAGATGAGAGGGGCTGTATTTTTTAGGGCGATCTTTTGTAAGTTATTTGCTGTATTTCGATGAATTTTGATATTGTAAAGATTTTATTTATAGATTCGGATTATCGGTGAATTATCGAGGTGGCTGGAATTTTCTCAGAATTATTTAGTGGAAATGGTGGTTTTCGCATTCTGTGAGTGTCTTAATGACTTTTTTTACGGGTTTTGACCAGTTGACCTTTATGATTGAATTAATTGAGAAATTTTAATAATTTTTTGGTGGGCCATTTTCTTTAAATGGAAGATATACTATAACAGTTGGAACGGTCACCCATCCAACTACTAACCGCGCCTTACGTTGCTTTACATCGTATATCGAAGTATGTACATAGTAAAGACGCACCCACGCTCGCCCCCTGAGGAGCATTACAACCCTACTTTTCTACATCCGCCACTCGAACCACAGCCTTCCTTGCAATTTCAGAATATCGTATTGAGCACTTCTTCTGGTGCTGGTAATAATAATGTTGTTGTCGGTTCCAGGGTTTCAGTTTGTGGTTCAATAAAGGCCTTTAATATTGTTGTTATTATTATTATTAGTATTATTATTATTATTATTACATACTGAAAAGGCCTGAAATATATATATATATATATATATATATATATATATATATATATATATATATATATACGTATATATATATATATATATATATATACGTATAGATTTTTCTGATTAGTTTAGATTATTTTTCTGCGTCAAGACTGATGATTTAAGATCCCACAACTATACCAGTTTATTCTTTCCTATTATTTGGGTTTTCACAGAAATAATGTATTTTGCTGACGTTTCGTGTTTATTCCGATTTATATTATTTGCAAAACATAACCTCTGACTTTTCCTTTGGCGTAAACGTCACGAGGCTTTTTTTCAATAATTCTATTATTTTGTAGATTCGGCGATTTGTTTTGAAGAGGATAATAATACATGTGGTAGAAAACCCAAATAATAGGAAAGAATATTCGTAGAATACCACAAATAACTTTCAGACAATATAACAGTTTACTTTACATTTAGCAAACTACTATTTTAGTCTAATTAATTTTAGCGTCTTGCAATTTTTACATCTAACAGAAAGATCTACCTCGTAGGCAACATGTCGAAGCAAATTTACACGCTTTTCTGAGCCTGACTGTGCTCAAAAACCGCGATCCACAAATGTCTCTAGAGTCGCGTTAGTTTGAAATTCCCCAGAGAAAGATCCTCCTCTAAAATCTTAGACATGTTCTGATGCCCGTAACCACCTCCACCAGATGTATGAGGCTGGGAGACGGCCCGGAACACAATTTCGTGTATTTATACACCATTAATATGACTGTCGTGACTGGAGGGTAAAGCAAACAGTGAATAGCAGGATGTATCGGGGTACTCCGAGTGTCGTAAATATATTTTGTTGTCAAGTTCCTATTATATAAACTTGAGTAAGCCTTGTACAGGATGTCTCAATTTTGAGCTTCGGCATTGCAACGTTGGAAGAATGAGGGCCATTTCTAAAATAACGTGAAACATTACTCCGGTAAAATAAACAGTTTTTTGGGAGATTCACCTTCAAATTCACCTCGAAAAAAAAAAGAAATGCATATTTTTCGCGTTTTCTCGAGACGTGTTAACTTTGCCAAAATTATGAAACAGCAATTATTACTAATTTTAAAATACTACATTTTGAGATTTTACTCATTAAGTTTGGTTAGAAAATCAGTGAATTATGAAAAAAAATCGGCAGCTACTGGAAGCGGCTGGAACCTCCCCACTCGGTGGATCTTTGAAGCCGAATAGAACATTAAATTGTGTGACAAAACGGCACTAAACGTAAATCGATCTCATCCAATACCTTTTCAGATCTTCTGGGGTACTAAAAAAACCCACAACTTAATGAATTTTCAACACTCGCCTGCGGTTCATGCTGCAAATTTCATCTATGCGAGTTATTACCTACATTATCGCTCGTTGAATAATATACTATTAGGATATTAACAACTGTAACATCACTTGAACGACTAAGAAAGTCTAGTTATCCTAAATACTACAGATTTGTAAAGCAACAAACTGAAAATTAGTAAAGTGATAATCTATAATAAATTCACCAACGAAAGTACAGAAAGCATATGATATTGATATTGTTACATCTACCTTTAAAGTTTGTGACAATCCACTAAAAGTTACAAATATGCCGAAATCTTATTAACATGACATGACACCAACGTTATCGGACGACAAACGATAACAATAACAATCGTCAAAATTTGCTCATTGCAATCCGATCGCTCGCGGATGTCTTTGTTAAATGAAACATTAGCATTTCAGTAATTTTACTAGATTTTAGAGGAATATTTGTAGTTTCATTCTTCGATTTGTCTGTATATATATTTAAAAACGGCACTAAACGTAATCCGCTCTACTTCTAGGGCAGTGAAGAAACCCTCACACGTGAATTGATACGTGATGTGACGAGTTTCATGACGTAACGGCTACGCGCATCGATCATGTCATGCTTCATATTTGCTTTGTTTTTAATATTTTTCACGGAAACCAAATCGAAAGGGTGGAAATGTGATATATCGTTGAAATCAGAATTTTAACTGCTTTTCAGAATATTTTTAATGTGTATCAGGGTTAAAGGCTACACCCTGCATATATTCTTCTTGGAATAATAACACTTTATTTTTAAAACGAATGAGTAATTTATTTACAATAAGAACAGAGCTCGTAAAACTTAAGGATTAGTAAAATAATTAAAATTCATTGTTGTGAAAAGATAACTTTTCGACAACGGAAATTTTTAGTTAGAAATAAATTTAGTAGTGTAATGAATAATAGACAGAAATAATGTAAATTGGAAAACTGATTCTGAAAAAAAACACTTTAAATAAATGCGCGATGGCAAAATGATTTAGAGCTTTTTTACTTGGCTCTGGCAAGAAAATAATCACAGCGTCGCGTCGCGTAGTTATAAGGAAATTCTTATAGCTTACTAGACTTACTATATTTACTATGAAAGTTTATCTAGGCATAAGGCACTATAGTCTGTTTTTAAACCAGGAGGACTCTTTCGAATTTGCCGCGCTAAATCATACACATGTGATTGGCTGCGCGTTCGCCAGTTTTACACTAGGCCAAATCTTAAATTTTGACATACATGTCAGTTGAATATTTCAACCAAATTTCAAAGTATCTTCATTAATTATTTATCATCACCCATTAAGGAAACAGTTCTGTACAGAACTAATTATATGTTATTTATATTGATTACTTATATATTCTGGAAGTATTTCAATATGGATGTTGTAGCAAATTCAAGTTTAGTGGAAGTTTCACCAGTAAAGAAACGCAAACGATTAGATTTGGGTGCTTTAGCATTAACTGAGAAGCAATGTGTAATAAATATGAATAAACAGATGTTGAGTGGAAAAACAAAGGTCCAAATGTGTGAAATCGCATCTACAATTATGAATGCAGTGGGTGAGATATTCAACAATGTAAGATTTGTAACATACCTATTTTAAACCTTTTTACTGTTAGGAATTGCAAGATCAACTGTATTCCGTACGATAAGGGAATATAGAAAGACTGGAAATATACGCAGGCCAAAAAAACTTGGAGGAAGACCAGGAATTAATTTATTTATTTATATATATAATCACTTAAGCTGCTACAATGCAGATGTGAACGTCAACAAGAAAAATACAGTACATGATAAGTTTTTACCTGAAATACAATAATTGCAACACAAGTTAAAATTCATTATAAGAATAAAAACATTTACCAATTAAAAACTTTTTAAGACTAGATTTGTATTTGATAAGATTATCGATGTTTCTAATCTCATTAGGTAATTTGTTGAAAAGAGTAATACCCGAGTAGTAAGGTGAGTTTTCAAAGATTATGATGCGGTAGAGCCAGTAAGTCGTCATGGCGAGTGTTATAATTATGGAAACTAGCATTTCTTTTAAATAGATGCGTGTTGTTTTAAATATATTTCAACAAGGAGAAAATATATATAGACGGTACTGTTAATATTCCATGATTTTTTAAAGTGTTTTTACAAATTTTACAAGAATTATTACCAGATTTGATGAAACAATGAAAAACTCTATTCGACAAATAATACATAATTTCTTATACAAAAATTAAATGCCTACCCTAAACAAAATTCTACATGCAATAAATAGTCGCCCAGATTTGCAGAAGTTGCAAGCAGTAATCGAACCCTGTGATAATAAATAGTTGTGTATTTAATAGGGAAATTTTGTTTTACTTTCATTTACACACTTATTTTTTTACAGGCATATAATTAAATAATTAAACGCACTTTATATCTCAAAGCTTCCTCAATACATGGCAAAATTGGATGTGGAGAGAAAAATATATATATCATTGACATATCAATTGAAAATAATTAAATTTGTTTTTTTTTTAATATTGTTTAATAAGTTTCATATACC
This sequence comes from Leptura quadrifasciata, assembly GCA_963675555.1. Taxonomy (NCBI): domain Eukaryota; kingdom Metazoa; phylum Arthropoda; class Insecta; order Coleoptera; family Cerambycidae; genus Leptura; species Leptura quadrifasciata. The sequence goes on along the minus strand of OY776674.1, from coordinate 165,470,788 downwards.
AAATCAAATTTCAAATATCTCAAACAATATTCTTTTTTGGAAATTTATTATTAAGAATGTGAGAAATCCCTAGACCCCTTTTTAGTAAGTATATTAGACTGCATACACCTATACTGTAGTCGTGTAAGGTTGGTTGCTTAGAAACCCTAAAATATTCTAGGGTAATTTTCTGGTAACTTTTATAGTGTAAATTGGGATTCTACATTTAGTCCTCCTGGTTTAAAAACAGTCTATAAATCTTTTATAAGATAACCTAACAGGCTTACTAGTAAATTCACTTTTAGAGCTTATCTGGACAGTAGACACTAAAACTTTATGAACCCGAACAGATTTACTAGTATATTGCTAATTATAATTAAAAACACTTTTAATAATCTACTAAAAACTCGCGAATATCTTGTTAACACTTCTTGACTTCTGCGATCACTTAACTTGGGTTCGCTGAGCGGTCTTTTATTTGATTCGTAGCATTTCGTTTATCAGAGGCTTAAGCTCGTACGAACGTTTTACCCCCTTTTTTATGAGGTCTGGAAAGGTCCCCTGTCATTCACTTGGACTCGATTGCGCAACATTGCATCAGACATTATGAAAATGTAACTATTCGGGACAAAAGTTTATATGAAGGAATCGGACGTAAAAAGGAGAATTTTTTAATAAATAATAAACAAAGTTTGAATCGATTTCGATTTGGAAGTTATTTGTAATAACTATCGGAATACATTTATTAAATTTCGAAATGGTCCCGTAATGTATTTCAAAGGTCTCTTAAGCTAATGTTCCTATAGGTCTGCATTAAAACGAAGTGGAAGTAAGTTTTGATGGCAGTGATGCCAGCATTTCGGGAAGTAAGTTTTGATGAATGCGATGCTAGCACCTCTATGGAATATTGGGAATGTGAATGAAGTGTATTTTGATGTGAGAACGTAAAATTGAATTAGGAGTTAAACTGAAGAGAAAAATAATTAATAAAGCATTTGTGGAAGCGAAATGAAATATTCTGTTTGTAACTATTGAGCTGTAAAGTGGTTATTTTGAATATTTAAATGATGTTATCGATTAATTTAGGTTATTGGTGAATTATCGATGTTTCGTGAATTTTTTCAGATTTCTTTTTGAAAAGTTGTTGTTTTTGATTAAATTAAATATCTAGATTACTTTTTCACGGTTTGACTGTTTGAATTGAAAGAATTAATTGTACTATAACAAAGCATATACCCAGTTTTCACAGACAGTTAACATGTGGGCTGGAATTACGGAAGTTATAGTTGATCAAGCGGCTACAGAGATTGCCGGAAGATCGGTAACGTCTGGTATGGTAGGGTGTGTTTTATCCGATATGGGGCATTATGCTGTCTAATCCGTGTTATGTTTCTTGTTAGCGGACTGTCGCCCAGCCTAAAAGAATAGAGTTTTTGTGAGATGTCCCGATCGTAGACCACTATTGAGGTTATGTCGTGGCAAAGTGCGTACAAGTCTCGTGTACCTTCCAGAATTAGAGATGAGGCGCATAAGTTTGTGCTCAAACACTTTTACTGTCCTCAATGCAGTGGCTGCGCCACACCACCGTCGCATATGTGATGGACGGCCTGACCACCATTGTATGCAACAATTTTTTATTTCGTCGGTTAAGTCTGCTACCCCTGACCATGAGTGGATACAGACTTTTGGACAGGGAGTAGACCGTCCGTACTGTCTTATTTATATGAGTGTTAAATGTCAGTCACTGGTCCAGTATGACCCCCAAATACTTCACGCACCCTTTAGTTGTAATTTTGTTTCCCGGATCTAGATTACTGTTAGGATTTTGTTTTCAGAGAAACGGCGCGTAAAGACTATCGCCTTCGACTTTTCAGCATTTACCCTAATCTTCCACTAGTTGTAATACGCCGTGGCAAGGGCCATGTACGCATGTTCGCTGCTTGGGCGTTATGCGAATGCGCGTACATGGCCGTGTCGTCGGCGTACTTAGTCAGCTTCGTATTCGAGAACTCTGGGAAGTCGGAGACATACAGGCTGTATAATTTTGGCGACAAGCCTCTGCGAGCCTCCGGCGTGAAAGTCCCGCCGTGCTAAGAGTTTGTTATTCACTCGAACCTGTAGATATCTGCCCGTCAAGAACGAGTGAATGAGTTTTATAAAGTAATGTTGTAGTCGCGTAGTTTGTAGAGTAACCCCTGGATCCACACGGTACCGAACACCTTCTCAATGTCAATAAGGGGCACCGTAGTGGTGCTCTTCTCGAGGTTGTATTGCACTCTGATGTCGTTAACTACCCTAAGGACTTGTCGCATCGTATCCAAATATATACCGAATGCTATGTAAGTATAGACGACAATAAACATAAAGTCCTAACTTGTTGAAACATTATGAAGGAATATATAGTTTACACTACACTTATGGAAAATTTTTCAGCGCTAGAATTGAATACTCTAACCCTGTCTACTAGTTTATAAATTTTTCTATTAAAAAATAAACATTCGCTTCAATGTGAAGAGGAAGCTGATAAGGGCATTGCTTTCGAATGCAAATTTATACACAGGGATAAAGTGCATATGTGGACGGGAATGACACTGATTTATTGGTCTTGGTAATAGGATTTGAAATAATACGCATTTTACGTGAATTGCTATATCGGAGATTATCTGAAAAAGTATTTGATTTAAACAAAAATAACATAATTCATATTTATAATATCAAAAATATTGTTTCTAATTTATTTCAAGTAGAAAAACAAATAAATTTTTTTAAGAAACTGAGAAATAGCCTAAAATATTAATTTAAAAGGTTCCTTAGAAATGATACATAAGTAATTTCTATATAAGTCAAATACTTACCTAGTGGTTGCTTTATGTTAGAAATAAGGGTATGATCGATTCCTCGTGCAAAATAATGCGAAAAAATCTGGTCTTATTGAGTAGTAGGCATGTTTTATGTATTTATAATAACTCAGTGGCATGGAAATGAAAAATACGACATGTTTTTCAAAACTATTTGAAATATAGGTAGGTATTATCAACCATGAAAAGGGCAGAATGGAACGTAAACCGTATGTCTATCAATAAGATTTAGGTCTGATGTCATTGATGGATAATTTTGTAATCCATCCTTTTGAAGATTATCATTATTTGTGCTAAGTTGGTCATGTTCTTTTATATCTTATAAATTATACTTAAAAATATGCGCTTAGACAGTATAATATAGACAATATAATTTTTCCAATTCTATTAATTGAGCAATAAACACTGATAATATACAATACATTTAATGAAAAGTTAAGCAGTAAAACTAGCATTCTTCTCAAAAGGTAGTATATCGACAGTGTTGCTTTTCAACACTTTCTGAGCAAAAAAATACAAAATATATGTACATACACATACACGTTTAAGCATACTGGGTGACACAAAATGGTGGCTCACCCTCTATAACTTTTTTATTTATGTATACCGGATGTAACAGGATCATGGTATACCCCCTTTTATCCTTTAGTTTTGAAGATAATTTATTGAAATTTAGGATATACTACATACATAATAAGCGGCACTTTTTGACATACAATTGATTTTTTCACTTCCGGTTTCGCTGGAAGTGAAACTAACTTTCGATTTTTGAATGGAACATCCTGCATATTATTGCATTTTTAAATTCTAAATGACCCGTGTAATGCTACAAAAATCGAAATCCCGTTAAAAACACTAAATTACGTGATTTATGAGCAAATAAAATTCACCAAAATTGTTTTTGGGGCAAAACTCATTTTTTTCAAATGGAACCATATCGGCACCATGGTACTATTTATTAGTACTATTAATAAGGAATTTATTCATATGTCGTATTAAAATGTGCGATAAATACAAAATTTTCTCTATCGCCTTATTTTGGGCTACTTTTACTCTATTACTGTGAAACTAATGGAAGTTCTTTATAATATGGATCTCGTTTAACCCACAATTGTCATTGAAATTACTGTATCACGCATCAATTGTGATAGAAGAAGGTGGGTGAAAGTCGCGTCAATTATGCTTGTCTTAACTAAGGGCTGATCTTTCCATGAAACAGAAACACATGGTAACTTCCACACATGACATTGACATATCACCTATCACCAAGGCGCTATATACATTTTTAACCAGTGTCTCCAGCAAAATAAGTTCCCCATTATATCTTACAGAGATTAAAGTTCTCGTACCTTCCTCAAAATTGGTGAGTGATAACTAAAAATAGATTTAATATTTGATTTCAGTGGCACGAAATATATTAGATTCACCAAAAAAAGTATCAGGGAGGACAAAGTTTTAAAATGCGGAACAAACACAATAGATCTGGCATTAGATTGGCGTAGATGAAACCTGGAAAATTGGTTGGGTGAGTGGTCAATAAGAATTATTGAGCCACAGCACCTAGGCCCCATTGGGCCCCTTGTACATCCCTGTAGGCAGACCCTCACCTAGACCTCCAACCAACCTAATCTTGCAAAATAGGTGGTGATGCTGCTGCCTAGGGGCATCTCCCTTACATGGGCCAAAGTAGGCCAACGTTCTCCCAAAATAGATTCTCTAATTGATGAGACGGCAGAACAGTCACAAAGTTCACAACCTCTACAGAGAGGTGTTTCGCTTAATCTCATATTATGTAGATGTTTTCTTAACGGACAGTATCCAGTCTGGATTTCCGTTATAAAACGTAGGTTCCTTCTGGTCATTGCCAGGTAGTCCATTGCTGTACCCTTGTTGGGGTATTTTAGTAATTCCCTAGCAAGCTGACAGCTGTTTGTTTCATCCCACAGCTTCTTGAATTCATTGTGGGCGTTCTCTTTAATTATTTGTGTTATCTCCGTGATCGGTAACAGACTAGCCGGGATAAATCCTAATCTTGACTCTGATAAGAGTAAAATTTAGTAGAAAGACCTTTCATTTTCCACTTTTTCTGCAGGTGATTAACATCAATGCCAATTTCCAGTTTTTGCTTAACCTCAATGCATTTGTAATATCTAGGCATATTATTATATTTTCACAATTATCTATGATCAACTTATCCCAGTATTCAATATAAGTTGACTTTGCAAATAATGAATGAAATTTTTTTACTGGATATTCGTGATAATATGACTCAAACATTTTTGTACTTATATGTAAACGATTGAACATAACATGCACAAAATTTTTTGAAAATAGAGAATATATATTATTAACAAATTTATCTCCAAAATGTTATTGATGTAATAAAACCATATTTTCTTTAACGAACAATTCTATATTTTTTGTAAAATGTATATGTAAATAACAATAAAATATTTTCAATTAATATATGTATAACTTATTGCACTCAATATCACTAATTGCTTAATCTTATGGCTACTTTCAACTATAATGATAATCTAAGGTCAGGTTAATAAGATCAATTCAATAGTATCTATCCTAAACATCGCTTCTGTGAAAATTCGTTACGTTTAAAGTTTATATATTCCGAGCAAAAAGAACTAACACCAGTCAAAGTTAGTTTGAAGTGACGAGGATATAATTCCATGTAAAATTTATAAACATATGAAGAGCAAACTGTGCCAAGTTTACAGAATTTATTAAAAAGCTCCGTGACAAATGAAGCTGAAATTAAGTGTGATAGAATAATTTTGTAAAAGTGCCTGCAGCCCATCGATTATAAATTTAAAATAGTTAATAAAGGATAAGTTATTATGAAACCGTAAGACTTCACGGACGGCGAATGGAATCTTTGATAGAAGAGGCAGTAATTATCTTTCATTATTACAGCAAATAAGTATGAGTCTGCGTACTGTTGGTATAATTTAGAAATGCGATTTAAGGGCACATCAGACACCGTGGTAACAATATACAAACGCACACACTCAAATGCAAATTCTTTTACGTCATGTATTATATTTAGGGGTAGGCAAGTTAAGGGTATTCTAATTTATGTACTCATCTACTTTTAGCTGAGATTGGTACTACCTTTTCAATACGTCGTATGAGAATATGAATTTCAGTGATTCCTTAAGGATTCATTTTAAAATATATACTAAAATTAATATCTCCTAAATAGCTTGTAATCTAATTCAAGCCTGTTTTAAAAAACTTCGCTTGAATTTTATGCTGATTATATTAGTTTACAATTTGCTGATTTCTAGCTTCAATTTATACGCTTTCTTGAGCCTGACGATATTCAAACACACTGCCACGTTCCACGAAAGTCCCTGGGCCTTGGTTAGATCTGACATCCTTCAAAGGAAGAGACTTCTCATTATTCTCAGATGTACTCAAGGATCCATAACCTCCTCCACCCGGAGTATTCAACTGGAAGATGTCCTGAAACAAATATTTTACTGTAATATACAATGTAACTTTATTGCAAAAAATTAGTACACTTTATTTTAGCAATGTAAACATGACTCTTGAAAAAAATATGTATAGGTCATTATCTAAAAGTCAACTGTCACATTTTTTAAAAGTTGTATTAATACGCAAATTGTGATTAAGGAATCATGTTTGAAAATTTAAATTTTTGCTAGTTTTTAATAATGATTAAACAACTAACAGACATTCAGGGTGTTATCCATCGACAACTGTCACCTTGTGTGTTTAAAAATGATGTAATTCCATTTAACGAGGTCCCGAACATCAAAAGTTTGTAGGATCTTTTGCAATACATTTCCTCCCCCGTTCTCGAGGATGAAAGAAACGATCGTGATGGTTTTGAGTTCTTAAACCCTTGCATACTACCCCTATCAAGGAAAAACCACCCCAATTTCCAGCTTCTCGGTCTTAGGGTACCCTAGACAGAACCCACCCCCACCCGTAATAGCAATATCTTAAAAAATTAAAAAATACGAACTCGATAAGGTTTTTTATGAGTTTTCGAGGTCAGAGATCATGACGGAGGTGCCATTTTCATCCTACCCTTCCGCAGCAACCCCCAACGTATAAAAACCTAGACATATGAGAATTCGTCCGATCGGGATTTTTATGAGAATACCAGGGAACTAACCACTGTTAAACCACAGATGACCTAAGCAACCCCCGGGATTTGAAACTACCCTCGCAATACCGAAATACCTCCAAAAACGGGCTTCTCATGGGTTTTCGAAGACGGTAATAACGATGGTGGTATTTTTTTCACTTTACCTTCTCGAAACTACCCCCTACGTATAAAGACCACCCCCTCTTCCATGCTGTTGGTCCTAGGCATGCGGGGATTCGTTGGGTTGGCGTTTTTGTGAAAATGTTAGGGAAATTAACCATTACTCAACCACAGTTGACCTAAGCAACCCCCAGGGGTTGAAACTACCCTGCTCGCAACACTGAAATCACTCACGTATTTTTGAGGACGGAAATCACGATGGGGTGTTATTTTTCACCCTATCCTATATATAACCACATGTGTAGTTTATAGAAAAGGGGGAACATTGGAGGTAGGGTGAAAAATAACACCACCATCGTAATTCCCGCCCTAGAAAACCCGTAAGTGATTTCGGTGTTCCGAGCAGAGTAATTTCAACCCCCGAGTGTTGCTTAGGTCAACTGTGGTTGAGTAATGGGTAGTTACCCTGATATTCTCATAAAAACCCCGACCAGACGAATCCCCGCATGCCTAGGTCCGACAGCATGGAAGAGGGGGTGGTTTTTTTACGTAGAGGTAGTTGAGGGAGGTTAGGGTGAAAATCATGATCCCTGCCCTCGAAAACCCATAAAAGACTTTGGTCGAGTCCGCATTTAAAAAAATTTTGGGGATATTGCTATTACGGGCGGGAGTAGGTTCAACTCTCAAGAGCCGGTCCGGGGTATTCTGATGTGAATTAACTGAATTTATCATTATTCCCGTTCCGACGACCCCTCGCAAACCTAAGACCGAAAAGCTGGAAATTGGGATAGTTTTCCCTTGATAGGGGTAGTATGCAAGGGTTTCAGAACTCGAAACCATCACCATCGTTTATCTCACCCTAAAAAAACGGGGGAGAAAATGTATTGCAAAAGACCCTACAAACTTTTGATGTTTTGGCCTTTTTTGTACCTCGTTAAATGGATTAAACACCAAAAGTACAATCAGGCTTTCGTAAAAATCACGGCACCTCAATTAATTCTCATACAGTAACTCCTCTGACTTTGTTGGATATGTCAAAGGCGTTGGACTCATCAAATACGGAATTGTTAAAAAGAAGCTAAAATATTATGGTATAAATCCTATTGTGGTTCACCTCTTATTTACTCAATTGCTACCAATGTATCTATCTTGACACTTCAAGTGGAAAGAAAACTTTTGCTGAACGCTTGTTACTCTCTAGAGTGTCTCAGGGTGCAATATTGGAGCCCTTATTATTTAATATTTATATTTCAGGCTTACCACAAATCACAAAATACTGTTCTTTACATATACTAAGACTTATTATGACTTAAATGAAATAAGAAACTGGACCTTACAAAATCCTCGTCTTAAATTCAAATAAATGTAAAAATGCAGTGCAGTGTAGTGGAGTAAAGGGGGGAGGGGGACACGACATTAAATTAAAACATAATATTTTTAGTCACAAACTCCTCTATAAAATCCTTATTTTACTATAAGGAACGTAACCAGACTGCAACCAACAGCTACTCTCCGGGCTACGTACCCCGCCGAGCATTGAATTACAAGTTACAAGCCTGGCGCGTTAAGTGTAATAATTGCATATTATCATGAAAACGCTAATGCTTCGATTGCAATAAACACCAGCCGAAAGACTGATCCTACTTAAAGGAGCTCTCGTGTTAGTCATCACACACCACTTGCAGACTGCGGTTTCGAGCTGTTGGCTCTCGTCAGTGCAAGGTAGGCATGTGACGACCGACACGAGGATCACTTGACCATTTAGTACATTTCGGTATCTTTGGGATAACGACATGTAAAATAGTCAGCAGGTGCCATCTAGCGGTCCAGTGTCTGTTGCAATCGAAAAATAAATAACCTGACTGGGCTTAGCATAGTTCAATAGCCCAGTCAGGCTATTTATTTTTCGATTGACTAATAATTGACATTTATTGTGCTTGTATTTGCAAAAATACCTCGGTCATCTGATAAATGAATACATCTTTTGTTCTATGCCCCAAGAATTTATCATTAAAGAAAATATGCGAGAAGGCTTTATTACTGTTCGAAGATCTCAAACACCGAAAGCATTTTATTCCCATGCAAACCTACAGCAAGTCTGTATTTGCCTAGATGCACCGCTGCTCCACATAGTCGAAAGATTCCTGATGAAATATGTCTATTAGTTCCTCCGTCACACTTTGCTCTTTCCACCGTCATAATAATAACGTAGCATGAATATAATATATGGCGCACTATAAAATTTGTTATACAAGTAACTCTTTTAAGTGATAAAATATATTAGTTGACAAGACAGAAACGGTTCTCTCATGGGGATCGTTTACTGTGGTTGGTTTATGGCATTATAAAACAAGCTATATTATTTTTCTCAACGCCGATACTTTGTAGGAACAAAGGTATAGAGATGGAATTTTATGATCTTTTGTAACGAAAAATTCCTGCGGATATAAAGCACACGAAAAATATATCATATAAATAATAATATACATTTTTGTTAACAAAATATAGCATCATATGTTATAAGAATGAAGCAATAAAATAAATAATTTACACGAAAACCAAGATATCCGACTGCAAAAAGAAAATACGAACTGAAAAAAACTAACCAAGATTATCGCCAATATAAAAATTTAATATTCCTAATATTCCGTTACAAATGCCTGTGTATATTTATATAAACACAGAAGGTTAGCAGTATTTGTACAGTAAACACTGATATAAAAAATACTAACCTGAAGTACTTACTAAAAAAGCCTAATATAAAAAATACATATTTCAAAACAAACTAAAATTAATATTTAGATCGTTACTCAAAATCAGAGCCTTTAGTTGATTTTTTATTGTTTGGGTTGATTTGTGGTGTAAGTGTAGATGTAGATTATTATAAACATATGCTAATAAATAAATAAAAGAAGAGCGAAAAATTTCATGTCTAGCCTTATTGTATGAACTGATCATTTGTGTATCTCAAATTCGGTCGTGAGTATTTCTCATTTAGAATTTTTCAATAAGATCAGGGCCGCAGCTAGCCGCTTGAGCGCCCGCGTGCAAAACCGATGATGCCCCCCCCCCCCCCCCAATTTTCTTGGCTAGGTTTGAATATAGATCTTTGAATTTTGTTAATGAACCCCGCACAGAAACACGTGATTTGGGATTCCGGTGAAAATGGTCGAAATTGAAATATGTTGTAGTTCAGACCTTCCCGATGAAAAGTTCAAATGGGGCCAAGGCTCAAAACCTTTTATTTTGGAGTTACGGCAAGGACAAAAGTCGAAAATTTGTAAATTCTGGGATTTGAGATCCTGGTGAAAATGGTCGAAATTGAAATATGTTGTAGTTCAGACCTTCCTGATGAAAAGTTCAAATGGGGGCAAGGCTCAAAACCTTTTATTTTGGAATTACAGCAAGGACAAAAGTCGAAAATTTGTAAATTCTGGGATTTGGGATCCTGGTGAAAATGGTCGAAATTGAAATGGGTCCAAGGCTCGAAAAAAATGGTACAATTTATTAATAATATTATATAAGGAATTTATTCATATGTCGTATTAAAATGTGCGATAAATACAAATAAAATTACAGCTAAAAGAAAATAAGAAAATACAATTTTATTCTAATTACCTTGTTACACATGATGGTTTTGGAATACAAAACATTACAACAATTATTCAAAATGCTGTCCATTAACGTCAATGCACTTCTGAACTCGCATAGCTGTTTCTCGAAGAACGTTCACCAACTGCTGGGCCGGTATGCTATTAATTACTCGTCCTACTCATAGCTCCACGTCTTCAGGGGTTGTAACGGCGGTTGCATAGACAATATTTTTTAAATGACCACAAACAAGGAAATCAAGGGGCGTTAAATCAGGTGACCTTAGAGGCCACCTCACAGGACCATTCGTCGAAATTATGTTTTCTCCGAATCTCCGTTGAAGGCAATCAATTACTATCCATGAATTATGGGGAGGAGCGCCATCTTGTTGGAAATACATTCCCTGTCCTAAATCTAAAGGTAACTCATCTAAAATGTCCTCAATCTCATTTTCCAGGAATATCAAGTACCTGGCATCAGTCAGAGGTCCTTCAAATATTATTGGACCAATGATTCTACTACCGATTATTTCAAGCCAAACATTGAAACCGAACCGCACTTGAAAGTTACCCTCCCGTAATAAATTTTGATTTTGTTGTGATCATTTTGTATATTTTGTATTTTGTCGGTTAAATAATCCCAAATTTGTAAACCTAGACTCATACAAAAATTTAAAAAAAGTCCCAAAAAATCATTGTTTGGCTGCACGTTATTATACAAAATCCAATTGCAATACTCCATCCTACGTTCGTAATCATTTTCGTACAAATACTGGTGCAATTGGTATTTAAAAGATTTATAGTGGTATTTGTGCAAAATTCCTTACTGTTACTGTTTGGTGACTGATGTTCAATTCAAACCCAACTTGCCTTAAAGAAACAGTCTTATCAACATCTATTCGAGCCAAAACATTAATTTCCCTTCCTTCGTCAATAATGAAGTTTTCTTCGGGATCATTGTTGGGCTCTCTTTGGAATTGGTTTTCAACACGTTTAAAATAATTTGACGCTGGACATTGTATATCAGGATATAGTATGCCGCAACTGCATTTCTTTTACATTTCACATAAATAATTAACATGTCCACTTTTCATCTCTTGTATAAATTTGCGGCATTTTGAACACAATTAATAAGAATTTAAAACAATGTTTAAAGACACAATAAAAACACCGTTAAACCAACAAATGTTTGACAAGATATTTCATTGTTTTCAAAGCCACCTTAGTTACTCTTAACTTTTAATTAGAACAAAATTGTATTTTCTTATTATCTTTTAGCTGTAATTTTGTTTGTATTTATCACACATTTTAATACGACATATGAATAAGTTCCTTATTAATAGTACTAATGAATGGTACCGCAGTACCGATATGGTTCCATTTGAAAAAATTGAGTTTTGCCCCAAAAACAATTTTGGTGAATTTTATTTGCTCATAAATCACGTAATTTAGTGTTTTTAACGGGACTTCGAAAAAATAAAAAACTGAAAAATGAAAACTGAAAAAATGAAAAACTAAAAAATGAAAAACTGAAAAAATAAAAACTGAAGAAATGAAAAGCTGAAAAAATTAAAAACTGTAAAAATGAAAAACTGAAAAAATTAAATACTGAAAAAATTAAAAACCGAATGAAAAAACTGAAAAAATAAAAAATGGAAATTGAAAAAATTAAAAATAAAAATTATAAAAAATAAAAATAATAAAAAACAAAAATTAGTAATAATTTTGTGATGTACATTTAGAGAAAATTTCTTAGAATTTTGATCCGCATGGTTACGCGAGGCCGGAGGCTAAGCTCAATGATGCCGAAAGGATCAGCCCTCCGCTAGGAGAGACTTAAAATTGTACCTTAAAAGTAATGTAATTGGTATTTTGTAGGATGGTCAATCACATTTAACACTACTTAACACCCTGTGTCGGCAGTTGATTTTTTATAAAGTACGAAGAAGTTATATTTGCCATTCGAAATTCAATATCAATCGATGTGCTCGATTACAATTAGCAATTAGTGTAGAGCTGATATTTTGGGGTACACAGTATCGTACGAATAAATGGAAAATAATTTCACAAGATTGCTTGGACATATATTACTATTTTTTAGTATAGGAAAAGTGCATAATCTACATGTGAGCGATACATATGATTTAATAATAATAATATTTTTTTAAACTTTGTCACCTTTTTATGAAAACCATGCTGATTTTTTGATAGGATATTGTAATTGTCTAGGAAAATAATTATAGCCATTTTCCACCAATTTTTCAAAAATTTTTGAGTATTTTTGAGTTCATCACAACGATCTAAGAGGGTTAACCAAATATGAATTAAAATTACCCGTTTTTGTAGTCAAATTCCACAGATTTATATGCCAGTCTCTACAGCACCAGATTTGCTTCCTTTGAACTTTTTCATTCGGATTCAGAATTTAAAATTACTTTTTCCTGATCATCGAGGACAGGTTACCGAAAAAATAAATAACGATAAAAGTTCTTTCTTCGGGGAATAGTATACACAATAGTCGTAAACTACCCTGCGTTACGATTATGGGTTTCCTCTCTCTTCTAGTTCACAAGAGTTACCGTTAAAACCGTCGAGTTTTAATCGCCCTATGCACAATTTAATTGTTTGTAACAGCATTTTTCTGTGAAAACTTGCACACGACATCCATTACTTTTTATAGTCAAACGCTTTGTTTCTCTTTAGAAAATAAATTATGAGATAATTTTATCACGACCCCGCTCTATCATTAATTTTTCTTGAATGCATAATGGACCTATAAAGGCAGGCTATAATATTTTTCTCCATGTAAAGAGGTAACTTTAAATTAATTCAAAGAAGACTAAACATTAAAATTATCTGAAGCGTGCTCGTTAATCTTTTATGCTAATCTCACCGGGTAAACAAACATTAATATAATCTTATCTCCACCGAATGTGTCCTTTGCAATTTACACAAGAATCTATTCAAAGAGGTCTAGCAAAAAGTCGGAAGTGCCTGCAAATATAATTATTCTTTTTTCCAGGCGTCGAAACATCGCTTCAACCTGTCTACACGGGAGAATTCACTTAAAAGCTTCCAGACGACGCTGCACAATAAAATTTCTCCTTTTTGAATATCTCCAGTAACACTGAAATTGCAAGTTGTGTACGCAGGAATGGTCTGAAGTTACTTTTATCCTTTTAGAAACCGTGCTTGTGATCTATTTTGTATAAAAATTCAAAAAGAAGGACCGTATTATTAGGTACAAGGAGTCTAACAGGTATTTTATTATTTTATCAATAGTAAAATCACAAGAACTTTTTTTATCGGGTAAATTTCTCTTTGCAACGAAATACTTTTGCCAATCAGTGATTTTATAAGAAACACTGATATGATATGTCAAATGTCAGTTTCTCGGGCAAAATTACTAATTGGCAAAACTTTGAGTTAAAAAGAAATTTATCCATAAAAGAAAAGCTCGAATGTTTCTTGGCAAGATAAATTAACGACAGAATATGTGAACGAACAAGAACAATAATTATCTTTATTTATACATTTATTTGAAGTTATTTATTATTATTATTATTAGCCGTTACTCGAGTTACAGTTATTAAGAACACATTGTTATAAATCGGTTGATTTGGTTGTATACTTTATACGAGCACAATTGAAACTGGTCGGTGTTAAAGCACAGGACCGTGCACACTGAACTTGATATTTTGTCCTATATATTTAGCAATGGTATCGAGATTCGAATGGTAGTTGTAACTGTGCATGCGAGTCCGAGACTGGCAATGTAATCAGCCTAAATGAACCATCTACGACTGCACTGGTTTAAAGATAATAAAACGGACAGGCCTACTGGCATAAAAAACACGTAAATCGTTTCTCAGAAGTCAACGTGAACTTATGAGATGTGCTGTCAATATGCCAGTGCAGTGCATAAATACCTGTTATAATATCAAGCGTAGGAGTTTAGTTAGTCATTGTTCATATTTATAAATATTTACTACTATATAAAGTGGTAAAATATTTTATTTATTTACTAATTTACCATGACTTTCTGGGGACCATTTGAAACAAAGGATAATATAATAACGCCCAAAAATCATTTCTATTTACTTCCGCCCATGTACAATAAAGAGATGCCGACTGTTTTTGTCGGCTTTTAGTTTTTATATGGTTTCAATTCGTATACACTTTACTGGTTTCAATATTCTCTCCTCTAGTTTCCACACATGTCGGATATTCGTTTTGGCTTGTTTTATTAATATTTATTTATAATTAATTTTTCTATGTTTTTTGTAATTTGTTCAGTAGAAATTTTCTCAAAACTATTCATATTGTACAATATAGTTTCCACAATACTTAAAAATTATAGCTGGCAGTACAGATTTTAAAGTGAAGTGACTACTAGATGTACTCTGCTTTTGAGGAATAGGCAATTTTATCGATGATAGAAAACGATGCACCTTTTCCATAGCCGTCAAAGTGACAAAAATGTGACTGTCAATTAGACTTTTTTATATAGGAGTTAATTTATCGCACAAAAATATACAAAAAAGCAATTCAGAAAATTCGTTCCATAAAAGCCTGAATCCAAACACTAAAAAGAGTTTGCGGTTGTAACTGCATTTGTATTAGTTTGATTTCATTGAATTGGGTTAATACCCAAGTAGCAATTCTATATTATACAGTGTGTACATAAAGTATGGAATAAATTCATTATTTTTAATACGAAAATATTTTGAAGAAACTCCCAGACAAGTCGATTATTATACAGGGTGGGGCAATAGTGCGTTGGACCTCGATATCTCGAGTTCTACGATAGCTAGAAATTTTTTAAAAAATTGCAAGTAAACTAGATAAAAAAGTCTATAACTGGAAATTATTTTCAAACATACAGGACAAGCCAAGACGAAATTACAGGACCAAGTACCTTTTTTTAATGGAATGTTATGTATATCAGTACATTTTCTGAAGTCTCTTTCTGGGCTCTATTCATTCCTATATTAGCATTGAATATCTCCCAACCACTTGGATGTAATGAATTTTTTTGTTGAAATAATGCAATCTGCAGATGCATATTAAAAAAATCACCACAGTCACAATTATGTGTGTTAAGAAAAACTTATGTGAATACCAGTTACGAGACATCTAATTAATGTTTTTGAATCATTTTCATTTCCTAAAAATGTACAGGGTGGCCAAAAATTATACTTCAATTAAGAACATTTTAAATTGAATTTTCTCAATTTTTTCAAACGGAACACCCTGTATATTTTTCGACGATGTGATGTAGAAATGAAAAACGAACATTTTTTTTAATATTACTAATTGCAACCATTTTCGTTTTATAAATAAATAAGTGCCAAATTCAAGAATAAACTTAAAAAAGAGGTTCCCCCAAATAATTCATTCGACAAATTTATAATAGGTGTTCGACGTGTTGCCCATTTTGATTGACACACGTCTTTATGCAATTTTGAAATGAGGCTATTTAGTGGGACCATTTCTTCCAATCCATTGAAATGAGTAAATAGTATTTAACCGGTCCTTTACTGTAATGTTTTTTGTACAGTTTTTTGCTGTTTTCGTTATTCGACAAGCAATAAAACCTCAGTTTGGTATAAATTCTCGTGTACAAAGGAGCATTTATCACACTTATCAGTCGTTACAATTTGTATTGAATTTAAAATATTTGGAATTTTACAATATGAATTTTAATAAAGCGAAACTTGTAGACATGACTTTTGTTTTGGGCGAGTCAGACATAAATTGTTTACTAGAATTTATAACCAACGTTATTCTGAAAGAAGAATTCCTGATGTTAGCAGCTTCCAAAACCTTCTCGATAGATTTCTGGAAACTGTAAATGTCGAATATACAAAAGTAACAGAATAAAGCGTGTTGTCAACGAAGAAAATGAGTTTTCTGTAGTGCTGGCAACGGTTGAGAATCCCTAGTCAAAGAGAGGTGAGCTCATTAGTAGGAATAAGTAGACGGTCTGTGGGCCGAATCTTAAAAACAAATAAGTTGCATGCATATCATATTCAAATGCACCAGGACATATCTGATGACGATTTTCAAAAGCGCCTACAATTTTGTAATTGGGCCAGAGGTGAAATGCATCATGATGTTAACTTCTTCAATACTGTTTTATTCAGTGATGAGGCAACTTTTCATAAAAATGGATTTGTTAATGGACACAATTTCCATTATTATGCTTCGGAAAATCCTCACCTTTTTATGCAAGTTGATAACCAACACAGATGGTCAATACAATACGTTTGGGGAGGAATTATTGGAGAACATGTAATAAATAAAGCCACATTTCTTTGATGGTACATTGACTGGAGTTATTTATATCCATTTTTTGAAAACTATCTGCCACAATTATTGGTAAATCTCCCTGAAAGAATTCGAAATAGGATGTAGTTTCAGCAAGATGGTGCTCCACTCCATTATTTAAATGCAGTTAGAGACCACTTAAATAATAATACCTACCCTAATCAATGGATTGGAAGAAATGGACCCACTAAATGGCCATTTATTATAATTTATTTTACACATTTACATTTATTATAATTTTTTCTACTGAGTTATTTGAATAAACCTCTTTTTTTAAGTTTATTTTTGAATTCTGTAATTATTGCTCAATAAAACGAAATTGGTTGTAATTAGCCCTAGGGAAGTACTTACAAAAAATGTTCGTTTTTCATTTCTACATCACATCGTCGAAAAATATACAGGGTGTTCCATTTGAACAAAATTGAGAATTGAATTTAAAATGTTCTTAATTGAAAAATAATTTTTGGCCACCCTATACATTTTTAGGAAATGATTTAAAAACATTAAGTAGATGTCTCGTAACTGGTATTCACATAAGTTTTTCTTAAAACCCATAATTGTGACTGGTGATTTTTTTTTAATATCCATCTGCAGATTGCATTATTTCAACAAAAAAATTCATTACATCCAAGTATCTGGGAGATATTCAATGCTAATATAGCAATGAATAGGGCCTAGAAAGAGGCTTCAAAAAATGTACTGATATACATAGCATTCCATTTTAAAAAAAGGCACTGTAATTTCGTCTTGGCTCGCCCTGTATGTTCGAAAATAATTTCCAGTTATAGACTTTTTTACCTAGTTTGCTTGCAATTTTTTTAAAAAAATTCTAGCTATCGTAGAACTCGAGATATCGAGGTCCGACGCAGTATTGCCCCACCCTATATATACTACGTCTCACTTTTCATGACTCCCATATTATAGCTCCCTTATCAGTGGCGTAACCAGGGAGGGGCCGAGGGGGCCTTGCCCCCCCCCCCTTCATCAAAAACGGGAAGAAATTTTTGGGTAAGATTTAACCGCGCATTATTTTAAATATCTTAAATATCTTGAGCATTAGATCCAATTAACTTGCACATTGAAATTTTGCATATTGTAACATAAGTTTAACTTGAAGTTTAAACGTAGGAAGTTTTATAGGTTCTTGTTACTGTGGCAGACTAGTTTAGTTTTTACGTCAGATGGTACTGGTATATCTGCTATTTCATCGGTTCATCAGAGCTACTGATAGACAAAATGATAACAGAATCCAGGTGGTCCAAGTGTCAGCATTTTTATATTTTTTACATTAGAGGTTAAGTTCTCCTTTTGTGTTATGCATGGCATGAGTTAGTACAATCAGAATCATAATCTAAATGAAGTCATCCCAATATTCAAAATGAGTAGGTTTTGCTCTAAAGACTCTCAAATGGCGCGGTGCTTCTACAATTTGAATAAAGTCCTCATCTTCGTCAATTATTAATTCCTCAAAAGCATCAAATAAGTCCATTTTGTATTTCTGTTTTTGTGTGAACAAGTTGGGTTAAGTTGAAAACTTCAACACGTCAGTCAAACAGCTGGTCTGTGACAGCCATATTACTCAAAATCTCAAACTGCGCATGATTAAATCTTCAGATTGAAGTTTAAACTATACCCTATCTACCGATTGATGGTTAAACCTGATTTGGCGATCAACGAGACGTATAAAACGTTCATTTATGATAAACTCCAGTTTAACCAACACCCGAAGTTTAAACAGAACGTATAAAACCGCCCGTTAGCCTGCTCAAATTTGTTTTACTTGTAAGTTTTATATTTTATTTATTGCTGTAGAATTATTTTTATTTTGTTATTTCGTTTATACGAACGTTATGTTTTGATAAATAAAAGTTTTCATTTTATTTCTAATTCTTACTTTTATTAACATTGAATTGGTTTCCACGTATACCAGACCAAAACGGTGAACACTATACTTTACTTTAGGTGATTAAAATCTATCACCAGAAGCTTAAATCATCTTTCAGTTAGTTCTATCACTTGGCTTTGCCCCCCCCCCCCCTCAATTCAGTTCTGGTTACGCCACTGTCCCTTATTAATCATGTGAAACTTCAAAGTAATTTTGAATTATCACGGCCAATGCACAGTTCTTATCTTAATTTATAATAAAAAAGAAATTTTTGCTCATAACTTTAAACAGCTGAACCATTCATCGTATGAAGGTCACTTGCAGCTCATTTTACAGATAATTTAATTCTGTTCAAAAAATCTTTAGTGTCATTTGTCAAAATGCAGTTGAAAATTAAAATTTTTCATATTTTCCCCTATATCTCCTCGTTATCAAAACGATTTTGTTACACACACCATCATATTCAAAATTAGATTTTTTTAAACTTCCATTTCATACGCTATATGCGTACGATCTATCGTTTTCCAGTTTTTATCGAATTTATCATGAAACAAGTTTTCTGATAGCGCTATAAAGATGTTTAAAAATTCATATATCTGCCAATATTGATCGAAAGGAAAAATAAAAAGGGAATTGTTCGTAATCGAATTCTCTATAACTTTCATTTAAAACATTTTGCAATCCCAATGACCATTTTTGAGATTTTAGCGAAGAACGCACGTGTTTCTGTTGCGTCGCAAAACTGTCTAAATTTCAAAGAAATCTATCCCGGCTCCAATAGGTCGTACGAAGTTAAAAAAAAACGAAATTGTGAGAATTTTCTCCCCCCCCCCTCCATTCCGAAGGAGTCTACGGGTGGGGAATTTTTGATATGTTAAAAAGTACCACAAAATATGCCTGTTCCCAAAATTTCTGCCCGCTCTGAATTATATCATCCAAATTTTCCCATTTTATTGGGCTAACTATAATTAGTACCAACTTAACAACAATTTTCATTGTCTCTTTTCCCCAAATAAAACAAAATTTGTCTTATATGTAACACACAAAAAGGTAAGTTTCGCCTCTCTTGAAAGTTCTCAGAACCCACTACTCTTTGCTCAGGCCTAAAACAGCTAGTCGTTCGCGTTTGTTACTTTGTTTATTTGCCATATAACAAAAAGGGAAATAAGCAGGTAACAATATGGGTGGCTGTATGTCATATCTTGTACACACTAGGACTTTTCTTAGACTTATATACAGGGTGTACAGATCTTCAGGGAACGAACTCAGGAGAGTGTAGGTTAAGCCAAAATACTGCCAGTACATATCTTCGTTACTGAGTTACAGGCATCTATGTAAAGAAATGAAACAGATATTTGTATATCAAGGTTTAAAAGTAGCAGTTTACAAACCGCTGCTAATTTGCGGCCCGAACGAAACGAGCTCATTAATTTGATTTCATTATATTTAGATCGATGTTTTGTATCGAGGATAGTAATTTTAATAACCATACATCCTCCATATACTTAATGAATGTACGACCCAATTCATTCATCCCTTAGGCTTACTCCATTCCCATAGTGAACACAAACTAGAAAAGTAGATTATCTATTTGATATTAAAATATGTAAAAGTTATATTCAAACATCTATCATTATATTATAACAAATACATGTACCATTCCTTTCTCTCAGGAGCCTCTCAGAAATTCTATTAGATTTGTATATCTCGAAACATCTATATTTGTCTCACCGTCCAAGGTAAAGGACTCTTGAAACTTCGCTTTCTGCGTAAAATATGCCAGGTCTTTCCTTTTTTTTTACTTGGCAATGTTTCTCAGTTCTTGTATAAGCAGTTTTGTGAGTCTGATGTGATTTCTATGGTAAATCTGTACCTTGTTAAACAAGCTTCGCACGTACTGTGTAAAAATTACTCTCCGCACTGTCTACATATATAGCTATTTATTCTCTCGGTTTCTGAGGGATACCCACCAAATAGCACAAGAATCTTTTAGCTATTAAACATATATGTATTTCCACTTTTAAAAAAATTATGGCGGATTTTTATTAGTGTTATTGCTTTCTGTATTTCCTTCTTTCGTAAGTTGTATACAAAAAACGTTTGCGTTTGATTATTATCCCAAGCGTGCTCATAAATATTTGATTTTCAGATTCTCATTTTCTAGCATAATTTT
This sequence comes from Leptura quadrifasciata, assembly GCA_963675555.1. Classification (NCBI taxonomy): domain Eukaryota; kingdom Metazoa; phylum Arthropoda; class Insecta; order Coleoptera; family Cerambycidae; genus Leptura; species Leptura quadrifasciata. Next base: position 165,449,721 of record OY776674.1, on the reverse strand, counting down.
TATATTCAGCAAGCTCCACGTTGAAAGCCTTAAATTATTAACCTATACAAGGTATCTGGGAATAGCATGAGAATTCTTGAGAGCTGGATTACTCATTAAAACATAACAACACAAGTTCAAGCCGGCACGGATCCGAAAACGGTTCCTAAGTGAACTACAATTTGATAGTTTGAAGAGGACCTGAAAATCTGGTGTTTATAATTTACTTAAAAAATTATTTTGAACAGAACAATGTGATGTTTAGAATTACATAAAAGAATTACTTTACAGAATAAGAAGAATTTGTATGAAGAATCTAATGATTTTATTGTTTTTTGGGGGGTTGCTCGTCTCCATGCGTCGGTGAGAGCCCTCAGTCGCGGAAATAAGCTGACGTTAAATAAACGTATATAAAAAAGATTGTCGTTGGCAGATAGGCCAGTCGTCAGGGAGTTGGGAATAGTCCATTGAATAAGTCAGACGAAGTAGCAAATGTTTGCGATTCGGACTAGACAATGCTTCCCCCTCCCCGTTTTTCGAGGGTGCTGAATCGATTCCCGAGGTATAACCAATTTTTTCACATCGGCAACCCTCTCAAAAACCATCCAGAAAGTGCCCTTTTCCGTGAACCCGTTTTTTCCCCCAGTTTTTCGACTAACTGTTATTCCTTCGGGTAGAACGGAAAATCCCTCGAGGGATTTTACCTCAGCCACCATTACACCAGACTTCCACCCCTCTAGGAGGTTAGAAAATTGATATTTTTTTTGTGGAAAGAAATTGATATTTTACGGGAGGTGTTTCTGTGAGAAAGGTGGCAGGTGATCAGGGTTGTGTAACCATCTCCGGGGGTTGTTTTCACCCTTCAAAGGGGAGGAATTTTTTTTTAATGGGCGTTTCTTTGAGGAAGGTGGTAGATGACCAGGATTGTGTAACCACCACCCTTCCAGGGTATAAATTTTTTTTTTATCTACAATTGACAAATAGTATAAAAAATATGTTTATTACAGTGTTTTTATAAATGTTGTACTTACAGGCATGGTGTGACAGCGGATCAACAAAATCGTAGGCTCTTACAAGAAGGGTTGCAATCTTCATTTTCCTCCCAATTTTCGTGACATTCAGAACGGTCATCCTCTTTGCATATTGGATGCATCGTCCGTAACCTTTCTTGTAATTTCAAATCATTTATACCTATCACGTATTAAGGACTCTTCTTGCGTATCAAACTCACAGCTTTTCGCCAACTTTTTCAGCTCATTTACAAAATTATCAATACCTTCTTCTTCTTCTTGTTTTCTTGAGAAAACACGAATCTCTCATATATTACATTCTTTTTTGGATTCATGTAAAGTTCAAACTGCTCAATAACTTTGTTATAATTATTCTTGTGATCCGCTGTTTCAAACCTGAGAGGGTTTTATATATATATATATTAACTCCTTCCTGTCCCATACAATTCAATAATATGGTAACCTTAACTTCGCTACTTAGGTCACTTTTGTTAGAAGCTATCATATAGATCTCAAAATTTTGTTTATTTTTTTTTTTATACATTTATTTAACGTCGGCCTATTTCCGCTACTGAGGCCTAACACCGACGCCTGTAGACGAGCTACCCCCAACCAGGAATTTTGCCGAACCTCTTCCCTTAAGAAAAGTAGGGATCTTTTACTTGCCTGACATTTAATAGACAAGGGACCGACGGCTTTACATCCCCTCCGAAGGATGGTATATCTCCTATACAACCCTCGCCTAAGGTTGTATAGCTTCCGAACATACACTGATATACACGCCGCTGGAAGATGTGTGAGGCGAAGACGCGGTTTCCGTTGGAATGGTCACCCATCCAACTACTAATTGCGCCTGTCGTTGCTTTACATCGCATACCGAAGTATGTACATAGTAAAGACGCACCTACGCTCGCCCATTTTTTTTTTTTTTAATTTCTTAGAATTTTCAGAAATATTTCCATAAAAAATCATTGGATCTGGAAATCTGGCTCCACATAATTCATACTTATGTCTTCCATTATATTTACTTTTATTTATTAACTTCGTATATTTTTAAGCACGTGTAGTTAACCTCACTTGTATTTATTTTTCAATCTGAATATTTTGTAGCCATCGCATACTTTTCCTTACAGATTCTTGACCGACTGCGCCATGTTTTATTGTGAGGTTGATTAATGTTACATATTTCGGTTTAATTATTTATTATCCAATACACATTACTCAAATCAAGACGACTACACATTACTCAACAAAACAAAGACACCATCGCCAAGTTCACTTGACTTGTCATTCAGTGTTACCAACACACATAGATATTGAGTGTGTGCCACATTATAACAAGACCTATTGGGGACATCATTTTTAAAAAATCGCGCCAAATGCTCTACCGCAAGGTGGTGTGGAAACGGGCGCATAATGGTAGTAACCACCTGTAGCGTACTTTCCCACAATTAAGCACGGATATACCATAATCATAAAACTAACAAAGGTTATACCTTGAAGGCAAAAATGCCGACAGGCTGGAGGCAGTAATAGCCAACTACAATAGCCAACAGTAAAACCGTAATTTGGAAATTACACTCATTTACCCATCCCTCGAGAGGTATACGAAATGCAGACAAGTCAGTCTTATTTCTGTTCTCAAACAATTCACTTCGTATATTTAAACTTAAGATTCGTAACAACGATTTGTTAAGTTTTGTTTAATAAATAACTCCTGAAGAAAATTTAATTAGTTGTACCCACACAACACCACTGATAGTTGTAAACATTTGTAATTTCAAAACTGTTAATAAATATATTTACTTAAACTTCAAAAGTGACAATTAAACGTAATAGCAAGTAGAAAGCGTGGAAGTATATAGGAAAGTGTTTTTTTACTATTTAGCTTATTAGGCTCATCTAGATAATTCTACTAAACATCAGTTTCTTATGTAGGTATAATATTTTTTACAACTTTTCTATATAATAATAATTAGATCATCTGAAACAGTCTGATACCAATTTGTTTTATATTCGGATTAAATTTATTCTCAAATTACCGCATTATAAGATACTAATGCATTTTAAAATTACAAAGAAAGAAAAGACGTAGGTAATTTAATAATAATTTTCTAAAGCACTGTGCCTTTACTAAATAAGAAGGAGACTACTGCAATCAGCGCCGTAATTTAAAATAAGAGTTCTTTCAAATTGAATGACATAGAATCTGCGGGGCACTTGTAAAGGGAATAGCAATATTCTTGTCAGAGGCGTATTAGAGGCGCTGTGAAATCTATTGGATATACAGCTGGAATTAAGTACAGTCCGGAGGACCTCAGAACCCTCGCATAACATGCGGCTAGGATACCACAGATTTATGTGGAAGTTTATCGAAAGTGTTAAATTATAAAGGGTGCGACAGAGACAAATAATGGTTTTTGAAACGCGTCCTGCGCTGGGTGGGCGTGTAATTATTTACAGCTAATTATCATAAAAATTGATAAACTATACTATACAGGGTGATGCATAAAATTATGTCAATATTTCTTCAGTGGAGCCTTACTATAACACATTTTTTTCGTATTAACATATACTAATAGTCCTTTATTTAGTAGTTTGCTGTACATGTACACAATAGTAAGAAAAATATATATCGATCGATATAGGGAAAAGTGCGCACCAGGAAATTTTGAAAATTTAGGGACCTACTAATGACAGTGTAGCCAATCCAACTAAAATAGTTACAAGCATCTGGAACTTCCGGTTATACCGGAAGTCGATACCAACTTCCTTATTTTAAATGGAACATCCTATATATTTTAGGGTTTTCGAAAAGAGAATAAAACAAAGTCTGATATGTCATACACACAAAAGGATAAATTTCACATGTCATGGAAATTCTCAGAATCCACGACTCTTTGTTCCGGCTAAAACCAGCTAGCTGTTCGCATATGTTGCCTCGTTTATTTGCCAAAATAAACAAAAAGGGGATAGACAGGTAACAACACGATACATACATCATATTACATGCCATTTAATTTAAAAAAGTTTAAATACGTGCTAAAATATTCTAAATAAGAGTTCACACAATCACAAAACTGTGTTCTTAAGAATGTATGAAATTTGATTATTATGATTATTTAAATATTCTCAGTATATATTTTCTGCATATTTATGGAACGTATGTTTTTGCAACATTAGTGGAGAACAGGTGTTCTCATGAATTTTAGTAAATTCCTAGATCAAAAGAAGATTATTAAAACGGCACATTTGATTAAGAAACTTCTCTCAATCAAACGATTTAAAAAATAAATATATAGTAATCTAAGAGCAAAACTAAAAAAGGATATTGATCGAGCATACAAACAGTACATAAATAAAATACAAGCGGATATTAGCGATGATTCAAGGACATTCTGGCAACTTATGAAGAACAAAAAAGGGGCAGTCTCCTTCCCAAATACTATGCACCTAGATAATCTAGAATGTAAAAGCGGGGAGGCAATTGCAGATGCATTCGCAAGTCACTTTAAAAGTGTATACAATGTAGATTTCCATGGAGATGACTCACACATAAAACTAAATCCGCACATGGATGAAGTAGTTCATCCATGTGCGCTTCGCTTCACTACCTGTTTAACCTAAGTTTAAAAACCAAAGTATTTCCTGAAATCTGGAAAGAAGTCCGTCTTTGCCCAGTACAGAAAGATGATAAAACCGACATTAAGAAGTATAGGCCTATTGCTATACTATCAGTCCCAGCAAAACTTTATGAATCGATTATCTATAACGACATCTATAGGTCAGTCTCCAATAGCATATCCATTCACCAGCATGGCTTTATGAGACAGAGGACAACAGCTAGTAACCTGATTAATATCACTCAGTTCATATCCCAAGAAATACACGAAGGAAATCAGGCGGATGTTGTTTATATCGACTTTCAAAAGGCGTTTGACTCGGTGTCGCATAATTTCCTACTCTGTAAGCTTAAAAATGAATTTGGATTCCATGAGAATCTCATAGAACTCCTCACATCATATTTACATAATAGAAAACAGTATGTGTCTGTAAGTGGTTATACATCGAAACAGTTTCTTGCCTTGCCCGGAGTCCCTCAGGGTTCCAAACTTGGACCACTGTTATTTCTCATGTTCATAAATAGTCTTACTGAAATAATTAGAGTCTCCAAATATCTATTATTCGCAGATGATTTAAAGATTTACATTAAAGTTGAAAGTAATATGGACTACTTCCTGCTCCAAAATGACATTAATAATTTACATCAATGGACACTTCAAAAAAATTGTATCTTAACATTAATAAATGCTTCATTATGACCTATACTAGAAGAAAAACTGCAATTATATTTAATTACAAAATAAATGATACAGATTTGGCTAGGGTTGAAACCATGAGGGACCTAGGCTTAACATTTGACACCCAGCTCACATTTAGTAACCATATTTACGCCATGATAAATAAGGCCAATAAAATGTATGGATTCGATACGCAATACGAAGATGTTTAACAATACAGGAGCTATTAGGCGATTATATATTTCGTATGTAAGATCTCAGTTGGAATATTGCTCAATTGTCTGGAATCCATTTTATTAAATACACAAAAATAGCGTAGAAACAATACAAAATAAAGTTTTAAGGTTTTTAAATTATAAAGAGACTGGTTTATATGATTTCGAAATAGATAAAGATTTTTTTTTTTTTGGTATTAAGGCCGAAGCCATTCAGCCAGCCACGTACTTATTTAAAAAAGGAAAACCTACTCCAATCTATCCACATACCAGAAAAAAAAACATGATGTAATAATCAACTAAACAAAGGATATAACAAGGGTCACAAACTTCTCGTCCAGGGTAGATAAAGATATATTAAGGGAAAGATATGATCTCAAAACACTGGAGATTCGACGAAAATACGGGCATATTGTATACTTACATAAATTGTTACATGGTAATGTAGACGATAGTAGTTTCTTGTCCATGATAAGTTTAAGTGTCCCCCTCTATCCTACTAGAACTTATAGAACTTTCCACTTAGAGCTGGCAGGTACAAATTATCAAATCAATTCCCCTCTCCACAGAATATGTAGTAACTATAATACGATCCATGCCAACTGTGATATATTTGACATCAGTATAAAAAAAAACTAAAAACCATGTTAAATTAATTGTTTTAAACCATTGCTTTTTAATATTATTTAATATTAAGCTAGTATTAAGTTAGTTTTAGGTTAATGTAAATATCAAATATACCATATCACTTTGTAATAGGGCTTGACTGTTGAGTGCATTACCAAAAATAAATAAATAAATAATTTCAGGAATATCAATTTTTTGTATCAGTGACGAAATTGCTAATATATACAAGGCGACTTGATATAATTCGACCAATTACTTCCATAAGGTCTAATAAAATGTACCCAATTTCGACAACTTAATCTCCCCGATCCGCCGTCGCCGTGACAAAATATTTTAAATACAGTATTTAGAAGGAATCACACTAATTCACTAGGGACCATAAACTTGAAATAGCTCGTAAAAGCACAGCTTTAGTGCACCGAACACGGTACTAAAAATTACATTGCAGTAAATATAAAAGTGGTCCTGTGTTCGCAATGAATTAAAGAAACGCGGTTATTATAGTTATATAATCGGATATACACTCGATAACCGAACAAATAATAATATATCATTTCATTTCTATTTTTATGAGAGCTATACTGCGGCTATTATTATGCTACTCGTTTTATTTACTTCGCTCTGAGAATAAAAAATCTGCCGAGAGCAACAATGTGGGTTCGTTCTAGGCAATAAGAGTATAAATTGTAGGTTATTACTTTCGACTTGTTTCTCATTCTTCGCCTGTCAATTTTGATATCAGTAGTAATGTTACAAGGTAACTGAATAAGATTGGAACCGTACAAAGTATTTTTTGGCGTGTAAATACACTTTTCTCAAATAAACTGAGAAAATATAGCGTAAAAATTAGATTTTTACAATTTTTCACTGATAGACTGTAGGATAGTGAGAGATTTTTTGAAACGTTTGGTTCCCATCTGGCCTTTTGGGAGGCTTTTGTGCCTGATTTGCACTAACCATTTTCGTGTTTATCAAACGATTATCCAAGGCCCCTCAGGGGAAAACAAAAAAGAAATTTTCATGAAAATGAGCAATTTCAAACGCTTTCTTCCTATCTGGTGTCAAGTTAGACAACAAATTATCATTGTTTAATGATTGCTAACAACTCTAATTATAAATTATTATTACCTAGCGATTGCTAACAACGCTAATTATAAATTATCACTACCAGGCCATTGCTACAACTCTAATTACTATTAAAATAACACAGCATACTATTGTATAACTCAGCTCTTGTTATTGCATCAAACCACTCAGCATATCTATAGTATGGTCATTACTATAGCTACATAAATTTCGCTATTATAATATTTTGACAATAGGGTTTTCCCACTAATTTTATTTTAACAATTTGTGTCGTGAAAATGATATAATAAAACATTTTATTAATTTACAACAATTTACTTTTCTAATAAGAATTATTTCTAAGAAAATATCGTTAAAACAACTTGCTGATAATTTCACTACTTTTTAAAACGGGCATTTTTACGCGCCAGAATTACGTATCTACCCGGAAAACCAATGAGATTATGGAAATAATTAGTTTGTAATAGATTATAAATGTGTATTAAAGAAAGCTTTCCTCTAAAACTTCTCAGAATTTCAATTTGTAATGCTTGTACCGTGATTGGTCTAAAGCAGTGGACGTGTAAATATTGGCCAATCAGAATCCAGATAAATGCCGCACAAGTTATTCGTGAAAGCGTCGGACGTTAATATTTTGTGCTGTAGTTTAGGTTTAACCTTCACCGACATTACACATCAGATGACTAACCTAAAACGTCAAATTTATATTTTTATGTTTGTATTGTTTGGAGTGAAAATATTATTTTATCAGTTTCTGGTTTATGTTTTATTAATTCTACAATCAAAATGGAATCAATTGGAAGAGGGATATGTTAAAGGTGCCGCTGATATTTTACCTAAAGTAGAAAAGTGCTGAGTGCTGTCAATAAATAGAGGTTATGTTAACAGAGACCAAGATTAATAAACAATCTTGAACAGAGACAACCTCTGTGATTGGATTTCAGGGTGTTGACGTCACAACGCGCCAATTTATGGCTGTTTAAAATGAACCCAATATTTTTCAAACTTCAAGTTTTTTTTTGTTACTATTAGTAAAATTAATAAGGTAATAAATGTGCTATAAATCCTTTTTTTACGTGAGTTAAGTATTTCAGCAATATTTTTTTTTCTGGGAAAACCCCATTGTCTCAAATATTTGGATTATTTTTTATTTCATGTACGGCTAATTGTCGCATCAATTATTATGAAATAAAATGGGTTTTTTATGACTATTTTTCCCATTCAATTGTTATTTTTTCTTTCCTATTTACCTTTCTAGGTATACAAATAATTAACTAAATAAATAGATTCATTTCAAATGAATTAAAATAGAAAACCAACTTCAACTATAAATGTACAAGATAATCTTGAGTAATAAAAGACCACATAAATAACAAATAATTAACTAGGTCTCTCAATTAATAGACAGTGTGTTCAAGTTTACCAGATATTTAAACTAACAGAGTGATTAATTTTCTAAGTTATATAGTATCAGACAAAAACGAGTAATATTAAACTTTATATAAAAGAACCTGGGGTAATTAAAAAGGGTTACTACACACACAATGAAATTTGGGTCCTAAACTAATAAAACTAGACGATCACGTAAATGGCCAATTTGTTTATTTATCTTGAAATAAAATTGAGATAAATAATTTCTGGGTGGGATTTAAATATATTCTTGATTGTTTCACGATCAAGGATATTTGATATTAATTAATACACCGGAGTGGAAAGTATTACAGTATGCATGCAAACTTTTATTGTTTACAAGTTTACACGTTTTACAAGTGCTTCAAAATTAGTAAATTATAAACAAATTATAATGCATTTATCATCTTGCATCCAAAAAATGCAACACTATACAAAAATTACATTAGAAAGAATGAAATAAAAAAATCGAAGATTTGCGAACACGCTTGGGAAAAGAAGCAGATAACAAAAAGAAAAATTTAAAGAAACCCGCAATTATATTATGTAACGGTCTATTTTTATCATGTGTAAATTTAGTAAAATGTCATATATAAATAGATAAAAACAAAGCCGGTAGCCGCGCGACATATTCGATTCAACTCTAAGTCTATGATTGATACATTTTGGATCCGAGGCCCTGATTGGTTTAGGTATTTAACGTCGTGTTGATGAGAGATAAAGGATGCGGGAGGTGACATTCAGGTTGATGTATGAGGTACGCCGAGAGCATCAAGTGAGAACGGCAATTATAAATGGGTGAAAAGAAAAATTGCTAGTGGTGTATTACCGCGAAGTAATGTGTAAAAATGTATTAGTTAGTTGTAGATTCGTTTTGATGTTAAAGTTTGGCGATAGTGCCCTCATAAGTTCCATCTTAGAGAGAAGTTTGATTTGGTTAGTGAAAGACGACATTCATTATGTAAACGGCAAGTCCGCCATATTACCAGATTTTCACTTTAAATTCTATTAATTTTATTAGTTGTATTAGTCCGTATATTGTACTGTTTTATCAAAGTGTAAACTTTAGAGACTTTCTCGGTGAAACAAAGACTTCTTCGGGGCACAGACCCTGGTGTAGTGCTTGCAACTCTTAGTTAATTAAGAGTTAAATTGTACATTTTCGAACAATACGCCCTCCATGTAATTATTTGGAAGATTTTCGTCATTGCCAAGTTATTGCCTTGAGTGACAAAGTGCAACATACTCTGTAAGTACGTTTTTGTTAAGTTCGCCCAATAGTTTTCGGCTTTTTAGTAAAAAATAAAATCCGTGGCGCCCAACTTTCCTTTCGAGATTTTAACTTTAGAATTATAATTGTGTTAATGTCGGAGTATCTACATGAGTTTTGATTCCGGTTATACTCCGGATTTTGTTCATATTTGTAAATGACCTTTTGTTACTATAAAAATTCCATGTATTAGTTTAGATATTTTTCTATGACTTGATTGCGTATCGAATACCGTAGATTTTAAAGAATTGATTTATGAATCTTGACTTGTTTTTGACATTGATGTATTTTTATGTTCCACGACCTCAGGGTCATAAATTTTATTGTCATGACGTAGGATTAAGTTTTACTTTGTTTTTGTCTTATTAATCCAGTTTTCCCTCACACCTGGTGTTGAGCTAACTAGAGCCGTTTAAGTATAAATATTCTTAAAGAAATTTACAGTAAAAGATAAAAGTTGCTTCGGGGCGAGCGTAGATGCGTCTTTACTATGTACATACTTCGATGTGCGATGTAAATCAACGTTGGATGCGGTTAGTACTTGGATGGGCGACCGTTTCAAAGAAGACCGTATCCTCGCCTCACATATCTTCCAGCGGCTTGTATATCAGTGTATGAGCGGAAGCTATGCAACCTTAGGCGAGCGTTGTGTAGGTGATATACCATTCTTCGGAGGGGATGTAAAGCCGTCGGTCCCTTGTCTATTAAATGTTAGGCAAGTAAGAGATCCCTACTATTCTTAAGGGAAGAGGTTCGACAAAATTCCTGGTTGAGGGTAGCTCGTCTACAGGCGTCGGTGATAGGCCTCAGTAGCGGGAAATAGACTGACGTTAAATAAATGTTTTAAAAAAAGTTGCTTCAATTATTAAATGAAGATAAATGTATATCTAATTGTTGTGGTTGAAAAAACTCATAACAAGAAGAAATTAATAGATAAATACTGGAATTAAATAAGTTTATAAAATTTGTTGTGTAGCCCTTCACTTAGCTCTAATATACTAGAAAATTGCTGCTTGGATATTCTCAAGGGGCAGAACTTTCAGTAATTGTATAAAAATTTCAATACACCGGTCAAGAGTATAATGTTTATATCTAGTTTTGAAAATAGATATTCAGATCAGACTATTGCGACTACTCATTCATATCGTGTGCGGCAGTACAGAGAATGGCAAACATATTTCGAACTTTGACAATAAATGCAAATTTGGCTGTAAAACTGTGTTAGTGACATGTAATATTCAGTTGGAACACCTTTGTTATATCATCTATTGTTATATACAGAAATGCAAAGCAAATATTCGTCGAAGTAAATGACAGAATACTTCATTATAGTTGTGGGATTTCCGTTGTGTTAGTGAAATGCAAGCGGAAATTCTGCATTATTCAAAATTAACAAACCCTCGCAAATCCTGAAACAATTTATTTTACTACAGTTTTTATTCTACTAAACAAAACATCGAGTACGTACTAATACCTAGTGGTTTCTGGATTTTTAATTGAATTTTTAATGCTGCACAAACAGTAAAGAGGATAATTATGTTGATAAAAAATAGTAGGTACTTCATCAGGCCTCAAGAGGCTATTGATTAAGGTCCTTTAGAATCTGCATTTTACGTGTATACAGTCTAGTATATAGTAGAAGTTTTTCTGTCAGATGCTAATTTATTGTTTTAACCAAATATTATGTGAGCCTGTGACATAACGTCAACTTAATAGATAAGAAATATCAACTTCTATATTAAGCATGTATTAGTGGATAGTCCATAAAGAATATGTTAATTTTAAATCATGTTAATAAAGCAACATCCATGATTACAGTACTACTTATAAGGTAACTTTTATTATTATTCTATACCTACCTAAAATTTTGTACAAATCGATTAATAACTAATGAAAAGCGGGCGGGAAAACTCACCAGGATATATTTTTAATATGGGATCATCGACATTGATATTTAAAACACTGAAAAATTTTTGGAAGCCATAGGTATTAATTTTAATATTCAAGACAATAATATTTGTATTTTGTGTATTTATACACCACCGAACAATGAGGTAAATATGTTTTTAAACAAATTTGAGGAATGTCTAAATATTATTTTTGAGAAAAGTCATATGCTGTGACGATCTCAATATAAATTTTCTTAGCGACTCTAAAGAAAAAAATGATTTAATAGACCTTGCCAACTCCTTTGACCTCTCTACAGCTACAAATGAGGCTACTAGAATAACTAGAAAGTCAGAAACTGCTACAGATTATGTGTTTACAAATTTTAATGACAAACTATTGGACAAAAAAATTATTCTCTCGGACCATTCTGGCCAAAAGATCTCTTTTACACTAGTAAATGATGAATCCTCAGAAACATATGAAAGCAGATCATTCTCAAAAAGAAACATAAATCTATTCATTGACTACTTAAACATTGAATAGTGGTATAGTGTGTGTGATAATAATCTAGATATAGATTCAAAATTTATAAACTTTATAACCGGGGTACGATTATTATTATTATTAATATAATGAATCAATGTCTCATAAGATCCGTATTTTTATTACTGGGAAATATTAATAACTTTCCGTTTTAACATTGACCTCTCCAATTAGAGAAAAATAGTGTGAAATGCTGTTGGAGACAATCTATTTTGAAAACTATTTGTCAATAGTTTGGTCTCAAAATGAAATGCATAAAACTTAAAATTATTGTAAAGTTCGGATGAACTTATTATTGCTAAATCCTCACGATTTCATGCTGTCAACAACAATTTGGATCTTATAAAAAGGAAGGTTTACATTAAAATTTTTATAATAATTAGAATAATAACATGGATTTCTTGAAATCTATATAGGTTAATGTGTATATTCTTGGGAAATCTAAATAAATAAATAAATTATTAACAGGCAAGGACCAGATTTAGTTAAGGTTATAATTAAGAGAAAAAACAAAAATTAAACTCGAGATAAAGTGAAATTGTCAAATGGGGGTGATGTTTAGGGGTTAACAGTGTTTTTTTACGATTTCCGGCGAAGTATGACCTCCTAGCGGAAAATTGTAGATAATAAAAAAATCTAAAACTTCCGTATAAGGCATTTTTCAACATAACCTCATATTTTTCGAGAAAATGGAGGAAAATCGATTTTTCTATTCTATTTTTTCTCTCGTAAAAATAATTCAATTTACATGATATTATGTGAAAGTATACTTTTTTGCATTGAATATGTGTGATTTTTTTGGAATCTGGAGAACAAGTAGTTTCCGAGATATTTACATTTTTCGAAAAGAAAACAAAATCTTTCACGGAAAATTCTATTGGTGTTTTTTCTTTTTCATTTAAATATTCTATCAGGGCGATTTTAACCGTTGAAATGTCTATTTTAAAATGGTCTATATAGACCATTTACACACATACACTGAAAACTGCTTAAAATTGAGAAAAACCAAAAAAATTACTTCGAATCACGAATTTATCAATACCTTTTATTATTGGGTGTGAATGCCAAGGGAGCAGCCGAGCTCGTTTTGGGGTAGTGCCTATTCAGTCATATAGTTGTGTGGAAGCATTTGGGATAGCGTATTTTAGAAGACCACGTGGTGATTATTTTAATTAAAAAATATAACAAAAGCTGCTTATTAACAAGAATCAGCTGTCGTCGTGAAAATCCTTCGGAATTTGAAAGTTTTATTGATGCAGAGGAAGAACAACCACAATGTAACAGATTTAAAATTCATTATAGTTTTATAATTTTTCATAATTTACATAAAAAAAAATACAAAACATTTTTTTTCTGAAGACGAAGCGAGCCATAATTTTTAAATATCAATAAAGTAATTGTTTTACTTAATAATTATTTAATCAAATATACCTAAAACAGATTATTCCACTTTATACCATTTATTTAGTGAAAAAATAGAAAAATATACATTAATAAAAATACACACTAGGCCAGTGAGTGAATCTTAACTCTAGCTTACGACTTTTAGTACGGTACGGTGCATTGCCATGAAAAATTTAAGTTTCAGAGACTTCCCCCACTTTCTTCATTTAAATTCATGCAACTCTAGTAATATTAAAAAGTAAATTCTGTCATTGAATTTAAAATCCATTATTTACATTAATAAAAAACTTTAAAATAATAAAAAATATTGAAAAATTCGTGTTTCGAAAAATCATTTTTTCTATTTGTCTCAGCTTTAAACGGTTTCATGAAAAATAAACCATCAACATATAAGACAATTTTAAAGTAGACATTTGAATGATTAAAATGAGCCCGGATAGAACATTTAAGTAAAAAAAAACACCAATAAAGTTTTCTGTGGAAGATTTTGGTTTCTTTTTCGAAAAATGTAAATATCTCGATCGATAGCCGCGTTGATTAAGGCGCGAGGTGGCAATCGCACCACCGGGTTCGAATCCCGGCACTGGCACTGTTGAAGGAAATGGTTGTATGTCCGCATTATTTCAATGTGTAACCCCCCCTTCCACACAAGCCTCTGGCTTCTGGAATTCGGGGTTGTCTAATTTCTGTATTTCTGTGGTGTTTATTTATTTATTATTAACTACTTGTTTCCCAGAATCCAAAAAAATCATGCTTATCCAATGCAAAGAGGTATACTTTCACATAATTTCATGTAAATTGAATTATTTTATGAGTGAAAAAATTAAAAACAGAAAAATCGGCTTTCCGCCGTTTTCTCAGAAAATTTGAGGTTAAGTTGAAAAACGCCTGATTAGAAAGTTTTAGATTTTTTATTACGTACAACTTTTGTGAAGGATATTTTCCGCTAGGAGATCACGTTTTTCCGAAAATCGCAAAAAAACACTTTCAACCCATAAACAGCTCCCCCATTTCACAATTTCATTTTATCTCGTGTTTGATTTTTATTTTATTACTTAGTTATAAGGTATATAGGCTGGTCTTTGCCTGTTAATAATTTTTTTTAAAAGAGGTATTGGCGCCAACCTATACAGGGTGGGGCAATTGTGCGTCGGACCTCGATATCTCGAATATTCTTTCCTATTATTTGGTATTATTATTTCGTAAAATGCCACAAATAACTTTCAGACAATACTCGATATCTCGAGTTCTACGATAGCTAGAAATTTTTTAAAAAATTGCATGTAAACTAGATAAAAACGTCTATAACTGGAAATTATTTTCGAACATACAGGGCGAGCCAAGACGAAATTACAGGACCAAGTGCCTATTTTTAATATGGAATGCTATGTATATCAGTACATCTTTTGAAGCCTATTTCTAGGCTCTATTTATTCCTATATTAGCATTGAATATCTCCCAATCACTTGGATGTAATGATTTTTTTTTTTGTTAAAATAGTGCAATCTGCAGATGGATATTTAAAAAATCACCACAGTCACAATTATGGGTTTTAAGAAAAACTTATATGAACACCAGTTACGAGACATCTAATTAATGTTTTTGAATCATTTTCATTTCCTAAAAATGTACAGGGTGGTCAAAAATTATTTTTCAATTAAGAACATTTTAAATGGAATTTTCTCAATTTTTTCAAATGGAACACCCTGTATATTTTTCGATGATGTGATGTAGAAATGAAAAACGAACATTTTAGTTTTATTGAGCAATAATTACAAAATTCAAAAAATAAACTTAAAAAAAGAGGTTTCTTCAAATAACCCGTAGAAAAAATTATAATAAATGTTAAACATGTTGCCCATTTTGATTGACACACATCTCTATGCGATTTTGAAATGAGGTTTCCACTGTTCCTAAAACTACCGGTGTGATAGATGTAAAGGCAGTTATTATTCTTTCCTTCATATTTTTTTACTGTCGTTGGTGTGTCTCTATAAACAATTTCCTTCACGTATTCTTATAAAAAATAAATCCATTTTTGTAATATTTGAGGATCTAGCAGGCCATTTAGTGGGTCCATTTCTTCCAATCCATTGATTAGGATAGGTATTATTATTTAAGTGGTCTCTAACTGCATTTAAATAATGTGGTGGAGCACCATCTTGCTGAAACTACATCCTATTTCGAATTCTTTCAGGAAGATTTACCCATAATTGTGGCAGATAGTTTTCCAAAAAATGAAGATAAATAGCTCCAGTAAATAAATAACAAATAAATAACACCACAGGTAATTACGACCCCCTTTATCCCGGAAGAATCTAGAAGGGCCTTGTGTGGGAGGGGGCTACACATTTAGAGACAAGAGACACACACCCAATATCCGTGTAGAGTGGAAAAATCCCTCTCACAGTATTTTCCACTGCCACGACCGGGGATCGAACCCGAAACTTTTGGGTGAGAGGCAAGTGTGCTCACCTCTCGACCACCAGTCATACCAGTCAATGTACCATCATAGAAATGTGGCCCTATTACATGTTCTCCAATAATTCCTCCCCAAACGTTTATAGACCATATGTGTTGGTTATCAACTTGCATAAAAAAGTGAGGATTTTCCGTAGCATAATAATGGAAATTGTGCCTATTAACAAATCCATTTTTATGAAAAGTTGCCTCATCACTGAATAAAACAGTATTGAAGAAGTTGACATCGTGTTATATTTCACCCCTAGCCCAATTACAAA
Source organism: Leptura quadrifasciata (assembly GCA_963675555.1). NCBI lineage: Eukaryota > Metazoa > Arthropoda > Insecta > Coleoptera > Cerambycidae > Leptura > Leptura quadrifasciata. Next base: position 165,433,245 of record OY776674.1, on the reverse strand, counting down.
ATTGTAGGCGCTTTTGAAAATCGTCATCAGATAATTCCTGGTTCATTTGGATATGATATGCATGCAACTTATTTGTTTTTAAGATTCGACCCACAGACCGTCTACTTATTCCTACTAATGAGCTCACTTCTTTTAGACTAACATCAACCGTTGCTAGCACCACAGAAAACTAATTTTTTTCGTTCACAACACGTTTTATTCTTTCACTTTTTTTATATTCGACATTTCCAGTTTCCAGAAATTTATCGAGAAGGTTTTGGAAGCTGCTAACATCAGAAATCCTTCTTTCAAGATAACGTTGGGAATAAATTCTATTGGCAAGTAAACAATTTCTGTCTGACTCGCCCAAAACAATACATGTCTACAAGTTCCGCTTTATTAAAATTCACATTGTAAAATTGTAAATATTTTAAATTCAATACAAATTGTAACGACCGATAAGTGTGATAAATGCTCCGTTGTATACGACAATTTATACTAAACTGAGATTTTATTGCTTGTCGAATAACGAAAACAGCAAAAAAATGTACAAAAAAACATTACAGTAAAGGACCGGTTAAATACTATTTACTCATTTTAATGGATTGGAAGAAATGGTCCCACTAATTGTCCTCATTTCAAAATTGCATAAAGACATGTGTCAATCAAAATGGGCAACACGTCGAACACATATTATAAATTTTTCTAATCAATTATTTGAGGGAACCCCTCTTTTTAAATTTATTCTTGAATTTGACATTTATTTATAAAACGAAAATGTTTGTAATTAGCCATAGGGAAGTACTTACAAAAAAATGTTCGTTTTTCATTTCCACATCACATCATCGAAAAATATATAGGGTGTTCCATTTGAAAAAATTGGGAAAATTCAATTTAAATTGAAAAATAATTTTTGAACACCCTGTACATTTTTAGGAAATAAAAATGATTCAAAAACATTAATTAGATGTCTCGTAACTGGTATTCACATAAGTTTTCTTAAAACCCATAATTGTGACTGTGGTGATTTTTTTAATATCCATCTGCAGATTACATTATTTCAACAAAAAAATTCATTACATCCAAATGGTTGCGAGATATTCAATGCTAACATAGGAATGAATAGAGCCTAGAAAGAGGCTTCAAAAAATGTACTGAAATACATAGCATTCCATTTTAAAAAAAGGCACTTGGTCCTGTAATTTCGCCTTGGCTCGCCCTGTATGTTCGAAAATAATTTCCAGTTATAGATTTTTTTTATCTAGTTTACTTGCAATTTTTTTAAAAATTTCTATCTATCGTAGAATTCGAGATATCGAGGTCCGGCGCACTATTGCCCCACCCTGTATAATAATCGACCTATCTGGGAGTTTCTTCAAAATGTTTTCGTATTCAAAAATAATGAATTTATTCCATACTTTATGTACACACTGTATAATATAGAATTGCTATTTGGGTATTAACCCAATTCAATGAAATCAAACAAAGCTAGCGTAATCGGCAGATGGATAAAAGATACACCAATTATAGTCATTTTTAAGAAATTGGGAAGAACATCCTGTAGAACATCAAAAATTTTATAAAAATTTCATTAAACCTGCAGAAAGGCGTTTAGATCTAGTTTTGTTACATGATACCATATTCATAGTGTCATGGTTTTGTTATATATTTCAAATTCTTTGCGTGAATTTGGATGTGTAATAAAACTCAAGCCTGTATTACATTGTAACCAAAAAACAGGAGCAAGTGCATATGATGTCCTTTGTATAATGCAATCCATTTCGGCAGGTGACAGGTTATATATCAATTTAGTGGATTGTTCATAATAAAGCCCAACACATATACCGAATTATTGTCTCAAATTTATGAAGTGGACATTTTAGGAGAGTTTGGGCGATTTAACTAGTTGGTTTTAGCTGACTAAGTACCACTAAAGCTAGAATTCTCCAATGTTCCCGTCCTAGTTGCATAATCTAAATTTGTTGCTGTCATAAATCACGATGCTAATCGCAACAACTGTGCACTAAGCACTTCATTAACTAATTGTTGAGCTGATTGTTTACACTGCTGTTGTTTGTTAGCGTTAATAAGTAAGAATTAAGTTTACAAATAGTTATATTCGCGTGTGGAATGTCTGCTAGGTGTATCCTGTGGTGTAGGTTGTCCCCTATTTTAATCTGTTTGATGTTAAAAAATGTATTTTGTAATAAATGTGATTTATTTGGTATTAAATTTTGATTTTGACACTGCGGAACGGCTCTCAGGGTTTTGTTGGTGAGCAGGGTAGTAAATAAGGATTTTCTTTCTTTTGAAAATAATTAAAATAATTACACTTGTAATAAGGGCGCCAATTGGTTGATTTTCTGAATGCTTATATAAAATATTTATCCAGACAATAAATTAACTACTTCAAGTCCTACCAGGAGATGAAAATAAATAAAACAAATATTAAAATCTACGACACTATAATGATCATAAATTTTAGGCAAAAATGTTACCGTAGCGTCAAATAAAAGTTTTGATATGTGGAATAATAAAAAAAAATACATGCATACATATACAGGGTGTCTCACCAGGAACTGAATCGATCGATATAGAGAAAAGTATCAGAAAATTTTGAAAATTTAGATAATTACTAATGTCGGTGTGTCCAATCCAACTAAAATAATTACAAGCAGCTGGCACTTCCGCTTATACCGGAAGTCGATACCAACTTGCTTATTTCAAATGGAACACACTATATATTTTAGGGTTTTCGAAAAGAACATAAAATTCTGAGTCGAAAATATGTAGCATATCCTAACCTAAACCTAGCCGTTTCAGGGATATTTGAGATTTTATAGAAAATTTGACAGGTGCAACGGTTTGCAAGAACCGTTATAACTTTCTTCGTGTAAAAGATCCTCATTTGCTTCTTGTCACGTAAAAAGAACACAAGGAGAACTACGTTCTACAACTGAAATAAATTCAATAATATCATACCAAGTGTTCCGTTTTTCGCGTTACATTTTGTCAACTTCAAATCGCGAAAACTTGTTTAGGTCAAATGGAACACCCTGTATTCTTTTATGTCAAGTTGTGTAAAATTGAATTCCATTTTTTCTGATATTAGCATTGTGTGGGTTACAACTTTTTGAAATATTTGCGATTTTATTAGAAATTCATGAATTGTTGTAATCATTTCATCAAAATAGCCATGATTAGAAACAATCAGTCATTATCTTATGTCAAAAAATGCCAGCACGCTTAAATTATACCAACGAAAACTTTTTAAATTTGTTTATTATTTACGGAGAATGTGATAAAGTAATATCAAGAACTTGCAGCACATTTGCTACTCGATATCCACAAAAACGCAAAATAACACTAACACTGTAACATGCGTATTAATCGAATTGAAGATATGGCATGAACTAAAATAGCAGAGATAAGATCAATTTAAAATATGATTTCATTTTAATTTAATAATTGCTCAAAATTCCGCCCTCGAACCTCGACACATTTTTCGCACCTTCGGATTAGTTCCTCATGGGTAGCTCTTCTAAATGAATCTTGTGATATGTTTTGAAATGCATTTCTTACTCTTTGCATACAATCTTCAATGGTTGTTAATGGGCCCTCATAATCTTTATTTTTAATAGTTCCCCAAATGAAATAATCCAGAACTGTTAAATCAGGCGAGCGAGGAGGCCATAAAGGTCCATTGTTGGCAATCCATTGATCATAAAAAATTTCTTGTAAATAATTATTAATTAAATATGCGTTATGTGGGGGAGCACCATCGGGCTGATAAAAAATGTTTCTATGTTCGGCGAGAGGTAAATTTTCTAAATAGTTATTATTCAAATTTTGTAAGATATTCAGATATTTTTCACCTAAAAAAAAACAAATATTTACCTATACCTATATATTAGCATAAGAGAAAATTTAATTTACCGTTTAAATTTTCCTGATAAAATTGTAATGCCACCACTCTATCGTTTCTTATGGCACAGTAAACATTGAACTGCCAACGTTCCTGAAAGTTTCGCTCTCTGAACATATGAGGATTTGAGTCACTCCAATAATGCGAATTGTGTCTATTAAAAAGTCCATTTTTAGTAAATTTTGCTTCATCTGTCCATATAATATTTCCTAAATAAGAATCGTGACCCTCAGACCTTATTAGAATAAACTCACAAAAATTCTGTCTTCTTAGGAAATCTGTTTGTTTTAATCCTTGAACCATCTGGAATGAAAACGGGTGAAACTTATGTTTTAATAAGATTGTGTGAATTGAATCCTTGCATAGTCCCGATTCCAGAGCAGCTTATCTTATGACATCCTTGGAAATGCATGAAAATATCCCAGAATGACTATTTCAATGTTTTCGTCATCAACAATAGGCTTTCTTCTTTGCATTTTTGCCTTGACAGAGCCATAATTTTTAAAATTTTGCAGAATGCGTTTTACAGTATTTGGTGACGGTTTCCGTTTTTCTGGATATCGAGTAGCAAATGTGCTCCAAGTTCTTGATATTACTTTATCACATTCTCCATAAATAATAAACAAATTTAAAAAGTCTTCGTGGGTGTAATTTAAACGTGCTGGCATTTTCTGACATGATAATTGCTGATTGTTTCTAATCATGGCTATTTTGATGAAATGATTACAACAATTCATGAATTTCTAATAAAATCGCAAATATTTCAAAAAGTTGTAACTTTAACCCCCACAATGCTAATATCAGAAAAAAGGGACTTCAATTTTACACAACTTGACGTAAAAAATACAGGGTGTTCCATTTGACCTAAACAAGTTTTCGCGGTTTGAAGTTGACAAAATGTAACGTGAAAAACGGAACACTTGGTATGATATTATTGAATTTATTTCAGTTGTACAACGTAGTTCTCCTTGTGTTCTTTTTACTTGACAAGAAGAAAATGAGGATCTTTTACACGAAGAAAATTATAACGGTTCTTGCAAACCGTTGCACCTGTCAAATGTTCTGTAAAATATCAAATAGCTCTGAAACGGCTAGGTTTAGGTATAGGATATGCTATATATTTTCGACAAATTGGACATTTTTTCAAACAGATCTTTTGCCGTCCTTTATCTCCCTTCCTAATCATTTTATCGCGATTTGACCGGGCGGAAATTAAACGTAAATAAGAAAGCTATCAAGTGGTGAAAAGGATTTTTCCGCCACCCTTTCCCTTCGTGCCAATAAAACTGTTTAAAAAAAACGTACAATTTTTATTCCGCGAGCCAAGCGTTTGTTTGCGAAAAAAAATCATTTTATACGAATGCTATCTTGTAGCAAATAAAAAAATTAAAAAATGTACGCCGGTTTGATCGCGATAGGTCAATTACACGGGGAGTTATCAGCATGTGAAATATTTTCGTTTTCTCCCTCCCCTCCTAATTATTCCACCGTCCCGAGCCTCCGGCCCAACAAAATATCTGCCAATACCCTTCTATTAAATAAAATGACTTCTAAGTCCACTCCTTCATGATAAAAAATGAATTTAATTTTTTTAATTTTTGCACCTTGGATTCGCGATATCTCGCGAATCCATGGTCTGAATTAGGAATAAAATTTGCTTATTTTTATGAGCTCTTCATTTTTGGTCTGAAGATATTTTTTCGTCAGATCAAAAGCCACGAGTTATCTTCGAAGAACCATTTTTTCCTACATTTAATATGCCGTTTCCCCCTCCCCCCTTTGACATCCGCTGCACAATGTGTCTTAATGTTGGGGGGAAGAAAAAAATCACAATCGAACGTATCCTTTTTTCAAAGCCAGATCTGCTCGACTAATGTATTTAAATTCAAAAATATTACTAATTTCATGAAAAATATTTTATGTAATTCTACTTAAGTTTTCAATCTGTTTGTATAAAATTCTGTATCAATGTTGATCCTTTCATACCATGTAATTGAGTTTCGTATCTGTCTGAGTTGTTGTATCCTCAATAAATAAATATACAAATAAATATTTGTCATTAGATATTACGTCCAAAATATAAAAATTTTATAACGTAGGAAGTTTAATCCCATGTGAGTAATAATTCCTTTTGACGGCAAAAAGAATCAGATCTCACAAAATTATTTTATTATGTAACAATACAGTAAAAGAACTTTGTGAGATCTGATTCTTTTTTCTTTCAAAATAAAAATTGTATTATGAAAAACTATAAAGTTCATAACTAGATTTAAAACTCTAGCATTTGCATAACTTGCTCTTACATAACAATTCAATGATTGCTTGCTTGCTTCTTATTTACAAATCCCTTACATTAAACGTTTGTACATTCATTAATCCTCTTACAATAACCTAAAAAGCTTTATACCCAGCAGAGCATAAAGATTATTTCACATTTCATTGGCCGACAGGGAAGATAATTTTTTTAAGCTTGAATGGATTCTAATATTTTGAAAGCTATTCGATACCTCTGAAATTCCCCCAAGGAGACGACCTCTTTATCGTCAACCAAAACTTGCCCCTGTTCCATTCATTTGCGATGGAAAAACTGAAATATAAAAGTGTTATCCATCTTACAATTTATTTCGCGCAGAGAACACATTTCCTTTTTCCCTTAACTGACTTATCAATCTTGTTCTCCCCGGGGACCGAAGCACATGCATATGGATGTGTATCTAATGGTACTTGCTATGCCAGTCTGCAATCTTCATCCATTTTCTGTCAGCGTTTAGACAACTTATTTGCAAATATTAAACAAATACGAGTACAAAGACGTGCGGATTTCAGTAATAACTACGCTGTGTACTTTGAAATGGACGGCATTTAAAAAAGCCTTAACTTTCAATCAAATATCGTTATACAGGCTGTCCACTTTATCAGGGCACTCGAGAATATTTCACTTAATATCGGTCGTACAAAAAAAATATTTTTATGAAAATTGTGCCGATTTATAACCTACAAAATGGTTTAGAGACATTTGAAGTCCATGGCCTACTTTAAGAGTTATGGCGGAAAACATCGAAAATGCGGAAAACGTCTAGGCCAAATATCTCCGTTATTTGAAGAGATACGAGAAATATTTTAAGGCGAAAATTTTTTGCAAAACAGAGTGTTTCAACGAGGTTTTATCTAATTTTTTTCAAAACCGCTGTATTTTGAGATTTACTCTTCAGCCTGTTAAAAAAATTATTTTGAAACGGGCGGGAAATGGCGCCATTAAATAGAGTATTTTCCTCCCTTTTCAACGATATATCACATGCCATATTTATTCATTGGTACTACGTTAGTAATTATAAAGGCATTTTTTTAAAACCAATAATTTTTTCTTAACAAGCATTATACTTGCCGTGGAAAAGTATGATTAAATAAAACGATAAAATAATTCAATAAGTTGTTCAAGTCTTTGCTATAATAAAACATTAACACAATTAAGAAGAATAAAGTAAATTCAGGTAACAAAAGCAAAATAATACTCAAGAAAGCAACATGGAGCAATTATGGAAAGAGTATTCGCAGTTATGCCAATGTATAGAGGTCCTCCATAAAAGCGTCACTCCTTGCTGAGAAAGTTAAAATGTCTACCAATTAATTTAGTATAATATCCATTTGTTTGTATTTCATGATTTTACTATTATTTCAATTATTTTAAAATAGTTAGCTATGAACAAACTTGATAATTTAATTTTTTGACAGATCATCTCAGTTAATACTTAAACTCTCACTCAATCACACTCGTTTAAGAATTTAGAATTTTCAAGAATGATTTTCACTCACATTGATCGTTATAATATGTTCGTTACATATTGCCAGTGCAATTTTAACTCTGGATTAGCTCAAGTAGAATATATCAACAGATTTCCACAAGCACTACAGCCGAATAAAACTTAGAAAATTAGCTACGAAACTGAAAAATAATGGTTAATTTTTAAAGAAGAAGACAAGGTTGAACAGTATTACTGATAATGTAAATAAGGTAAACCGAGTTATTAATTATGTAAGAAACAAATATACAGAAAATTTGAAAATATCATTAAGATAAATTCAAATTGCTTGTTATATAAATAAAACAAGTGCTAGAAAAATTTTAAGGAAAAATGGTTACCGGTGTTATAAAGCCAAAAAAGTTCACAATTTACAAGCCGGGAACAAACCAAGGAGGTAGGTGGCTGTTGGAAAAGAAGCGTGCCGATCCATTAATATGTAGTAAAATACTTTGGTCCGACGAGGTAAATTTTTCCAATAATGGATTTTTTAATCGCAATATTCATTACAAATGGGCTTCTGAAAATACACACTGGCATAGACCGACTGGGTTTCAAAATCGTTTTTCAATAAATGGTTGGATAGGTATTTTAGGCACCAATTTAATAGGTCCTTATTTTTATGATGGTCACCTCAGTGGTCAAAGATACCTAAACTTTTTGAGAACTGAATTTAGTGAATTCTTAGATGACCTACCTTTAGAGAATCCACACAATTTTCAATATTTTCAACAAGATGGAGCTCCTCCTCACAATTCCCAGATTTGCCTAGATTATTTAGATGACCTACCTTTAGAGAATCCACACAATTTTCAATATTTTCAACAAGATGGAGCTCCTCCTCACAATTCCCAGATTTGCCTAGATTATTTAGACGAAATTTTTGCCTCAACATTGGATAGGTACCAATGGATTTATTCATGGCCCCCTCGTTCTCCAGATATAACCCCAATGGATTTTTTTCTATGGGGGTATATTAAAGATAAGGTGTTTTCGACGACACCGCAAAATGTAGAGGACCAAAAATCTCGAATTCAACAGGCATGCATTACAGTTACCTCCGAAATGCTGAGTAATGTTTTAAATGCAGTGCCTCGCCGCGCTCGATTGTGCACAAGAAATCGCGGTGGACACTTTGAACACTTGATATGATATCTTAAAAATTATTTTGAGGATTAGATAAATATTAATGTTCTGTGTGCTAATTCTTATTATTATTAATTTGTTTTTGTTACCTGAATTTACTTTATTCTTCTTAATTGTGTTAATGTTTTATTATAGCAAAGATTTGAACAACTTATTGAATTATTTTATCGTTTTATTTAATCATACTTCTCCACGGCAAGTATAGTGCTTGTTAAAAAAAAATGTATTAGTTTTAAAAGAATATTTTTATAATTACTAACGTAGTACCAATGAATAAATATGGCATGTGATATATCGTTGAAACGGGAGGAAAATACTCTATTTAATGGCGCCATTTCCCGCACGTTCCAAAATAATTTTTTTAACAGTTTGAAGAGTAAATCTCAAAATACAGCGGTTTTGAAAAAAAATTAGATAAAACCTCGTTGAAACACTCTGTTTGCAAAAAATTTTCGCCTTAGAATTTTTCTCGTATCTCTTCAAATAATGGAGATATTTGGCCAAGACGTTTCCGCATTTTCGATATTTTCCGCCATAACTCTTAAAGTAGGCCATGGATTTCAAATATGTTTAAACCATTTTGTAGGTTATATAAATCGGCACAATTTTCGTAAAAATAATTTTTTTTGTACGACCGATATTAAGTGAGATATTCTTGAGTGCCCTGATAAAATGGACAGCCTGTATAAAATATAGTTTCCAGTGTCCTTTCGTCTAAAATTTATTTTAGAATTGTTACACAAATTTTAATTTTCATTTCAAAAAATTACAACATGTAAGTTTTACCATATTTTTGAGACATTCCGCACCACATGCCTCTGCAATGTCTATTACTAGAATATTTATATGTATCGTAAGAATTCTTCCATCTAAATTAAATTTGAACTTTCTAGTGCAGTGAAAAAAGGTCAAAAAAATTAAGAGGTAGGTATAGTCTGGTAATAGGAAGATTATTATTTTATCCTGTTTTGGGTATCACCCGGAGTATATTCCTAAGTTCTGGACTTCGAAAACCTTGTGCTGCTTTTTTTTATAAACAATTAAAGTTTTTTTACCGCGTTTTTCTATAAGTCGGATCGGGACAAATAAAAACCAGTCTCTTCGTAATAAAATTTCCAATAAAGCCTAGTTAGTTTCAAGTCTCTGAAGTACATAACCTACAAAACTGAAAAAACGAGAAAAAAAACAGTGTTTTCTTCATTTTAGTGCCCAAGACTGTCAACTGGACCAATTTACATTAAACTTTCAGAAAATATACTTTTTGATGTAGTAAAAAGACCCTGAAAATTTAGTGTCAAAATATTGAATCCATTGGCCAAAATTGCATTTTTTATCTAAAATTTAAAATGTCCGCCATTTTATACTTTAAGTCCAAAATGAAAAATTATTTTTTCAAAACATAAATCTTGGCGCCAGCTTTCGAATGCAATTAAAAAAAAAATTCTTTTTCTTAGCCCGCGGCGATATAGTTATATCGTGAAAGTTTTTGTTGAGTTTTTTGAGTGTAGGGAAGTCCTTACTTGGACTATACCTGCGGAGCGAATAGTTGCTTATAAATGAGGATAAATTTGTACATTTTCTTTTTCTTCCTTATTCCTAACCAGTTCCATTCCATTCCATTACGATTTTGTACATTTATGAGAATTAAAATGTTTATTTTTAAATCACAAAATGTTTTTACCATATTATTAATCCTCGCCTTTAAAACTTTTTCTAACAAGTATTTATATTACAATCTTTACTATTACTACTACTTTTTTAAATAAAACTTAAAACATATTTAGAAGACAATATAAATTTAATCTAAATATTCATATTTATATAGAAAAATAGTAAAAAAAAGTTGTATACAGGTTTATACGTTGTTCAAATGTGCTTTTTAGAGGGCGGAATATTAAAACATAATATTTTTTAGTCGTAAACTCCTCTACAAAATCCTTATTTTACTATAAGGAATGTAACCAGACTGCAACCAACAACTACTCTTCGGGCTGTACATAGCCCGAAGAGTAGCTGAATTACAAGTTACAAACCTGGCGCGTTAAGTGTAATAATTGCATATTACCATCAAAACGCTAATGGTTCGATTGTAACAAAAACCACCCGAAAGGCTGATCCTACTTAAAGGAGTTCCCTTGCCAGTCGTCACACACCACTTGCAGACTACATGTCGCTATTGTAAAAATACCGGGATGTACCAAATAGTCAAAGGATCCTCGTGCCGGTCGTCGCATGCCTACCTTGCACTGACGAGAACCAACAGCTCGAAACTGCAGTCTGCAAGTGGTGTGTGATGACTGGCAAGGGAGCTCCTTTAAGTAGGATCAGTCTTTCGGCTGGTGTTTGTTGCAATCGAAGTATTATCGTCTTGATGGTAATATGCAATTATTACACTTAACGCGCCAGGCTTGTAACTTGTAATTCAGCGCTCGGCGGGGCACATGGCCCGGAGGGTAGCTGTTGGTTGCAGTCTGGTTACGTTCCTTATAGTAAAATAAGGATTTTATAGAGGAATTTGCGACTAAAAATATTATGTTTTAGGTTTATACGTTAGCAATCGTTGGTACATGTGTACGTATGAATTTGGAAATAAAAAATAGTCATTTTCATTATTAACAAAAAACTAAGTTGATGATCGCATTGCGACGGAAAAAATAACATATTTTAAAAAAAGTCCTCTGTATGTTAAAAAACAAGGAAGTTATTGCATATTGCAACTAAGCTCTATGAAAAAATTTAAAAAAAAATTAAATAAAAAAAACAAACAACCAAGTTTCTCATCGTATTGCTAGGGAAAAAATAACATATTTTAAAAAAAAATCCTACGAATTTTAAGAAACAAGGAAGTTATTACATGTTTGCAACTAAATCACTTTTTATCTCAATTAACTATACTTACATTAGAATGCTTGTAAATAAGTTTCTATAAAACTTAAAAAAAATTAATTTATCACATGAAATAAACAGTGGCGGCCCGTCAGGGATGGCAGGGTAGGCAGTGCTCACCCAATTACATAAGCGGTAGTTATAAAGGTATATTTATATTTTTATATATTTTTGTAGTGAAATTATCAAGTAACATTTTGCGATTAATTGTAATATTAAAATTAAAAAATTATTATTTTTTATATTATTTTTACTCTGCCTCATACAGGTATAGGTACACTTATGAATCCGTTTAGAAACCGGGCATGATGTTCTCTGGAGTAATACTGTCAAAAGTGTCATGCGCCAAACCAGGGCAGGCAAGCATCGCTCAGAAATCGTATTCAAATCATAATACGTCTATGTGCATGTTGGTTTTTCACTTTGATCTTATACCCGTAATGCATGTCAAAACGAGATGTACGTCTTGCATGCTTAGGCTATTTACAAGCTAGAGTGGGCATGCCATCCCTGAGCAAAACTTGTAATAAACAATACGAATATTGAATTGAATGGCATATGTTCACAATTGAAAAGATATCAAACAGGAAAAACAACTAATGTGTTAAAATTGATTAATCAATCCTTTATGAATATTAAATATGATAGCAATTTCTAATTTGATAAATAGGGACAAAAAGAAATTAAAATACATATCAGCGGTGTCATATAGTTAAGTTACCTATATAACTATAATTTTATTTTTCTTTGCGTTTTAAGGTATAATGTATTAGAACACATAGCCTCTATATTATCCAAGAAGTACTAAAATCATGTTTAATTTTATTTTAGCAGATTTTATTTTAGATGTGAAATTAATATAATATGTAATTGAAATAAATATATAATATTCAAATATGGGACTTCGCGCTCGGTGGGAAGTGGACACTGCTCATCCCTTTCCTTTTCTTTTACAGTGTCGTGATGTTTCGTCGAGAATCGTTTCTTTTCGGACGTGCGGAGTCTTTCGCGAATCTCAAACGTTGGAAATTGTTGCTGCTGTTTTAGAATTGGAAGATTTTGGTTTTTGGTTAGGTAATATTTTATTGTCTCAATTTTGTTTTTTAATTTGTAATCTGTGATCTTTGTTGATATTTAGCAAATAGTAAATGTCTACTTTAGCAGAAAAAAATGTACGGAATGGATAACTCACAAATTATTAATATTAAAATATTTGCCATGGCCGACGTAAGACACACGGTAAGCGATAATTCTGATACTGTACATTTTCTATTTTTCCCTAACATACGACGAAAAAATTTTTGTAACTAAATTAGAACGACTTTGCCCCACTATAGGTAATCTCATTAATATAAATTCAAATTCGTCCAATAGAAAACTTTGTGTCACGGGGTATCAAAAATGTTTATGGCTTTCTGGAAGTGAAATAAAAAATAAATTTTATTGCTGGCCTTGCATGTTATTCAGTAAAAATAGTAAAAGTTCGTAAAATTCAACAGGGATAGATAATTTAAAAACAAACAAGGCGACTGAAATAGGCAGAGGCATCAGTGAATGTTTTTTGCGTGATTTTTACACCCACTAAATTTTTGTGGAGAAGTGTCATTATTATTCTCCATCCTGCCCACCCAGAGCTAAAAGCTAGGGCCACCACTGAAAATGAATATTTTTCAAAATGATACAGTCCAAATATTAGCTCAAAATATGCCAAAATGCAAAAAGTTAAATATCTCGATTTCACGATAACAAAAATGAACCATATTTTATTTATATATTAAAGGCCCAAAAATTCTCTACCAAATCTGATAAAAAAAAATTATTTTTTTCAATGCAATTGTTGTTATTTGAGTTATAAAAAAATGTAGCCAAAATTACATTAAAACAATTTCTTTTTAATTACATTCGAAAGCTGGCGTCGAGGTCTACATTTTGGAAAAATAATTTTTTATTTTTGATTTAATGGCATAAAGAGCGGGCATTTCAAATTTTAGATAACAAATGCAATTTTAGCCAATGGGTTCATTATTTTGGCACCAACTTTTGTCTTTTTATTACGTCAAAGAGAATATTTTCTGAAAGCTTGATGCAAATTGGTCTAGTTGACGGTCTTGGGCACTAAAGTGAAAAAATACTGTTTATTTCTCGTTTTTTCAGCTTTATAGGTTATGTACGTACTTCAGAGACTTGAAACGAACGACGATTTATTGACAATTTTATTACAAAGAGACTGTATTTTAGTTTGTCCCGATCCGACTTATAGAACCGGAGTTATTCTTATTTTAAGCTAGAAGTTTCTAAGACTCTTTGATAATGGTCGCAAGGCCGAAACATATGTCAGAGACAAAACTGAATAAAACTTATGAAACAATAAACCAAGTGCGGATTCTAACTATTCTTTTGAATATTTGTAATTAGTCTATAGAAAAACGCGGTAAAGAATTTTCTCAGACAAAAAAGTTGGAAGACTCGTCAAAACGAAACCACTCACGAAAATTCAGCGTGTTAGTAATCACTTCAAAAATGTGTCGTCGGACCCCAGACTATAAGGAATAGTTCACGTATTTTAACCTCTCCACAATAAAATTGTGAGAGGTTACTAAAATCTGTTCAAAAACGAAAATTGAGATAACATCAAATCTTTACGTTTTGAGGTTCTAGGAACCCAAAAAAGTGGTTTTTGAAAAATGTCTGTGTGTGTGTATGTGTGTTAGCACGATAGCGCCAAAACTACTGAACGGATTTGAATTAAACTTTGCATGTGCGTTTCTTTAGTGCCCCAGAAGATCTGAAAAGGTTTTGGTTGAGATCGGATTACGTTTAGTGCCATTTTGACGCAACAAGTTGTTTATTTTATAATTACTTTCAATTTGCAATGGAACCATTGAAAAGCAGTTAAAATTCTGATTTCAACGATATATCACACTTCAATCCTTTCGATTTGGTTTCCGTGAAAAAAATTAAAAACAAAGCAAATATGGCATAGATCGCATTTCGCACGACATGATCGATGCGTGTAGCCGTTACCTCGAGAAACTCATCACATCACGTGTCAATTCACGTGTGAGGGTTTCTTCACTGCTCTAGAAGTAGAGCGGATTACGTTTAGTGCCGTTTTTAAATATATATACAGACAAATCGAAGAATTAAACTATAAATATTCCTCTAAAATCTACTAAAATTACTGAAATGCTAATGTTTCATTTAACAAAGAGCGATCGGATTGCAATGAGCAAATTTTGACGATTGTCATTGTCATCGTTTGTCATCCGATAACGTTGGTGTCATGTCATGTTAATAAGATTTCGGCATATTTGTAACTTTTAGTGGATTGTCACAAACTTTAAAGGTAGATGTAACAATATCAATATCATATGCTTTCTGTAACTTTGTTGGTGAATTTATTATAGATTATCACTTTACCAATTTTCAGTTTGTTGCTTTACAAATCTGTAGTATTTAGGATAACTAGACTTTCTTAGTCGTTCAAGTGATGTTAAAGTTGTTAATATCCTAATAGTATATTATTCAACGAGCGATAATGTAGGTAATAACTCGCATAGATGATTGTAAATTCATTAAGTTAAGGTTTTTTTTAGTACCTCCAGAAGATCTGAAAAGGTTTTGGATGAGATCGGATTACGTTTAGTGCCGTTTTGTCACACAATTTAATGCTCTTTTCGGCTTCAAAGATCCACCGAGTGGGAGGTTCCAGCAGCTTCCAGTAGCTGCCGATTTTTTTAAAGATTAACAATACAAATAATCATTTATTGCTTCCTTGCGATGCGCGTTGATTTTTTAAGTATTACAACGAATTAATTAGAATAACATTGCTCTAATGTTTATAGCTCCCAATGTTTCCTGCGTTTACTGGATTCCTCGACATACTGTAGGACCTCGCCTTCTTCACTCAGCCAACAACTTAAAGGCGATTAATAACTTAATATATTCCTAAGAAACTGAATAATTTTCGACATGTTGAAAATGTCGACCTACTGACATTGACAAATTCTTATTAAAATAAAAATTTAATACGCAGATTTATTACATACTTCCCTGTCATAGATGCATGTTAACACGTGTTGAGCTAGTTACGGTGTCTGCATCAGAATTTACGGACATCTAAATTCTAAAATTTTATCACACTGCATGTACTGCAGTAAAACTTTGAAACATTTATAACATTTTAGAAATCTCGTTTCAGTGAAAATATATATTACATCCTTCTTGCAATAACATAATATAACCAGCACTTTCATCCCTATCGTAAATATTATGAAAACAAAACCATATTTTATAGTTTGAAAAGCGAGAAAAGAATGTATTCTGCAGAGGCCATTATCTTTTGATATCTCTAGTTCTTAGTGTGGGATTGTCTGATGTTTCTTTATTATTCTGCTTTGTCGTTTATGTGCAATTCAGTTGTAGTTCAGTACATCGATTCAATGGAATTTTTAGTCCAGTCGCCAGAGGAAAGTAAACACCAAAACGTCAACAAAATTGTTGAAATTTTGTTTAGTGTTGGGGTATTAGGGGAACAAAATTCCAAATTACGACTGAACTTTTCTAAAAGTGTATTTAAATAATGTTTTTATAAATATTCTCGCAAAATGTTACAAATAAATAAAAAAATATGTCTGGTCGAAAATAGTAAATAGTAGAGCCAGGGCCTGCGGATTTACGAATGTCGTCTGACTTAAATCCATTATATGCCACACATTGTACTCTATTATTCCAGTAAGAAATAAATAAATGAATTAAATTGCTACATAACCCAAAGTCAATCAGTTTTAGTATTTTAGTAGAGTTCCTAATGGTATCAAAGGCCTCTGAGAAATCAGTATACATCACATCTACTTGTCTCTGTGCATCTATGGCATGTTTTGCGTAATTAAAGATAAGTTAGTTATAGTAGACCGTTTTTTCATGAAACCATGTTGAAAAATTTAAAGTGATTTCTTTGCGGACGGATAGATGTGGTTCTACGGTCGTGAGCAAAAAAAATAGGACAAGTCTTATAACGGTATTTTCCTAAAATCTAGTTGTATACACCTAACTTTAATTTTTGTGACATTGTCAGTTAGTTGTCATAATTTATTGCAAGTGTGCAAAAAACTAATGCCTCATGTAAGCGATTTAGTTAAATCTGGAGTTATTGCTAAAGCAGAAGATGGATGGCCAATGAGACAAATTGCACTACGTTATAATATTGACAAAATTAGAAAGTAGAGAATAAACGGTACGATTAGTAGAAATCCTTGATCAGGGCGACGAAGGATATCAACTCAACAACAAGATTTGCAATTGGTAAATGCTTTAGTAGAAAATCCATTCTACTCAGTTATCCAGGCTTCTGAAGAAACGAATTTTCCTGCATCGAGTAGTACTGGTCGCCGGCGAGTAAGAGAATCAGAGCTACGCTGTCGTGCAGCAGCACAGAAATACTTACTTAAAGCTGAACATAAAGAAGCTCGAGTATGATTTTCGCTTGAATTTTTAGCGCCTGATGTAAATTTTTGGGACAATGTAATCTTTACAGACGAAAAAACTTTCCAGTCAACACACAGCGGTCGTATTCGTGTTTACCGCCCTCCGAATACTCGATCCGATGAGAAATATATATCTAACAATGATAAAAGTGGTAGATTTTCCGTCAATATGTGTCACAATTATTTACTAATAATGAGTTCATATTTCAACAAGACAATCGTTCTGTTCATACTGCTCATACCGTAACTAACTGGTTTCAAGATAACAACATCAATGTTCTTAACTGGCCCAGTCATAGTCCAGATCTTAACCTTGTGGAAGAAGCATTGGGACTACTCGTAAGAAGTATCCAAAAACGAAATGTGAGACCACGGAATGCCGAAGGATTACTGGAAACAGTAAATAATGCATGGGAAAATATTATTACTAATGATTATTGTATAAGGTTATTTAATTCCATGCCAAACAGACTTATAGAAGTTATAAATAGAAATGGTGCAATAACGAAATATTAGTAGTTAGTTTCTTGTTAAGTAGGATATCCTTTGTCCTTTGATCCAGGATTTCTACTAATCGTACCGTTTATTCTCCACTTTCTTAAAATGTTACATACCAAATTTTTGTTAATGTTATAACGCAGTACAATTTGTTTCATTCCATGTCTCACCATCCATCATTTACTATAGCAATAACTACAGCATTAAAATAAAAATAAATTAAAAGTGATCTGTTTTATTTCGGTTACTCATTACATATTCAAATAGAGAGATTTACATTAGAAAAAAAAGTTGTCCTATTTTTTTCTGCTCACGACAGTACAAGGAGATCTCAAATACTTTTGCGAAGTTTAACTGAACGATTTATTGATACCTTTATATCATCCTCGGTGAAAAAGTTAGTGTTAATGGTAGGCAAATTATTAACTGAAGCATTGAGCGATAATAATAATCTTATTATTATCGTTTAAATAGACACTATTAAAATAATTTGCAAAACAATTAACTATATTTTTTGGAATATTGAATGAGGTGACATTATCGAGATGCATTTTCTCCGTTATATGTGTCATACCTTCTTTATTGTGAATGAAAGACCAAAACTGATTTGGATCTGTCATAACGCTTTCTTTTCTGAATATTCCTATTAAAAGCCTCAGAAATTTAAACTTTAATCAATATCCTCAATCTTTTATTTGATTTATTGTATTTATTTCTGTAATAACTATTTAGTTTGATGTTTCTTATTAAATTAGAAGTGTACCATACAAAATATCTACGCATTTTATTGTCCTTTTTACACGCTTTATATTAGCTTCACTTGTATTATGATGTATGTAAACTTTTGAATCTTTGAACGTGATTCTCGCCTACTTCAAAACGTCAGATTAAACTGAAACTTTGCACACTTATCAGGGACCGACCACAACACAATAATTTGACAACTTTGTCCTAGTGTCCTCACCAGGATCATTAGGATAAAATTTTTTAAAAAAATTGACTAATCTACTGTCGACATTTTGCCGTCAAAATGCCTTTGAAATTAACAATTCCAGAAAAAGTGGAAATTATTCGTATCGTTGGAGATAATGTTCGTTCCTTCAGAGAGGCTGCTAAAATATTTAATCGTAGACATCCCGATCGTCCTCCAGTACGTCATTGCACCGTAGCTGTTCTTAATAGGAAATTTGATCAAACCGGCACTATTGTAAAGCCAAAAGTGAAACCTACCAAAAGGCATCCAGATGATGATATTATACTGGGTTTTGTTAATGGAAACCCACGAACCAGTGTAAGAGAAATTGCGCGGGAATTAAATTTATCAAAAAAGAAGATCTGGCGTTGCCTTCGCAGGCACAAATTAAAATCCTTCAAGCCACAATTTCTTCACACGTTGCAAGAAGGGGACCCAGGACGAAGATTATAATATTGTTATTGGCTGGCAAGGCAATTTTCTAGAGGACCGTCGTTTTATCGATAAATACTGTTATCAGACGAAGCCACATTTACCACTAATGGCGTGGTTTCGTCACAACATTTTAGATATTGGGCTGCGGCTAATCCAAATTGGGTAATCACATGCAAAAGTCAGTACTTCCAAAAAGTGAATGTATGGTGTGGTATCCTGGGAACCCGGCTAATTGGTCCATTTTTTTTTTTTTTTTTCGAGGGAAACTTAAATGCTGCTGTTTACTTGAATTTCCTTAACCCAGAATTGTCCGATGCTATAGACGATTTACCACTTGCATTGCAAAGAGATATCCACTTCCAACAAGATGGCTGCTCAGTGCATAATGCCTTGATTGTGAGAGAATGGTTTAATCGAAATTTTCCTCGAAAATGGATACGTAATAGTGCACTTTGCGATTTTCCGCCCAGACTCCCAGATATTACTCTCCTGGATTTTTATTTATGGGGTGCACTTAAAGAAAAAGTTTATAAAAGTAGACCACGCACACGAGAAGAATTGTGTAATAGAATTTTGGAAGTTTGTCGATCAATATCTCCTGAAGAATTAAGAAAAGTATCGAATCATAATAAAAAAAGAACTTTAAAATGCATTGGCGATCTATTAGAAAAATATTTCAGATAATTATTATTGTTAGCATTATGTTCGGTTTTCTTTGAATTAGATAAATTATCAGCATTATGTAAACTGGTTTATTAAATTAAAAATATTTTCTGAAATTCATAGCAATCTGGATGCTCTAAGCTAACCCAAACCTCGAATTTTTCTGAATACCAAAAAAAAAATCAGTATTTTCAAATGAAACTTCATTTGAACTTACTTAATTTTTCTGAAAAACTTTTCCATATCACAGTTGGCTTTGAAATAGAGATTGAGTAACAGTTCTACATTCCAAAGGTAGTTCATTATGGGTATTATGTGCTGTAAAAATATATACAAATCCAAATACAAATAGCCAAGTTATAGGGGTTGCTTAGTACGAAGTGGGACACACTGTATAAATCTAATATCGAATACAATTTCAAATAGAAATTCTCACAAGCTGCGTTGATATCTTGAAGTGCATTAAGAGTTGTTCGGAGTGTATTAGTCATCCATGCTTCCAATTTTAATTGTAAATGACTTCACGTCAATAAAATGACGCAGCCTAATGTACGGTGTGCTTGGAAAGAGAGTGATAGAGATGTAATAGAATATGACATTGGACAAATTTATTATACCTAATCTTTAAATTTCTCGATGCATTTGAGGACATTAGGGCTAATTTTATTTTAGTTTTACAAAAGGGAAAATGTTTATTTTAATAATACCTATGTGGGATGATAAGAATTATTTTTGCAAATCGAAAATAGAAGAAAAAAAATTATTTTTTTATATATACTTTTTTCCTCTCATCGTCCCACATTGTAACATGTTTTTAATGTCTTTTAGTGAAAGCCGTTTTTTAAAGTAATGATTTACAAGAGAGTAAATTGCACCGTCTTTCCCGCTTATATCCGGAGAGCTCTTAAGAAATGCCCAATAAGTGTTAAGTAACGCATCATATAATAGTGGGTAGTTCGCTGTACGAAAATTTTTCTATTACTCTCGCTGGGAAATTTAGGTTGTTTGGTAACTTTTGTCGACAAGGTTATATAAAGAGCAGGGTGATGTAAATCTTCCCTTACTAGTGATTCATTATCATGATTTATATCGCATCTTAAATTTGTTCCCATTTTGATGAAATTTGGCACCAAGACGTTCCAAGGGATACTCAGCTTTGTGAAGAAAAAAATTGTTAATTTGATTTAGTGGTTTTCTGTGACTTGGTATTTCAATATAAAACAAATGTAATGTCACTTACAGGCACAATTTTTACTGCTCTAGGTTTAAAAAAAATCATTATGTATGAAAAATTGTAAAACACCATACCCTGTATAAGACAACAAAAAATACCAACATATCGTTTCTTGATACGTCACATGACGAACAATAATCGATATGTTATTTTGAGAAGATATACTCTTTGTGGATGTCAACCATCAAAATATTCGAATCTCACTGGAACATTCATAAACATTTTAATTCATACTATCACTGTAAACTTTACGATACTGGGACCGACCTATTTAATACGCGGCTTCAAAACACATCGTCGTCACCTCCGTAAAACGTAGGTAAAGCGACTCAATTTGTATAGAGAACCCTCAGAGGCAGATACAACAACAGTAAACAAAACAGTTTGTCATACTCACCCCTGGTTGAACCGGCACTGCAGTCTTCGGTCCAAGATTGATAGTCCTGCCGTCCGCCCTGATTAGAAGATTGAGTCCTCTAGCGCCTGGGCCGCCACCTGCAAAAAGTGGAACAAATAAATAAAGCTATCAAACGGCGACTTCCTAAAAACTTTTAAAGTAACAGGTATATTTCAAAGGATTATTTTTTTCTTCGTCTACTAGAACATATAGGGGTCTAGGGATTACTTTGTGTTTCAGAATAAAAACCTTCTTGAAAATCTTTATCTTATTCATTTAGAAAATTAAAACATGAAACATTAGATTGAAAAAAAAAATGGACCACGGCAAATTTTAGTTTATATTTGAAATTGTCAATATGTTGAAGATGCAAATACTACTTATTACTGGATGGAATAAAGTGCCTGAAGTTATGGTTACAGCTGACACTGAACACAAATTGGCTCATCGTGATTGTAAAATTAAAAAGTTTTCAGTCAGGGAGCGTGAGTAAAGATCTTGAGGAGATTCGTGCACTTATTTTAATTGAAGAGTGTTGGTTTATGTTTCAGAGAAATTTAAGATTTTTTGCACAAGGGTCAAAGCTTCACCCTGTATATGCAGCTGGAGTACTTATGTTTAGTCAAAAGTTTGAAAGAATACTTTTTTATGTTGGGCAGGGTATTTTTGCATCACCCTGTATATTATTACTCAGAATAACTTACTAGTTTAAAATCAAATTAAAATAGTTATTTAAGTAGTAGATTTCCAAAATGATAACTTTTCAACAGCGAAAGTTTTGTCAAAAAGAAAAAATTAACTCGATTTATAGATTTTAAAAATTCACTTATGGGCGAAGGTGCCGGTTATTAGTTTAAAGTAGTCGCTTATAAATTAGATGTGCGAGGGCATAGAGATTAGTTGTTTTTTACTTGGAGCTACTAAGGAAGAACTCGAGATCGATTGTAGAACGCGGATCAGAATTGACTTGCTCGAGAATCGCCGTGCTCGATGTTTTATATTGCCACTTTCGTTGCGTTGTTCGTGCTCCATCTAGTCAGGCACGATCATTGTTTTGTTTGTTGTCTGGAAAGGTCCCCGTACTCCGTGCGGGCACGGTCTAAGTCTGGATAATTTCCCCGGCCAGTTAGTGCGGGCACTAACTGCGTAATAACTGAAATCGATTGAAATTTATATTGAAAATTATATCGCCTTGTAGAGCTTGAAATTAGACATTTACATTGTACGAATAAGTGCTTCTAAAAATTTTATGTAAATAAACTAAATTTTGACACGGGAGGTATGCGAAGAGCCCTATGAGTGATTGGATAATATACGGCTGCTATGATTTTGAAGTTAGCATTTTGAGAAGTTTGAGCTGTAAAATGGGCAAATTGAATAATTTGAATGTACCGATGATAATTTAGGCATCTTTAGAAATTATCGGGTTGTAGTGAATTTTTTCGGAAATTATTTTGAAAAATTGTAGTTTTTGATAATCTAAATTTTTTTCTGGTTTGACATAGCGTGCTGAAAGGTTGGTTCATTTATCAAATTTTGATCTTTTTTCGAGTTAAATTTTTCATGATATGAAGTATATACGATAAAAACATCTGCTCACAGTAATGTACATACTAATATCAGATATTAAGTTGATGCAGATCTTGAGGCAAGAGAGCCATTGTAGTGGATATTAAATTAAGGAACTACCCTGGTAGCATAAAGGCTGCTGGAGAAGAAACTTTGAAAGCACTTGGAAAAGGAACTATTAGAATTTCATCAACTGTAAATGACAAAAGTCAAAATCTGTTATTGAAAGATTTGTGGTATGTCCCAAAAATTTCTAGAAATTTATTCTCTGTTTTAGCAGCTCACGACAGAAATCAAAATAGCAAGTCAATAACTATCAGATATTTGCTTGATATTGTTAGCAAAATAGTGCTGAGCGCGTGAAGCATACGCAACTTTGTATAAGGCAGCCATAAAACCGATTGTACTAGAACAAGAGACAGGAATAAATATTATTGTTGCTATTAGTTCAATGTTGCAGTTGTACCACAAGAGGTGGGGACATAAAGATAAAAGATATGTCAAAGAAATGCTTGAGAGAGAGTTAGACATTAAGGTTAAATTAGACAAGGAACTCTACAAGTCGTGCATTTATGGAAAAGCACATCGTTTACCATTTGGTACTAGGAAGAAATCCGCTAAATCTGAAGAGTTGATATCGACCGATGTATGTGGACCGTTCAACGAACCTTTTAAGAAGAACCGGTATCTAGTCGTGTTTAAAGACAGTTATACAAAATTTTGGTATGGCTTCATTATCAAAGAGAAGCCAGACGTAAAAAGTGTGCTGAAAAAGATGCTTGCACATGCAAAATTACAAGGACACTCCATCAAGGAACTACTAAGTGACAACAGCGGAGAGTAGTTTGATAATGCTGAAGTCAGGGCAATCCTACATGAGAACGGGATTACTCAGAGACTTACAGCGCCATAAACATCTGAGCAAAACGGTGACAGTGAGCGTGAAAATCGTACAATAGTGGAGATGGCTTGAACCTTCAAGTATTCTAATACAAATATAAAGTTTCCAAAGACAATTTGGGCGGAACTAGTAAATTCCGCAATATATGTTTTAAATAGAACTGGAAAATCACTAGAAAAAGGTGTCAGTCCATACGAACTCTGGATAGGTAAGAAACCGAGCATAAAACATCTACGCATAATCGGATCTGCTTGCTATATTCACGCTCCAATTCAAAGACGAAGAAAGATGGATGAGAAAGCTGTAAGCTGTAGGATGTGACGGTGGCGAAAGATATAGAGTTTATGTGAAAGAAGAGCACAACATTATTTTTACCAGAGACGTGCAATTTCTAGAGAAGCCTAGGGAGTATGATGAAAGAATCGAGTTACTACTTAGAGATGTCGAGCCAGAACTAGAGCTTCCAGAAAAGTAGTGTGAAGAGAATGACGACAAAATTATGAATAAATTAGAAGAGGCAACAATGAATACGAAACTGGAGTTGAGACACCGACCTCGAAAATGAAGAAGATTCCCGAATGTCATCAGGACAACGTCTTAGAAATAGTTCAATGGTAAGAAGACCGAAATACCTCGATGATTTTGTCATGGCAGCGAAGGGATTCGTGAACATGACGGAAAATCCAAAAACGTTCGAAGAATTTTTGGATAGTAAACAAAATGCCGAAGAAATACCATGGACAGTGGAATTGCTTCACTGGAAGAAAACCAGACTTGGAAATTGTCACTTCTGCCAGAAGGTATCAAGGCGATAACATGTAAGTGAGTTTTTCGTTTGAAGACAAATCCTGGAGGCAATATTGACAAATATAAGGCAAAGGGTTCAGCCAACGTCATAGTATAGACTATAATCAAACATTCAGTCCAGTTGGTAACGATTCATTCAATTTTGATCATTGCTGCGAACGAGCAGATGCGCCATGCACAGTTCGATGTGTCAACGGCATTCTTGTATGGAGAACTTGAAAAAAACTATCTTTATGAAACAACCAGAGGGATATGACGACGGTACAGACAAAGTCCGCGAATTAAAGAGGAGTTTATGTGAATTAAAGTAGACGCCAATGTGCTGGAACAAACATTTTGGTAGTTTTCTTTTAAAATTGGGATTCAGAGCGAGTGAAGCTGATCCATGTTTATATATTCGACAGAGAAATTGCAAAAAGCTCATGTTAGCTCCATATGTAGATGACGGGTTAGTTGGAGCAACTAATTCATAGGACTTAGATGGTTTTCTTGACGAACTTAGAGCAGAATTCAAGATTATTCAATAAAATGTACTCTTTTAATGTCCAGTAGTATTTTGTAATAAGAAGAATCAAGTGCGAGAGATATAGACAATAGTATTTATGAAACATGCTCTGCACGTTAAATGGCACATTCCTTGAATTTTCTGTAATATATAAAAACTATACTTCTCATATGAATAGAATGTACCTATAATCTTTAGAGTAGCTTGAGAGAATATTCTAAGAATATTTAAACATTCCTCCATTAAATTATTTGTTTTTTTATGAAACCTGCTTGTGCTGTATGGATAATATATTGGAAAACTCGCCCTCGTAGCAAAATTTGTTTTAATTATTTTAGTTCGACACTGTACTTGTGACTTACCTTCCAAACCGTACGGCTGTAAAACTCTCCTTTCTGTGAGAACGGAAAGTGTAAGTGGCGCTCGGAACAGGAGCTCCCTCAAAACACCATCGCCTCCCCTATATCTGCCGCCGCCTCCAGTTCCAGGACGGAGCGTGAATTTGCGTATGTGCACCGGGTATCGCCTCTCCACGATTTCTATATCGGTGATCCTAGTGTTGGTCATGTGAGTGTGTACTCCTGAACAGCCGTGCCATGTGGGACCCTAGAACGAAACTTGTCAATAATCCAACTGATTGCGGCTTTGTAACCATCGGCGCTGGTGTGTCAATAGGGGTACAATAAATTGTTCATTGAAAAATACTTAAAACATTCAAGGGTAAATCTATCTTGTCTTCACATATTACGCAAAAAGGCATAGGTGGGGTTATGCAAGATCATTTCAAAAGTTATTTTTAAGACGGTTAAAGATACTGTCACAATATTAGGAAACAAAGTAGGCCGGTAAGATTAGATAAGTTTATATCAGGATACGAACTGTATAATTTGTTGCTAACTGAAATGCATTTTCAAACATTGTTATCAAGACTTAATAATAGTCAAAATAGTTGGTAAGCAGGTAAGTTTTCCTCTTTACACGTAAATCCGCCCTCACAAAAGTTTAAATACGGAATTGCAAAATAAGAAAGAAACTTTTTTAAAAAAATAACAAGTTATTCATCAGGTTGAACACTATTTTACATGTAGACCTCCTACTAGTTCATTTTTTTCTGAATTTTTTATTCGCGAATGAAATCATATCTTCATTTGTGATTGCAACAGTAGAATGTGTTCAACTTAGTTGAATAAAATGTTATTTCTTTTTTTAAGAGGTTTTTCCTTCTTTTGCAACTACAATATGCATTTAAGCGTTCCTTCATAATTAAGTATAGTTGAGTCCATCAGTTCACAGCACTCAAAAAACGCAACAAAAATTTTACGACATAATTATTATCGCCGTTGGGTCAAGCGGCATGCTTTCATCAAACAAGCCGCCGCACATTAAAAACCTATAAAGGTAAGCGAGTCAATTTGCGAACAGCAGTACAGGGAGTATAGGTATTTTAAGGAGATCGTAAAGTTTTTGTTGCGTTTCTTGAGTGCCGGGAACTGTTGAACTCGACTATACTTTTTTAAATACAATTTTTAGTAAAAAAGTAATAAAAGAGTGGTTTGCTTAAAGTCAATTTTATATATTCAAATTTTTAGAATATAATTTAACTTAAATTTGACAACTGTTTATGACTTCCTAAGACTAGCAAAACTATTTTGAATTTTTTGGGGAATATTGAGATATACTTATATAGGCCAGTCATTTAAAACATCGTAGGTCGCAAAAAATTGCACTGTTCTGATTTTTTTGGGATATTGGACCTGTGCTAACTGCGTGGTGCTCGAAAAACCTTGAAATTTTCGTTTTTTTTTCAGTTTTTGACTTATAAGTTCGAAAAGATGGATCCTAAGGAAAAAGTTGCAGTGTACACTTTTAAAATAGATAAAATTTGCTATAATTTGAGCGTAACCGCAGTTCCACAGGTCCAATAGGTCCCGAGATACACCATCTCAAAAATTGGTCATTTTTTCCAAAAACTTTGTAGTTTTAGCCGTCTTCCGAGCAGGATATCGGCTAAAAAGCTCATCTTATGAAGAAAATCATAGGAAATGAAGTTGTAGAGCAGTTATTTTGCTTTAATTTAAGTACAAGCGGAACCCTTTCCCTTTTTATCTTCTGGAAAGAACGAAAAATTAAGTAAATAGAATTCCCAATGTAAATTGTTATTAATATTGCACAGTTACCGGTAAAAGGGGGTGGATCGAAACTGCTGGGTGGATAGAACCAAAAGTGGGGAACGTAATTGAAAAATTTCCTCGGAGTTCAAATTTAAAATTGGCGGTTTTAATTTTCTGTTAAATTATCTATCAGTAGGTTTCTTACGTACACCTTGTAAATTTTAGCATTTTATGTTGGCATATCTGCTTGAAACAGTGTTGTCAATAAACAGCTGTTATATGGGGTTAAATTATAGGCTGCAAAACTTCTTTTCTACAAGACAAAAACAAGTACCTAAGTAACTTCATATCTTGCTGAAAAATACTATACGATCAAGATCTGAGGTTACCCCAGGAAGTATCAATGGTTACTTTGACTAGTTTGAAATGGAGCTAAAAGAGTAATGTAATGGCAACTTTAATGAAAGATAAGTTAGTGTTTCTGTACAGCCCACATACCTTTATTTTTTTGCAGTCAAACTGGTCAAATTTTTGAAAAAGTAATATATGCCTATGCATCTACTAGTAGGGACCAAAGTTTTCCATATTTTTTATTTTGAGAAAGCTGAATAGTTTTTCTGGACCAAAGTCTATCTGTCTATCTATATTCAAGAATTTGGCTAGGGTAGCGTGACCATTCGCACAGTGTCATGTTGTCAGCAGCAAAGTTGAAAATGTGTTTCTATGCACCCCCTTTTACGTTATTTATTGAATGTTATAAAGATGACATTATAGTTATAAATTTGATTTATTCATTGTATCACACCTACATATTTATATGAGTCGTAGTTATGAAATAACCTAGGTCTCATCTTTTGAGTAGGTACCTACCATCTACGGCTGAAAACCAGTAAAAACGGAGGAAATTTTTTTTTATAAATGTAAATGGTATATTGGTATTGAGTATAAAATAAACGGTACTTGTGCACTATACTTTTTTAACATAACAGGTTTACACTCAATACCTACCATTTACGTTAATAAAAAAAAAATACTAAAAATTAAAAAACTAAAAAGAAATGTTGTTTATATATTGTCAGAAGCGAAGAGGTGAGGTGGAAGGGGCCCGATGTTCGTGACTCTCCGACCCGTTCTCGGCTATTTTCTGACAAGGGAAAACGAAGATGTTGGACGTTATTTCAAAACAGCCAGACCTTCTTGACGCGACTACCACGTTTCTGAACCATGACACCACTCATGAGGAGATAGCATCTGCTGGCAGCAAATGTCTCATGACGCTCTATGGTGGGGGAGAAGATGACCCTCTCCACGCTTTGCGTTACGGGATATTTGTCCCATCTGATGCCTACGCCAAAGTCCACCTTGCTCGTCTGCCCCCAACCGAAGAGGCTGCTGCCCAAAATTCCTACAGAACCGACCACCAGGTGCAGAAGTGGTTGGAAGTAGAGAAAGAGCCCTCCAACTGAGGGTGGACAAGGAGCCAGCATGGGCTGATACTGGTGACTTCAACCAAGGAACCAGCGCTGCTAACCCTGCTGAAATTCCTGCCATGCAGTTACCAGAGGGTGCGGAAAAGGAAGCTGCTCTTGCCAGAGAGCAGGGCTGAAATGCTCTGCTCTTTGCAAAGTTTGTCAGGGAAAGACCTGCCGGAATACTCCTCCTTTAGCCATGGCTCAGTCGGATCAAGAAGCCGACGTCGACAACCCTTTATCACTAGTATCTAGTGGTAGATCTAATCCGATAACAAGGGAGTCGCCAGAGCCCCAAGAAGAGTCGTCTGAGGAAGCTGGGCCTTCCAAAAGAAGACAACTGTCTCGCTAAGTGCGTAAAGGTAAGTCTAATATTACATACCTACCCCTTCGTTGTAATTTATTATAAAAATTGATTAGACATTTCATAAATACTTATTTACATTGTGTTGTCAATGTCTATCGCAGGAGTCAGCTGAGCTCCCACCATCACTTCACGTTCAACATTTCACGTCCCAGGTTCCCCAAATTATCAAAATAATTTTTATACAATTTTGATATAATTTTGATAAATTTACACCTTATTATTAATTGTACTCAACTTCATTTTGCATAATATAAACCATTTTCCACTCAGTTATGTCTTTATCCTTTATAAAAGTCCTGCAATTCGTCAGGCTCCATTTCTTCAAAAATCCGATTTCCTTAATTTTTCGTTCTTTCCAGATAACAAGGGAACTATTGATCCTACAGGGTTCCACTTTTGCTTAAATTAGAGCAAAATACCTACTCTACAACTTCATCTCCTATGACTTTCCTCGTAAAACGAGTGTTTTAGCCGATATCCTGCTCGGAAGATGACTAAAACTACAATTTCGAACTTTTTAGAAAAAAATTGTCAATTCTTGAAGTGGTGTATCTCGGGACCTATCGACTATAACAAAGTATGCTCTGTCAGCCTAAAACATTATCGACAGTGCGGCGTTGCCACTTGTAGGTAAAACTGGCAACATCTTCGTTATTTTAAATGGAACTCCCTGTATATTTTTTCTAATTTTAAATCTACACCCAATTCTGAGTAACTTAGAGTCAGCTTCAATAACTCTTCTGTGGTGCAAAATTTAAGATCGAAATTAAAAATTTCAAGGCCTATTTCGATTTTTTTTTCAAGGCCAAAATCCAAAAAAGTGTTAGCAATTTTTTTATCTTAAATCTGACTACGCCACTGGATTTAGAATACCTTCAAATGGGTACGATCGAAATTTAACAAAAAGATATTGGTTTCTAACAGAAATATAGCATAATTAAAATTTATATTATTATTTGGGTTTTCTACCACTTGTATTATTATCCTCTTCAAAAACAAATCACCGAATCTACAAAATAATAGAATTATTGGAAAAGAGCCTCTGCGCCCGTGACGTTTACGTTAAAGTAACAGTCAGAGGTTATGTTTTGCAAATAATATAAATCGGAATAAACACAGAAAACGTGTATTTTGCTGACGTTTCGGAAAGTAGTGTCTTTCCGGTTTCATAACCTCTGACTGTTCCTTTGGCGTAAACGTCACGGGCGCAGAGGCTTTTTCCAATAATTCTATTATTTTGTAGATTCGGTGATTTGTTTTTGAAGAGGATAATAATACATGTGGTAGAAAACCCAAATAATAGAAAAGAATATTCGTAGAATGCCACAAATAACTTTCACACAATATTTATATTGTGTTACCGAAATAATTCGAATATTCATCACGTAATTCACAATTGTTTAAATAATATTGGTTACGATGCTCGTTTAGATCGTTATCAGTTGAATTTTATAAATTATAACCATGAGTTATTCAATATTGGGAATATTTGTTTTCTTTAAACATGCTCCGTATTAAGGATAATTATTTTTATTAGCAAGTCTTGCAATTATTTTTATTATCAAAGCTGGCCTTGGAGGATTATGTAAATAATAATATAGCGTACTCCATATACTTCTAATACTTCAGCCACCATGGATCACTCTGTATATAGATGCAACAAAAGATACAACATTTCTGTTTAACTTTTCGTAGAAGTCTAAAAACAAAGGAGTTTAAAGGGAGAGGGGTTAAACCCTGCACATTATTTTGTAGTAATAGATTTTGTTAGGTGAGTAATTTTTGTTGTTTGTAGTTTTAAAGTTTTCTGTTGTTGAAAAGTACCTTTAATAGTGATATCTACTAAATTTGTATTTCATGAAAATATTATACGCTCTTGCAAAGAGAATTGAAATTGTTACAAATGCATTAATTTCAAAAAATAATCGTTCCTTGGCTACCATGTTAAACAGTGATTTATTTTATTGTATTCCCTATTTTTATCAAATTTTAGGTAGAGTTTTGCCTAAGAGTGTATCGTTAAAAAATATTTGATACACAAATCGACTGACTCCCTTTAAAAAACATTAAAATTCTGCCTCTGGGAGAGAAATTGATACAATCCTGAATTATTAAAGGACTTACCGCTCCACTGCCGCCAGAAACAGTCTCGTAACAACCCCAGGAATTGCTTCCGAACGTGATGTTATTCATACAACCCTGCGACGCTGCACACACCCGGAAGGCCTTCAAAACGACGTCGACAACTCTTTGAGACGTTAAGACGTTCCCGCCAACGACGGCGGCATTATCGCTGGGATCCAAGATTGATCCCTTCGGTATATTAATTTGCACTGGTGCCAGACAACCCTGAAAAAAAAAGGAAATGGAGAATGTCGTGCCGAGAGCAAACGGATGCTGTATAATTAACTTAATTCTTCCACTCTCATTTATTATATTAAAAGTCGATTTTTCATGGGGGCAGATCGGACGCCGATAAGGTAAGGGAATTACTACAAATGGGGGCAATATTATTGGAGCGCTTGTAGAGGATAATTTAAATTCACGGCTACATGTACAGCTGTGAATTATTGTTGCCATCGCTTAAAAATAAATAGGTTTGCAAATTTCAAACAGTGCAAACGATCGTCTAAACACTTTATTATACAGGGTGATTTGATTTGATTTGATTTTTGATACACTAATGCCCCTAAAAATTGTTATAAAAAAACCATGACCACCATGGCTAACGGATAATATGAAATTAATGATCAGACTTAAAGATCGTGCATTTAATAGGTACAAAAGAACCAAAACTGAACGCCATTGGAATTATTACAAAGATTTAGAAATCAAAAAAATATAGCTAAGTATACGATATAAAAAAAATATTTGGAATTTTGCACCATAATGCTAATAATAATTCTAAATTACTGTGGAAAAAATCATATGAGCTTAATATTTACAATAAACCTATAATAAATTCACTGCCACAACACTTAAATAATCCAATAGAAATGAATAACCATTTCTTACAATTTTCTTTATATAAAACGCCGGCTGATTTGGAACTCTTACAATTTGACAGTAACAGTGTTAAAGTCGATTTTAAATCTCTGTTTAAACTTCGTTGGTTTTCCGGAGAGTGCAACTAGACTCTTAGATAGTTATACACTCAGTAGGGTTCAGTATGTAGAAACTGATTTAGGTCAATCTTCCAATGGTAGTGTATCACGTGGTGTTCCGCAGGGCTCAATACTTGGCCCTCTTCTGTTTAGTACATGTTGCCTCCTTTCAATTATTATATATTTTTGGGCAAGAATTGAGGCAACATATGCGGACGACTAGCTGGTTTAAGCCGATGCAAAGAGTCGTGGATCCGGAGTATTTGTAAGAGTGGAGAAACTTACCCTTTTCGAATGTACAGCATAAATGATATTGTAACCGCGGATAGCCTATATCGTAACGAGCGGCCTCTATTTTTTTCGCTTTTTTTTAACCTACACATACCGATATATATTCATCTATATTTAGAAAGAACGACCAAAATACTCGATTTTTCACAAAATGGCCGATAATTTATGTAGCGGCGATTGCTGGAGGTAGAAAATATCTATTTCGTATAGTATTCGATGTAACTATCATGTTTAAAAAGTTGATACTAGAAATAATTCCTTATGTCTTGCTTCTTTGACTCCACTATATGTATTTTAAGAAATAAATGGTTTTGTAAATCGGTGTGTATTTTCTCTTTTATATTAAATGTTTTTTTAATTATTTTAATTTTCTTTTCAGACATATATGGCAAGTTTTGTGTACTGCGTATTACTATTTAATCTTTGATATTATGCATATAAAATTGATGTTTGTTTAAATATTTTGCATTATGTTTTTATTTTTATTAAATCAACAAATTATTTTATTTTAATTCATTTAATTAATCAATATTTAATTATTCTTCTACAATTTTAATTTGGTCAGTATAAAAATACATGACAATATACAGGGTTACTGATAATTCGATACATTCCTTTGGAGATGTGATGGGGCATGAGCTAAGGAGTAAATCTAGCCCTAACATACATTATGCAAAACTCTATAGTTTTTGAGATATTTCAATTTTTTTGTTTTTATCAAAAAAGTAGATCTTAATGTCTTAAAAGTTAATTTCCGAAAAATCTACTTGATATTTTAAAAATTTTTTTTACTGGATTACTTGTCCAATATTATAGATATCCGTTTGCAATGAAAAATATCCGGAAATATTTCGATCATGTGAACATTTAAAATAAAAACTTGTAAAAAATTTTTTTTTAAAATCAGTTATGAAATTTACCTATTAGGTTTTTTCAAAAAAATATTAATGTAGCACGCGTACAAATTATTATAAAAAACTTCCTTATTTCAATAGCTATCTAACTACGTAGAAATGTTTAATGTACCCTTGATAGTTCTAATAAAAAATTAGTAAAGATAATGCTGGTGGCGGAATTTATTAAACGACTAATCGTTCATTTTCATTTAAGTCAGTCAGTCCTTGACTTTGACGTTTGTGCATATATGTCATTAACTGACATTCTTATCTCCGTGTCCCTTAAGTTTGTTGGTCTTGTTAAATTAGTTATCGAAGATTTTGATTTTGCTCATAGTTGTTGTTATTAGTTGTTGTTATTGTATTGTCTGTGCCATGGCCGCGTATGCCAACGCAGAATACGCTGATATCTTGTTTGTCTATGGATACTGTGGCGGCAACGCTGCTGAAACTCGTCGAGAATATGGTCTTTGATACCCTAACCGCCGCTTACCAAATGCACGTGTATTCAGTACGGCATATCGAAATATCGCTGAAACTGGCTCCGTGAAATGTAGAAGAAGTGACGCTGGTGCTCCTCCCGTTTATAAACCAGATGATGATGAAGAAATATTGAGGTATTTTGAGGAAGACCCAGCTATTTCAACTAATAAAGTCGCAAGACTAACCGGAGCGTCACAATGGAAAGTTTGGTCTACGATACGTAGAGTTGGATGTTATCCTTACCACTATACCCTTGTCCAAGGCTTGGAGGAAGGTGATCCTGGAAGGAGAGTGGAATTCTGCCGCTTTATGTTAAATTCAGATGCAGAAAGTGCAAATTTTTTAACAAGTATTTTATGGACGGGCGAGTCGAAATTTAATCGCGAGGGTATAACAAATTTCCACAACCTACATTATTGGGCAGAGGAAAATCCCAAGTTAACACGTGAAACTAGTTTCCAAATGAAGTTTTCTATTAATGTGTGGATCGGAGTCATTGGCCACTATTTAATAGGGCCACACTTTCTTCCTCAAAATTTAAACGGGGAAATCTATGAAAATTGTTTAAGAAATGATCTGGCGGTGATTTTAGAAGATGTTCCTCTCGCCGTCAGACAGCGAATGATGTTTCAGAACGACGGTTGTCCAGCACATTATCGGCTGACAGTACGACAGTTACTTGATCAACGTTTCCCTAACCGTTGGATTGGAAGAGCGGGCCCAATACCTTGGCCAGCGCGAAGCCCTGACTTAACACCCCTTGATTATTACGTATGGGGTCATATGAAGGAGATCGCCTATGCCACACCAGTCAATACTATAGAAAAAAAGGATAGTCGATGCTGCCCAACACATAAGGCATAATCTGACAACCAGAGTAACAAGGACGGAAATAAGAAGACGCTGCCGTGTCTGTATACGGAATAGGGGCTCCCATTTTGAGCAAGACATATAAAAAATAAAGTACAACTTTGAAATTAATGAAGAATTAAACTCTACTTTTAAAATGTTTTTTACTCTTTATCTAAAAATAAAATTCGTACTACTTGTGTTATTTTTACTAGTATTTTCTTAGAACTATTAAGGATACATTGAACATTTGTACCTTGTTAGATAGTTATTGAAATAAGACAGTTTTTATAATAATCTATACGCGTGTTACGTTAATATTTTTTTGAAAAAACCTAATAGGTAAATTTCATAGCTGATTTAAAAAAAAAATTTTTAAGTTTTTATTTCAGATGTTCACATGATCGAAATGTTTCCAGATATTTTCCATTCCAAACGGATATCTATAATATGGGACAAGTAATCCAGTAAAAAAAAATTTTAAAATGTCAAATAGATTTTTCGAAAATTAACTTTTAGGACATTAAGATCTACTTTTTGAGAAAAACAAAAAAAATTAAATATCAAAAACTATTGAGTTTTGCATAATATATGTTAGGGCTAAATTTACTTCTTAGATCATGCCCCATTACATCTCCAAAAGAATGTATCGAATTACCAGTAACCCTGTATATTTATTGTTTAACCCATAACGAACTTTTTCATTTTTTTTCGTTTGTCTCGTAGAACTTATAGATCTCGGGATATTTTTATTAAAAACCAATGGAAAACGCTCTAAAAAATTTAATTGTTTAAATAAATAATACGCCGGCCTCGCTGAAACTGTAAAACTCGACTGTGCACTCAACTTGGCTCCCTGAAGACGTTAAAATTAAAAAAAAAATCCCTAACCAGACGATTCTCATTTAAAATCTTAATTTAACTCTAGACTATTGCCTCAAGTTGTACCGTCTGAGGTAAAAAACTTAATAGAGTCAAGAAGGAATAGAGACGAAATAACCTTTTTTTCGACTCTGTTTCCTGCTGTCTTAACGTTGCAATTACAAACAGTGAGACGAGACAAGCGTACGTTTCTAGTAATATAAAAACGTTTTCCCTCGACAGTTGAAAAGCGAAAAAAGGGATTAGCCTGCCTTGTTGCATAACACCGTGCGTCTCCATCAATATTATAGCATGACTTACCAACTCAGCCGCGGGCATGACAAAAACCACTTCGTGTGTTTTCTCTCGAAACGTGATAATTATTTATAAAATAAATTTAAGCCCACACTATCTATATTTTGCAATTCCACACTCTCGATCTTCTGATTTTCTATTTACGAGTGCTGGCCACATAAACATCCAAAAAGCATGCAATTTAATAAAACATAAATAAAATTAATCCTACAAGTTGTGTATTTGTTACCTGGTTTAGGGGCACGTCATGGCCAACCATACATCGCAAGCAATAAATTAATGCCGATAGGGTTATGGCTTTGGGTGCGTTGCAGTTGCCCCAAACTTCCGGTCCAGTGCCTCTGAAAATAATAAACATAATGAACTATATATTCCCTTATGACTTACACTCGTGGGAGAATATAAAAAAATGAACGCAAGCTCAGGGGAAGTTTTTAAAATTTGATTTTAAGAACGCCCGGCTTTTTATACAGTCGATATTTATGAACAAAATCTTCTGGAAAAAATATGCGGAAGTAATTTTCTATATCTGATTTCAACAACGTAAAGAAATGATTAAGGTACTTGTCTAAAGGTATAACGAAAGGTTTGAATAACATTTTCTCGTGGATAACTCGAAATCAAACAACTTTTGGGCTCCGCAACCTACGCGAATCGAATCGAATGGATGGAAAGTCTTTCGAACCACTTAAGACCAATGGAATCTCCCCTTTAGCGCCTAACAAGCAAAGTTTAATTAAAACATGAGTCAAAATTTATGTTTTTCTTTAATGTATATACTTATTATATGATTTATGGATCAAGATAAAACCTTTGCTTTCTCTTGTTCTCTCTTATTTATTTTACAAAATATAGAATTATATAAATGGTTTTTTATCTACTTTAATTTCCGCAAGTGTCAAGAGGTAGTTTATCTAGGGATAAACGGGCAAGTGGAATGATTATCAGATTCAGGATGTACAACAAATTAAGGAATCTCTCCGCGGCAAGTACAGATGCCTACTTCGAAAGATTTAGCCGTCCGAGCTTTCGGGGAAGAACAAGGTGTCTACTACCAATATGCTTATCGTTCCAGTTCTGCTCCACTCCTTTGGAGTAGGGGAATGGACGGTAGATGAGCTGCGTCAATTAGATAGAAATAACCGCAAGATGATAAAATCCACAGAAGCATTCATCCTAGATTGTCCGTTCCTTGTGTGTACCTTTCGCGTCAATAGGGGGGCTAGGATTCTCTGGGGTGTATGCATGACAGGGTAGTACTGAAACGTAATATTTCACTCATATCTCTTCTATAAAATCCTTATTTTACTATAAGGAACATAACTATACTACAACCAACAGCTACTCTCCGAGCTCCGCCAAGTGTTGCAAGTTACAAGACTGGCGCATTCAGTGTAATAATTGCTTATTACCAACAGAACGCTCATACGATTGGCAATATGCAATTATTACACTGAACGCGCCAGGCTTGTAACTTGTAATTCAGCGCACGGTGTGGCACATAATCCGGAGAGTAGCTATTGGTTGCAGTCTGGTTATGTTCCTTATAGTAAAATAACGATTGTATAGAGGAGAAAATGAGTGAGAGATCATGAAAATACATGAGTGGGTGCAGGATTATTCAAGGCAGCAAAGAGAGTCACGGATGAACTCGGTCTTGTATTTGACGTCAGGCAGGAGTCCGGCGAGGTGTCGACTCAGAGTCAATCATTGGGCTTCAGCCAAGTCGTCTGAAAACCCAACTAAATGCTGCTGAACAGAAAAACCTTTCTAAATGATACGTCGATTAACCCATACACAGTGTATTCTATAAGAACATAGAAACACTGAGTTATCGACCAAGCTGACGTTCGTTTTTTTAAGGTCAGTTGGGCATAAGCCGGAGACAAGGATTTTTTTGTGGCCTATCAGGATGGTGTGATCATTACCTTGGTCTACCGAAGCCGCGTAATGAGTGTGAGGTTCCTGATACCAACGATGTACATAATCGAATTTTCAGTGCTTGCTGAAACAAACAAAACGGACAAAATATCTCCAGTACGAGCTCTTAGTGCTGTGCCTGAACACGAACGTGCCTCGTAGATTGGGAGGGTTGCGTTTAAAATGTCGGACAGGGTCGAATACTACACCGTGTATGAGTCCCTCTGGATATTGGTTTACACTTTGGGTTTTCTGCGTCGGGAAGCACTGGTTTTGATTTTAATAATTATGGCAGGGTCAATTGCTACACCCAGTATATCAAGCTTTTTGAGCTTTAAGTACACATGATTTTAAATTTTCAGTTTAAAGACACTTCGATTTAATTAATGTCTGTAACAGGATTCTTTGAACAACCTGTATATGAGTCTCTTGAATTAAAACATTTTTGTTTTAAACGAATTAAGAATATTTATTCAGAGAAATTAACAAAGTACCAAATTCTTGTTTTTTAAACTTAAATATTAAATTTTTTACACGAGCTATACAAATGATAACATTGCGACACGGAAATTCCGGTTGGGAAATTTTTTATTTTATTTAGTTTTGGTTTAAGAGTCTGATAATACGCGAGGGCAAATTAGTTTTGTTTAATGCGAGAGAGCAAATTGAATTGTAACCTTTTTTTTCTTGGGCAGTCAAGGAAGCAGCGCGGCCACTCGATTTTGTTAATTTAAGCGTCGGGGAAGCTATATTAAACACTTGAGATTTTTTGAGACTTCGCACGAAAAAGCACAGAAACTAACTTGAGGTACACCGGTA
Organism: Leptura quadrifasciata; assembly: GCA_963675555.1. NCBI lineage: Eukaryota > Metazoa > Arthropoda > Insecta > Coleoptera > Cerambycidae > Leptura > Leptura quadrifasciata. The sequence goes on along the minus strand of OY776674.1, from coordinate 165,394,556 downwards.
ACTGACTTAGCCAGAGCGTGCTGAGCTCGGTATTTTATACGGTTCGTTGGGGATGTCGTACGGAAGGCTGGAAAACGTCTGGAAATGCCCCCAGCCATTCAGTGCGGGCTCGACTGCGCAATTGCATCGGAAATGTAAAAATGTTAAAATTTGAAATTGGAAAATATATGATCGTATCGACATTAAAATGGGGACTTTTTGATATTAAAATGAAGTTTGAATCGATATTACTTTTTGAGATATTGAAGAAAATTGTTTCAAATAATGTATCAATTTCGAAACGATCCCGTAAAGTCATCCCTAAGGTTCTGCACCAGGAATTGAAATGATATGAGCTTGTGCCTATTGGTCTGCGGTGAACGATGTGGATTCAATTTAAATCGAGATACTGCTTGCACGTTCGGAAATAATTTTTTGTAATAACGGGGAATAGAAGTGCCGGGAAGTGAATTGATATAACGAAAGTACCGATACTCTAATTGAACATTCGAATGGAATCGAAGTTTGTTTTGATATCAAAGACGAATGAACAGTTGAATCGAAGAAGAAAATAATTTGTAAAAAATTTCTGGAAGCGAAATGTTTCGACTGGGGGAATGGAAAGTAGTCTTAATGATCGAGATGGCGTGGAGGCGGTATTTTTTAGGACAATTATTTGTAAGGTTCGAGTTGCAATTTGGTTAATTGGTAGGTTTGAACGTTACTATTAATGAATTTAGAATATTTATGAATTATCGATGAATTGTGAATTTTTTCAGATTTGTTTATAAGGAATTGTAGTTTTTTCTTAAATTTAAGTGTCTGAAAAACTTTTTTTATTGTGATTTGACTTTCTGAAATAAAATATTGAATTATTTTGTGATTTTTGAAGATTTTAAAATTTTGACTCGGTCAAGATGCTAATTCTTATAATCTGTGTACTCGGAGGTATGAAGCTCACGCTGCTCTCGGAATTACAACCCATACCGACCTATCAAAACTTAACCGAATGGCTGGCAGGTCAGATGCAGAAAGCGGTTACACTGGGCTCTCGTCGCTTACTTAGGGCACACAGATTGGATATTTACAGTGATTAACCCCGCAGGTTGTGCAGAGTAGCTATAGTGAATTTCCGGTGCGATTTCCGGATGTTGTCGGAGCCACAGAAGGCTTGTTCGACATGAGCAACCGAAAAAAAAATAACAAAATAGACAACACAGGTAATATAATTCTGTTTATTCCGGATGACTCTGACGAAGCCTTATGCGAAAGTGAGCTACAAATTCATATAAAAGGGACACATACTCAATATCTGAGTCTGATTTCTGATTCAGAGCATTTTGTGAGTGCAATTGAAATATAAAATTAGAAAACACAATTTCAATAAATGGCGAAGGAGCCCGTGTCACTGGCACTAGGGTATGCAGAAATTCTCCTGCCAGAAGAAGCCTCAAATTCTGGTAATGATTTTATGTAAATTCAACATAAATCATCTTTACAAAATTGCTTCCTAAGGGAACTATAGTAATAATAAAAATAAAATATTAAAATATTCTCGTATTTTTTTAAAGAAATACCCTCAAAACGCTTTCATCAAAAACTTTATATCCTTGATTGTTTAATATTTTTAACTTCAGCTTCGAAAACACGCACATGGTGTAGTACATAAACAAGTTAAATATATTTCACATAAAATAATAACGGTTGTTGTTGTTATTTTATTTTTAGTTTGACGGGTGTAGCCACGGTTATAGGCAGACTTGTCGAAACAAATTTTGAGGGCGAATGTTACCTGCCCTAGCCAAACGAAAGTTGGAAGTTCAAAAAGATGTATATATCCAGTCGAGAAGTCTTGGATCCTCGACGTATGAGAGCTCCCTGATGGCACGGCCATAGCATATAGTCCTGCTATAGACGGCTTTTCGCATCGAATGATACCCTTCTGGACCCGGTTCACCGGCAAGGTACCAGTGGTGATGCCTTCCAAGGAGTGTCTTCACCAGCTACGCTGGTACCTTTCAGGATGCTGCGTAAGAATAATTGGAGCTTCCTGAATTTATTGTGGGTGTTTTCTTTAATGCCTTGTGTTACCGCCATGATCAGTAACAGACTGCTGCTGCTGCTTTCTTGGCCAGTCTATTCGCTTTTCCTTCCAACTTCCTCCTACCTTCTTCTCTCTCCCAGTCCCCAACCACTTGCTAGAACTTGAATCTACCCAGTTTGACACTTCGCTCCTTAATTTCTGGAGCCAATGGCGGACGAAGTCTGACCCCCTTTCTGACTGCGCAATTTCTCCATTTAGTTACCCAGGAAAGTTACTACTGGTAACAGCGATTTAGTACGTGTCATATTTACAATTTGTCAACCAAATCCTAAATATCCAGAACCCACACCGCCTATAAGGGCTTCTATATGATATAATTAAATTATCAAAAATTGTGTTTGTGAGTTACTAGTTCCGAGTTTAGCAGAGAAAACAAAATGCCCTTTTTCGTAGGCTACTCTTCCAATATATTTAGAATCAGTTACGTGTAATGAAAGTGATACGTGCCTTTCCTGAGCATAGTAGGAACAGTAGACGCCTTACATCGTGTATATATGGGTTCATTTTAAGGCAAAAATAATGTGAAATTTTCCGCCTTTCTGGAAATAATTAGCTAGTTTCTAAAAAGTGATTGCTTAAAATAGTTTATTCAATTTCCGACAGGAGGGCGAGCGTAGGTGCGTCTTTACTATGTACATACTTCGGTATGCGATGTAAAGCAACGACAGGCGCAGTTAGTACTTGGATGGGTGACCATTCCAACGGAAACCGCGTTCTCGTCTCACACATCTTCCAGCGGCTTGTATATCAGTGTATGCGCGGAAGTTATACAACCTTAGGCGAGGGTTGTATAGGAGATATACCATCCTTCGGAGGGGATGTAAAGCCGTCGGTCCCTTGTCTATTAAATGTTAGGCAAGTAAAAGATCCCTACTCTTCTTAAGGGAAGAGGTTCGGCAAAATTCCTGGTTGGGGGAGGCTCGTCTACAGGCGTCGGTGTTAGGCCTCAGTAGCAGAAATAGACCGACGTTAAATAAATGTATGTATAAAAAAAAAAATTCCGACACGGTTTATGCGTTGGTAAAATGAATTCTTACAGATACTAAATATCATGTCTACCTATTACTGTCTATATTACTATCTACTGCTTTACAAGCGACTTATCCTATAACTGCAACAGTACATCTGATCCCGCCACTTCAATTAACCAGAGCATCCATTCACTACCCTGCCAATGCACCTGAGTACCCCGCTATGCGTATTAAAAATGTTATGACAGCATTAAATAACACTTACGCAAAGTCGCAATAAGCAGATCCCTCGTCCTCGTTCAAAGTTACTCTCAAATTAATCGGCGATCCATCATCCATGTGTTCCACAGCTTCCAAGATGGATTTACCGGTCCTTCTCAGAGTGTCCCTTGCGACCTGCCTAAGCATGTCTCTGACAGCTATTTCCGCATTGCTCTGAATGTGGCCCATATAAGCCTGGACCACGTCCAGACCGTACTGGTCGATCAACTCGCACACCAAGTCGATCCCCTTTTTGTTGGCCGCCACCTGTATAAGAAATATGACAAAAAATAATTTGGCTTCGCAAAATATAGTCCGGATAGTGGAAACGATGTACAGGGTTATCCACTATATCTTGACCCCCTTTATTTTCGTTATTATTGGATTTATTTGACACTTAATATGCTACTTTAATTTAGATAACTATTATTAAGAGCGAATCTTCTTTGAGTCCCTCTCAGTGGGAGGCACCCAATAAAGTTATTGGTAATAAGAGAACATTAATGGGTACAAAACTGAGGTGAACTCTTGTCGATAAGTAAAAGTAATACCGAACATTTTATATCGTTTTAAAACAATTAGTAATATGATGCCTCAAATCGATGTCAATCAAGTCAAATTCTTACCCTCATAATACATCTAAACACTTACCTGAGCACGTAAATCTGAAATATTATCATTTAAGTTTCTTCCACCGGCCTTTTTAATGACTGCTGTAAATTCTGCTTCTTGGAATTTTCCCTTGGCTACAAGGAGAAAGGATTTAAAAGCAGCACCTTCTTGGTCCAAACTTGTGGAATGTGGAGGCATGGAACCCGGAGTTATACCGCCAATGTCAGCATGGTGCCCACGGCTTGCGACGAAAAATATGGGTGTACTGCTTCCCCTAAGAAATGACTCGTATTTATTGTATACATATACCAAGCAATCCTCAACAATGCTAAATAATTTGGAGAGCATTTACGAAATTAAACACTAACAATTTTATTAGACAAAGCAGGTGTTTTTTCATACAATATTTCATTAAGTTAAACATTTTTTTAAATACAAAAAAATAGCAGTATCTTGAAAATACTTCAGTCAGTGATGTATTAATTAATTTGAACATAACATATTTTGGAATACAAAAAATTATGAATGTTAATGCAAAAAAAATAAATAGTAATGTTATGTGCACTCCTACGCCACTGCTTCGTTGAATATGCGATAAGGGCCAGAAACGTCGCGAAGGATAGACTGGAACGTTCGAGAATAAATCGCCTCAGTATATAAGGAGTGCATGCCGCGCACAATGGCAGTTTCATATTAGATGAACAAGTGAACAGACGGAATAAGAATATATCAAATAAGACCTATTTGTGACATTTTGAGAAAATTTACAGAATCCTCTATTTGGAAACTACTGCAGTTAGCTAAATTCTGTCCACTGGAAAGTGATATAGAATACAGACATTAAATAAGACCTACTTGTGACATTTCGATAAAACTTCTAGAACATTCTATTTCGGAATTTGTGGAAATATTTGAATTATAACTAATATAGACTTTAAAGAAGCACTATTAGTGCTGTTTGAGAAGCTAAACAAGGAACATGGCTATTGAAAAACAAGTGCAAGACATGTTCGCCAGAACGGCAGCATTCCACAGCTTTCTTGGCCTCTACACTTACTCTAAACGTTTTGTGGAACGGTTTGCGGTATAGCAAAGGTACTATACCAGCTAACGGAAGAAAAAGTTAAATATCAGTAGACACTGGTGTGAAGCATCATGAAAGAAGCTGAAAGCAGCATTATGCAGTAGTCCCATGCTAGCATATCCCCAACAAAAAGGCGTACATTCTTGGCACAGATGCTAGAAATTTCGCAGTTGGATGTGTACTATCTCAAATCCAAAAATGGAGAGGAAAAAGTAATCGAGTATTTCAGTAAGGTGCTGTCCAAACTGGAAATAAATTATTGTGTAACAAGGAAGGAGCTATTGGCCATTGCTAAATCCGTGCACCATTTTCACCAGTATCTTTACGGACAACAAATCGGACTGACCATGCTGCATTAAAATGGCTATTGCAGTTGAAAACTCCAGAAGGTCAACTGGCTCGTTGGATAAAGAGATTGCAGCAGTATGACTTCAAAATCGAACACCGACTGAAAGCACTGCTATCGGGTTGAAAAAACACAGGGCATGGTAACAGTGAATACAGTTCAGATAGATGTTCTAAACGATTGGACAAAAGAAATTCTAAGGCAAGAACAACTAAATGACAGGGTAATTGGTCCTATATTAAAGGCAAAAGAAAAAGGGACGCGATCAGAAAGAAACGATATTTCAGACAAGTGTCAGGCTGAAGGAATTATGGACGCAATGGAACTCTCTCAAGGTTATAAAAGATGGACTGTTAAAAAGGGCATGGGAAGATGGGAAGGAAGTTACAATACGTCTGGTGATACCCAGATCCCGTGTCCCGAAAGTACTTCAGGAAATACATAATGGAATGTTCGGGGAGCATTTTGGCACAAAAATAAGACGTTGACTAAAATAAGGGGACGATTTTATTGGATAAATAGCTGTGAAGATGTGGAAGCTAGGTGTCGTAAATACAAGGTTTGAGCAGCCAACAAAGGACCACAGACATGAAATAGAGGCCAAATGAATCAATATAATGTCGGAGCCTCTTTTGAGCGAATTGCTATCGATGTAGCAGGCCCATTCCTAGTGACAGTCGTTGACAATAAATACATCCTGGTTGCTATGGACTATTTTAACAAGTGACCGGAAGCCTATGCCATTGCAAATCAGGAAGCAGTTACTGTTGTTCGAGTTATGGTGGATAACCTCGTATGTAGATTTGGTGTACCTCTGGAGCTGCATTCAAATCAAGGGAGAAACTTTGAGTCAAGGGTATTTCAGAAAATTTGTGAAATATTGGGCATTCACAAGACTCGAACAACCGCTCTTCGTCCCCAGTGAGATGGAATGATGGAACAGCACAATAAAACCATGAAGGAACATCTTTCTAAGGTAGTTCACAAGAACCAGCGAGATTGGGACGGGCACATACCGTTTTTCTTAATGGCATACAGGGCTGCCATTCATGAAACTACTAAACAGACACCGGCACGTGTAATATTTGGGTACGAGATCAGACTGCCATGTGACTTGATATTTGGTACACCAGATAAGGAGCCACTGTCTGTGAGTGACTATGCAGATGAAATTAGTCAACGGCTGAGGAATGTCCATGACTTGGTTCGAAACAAAGTTAGCATAGCTAGTGACAGAATGAAGACTCGCTATGACCGGAAGGGAACGTCAGCAGGATTCAAGGAGGGAGATCTGGTTTGGCTGTATAACCCACAGCGAAAGAAGGGAAGATCTCCGACCCTCCACCCACCTTGACCGTATTCTGTCATCACCTGGATTAATGACGTTTATCGGATTCGGCGAAGACGTCCAAGATGAAAATCGTGCACTTGGACAGATTGGCGAAGTATGTTGGGGGTTCTGAATTGCCTGACCGGGACATTCAGGCTTAAGGAGGGGGCAATGTTATGTCCACGCCTACGCCACTGCCTCATAGATTATACGAGAATGACCAGAAACACCGCGAAGAATAGACTGGAATGTTCGAGAATAAAGCGCCTCAATATATAAGAAGTGGATGCCGCACGCAGAGGGCAGTTTTATCTTAGACGAACAAGTGAACACATGGAATAATAACAGTAATAAGTTGTGAATTGTATTAATGTCTATACTTGTAATTAGTGTGTTTTAATAACGGTTAATTATTGTAATTAAATACTAAATAAAGTAGCGGTTAGTAGAAATTCTTGTTGCAATTATTTGAATCCATTTGTAAAAATTAGCTCATTTTATCGATTTATTAAATAGTATTTTCGTTATCACCATTATAATATAAGTACAGGAAATGACATACAATTTTGATAACCAAAAATTCATTTCGTTAACAAAAGTAAATGTAAATGAAAAATTTACAGAAACCTCCCTGACATTTAAAGTGGTATTTCTGCTTTAATTAGCACAGTTTGTTTCAAAGTATTTTAATAGACCAGGCGTCAGGGTTTTTTTTGTTATAAAAAATCCTAAGGAAGCTTTTTTCTTTCTATCGCTTTTTTTATGTTTAGAAAGAGAATTTATTGAAAATGCCCCCTCCAATTCGGTCCGGAACATATTGTTTAAACTATTGAAACGGGGAAATTTTAGCGTTTTTTTTTTTAATATCTTCGAAAATATTAATAATAGGACAAAAAATCAAGAATAGAAATGTATTCTCCACTAAATTATAATATCAAGCGTAGGAGTTTAGTTAGTTATTGTTCATATTTATAAATATTTACTACTATATAAAAGGTAAAATATTTTAATTATTTACTAATTTATCATGGATTTCTGGAGACCATTTGTAACAGAGGATAATATAATAACGCCCGAAAATCTTATCATTTTCTTATGACAAGCATTTCTATTTACCTCCGCCCATGTACAATAAAGAGATGCCGACTGTTTTTGCCGGCTTCTAGTTTTCATACGGTTTCAATTAAGTTCGTTTATACTTTACCAAGTACATATAATAGAACATTTACGATTAAAACTCAACACCTCACAATTCCCGCGCAAGCGTACAGCCGTTGAGCTTTACAAGGAACGGGAGGAAACGCTTTGTGCAAATCGCCTAGCCTCGCCGGCTAACTACAAATATAAAATCGCATAATGTGTAAACAAGAAGTGTCGATAGCAGCGTGGCACGCGAGGGGAGTCGGGGGCGCTCCTTCGCACGGTTTTATTTTCAAAACTATTACACCAATAGAAAAAAACGTAAAGCCTTTTTTTATGTAGAATTTAGTGAAGAATAAATTTCTATTCTTTATTTTTTGTCCTATTATTGATATTTTCGGAGATATTTTTAAAAAACGCTAAAATTTCCCCTTTCAATTGTGTAAACAATATGTTCCGGACCGAATTGAAGGGGGCATTTTCAATAAATAACATAAAAAGAAGCGATAGAAGAAAAAAAGCTTCCTTAGAAATTAATTCATCAATCCGGTGATATTCAACCTCTTAGACCATAGAGGCAAATTATTTCTAGAAATTAAAAATGTATAAAATATACCTACCTATATAGATTTTACTATTAACTCTCAAATCTACACAAAATATTTGGCATAGTGTTAGTAACTAAATGCTGATAGACTTAACTACGTATAATCTTGAATGCTTATCTACTCACTTGTAAAAAACTGGAGTTATGACTGTGAAATCGGGAAGATGAGATCCGCCTGCCCCCGGGTGGTTGGAAAGGATTACGTCCCCTTCATTAAATTCCTTCCTGGCTTTCATTTGATACTGGACTGCTTCTTGCATAGCGCCCAAGTGCACTGGAATGTGAGGAGCATTTGAAACCAAACCACCGTCAGCTCCAAATAGGGCGCACGAAAAATCCAGCCTCTCTTTGATATTCGTCGAAATCGATGTGCGCTGAAGGATTCTAACAAAAATTTTATGGAAACAGTAACAAAATAATTCAGAAAAATATTATTACAGATATCACTCTGTATTTACGAAATATAAAACAATAATATTCGCAGTAAAATAAAAAATAAGTTGGTCACACTGAAAAAGCCGAACCAAACAGTTTTCAATGTGAAATCTATTTAAAAGAAGTTTACTTTTACGATATCAAAATACTTAATTTTATCGAATAGGTTAGAAGTAGGTTATTTAATTATTTAACAATTTAGTGCCTGGCTGTGGATCAACCACCCGAATGCCATAAGAAAAAAAAACTTAATGGCTCAAGCCATTTTGAAAAAATGGCCGCATTTTAAAAATATTTTAGACGAAACTTAGCTTATGCGGAATTAAAGTTACGGTACTGAAGTGTATAAGCAACTACTTAAGTCACAGGTATCATAGGACTAAAGTGAATGGAGATAAATCCGAAAAAATACATATTGAGGTTCCATAGGGTAGTGTCATTGGGCTCTTGCTGTATTTAATTTATATACCTAAATGACTTAAGCAAAATGTTAAATAAGAATATTTTTATAAATATATTCGTTAATGAAACCTTATTATCGGTCTCAGGAATTCATCATGTAGAAATAACCAATACCATGAACAACGGGCTGTTGCTCCATGTAAAATTTTCTCTGAAAATCTATCTTTACTCCATTAACTTACCTTCCCATTTGTTCAGCAATACTCATGAATCTGTGGCTAAAAATACTCAATTGAATGGAATCCAACTCTGGTCCAATATCTTTAACTTTTCCAGTACCGATGGTGATCTTGACATCGCCATGTTTGGTTATAGAAGCAGTACAATCAGGTTCCACTAATATGGTACTCAAGTCATCCATGATTATAGCTGGCCCCTTTAACACCTGACCTGCCTTCAATTCCTTCAAAAGAAAAACATTCGTAGGTTCGTACCCAGTTTCAAAGAAAACTTTAGCAGTGGAAACCGCATTCGGAGGTGAAGTGGAACTGGAAATAGGTACTTCTTTATCCAGATCGCTTTTACCGATTCCTCTGACTCGTATATCATCCACTATTACATTCCTTTTTTGAATTACAAAGCCAAACTCAGATTTGTAACGTTCTACGAAAGTCTTAAGAAAATCGCCGTGGTTCGGACTGTCGCTGTCAGGCTTGGAAGGATTGCACATCAGAGCGCAATCTGTTCCGTCATATCTCATGTGCAAGTACGGTTCCAAAACGATGTTGGTGTCGGAAAATCCTTGCTTTTTCAACTCGTTTCTACTTTGATCTTCTAGAAAGCTTAGACGCTCGTCAAAGTATTGGAAGTTTTCTTTAGAATACGTTTTAGCGCTGGGTTCTTGAGATTCCTGGACAACATCAGCCAGGGCCATACCGTAGGCAGACAATATTCCTGAAACAATATTGAGCTAAACTAGTTTATATCTTAAACATAATATTTTTAGTCGCAGACTCCTCTATAAATCCTTATTTTACTATAAGGAAAGTAACCAGACTGCAATCAAAGTTACAAATCTGGCGCGTTAAGTGTAATAATTGCATATTACCGTCAAAACGCTAACGCTTCGATTGCAACAAACACCAGCCGAAAGACTGATCCTACTTAAAGGAGCTCCCTTGCCAGTCGTCACACACCACTTTATTTTTCGATTGCAACAGACACTGGACCGCTAGATGGCGCCTGCTGGCTGTTTTACATGTCGCTATTGTAAAAATACCGGGATGTACTATAGTCAAAGGATTCTCATGTCGGTCGTCGCATACCTACCTTGCACTGACGAGAGCCAACAGCTCGAAACTGCAGTCTGCAAGTGGTGTGTGACGACTAGCAAGAGAGCTCCTTTAAGTAGGATCAGTCTTTCGGCTGGTGTTTGTTGCAATCGAAGCGTTAGCGTTTTAATGATAATATGCAATTATTACACTTAACGCGCCAGATTTGTAACTTTGATTGCAGTCTTGTTACTTTCCTTATAGTAAAATAAAGATTTATAGAGGAGTTTGCGACTAAAAATATTATGTTTAATATTCCGCCCTCTAAAAGCACATTTGAACTAGTTTATATCTTGGAAGGTTGAAAGTAACATAGAATATAATACAAGTTCATATTCAATAAGATGAATGACAGCATCGTAGACCATTCCAATTTTATAAAATTGTTTTGGGTTCACCATAATAGGTAAATAAAATTTTAAGATACATGTTTAAGGTATATCGCAATCTTCAATCGAACCCTAGGTTCGTAATAAGAAAGTCGGCTGTCGTGACGTTGTCTAATAAAAGTTTAATTATTGTACTTTGTGGCATTTACATCTTATTGAGAATATTTCTTGATGTGTATGACCCAAATACGCGTCAAAGATACTTCTGTTTACAATTAAAAGGTGTATTTCGATTTGTGGACCGCACATACAGGCTGTCCATTTTATCAGGGCCCTCGAGAATATCTCACTTAATATCGGTCGTACAAAAAAAATTATTTTTACGAAAATTATGCCGATTTATATAACCTACAAAATGGTTTAAAGCCATTTGAAATCCATGGCTTACTTTAAGAGTTATGGCGGAAAATATCAAAAATGCGGAAAACGTGTAGGCCAAATGTCTCCGTTATTTGGAGAGATACGAGAAAAATTCTAAGGCGAAAATTTTTTGCAAAACAGAGTTTTTTAACGAGGTTTTATCTATTTTTTTCAAAACCGCTGTATTTTGAGATTTACTCTTAAGGCTGTTAAGAAAATTATTTTGAAACGGACGGGAAATGGCGCCATTAAATAGAGTATTTTCCTCCCTTTTCAACGATATATTATATGCCATATTTATTCACTGGTACTAGTAATTATAAAAACATTTTTTAAAACCAATAATTATTTTTTTTTAACAAGCATTATGCTTGCCGTGGAGAACTATGATTAAATAAAACGATAAAATAATTCAATAAGTTGTTCAAATCTTTGCTATAATACAACATTAAAAAATTAAGAAGAATAAAGTAAATTCAGGTAACAAAAACAAATTAATAATAAAAAGAATATAGCACACAGAAAATTAATATTTATCTAATCCTCAAAATAATATTTAAGTTATCATATCAAGTGTTCAAAGTGTCCTCCGCGATTTCTTATGTACAATCGAGCGCGGCGAGGCACTGCATTTAAAACATAACTCAGCATTTCGGGGGTAACTGTAATACAGGCCTGTTGAATTCGATCTTTTAGGTCCTCTACATTTTGCGGTGTCGTCGAAAACACCTTATCTTTAATATACCCCCATAGAAAAAATCCATTGGGGTTATATCTGGAGAGCGATGGGGCCATCGAATAAATCCATTGGTACCTATCCAATGTTGAGGCAAAATTTCGTCTAAATAATCTAGGCATATCCGGGAATTGTGGGGAGGAGCTACATCTTGTTGAAAATATTGAAAGTTGTGTCGATTCTCTAAAGATAGGTCATCTAAGAATTCATTAAATTCATTTCTCAAAAAGTTTAGGTATCTTTGACCACTGAGGTGACCATCATAAAAATAAGGACCTATTAAATTGCTGCCTAAAATACATATCCACACATTTATTGAAAAGCGATTTTGAAACCCAGTCGGTCTATGCCAGTGTGTATTTTCAGAAGTCCATTTGTAATGAATATTGCGATTAAAAAATCCATTATTGGAAAAATTTGCCTCGTCGGACCAAAGTATTTTACTACATATTAATGGATCGGCACGCTTCTTTTCCAACAGCCACCTACAAAAAATCGTCCTCCTTGATTTGTCCTCCGCTTGTAAATTGTGAGCTTTTTTGGCTTTATAATACCGGTAACCATTTTTCTTTAAATTTTTTCTAGCGCTTGTTTCATTTATATGACAAGCAATTTGAATTTCTCTTAATGATGTTTCAAAATTTTCTGTATTTTTATTTCTTACATAATTAATAACTCGGTTTACCTTATTTACATTATCAGTAACTGTTCAACCTTGTCTTCTTCTTTAAAAATGAACCATTATTTTTCACTTTCGTAGCTAATTTTCTGATCAGAGTTTTATTCGGCTGTAGTGCTTGTGAAAATCTGTTTCTATATTCTACTTGAGCTAATCCAGAGTTAAAATTGCATTGGAAAAATGTAACGAACATATTATAACGATCAATGTGAGTGAAAATCATTTTTAAAAATTTAAATTCTTAAACGAGTGTGATTGAGTGAGAGTTTAAGTATTAACTGAGATGATCTGTCAAAAAATTTAATTGTCAAGTTTGTTCATAGCCAACTATTTTAAAATAATTGAAATAATAGTGAAATCATGAAATACAAACAAATGGCTATTATACTTAAATTAATTGGTAAAGACATTTTAACTTTCTGAGCAAGGAGTGACGCTTTTATGGAGGACCTCTATACATTGGCATAACTGAGAATACTCTTTCCATAATTGCTCCATGTTGCTTTCTTGATTTTTATTTTGTTTTTGTTACCTGTGCCACGCAAAATAAAAAAAAATTCAAGGGAAAAAAAAAACGAGAAAACCGAGGTAAGGTCAACCAAATATCAACCCGGATTTATGGTTAAATTCTATATGTACTTTTTTTTTGTTTTTAAATGGGAGAGCATGAGATAGCCTCAGGGTCTTGTTCCAGGTGTGGCAAAGGTAATCGTTCAATATCGAAACTTACCCGCAATTACACTAGGTCAGTGCCAGCTAACAGTAGGGCAGGGAATATTTGTAGTAAAATAATATTAAATTTACAGGGCGCCACGTGATTTCTTCTGACCCAGAGTTTATTATCTAAACTTATACACTCAAAATCACGAAAAGCTCATAAACCAGAAGATAGTTTTTAGTCCTGAGGCAAAAAATGTGAAGCTTCGAAATTGTGCTCACAAAAGAATATATCTAGGATGTATCTAGTTATGATTAAAGGAAATCATATATTATATAATAAACTATAAGCTTACCCAAGATGATAGTCGGAAAATATTGATATATGAACAAAAAAATAGAAAACAAGTGTATATTTACAACTATAATCACAAGTAAATGTATGTGACAATAACGTAACAAAAAAATATATAATAAAGTGCAATCACAAATATATACATACTGAATCAAAATATGTGTATGTACGCGGAATAAACCCGGCATTACCGGTATACTGTAAAATTTACAAATAAAACTTCCCAAGAATATAGCTATATACTTGTTCACAATTAATTTATTAATTCTATGGCTGAATAGCCACTAAGAGAAATAGATGCACTAGGTAAAATCAAAATATATATATAAAACTCTATTATAACCAAGGGTGTAACGTAATTTAACTACGACGCCGGTTTGCTACTGTATTTGTCGTTTCCAGGTTTATTACTACATAGCTCACCCTATATTTGTGTCTTTGGGTGCTCTTGCCGATTGTACTTGAAAGAATTGGAACACACTGACCTTATGTAACTCGTCCTGACGGCGAAACCTTAATCTTTGGGGCTGCAATCCAAGATAAGTCTCGAGTACGAGTACGATCTCCAAAAGAAATACAAATATTCGACCTTCGACGACAATTCGTAAATAAACATCAGACCTAGGGCTACCCAAAATTGCTTCCACCTAGGATGCTCCAAAGTCGTAGTAATACGTTGAAATTAAATAAATTTTCCCAATTACAAGGGACTTATTCTCTAGGGGTGGGGAGGAAAGACCCTAAAATCAAGCATAAAAGAATCGATATAATTACGCCAAAGGCGCAAAGAAAAAGATATGTATTAAGTATTGAAATACAGCAAATCATACCTCTACTGAGGGCCTGGATTAAGGAATTCACACAAAAGTGTTCTAGTACTGGTTGAAGAACTGGCACGTTAAAACCTCTTCAAGAGAACGATTTTCAAGAAAAATACAAATACACACTACGGCACCAGCCAATTATACAACGAAAATCGTATAATCTGTAAGAAAATGGATAAATCCCAAAACGATGGATGAAAATAACTTTTCCACTTTTACAGATATGCCGTTCTATCCACGTGCTAGAAGGAAGTGACAAAGTGAACACTATTAGAAGGAAAGATCCGAAATTCTACCTTTAGGATTCCAACAAAATAATAGAAAATTTACTAACTGGAGAATACTGCCTGATGCTTTAGAAAACTGACGAGAGTAGCGCGTGCTAGGTCGGGGAATAAGGATATAATATCTAAAACTACTTAATATGAAGGATTAAAGTCTCTTATAAATTAGAAGTATGAAATATCTATTCGGGACATTTTATTCTGAGCGATGGATTTGCTTAATAAGGAAGATATTAATTTAATCAATATGATAAAATTATAAAATTAACGCGTACGCTTATGAGGCGCGAGCATCGTAGTGACAATCGAATAAGATCTATACCACTAATTTTAATAAGCGGAAGCACACCGGCAATTCGTATGTAAACAACTTAACCTGCAAGTAACCTATCCATCTATCTACAATTACGGGTGGTGTTATTTATTATTATCTATCTAAAAGGTGCTAAATCGAAACGTGACACCTGAATTTACTTTATTCTTCTTAATTGTGTTAATATCTTATTATAGCAAAGATTTGAACAATTTATATTGAATTATTTTATCGTTTTATTTAATCATACTTCTCCATGGCAGGTATAATGGCTTGTTAAAAAAAATCATTGGTTTTAAAAAAATGAATTTATAATTACTAACGTAGTACCAATGAATAAGTATGGCATGTGATATATCGTTGAAAAGGGAGGAAAATACTTTATTTAATGGCGCCATTTCCCGTCCGTTTCAAAATAATTTTTTTAACAGCCTGAAAAGTAAATCTCAAAATACAGCGGTTTTGAAAAAAATTAGATAAAACCTCGTTGAAAAACTCTGTTTTGCAAAAAATTTTCGCCTTAGAATTTTTCTCGTATCTCTTCAAATAACGGAGATATTTGGCCTAGACGTTTTCCGCATTTTCGATATTTTTCGCCATAACTTCTAAAGTAAACCATGGATTTCAAATGTCTTTAAACCATTTGGTATAAATCGGCACAATTTTCGTAAAAATATTTTGTTTTGTACGACCGATATTAAGTGAGAGATATTCTCGAGTGCCCTGATAAAATGGACAGCCTGTATAGATCAGTCATCATTAGTAGGTATTACAAACGGTTCGATGACATAAGATCTTTGAAAATTCAAGTATTTTCGACAAAATTATTGGCCAGTTTCATCTATGAATAGAAGACGTTATTACTCATAAAACCGACTAACATATTAATTTTTTCATAAGCTAACGCCTCTGCAAATCACGCTTAACGAGAGAGTATTATTTTACAAAAGGCGATTAAGTAAATCTAGACCTGTGGTATATCTATATCGTTATGTGAAAAAGCGAAAACCGGTGGAGCAATTGTAGTAACTGTAACAAAGAAAGTATAATTTCGAGGCAAAGGCTCATTCCAAATAATACCTTTTTATTTATTTATTAACCCACTGAAACCTGCAAGAAGATTGATTGCTATTTGATGTGTATTTAAGAACTCTTTATGAAAGATTCTGTATCGCATTTTTCGCTTTTCCTCAACATGGAATTTAATATCGTTACGCCAGAGCATAATGGAGGAAATTCCTATTTAAATTTTAAATTAAAACAAAAAATTGATGCGCATTATATATAATATTTTCTTCTAGGATGTGCATTTCTGTTATTCAACTTATTTACAAATAGTACAGGAGTCTGAGCCGTTTATACCTACATTTATTGCCTCTTTTTATGGGTTTATATACATTATATGTTTATTTGCGTTACAATTTGTAATAGTTGGCAAAAAAATAGCCTTTGACTGCTTTGACATCACGTCACAGTCGTAAAGGTTGTTTTTCCAATATACTGATTAATTTTGTTATATTTGTAGAATATGTGATCAGAAAATTCATTTATACTTATTATAATTTTATAGATGTAGGTGGGTAGCAGTGTGTGTATGGGCGTGTAACATGCACCTATAGCTGGCCGCCTTTACTTTTTGTTATAAATTGTAATACATATATGTGTGCGTTTATGAGTTGGAAACCTTTAATAAAAAATTCGTGGCCAAAACGCGAGTTCGTAAGGCCAAAAATGGAGGGAAAAAAAACTTATTATAATATATAAAAAAAAGTTTTCATTATATGTAACTTTTCTTCATGGCATCCAATTTATTATTTTTAAGTTAAAATGGAGAATGTCTCCTGACAGTGATAGAAAAATTTAGATAGAGGATAATTTTACGAGAAAAATTTCTACAACAAAATAATTTGAAGTTTACATGAACTTAAATCTTAAAAAAATAATAGTAGCAGTAGAAGTAAAGGCAAGGTTAAGAGAATAAGTAAAAATAATGGTAATATCAATGACAATGGCAATAGCAACAGTAAGGGTAATGGTAAGAGCAATGGCAAAGATAAGGGTAATGATAAAGGTAAAGGTAAGGGTAATGGTAAGGGTAAGGGTAATGGCAATGGTAATGGTAATAGAAATGGTAATAGTAATGGCAATGGTAATAGCAACAGCACTCTTAATGGTAGCAGTATTGGTAATAGTAAGATTAAGAGTAAAGATAAAGGTAATGGTAAAGGTAAAGGGGAAGGGGAAGGTACGGGTGAAGGTAACGGTAAAGGTAAGGGTAAGACTCTGGTAACTGGGACTGATCTACATAAATCAATGCCACTTGGCAAGTACCTACCTGGGAGTATTTCTAAAATCCAGAAGAAGCTTCGTTGACAATGGTAGAGCCAAATTAGAGCTTAAAAAATATGAAACGTGATTTGTCTGATCTGGGCAGTTTTTACATTTTAACGTGTTTAAGGGACCAAGTTGAGTTCATAGTTTGGCTGGTTTGGCGAGATCGACGTATTTTTTATTTATTTAAATTAAATTGTTTTGAGTGTGTATTCCGCTGGTTTTTAAAAAATATCTCGAGATTTGTAACTGCTACGGGGCAAACGGAAGAAATGGAAATAGATTGTAAGTTGTACAATAAATATATATAAACTAGAGTTCGCTTCGATTATTATTATTTTTTAATACTTGCAAAACTAGGTGTTTCTAAATAAATTATTTTTCTGAAGAAAATGGGCAAATTTCAATGATACTTAACGAAAATATAGGCCTTACACAGTACATTTTTTAGTTCTTCACTTTTAGTACACATAAAACAATATACTATTATATACTGTACATGTGATGGACCTGAGTAGATAAACTATGGGGCTACCAGACCAAAATTCCATACGTTTTCTTATATAGGTACATTCTGACGTTCAAGGTTATCTTGTAAAGAGCCGGTCTATGGTCATCAACAGCTAACTTCAACGTCCTCTAGCAACGACTAGATGGTAGCTCGATGTGCGTTTGATGGGTGACTCATAAACTCGTAATCCTGTGAACAGATCTGTAAAAATTTGTAAACGGACTATAGGCCCATAAACCACACATCAAATTTCCATTAAGCTGCCATCAAACACCCATCAGCGAATGATCAGAGGCCGGTCTTTTTTAACAACCTTGAAAACCAGAATAACACTTCATAAGAAAATATATTTTGGTCTGATACCCGCATAGCTTATCTACTAATCTGGCCTTTAAGATAACTTCAAATATTTTTGAAACGACCGCGTCGATAAGTGTACAATTACCTACTAACGTCATTCATATCTCCCTTTTTTGGTATGGGAATAATTTTTGCCCGTTTTGAATCATCAGAAAATATTTCATAACTCGGAAATTTTTTAGTCAGTTTTATTGGCTTCGTACAGGGTGAGAAAAGTTGACATTGGAAAATTTTGAAAACTTGGTAATAAACTAATGTCGATGGAGGCAACTCGGCTAAAATATTTTCAAGATGGTAACACTTCCGGTTATACCGGAAGTAGATGTCAACTTGCTTATGTTAAAAGGGACACCCTATTACATTTTTGAATTGTACGCAAAATTCTAGGCCGATTTTGTGTATCATATCTAATACCTAAGTCTCTCCGTTTTTGACATATTTCAATTTTTATGTTAAAAATGACGTTTGCAGGCCTTAAAAGAATTATCAAGTCTTCCTATAAGGAAGCTTTTACTATCTAATTTGGGTTGGATTCTTTGTTGAAAAAGACCTACTTTAATAGAGTTTTTATAATATTTTGATAAGTAGGTATTAATACAGAGTGTTCAAAAAATAAGAATAAAAATTAAATTGAGGGAACTGTCAAAAATCATTTTTTTTCAAAGGTAACCCCCAATTTTTATCATGTTATCTTATTTACCATTAAAATAAGGGTAAGTATGTGTATGGATGTCTATTCAGAAAATTTTTAGTTTTCGAAATACTGCCAATTCATTATTTTTATATGGGGATTTTGCTATGGATTTTAAGTTCAATTACTCTTAGTTGGCTATGACGGCGTTTAGTGCTAAACAAACGTATGTCGCTGTCACTTACCATTTGACAAGTATTAATTATCCTGCCGGGGTGCTTGAATTATACGCACGAGGATTATTTAAATTTGTTTATAATCTATGGAAAATGTAACAAAGTTTTATCAAGAACATGTGAAATATTTGCTAATAGATATCCAGAGAAACAAAAATATTTTATTTTAATAAGTGTTCAAAGTATCCAACCTGAACTTCCAAATATTTTTCGCGCGTTATTTGCCTCAAATAAGGCAGCAAGGAAATTTTTTATAAATCAGCATACCATAGTTAAAAGGGGTTGAAACCCCTGGTATGTGTTTAAAAACTTATTACTTAGTACACATTGAAGAAAACACCAAATTCTTTTTTATTTGGTAGTTAGAGTAGAGTAATTTCCTGTTCAGAAATATCCGAGTTAAATAGTTATTATTATTTAAGGAAAGGCAACCGAAACAAATGTAGAACAATTTCGTTTTACACGTCTTACGCTTCCGTTTGACGACGTTGAGTATATTTAGTATAAATAAGAAATGAAAAATTATTCTTCTGCCACTACTTTCCTTCCATCCTCTTCCTCTGACAAATGGGAAAGTGTTTTTCAGAAAGAAAGCGGTCTCGTCTTTATCCTTACAAATGGAGAGAGAGAGAACAACTTCTGTTGCTGTGAATGTTGTTTTCATTAAAACACTATCTTTATTAAGTCTTTTATATAGTTTCTTTCATACAGACAGACAAATATAGCGACACTTTATGCCAAGTAGTAACAGTGATATAAATAGATACAATTTTTATTTAAAAAAATACTGTTTTTCAATTTAACCTGCCGAATTCGCGCCTATATGTAACAAAATTATTTTTCGTTATTTTCTGTACCAAACAATAAATAACAATAGTAATAATAATAATAAATCTCCTTTATTTATAACTTTACAGTAAAATAAACCAAAGTACATATTAAATGGTTTGGCGGTATTCGACCTCGAGTCGCTCTTCCGAGAAAAACTAGAGAAATAATATAAAACTATATTCAAAAAAATTATGTAACTAATACTATACACAAATTATCTGTTCGACAGCAACCAGGCATTAATTTGTTTGGTAAATGAAGTAATATTGGCTTAAGGTTCAAGGGTAACTTGTAAACAATTTTGACTGCGTTATATGTGAAACTCCTCTGAACTCCGCGGCATTATGCTTGGGGGCATCATACAGGTACTTAAAACGAGTAGATCGTTCATATGTATCGCTACCTTTTAAAAGGTTTGAATACAAATAGCCAGATTAGTCTGATACTTAACACTGTAAACAAGGCAAGCTAAATGGTGTTTGAATCTTTTATCTTTTAACCATTTACTTCCCAATAAATGTCAAACTTGCGCAAGTTGAAACTAAATTTTATACAAGCATTTTGTATTTTTTGAAGGGTGCTTTGTCTCAGCCTAATAAAGCAGGCCAATACACGATATCGTAATAAGCAAATAGGAGAAAATTAAAGAATCGCATCAGTTTTATATCAGAACTAAGTACCTGACATGACAGCTGAAAATGAAAACTCGCTCACCAAATTTGGGAACTTTAAATTACTATATTTTTCAGCGATTAAATCATACTTACCTTGTACTTGCGGTAAATTGTTAATAAAAAAATTGTTGATTAAATTAGGATCGGTACAGTCACAGGAAATGTCGTTGCTTTTATTAACACTAAATGATTTCAAAGTACGCCAGAACATTTAGGATCCGATTTGTATTTAAACTGTAGGTATGCTCGCTTTTCTAACTTAATTGATCAGTTAACAAAATTACGCATTTCATATTCATTGTACGAGATATCCGTGTTTAGTTTTTTATATCGATTATAAGCTGCATTTCTTAGTTCAATCACATAATTAATATTTTCCGTCAGCCAGGGAACAGGTTGTTTAGTTACTATCACGGTTTTGAAAGCTGCATGAATGCTAAATAAATATAACAAGTTGTTGTTCAAAAATTCTAACATTTCATCAATATTTTCTATTAAGTAAATATATTTTCAATTTACAGACAACAAATCCTGGTCTGAAATATCATCCATTTTCAGATCATTTCACCCAACTGCTACTATAATACAAATAAATATTGCATTATTTCTGTGGTACTTCATGATATACAGTCCGTCTATTTTACTAGGGCCATATCTCGCTTAATATCTATTATAGAAGAATAAAGTTTTATAAACAGTTATTCTATTCTTTGTGATATATTTCAGTAAAAAGATATTTGAAATCCATAGACTACTTTGTGAAATGTATTACAAAAACCTGAAAAATAGGAAATCCGCGGATTTACTTATATGGAAAAATTAAAGGGATGAAATTTGACGGCAAAGACAATAAGAATAATAATGTGTATCAAATAATTCGAATAACGCAGTTGAATTGACATACGCTCTTGTGCAAAAATGAAAAGAACAAATCTCAATGTAGGCCATGATACCACTAATTCCGTTTATTTTTTCTCTTTCCAACGATATGACATGTAACAAAAATTTCACTGGATCGTAAAAATCAGCTACGCCATGATTAGTGAAAAACAATGTATACAGTTATTAACAAATTTGACAGATTGTGACTGTTGTATGTTGCGTTGTCGAGTTCTAAGACAAGTTTTATATCAGTAATTATGGTGTACACCAATAATAACAAATTCGATATGATTAGCATTTATTGTCAGTGCAATTTTGACGCTGAGATGGTAGTCACGGTTTACGGAGAAGATTTTCAGATGCTCTGCAGCCAAGTCGAACTATGTTCAGGAACGTAATATTTTTAGTCGCAAACTCCTCTATAATATCCTTATTTTACTATAAGGAACGTAACCAGACTGCAACCAACAGCTACTCTCCGGACTATGTGCCCCACCAAGCGCTGAATTACAAGTTACAAGTCTGGCGCATTAAGTGTAATTGCATATTACCATCAAAACGCTAATGCTTCGATTGCAACAAGCACCAGCCGACAGACTGATCCTAATTAAAGGAGCTCTCGTGCCAGTCGTCACATACAACTTGCAAACTACAGTTTCGAGCTGTTGGCTCTCATTAGTGCAAGGTAGGCATGTGACGACCGACACGAGTATCACTTGGCCATTTAGTAAATTTTGGTATCTTTGGGATAGCGACATGTAAAAATAGTCAGCAGGCGCCATCTAGCGGTCCAGTGTCTGTTGCAATCGAAAAATAAATAGCCTGACTGGGCTTAGCAAGGTTCAAAGGTGCTTTTAGAGGACGGAATATTAAAACATAATATTTTTAGTCGCAAACTCCTCTATAAAATCCTTATTTTACTATAAGGAACAGACACAGACACTGGACCGCTAGATGGCGCCTGCTAACTATTTTACATGTAGCTATCCCAAAGATACCGAAATGTACTAAATGGTCAAGTGATCCTCGGCGTGAGGTGTCTCGTAGAGCACGTTTGTGAATGCATGGTGCACAATTTGAGCATTTGTAGTTAGAAAAATAAATACACACATTTTCTGCATAGCTGATTTTTACGATTCAATATGGATTGTGGTTATCGTAAAATCTTAAATATTGACACTATCAGTTAACATTTTTATGCTGTTTTATATCGTTGGAAAGAGAAAAAATAAACGGAATTAATGGTGTCATGGCCTACTTTGAGATTTGTTCTTTTAATTTTTTGCACAAGAGCGTATGTCAAAGCCAATTGCGTTTTTCGAATTTTTTAATACACATTATTATTCTTATTGTCTTTGCAGTCAACTTTCATCCCTTTAACTTTTTTCGTATCTCCTCAAATAAAGAAGCTATAACCGTTCGCGGTTTTCCTATTTTTCCGGTTTTTGTAATATATCTCACAAAGTAGGCTATGGATTTCAAAGTTTCTAAAACTTTATTCTTCTACAATAGATATTAAGCGAGATATTATTTGATGTGGCCCTCGTAAAATAGACAGACGGTATAATATAATAAGCAATTACAACGTTCAATAGAATACTCAGTTGTTAGTAAAAAAACTGCACTATCCCAAGTGTGTAAATTGAGGAACATCTCATTATCTCGTGAATTTGTAACAATAATTAGGAATGTTATACACCAACTTGAAGCTCTTTAAACGCTTTACAACTTTTATTTAAAACTTTTTTCTATATTTAGCATTTAAAATATTTTATAGCTAAAAGAAAATAGCATTTAACATTTAATGAGAAAACTAAGAAAACCAAGGAGACCGTTGACTGTAGAGAAACATTTCATTGAACTTTATTTTTTTAGTACATTTTAAAACATTCAAAAGAAACGTCAGCGAATAGCTTCAATTTTAAAGTTTTGGCGAATGCGCAGGGAATCGATATAAGCTTAAATTAAATATTATTTAAGGATAATTTGTAAATATATTTTTAACATTTCAGACCTATATATATTCAATTAGTTTCTAATTCCCACGTACCGTGTAGTCTCTCGAAATAATAATGCTAACAACAAAAACTACAAAGCATATTTGAATATACAAACGATATAAACTTACCTGCATACTTGTGTACGAAAACCGTTGTCATTCCAAGGGACCTTGCTATGGCGCAGGCATGCTGCCCTCCGGCCCCCCCAAAGCATGCCAATGCGTGCCTCGCCGTATCGTAACCTTTGGCCTGCGTTAGTGCCCTGATTGGACGACACATAGCTTCGTTTGCTACCCTTATGAACCCCATAGCCACTTCTTCAATGGACATGATACTCTGAAAGAGGAAATTTAATTTTGACAAATCGAAGGCATGAGTCGACAAATCTCGTCTTGATTGTTTGCTGAATCTGGTTATACACCGCGTGAATTTTTGTGCTCTATTGATTTTTTATTCATTTATTTTGCGTGAAGTTAATAAGTTTCTCAACAGATTAAAATAAATTAAAATGAAATATTTAATCTAATATACAAATCGATCAATTTGATTTTCACGATCAAGAAAATAAAACATCTAATATACGCCTATTTTAGTAAAACATAAATGGTAAAGACTTCGTTATAATCGGTTTGCAAATAATAAACAGGAAGTATCACTCTAGTGAGAATAAGAGGCTTTGTTCACTATGAATCTATTAAGCCATTTTCTATCAAATAGCTCCTTCTAATCTCAATATTTAATTATTACAAGACAGCTTAAACACTTATTTTGTGAATATTGCTGATAGCATCATAAAGACACTTCCTGACATTAATTCGCATATCTTAAACAATTATAAAAGCACTCCAGCTCCCTCGTGTTCATTTTTCCTGTTTCCTATTACAACAGAGGATGTTCTCGATACAATGAATTCGTTAAAAAATATACACTCTTTTGATGTCCATGGCCTAAATTGTATAATAATTAAGGAAACATGTTATTTGATTGTATGGCGATGAACGCGCCTCATAAATTTAATTTTTGAAATCGGAGTTTTTCCTGGCATATTCAAATACTCAAAAATCACACCTATCTTCAAAAAAAGGTGACCCCTCAACGGGGGGACAATTATCGACCAATTTAGATCATCTTAATATTTTCGGAGATTGTTGAAAGCATCTTACAACTTAGGCTTACCAGGTACATCGAATCAAATTCTAAATAATTCTCAATTCGGATTTCAGACAAAACACTCGACCTCACAAACAGCGCGCCAATATCCATTGGCTGGATGTCGGTCTCGATGACTAGGGCCGAGTAGGACTATTACTCTTTGCACCACAAACAGCGCTGAAAGTTCAACGGCCTTGAACAGGACAAGCATACAGCCTTAACACTGTGTGAGGTTTCCAGGGCCTTCGACTGTGTCTCTCATGATATTCTCTTACAAAAAAATTATTTATTACGATATAAAAGGTTTAGCGCTCTTTCTTTTTAGTTCGTACTTATCAAACAGGGTTCAGTGTGTCAGCTTTAATAACATCTCTAATTTTGAGGTTGTAAATTATGGTGTCCCCCAGGGTTCAACCTTGGGGCCATTACTGTTCATCATCTATATAAATGGTATATGTAACTTCTTTATACCTAATAATTGTGTTCTATTTGCAGACGACAAAATGTTAATAGTTTTAATGATTTAAAAGACACATTGAAAGCCTATGAAAATCGAGCAATTGACTTAAGTTAAATGAGGACAAGATTCAAAAGTTATTCCTTTCTTCCAGTAATAAATTTGTTAATGGGGATCCAGCATGATTAATAGCGAAAAAATTATAGTTTATGAATCATTATTTCTGATTAATAAAAATAAGGCAGTTCCATTAAAAAAAATCCATAGGACCCCTACGGAAATGAAAATGAAACCGGAAGTGATATTTTCATTCCTGTTAGTTTAAAAGTAGACCATTACTGTCTAATTTATGTGTACCAAGAACCAAATTTTTAAATACAAAAATAACCAAAATATTTGGGGCGTACATTGACTCGTGGCCACCCGGTATGTTGTATGTACATATCACAAAATATTAGAGGCGTCATAGCCGTAAAGGTTTTAGTATTCTCTGAGTCTGCTAGTTCAGTAACATACTTAAATTATAAATTAATTTGCTGATGTATCTACTACCAGTCGTTTACTATACTAAGTTATATGAAAATTTATGACACAAGACGTTAAATACTTCTAAAATTTTATATCCAACGGCGAAGCATCTAGCAAAACTCAATAATGTGAAAAAGTTACTTTACCGTCTTATTATCCTGGTTGCTCAAAAACGTATTAATTTCTTCGGTAAGTTCTTTAAATTTGTTAACAGTTTCCACCTTATCCAGGGGCGAATCCTCATTTGGTCCGAAAATATTTGGAAAATATTCTGGCAGTAATCTTCCCAACGCTAAATTTGCGTCGGTCACTGTCAGAGGGCCACCTTTCTTGTAGCAAACTGGTCCAGGATGGGCGCCCGCTGATTCAGGTCCAACAACAAATAGGCCAGACCTTAACATAATACAATCATTTAATCAATAGAACTTAAAAACAAAGGACGCAAAAAAAAATATATACATATAACTAGATCCGGTTCTCGTCTGTATTTTGACTCGGACCAGATTAAATAATAGTGAGAATAATCAAATTATATTACACTTTGACAGGTTTACTTTAATTTGATCTCCAGATAATGCAAGCATGGTTGACGAAAAGCTTGTCGAGGAAAATATTCGAATGTAAGATTCAAGTATATTTATTGGTGTCTGTAGCAACTAGTTTAATTGCTGAGGAAAATTGCAAAATGACATCTCTAGACCTTTGAAATGCCATATTCTGGTAATTTTCTATTATACAGAAATAACAGATTATTAAGTCTTATTTTGGGTTTCTGGATTATTTTTATAGTTTTTAATTTTTTCGAGATGCTCGCAAATATCAACTGCGGCGGCAAATTTTTCAAAATGGCATCTCGAGCAGGCGTGGTGGGCTACCTATAGCAAAATAATAACTCTTCTTTGAATAGATTCCACATGAACAACTATTTAGTTTATCTATTCGAAAATGGATGTACTGATGCAGGCGTTTAATGTTTCAAAAGAAGAAAAAATCATTTATTCCCTCGCATATGAGCTGTACGATTGCGCCAATGCGGGCAGCCGGTAAAGAATTCAAGCTGATGTTTGGATTGACCGGTTCTAAAACATGAAAGTGCCAAACGGTTTTCGTGAAACTGGACACTGCCGTACATTTATTTAACCTTGCGTGGTGGTTTTCTCCTAATGTGTTACGCGGCGCCGGTGTGGTGCAGCATACCGTATACGACAATGAGAAAACTTCAAGTGCTTGAACACAAATTTATGCGCCTTGTGTCAAACTTTGGCAGGTACACCTTCCTCAGAGATCTCTACGCACGTTGTAACGACATAACCCCACTAGCGGACTACGTCAAACCGATTTCGCAAAAATTCCTTACGTACTGCGCATATGAGAAAGTAAAAAGGGGCTGTTACAGATCACCCTGGTCATAGAAATAGACCAGTTGTCAAGACCAATTTTGATGAAACCTACAAGCCTTTTTTAGATAAAAAAGAATATTTTTTTACCTACAAGTTTTTTTGACCGTTTTAGACAAGTTTTCAAGTGAAAATTTCCTAACCCTAAAAAAATTAAAAAAATACCAATGATTTAAAAGTTAATTATTTTTACCCTGGATACTTTAAAGCATAAAAATTAATCTTAGATTGAAATTTAAGGTATAAACAAGCTATATCTACAAGTTTTTTTTTTAATGTATTTTATTTAATATTTATATTTTAATAGAGTGAAAAAAAAAATAATAAAACTTAACTTTCACGTGCAATTTATAAGATATAAAAATTATAAAATTTAAAAGTAAGTATAGAGTTGGAAAGCTGAATTCTTCCTCTTTAAAATGCTACTTGTTTTTTTCGTTTTCAATCGGTAAAAATTGTGTTTAATATGTAGCGGCGGTCGAGAAATGCTCCATTCCCTGTAATGGATAGCACGCGTCGAGGTCGGTTTACAAAGGAGTGCCGCGCTCTTGTTTTTTATATCGTTTCAAAGTAAGATTGAATGAACTGACGCATAAAAGTGTGTTGTCATATACTTAGTTTCATGTTTCATGGATAATTTAGAAAAACTAAATAATATAAAACTACCTATTTTGCTTCTAAAACCGATGGTCTGTATACTTATAAAGAACGAGTGGTGGGCAAGCAATGCCAGAGAAATTCAAAGGTACGCCGATTCACACGACTACAGGAATTTCTTTCAAGGAGTAAAAGCAGTGTATGGTCCCAGTCGGAAAAATATGTGCCCTATTAAAGATTTAAATGGAAATCTCCTCAAAGAAGACCAGGAAATAAGAGCCCGATGGAAAGAACACTACTCTAACCAGCAAAGTCAAGCCGATCACGATATTATAAATCTTATCCCTCAATATGACACCTTCGAAGACTTAGATAAACCACTAACAACGGAAGAGATCTTAACCGAAATTGGGCAGCTAAAAAATAACAAATCTCCCGGCGCCGACTTACTTCCAGCTGAGATCTTTAAAGCTGTGTCGTCAGAGCTCATACCCTACCTCAAAAAACTGTTTGATGTCGTGTGGGAAAGTGGTCAAGCTCCGCAGGAGTTTCGTGATACACTTTTAATCAACCTCTTCAAAAACAAAGGAAGCGCTGCGGACTGTGGAAATTACAGGAGTATAGCTCTCCTGGCTGTTGGAGGGAAGATACTCACTAAGGCGATGGCAAATAGGCTAACACCTGTTATGGAAAAGTTACTTCCTGAAATACAGAGTGGCTTTAGACCAAACCGAGGCACATCGGATCTAATCTTCACACTTCAACAACTTCAAGAAAAAGCACTCGAACATCAAGGAGAAATTCACATAGCATTCATTGATTTAACCAAGGCGTTTGACTCGGTGGACAGGGAAGTGCTCTGGAAAATTATGCTCCGCTTAGGTATCCCTAGAAAATTTGTGGAAGTATGTCGCAGTCTACATACAAACAACAACGCCCAGGTTATGTATAATAATGAGGCAACCGAACCTTTCCAAACCGTGACTGGAGTTAGGCAGGGATGTGTCCTGGCACCCCTACTTTTTAATTTGTTTACCACTGCTCTAACAATTATTGTTGACAACAAACTGACAGTCAGAGGAATAGGTCTCAGATACCGTTCTGATGACGGTCTCTTTAACATAGGGCGCTTTAGAGTTTTCACGAAAACACGCACACGATTCATTTGGGATCTCCAGTATGCGGATGACTGTGCACTTTTAGCCTCTACGCCGGAAGAGCTTCAAGAACTTTTAGATGTGTATGCCCAGAGCTATGATTCCTTGGGACTTAAAATCAACATTGGAAAGACTAAGATTATGTCAACTCCTCATCAAGTGAACCAAATAGACATGACACTTAACGGAAATTCTCTTGAAGTGTGGATCAGTTCAATTACTTAGGCAACGTTGTTAATGACAAAGCAAACATGGACAGCGAGATTCGCAATAGAATTAACGCTGCATCTAGAGCACTCTGGGGACTTAGAGAGAGAGAGAGTATTTGACAACCACGACCTTGCTTTGTCAACGAAAATGGCTGTCTACAGAGCAGTTGTCATTCCAACACTGCCATATGGATGTGAAAGCTGGGTCACTTACCGTCGTCATGTGAAAGAATTAGAACGTTTTCAGCAAAGACACCTCAGAAGTATGATGAAAATAAGTTGGTTCCATCACATATCAAACGTGGAAGTACTCAGGAGAGCAAACAGCCTTCCAATTAAGGTGCTTATTTCAAGAGCACGCCTAAGATGGGCAGGTCACGTTCATCGTATGCATGATAACCACCTTCCTAAATGTACACTTTATGGTGAATTGCTAAGCGGTAGAAGAAGGCGTGGCGGTCAACGAAAGAGGTTCAAAGACGCTCTCCATGAAAATCTAAAATCCTGCGGTATTGCAGACGAGCAATGGGAACAACTTGCAGCGGACAGAACCGAATGGCGAGGGGTTGTGGCCAGCTATCAAGGAAATGTTGCTGCAAGAAGGCCGAATCCAAGACCTAACCAGGTCTATGTTTGTCCTGACTGCGGTCGACATGTGCTCTCCCGAATTGGCCTCTATAGCCATAGTCGTGTGCACCGTAGATGAATGGGAATTACAATAGACTACACCTTTTACTTGTTTTTTATTACACACAATGACACAATCTATCGACTGTAACATTTTTTTATACTCGGACTCGAGTAAAGGCTAATAATAATAATAATACTTATCATATAAGCGATTAATGAACAGCTATTAAACGTTACAGTGTTATACGGTATTCTTGAGGTAGAGGATATTCAGACGCAGACCTCCCTTAATTGGACATACACCTTTTATCCGAAGCATAACTGCTGAATTATCGATAGGTACTTAAAAAATACCTTGCATAACAAAATGAATCTGCTTATCACATGTTAGAGACAATTCAGTTACCGCCAAATGTATTATCTGAAGTTCTTACCTAAAAAATAACATTGAGCCGCCCCCTGCAGCAACAGTGTTAACGTCGAGTTGAGGAGCTTGAATGGTAACCCCAGCTGTTGTACTCTCGTAGACGTGTTCGTAATTGCCAGCAAAACGGGATACGTCTGTGGAAGTCCCACCCATGTCAAATCCAATTACAGGTAAGTCAGTTTCCTTTTGCCAAGTGGTCACGGCATATCCAACTACCTAAAATATGAAGCATCACATCATTGACGATTGACGCTAACAACAAGAGCTATCATAAATCTGGCAAAGATCTTGTATCTACCAGATGAGTCATAAAAAGCGAGTAAAAAATGAAAAGGCAACATGGTGTCCTCAAAGATAATTATACTGAACAAAGCATTACTCACTCCGCCTGCAGGTCCCGATAAAATGGCCCGAGCACCATTGAAATTCTGCATTGGGGTTAACCCGCCATCGCTTTGCATAAACAGGACTCTAGTCCCTTCTAAATTGTTTTTGAAACCTCTAGAAAAACCCTCAACGTACTTCTTAACGTGAGGTGTTAAGTACGCATCAGCACACGAGGTAAATCCACGGGGAACGATTCTAACCATTGGAATAACTTGATGGGAAAGGGAGACGTGCTTAAAGCCTGAAAAAATAAAATATTCTCACAACTCTTCTTTACAACTAGTACAATTATTGGTCTTCTCTTAAGCTTCAGAAATAATTACTAGCATTTTTATATATCGTCTATTTTACAAGAACCACACTCGCTTAATATCTATTGTAGAAGAATAAAGTTTTAGAAATAGTTATCCAATTTTTTAGAGCTATATTTCTGTAAAAAGAAATTTGATATCCATAGCCTACTTTGTGTGATATATTACAAAAACGTGAAAAATAGGAAAACCATAAACGGTTATAGCTTCCTTATTTGAGGAAATACGAAAAAGATTAAAGGGATGAAAATTGACGGCAAAGACGATAAGAATAATAATGTGTATCAAAAAATTCGAAAAACTCATTAAATTTTGAACTGACTTCCTAGACATAGTTCGATATGGCTGCAGAGCATCTGGGAATCTATCTCCGTAAACCGTGACTGCCATCTCAGCGTCAAAATTGCACTGACAATAAATGCTAATCATATCGAATTTGTTATTATTGGTGTACTGTCGTGAGTAGAAAAAAATAGGACAACTTTTTTTTCTAATGTAAATCTGTCTCTATTTGAATATGTAATGAGTAGCCGAAATAAAACAAATATCACTTTTAATTTGTTTTTTTATTTTAATGCTGTAGTTATTGCTATAGTAAATGATGGATGATTAATGAGACAAATTGTACTACGTTATAACATTAACAAAAATTTGGTGTGTAACATGTTAAGAAAGTGGAGAATAAACGGTACGATTAGTAGAAATCCTGGATCAAAGGACAAAGGATATCCTACTTAACAATAAACTAACTATTAATAAAGACTGTTTTGAAGGTACTAACATTTGTATAGAAACATAATTTCCTAAATTACGCCAAAGGAGAACGGAAAGAGTGCTGGGAGAGAAATGTACTGACGAAATTAATATTATTCATGGCCAGGGTCCACTAAAAAGATTTGAAATAAAAACATATAAAGTAACAATTAATCAAATCACACAAAGTTTAACAAGCAGATTTACTGATCACGAAGAGACTTATAAAGACTTCTTTTATTTTGATCCGAGGAACTTTAAATACTTATGTAATGGAAATGACGAAAATATACCACGAAACTCCTTTGGAGAGATTTCTAAATTAACGGGTATACCATCTGCTATAATAAAATATGAATTAATTAGCATTTCCGAAATTTTTCATGACATTAGAAGAGCTCCAGTACCCGATTTTAACAAAATATCAAATAACAGTGATGATGACGATGAGGGAGGCTCATCAGATAAAGATAAAGATGACGATAAAACTAAAATCAAAGTACATTTGGATGATTCAACTTGTGCTGGCTGTTTAATATGCTGTTTTAACTTTATTCACAATCATAACCTCCATTCAATGACCTACAGCAATTTGTATATTACTTATAAATATTTAATCAATCTATCTTGTACGCAGGTTTCTTGTGAAAGGATATTTTCCAAGTTGAAAATTGTTTTAAATCATTTGCGGTCCTTATTAGGACAGGAAAAGTTAGATGCATTTATATTGTTAAGCGTAGAGGCAGATTTATTAAACGATCTTAATTATGACTTGATTGTTGACACTTTAGCATCACTTTTACTTAAAAACAACTCTCGATTTAACTTTTCCCGAAAATGTTTTTAACAGTTTTAACAAAACCAATTAAATTTCGTTATTTCTTGTCATGTGACACAAATCACCCAATCATTTTAGCATTACACTAATAACTCCATTCAGGGAAATTTTCAATCACTATGGCAACAAAATTATTTAACTTTGACAACTACATAATAATTTCCAAATAAATTTCAGAATGTCTCGTTTACGCGCTAATCCAAGAAAAAATTCCAATAAATACCACAAAAAGTCACAAATACACATGGGGAATATTTATGTTTTTTTTCAGTTTTTTTTTATTTTTCTGACCGAATATCCCTCTGACATTGACAAATGCCTCATAATTTTATGACAAATTTACCAAGCAACGTGCTTTAGATTGTCATAAAATTATCTCGTGCATTATCAATGTCATAGGGATATTATAGCAGATAATCATCTTTTTTTTTACATTTATTTAACGTCGGCCTATTTCCGCTACTGAGGCCTAACACCGACGCCTGTAGACGAGCTACCCCCAACCAGGAATTATGCCGAACCTCTTCCCTTAAGAAGAGTAGGGATCTTTTACTTGCCTAACATTAAATAGACAAGGGACCGACGGCTTTACATCCCCTCCGAAGGATGGTATATCTCCTATACAACGCTCGCCTAAGGTTGTATAGCTTCCGCGCATACACTGATATACAAGCCGCTGGAAGATGTGTGAGGCGAGAACGCGGTTTCCGTTGGAATGGTCACCCATCCAAGTACTAACTGCGCCTGTCGTTGCTTTACATCGCATACCGAAGTATGTACATAGTAAAGACGCACCTACGCTCGCCCCAAGATCTAGATTTATGTTTTTGTTACCCACTTTAAATTAATAATTCATAATTTTTACTTTATTTATTATTGGATATATTTTATTTTGATCATGTTAATGTACGGTCGTGAGCAAAAAAAAAAATAGGACAAGTCTTATAACGGTATTTTGCTAAAATATAGTTGTATATATCTAACTTTAATTTTTATGACATTGTCAGTTAGTTGTCATAATTTATTGCAAGTGTGCAAAAAACTAATATGCCTCATATAAGCGATTTAGTTAAATCTGGAGTTATTGATAAAGCAGAAGATGGATGGTCAATGAGACAAATTGCACTGCGTTATAATATTGACAAAAATTCGGTGTGTAACATTTTAAGAAAGATAAATGCTTTAGTAGAAAATCCATTTTACTCAGTTATTCAGGCTGCTAAAGAAACGAATTTTGCTGGATCGAGTAGTACTGGTCGCCGGCGAGTAAGAGAATCGGAGCTACGCTGTCATGCAGCAGCACAGAAATACTTACTTAAAGCTGAACATAAAGAAGCTCGAGTAGGATTTGCGCTTGAATTTTTAGCGCATGATGTAAATTTTTGGAACAATGTAATCTTTACAGACGAAAAAACTTTCCAGTCAACACACAACGGTCGTATTCGTGTTTACCGCCCCCCGAATACTCGATTCGATGAGAAATATATATCTAACAATGATAAAAGTGGTAGATTTTCCGTCAATATGCGGGCCTGGATATCGGCACGTGGTCCTGGTGTTTTGTGGCATATTGAGGAACGATTTAATAGTGAAAGGTATATTAGGATTTTAGACAATATTATGCTCCCTTCTGTGTCACAATTATTTCCTAACAATGAGTTCATATTTCAACAAGACAATTGTTCCGTTCATACTGGTCATACCGTAACTAACTGGTTTCAAGATAAAAACGTCAATGTTCTTAACTGGCCCAGTAATAGTCCAGATCTTAACCCTGTGGAAGAAGTATGGGGGCTACTCGTAAGAAGTATCCAAAAACGAAATGCGAGACCACGGAATGCCGAAGAATTACTGGAAATAGTAAATAATGCATGGGAAAATATTATTACTAATGATTATTGTATAAGGTTATTTAATTCTATGCCAAACAGACTTATAGAAGTTATAAATAGAAATGGTGCAATAACGAAATATTAATAGTTAGTTTATTGTTAAGTAGGATATCCTTTGTCCTTTGATCCAGGATTTCTACTAATCGTACGTTATTCTCCACTTTCTTAACATGTTACACACCAAATTTTTGTTAATGTTGTAACGCAGTGCAATTTGTCTCATAACCATCCATCATTTCCTATAGCAATAACTACAGTATTAAAATAAAAAATAAATAAGTGATATCTGTTTTATTTCGGCTACTCATTATATATTCAAATAGAGGCAGATTTATATTAGAAAAAAAAGTTGTCCTATTTTTTCTGCTCACATCAGTACCTAACAGAAATTTATGTATTTATTTTTAAATAAATAAAAAAACTCTCTATTTTCTCTCTAAGGGAAAGGCAACACTTAAAAAGAGTACTTAGGAGATGGTAATGGGTAGGAAAAAAGATATTAAAAAATTTTATATGTGGCCCCCTATAGCAATTTGCCCGATAGGCCCTCTTGGCTCCCGTCCGACACTGGCTATAACCGTTTGTGGTTTTCCTATTTGTCAGGTTTTTGTAATATATCTCACAAAGTAGGTTATGAATTTCAAATTTCTTTTTACAAAAATATAGCTCACAAAAAATGGGATAAATGTTTCTAAAACTTTATTCTTCAGATATTTTTTGATGTGGCCCTCGTAAAAAGACGGTAGGTTCATGATTTTTTTCTACGAGTACAGTTTCTTAAACGTTCAATTTAAAGAAATAAAGGTATAGGTATGTGTTAAAATTCTAATTTCATATCCAAAGCATCAAAATTATGTCAATTTGAGTGCTTATTGCTTATCCATCAATGCCAACGTATCAAATAAGTGAATTCTAGTGGGTGATCAATTCGACTGGCGTGTTGTTCAGCAATTTCCACCACAAAAAGTAATACTATATTAGATGAAAATTAATGTATTTCGATCTTAATCGTTACCTTTGAAAGTTAGTGCACTCACTCCCCTGTTACACCCCCAATTCAATAGCTCTTAAAGTTTTCAACGAAATTGTCTAAAATTCATATCATGGGGGTTTTTGGGGTTGTTAATTAGGAATTCGAAGTAAAAATTAGAAAATTCAAAATGGCGGTCTTTAGGAGTTAATTTCAGATTTATGCTGTTTCTATTGATTTCACTGAAAAATATGTAGAGTAAGAAATTGTTTAGAATGTCATTTTGCGTAAGAATACACCATTTTAGTAACCATATTATTTAACCCTTTCGCTTCTCCCCCGTGGAAATCCACTTACGCCTGACCCGTTCTTTTGCAAAAATGTACTCTATTTTTTTCATTAAAATCAATAAAAGCGGCGTAAATCAAGACGATAAAACAAAAGGGTTAATTGATGGCAGTTCCAAAATTTGTATTCTGATACAAAATGGCATTCCAACATTTTTTTTCCTTTTGTGTATGGGGTAAAAATTAATGGTAACGGAGATATTCGCGTTATTCTAAACATTTTTTAAATTGTTATGGCCCTGTTGCATATGCGACCCGCGATGCACATGTGTATTTTGCGGGTCGCATATCATTAACAGCCGCTAGTGGGTGGCCGCGCGTCTCCCAGCTGGGAAAAATGGTCACGTGACTTCCATCTTTTGTCAAAACAGAGAAAGACGTTTGGCAGCGTGTACACGGTTGGTGATTCCTAAAAACTTGTTTTATTCAAAGTATCTTTGTGGGTTTTTGAGTTATCAACACCAAGAAAATTTCCTCCATTTTATGTTGTTCTATTGAGCAGAATATTTTGTTGTTGGGAGCGAATTTTAACTGCTGGTGCAGGTTTTAAGTATACAGGCTTTCCTTTGGAAGTATCTCGTTGGTTTAAAAGTCGGACTCGACCCCATTCATTAAGCTGTAGCCTTCTATAGGTGTTTTGGTGGATTGTTTTTCCCTCAATAGTAAGAGGTAAATTATATTTCTTTTGTGGGTTATATATGATTTAAATTGCTCTTTGTCATGAGGCACGTTTCACGTGCATTTCCGACCGTGCAAATTAAATAGGTGTATCTTTAGGGTCCCGGACGGGGCTAGAACACACACAAAGGTAGAAAGTTCCACTGACGGGGCTAGAACATCCACACGCACAAGAGTAGAAGGTTCCACGGCTGGAGAGTCTGTAAATCAACCCCATCGTCTGGTCTATTCCTTTTTTCCCGAAGACACCATCGTAAGGCTGCAGTTTCTGCATCGTCGAAGTCTGGGTATTGTACCACCCTAGTTAAGTATTTTGTTTTCTTTACCGGAGACCACCTTCAGTGGTTCTGCGTGGTTGTATATATATTTACTTTTGCATTTTAACTTACTTGTGCATATATTTAAAGATTTTACGCATTTATTATTACTTATGGAGGTTCTCTAATCAGACCCATTGTGGCCAAATTTATTTCAATTTATCCTCATGTTGTAAACCAAGTGTAGCTACACGAGGGGTATACATCTTTATTTATGCTGTAATCTATTAATCAGAATTAGCCACATTATTGAACATCGCCAGGTTTCATGTTAGAGAACCAGAAATTATTTGTAAATACTGTAATATAGTTATAGTGCATTTCATGTTGAAAGAAAGTGTCATTATCTCACCTGCGACCACTACGAATGGAACCCTTAGTGATTTATGTTAAGTAAGTAAAATAATAATTTATAATAGTTTATGTTAAACTTGGGCTTAACGCTCTGAGATTTCTGAGCTAGTGAAATTTTGTCGTGGGCACGTTACACCACTTATCCGGGCTAGGTAGTGTCTAGGATCTGCTACGCCTCAGCAGTCCAAGTGTTAGTCCAAGTGTTTTCTTTTTTGTATCATCTTGTAACCCTTATTATCCAACGTATTTATATGCTCTTGCAAAACGTAGCATAATCATAATGTTTTTCTTAAAAAGTAATAGAAACAGCGTACCTACATATCTCTTGTTCTAAAAAAATGTTTATGAGGACACATTTAACCCTTCCATAAAATTGTGCGTTTTACTGCCCCTTAAACACGATTTAAACTATTTCTTAAGGGTATATATCCATCATTACTGATAATTTGATAAAAATAGACACTATTAGTAATATTTCCATATTTTCCCTCATCAGTCTGTAGTAAAAATTTAGGAAAAATCCTATTTTTTGGGAAGTCACTTATATGTTCACCTCCAGTAAAGGGTTGAAACGACTAGAGTTAATATTTTTTTGTTATTTCAATTTTGTTAGTCCAATATTATCAAACTATAATGAAAAATTTTTTAAAAAGCTTTTATTGCAATTTTGCAAGAGAAAGTCAGGCGTAAGAGGTTTTTCACGAGGGAGAAGAGCAAAGGTTATGTGTGGTTACCAAAATGGTGTATTTCTATGCAAAATGGCATCCTAAACACTTTTTTACTCTGCATATTTTTCAGTAAAATCAACAGAAACGGCGTAAATCAGGAATTACTTATTAAAGTCCTCCAGTTTAAGTCCGCCATTTTGAATTTTCCAATTTTCACTTTGGATTCGGATTCGGATTCTTAATCAGCGACCCCAAAACCCCCATAATATGAATTTTAGCCGATTTTGTTGAAAACTTTGCGAGTAAACCCTTTTTGCATTCATGTCTGGGCGATAGCCGAGTGGGTTAAGGCGCGAGGTTGCAATCGCGATTAATCACAGGGACATCGCACCACCAGGTTCGAATCCTGGCTCCGGCACTGGCACTGTCGGAGGAAATGGTTGTATGTCCGCGTTTTTTCAATGTGTAACCTCCTTCCGCACAAGCCCTTGGCTTCTGGAATTGGGGGTTGTCTAATTTCTGTGGTTTATTATTATTATTATTTATTTCCACTACTAAAAAAACTTGGTCATTTCGTACAAATATTCGAACCAAAAAAGGCACATTTCAACACAGATAATTAAAAATTTATTTCTACCGAGCCACTTAATGGAGGAAGTTAAGTCCCTTCCAGTAAAAACAAGCTCAATGTTAATTTATAATTCTAATATATATTTCTTAGAATTTTTACCTAAGTATTTTGCAATATTTCCAATTTCAATCTCGTGCTCATAAAAGGTGTAGCTGTGTGCAAGTGCAACAGAAATACTATCAATTCCTTTTTCCTTAATTTTCGCCAAACTTGTCCTTACTTCTTCCGCATCAAGTTCTCTAGTAACGTAAAATTTTTCGCCCGTTGTACCAACAATAGTCCTCCAGTTTTCAGTTTGATTTCCTAGTTCACATTTTCCTTCTAGAACAGGTATCACTCTACAATCTATTTCCACTATCTCGGAATATAATATATCTGGTCTTCTTATGTTCTGCAAGTTAAATATTTAAAATTTTACTAATGTTACCAGTTCAATTAGGTATGGCTTCTCATTCAGCTCGCACACTAAGAATTTTAAATTTATTTTCTAAACAAAATTACCTTCTGTCAGCATAACAATTTATCAAATGATGTCCTTTTGTCAGTGACATTATTTGACAAATTTGTATACTGACAACAGCAATTAATTTCAAGAGATATATTTAAAATCCCCAGTATGGAATCTGAAAGGCCGAATGAAAGAGAAAATATACTTAACCGACTCGATAAGATAGAAGAAGATATAAGGACTTTAAAAGAATCGCTACCACGTATGCAAAACGTTTCAGCTTCAGTTATAAGAAAAGAAACTAACCCCCAACACAAGCCACCCCAAAAGCAAGAAGAAGAATATGAAGAAAACAATAACTAAAAGAATTCTGGCAACATACTGAAATTAATGGACTACGCTACATTCAGTATTAGTCAGTGTATAGTATAACATATAACAATTTTTAACTATTATTTGGAATAATAATCGCTAATATAAGATATAAGATAATTGTATGTGTTTTCTTTAGATTTTATAATAGCTAATATTATAGATAGTATTATCATAAACATAAAATATTAAATACAATCCGTCAAGATACGAGTTGATGCAACAAACGAAAGCAAAAACAAACTGTACAGTAGTAGTAATATTCTAATTCTTGATTACAGCAGCAATAATCCCGATAGTGATAATAACACCGCCAAGTTTTGTAACAATATATTGCAAGTATAGGTATGAAGATGTTAAATAAAATCCCACAATGTAATAACCATATAGTTATACATTATTTCATTATTTCTCTACTTGTAACGAAGCATTTTTTGTTACAGAAATCTGCATAAAATTTATATTTAATTGTACTCTATATAATAATGTTTCTTATTTTCAGTACCGCCTTAAGCGATTTACTGTATATTATCCGAAAATATTCACTATTTGAATACCTGAAGATTTATCTAAAGCGGCAAATATTTGTAAACAGAATTATTGTTTATTATTTGACGTAATTAATTCAATAATTAGTTATTTGTGGCCGATTAAATCCGTTTCTTTTTCGTACTTGGTTAGAATAATTATTTGAAACCGATTTCATACATTACAAAGGTCAGAATACTTTATTTATACTAATCAACGCACGTAATAATAATTTACCAGTACGTTTAATAACTTAATATAGCCGTCCTCGCTGGCTTGTATTCAATACAGTGGGCCTTGCGCGAAACTAAAGCACGTGGGGTTCCTCGCTATACTCTGAATGGGAATCTGGCTATAAAACTGACCGTAAAGACCTGTAAAATCATTAGTTATCCTACAACTTGAAGAAAGCAGTCGACTATCAATGTACCAGTGCCCACCGAAGTTGGAAAGAGTAAGACCTTTTTAAATATTTGGCTAGTGTAATTATATTATATTTTACTGTTAATGAAATTTTTATTCCGGGATTAACTGTTAGTAAATTTTTATATACTTATGAATATATTCTGTCATTCTGCTTATTTTTCTGATTGATATTTTTCGGATATTTTACTTATTTTACTGTTTGAATATTTTACTTTAAATTACTCACTTCTGTGAGGTCCTTTCTTTTCTGAACCTGACTCTGGCCTCGCGGCGACAACAGGTTCTTTCTGTCTTTTCTTAACCTGGCTCTGGCCTCGCGGCGACAAAAGGTTCTTTCGGTCTTTTCTTAACCTGACTCTGACCCCGCGGCGACATGTTCTTTCTGTTCTGTCCACCTTTATCTCTTGAGTCCGGGATTAACACCTTCGTGACAAAATATTTGCTCGTCGATATTTAGTTCTCCGTAAAACACTAGCCAAGTTTCCGGTCTATTTTATAACCTGTCTGTTTTTAACACTGTAAATAATTCTGCTTGCTTCGCATTTTCTGGCACCCGTACACTGTCTGCTTAATAGCCATTTTATCATATATATAAAACTCGCTAACTTTACCGCTTATACGCTTTTGCCGCTAATATTATATTGCTTGCTACTCTCAATCTATTGACTAAACATATGTAAATAAATTTGTGTTAGTTTTGTTTTCTGTTCTGTTTAGGATTATAACCATAGGATTACAGTAATATACTCAAATATTATTGAACTTCTGCGTTTTACGGTTGTGTTTGTGAAAGTCTAATTTCCCTCATTTGACCCACTGGAGCTGACTGATTCTTCACTGAGCTGCTCAGTCTCGCTTATCGACTTTTGGATAGTATTGTTCAACCACTGTAAACTTGAACTGGCGCCCAAGTAACAAATAAAGCTCGAGTGTCAAAGTGACAGCCTTATTTCTCGCACTGTACGAGAAAAAGAGCGTCACACATTAAAACTCAAAATAAACTTTTAGTTTTAAAGCCGGTGTAGTTCCTTGTTAATTTAAAGTGTCCGCAATAACCTCTATTCGTCAATCTGGCAAGCCTAATATAGTAGTAATTATCGTCTAATATATAATACAACAAAAATATTTAAAAAATGTCTTGAAAAACGACTAATTAACTTCCTAAAGGACATGAGTTTGACAACTTGTTTAATGTCATTAACGTTTTCAGTTATTTTATTTTTATAATACTTGTTTTAACTGTAGCAATACCCCCTCCCGTATATCTATCCTTTTATTTGCTGTGTTCACTTCCATGTAGGATGATGAGTTTGCTTGTCGTAGAAAATAATATGAAATAGTTATTTCAAAAGGATTTTTCATTTTTGGCCACCACAAATTATTCATAATTTAAATTTCTTACATTCAAATTATTCCCGACAAAGTTACAGTCTATTGACGACGAAGAGTCATTCCTTACTCCAGTATCAGAATTAATGTAAGATTGGAGATCATAGGCACATCAGATTCAACATCAAGATCCCATCTCTAACGGAGACGAAATTCAGAAATCCCCGAGATACCAACTGGAAAGGATATTTAGAGTCCGTCAGAGGGTATCTAGAGGGAGGAATAGCGTCTGGAAGAAGCATAGAGAGCCTTGAAGTGGCAGTGGAACAGGTAAGCGAGGCGATAGTAGCTGCCTACCAGGAAAACTGTCCGGAGAAAACAAGGAAAACCAGGGGTAAAACAGTCTGGTGGAATAACCACCTAGAAGGCCTTAGAGCTAGAAGGCTATTTAATAGGGCCAAATCCAACCAAGACTGGGATACCTACAAAGTAAAACGCACGCAGTACAATAAAGAGGTCCGCAAGGCAAAGAGAGACTCATGGAAGAGATTCTGCGAAGAGGTCAGTGATGGCCCCGCAGCTTCCAGAATCCATAGAGTCCTGGCCAAGGACGGTTGTACTACAAACGAAGTAGGCTTTATAAAAAAAGATGATGAAACCTACACACAAACAATGACGGCACACTTTCCGGGCTCACTGATATTAACAGACCTAGAGGATAGGCATTATCCAGACCAAAGGCCAGAAAGGCCCAAACTTGCGGACTGGAGGTTGGCCACCGAGGTTATAAAACCTGA
Organism: Leptura quadrifasciata; assembly: GCA_963675555.1. NCBI lineage: Eukaryota > Metazoa > Arthropoda > Insecta > Coleoptera > Cerambycidae > Leptura > Leptura quadrifasciata. The sequence goes on along the minus strand of OY776674.1, from coordinate 165,352,301 downwards.
TCAAATCAGATGGGCAATCAGTAAGTTTCAACCACTCAAATCTCCTGGGGTGGATTCTGCCAAGAGGAAGAGGAAACCTCAGTTCACGTATTGTGCCACTGTGAAGGCCTGGCGAGGCTGAGATTCCAAGTGCTCGGAGAAGAAAAACCAAGGGCGGACAGCTATATAAAATGACCTTTATCAAAGCTATGGAGTCTGGTACAAAGGACAAAGCTGGATGAGGTATTATAAGGAAGATATCCTAGGAGCATCACAATAGACCTGAAAAGGTCGCGGTGGTAAAGGCTAAACAACCAGCTCCTTTGCTAATCTAATCTAATCTAATCTAAGATTGGAGATTGGATACTTTCTTAATAAGAGTTCATTTAAGTTTAGTTTAATATTTTTATCAAGATTAATAATGAGAAAGTCATCTATAAATGATCATGTATAGTAGAATGTGGTCTATACATATACAATGCCGTCAACCCAATTGTAATATTAATTATTTCTAAACTTATTCTACTTACATTTATACCGATCTAATTTAATTTATATGTTGATACATTTAAATCTAAGTATATGAGTAAATGTACTCTATCACATTTGTTTATATTTCCATTTGCATAATATATAGTGCAGCCTGGGATATAAAATTGTGTTATTTATTTGTTGATATAAAGATTAAGATAGTCATATGCTCACCAAATCAAAAATTTTTGGTCGTGCTTGATTTCCAATGAGAAGAATATCCTTGAAGCCTTTATTTGTAACAAAGGCCATTCTTTCACCTTTTCTTTCAAGCAGAGCGTTAGTTGCCACTGTAGTTCCCATCCGGATCCATTCTATCAAAGAGCTATCCACGTTACCTTCATCATCGAGAGCCTTTCCAGTTTCCTGCGTCAGAAATCATTAAATCTTTTAATGCAATAATTATCAACGTATTAAAATTATCCTCAGTAAATTCTCATAACACGAAGTGAAACTCTATTACTAAGTGTCCACTGGCCTGCAACGGATTTTACCAATGTGTCAAGAAATGAAATGAACTATTATTAGCTCGCTCTATTGACACATAGCACAAATCACTTTCAGCGAGTATTTACAACGTTTTTTTGTGCTCTACATTAATCAACATTTATTTGGTGGACAATTAATAATAATTTAGGATATAACCAAGTATGCTTTAGTAAAATGTTGCTGTGGAGAAAAATACAGGGTGTCAAAGTTCAAATTATTTTTTCGTTTTTTTGCATAACTCAAACGCCTCTTGAATGATCTTTGCTAGAGGGACTTTTTTATTCTAAGAAACAATTATTTATGTATTACATCACGTTAGCTCATAGAAGACGCCGCAGGACCTGTATCTGATGATGGATTTTTCATTTTTTTTGGCGAAACGTTGTGGTACTTCTGACCAGAAAATCTGATGAGGGCGTCATTTCCACGTATAAAAGGTACACTTGGTAGAACTTGATAACTCCAACCGTTTTCGAGGAAAGTGCCGTTAAACATTTCAATAATTTTGTGAAAGACAAATTCATATTTAGTGAGTGGTAAATTTATGATCCGTCCACATCTTCGTCCATCCATCCATCGTTCGTCTATCCATCCGTCTGTCAGTCTGTATGTCTTCCTGTTTGTCTATCCGTCCGTATACAGGCAGTTGCACAATAATAGTATCTTTGTATTTTTTATTATGTTGAGACAACAAATATTCCTATTATTACCTATCCGGGATTATATATCTAAAGTTACATTTGCCTGCCGGGTTATTTTACCTGCCTTATACTTATGCTGATGAACAATTGCGATAAAAATTATTTTTCCTGCGTGTCTCTACCGAGATTTTTAACACCGAATTTATAGTCTTTAGTTTATTTGCTATATCATGAAACGGACTTAAGTGGATTGTCTTATCGCAACTTACAATTTTTAGCCAAATATTGAAGAATTTTAACTGCATTTAAGTACCCTTTTTATTATTCGTCTCATCTTTAGATTTATGGTTGCAGATTATCTACTTCAAGCTTGTTTTATGTTATGAGCGTACCCTGTTTTTATGATAAACATCTCTTTAAGGGATTTATGTACTTACTATTGTGGATCTGAAGAAAACTGTATAGAAGCGTCCTTGTATCATAAGTGTGAATTACTATAAAGCCAATGAGGAAGTTGCATGATTTTTTTTATATCACAAATAGATAGACGACAGAAGAATATGCTTTTTTCGTATTTTTCTTTTTCTTTTTTGTTAAAATTGAGAGTGAAAAAAATATTTATTTCAGCTGACAATTTAAAACCGTTAAAACGCTCTATCCCTAACGAATGGTGTCATTCGCAACCCGTAGCGTCACGTCCTTATTGTTAAAACGTTGAAACATCTAAAAATAATGCTGTGGTTATAGATTAACACGTTAGGGATGTTATGAAATGATTATCCGTCATATTGACCAATAGTTAATAACAAGATTAAGAATAACAACGTAAATTAGCAAATTCAGGTCAAAATAATAAAATTAAGCATTTTTAGAATCCATGCATCTTGCTATGAGTTCTTTAGCTTGGTGCTAAAATTGCTGCTTTAATATTGTCTAATTTTTCTAGTTAACTGTGGAGTTTAACACTACCCTGTGTTGTAAGGTATGTGGCAATGCCTGCCTCAACCATTGTCAGAGGATCACATACTCCGTCTTTATCTCATAATTGATAATGATAGCGTTATCCTTAACGTCTAAGACCTCTATTCATTAATATTCTCTGGTTAGTAAAGATATTAAAGAATTCTTTAGGATGTTGTAAGAGGGTGATATGATTGACTCGAGTAAAGACCTTCTTTATACAGCTATTGTTGTATATAATGAAATAAATATATGCTAAATGAAACTTGGGGGGGGGGGGGGGGATTTTTAATTTACTATGCAGGACGATGTTTCATTATAATTTTATTGTAAAATATTGGTAACGTTGTTGGGAGCTGATTCTATATCTGAAAATATGTTCACCATTTCTACCTAGCCTTAAATCATTAACTATACCAGAATGTTTGAAGCATTACCAGTATAATCTCCTCATTACAGTACACACATCAATAATTTAGAATCGGTTCAACGTCGATTCCTAAAATATCTGAGCTGGAAGTCGAACGGTGTGTATCCACCTATCGGTTTTCCACAACCAGATTTTCTTGCTAAACACTCTGTGATTAGCCTTGAAAATAGGCGTAAATATTTTTCTTTAGCATTCCTCTTTAAACTGATACATAATAAAACTGATTGTCAAGAATTAACATCTAAATTAAATTTTATTGTTCCCAGAGCAACCTCTAGGGATAACTTAACTTTCTATCTCCCGAACACACTTATGCATTCGCCCCTATATACAGCTTGTAGTAATTGCAATAATTCTGGAAATGACCTAGATATTTTTAGTTGCAGTCTTAATGACCTAAAAACGCTTTATTTTAAGTAAATGATTTGTTTTTCTTTAATTTTATTTTTTGCTCTTCTTTTGCACATTCAGTTTTTTATAGCTATTTGTTTTGTTTCGATATTTATAATTCCGTATCTATGTTACTTTATTTACATGCAAGAATATAATACACATTCTTTTCTCTCTCACTTGTTTTGTTATTCACTTATTTATTTCTATTTCTACTTATATTTATATTTATAGTTCTATTTCTTTGCTTACCCTCCTGTTCTGTAGTTGGGTTTAATTACCTGTAGAACAGTGTTTCTAAAATAAATAAATAAATAAATAATAATTGTCGTTGTGTTATTGCAAATGTTCATTTTCCATACAAATGTATTGTGGACTTAAATATAAATGTCTTCTAGTTATATAACCAAGAATAGGTAATAAAATGAATGTATTATATTAATTTTTGTTTTACTTCTAGCAATATAGAAAATGCTAACAGGACAATACAATAATCGCCTTAGTTGTCCGTAATTACCCTTATTTTTACCTAAATTACGCTTATTTTCAACTTAATTACCCTTAATTATCCTTGTTACTATAATTATCCTTAATTACACTTAGTAATCCTTATTTTGACCTAAATGATCTGTAATTTCCCTTATTTACATCTAAATAACCCTTAAGTACTCTCTAATTGCCCTCCACCACCACATCTAGGCCTCGCCCTCTAACGTCCCTCCCCCTAAGCCCCGCCCCCTAATTACCTCCCACCACTCTAATTATCCCCATCCCTAATCTGATCACTGATCATGGTCATGTACCGCGCACCGCTCCCGAGATTCTCTCATTTCCATACTACTACTACCATAATACAGGGTAGATCAATAGTGCGTCCGATAGAATAAATCTAAAATGGTTACAACTAGCCATAGAGAGGTACATCCAAAACATGTTAGTTTAGTTTAGCTGCTGCTTTAGCGTTAGGCAGTGAACTTTAAAGCAGATTATAGTAAATATTACAGTTTATTTTGCTAACCGGAACAAACCCTTATGTATGCGTCTTATTTTCCACAGTACTATTCATTTTAGGAGAAAACATATACAGACGTTTTTGATAGAGAATTTTACAAGGAATAATTTTGTATATAGGTATTGTTATGTGCTGCCCTCTAACGGGGAAAGATGTGGTTAAGTCCCTGGTCAAAGTGAGGGGAAACCTGCTATTCTGTTGATGGCCAGTAGGTGGGGTGGCGCCATCTATGAGCCAATTGACGAACAGTCACCTAGCACATAGTAGAAAACTCTGTAGGATTCTAGAATGTTATGGAATAGGATTCTGGTACATTCTATGGGTGGATATAAAGAGGTGAATCCAGCAGATGGGGAACAGTTCAGTTCAGTGAAGTATACAGTACAGTTCTAGTATACAGACAGAGAGTTTTTAGGTTAGACAAGAGTTGACAAATTTAAGAAGGAAAGTAAAGTACATAGTGTTTACATACATTACAGTACATAGTAGTGAATTTATATTAGATTAGGTTATTATTAGTTGTGTGATTTTTAAGTATTTACTAGTGTAATTTTAGTGATTAATAAAATAGTGGTTAGTGAAGATTCTTGTTGCAAGTTATTTGAACCCATAGAGTGTTTACTGAAGACTGTAAACACGCAACAGTATTTTTATAAAAAAGTACACCGTTCCTGAGAAAACCTCAAAATGAGGGTGGAAACAACGTTCTATGGAACCAAGCACATTATTTAAGAGTGTGAACTTTTCGGTTTAATAATTCTTATGATATCCTTAACATTTTCAAAACTTTCTGAATTTTGTCCGATATAAATTGTTATTTTACTGAACTAATTGTAGAACTGTAGCTGCCGAAGTCGAACGCACTATTGCCCCACCCTGTATATGAATTAGTTCATCAATGTTCTTAACGTAAAATTATAGTAATATAAGTTAAAAATAATGTCCAAATCATTCCAAGGTTCAATCCCCTATTATTTAGATAAAATTGATCTTTTACACTTACAAGAGGAGTGAGAGAGACGAGCATAATAGTTCGATGTGTCTTTTTGGACGTTTATTTTGGCCTAAATTATTATCATTTTAAGTTGAGAAAATCATTTTTGTTAATTAATGTTTAAGTTTGTTGAAGGACTTCCCGTAGATAAGGAACGTTTTATTTCCTGTGACATAACTTTTCCAGCTTTGAAGTGAATGAAAATGAATCTTACAACTTCAGAAAAGGTGCTTTATACGCTTACAAAGTACGAACTGGGATAAGCATCTGTTTTCTTCACTTATCTCCATGCGTCGTGCTTATAACTATTATTCATTAGCACAACATTGATACTGTTATGTGCACGCCCCCTTACGGACAGGGACTTGGACCCTTTTAGTAGAAAGAATCCTGCCTAATTAGTACCAATAGAATGGTAGTCCGCCAGTTGTCCCAGAGATGGCGCTATAGGTTTTATACCAGAATCGTTAACTAGAATATTAGAGAAAGGTCTGGAATAAGAGTAGCGGTATATAAAAGAAGCGGAAGGCGCTGGAGTATTTCTAGTTTGGATAGTAATGTGATCAGATCAAAAAGTAAAAGTGATCAAGTAGCGGTTAAAGGTAGCAATAGGGTTTTCCCACTAATTTTATTTTAACAATTTGTGTCGTGAAAATGATATACTAAAACATTTTATTAATTTACAACAATTTACTTTTCTAATAAGAATTATTTCTAAGAAAATATTGTTTAAACAACTTGCTGATAATTTTACTGCTTTTTAAAACGGGCATTTTTACGCGCCAGAATTACGTATCTACCCGGAAAACCAATGAGATTATGGATATAATTAGTTTGTAATAGATTCTGTGTGTTGAAGAAAGTTTTCCTCTAAAACTTCTCAGAATTTCAATTTGTAATGCTTGTACTGTGATTGGTCTAAAGCAGTGGACGTGTAAATATTGGCCAATCAGAATCCAGATAAATACCGCACAAGTTATTCGTAAAAGCGTCGGACGTTAATATTTTGTACTGTAGTTTAGGTTTAACCTTCATCGACATTACACATGAGATGACTAACCTAAAACGTTAAATTTATATTTTTATGTTTGTATTGTTTGGAGTGAAAATATTATTTTATTAGTTTCTGGTTTATGTTTTATTAATTCTACAATCAAAATGGAATCAAATGGAAGAGGGATATGTTAAAGGTGCCGCTGATAATTTACCTAAAGTAGAAAAGTGCTGATTGCGATCAATAAATAGAGGTTATGTTATGTTAACAGAGACCAAGATTAATAAACAATCTTGAACAGAAACAACCTCTGTGATTGGATTTCAGAGTGTTGACGTCACAACGCGCCAATTTATGGCTGTTTAAAATGAACCCAATATTTTTCAAACTTCAACTTTTTTTTTTGTTACTATTAGTAGAATTAATAAGATAATAAATATGCCATAAATCATTTTTTTACGTGAGTTAAGTATTTCAGCAATAATTTTTTTTCTGGGGATTAGTGTTGTAATTATATGGACTAATTATTGTAAAATAATTAATTGTTGAATAAATCAGTGGTTAGTGTTGCAGTTATTGAGTCCACGTTTGGGGCTTTTACCAAAGTATGTAAACACGTAAGAATACTTCTAATTGTTCTGTGAGTCAATTTACGTATACCTTAAGAAATATTTCATAAATGTACTTTTGTTTTTTCAAGTTCAAAAATAAATGCAAAATAATAGATATACTAGATAGAATAAAAGAAGAACCAATACTGCTGCAAGTAATAAGTGAATATGTAATATAACGTATTTTTGAGATAGGTCCGTTTAAATTTTGCTCATGCCGTTTGTTAAGACACCTTTTTCTGTTAAGTTGCGTACGCCAAGACTCTCAAACTTTGGAAGCTAATACATCTTGAACAAAACAAGATAATGTCAATCAGTCTTTATCATTGTTAAAGAAAACTTTCTAACGATGTATAGCACAACATAACTTTCCATGACCTCAGCCCTGCTTGTCAAAAGTTGGGAATATTGTAAATCAACAGTTCTTAACCTTTACATTTTTCTTTCCTGTTTCATTCAATGTTTAATGTTTTATCTTTCTATTTATTTTGGCACACTATAAACTCTTGATTAAATTTAATTTCTGTTTGATAATTGGATAAAAGTATGATTTGATAACAAAATATAGCCCATAGAGTGACACAGACTGTACATTGAAGTTGCAGAAGAGATTTCAGTGTACTTTCTAGCTTTTATTCAAGATTGGCCTAGCACGAGTTGTAAACCGCTATATGACCTATAGGTCCGGAGAAACTATGGCCATTTCTGCTAGACAGCCTCTCTATTAGATACCTTAGGTGCGGCTTGGTGGTGGTCTTCTTAATACCTTGGTGACATCACAATTGAAAGGCCTTGACAGAGTAATGATGGTGTTCGTATTTTTTACAGATGAGTTTAGATGCAGACAATAGACCGACAAGGCTTGAAATATCTAAAAGATGTCCGGAAATTACGTTGCATATTTGAACTTTTCTTAAAATTCCCTGCCGGATTTATCGATGATGTGCCCTACAGATTTAAAATAGGATGCTTTATATGCATGATGGAGCTCCTCCTCTGCATTTTAATTTTTTATCCACTTAAGTCAAATGTATAGAGAAAGATGGATAGGACGGGGTGTACTTGTTGTTTGGCCTCCCTGTTCTCCAGATCTTAACCCCTTGGATTATTTTCTGTGAGAATATTTGAAGGCATTAGTGTATTCTGTACCAATTGAAAGTGAAACCCAGCTTCTGTAGTGAGACCATCGATGAGAAATCGTTATCTTCTGTTTATTGTTTATAATCGTAAAAGAAGAGAAATAATCCATATATAATATGAAAGCATAGAGTTAGTTATATCTCCGTCATCACAGCTTTCGGACAAAATAATTATGATGATGTTGATGATGATGATGCTGATGGTGATGATGATGAGGAAGATGACGAAGAAGACGATGAGGCTGACGATGAGGATGATGATTATGATGATGATGATGATGATGATGATACGATCAGATTATTTGATTGTATGGTAATATATAAATTTGGATAGTAAACATTTATAGAATCTTACTTCCTGCAAAATCCTTCGAATTCCTTCCGTAGGTGCATCCCTGTAATGCTGAGGATCTTCGGATAACAATTTTAAAACACGAATTTTTCCACCTGGGCATTTAGCGAAGACGTCAGTGAAAGTGCCTCCACGATCAATTGCAAATCCATATTGGTTATCTGAAACCATGATCTGAAAAGTGTAATCAAAATATTAATCAGATCAATTAGTATAAAATCTTATCCAATTAGAATGATCATTAAGTAAGTTGTTTAAACACACAAATCGGATAGGTTTGAGTTCAACGTAAATCTTCTACCGGTTAACAATTATTGACCGAAAAAAAAACTGTACAAATTACCTATTACGGTATATCTGTTTGCATTAGGCAAGGTACAATTTAACAAAGAAAAAATACACATAAAACCGCTTTTAGCCTAATTTTAATTTTTTGAGATGCTTTGCTATTTTGGTACGAGGCAAATAATTACATACTTTCACTGTATGTGAATGTACGAAGGCATAGAAAGACCACCGTGTATTTTATTTTATGATTTACGCTTATGGGAATTAGGTTAATTTACACTTACAAACTGGAAATTATGTTGATTTACTTTTAGTAGCGGAGAATTATGCTAATTTAAAATTATAAACTGGGAGTTATGCTAATTTACAGTTACCACTGGGAATTAGGCTCATTTACACTTGCAAACTGGGAATAATGCTAGTTTACAGTTACGAACTGAGAATTACGCTAATTTACAGTTACCAACTGGGAATTATGCGAATTTACTGTTACAAACTGGATATTATACTAATGTACACTTAGCAACTGAAAATTATGCTAAATGTTAGAAAGGCCATGGTATATTTTGCTTTATAATTTAAACTTATAAACTGGGAATTGGGCCAATTTACATTTACAAACTAGGAATTATGTTAATTTACATTTCTCTGCTGGGAATTATGCTAATGTACAGTTACAAACTGGAAATTATGTTAAATGTAAATTAGCATTAGCTGTTAAGCATTAATTAACATAATTCCCAATTTGTAAGGGTAAATTAGAGTAATTCCCAGTTTATAAGTGTAAATTATAAAATAAAATACACCGCGGTATTTCTACGCCTAATCATTAATATCTGCAGCATTCTGCAGACTAGTAGATACAGTATTATTAAACAAACAGTATTAGTAAACCACTTGGCGCCTCTGAGTAGGCACTCTTCTATTTGTTTTGTTAAAATCACCAATCCACAACCCCTTCTACGAAGAACATTACTTGCCAAACTTAACCTTAAAAAATATATTTACGTTTGCTTCTGGAAATTAACAAGCAGGTGGATATTTGCATAATTTTTCTTAAAGTACATAATTGTGGCGGTATCCCGTGTTTTTTTCAGTATGCATTTGCAAATAATATCATTTCAAGAGAAATCACTACAATCAAGTGGTTCGAAGGCACTCAATAATGATATAGGACTATAAGGAACCTAGAAAGAGGCTTCAAAAAAATATACTGATGTACATACATTCTATTTTTTAAAAGTCGCGTGTCTCTGTACTAAATAATTTCCGATTGTAAACTTTTTATGTAGTTTACTTGCTTTTTTTATTTCTATCATACAACCCGAAGTGGACGCAGCATTGCCCCACACTGTATACTATTTCAAAAATATACATGTAGTTGCGTGTTGTAAATTTTTATTCATTTGTAAAATTGACTAAACAAATATTGTCCGTGTTATATTAAGTAAACTTTATCAATGAGAATTGCTTTTTGGGCAATAAAGTGTATCCATTTATAAGTACTATATAAAGCTGATTGAGACAAAATATATCTGTATCATCTAACAAGAAAAATAAATACCATTATGTAAATCGCAGTGCTCTGCGAGGAAAGCGATTGAAATATTCTAATTTCCTTCTTTCCCTTCGTTCATTGTCAATAGAAAATAAATTATTATTATGCTAATTCGGATTCCCATATAATAAAAGTTGTCTCGTTAGTAAAGGACTTACAATGGTTGGACAAACTTCTGTCATCAAAATAGATCCGGCATTTCCTGCGAGAAATTTATGTATAGATATTTTCTACGATTACGATTACTTTTAAGTAGTTCTGGGCCAATTTTATTATACCTACATCTATACCTTTCATATGAGAAGCATCAAAGCAAATAAAACGGGACAATTGGAAAGATGAAACAATAATTGCTATTTAGCGTTGTTCTAATCTTCGTAAAATATACACAGTCTGTTTCGCTGAAAGTTGTACGGATATTGAAAAAAAAATGTAAGGAATAATACTGTTATGTGCTGCCCTCTAACAGAGAGGAGAGTGTAATTGCTCCCTGGCTAGTAGGGTGGCGCTATCTGTGAGCCAACTGGAGAACCGCCATTTGGTAGTGCCTAAGAAAACTGTAGATGGAGGATTCCAGTACATTCTGGAAAGTTCTACAATGAGATTCTAGACATTCCAAGCGTGTATATAAAGAGGTGAATCCAGCAGAAGGGGGAATAGTTCAGTGAAGTATACAGTACAGTTCTAGTATACAGAAAGAGTTTTTAGGTTAGATAAGAGTTGACAAGTTTAAGAAGAAAAGTAAAGTACAGTTGTGATTTAAAAGTAGTGAATTTATACTAGATTAAAGTTATTATTAGTTTTGTGATTTTTAAGTATTTACTATTGTAATTTAAGTGATTAATAAAATAGTGGTTTGTGAAGATTCTTGTTGCAAGTTATTTGAACCTACAGAGTGTTTACTGAAGACTGTAAACACGTAACAATACTTTTAATAGTGATAACAAAAACATTTATACCTTTTAGGACGCTAGATCGAACAGTAGTTCACTAAAAGGTAAAGGTTTCACCACTAGCACTGGTGTTAATACCATTGATTTGTTAAACATTCGTTAATCACAAACAGTTAAAAATAAAGATCAAAATAAACTTTGAAGTAAATCAAACCCATCATTTTGTTACATTATATAATTTTTTTTTATGATATAAAAGCTTGTCGCGAGATTTTCCTATGTAAATGAGATTGCTCGCGACAAGCTTTTATATCGTAAAAAAATTATATAATATAACAAATTAATGGGTTTGATTTACTTCAAAATTTATTTTCTACTTTTTAGAGCATTCAAATAAAAGTTTTGTTAAATATTTTTTCATACAATTTTATTTTTTACTTTTTAATCTAATCTTGTGATGTGCTGTAATCCCCAGATATCTATTTTGAGACGAATCATAAACGGTAAAGTCGTCCGCCATCTTGAACTAAATTTTTGACTAGAAATTCGTAATCCACGACCCCGAAAACCTCCAGATATCGATTTTGATCCATTTGGACCTAAATGACAGAAGTCGTCAGCCATATTGGCGCCGCCATTTTGAATTTATGAGTGTTTACTAAAAATTCATAATCCGCGACCCAGAAAACCCCCAGATATCGATTTTGAGTTGAATCGGATCTTAAACGGTAAAGTCGTCCGCCATCTTGAAGCCGCCATCTTGTTTTTTTCTTATATGAAAATGTTAAAGTGTATTGTCACCGGACTTATACACATGTGCAAAATATCAAAGCTCTAGCTTAATTAGAACTAATCGAAATTTTTATTGCAAGACTTGACCTAAACAAATAAACAAACATTGCAAGTTAAATAACAGCTTTTAAAAAGCTCACTACTACATATGCATATGCTAGTAAAGTATATACGAACTTAATTGAAACCGTATAAAAACTAAAAGCCGGCAAAAACAGTCGGGATCTTTTTATTGTACATGCGCGGAGGTAAATAGAAATGCTTGTCTAAGAAAATGATAAGATTTTCGGGCGTTATTATATTATCCTCTGTTTCAAATGGTCTTCAGAAAGCCATGGTAAATTAGTAAATAATTAAAATATTTTACCTTTTATAAAGTAGTAAATATTTATAAATATGAACAATAACTAACTAAACTCCTTCGCTTGATATTATAATAGGTATTTATGCACTGCACTGGCACATTGACAGTACATCTCACAAATCCACGTTGACATCTGAGAAACGATTTACGAGTTTTTTAATGCTAGTAGGCCTGTCCGTTTTATTATCTTTAAACCAGTGCAGTCATAGATGGTTCATTCAGGCTTTCAGTGTGTTAAAGCGACTGGCTAGCAAACTGAGTTGTCTAGCGAAGTGGGTTCGATTCCCGCAAGGCGAAACAATTTTTCATTAAAAAAAATTGCTAGTAGGCCTGTCCGTTTTATTATCTTTAAACCAGTGCAGTCATAGATGGTTCATTCAGGCATTCAGTGTGTTAAAGCGACTGGCTAGCAAACTGAGTTGTCTAGCGAAGTGTGTGGCAAGAGTGGTTCGGAGTCCGCATTAAACTGTAGGGCCTCGTCTCTCTTTTCCTAGCACAAGATCCTTGAGATCTTCCAGGGAGTTACTTCGGTAACTTGAGAGGCGGTTAAGAAAACATTTTAACATTTTTTTTTTTTAAGAAAACATTACATTGCCAGTCTCGGACTTGCCTGCACAGTTTCAACTACCATTCGAATCTCGATACTATTGCTAAATATATAGGACAAAATATCAAGTTCAGTGCGTACGGTCCTGTGCTTTAACACTGACCAGTTTCAATTGTGCTCGTATAAAGTATACCTGTGGTGTGTGGTGTTATATGCTTAACTGTCATAACTACTAGTAAGCGTTGTTAGGACATTTACATGACAGTGATGTATAATTGTAATCATTATTATTATTATTATCATATCGCTCAACTCAATAAAAAATATATATAATGTCAGTACAATGAGCGCTCCACAAGCTTTTTATGTATTTTGATTGAAACAATAACAACTCTATATTAAAAATTTATTTTATATTTTTTAGTTCGTTGTAATAAAAACATTTTTTTTTATTATTAGGTGCTAAACTATCAATTATTTTGAACTGCATCAAACAGAACTGTGTAAAATAAACGGTTACAGCCAGCTACTGAGATTTGAGCGTAATTTTATTATTATTTGTTTTTCGTATTTTATTAAAACTATTAAGCTAACTTAACTTACCAAAAAGTAATTAAGTATTTTTTCCCTTACCAACAATTTATTGACCCAGACATACCTTTATTCACAAGTTTAAGTATTTAAAGCAGGTACCTAGCTCTTATAACACCTAAAAACAATATACTTATGCTATTGTTTCCCTACACTTCTAAAGCAAACTAAATATTTAGATTTGATAATATATTATTTGTATTTGAGTAATGACACAATTATAGTTAAAAATATGCTTATAAAATTAAAGCTAAACTCAGGCGTGTCGCTATGGGGAAGGAGGGGGGAGATTGAAGCTTCAAAATATGGAATTTTAAAGATATAAAAAATTTTTGGCGACTTGCATAAATAATCTCCACCTCCTTAAAAACTACAGAAAAAACAGTACATCCGACTTTGTAAATGAAAGCGTTAAGTGCTGTGATAAAATTTTAAAACGTTAGGCAGCTACCCGACCACATCAGCCTCATATGTTCAAGTGCTTTGGATGTCATCCTTATGGGCCAAACATTAAAAAAAATATTTCGAGTGCTTCCTTTATATCTTATTAAACCCGATATCGGGGGTTGGAACTAACAATTAGTCTTATATTTATTATCCCTAATTACGGAATTAAATGGTTTATAGTATGTGAACATTTGCAGGGTGCACTGTAATGCCATAAACTTCACAGTAGTGTCTCACTAAATCCTATGGCTTTATATGTGTACAGTGGGAGTTTCTTTCAGTATTTGTCCGATTTATTGATACATATAAGAGCATTTTAAATTCCAGATGTAGGACACCGATGCATTCAGCAAATATGTACTTTAAAAAAATGACCAATTTTATGACTTCTCCATTTCATCTCAAGGGATTCTAGCTAGGCCGACAATAATGCACGATAGTTTTATTTTTATACATAGTTGTAGAAAACCAATTAAGAAATCTTATAATAGTATAAATTCAAACAAAACTACAATTTCTTTTTAGTTTTAGTTTATTAAGAGTTTTTCTTAAAAGTGTACTTGGTAAGTATTCATAATTTTTAACTGACGGGAATATGGATCTGCCGCTTACATAAATGTGGGTAGATTAATTAAAAATAACTTGTAAATAGAGCTTTTTGATTTTTTACAAAAAAAGGAGGGTTATTAACTTGCTTGATAAGCTAAAGCTGTTATACTATCTACTTAGTACACTGAAGAGATAGATATAAAACTCTAAGAATATTATTATTATATTTTGAAGACCATACGCGCCAAGCAGTAAACAAATATACAGTGTGTCCCAGTTTATGTATTACACTTGATATTCTCTGTAATGTTTGAGATAAATTTTTGCTGAAAATCCAGTATGATTTAGTTTTTTCTGTGGAATCCGAAGCAGTTCAAAAATAGCCACTAATAAAAGTTATGACTAAAAAACCGATTTTTTAAAATAATTCAGAATGGCCGACGATTTTAATTGACTATAAAAGGGAAGTAAAAACATGCACATAATTTTAAATATCACTTCCGGTTTACACGGAAATGACGTTATTTTTCCCAAATAATACATTTAAAATCGAAAAATTTCATTTTTTAAAAGGTCTATTATTATTAATTTTTTCTTTAATAAAGCAATAAAAGAATTTTCGTGTTTTTTACTAAAAACTAACGACTTTTTTCTCGTTAAAAAAACGCATTTCATAGATAGAGTGAAATTTTCCAGAAAGGGGAGGGGGGGGAAACCATAATATTATATAAAAAAATCGGCAGCTACTGGAAGCAGCTGGAACCTCCCCACTCGGTGGATCTTTGAAGCCTAAAAGAGCATTAAATTGTGTAACAAAACGGCACTAAACGTAATCCGATCTCATCCAAAACCTTTTCAGATCTTCTGGGGCACTAAAAAACCCTCAACTTAATGAATTTACAATCATCTATGCGAGTTATTACCTACATTATCGCTCGTTGAATAATATACTATTAGGATATTAACAACTTTAACATCACTTGAGCGACTAAGAAAGTCTAGTTATCCTAAATACTACAGATTTGTAAAGCAACAAACTGAAAATTGGTAAAGTGATAATCTATAATAAATTCACCAACGAAGGTACAGGAAGCATATGATATTGATATTGTTACATCTACCTTTAAAGTTTGTGACAATCCACTAAAAGCTACAAATGTGCCGAAATCTTATTAACATGACATAACACCAACGTTATCGGATGACAAACGATGACAATGACAATCATCAAAATTTGCTCATTGCAATCCGATCGCTCGCGGCTGTCTTTGTTAAATCAAACATTAGCATTTCAGTAATTTGACTAGATTTTAGAGGGATATTTGTAGTTTAATTCTTCGATTTGTCTGTATATATATTTAAAAACGGCACTAAACGTAATCCGCTCTACTTCTAGAGCAGAGAAGAAACCCTCACACGTGAATGACGCGTGATGTGACTAGTTTCACGATGTAACGGCTACGCGCATCGATCATGTCATGCGAAATGCGATCTATGCCATATTTGATTTGTTTTTAATTTTTTTCACGGAAACCAAATCGAAAGGGTGGAAGTATGGTATATCGTTGAAATCAGAATTTTAACTGCTTTTCAATGGTTCCATTGCAAATTGAAAGTAAATATAAAATAAACAACTTGTTGCGTCAAAATGGCACTAAACGTAATCCGATCTCAACCAAAACCTTTTCAGATCTTCTGGGACACTAAAGAAACGCACACGCAAAGTTTCATTCAAATCCGTTCAGTAGTTTCGGCGCTATCGTGCTAACACACATACACATACACACACACAGACATTTTTCAAAAACCACTTTTTTGGGTTCGTAGGACCTCAAAACGTAAAGATTTGATGTTATCTCAATTTTCGTTTTTGAACCAATTTTAGTAACCTCTCACAATTTTATTGTGGAGAGGTTAAAATCCGAAGAAATTCACATGTAAGTACATTTTTTAAAGTAGAAAACTTTTTTCATTGTCGGTTTTTCCATAAAAGGCACACTTGTAAAGTTTTCCCAGAAAACCCTATAAAGTAATAAGAACTTTGATAAGAGAAATCACTGAAATACATTTTCTTAAAAATCTGCAATTTGCGAAATAATATTCGTATTGATAAATGCCTTCAAAAGAGGATATTTTTCTTTATGCATTCTATATCACAATATTACAATATATAAATATAAAAGAGGAGTTGGGAAAATTCCTTTAATGATAGTTGGGAATTATTAACCTCCCCACCAAAAAAAAAAAAACTAGCAACACCCCTGGCTAAACTGATAAGTCTGATTAGTCTGGAGCATAACATTTGGCTTGAACATAGATATTCGAAGTCGAAATTCTTCATGCCGTTCAATTGACAGTCATTATGTTTGTCTACTGTGTGTCTCAACACTATTTATATAGCGATTAAGTATCTCAAATAGTATTAAAGATTCTAAATTTCTGTAAAATGCGTATCAATATCGATTTAAAATAGATACTAATGTCTGGTACGATATTTCAAAATGTCTGGTACGATATAGATCGGTAATAAGTGGCTTACAAAATGGCCAGCGCGGGTACAAGATTTGATTCCGGTAGATTTTTTTTTGAGAACATTGGTGGTGGTGTATGTTGAGAAGAATATCAACCTGAAATGCTTGCAAAACTAAATACGTCAAGCTTCTCAACAAGTAAAACACCTCTCTCTTAGAACACTTAGAACTATTTGTACGAAAGATTTTTTTATCTAGTTTAAAGCCTACAGACACATTTTAAAAAAAAAAAAATTTTAACAAAGTTTTTCAATTATGATGAAAAATTATTTGCAAAATAAGGAAAAATCTCTTTAAGGAAAATTACAGGTTACTCAACTAAATTAAACACTATTCACATGGCAATACTTGATATAATCTCATGTGCGTATGAAGAATTCAGAAAAAGATTAGAAACATGTGTAAGTACCTACTAGGAGACGGTAGCGCAGTGGTTAGTGCGTCTAGTTTTTTCTCTAAGCATACCTAGCGAAGTGGGTTCGAGCCCCACCTACTGCAAGGTAATTTTCAATTATAAATTACCCCCAAGAAGTAGTTCGTAGGGCTCCGTCTCCTTATTCACACAAGTCTAGACTTAAGAAGGTAATTCAAGTGATCAGGAAGGCGGTTAAAACATTTATTATTTATTTATAAACTAGTAGGAGGTCTACATGTAGAATAGTGTTCAAGTGCGGTACCCCATCCGGGTACACTTTTAGTTATTACAGAGTTTTAACAAAAGAAAAACTGTTAATGCCAATGAACTTAGGTACATAAATAATCATTCTGACCAGATACGTACCTGCTATTGCGGCCCAAAAAAAGTAATGTCAAGTGCGAAAGGAAGCCTGCATAATAGGCAACCAGTAAAACAATAGTTCACCAGTCGGCCCAGGGTGGCGCTGCCTCAAAGAATATGCCAGAAGGAATAGAAACGTCTCGAAGGACAAACTGGATTATTCGAGAAGAGCGCCACGGATATATAAGAATCGGATATAACGCATGGAGTCAGTTATGTATAAGATAAGCAAGTGATATTTAAGATCAGTACAGTTCTGAATAAGACGAGAAGTGATCAGACATTTAAGAACAGTAACAAGTTATGTTATAAGGATTATTACATCGTAATTTAGTGATAATAAATCAGTGGTTAGTGAAAATTCGTGTTGCAATTATTGAACCTACGTTCGAAGGTGTTTACTACAGGGTGTAAACACGTAACAGTAATATCTACTGATTTTCCCGCTGAAAATATGGTTCTCACCTCCTCAGTGATGAATCAGTCATAATATATTTTATTATTTTCATTGGTGTCAATGTCATTGCGATACCCACCAATGATTTCTTGTCAAAATAATTGACATAAAAATCCCTATTTACAACAGGCTTTTTTTTAAAAAAAAAAACATACTACTTGATAAAAAATCGATTACATTAATTCGGCCGCAATAGTATAAATCTAGTTAAATTTCATTCGATTAAAATGTTAGTTTTACAAGTGTGTTTATTATACATAATTATTTTAAGTGATTATAAGGGTGATTAATGAGGCTGTAGGCTTGGAACTGTCCTTTATATTTTTACCAATACGCATGTTCTGTAAGCAGTAGGTACGTGTGTGGATTTAGATGTCTAAAAATCCATAAACTTTATTTGAAAACCATTTCAATTATAATAAATAGGCTTTAACATAATATATTCATATTTTTACTTACATATTATTTGTGATCACTAATATAACACTCCCACTAAATTTTTTATAGGCCAAAAGTTAGGTTAGAAATTTTGTCAGATTTTTCAAAAAATCTAAATGAACACTTTGCCTTTCACTTTGCTTATTACTTTGTCCATTAAACATTAAGCATACAATAAATAAAATCTATGTCAAATCGTTTAGCTGATGTAATAATCATCGGCGTATCAACAGCTTGGCAATTAGGGATCATAAATTTCTGAAAAACGGAAATGCCATTACTAAATTATTTCCTGTTTGAACCGCGTAAGTTTTGAAATAGATTTTACCGAGTCAACAGTAAGTAAGAATTCTTTTACAATACATAGGTACTTTTCTAGAGCGAATTAGAAGACAAAGATAATATTCTAAATATTACTTTATTATCATGCCATGAAATATTTAAATAATTTTATTTTAAATGTAATCTTGCACACTCTTGTAGGGTGCTATAAGACTATATACTCTTGACTTAGCCACCTATGTTTTCACTCACTTTTATTCAGTCAAATATAAAGCTTTAAATAATTCAAATATAAATCGTAAAATGTGATGTTTGTTTTTTAGTGATATCTAAAGTCGTGTATCAAAAACCAAACATTGTCATGCTTACTATCATTATATCAAACTGATATCAAGTAAAATATGTAAACGGATAGAGAACAAATTACAGCGAGGCAAATTATAGCCGACTCTGTTGGCAATTTATAAAATATTAAACTGTTACGGTGCTTATCTATTAATAACTGAGAAACAACAACGTGCTATTAACCTTATTAACAATACAAGGACATTATTTTAAATAGAAATCTTATACTTTTAACACATACCATATGTTAAACTTTGATTAAAACTTCATAAACAAGGATTATGCATAGCCATACCAGAATATAAGAGCAGAACTAACCTAACAAAAACAAACAAAAGTTGCACTCCAAACCTTGCTAACTTCGAATATATGAGCGACAAAATTTGATTGGAATATAGCACAATTCATTTACATAATGCGTCATTGCAACCTCAATATTTCATGCGAGTTGTAGAATTTGTCTGAAAAAAAATTAAGATTAAAACTGTGGCGACGTAAGTATTCAATGCATTTTCATACTTGTTGATGTGTGTCCTGTGATATATAGTGTATACCTACCTACCTTATTATAATTTTTTCTGACACTGGTGGTTTTCGCAAACGCCAAAACATCGACGACTACGCCAGAGTTCACCTCTGAAATAATTTTACATGCTCAAAATACTTGAACAATACATTCGAATACTCTACTCGACGCCGCGTATTTTGCCAACTATGTTGGCATTATCTGGAGAAGATTGAACCAATCATCTCTAGATAATATTTACATGGTTGGCGAAACGCGTGTCGAGTGATGTAGTGGAGGCACTACTTTAGTATCTTACCAAAGGTTCCAGCCACCTCCAGTCGGTCCAACTTGGTTAACGAAATGAGAGTCTAATATTGTGTTTCGCTTTTGTGGAATATTCACTGTCAGTATGACGCGTCTAAAGTTCCATTTATCTTCCACGTCTTTCCATGCACACGCGTAAACGAAGAATACTCACATCATTCTGATATACGCAATAATATTTACTTATCAAAATGTCTAAAAATAGCAAAGGAAATAAATTTCGAATATTACAAACAATTATGGTATACGTTCTTACTGTTTCCACATGGTAGCCTTTTCCAATTTGACCGTGACCCTGTTTCGTATTCTTGCCAAACGTAGAAAGAATTGCAACAGGTAAATAGTAGCAGATTCGATAGTGTAGTTTACTATCAAAATATGGACGTTTTGTTACGTTATTTACATAGCAATAGTGACTTATTATGTTTTAACAGTGGTTTTTAACAATGGTGCGAATTTTATAAATATGCTTGTGCTTTGTTATGGTGCGGCAGGGGAAAATGCGCATCAGGCTTGGGTATTTTATGAATATAAGTTCCTGATAAACCAATCTTTGGGTCGGTTGTGCAACATTATGCCTAAAGTATTTCCAGAAGCGCTTGATTCCATGCCGAAAACAGCCCAAGCATGCATTGGTAACAATAGCTTACACTTCGAGCATTTAATTTAATAACTAAATGAAATGTCCACTTTTGTGTATGTGTGTTTTAGTCATTTCCAGTTTTATTTATAATTAATTTGATCATTTTGTGCAAACTTGGCAACACTGTGATAAAGTGAAAAACTTTCGTTGTGGGCGTCAATAGTCCACATTATATAAGAACTGGCAGACGCAGTCTAAAATGTACGAAAATACATTTCAAAAACACCATTCGCAGAGTTGATAGACGCCGGCGCCGCCACCCTAGATGGTGATACATAGACTTAGGTATATTCCAACATTCTGATGTACTATTTCGCCTGCAAATTGAATCATTTATCTTATAGGTTTTTAATTGTACGTCGGCTTGTTTGATAATAAGACCATGCCGAATGGTTCACCGGCGATAATAATTAGCTCGTAAAGTTTTTGTTGCCTTTTTTACTGCCCAGTAAATATACACCCGCCTATACCTATTATACTAAACCAGAAGTATTCAAATATCAATAAAAAAATATAGATAAAAAGTGCCTAAAAACATTTCAATTAAATATATGTAAATAAGAATTATTCTTGGGCAAGTCAAGTAGATACTGCTGCATTTTTTAATTTTCCAGGAATTTGTTATCTAGACTATTATATAAAATTTATCTTCAGTTGTGACGAGCCTGATTTTTTTAGTAAAAATTAAAAATGCAAAGCACGGTCGATATAGTTATATTTTACATGTACCTATATAATATTAAATATTGTAGCATAGCACGTAAATAACGGTAAATATATCACAACATGTTACATCTCAGTAGCTACTCAAATATATTTCACACTTATTTAGAATACATTGTTTATTCATAACAACCTAACCTGTCATTTATTTATGACGGAACTGACGTCTGACGGAAGACAGAACACTGGTGACTGGGACTAGAACCACAGTAGAGAATAGACACTGTGCTAGAACCAAAGGTGACCAAAGAATTTACGTATAATTTATTTGTTCTTTGCTGGAACGGTCGAAGGCTTGAATCTGAATGCACCTAGTGCACAGATCATAGAACTAAATATTTATTCTGCAAACTTTACATCAATAGGAATCTCCACTGCCAACCACTTTCTTTACTCATATTGTCTATCCTTCGTCCTAGATGCCGCTATTAGTATTAAATGAAAATTATTGTCCATTTTACAAATGGATTTTCTAGCTTTATCAGATAAGAATAAGATGTGCAAAAGGTGAGGAAAGCATTTGGCTAATTGTTGGATTCGTTATTTCTTCTAAGTGCCTTGGTATTTTTAAGATGTTATTTTTGTAAAAAAGAGATTGTAGATGCATTAAATCATGCTTCTGATGTTGTTCCCATAAAACATTTGAATACAGCATTCAAATATACACAATTGTTTCACTAATGCTGCTTTCGTTCGTGCTGATCATGGTAATCATGATTACCAAAAGGGCCAATGAAAAATGGGTATTTTAAAGAACTTATTTTCTATTGGCATATTCTGTAATCATGATTACCATGTTCAGCACGAACGAAAGCAGCTTAACTAACCCTGTTGAGACTTAACCGATTATCTGGTAATCAATGTGGAGATTTTGAATGATGTTATGCTTCCCCAAGGATTGTTAACTATTAACAGTCCTTGATGCTTCCGTCAATGCAAGATAGATTCAATTATGGATTTATATTTCAACAGGTAAATTTATTAACCATTTTTTGAAATACCCAATTTAAAAAATTCTGTTTCTTTTCAGGACAACTGTCTGGTTCATACTGCACATGTGGTGATGTGGTTTATAACTGGTTTGAGGCAACGAGGCAGATAATGTAAAAATGCCCAGATTTAAAAATATTTCGGGTTACATTGTGTAAAATATTTACAAATATGGAATTAGACCCAGAAATAGCGAAGTTAATGCAACTCAAAGTGAATATGGAAATATTTGGATGAA
The DNA here is from genome assembly GCA_963675555.1 of Leptura quadrifasciata. Taxonomy (NCBI): domain Eukaryota; kingdom Metazoa; phylum Arthropoda; class Insecta; order Coleoptera; family Cerambycidae; genus Leptura; species Leptura quadrifasciata. The sequence continues at coordinate 165,329,493 of OY776674.1, read as the reverse complement.
AAGTACAACATACAAAATAATATTCAGTTCTTTTTAATATCCTCTTTTTACTTGGATATTTACTTTCTTGGTCGCCCAACGGATGCTGGTAAGTTGGTTTACTGTTTGAATCGAATAGAGTTGGATAATGGATTTTGTCTCACATATTCCACAAAGGTATTGTTGCTTAATGGAGTTGTTTTTCTTGGACACTCTAAACCCACCATCCTGTCCTACTCAGATTATGAATTTCTATCCACTAAGTTTAATTTTTGAATCGCGCACCTTTGCTGCAATTAACTACATCTGCTATGGTTTGTTGAGAGTGGTCTAACAGATCATACTTGTTTTCTTATAATAATAAAGAAAAATTACTGAATTACTTAGTTCAAATGTGCTTTTAGAGGGCGGAATATTAAACATAATATTTTTAGTCGCAAACTCCTCTATAAAATCCTTATTTTACTATAAGGAACGTAACCAGACTGCAACCAACAGCTACTCTCCGGCCTATGTGCCCCGCCGAGCGCTGAATTACAAGTTACAAGTCTGGCGCATTAAGTGTAATAATTGCATATTACCATCAAAACGCTAATGCTTCGATTGCAACAAACACCAGCCGAAAGACTGATCCAACTTAAAGAAGCTCTCTTGCCAGCCGTCACACACCACTTGCAGACTGCAGTTTCGAGCTGTTGGCTCTTGTCAGTGCAAGGTAGGCATGTGACACCGGCACGAGGATCCTTTGACTATTTGGTACATCCCGGTATTTTTACAATAGCGACATGCAAAATAGTCAGCAGGCGCCATCTAGCAGTCCAGTGTCTGTTGCAATCGAAAAATAAATAGCCTGACTGGGCTTAGCATAGTTCAAATATGCTTTTAGTGGGCGGAATATTAAACATAATATTTTTAGTCGCAAACTTCTCTATAGAGGAACAACTCGAAACTGCAGTCTGCAAGTGGTGTGTGACGGCTGGCAAGAGAGCTTCTTTAAGTAGGATCACTCTTTCGGCTGGTGTTTGTTGCAATCGAAGCATTAGCGTTTTGATGGTAATATGCAATTTTTACACTTTTTACACGCGTTTCAGCACTCGGCGGGGCACATAGCCCTGAGAGTAGTTGTTGTTGCAGTCTGGTTACGTTCCTTATAGTAAAACAAGGATTTTATAGAGGAGTTTGCGACTAAAAATATTATGTTTACTGAATTACTTGTTAGCGTTTTTCTTAAAAAGTTCACTAATCATTTCTTGTCAAATTAATATAATTGATATCTGATGTGAAAACAAATTCTTTCGAAAAAATGTACTACTTAATAAAACATCGATAGGTTCTTTTTTTCGGCCGCAATAGTACACACAAGGTTGGTTGATTTTACTGACATATGACTCTTCTCAGATTGACACCCTATGAATTAAAACCACAAATTCTAAATATACTTTTTAATAAAAATGATGTGCATTATATTTTCTCCTGATAACAAAACATAAATAAATATATTTGCCAATTTCCTCTTAATAATTACTAAAAATATCAATCACATATAATGATCTAAAATACTACTTATTGATTAGCTTTGATAAAATTGATCAGTCCATTGGTAGATGCATCATGAGAGGAAACAGGACTGCTGTCGCGTAGCTCGGGTTCGATAGCTTTAGCCAGCTGCTTGCCCAACTCTACACCCCATTGGTCAAACGAATTGATATCCCAGATTACTCCCTGAGTGAATATTTTGTGCTCATAAAGTGCTGCAAAAAAGTCAAAAATAGTAAAAAATGTTACAGGAATTTTTTTTTGGTTTCATTACTAACAAAATTTTGTATTTTTAATAACTTATTTATCAACTTACCAATGAGGACACCTAACGTAAAGGGTGTAATCTTCTTGACAACAATGCTGTTGGTAGGCCTGTTTCCTACAAACACCTTATGAGGTAGAATTTTTTCCAAGGTCTCACCCTCCAAGCCCTGAGCTTCCAGCTGTTCCCTAGCTTGGTCAGTAGTTTTTCCGGTCATGAGTGCCTCCGTTTGCGCCAAGAAGTTTGCTAAAAGGATTTTATGATGTTCCCCATTGCTTATTGGGTTATGCGTTTGTGCAGGCGCAATGAAATCTGCTGGAATGATTCGGGTGCCTTGGTGGATCAGTTGATAGAATGCGTGTTGGCCATTTGTGCCTGGTTCTCCCCACACGATTGGTCCAGTGTTGTATTTCGTCTGTACAACAAAACAGTATTAAGTTAGGACAAAATTTCTATGTAGTACAGCTGAAATAGGTTTTTTCCGAGAGAAACTCAAATAGTACTTGGAATTTGTAAATTCCTAAAAATGCCTAAATCTATGCATGACATCATTCTACTGTATTTCCCCACTTACGTGTGCTTCTTGGTGCTTGATTAAATGCTTTTAAGTTAGTCCCTAAACTAACTTTGATGTCAACAAAAAGTTTACCTAGATTTGCCAAAATGAAATCATAAATAAATGTTTATTAACCGCATTCCAGGTCACCCGAGTGACCCTCTTAAGTCTATGAGATCTAGATTCGTCTGGGTAAAGAGACGAAACCCTACAGTTTATAGTGGGATCCGAACCACTTTTTGGGGATAATTTATATTTGAAAATTATTTCGCAGTAGGTGGGGCTCGTACCCAGTGAGCTACCATCCGAAAAGCAAAATAGATGTGTTGTTTACTTTTGTGCTGTAACTAAACTAAAAAAGTATAGTCATGGAGTTGGGTATACACAAAAGAAATGGTAAAATACATAGAATATTCGGCTATAACCTCTGCGCTATACCCAGATGAGTCTAGTAACGGATAAGAAAATTTCCAAATCGTAAAATACGCGAATTTATAGTCGACATGCGGCCTAAATATTTTTTTGGCTACTTATACAAATTAAGAAAGGTTCGTTACCTCTTGTCCACTTCTTGTAATATATTTTCCATTACTCTCCATATCACCCTGTTGAAAATAGGCAGCGAACCTGTGAAGGTACTGATCATAAGGAAGGAGAGCATGGGTCTCAGCGCCATAGAAATTGTTGTACCAAATACCCAACAAAGCGAGTATTACAGGGGCCTGAAACATTTTACAAAATGTTATAATAATTACTGTTGTGACAGAAAAAATACTCCAAAAGAATAAAACGCATTAATACAAACACAACAAAATATTTTCTTTATTGATATAGTAATTATATTTTAATTTTTCATTTATTTCCATAAGACCACTAGTATTGGAACTGTCAACAATAAAGCATAAAAATTTAAAAAATATGTAATATATAGCGTCACCCATTTCAAACCTTAACACTCTCATAAAAATTGTATTTATTAATCGAATTGGACCGGGTTTTTTTTTAAGATACAACCAAAAACTGCACTTTTGGATAAAACGTCTTGTTTTATTCTTAAAAATCATGGCCTACTGGGATTTAAGAAATCGTATTAGCAATTTTTTAACGTAAAATCTGAATACATCCGTGTATGTAGCTCCCTCCTAAATGGGTATGTACCAAATTTCATAAAAAAATACGAATTAATAAAATTTTTGCAAATAAATTTAAAAATGAAAATATTTGTACACATTTATTATTGCAGACATAGTAAGTCATGGAATAAACATCAAAAACAGACAACAAAGTTAAATCTAATATTACTGATTAATTAGAATTAACAAGATTGATAATAGTGACGTACGGTAATCCCCCATTATATTTAATTTGAGGTGTTATTTTCGTGAACGATGAACAGTCTTTTACATTTTATAACCAATTCAGCGATTTCAGAAGATAATTTTTTTGAGCTTTATCATGAAACTGGTAGATGAGTATCAAATAATCCTTTTTTTTTTTTTTTTTTTAAGAAAGCTGCTGATTTACTGTTCTAGGCTTGCAAGCGAAGTTATTATTTTCTTTATACCTTAAGTTGGCCATGAAAAGGCAATTGTAGAAACAATCAAAAACCATTGTTAACTGTCATTTAGGGTGTGAATAAATTTTGTGTGCTAAATATTTGTAAAAATAAGTGATATTTGTTATGGAACAAATAAATTTGAGGCACAAAATTGAAATAGTTCGTCTCATTGGTGATCATGCTCGTTCCATAAGAAAAGCAGCTGATAAATTTAATGTTAGACATCCCAATGGGCCAAACATCAGTAGTACTGTCGTGAGCAGAAAAAATAGGACAACTTTTTTTCTAATGTAAATCTGTCTCTATTTGAATATGTGATGAGTAGCCGAAATAAAACAGATATCACTTTTAATTTATTTTTTATTTTAATGCTGTAGTTATTGCTGTAGTAAATGATGGATGGTTAATGAGACAAATTGCACTGTGTTATAACATTAACAAAAATTTGGTGTGTAATATTTTAAGAAAGTGGAGAATAAACGGTACGATTATTAGAAATCCTGGATCAAAGGACAAAGGATATACTACTATACTACATTTCGTTTTGGATACTTCTTATGAGTAGTCCCCATACTTCTTCCACAAGGTTAAGATCTGGAATTGATTGATGATGACTGGGCCAGTTAAGAACACTGATGTTGTTATCTTGAAACCAGTTAGTTACGGTATGAGCAGTATGAATGAAACAATTGTCTTGTTGAAATATGAGCTCATTATTAGGAAATAATTGTGACACAGAAGACAGCGTAATATTGTCTAAAATCCTAATATACATTTCACTATTAAATCGTTCCTCAATATGCCACAAAGCACCAGGACCACGTGCCGATATATTGACGGAAAATCTACCACTTTTATCATTGTTAGATATATATTTCTCATCGAATCGAGTATTCGGAGGGCGGTAAACACGAATACGACCGCTGTGTGTTGACTGGAAAGTTTTATCGTCTGTAAAGATTACATTGTTCCAAAAAGTTACATCATGCGCTAAAAATTCAAACGCAAATCCTACTCGAGCTTCTTTATGTTCAGCTTTAAGTAAGTATTTCTGTGCTGCTGCATGACAGTGTAGCTCCAATTCTCTTACTCGCTGGCGACCAGTACTACTCGATCCAGGAAAATTCGTTTCTTCAGCAGCCTTAATAACTGAGTAAAATGGATTTTCTACTATAGCATTTGCCAATCGCAAATCTTGTTGTTGAGTTGATATCCTTCCTGATCCTGATCCAGGATTTCTACTAATCGTATCGTTTATTCTCTATTTTCTTAAAATTATCATATTTTAAAGCAGTGCAATTTGTCATTGACCATCCATCTTGTGCTTTAGCAATAACTCCAGATTTAACTGAATCGCTTATATGAGGCATATTAGTTTTTTGCACACTTGCAATAAATTATGACAACTAACTGACAATGTCACAAAAATTAAAGTTAGATGTACACAACTAGATTTAAGCAAAATACCGTTATAAGAATTGTCCTATTTTTTTGCTCATGACCGTACCACTGTATACAATATAAATAAAGTTTTCAATGACACAGGTACCGTATCAAAACATATTATCAGACAGAAATCATGAACATTTTGTAGGTAGACATAATGATCAAATTTTGGAATATTTTCGTAACATTCCTAATTTCAGCTTAAGAAGTGCTAGTCTAGATTTAAATATTCTAAGAGAAACTATTAGAAGATGTCTTGTAAAGTACCATTTGAAGCCATACAAACCAAAGTTTTTGAATACTTTAGAGCCTGGAAATGAAGATAGAAGACTGGAATTTTGTTTATGGGCTCAAGGAGAATACGTCAATAATTTTAATTTCATTAAAGAAATATTATATACAGATGAAGACACTTTCACCACCAATGACAGTTTCGTCCCAAAATTCACGCTACTGGTCAGTAGTAAAAGACAATATTCACTAAAAGTAAATGTTTTGTGCGGGATACTCCATAATAAAATTATTGGTCCGTTATTCTTTTAAGGAAATTCAAATAGATTCCAATTTTTTTATTTTTTGAGGAATGAATTTTCCGAAGCACTAGACAGTTTACCCATTCGTGACCAAGTTAATTTAAAATTTCAGTTAGATGGGTGTCGTGTACATAATGCAGTGATAGTGAGACAATAATCATTTTCGAAATATGTGGATAGGTCCCAACAGCCCTCTAATTGAATTTCCACCAAGGTCATCGGATTTCAATGGACTTTTTTCTTTGGGGTACTTTAAGAAAAAGGTATATAAATCGAGACCCCCAAGACCTCCGAGCTAGAATAAGATGTCTAGAAATTACCCCTACACAATTAAGAAGGTGTCAAATAATATTAAAAAAAGATATGAAAAATGTACTACATTGAACGGTGGTCTGGAGGAAGCTTCAAAAATTTAGTTGTTTCTTTACAATCTTCATACATTTATTGTTGTTAATAAAAGATTTTTAGTGTTTCCTTGTTACAATAATTATTTCATGTCATTGTTATTGATTCCATGTTAATTTTGCCGCGTGATTAGCGTCACTATGCATTGCTTATTTGATTTAACTTTGTTGCCTGTTTTTTATTTTTATTCCATGACTTACTATGTCTGGAATAATAAATACGTACTAATATTTTCATTTATAAATTTATCTGCAAAAATTTTATTAATTAGTATTTTTTTATGAAATTTGGTACATGCCCATTTAGGCTGAATACAGGGATGTATCCAGATTTTACGTAAAAAAATCGCTAATACGATTTCTTAAATTTTAGCCCCTAGAAAAATCGCAGTAGGCCATGATTTTTCAAATAAAATATGACGTTTTGTCCAAAAGTGCAGTTTTTGGTGTTATCTTTAAAAAAAACAGTCAAAATCAATTAATAAATACAGCTTTTAAGAGGGTGTTAAGGTTTGAAACGGGTCACACTGTATATACATAGTATTATGTAGTTGAAATCACGAATGTTGCCGTTGACGTCATCAATTTATTTACTTATCAACAACATGCGATTTTTTTATCTTTGAAATACAAAGCACATAGGATCTCCTAAGGCTACGAAAGAAGTTCCGAGCGTAACTATTCGGTTTACAAAAAAATACTGCAAGCGTTAGTTGTAGCTGCAATCAACGTTGAACATTTTATCAGTTCTCTGTCAACTCGATAGCGTGCGGTGGATAAAAACCTGAGAGTAGTCAAAGACATGACGGTGAAATTAAATGAGTGCTTTAATCAGGAAAAACGTAACGGATGTTCCCTTTTGTCCTTTGCAAGAAATACAGGACGCGAATTATAAAATTAAATTCGGCAACAGATGTTAAAATTCATTGTATCGCATGCTATTGCCCAGATATTTTCGTCACAAAATACTTGTCTTTTGCATATGGTGACACACCCATGCGTGCCATTCTGTGTGAACTTGAGATGATTTGATTCGGAAATTAAAGGATAATGACGTGAACGACAACGTTCATGATTTGAGCTGTAAATATACATATTCAACTTATAGACAAAAGTAATTGACATGTCTGACAAGACAAACAAACAAAACATTAAAATTACGGCAAGGTAAAAGGTGGTTTCTTTTTCGTAATTTTAGTATTTCTTTTTAAATTCAAAGTAAAAGTTATATTAAACAAACTAAAACATGTGTCATGAAACATAACAAACTTTTAATTTACATCTGGTTCGAGACAGACATCCTGCCAAACTTCTCTTCCAAGCAAGAATTTAGAATAGTCTTTATTTTTATCAGAGCCTTTTTTAACATTGCCAATACTGAGTTTTATTTAAGGTAAATTAAAATATAACAATTGGACACTATGGTCAGAAACTATATTGTCAATAGTTTTTGTTATGAATGAATTTGTATCAGTGGCAGAAAAAATACTATCAATCAAGGTTTTGGAGTACTTCTGAATGCAACGGTAATCAGCTAAATACCCGCCATATTCAAGTAGCGGTAATAAATTTAACAAATCATATATATTCTAGGTTTTTTTTTTTAGAGAAAATCGACTCTTAATTTTGAAGGTATTTATTTGTTAAAAGCTTTTCCAGAGAAACCTTAAGTATTCAAATAGTTGTATATACTTTTATAGTGTATGCATATGTTACTTACGTTTTTTTCTAAAGGTGCCGTTTGAAAATGCTTGTCGAGGAAAAAGCCTCCATCAAGCAACTGTGTAAAATTATCAAAACCAATCGATAATGAAATACTCAGGCCGATTGCGGACCATAGCGAGTACCTTCCTCCAACCCAGTCCCAGAATCCAAACATGTTAGCACTGTCGATTCCAAATTCGGTGACCTTTGCTTCATTTGTACTTAAGGCAACGAAATGTTTGGCCACTGCTGCTGGCTACAAATTAGTGAGAATCGTAAAGATGTTTTCAAAATACAACATAATGTTGCTGTGCTAACAATTTTTTTTCCACCTCAATCCTAAATTCTATGTGTAAATTTAAATGTCAATATACGGGGTGGGGCAATCGTGTGTGAAACTTTGATAAAAAAATCTATAACTGGAAATTATTTTGAATATACAGGGTGAACCAAAACGATTGTACAGGAGCAGGGGCCATTTTTTTACATGGAATGCTATATATTAGTACTGCAAATGGCAAGTGTTGGCGAAGGTGGGGGAATCTGTATGTAGATAGTGGTATGGGCCCAACGTGATTGGTCTAATCAGTGATAAATGCACGTGATTGTGCTATTCTCCGATAGGTTGACTATGTTGCCCTACAGTCCCTACCAATCGCCAACACTCGTGGCATTTACTGTACATTTTTAGAAGCCTCTTTCTCGACTCCTTTCACTCTTATATTATTATTGTCTATCTTCCAACCATTTGCATGCAGTGAAATGATGCCATCTGCAGATGCATTTTCAAAAAATCACTACACTACATACACACTACAATCATTATGGGTTTTAAGAAACAATTGTAAATACCAGTTAGAAGACATCTGTACAATGTTCTTGAATCACTTGTCAAGTTACAGATGACATTATCAGAGCTAGAGACAGAGGTATGGTCACTGCTTCGGTCTTATTGGATTATTCGAAAGCTTTTGATAAAATCAATCATGATTTAATGTGTGCCAAAGTAAAATTTTATGGTTTTGATCAAACTGCTGTTAATTTTGTCAAATCATATTTATCTAATAGGGGGTAGGTAGTATGTGTACGCAACTCAAGCTCTACGTCTGCTTTTGTATTAACGGTGTCCCACAGGGTTCAATTTTGGGACCATTATTTTTTGTGCTCCACACGGCGGAAATTCTTAATAAAATTGAGCTATCATATCCTGCATATGCGGATGATACTCAATTATATCACAGTTTCCAAAAAGATAATTTGGAAATAATATATAACATGTCTTATGAGCATTGTAGATTGTTTTACGGGGTTGTTTGGCTTCGAACAGCCTTACTTCACTTCGACCTAAAAGATCTTCTTTCTTATAAGCATAATTTATCACTTAATCCTAATAAGTGTGTGGTTTTAATGTTCGGCGGCAGAAATGATGTAGATGCTGTAAGCAGCATGCAAATAAAAATAAATGGTGAAAACTTATCCATTGTTAAATCTGCAAAAAGTTTGGGTGTGGTATTTGATGATTCATTGAAGTTTAATTTGCAAGTAACCAAAGTAATACAAAAAGCCTATATTAATTTAAAACTTCTATATTCCAACACACACATATTAAATTTTAATATGCCTAAAAACCTCTGTGAAGCATTGGTGCTATCACATTGCAGTTTCAGTTTGAACACAATAGATGAGGGCAGATTGCAAAAAAATCAAAATTTATGCTGCAGACTTATATGTGGGCCGTAATATGAGCAAAAAATTTCTGCCAGAATAAAAATATTACGGTGATTAAATATTAGTAACAGGACGAAGTTACACCTGTTATCCTTTGCACATTACACTATTCGCTCTGATGTGTCATTGTATATTGGAGAGAAATTCGTAAGAAGGCATCAACAACATTCTGTAAATCTATGGTCACATCATGTATTCACCACCATACCATATAGAACATCGTTGTTTAAAAAATCGTTTTCTTATAATGCAATAAAGCTATATAATTCTCTGCCCCCTTCTTTAAAAACCTGTATCCTACATTTAAATACAAATTAATGGTGATCAATGGCGATAATGTTAGGTATGTAGAGGAGGTAATAATGGGGTACTGTCGTGAGCAGAAAAAAATAGGACAACTTTTGTTTTCTAATGTAAATCTGTCTCTATTTGAATATGTAACGAGTAGCCGAAATAAAACAGATATCACTTTTAATTTATTTTTTATTTTAATGCTGTAGTTATTACTATAGTAAATTATGAACATTAACAAAAATTTGGTGTGTCACATTTTAAGAAAGTGGAGAATAAACGGTACGATTAGTAGAAATCCTGGATCAAAGGACAAAGGATATCTTATTACTTAACAAGACACTAAATTAATATTTCGTTATTGCACCATTTCTATTTATAACTCCTATAAGTCTGTTTGGCATAGAATTAAATAACCTTATACAATCATCATTACTAATAATATTTTCCCATGCATTATTTACTATTTTCAGTAATTCTTCGGCATTCCGTGGTCTCACATTTCGTTTTTGGATACTTCTTACGAGTAGTCCCCATACTTCTTCCACAGGGTTAAGATCTGGACTATGACTGGGCCAGTGAAGAACATTGATGTTGTTATCTTGAAACCAGTTAGTTACGGTATGAGCAGTATGAACGGAACAATTGTCTGGTTGAAATATGAACTCATTATTAGGAAATAATTGTGACGCAGAAGAGAGCATAATATTGTCTAAAATCCTAATATACGTTTCACTATTAAATCGTTCCTCAATATGCCACAAAACACCAGGACCACGTGCCGATATCCAAGCCCACATATTGACGGAAAATCTACCACTTTTATCATTGTTAGATATATATTTCTCATCGAATCGAGTATTCGGAGGGCGGTAAACACGAATACGACTGCTGTGTGTTGACTGGAAAGTTTTTTCGTATGTAAAGATTACATTATTCCAAAAATTTACATCATGCGCTAAAAATTCAAGCGCAAATCCTACTCGAGCTTCTTTATGTTCAGCTTTAAGTATTTCTGTGCTGTTGCATGACAGCGTAGCTCCGATTCTCTTACTCATTACAGTACTAATCGATCCAGGAAACTCGTATCTTCAGCAGCCTGAATAACTGAGTAAAATGGATTTTCTACTAAAGCATTTACCAATTGCAAATCTTGTTATTGAGTTGATATCCTTCGTCGCCCTGATCCAGGATTTCTACTAATCGTACTGTTTATTCTCTACTTTCTTAAAATGTTACACACCGAATTTTTGTCAATTTTATAACGTGGTACAATTTGTCTCATTGACCATCCATCTTCTGCTTTAGCAATAACTCCAAATTTAACTAAATCGCTTATATGAGGCATATTAGTTTTTTGCACACTTGCAATAAATTATGACAACTAACTGACAATGTCACAAAAATTAAAGTTAGATGTACACAACTAGATTTTAGCAAAATACCGTTATAAGACTTATATTTTTTTTTTTTTGCTCACGACCGTACTTTGCAGAAGCAAACAAGCAAAGTTTATACAGTTAAGAAAGCATTTCACTACTTTTTTCCTGTTTTTTATGTATTTTTGCTTTTTCTTTGTTCCTGATCTAATTCTCTTTGTGTTCTAAGTTAATTTAACATTAAATTTAATTTTAAATCCATTATAGAGTTAAGTGTAAGAGTAGTCCTTGGACTAAACTTCACTCTATATGACTTTCATTTTGTATTTCTCTAATAAAGGCGTCTATTATTATTATTATTTTGGATTGTAGAATATATAACATTGCCCCACCCTGTATAATCATATTTATATATCTGAAGACAGATAACTACTACTTACATCTTTGGCGTATCCCAAAAACCACTCTTTTGCTGACTTGGCATTAGTGCAAGTTTCCTGTGTGGTAAAAGTTTTGGATGCAATAATAAACAACACAGTCTCTGGGTCTATTTTCTTCAGAACTTCAGCTAAATGAGTTCCATCAATGTTTGACACAAAATGCATTTTTAAACCTTTATTAAAAGGTTTTAGAGCTTCCGTGACCATCAACGGACCCAAATCTGACCCACCAATACCAATATTCACAACATCGGTAATTTGTTTTCCAGAATATCTGGCAAGAATATAATACTTTTATGGGAGGAATGTGTAGAATTGAAATATCAAACATGTAATTTGAGATATAAATAAATCAACGGCAGAATTTCAATTGAGAGGGGGGGGCACATGTAAATTTTAACAAAATATAAAAATTTCAAAGCTGTAGTATGCTGTTAATGAATATTTGCAAAGAATATGACTACCACTTACCCTCTCCATTGTCCACTAAGGATTGCGTTAGTAAATTGCTTCATATGCTCCAAAACATCATTCACATCAGGGGTTATATTTGTACCGTCCACCAAAATGGGCCTGTTTGCACGATTACGTAGGGCGATATGTAGAACGGCCCGGTCTTCAGTGAAATTGATTTTACCACCACTAAACATGGCATCCCTAGCTTGTTCAACCTTCCTATCTTTTGCTAGATTCAGAAGAAGTTGGAAAATCTCGTCGTTGATGCGGTTCTTAGAATAATCAATAAGTATATCTCCATCGTTGGGTGTACTCAATTTTAAACTGCAATGACAAGAAAATATTGAGTGGTTTACCTAAAAACATTTATATGTATAATTCACAATTGGCTTTTGTTTAGTAGATATGCCGTTTCTTGTTAAAAAATCAATGACAGCAATAACATTCATCCAGTCACTATAAAAATTTAAGTTGCTATATCTTTGGTTGAAATTGATGTAAGTACCTAATTCTGCAATATTATTAGTAGAATAATAAATGCAAAATATATTTTATTAATCAATCTATTATATAAAATTTCAATAAAGGATGGCACTTAGGTAAAAAATGTATTATACTTTGTTGAACAAGTGAATATAGCAGCTGGCGCCCTCTTTTGGTACTTGATAGTAGGTAAGTAAGTTCTTTATTCATCATGTTAAGTTACACAATAGTGAAACTTATAAGACTAGTCAAAACAAATAAATACAGTTAAAAAATAATAGCAGTTAAAAAGAGTAGTGAATATCTTAAGAGTAATAATACCAATAATAAAGTTATAAATACTAAGATTGTAGATACTCGTCTAAGGAATAAAAAGCATTGTTAAGTATTAAGATTGTTAAAATGACCAAAGCATCGGGTAAATTTATTAAAACAGTAGATTCCCTGAAAAATATGTGAATTTTGGCCCACACTTAATCTAGAAAATGGCATCCTAAGTTCAGTGTGGCTGCGTGTGTGGTAATTGTGAACATCATTTTTCTTAAAAACAGAGTCTCTTGCTTTTTTATATTTGTAACAATTAGATATATATAAAGTGAAGGTAGAGTTAAGATAGATAGTGCAATAAATGCCTCTTTACAGTGTGCCTGATACGGAAGACCAACCATACAACGGATGATTTTCTTTTGGTGCGATGAATACTTTGTAAGTGTGTGAAGAGTTTCCCCAAAAAATTAAACCATAGGACAATATAGATTGAACTAATCCAAAGTATGCTAATCTTAACACATTAAGGGAGACGGAGGGTTTCAGGTATCTAATAACAAAACAAGATTTACTCTATTTCTTCAATAGATTTTCAGTATGAGTTTCCCACGTCATTTTACAATCCAAAGTTACTCCCAGGAATTTTGTCACTTCTGTATGCACAATCGATTTATGATCTGCCTTGATTAAAATGCTTGAACGATGAACATAGATAGTTCTTTGGCAAAAATGACATAAAAATGGTTTTGTCAACATTCAGTGCAAGACCATTGTTTGAACACCATTTGGAAAACTCCTTTACAGATGTATTAGTTTAGTGATTGTGGTCTCAGAAGAGTTGCTAGAAATCAAAAAGTTTGTATCATCTGCATAGACAATTGCTGCATTGGGTGAAATCTGATTTAAAACGATCAATTATTACGGCTTGCTTTCTGTTGGTGAGATAGGAGTTGATCCAGTCGTGTGCAGGTCCACGTACACCCAATCTAGATAGTTTATCTAATAGCAGATTGTGATCGACAGTGTCGAAAGCTCTACTGAGGTCGAAAAATAGAGCTATTGGTTGTTCTTTATTGTTTAATGAATTATAAACATAGTCACGTAATTTTTCAATAGCGTTTATTGTTAATTTTTTCCTGCTAAATCCGTATTGGCTAGAGATTAACAATTTATGAAATTCTAAATAGTTTAATAACTTATTATTAAAACAAAGTTCAAAAACTTTTGCAAACTGATTTTGTACACTTATATTTCTATAATTACAAGCCTCCATTTTCGATCCCTTATTTCTATATATTGGTATAGATTTTGAAATTTTCAGTGAATCCGGATACTGGCCACTAGCAAAAGATTCATTAATTAAATAAGACAGCGGAACACAAATTTCGTCAACCACTGTTCTCAGTACTTGACCTCTTATCTCGTCAATCCCTGCAGCTGATTTACTTGTTGTTTTAAGCAACAGTTCACTAACTTCAGCTGGAGTGGTAGGGGTTAGGTAAAAGTTATGTATAACATTGTCAAATAGAATTAATTTGCTAAAATCAGGTTTAGGGCTCTTAATATTAAAGAAGAAATTATTGAAACCATTACAAATATCATAAGTATAGTAAATATTTCATCATTAATTACAATTTCTGTAACTGACTGCTTTGGATTGTTTTTTGCTTCATTTATAATGAGCCAACTCTCTTTCGTTATATTTTGGGCACTCTTTATATGCCCGTCATTGTAATTTGCCCTAGCAAATTTAATTTTCTCAGAGTATATTTGTTTAAATCTTAAATACCTACTTTTAATTATTTCATTGTTTGGGTAATTTTTATTAATTTTATGCAACTCGCACAAAAGATGGTGCAGCTGTTTTAATTCATCATTGGACCATTTTTCCTTATGCACATTTGATTTAACTTTTTTATAAGTTATGGCAGAATTGAAGTGAAATAGAAATGATGAGTAAAATGAATTAAATTTCTCAGTAAAATTTGTGCCCCTGTACATTTCAAGCCACTTCTCATTTTTGAGTACATTTTTTAAAGTATTCAAATTACTTTCTGATACGTCGCGTTTTAATGTTGGACTATTATTCACATAATTAATTTCTGAAGGAATTTTAAATCTACCTAACCTAAATTTAAAAATTCGATGAGTAATGGCACAATAGTCAAACTATTCTAAACTACTTAGCAATAGATTATGACATATATTAAAATTATATATAAATAAAACTAAATAATAATTAACCTAATCATAAAAATCATTTCATGGTGTATAGGTATTTCGGGTATCTGCTAATTTACTACAAATTGAATAATGTATTACTGGTTGCAGACTGGGGACAATACAACAAAGTGAAACTCAATGCAAGTAAATGCCTTAATCAGCTACTGGCTTTAATACCTCTTAAGTTTCTTTTATGAATAATGTCAATGTCTAATTTTACAGTTTCTACAATGACATATTTTATTTAGCGGAAGAATTTTGACGTACCTACTACTCTAAATAACAAAATTCTATTTTATTGACATATTAAAACAATTTTCATAATTTTAATAAAAATTAAGACAAAAACACTAAACTATAAGTATTTAGTTTAACGTCATGTTTTTGTATGTATATATTGTTATCTTACACTCTGTAACCACATGCTAGCCTTTGCAGAAGGAAAATCAAGATTGATTAGTTACAGAAATCATTTCCAATATGAACATATACAAAATAGAAGTGTAAGGGAGGCGGTAGCTCAGTGGGTTAGCATGTCTAGCTCTCTCTCTTTCTGAGCATACCTTGCTAGGTGGGTTCGAGCCCCACCTACTGCAAAGTAATTTTCAAATATGAATTATCCCCAAGAAGTGGTTCGGATCCCACTATAAACTGTAGGATCCCGTCTCCTTGCCTCAGACAAATCTAGATCTCCTACTGCTAGGCTTATGGGGATCATTCAGGTGACTTGGAAGGAGGTTAAAAAAGCATTTATAAAATAAAACATTTATAATCAGTGGTGCTGGGTCAGTTTAATAAGAGAATGGATATCTTTGAAACAATTTTTAATTTGAGTAAAAACATACAATGTCTTATCTCACTAAATTCTTTAATCTTGTAATGGCGACGGGTTTCGTGAACTAAGACTTGTATCACATCATCAGGCCACAAGTGAAGCAAGTCTTAGTTCACGAAACCGATCGTCATTACAAGATTAAAGAATTTAGTGAGATAAGACAGTTTGTTTTTACTCTGTATGAACAACTCACTTGGGGGTCTACTCTATGGAATTTTTAATTTGCATTAAGTAAATGTTAATTTTAAGGTAAAAACTGCAAATAAATCAAACAAACAAGAGCAGTTAAACAGAACTCAGGCTGCATAAAAAATAACCATGGAACATTTTACTGTTTCTTAGGTATAGGTACCTACTAATTGCAAATTCGAATATATCTTTAAATATACAAATTTATCTAATCAATTAAAAAATACTTATCTAGTAGTTAAACTATCAGATTTCAATTTTCAAAATTTTTTATAAATATAAATTAAATTCTACTTGTGTTTGATTTATTTTACAGGCCACAAGTTTAAAGTTATATATTTCTGTTCTGTTCTGAAGAACAATTTAAAATATCTATATTTCAACAACTAATAAATTAGCCTGTCGGTCTCCAAGGTCAATTTTACTTTTGGTTTCATCACATAAAATTCAGATTAACTTCTAGAATGGCCCAAGATTATTAAACTTTTTTTTTAAGTCTCTGGTAACGTTAATTTTGCACAATAATGTTAATGTGAATTACCAAAGGCAGGCAAAGTTGGGCAAGGTCACCCAGAGGTCATCAATGACGAGCCGGTTAACTAAGTGCTAAGTCCCAAATTAAAAACAAAGTACTTCTACTAACCTGAACTTATCGAAACGACTGGGATCTTGGGCAAATAAATCCTTAATAACGAGATTCTCGCCATTCTTACGATAAAACTCATCAATGTTTTCCCAGGCCTTTTCGGAGGTTAAGTACGGTTTTGCTTCCATCTCGATGGGTTCTACTGCTGTGGCTTCGGATTCGTCGGGGCTCTGACCGGCGGCGATGCCTTGTTGCTCGAGACGGCGCGCACTGCATGTCGGTCCGGTTGCTTGACACTTTTTTTCCATGTTATTGGATATATTTTATCAATAACTGATTATTTTATTATATTTATATTTATTGTCGACAGGATCATTACATATTATTTAGATCCACTACAAAAAAAAAATAACATTTTAATTAGTTTCTTAATACTTGAAAAAACATTGGGCAATTTAACTGCAAATTTTATGTTCGTGACGTTTTAAACATCAAAAGAAAATTTATAATAATTGACGACGCATTTGTCATTTTGTCGGCTCGGTTTTTTTTTAATTTGAAAGTTTGGGAAAATTAACAAATTTATAACATATATTGGGGATAAAAAAATTCATCCTCTGTGAGTCAGATTAGCAGAATAGAAAATATATGCAAATAAATGTTACGTTCTGAAACTGGGCCGGATGAACATTATAAGGGGGCCTGTAGGCAAAATTATGGAGTGGAGGCTTGCTCAAGGACCGGAGATTTTCGGAAAATCAATCCCATAGCTTCCTGGAATTTGGGGTGCGAATCATACAAGGACCTTTTCATTTACATATTGTTTAATAACACAGGATGGGAACAGATACCTACTCCGATACTTTTACGCAAATAAAACGGCGAATGAGATAATGGCGTACTTATAACTGAGGAGCGAGAGTTTGATGTATCATTTCAAATTTCGAAAGAAATCAGAAATCATTAATTTTTTCAAATTACTTATGAAATAAATTTTCAAGGCAATTTGATGGGGCCCCATTTTGGTGGGGGCCCCCGAGGCATGTGTTGCCTTGGGGTTAATCCGGCAATGTTCTAAAACGTACCTAATAGCTTTAATTTCATATTTAATTTTCCTGCAAAGAATAATTTAATACAATTAAAAATTCGCAAATGTTTAATAAAGATGAGTGTTATTTTTATGTAGGTACATCCATTTGTAAAATTTTCAAAATATGTTTTGACATCCCGTCCTCTGAATATTTTCGCCATTGATATCTGTATGTCTGTTTGTCGTGTCCTGCTGTATGTATCTGATGAGCTCACGGATAATTAAAATTATTCTTTAAATATAGTTTTAAGATAGGTAGAATCTAAAAAGAAACAATCACTCAAGAAAGACTGTCAAACTTGGCAATCCTCTCTCTATTGAGAATGACAAAGCAATAATCCATAGGTCAGGTAGCAAAAGAGAATGCATTTTTTCGAAAAATTCCTCAGTGTGCAAAAAGTTATTGACCGATTTCTACCGTCAAAAACTAATTTTTTCGTCTTTTTACGAGCTATTTCGTAGTATTTTTTTGTATAAAAAAAGAAAAATTCTTTCGCATCGAAAACGTAAAAAAACCTGTTTTCGCCACTTTCATGCCCTTTTTTCAACAGGTCACCTGTCACTGTCACCTAAGTTGTACAACCTGGTTCGTCTCCGATTTCCAAGAGTTCCCAAGTACGAAGCTAGACAAGTACGCCGATGACACAGCCATGTACGATTGTACGCGTAGTCACATAACACACAAGGAGCGAATATGTCACGCGTCGCTTCCAAAGAATGTCGCTTCACTGAAAATAGAATGTTATTCACACCAATTTCGATCCGGGGAAGCCAAATTCCAACCAAAGATGCGTAAAGTACTTGGGGGGTCAGACTGGACAATCCTTGGACTGGACCAACGTTTAATCAATGAGACTTTAGGTACTTTCGTTCGTCTTGAACAAACTGAACACAATCACTAAACTGCCAGTTGAGTTGAGATATATTTTTCAAATTCTTGATTTCTACTGGTTGCTTACTAATCACAATCACTTTGTTCAAGACGAACGAAAGCAGCTAATACGGACGGTCTAGTCTACCAAGGATGGTTAACTACAATAACCATCCTTGCTAGTCTACTCCCTGTCCAGGAGTCTATAGCTGCTTTCGTTCGTCTTGAACAAAGTGATTGTGATTAGTAAGCAACCAATAGAGATAAAGAATTTGAAAAATATCTCAACTCAATTGGCTGTTTAGTGATTGCGTTCAGTTAGTTCAAGACGAACGAAAGTACCTTATATATCCGGGCATGGTCGGGGGTAGCAGACTTAAACCGACAAAATAATAAGTTTCGTTGTACACGATGGTGATCAGGCCGTCCATCACAGAAAGTGCTTGAGCGCAAATTTATGCACCTCATTTCTAACTCTGGAAGGTACACACCTACCTCAGAGATCTCTACGCACGTTGTAACGATATAACGCCGATAGCGGACTATGTCCAACATATCTCTCAAAGCTTCTATTCGTTCAAGTTGGGCGATAGTCCGCTAAAAAGACACATATAACACAAGTCAGAGTAATCAGACAGCATAATGCCCCATTTCGGATCAAAAACCCCTTACCATACCAGACGTTACCGATTCTCTGGCAACCTCTGTTGCCAAGCTTCACCAACTATAACTTACGCAAACCCTATCTATCCACATTTCGCTAGTATTTCATACCTTTTGTCTATCTTTAAATCTTTCCCCTTCTTCCTTTCTGTTTGTCCCGTGTGATTTTTTCCTTTCTTTTTGTACATTTCTGTTTCTAAATTCATTTCGTCATTAAAATCTCCAAACCATAACCTTTGTTAAAATCAAAATTTTTAAAATCCAGGTTTAGGCCAGCCATGCGCAGCCCTACATTGATGTATCTTGTGGAAGGCGCTTAGTTCAAGTTAGGGTGCCTGCATCAGATACGAAATTAAAAAGTGTTCATGTGCAAAAGTGTTTAAAACGTTTTGGTAATTTTAAGTTTATTAAGGCTGTTTCTTTGAATATCATTGGAAATCTTAATACCTATTTTTATTTGTGTTCACAAAAGGTGTTTAGGTTAGTACATTGTTCATTTTCGTTGACCCAGACCTGCACCGGGATGTTCCGCCCGATTCTGCAATCCGTAACCGCGTCAGTGAGGTGATTGCATGGTCGGTTCCAGAGCAGGTTCTGGCTAGGCAATTGTTTGTATTAGTTAATATTAATAAAGCCTTGAGATCTAATAAGTGATCATTGAAGAAGTATCGTTCAGTTTCAAGTATGAATCGTTTACGAAAACGAGAGTGATCAAACAGTATACCGGGCATTATTTAGAAGAAGAAGAGGAAATATAACCTCAATCGTGAAAACTGACAGTTACGTGACATCTTTAAATTTAAGCTTTAAAAATGGTAGTTGGTGCTTTCCCTGCAGCCAAATTAGGTGCTTTATTATTGAAACAAATAAGTAAACCCATAGCAAATGTTATGAAGGAACAAGCGAAAAGCTCGCCTGTATTTAGAAAGTATGTTTGTATGCCTCCAGCACAATGTAGGTGACAAATATGTCATTAATCAAATTGTTATTCAACAGTTGACTAATATATATTTTAGTTTATAACTGGTGTGAGGTGAAGGCCAAAATGTGGATACTTAATTTAGGAAAACCAGTAAATATACCTGTATTAAATGAGGCAATGGCTATTGAGCTAGGCGCCAACATATTAGGAGAAGGAATTATATTTGTAATTGCTGCTGGTATCGTACTTGCTGAATATAATCGGTAAATATGATGTTTGTGATAGAAAAGTAAGCAAAATGCTTCACACAGATTTTTGAAAATTTAATTTCTAAAGTACCTATAAATCGTGTTCGAAAAGCATGTGATTGATATCAGTTGTAGCTATGTTTTTTGAGAATGCTTGTGATTCATTATTTCAAAAGTTTTATTGAATATTCTGCAAGAAACTCTAGTATGTTCTTTTTACAGATCTTCTAGAAAAGAAGCGGCTAAAGAGCAAGCAAAGATACAGGAAATGCGTCAAATACAGAATTCAATTACGGAATTATTTATTCAATCTGAGGAACAAGCAGCCCAGCTAAGAGAATTAATGAGGAAATTGGGAGATTTAGGTATAATAGTACATACTTTTACTAATAAGTTAATGCATGCCATATTACTAGATGTTGTGACTTGTTTATATGTGTTCCTCGGAATGAATGTGAAATACATACTTGCTTAAACTGCTTCCCAACCATTTGGCTCAGCTGTTCGAAAAAAAAACGCCTGATAGTGTTATACACGTATAAAATAAGTCTAATGGTGATGTAAATACTTATATTACCTTTATTTTATTGAAGTGGGAAAATATACTGACTTAGTATACCATAGGACTGTAGTAAAAAAAGAATTGATATACTTCGAATCACTAATGTTGTTGTTCACATCATCATTATTTAATTTCTGAATCAAATCAGCTTAGGGTCAAACAGAATGGAACATATGGACGTAAATCAAGGATTGTAAACAAAGAGGATGGCCAGATCGACCAAATCTGTCAGCACAATGCCGCCATCGCTGTGACGTAGTCACAAGGTCTCTTTCAACGCTCTTCCGTTTAAAATGCATGGAGGAAAGCATATTTTCTTTATAAAATTAACACACACATACGATTTATTGATATAATTGAGGAATCCAAAATTTTCAATGATTTCTGTACATAAATATGAAAATAAAAAGCTCTATTTTATCATGTTTATATACAATATGAAACAACTAATGTAAAACTCAAATTAAAATACCTAATTATCACACAAGTTAAAGTAGTAACTAAGTATTACACTAAAGGTAATAGGTAAATACAGAATAATAATAATAATGGTAGTCTTTATTGATAATAAATAATTGATATATATGTCTACAGAGAGGCTGGATAAAAGCAACTTAACTTACATATTTTTTACCAAGCGACATAGTTTGCTTTCTTATATACAATATAAGAAGTACTCTTACACTCAACCAGAAAATGCCAGTTATAATCATGCATGCAAATATACATATCCACGTACAAGCAAACAAAAAATAATTAAAAACTGATTAAATGATTACAAATCATATTAAAGAAAAAAGGTATGTTTTACATATTTTGGGCCTAAAAGAAAAAAAATGTAAATATACTTACTGAATGAATTAGTATATTGCGATTTAATGATTATGTACTATTGAAACTGCGTGGAGAAAATTAATTTCTTTATTTGAAGTTTTAATTGAATTGGTTTAAGTTCTTTATATTATAGAGAGCTTTATTGTATATGTTATAAATATTTTCAAGTAATTCAAATTTAAACTATAGTGTATTAAAGTTAATTGTAAAATCTGAAATCTATTAATACTCCTTCCTCCTTGGGATTTTATCCTGCCCAGATCTTTCTACAAAATTAGCTGCAGAAGTTGTAGGACTTTCAATTTCCAAACTGCCTACAAAATTGACCGCTTACTGTTACCAGACACAGAGTAGTTATGAGCTCAGCTACTTTCTGTTTTCTCTTTCTCGTGAAAAGCCTATCAGAATGAGCTGAGTTAGTTTTCGTTGCAGTATTTATTCCCATTGTAGGAACTGCCGTTTTTTTTCAATGCCCTTTTCAAAGGTACCTATAACCCTAAAACAAAAGTTAAGAAAATTTCAATTTTATATAAAATTTATTAGAAAATTAACCGTACCATGACAACTTAAATGATAACGTCTCAGTCAGTCCGAAAGATATAAAATGTAATTTAAGTTGTAGTAGATTTTTGTTAAATTCCCCATAAAATTCCATGTAGTGTCATGCAACCCTAAAACATATGTAAAGGTACAAGTATATAGGAAATGCAAATTTTTACCTAGTAATTCATTTTGTAGGTCTCATTCATAATCACTCTCCACAAAATGAACCGAGTAAATCCTATTTGTATCTGGGTTAAATGTAGTTAAATTTATCCTGCCTTTTACACCTGTTTATCCGCTCGCCTTTCATAGTTTGGAACACCAGACTTTAAATTTCGGAAGAACTTGGAAAATTATACTTTGCCCAGTACTTTTCTTTGTAGAATAAGTGTGATAATAATCGCACACCTTATTCCTGGTATTTTCTTTTAGGTCTATAACTGAAAAATAACGTTTAATATGTAAATTTGATAAATAAAATCTGAAGTCTCTTTTGCCTTACATAAATATATACAAAATTACTATAGAACACTAACAATAATTGTCTTTGAAATCTTAACAAAGTTCGAAATAGTATAGGAAATATTGTCCTTCCACACACGAAATTAGTACTAAAAAAGGTTTTTATAATTTAAAAAATATATAAAACACAAAAGATCTATAAATACACAATTCACCATGAAATAACAAGTACAATAGATTAAATAAACTCCGATATAACACCACCGAACATGGAGAAATGAACGTAAATAAAATTCTCCAGGCCTTATTACTTGACTTGACCCTGGTTTTGACGTCATCTATCGTTGCTGTATTTGATCTGGAATTGACCGTCACTACCATTTTAGATATTTGTAATAATTTGAATTTTAAGTGATTCCATTTATTAAATATAAATCTAACTATATTGCATTTGGGCTAAATGGGGTAAGAAGGCAAAGCAAGCAGGTAAGAATTCATAAAATTACAATTTAGGGCATACGAAGTCAAGGTCTCTCTCAACATTTTTTTTGGCATCAGCCACCTCCCGCTATCACCCCCAATACCACCCCACACTATTATAAAAGGGAGTAAAAAAATTAAATTATGATGTGTGTGTACGAGAACCAAGGGGCTCTAAAATTTATTCTGGCGTTAGCCACCCCCATTGCCATCCTCACCCTATTATTATAGAGAGTAAAAAATTAAATTGGGATTTAGTGTATATACGAGAACCAAGGACCTCTAAAATTTGTTTGACATTAGCCACTCCCTCCACCACCCCCACCCTATTATTAAAGGGAGTAAAATATTACATCGGGATTTAGCATGTAAGACTTAGATACAAAATCTGGATGTGGAAGTAGTGATTCCTTGGGCAGCGGTATTTTTATATAGTGCAAACATCCTATTGAGAAGGATACTAGAATCAGAATTTGATATATTCCTAGTACATTCTAAATAGATTGTTCTGTTGTTTATTATTAATTTCATAAATAAGTATTAATGTAAATATGTATTGGACCATTTAATAAATTTAGTTTACATGTATTTATTTTATAATTCCACCCAAATTGTAAAAGTTTGTTTTTAATCTTATATATTTTGACCTCTTTGGTGTCTTATACTTGTTATTTTGTAGATTCGACGCTTACCCAGAGTAAAGTATGACTAAATACATTACAACATAAGCAAATAAAAATGCATTTATTAAGTAACATCCAACTGGCCACCATCCATACATATTACTTACATTATGTTGTTTTAACTTTTATTTATTTTAAAGTACATGTAATATAATTTAGCTGTTTCTTATTTTCACAAACCTTCCAACTCTTTTCCATGATTATAATAATAATATTTATTGGTGTATAGAACAAGATTGTTTTACATAAGTCGAGACATAAAAATAACCGACGAAATTACAAAATAATATAAATATAAAAGAGAACATTATAAAAAGTAGAAGTATAAAGTACGTCGGTTCTTAAAACTAATATAAATACAGCAGTAAAACATTACAGTTGTTACACAACACAAATAAATGGTGAAAAACTATCAAACAAAAAACTCATCTAGGGTATAACAAATTTTATTTACTAAAACATGTTTGAGTTTTGCTCTATAAATCTTAATATTTGGGGATGATTTAATTTCATTTGTTAAAAAATTGAAGCACTTACAGCCATTATATATAAAACTCTTTTGATACATTGCTGTTCGAAAGGAAACAGTATGAAGCTGTTCCTTATGTCGTGTTTCGAACCCATGACTTATTTGTTCGTTTAAGAACATAGACTTGTTATTAAAAATGTATGTACAAATCTCCAAAATATAAATACTAACCAAAGTCAAAATTTTAAGGCTCTCGAATGCGTTTCTGCAAATTTCCAAACTTTGCAATCCTACTGACTTGTGAACTATTTCCCCAATTAATTATACCATATTTTAGACGAATGAAAGTTGGCATAATAAAGAGTAAGTAGAATATCTGTGCTACAATGATTAGACATAAATTTTATTCCGTAGCAGCTGCTTCTCAGTTTCCCACATAGTGTTTCAATATGTGGATTCCATAGATGCATATCAACAGTAATGCCTAATAACTTAATGGATTCCATAGGAATTATTTGAAGATTGTCAGGGAAAAGAAATTTATCTTGGTTTCCCTTTAAGCTAAACACTATTGAAGACGTCTTATTTTTATTTAAAAATAATTTGTTTTTTTCTGACCATTTAATTATTGTATTATAAACTCTTTCGGTAGTAAGTTTTAATTTTTCTAAATTGTCTTCTACTATAAGAATATTAGTGTCATCAGCATAACAGATTGTGAGAACATTAGGTATTTTATTTAAATATAGAATTAAATCATTCGCAAAAAGTATAAAAAGGAGAGACCCAAGTATAGATCCCTGTGGAACTCCTTGCTTTACCTCTAGACTGTTGCTGGATGCACCGTTGGGGACTCGTAGAATTTGTTTCCTATCCTTTAGATATGAGGACAACAAATTTAAAGGAGTGCTTCTAACTCCATACCTACAAAGTTTAGCTTTTAATAATTAATGGTCAACACAGTCAAAAGCTCGAGAAAAATCTATAAAAATCTATGAAGCTTGTTTATTAAGAAAACAACATCCTGTTCAGATACAGGAGGTAAAAAACATGTTTTGGTAGAAAAAGGTACATTTGACATAAGGAAATTATAGTCATTCGACAAATTATTATTGTTGGGAAGGTAGTAAAGTGCAAGTTAAAACCATTTGCTACTTCTTCATCTGGTAGTAGTCCACCTTATAGTTATATTAAACTAGGATAAGTTCAACTTCGTCAACTACAATAGATATCATTTTTATAAACACTCCTGACTATGAAAGTATGATAATAAAAAATGGTCTTTTAGATCATTTTGGTATAAAGATACAGATACCTAGTGACTGTAAACAAAAAAATATTAGTAATAAATTAGAGTGTAGGATAATCCAGGATGGAAAGCTAACACAATTTAAGGAAAAAATAAAAGAACTATACAACAGGAAGACTCAGAAGAATGCTTGGATGAATGAAGATTTAAGAACAAGGAGCAGAATTAGGAGGCAAGTGTATGAAGGGATGCTGGAAGGACATGTGACGGTGGAAGCTTATAAACAATATAAGACAGATCTTAGAAAGAAAATTAGTGAAACAAAGATATACTAATATTCTAAATTCGAATAATAAGGTCAAAGCAACATGGGAATTAGTGAAAGACATTACTGGGAAAAAAAAACAACGATTTTGATATAGATAATATACAGCAGAGTGACGACCAAAAAAGCAAAAAAGAAATTCTAGACGAAATAAACGATTACTACATCAATGTATGTGATGATGTCAATAATAATTTTAAGCATGTGCTTTGAATAAATATTCAATGGTCTTGTATGAAGCAACGCCTGTTGAAATATACAACATAATTCACTCCCTAAAAGACACAGCAGCTGTTGAAGTTGATGAGGTGCCTACAAAATTATTAAAATATTGTACCGAAGAATTATGTCTACCCTTATCACAGATAATTAACATGTGCTTCAGTCTGGGTATATTTCCTGATGATCTAAAGCGTACAGTGATCAAACCAGTGCATAAGAAAGGAAATAAAAATAACATCAATTATCGACCTATAGCTCTAATTTCCATAATTGGTAAAATATTTGAGAAAGCTCTATTGAACCGTATCGTAAACTTTACAGAACAATATAATATAATATTGGACATGCAAAGTGCTTACATAAAAGGAAGGTCAAAGGTTAGAATAATATACATACGAATGTGTGGGATTCGAGTTGCAATTTGCAGTAAAGATAAAGTTGCTGCTCTTTTTCTGGATCTGTTTAAAGCGTTCGATAGCATAGATCATCATAATCTCCTACAAAAACTGGAAATTATGGGTTTCCGAGGAAATATATACAATATTTTGAAGTCATATTTAGAGAACAGAACACAGCGTATTGTTGTGGTGGATGAGGGAAATTGTATTTGCTCAGACTGGAAATTAGTCAAAAAAGGTGTTCCTCAAGGATACATCTTAGGCCCAATTTTATTTCTCTCTATATAAATGATCTACCAAAGATTATCAAACATCTTGTAAATTTATTTGCTGATGATAATTCGCTAGTCATCAGAGCTGAAACTAATGAGGAGTTAGAAACTGAAATTTCAATGTCAGTTGACATTCTGAACGACTGGTATACAATGAATAACCTACAAGTTAATATAAACAAAACTTACCTGTTAAAATTCAGTCTTATGAAGGAGCCTTCACTAGTCGTGAACTACAATGATGAATTATTAACGTCAAGTGGCTGTAAAAAAATTTCGGGAATAGTGATTGATTCACAGTTAAGCTGGAAACATCACATAGACTATCTTCCCACAAAAATCAGTTCCTTTGCATATGCATTATGAACAATATCAAGATCTGTGAGTCAAGGAGCAGCCATAACCTCTTACTATGCCTACAGCCAGTTCAGAATAAGATATGGGATTATATTCTGGGGCAATTCTGTTGAAGCCGCCAGAATCTTCAGACTGCAAAAGGCCTGTGTAAGAAGCATTTTCTATCTAAAGAAAAGAGAAACGTGCAGTGCGGTTTTCAAGGAAAAACATATGCTTACTCTTCCGTGTGTGTATATATACGAGTGTGCCTGTCTTGTCAAGAGTAATTATAGTGATTTTTTAAATAAATATAAAGTGGATCATATGTATGACATGTAATAATATGTTATGCTTGCCAAGGACGACTTCTTCTAACGTTCAAAGAAATGTTGAGTCTCAGTTAATAAGAATTTATAACAATCTACCTAACAATTATAAAGACTTACCTCTCAAAGTTTTTGAAAAAACACTTGATTTTTGATTGCTAAGGCATTTTATTCTTTCTCAGAGTTTTTAAACTACAAATTTTAATTCATGTTGACTCTTATTTATTATATGTATGTTTGTTTTGACTCTTATTTATTATATGTATGTTTGTTCCTATATTATAAATATTTTGTATTATACTCTACTATTAATTAACTTGTTCTACACCTGCTTCGGTTTCTTGAATAAATATTATTAATTATTTTTATTATTATATGTTTAATTCGCTAGCTTCATAAGAGTTGACAATAAAACATGTAGAAAAGTATAATTACAAGCATGAATATTTTTAATAATCTCTCACTTAGAAGAACTTAACTGTATCTATTTTATTTTAGACACTCGAATAAGGCAGACAGACATAGACTCCGAACCCAGCAGTCCAGCGAAACCACCTCCTAAGAACCCAAGAGAAATGCCACCTTCTGAGGAGTCTCCTCCAGACTCGCCACCTTCTGAGGATCCCCCATCGTCTATACCGCCCTCTGATCAACCTCCAACAGATATACCAGCTTCTGAGCAGCGTCGCCGAGCATATATACGATATTCAGAAACACAACACACAGTCAGTTATCCAGATTTAAGTTTGTACAAAAGAAGTAATTCCTCTTTACATAATAGTTTAATTTTAAAAGCTGTAGATGATGTGGAAAATCAATTTTGGAATAGCCCTTTAGTGGAGAGACAAAATAGTATTATAATATTAGCTGTATATCATGTAAATAAATTACTTAGGTTTCAACAATAATTTACACTTTTGTCTAGTCAGTTATATATAGAATTTTATTTTAATTTTGCATAATTTGATGTACACTGTTAATGCAGAAAGTCTATTTACGATATAATTTATTAAAGTATATTGAACTGTTTGGGGTTGGATTATTTGTCTGGGAGAATTCATGTAACAAAATTAATAGACCGGGCGGCGGCTGCAAGAATCTGTACCCATCGATTTAATGAAAATTTCATTTTTGCAGTAATAGTTTACTATTAGTAGATACGAGAAAGCTTGGTCATTCAACCCCTACCCTGGTGTGATTTGTGTAAGAGAGTAATTTTGCCCCTCTCTGAGACTGCACGAAATACCCATGTAATTAAAGAATAAAATTATGTTTTTCTAATTGTACTTAGGTAGCGCAACAAAGTAAAAATGGTCTGCCGCGCGATACCCAGGTCGTTGGCGTGGGTCAACCGAAAAGGGTGGTAATTTCTAAGGGGTACTTTTCATCCATCGATTTAAAGGATCAACTTTACACCAGATTAAAAGTTAAACTTTTAAATTTCTTACGTGCTTTTGACTATGTGGATCATGATGTACAGGGTGCGGCAAAATGATCTAATGGTTTGAGCGAGTAGGTGGTGAGGGGTGGTGAGGATATGCTCATTCCAGAGCCCACACGTGGACATTTTTAGTAGGCATGGAGCAATGATCGGCTGAGCACCATGTGTTTGTTGTCGAGTCGTTTTTTAAAAGTGGCGATTCTTGCGTTACTGTTCAGCGGCAGTTCCGTAGGCGTTTTAATGTGGGTCCCAACTTTTAAAACACAATTATGCTATGGGTGAGCAACTTCAGAGCTACTGGTTCAACCTAAACAGGGAAGTCGACAAGCCGTCGAAGGTTAGCCTGGACGCCAGACAATATCGATTGAGTAAGAGACGCTGTGGCCGGACCATAAACAAGCTGCTGCTTTGAACATCTCTGACTGCTCGGTAAGACGAATATTGCGTTTCTATCTGCATTTCCACCCATACAAAATGGCTATTGTCCAGCAGTTAAAGCCTGATGACTATGCAAAGCAGAAAGCATTTGCAGAGGAAATGACTGATCAAAAATTTTAATGATGAGCGACGAGGCACATTTTCATCTGGACGGTTATATAAACAAACAGAACTTTCGTCATTGGCAGGCTACAAATCCTGGAGAACTGCATGAAGGTCCTCTGCATAGTCCGAAAGTTACTGTGTGGTGTGGTGTAACGAAAAGTTGTGTCACTGGGCCATACTTCTTTGAAAAGGGTGGTCGAACCGTTACGGTCAATTCGCAACGTAATCTGTTGATGTTGAGAAACTTCCTGATCCCCGAACTTCAGAG
This sequence comes from Leptura quadrifasciata, assembly GCA_963675555.1. NCBI lineage: Eukaryota > Metazoa > Arthropoda > Insecta > Coleoptera > Cerambycidae > Leptura > Leptura quadrifasciata. The sequence goes on along the minus strand of OY776674.1, from coordinate 165,299,428 downwards.
AAATCGTTTAGTGCACAGGAGGATGTGGTTCCAGCAGGTTGGAGGTTATGGACTTTTTGAAAAGCAAGTTTCGTGGCCGAGTCATCTCACGTTTTGGGGACATTGCATGGCCACCTCGCTCCCCAGACCTTAGCATTTGTGATTTTTTCTTGTGGGGGTTCCTTAAAGCAAGAGTATATACAAACAAACCCCGCACACTGGACGAGCTGAAAGAAGCCATAAGCCAAGAAATCGCCAACCTATCTCCTGCAATGTTAGAGAAGGTGTTGGCCAGCTTCAGTGCAAGACTGGAAGAATGCTTGGTCAAAGAAGGACATTAGTTATCTTCAGATCTTAAACGGATGAAATTGGTTGTTCTGATGTTATTTTCGTTAATTTACATGAACATCCTTCTGTAATAAGCAATAAAATGTTTTGTATCACTTTTAATTTTTGTGTTGTTTTTACTTTAAAACCATCAGATCATTTTGCCGCACCCTGTATTACTTGCAAAATTGTCGAGATATGGGACTTTGTTAAGTCTCTTAACATCGTATTTAAAAGGAAGAACCCAAATTGTTAAAATAAATAATGTTACAAGTACTAGTTGTGATATTATACAGGGTGTACCGCAAGGGTCGATTCTAGGACCTTTGCTATTTATAGTTTTCGCCAGTGACATAATTACAGACACAGAAAAGACTTTATTTTCTTAGATTGTTCGCTTTTTTATATACTTTTAAATCGTATAAGAATAATTTATATTTTACCAATTTATTTTTTTAACCTGTTTTTTTCTCCTTTTTTGTTGAATATCTCCCATTGTTATCATCTCCAGCAAATAAAAATATAACCTTCTTCGCAATTAAGTTTCTGACAAAATTAGGTATGTTATTTCTGTCAACTTAATTGGTAAATTCAGATTTAATCGTTTGTACTTAGTTGAAGGCTTGTACAAAAAATATTGTGAGATACATGTAAGGATGATTTCACATTTGCGATAACAAAACTCGCTTAGTACCACGTTTTGGAACTGTTTCACTGGTTCATAAATCTATAAGTAAAAATCACAATGTGCATATAAATGTATATATTATCTATAAATAAAGATTTAGTGTACAAATTAAAAAAAAATACGATAATGGAAAAATTTTAAAAGTGTCTCATTACTTTAAGATAACTCGTTATCACTTATCTTTATCTAGATTACTCTTCAACATCTTTTGTAAATCTGCAATTTTTTGTTCCAATTTCTTATAATCTAGATCGCCCTTTTTTCTTCTAGGAGAAGGCCTTGAGCTTCCTCTAGAACTTGTCGTCGCAGAACTACATCTAGATCGGTGTATTTGAACTTTACTCCTCCGAGGTGAAGGACTAGGGGTTCTACTTCTCATGTGGTTTATGGGAAGGTCCAATATTTCGGGGTCTACATATTTTGCACTGGAACTGGAGCTATCACGACTGTTGTATTTTAGGTTGCTTTTTATATATCTATAAATGAACAGATAATAAGGTGAATATAATGGCAAAAATACGATTAGGCCAGACGTCAGCGCGTCTTGGATGAATTCATAAATTATTTCCAGGAAGTTGGAAAAGATTTGAATATCTTTATTTTCATCTTCCAACGAACCCACAAAATTTTATGAAGTCTGCTTTTGCTATACGTTCACGTCACGAATGTTGTCATTCATGTCATCAATTTATTACTTATCAAAAGCATCCTTGTAAATACATAGCGCATATAGGATGGAAATAACAGAAAGTCACGTCTGCTAGTGTTTCGACAGAAGTTCCTAGCGTAATAATGCGTTTTGCAGATGGACAATGCAAGCGCTAGTTGTAGCCGCAACCACTGTCAGTTCTCTGTCAATTCAGTAGCGCGCAGTAGACCGCATATATCATATTTATTGATTTTCTGTTTCTTTTCGGTTTTTATAAGTTTTTAGTGTTTCTTATGATGTTCTAGGTAAATAGTTTGTGAGTGCAATTTTACTATTTGTAAGTAACTGACCTCAAAATTCCTGGCAAAAGACTTAATGTAATAGCCAGAGATCTGGTGGTGAAATTACTTGGTCATCTCAATCAAGACGTAAAGGAAGTCACCTTTTATCTTTATAAGCAATCCATGTGGTGAATTGTAAAATATTAAATGCGACAGCCGATATTAATATTCATTGTGTTGCATGCTCTTATTGTCGATATATTTTCATTACAAAACATTTGTCTTATGTAAACATTAATAAGCCATTCTGTGTGATGTTTAGTCAACTTGATTAGAAAATTAAACGTGAACAACATTCATGATTTGATCTTATATATGCTTAAATAAATGTTCAAAAATCGCATTTTTTCAGGTTATTAATTATTATTAATTAATTATATGTAGAATGTTTTTGGCCTAGCTTAACTTCAGAACTCTTACCGTGGCTGGTCCCAATGATGCTGTGATTTCTTTTTTTCTAGTCGATGATTGGACACGTCTTTTTTTACATCAGAACATTCCTCGAATGCTGGCGACTGACTTCTCTTGAACATCGTTCGAATGCTATGATATGATCCTTTCTGGTCCAAAGTTAGTTTATTATTATGGTCACCAATTCCCATCCTACAATAAGTAAATAAATATAAATTCATATATAACATTAATACGGTATTCACAGGCAAAAAAGAAGCAAAACTTCTAAACAGAATAAGTTCTATAGCAAATTATTGTAAAAAAATATATATTTTCATTTGTTTCTCTGTCCCAATAACCGCTGTTACGTTAGAGGGGGTAGAAACTACTCCTAAATGGAAAAATTCAAGTATAAGAAAAGTATGGACAATAATTTTCTAATAAGTTGTTTTACGGATCGCTGATTATGAATCTCGAGATCAAAATTAAAAAATTCAAAATGTTGGATTCGATATGATTTTTGATAAAAAATAAATGTCTACAAACATTTTTTTTAAGTTATGACGTCATCGGCATTTTTATAAATGGGAACCCCCATTGCCAAGAAGCCAATGGCCGCAATTTGATATTTAATTAAATTATTTTTTGTTGTGTTTATTAATTCTTGTATTTTTCTTTTATTTCATTGTTATATTTAAGATTTTTTCTCGATAATTTGCATGATTGTACGTATGATGAGCACGCTTTGCTTTTCTTGCAATTATTTTCTACTTTTTAGTACGACTTTAAGAAAAGTTTTAAAAAAATAATTTTATTTTCTATTTAATTAATGCCATTTGTACGGGAAAAAACGGACGTAGAAGTCTCTGATCAGGCGAGAAACCTTTTGCATTCTACGTTTCGCCGGAGGTGCCAGTTGGATAGTATATTTAATTCATTTTCACCCCCGCGCCCCCTACGTGCGGGTATTTGGAAAAGTAAAGGTGGAATATTGTATTGTCATCCAGTCTTAGTAACCGTGCAAAATTTTCATCAATTGATTATGTCAAGAAGTGTGTTAAATCAAGGATGCAAGATTTGAAGACCAACGTGAAAAATACTACATTGTGAGTTAAAGAAAAGCAAGTAATAATGGGGGTTCCCATTTAAAGAAATTGGCGATGGTGAAACAAATTTACATAAAAAAAATTGAGAAATGCATTTAAAAATTGACGTGTCTGTACGAATCTTTGTCACTTGCTTTATAGCAATTTTAAGAAATTTATTCAAATCTTTACGTGCTCACTGTAATATTTTTAAGTATTACCTTGACCCTTGATTAGTATTTCGATTCGTCAGCAACTGTGCTTTTAGAGATTTTTCGGAACATTTAACTTTTGCCAGTTCCTTAGAAAGCTGTAATTTATCACTTCGTAATTTTTCTACCAATTCATGATGAGAAATTCTTTCACTGACAACACATTTTTCCAAGTCGCCAACGGCTTTCTGTAAAGATGCAACTGGAGTTTTAGGTTTCTTGTCAAGTAACTTGGACAATTGTCGGACTTCCTCTTGAAGTTGTACATTCTCTTCGGTGAGTTCATCAACACTGTAATAGATAATTGTTATGCAATACATTGAGAAGATAGAAAAGGGAAATATCTACCGCTTTTGAAGAAAATATATCTTCCTCGCCTCGCTGCTGTTCGCCCTCAGTGCAAGTTCTTCTCTTGTTTTTGCCAACTCCACCTCTAGCCGTCGTATTGTTGCTTGTAAAATTACAGGATCTGGCGGACCACAATATTCCAAAGGCAATGGATAACGTATCCTAAATCAAGATTGCCTATTAACAAGTTTTAGTACAGTTGATTAAAGCAAAATTTATAGGCAATAAATATACTTAATAACAACAACTGTAAAAAACTCAAATAAAGAATACAACTTTTTCCACAGTTAGTGTTGGACAACTTCATGGCTTTTGAGCATAGAGTTTCATGGTTTCAAGAATCATATATATGTGGCCTTGCATGCCAGTCAGGTATAGTCCAAGTAAGGACTTCCCTACACTCGCAACAAAAACTTTACAACATAATTATATCGCTGCGGGCCATGGCGCCCATGCCTGTCATCAAACACATGACGCACATTAAAAACTTATAAAGGTAAGCGAGTCAATGTGCGAACAGCAGTACAAAGAATACCGGTATTTTAATGAGGTCGTAAAGTTTTTGTTGCGTTTTTTATTTGCCAGGAACTGTTTATTACTTCAGCTATAACATAAGAACAAAATGGGGGTTGACAGTATCTTAAAAACATATTGTATTCAACTAAAAACTTATCAGAAATCCTTAAGATTTGTAATACTTTTTTTTTGTTTGTTTGATTGGTAACGGCCCAGTTGTCAGAGACCAATTTTGATGAAAAGTTAGAATTAATTGTTACCTCGCTAATTGTTTCATGAAAGGCTAGTTTTTTGCTAGTAGAAAATGACTTTAGGTACTAAAATTTTCCCCCCGAACCCTTCTAAAAAAGGGAAACGTAAAAATCCAGTTTTTTTGCTAATATCTCTAAAAATAATGAAAAAATAAAGGATAGCATCACGTGAAAGAGGGGGAAATTTTAGAAAAAATTGGTATAATTTTTTTTTAAACCTATTTTAGCCCTGAAAAAAGATAATTAAAAAAAATCACCCCCACGAAAAATAACGAAAATCACATAAAACATTTTTTTTTTGGGGCGAGCGTAGGTGCGTCTTTACTATGTACATACTTCGGTATGTGTAAAGCAACGTCAGGCGCAGTTTGTAGTTGGATGGGTGACCATTCCAACGGAAACCGCGTCCTCGCCTCACACATCTTCCAGCGGCTTGTATATCAGTGTATGCGCAGAAGCTATACAACCTTAGGCGAGGGTTGTATAGGAGATATATACCATCCTTTGGAGGGGATGTAAAGCCGTCGGTCCCTTGTCTATTAAATGTTAGGCAAGTAAAACATCTCTACTCTTCTTAAGGGAAGAGGTTCGGCAAAATTCCTGGTTGGGGGTAGTTCGTCTACAGGGGTCGGTGTTAGGCCTCAGTAGCGGAAATAGGCCGACGTTAAATAAATGTATAAAAAAAAAAAATTTATATGTAAAATATATGACAGGTATCAATAAAATAAACAGATTTATGAAAGAAATGAAAAGTTTTCGTAATTTGATCCGCAACTACTCCCAAAAACTACCCTCTGTAACGAAAAAATCCAGATTTTTGCTAATATTTAACATTTATTACATTATTAATATATAAAAGTAAGAAGCAAAATAATAATAAATAACACGTAAAATATTAATTTATAATTATTCGATGATTTATATTTTAAAAAACCTACCACTATCAAAATTGACTTATTTTATAAACAACTCCGATTTATGTTTATATACAGCGTAGCATATAAACAACAATGTGCTCCAAAATACTCTTGAAACGTACACTAATGTAGAGAAACTGCACGTGTTTTAGTAAAATCAAGCGTCGGTATAAAAGTGCGCTTTACCGGCTCTTGAATGTAAACTTATACGACTTAGATTTCGTCAATTTTGCTTTACTTCACGTATCATATATACTTGAAACCTGGACATCAAACGATGAAATAAATATTTGTGAAAGTTTAGGCTTTTATCTTTGTTTTCATATGTTAAAATATTTTTTTTAGCTTCAACTTATACGGAGCACTCATATAAAAAAAAGTACGTTTTTTTCCAAGAAACATTTTCATACATTAAAAATGAAATAAAAATATTTCTGAAAACAAACTGATATTTGATTTTTTAACGTGAAAAGTAGTATATACTTAACCAGTAAATAATAATAATAATAATAATAATAATAATAATATGTCTTTATTACGCAGAAAAATACGTATAAAAAAATGCAAAAGGATGGCGGCATTTTGTATATGAATACCGCCATCCTTTTGCATTTTGTATTTTTTTATACGTATTTTTCTGTGTAATAAAGGCATATTATTATTATTATTATTATTTACTGGTTAAGTATATCCTACTTTTCACGTTACAATTTTTTTTTACCTATAAGCCTTTTTTGACCGTTTTAGACAAGTTTTCAAGTGAAAATTTCCTAACCCTAAAAAATGAAAAAAATACCAATGATTTTAAACTTAATTTTTTTTACCCTGGATATTTTAGAGCATAAAAATTAGGATGTGGCTATTTATACATACTGTCCAGGCAATTCACGCCGCACATGCGCGATGACGTTCAAACATATTGATATAGTAAGAATTATAAGGTTAACCATCAGCAGTCTGTGGTGTAATACTTAGTGTTCCCGATTCTCACACGTGAGGTCGACGGTTCGAATCCGCTTGCTACAGTTTTTTTTTTACCACATTTTGTTAACTAAAATACGTAATACGAATATTTCTTTAGGTTAGTTCGTTGGGTTAAATATGTTAATATTTTTTGATGTAGTATAGTTGTTTATGATAGATAATGTCCCTTGCCCTCGACGGCTATACTGTATGTATAAATAGCCAATTTCTTATACATACTGTATGTATAAATAGCCAATTGCGTATACATACTGTATGTATAAATAGCCAATTGCGTATACATACAGTATGTATAAATAGCCACATCCTAAAAATTAATCTTAGATTGAAGTTTAAGGTATAAACAAGCTATATCTACAAGGATTTTTTTAAATAGTAGGTATTTTATTTAATATTTATGTTTTAATATAGAGTGGACAAAATTATAAAGCTTAAGTTTCACGTGCAATTTATAAGAAATAAAAATTAAAAATAAGTATACCATTGGAAAGCTGAATTCTTCGTCTTTAAAATGCTACCTTTTTTTTCTTTCGTTTTTAATGAGTACAAATTGTCTTTATTATGTAGCGGCGGTCGAGAAATGCTTTTCCCTGTGCGACGCGCTTGAAATATTGAGCGAACTGTAATAATTTCTCATGCTAAGGGAAAAATTTATTTTAAAAAACTTATATACTATTTTTTGTAAAATTTCCCGCTCTTTCACGAGGTAATATCCGTTTTCTTTTCAAAACGTTTCGAGAAACTGATTTTTCCGCTTCAGGGTTTTTTTATAGGGTTCGCGGGGGTAAATTTTGGTAAATTTTGTTGAGTCACTTTCTACTAGCAAAAAACTAGCCTATCATGAAACAGTTAGCGAGGTAACAATTAATTTCGACTTAAAACCCCTGGCAACTGGACTATAAAATCTTCTAACCATTAGACTTCTTCAACTAGCCTAAAAACACACCGTTGATTGACCTATATTTGACCATGAAAATGTTTTCCTCAACCCCATGTTTAGAATAAGCCAATGAATCGTTACTGCCCTAATCATTAATCTAATTTTAACGTACAAATCAACATATGAATGTTCAAGACTCATCGATAAATACATTTTCTGTGAATATAATATACAGCCTGTCCCAACTTGGAGATGTATGTAAAAGTTGTATTACAAATTTTCATCCAATTTTTTAATTTCACATCACTATGATTTATTACTAATAACCCCATTAAATAATTTCCCTACAAAATACTACTGCTTTTGGCACCTCACAAATCACGGTGGCTTAGTTAGTAAACAATTAGAACACTGAAGGGGTAACCTACCGGATCGAAACCAACAACGTAAGTTTAATAATCTAATTATCATATAAACGTATACAAAGAAATATGGTAATGTCGGAATTACGGAAAAAAGTTTAATCTTTAATTAGTACCTAGGCATTGTTTATGTAAAAATTACATGCACACAGCTGATATGATAAGATATGGTACATGAATAAAAATCACATGTAACATAACATGTTAGGTACACAAATAATATAATATACTATTTACGTAAACGTTATGTAACAGTGTTTACAGGACTTTTATATATAAATTTATTTAAGCTATGCTACTGTTCTCATTACATATTGTTGCTGTGTAAAAGATATAGCAATAAATAATTATAGATTAGTTGAAGATACTGAAAATAGATTCCGATAATAGTCCAGTCAACGAATTTCTCAATATGGGGGTGTAGACTACACGGAGGGCGGCAAAATTTTGACTTCAGGGATGGGTTTGGGGTTGTTAGAAGTTAAACATCCTAAAAGTCCCCGACTCTAGGTGAGCTTTGCGGGGGAGGGCTTCCGGAAGGCCCTAAATTTTAAATTTTAGAATGATTCTTACTAATTATATATTTTATATATAATTAATGGCTGAGATGATGAATTTCAAGATTAAAATAGTTGCCACATCTGCATCATCCTCTACTTGGAAGGTATAATACGATTTTCCTCCAGTTTTTTCATCAACAGCTTGTGAAAATGTAGGTATGATTTCAAGCAATAACCCTATCACATTACAACAAATAATCTTGAAATTCATCATCTCGGCCATTAATTATATGTAAAATATATCATTAATAAGAATAATTCTAAAAGTTAAAATTTAGGGCCTTCCGGAAGCCCTCCCCCGCAAAGCTCACCTCCTAGGGTCGGGGACTTATAGGATGTTTACCTTCTAACAACCCCAAACCCATCTCTGAAGTCAAAAATTTTGCCGCCCTTCATGTAGTCTACAATAATTTTTCGACAGGACTATAAGGCGAATAATAAATGTTTACTGAAATGAGAGACATTGTGTGTTGCTGGAATCGTCGCCTTGTTTTTAATAGATCGAAAAGTAATCTAGTAAATGTTATCTATAATGGGTCTTATCAAGGCCCCTCTATTTTTTAGAACTATTTTGTTTATGTTTACAGTGAAATCACATGTGCAAGTATATTTTTAGTCTGCAATCGTGTTCGTGCCACACGCATTAACTATAGAATTGTGTCGAAAAACCCATCCGGTAAGTATATCCCTCTTAATCCTCCTATGTTAGTACGCAACATATATAAATGCGCTGGTGCTGGCGGGGTAAGGGGTATAAGAACATGATGTAACATTACAGTTGCTTTACAAATCCGTTTCATATCGAATTTTGGACGTATATTTCAAGTCTCAGTCAAATTACACCAATATCACTTTGCTTAGTGGGTGGATACATCTGGTTTCAAGCAAATTTAAAAGCGGCACCGAAAAAGTTACAAAATCCTTTAGAATTTTTCCCTTTAACCATCTTTCTATCTTCAACAGCAACCGACATAGCTGTGTATATGCACGCCCAAATTGGAGACATAGATATTGAATATATAATTTGTTTTGAATATAAATCAGGCAATATAGATAATTTTATGGATGTGGCTATTTATACATACTGTATGTATACGCAATTGGCTATTTATACATACAGTATGTATACGCAATTGGCTATTTATACATACAGTATGTATAAGAAATTGGCTATTTATACATACAGTATAGCCGTCGAGGGCAAGGGACATTATCTATCATAAACAACTATACTACATCAAAAAATATTAACATATTTAACCCAACGAACTAACCTAAAGAAATATTCGTATTACGTATTTTAGTTAACAAAATGTGGTAAAAAAAAAACTGTAGCAAGCGGATTCGAACCGTCGACCTCACGTGTGAGAATCGGGAACACTAAGTATTACACCACAGACTGCTGATGGTTAACCTTATAATTCTTACTATATCAATATGTTTGAACGTCATCGCGCATGTGCGGCGTGAATTGCCTGGACAGTATGTATAAATAGCCACATCCTAATTTTATATTGTACATTATTTGAATAGAGCTTTAAAAAAAATAAGTAAGAAAAACATACTTATCAAATTCAACCACGTAAGTAACTATTAGGTATCTTCTGTTGTTGTTGCTTGGCCCCACGCTTTTAGTTATTTTTCTAGATCTTAGTAGCTCCAAATCCTCAAAAGTTAATAGATCTAGTGTCACACTTTCGCTAGTCTGAAAACAAATTATATTATTTGGGACAATTCGGAAGTACCTACTTTTAATAGACAATTCCACTTTGGCTGAAATAATCACATAATTTATCGAATTACGTCCATAAATAGGTACTGTATTAAAGATTTATTCGACCTGAAAAGAAACCAGTACTATATTTTTCTCATATGAATTATAAGCCGTTCGCCGCATAGCATTTCTACGCATCGTCATATTTCTTAATTTTTCGTTTCGGTTTTGTAGAGTCATTCCCTTAATTTCATTCAAACAGGGCCCCATTTCCCATATAGGCGCACTAGGCACTGCCCGGGGGCCCCCACCATCGTGATGCCAATGTATTTTTTATTTGTAATGAAGTTTTTATAAATCCTAATTATTGATCATTATAATAAATAAATAATAAATAAACACCACAGAAATTAGACAACCCCCAATTCCAGAAGCCAGAGGCTTGTGCGGAAGGGGGTTACACATTGAAAAAACGCGGACATACAACCAATTCCACCGACAGTGCCGGAGCCAGGATTCGAGCCCGGTGGCGCGACACCCGTGTGGTTAATCGCGGTTGCCACCTCGAGCCTTAACCCGCGCGGCTTCAACATTTTTAATTAAATTGCGAAATGCGAACTTCTCAATGGACTTGTCCGTTTGGAAGTTTCAAATGACGTTTTTTAATGGTTTCTAGATTTTTACAGCACTGATGCATATTATAAAAATTCTAGTACTAAATTCGAATTCCACGGAAAATTTTGCATAAAAGCATATATGTTTGATCACGTTTCGAAAATTTTTTGACGGTTAAACACAGAAATAGGCAATTTTTTTAATCTAAATAATATAGTTATAATGGGGTCGATCTGGATTTGCAAACCGACTCGTTTTTTCAATTTTTTTTTGTGATGTTATGAAGTCGGAACAGTTGGACATAACTCGCTTAGTTTGATTTGGATCGAAAAATATATAGGGATAAGATGAAGGACTCGCGAATGCGCTTAAACTGAATTTTAACTCGTCGAAATCAAGTCGAAATCGGCCCAGCGATTCTCGAAATATGGCGATTTGAAATTACGGATTTATATACGGATTATTCGCTGCGGCGGGAACGTACCGAGAGCCGTTTTCGCGTTTTTTTTTTTCGGGGAAGAAAGTAACTTGGTCACTTTTTTCTTTCCCCGATAGACACTCAGGACCTAAGTACTGTGTCCAAATTTCACGTCGTTAGGTTGATTAGGGGGGAGGGTGAACGTAAATTAAAGCTGCCGTAACTTCCGCTATTTTTTCCGCATATCACGCAGCAAACGTGAGATTGTATACTAATATGCCTACTTTGAGATCCGCTTATGTATTTTCAAATTTCAGTAGGGACTTCGGGCCGGGCTCATTTTCAAGGGCAATCAATTCTTTTTCAAGAATGTTTTATACCGATGCTTTAACTTCATTAGGACCTGCACGCGCGCGTGATATATTTATAAAAATGAGCGCGGCAATCCAGCAGCCGTGCCACAGTAGAGAATAGACTAGTAATTTCACTCCTCGGCGGTCCCTTTGATGTTTGTTGTACTCGATTTTTTTTTTTTTATTTATTCCACTGCGCATCCATTATTTCCATCCCACGCGCATTTGCATGTACACTACTCGAGTAAACAATACACATCAACCCAATAACATCACTGCTGTCCACTGCGCATCAGATAATTTAAGCCCAGGGGCATGCTTGTGCACTGAAAATCTTATCTCACTGTTCCGGCCGAGTGGGAGTACTGTATCTATTCTCTACTGTGGTAGAGAATAGATACAGTAGAGAATAGGAGAATACAGTAGAGAATTCTCTAATGTGGCCGTGCAGCGAGATCTCCAACTTCTCTCCTTTCTGTCTCACAAATACACGTCCCACTCCGCTCGACCGCTTTTATAAATATATCACGCGCGCGTGCAGGCCCTAATCAAGTTAGAGCTTCGGGGCTTCCGACTATTTTCGATTCTGTTATCAAATTTTACTTTTAACGATTGACAATACATTTATTCAGCAATGTAAACTCGGTTTTTTCCATTATTTTCTTGAATATAAGTGACTAAAAAAATAATACAAATTAATATTACTAGAAGATTTTTGTTGTTTCAAAATTGTTTTTTCTAGCTTGTTTAAAAAAATGTATAGTACAATAATCTTATGCAGTTGTTAATATAGTCCAGGAACGGCGTCATCGAAAGGGGATGATTGTTAACATTGCTATAGGCAATAAGCCTGACGAGCCTTTCTTCCAACTCCATTGGCATGGGTTTGTTACGTTTCCCAACCAAGTTTGCACTTGGTGCTGCATCCGATGTTGGTGGCAACCGTGCTAGGTTGAACGATTTTTTTGAGGCGGATTTTATAAAAAGCTTGTATCTCAGCTCGTCCAGAGGCCCACTGTGCATCTGTCCGTACAGTGCCAAGATCAGCTGTTCCCCTGCCGGTTCTATCAAGTCTTGAGAAACAGATGGCTCGAGAAATGTAGCGGCTTGTGCTTTCAGGTATGGATGTTGCTCAATGAGGGATAAAAATGTTCCTTTCCCTTGATCAAAAAATGACGTAGGTGCGTGAAATCAAAGTTGAAGGAAGGGTTAGAGTCCATAAACCTGCTTTTTCCCCTTCCCTGATTTGTGGAAGTACAAGTTTTCGTGCTTGTTTCCGAGACCCGTTAGGAGAACGAGAACGTCAATGTCCTCGCTAACAATTGCCACACTGTCCAATTTTGTTGCTTGGGAAATAGCTGTTTCTACAATTAATAAATCTGCATCTTCTTCTGCCTGTTGCTCTTGGAATTTTTGTATAAGCATCAAAATCAAATGGTTCTTTTTGCTCTCGTTTGCAAGAAACTCTTCCTCGGCATTTGTTGACTGAAAATGATGTCTGCTGAAGAACCTGATGTCTTCAAACGATTTTTAAAAATTGTTGTTATTCGACTGCCAATTACGCCCATACCTCTTGATTAAATTTCAACTTTGAGGTACTTATTCGAAGCGAAATTTAATGCTCTTTAATTTTGATAATAAATGACTTTTCGATTGGATGCATTGTTTTTAAGTTATAGGCCACAAGCTGAAAAAATTGCCAAAAATTCGTGGTTTTACGGATACACAAACATTTGGAGGTCTAAAATTTGGATTCTACATACTCTCTACAATATATACAAGATGATAAAAAAAAAATTACTACCTCATTTGTTGTAACCATAAAGCACCTCGTTATTAAATAGAGCATAAAAAATATTAATTGCTTTGTACATTATTAATTATGTAAAAATTTATCATTTAATTCACAACTTTACACTTTATTTATTAAATTTAAATTTAGAAAATGTCTACGGCCCACTTACAAGATTAACAGTCTAAATTTCAATTTATTATAAAGCTTTTAAGCAAATATTTAACTTCAAATTTGGCATGAGGCATGTTTTCATTAGATATAATGATGAATATTGGCTTGAAAGATATAAGAAATTTTAAAAAACAATAATTTTTTTAGATTTTACTTTTCTGTAACTTAAACTAACAGAAATAACTTTTACCGATCATATTTTATCGGAAATTTAATTGTGAAGAAGCCTACCTACTAAACAACAATATCAAAGACGGTTTGCGTGTTACCTGTGCTGTGCTTATTATTGAGCCTCTTTAGTAAAAACCATTCACTCTAAAGTTCTCCAATTGAACACTGATATATAAGTGTATATATTAATTAGGTAACAACAGTATTTTCCGGGCAGAATGAGGAATCGTTTACAATTGCTAATACTATATTAAAATACCAATGTGACATACCCTTAAGAGCCCAGATTTAATCATAGCCACAAAAATATCAAATTGCTTAAAATTTCCTGTTTTATGGGTCAGATTTTCTATATCTAGAAGCAAAATTAAATTGTGAGAGGTTTCAACATTTTACGTAACATATAAGCTCTTTTACAAGTAGCGTCATAGCTGCACTGCCATTCTTCACCGGAACTTTTGTCTGTGATCAAGATTTCTAAATTGTTGATTAAAATGTTCATCTTAAATAAGAACTCTTGTCCATGGAAGTTACAAGTTGTTACCAAATTTGGGTCGCCCATATTATGGTCTATTTGGAGCTTCAAATTTTAAAAACTTTTGATTTTGACTTGACGGATTTTTTAAATGACGCTGTCATGCAACGGAATACCGTTAAATTATGTTGGTAACAATATAATCGAGCTAAGTATAGAACCCGGGAAATATAGTAGGATGCTTCAGTCTCCAATGCAAACATCGATTTTGTTCCTGTAAAGATGCGTTTGATTTTTTATTTTTTTCTGTGCGGAAATTTATTATGAGTCAAACTAAATGGTAGATTTTCACGTTACATTTTCTCGGTTGTAATATGGTGCAATTCATTTTGTTGTCATTTGTTTATAAATATATTTTTTTTATTTTATGTATGAAAAATCTCTAATTTCTACAAGTATTGCAGCACTGTGTCCGCCATTCAGGAAGTATTCATGTCTCAAATTTAATCAAAATCCTTAAAAACAGTTTTAGAGAAAAAATTTATTCAATTATTTTAACCTTATATCTCCACAGCCTGCGTCGCTGCATTTTCTCTTACTCATGGACCTTACTGTGTGAATTAACACAACACTATTAATATGGGCTCGAAATGTTGACGAAGATAATACCCAAATCCTTGATTTCTGTTCGCACTACACCGGTCAGGTACGGCTTTAAGGTCACTCTGGATCATTCTACAATCACTTATTATCATTACCTCCCTATACATTTTCAAATCATCCGCGAACATTACCTTTGAACAGCTAATAATAACATCATTAATATCGTTGATGTAAATGAGAAATAGAAGTAGTCCTAAATTGGAGCCTTGTAGTACTCCGCACTTATTAATGTAGTAATCCGAAAGAAAACCTTCGTACTCGACAAACTGCCTGCGTTTAAATAGATATGACGCAAATATATTTTTTTTAACATTTATTTAACGTCGGTCTTTTTCCGCTACTGAGGCCTATCACCGACGCCTGTAGACGAACTACTCCCAACCAGGAATTTTGCCGAACCTCTTCCCTTAAGAAGAGTAGGGATCTTTTACTTGCCTAACATTTAATAGACAAGGGACCGACGGCTTTACATCCCCTCCGAAGGATGGTATATCACCTACACAATCCTCGCCTAAGGTTGCATAGCTTCCGCGCATATACTGATATACCAGCCGCTGGAAAATATGTGAGGCGAGGACACGGTCTTCTTTGAAACGGTCGCCCATCCAAGTACTAACCGCGCCTAACGTTGCTTTACATCGCATATCGAAGTATGTACATAGTAAAGACGCATCTACGCTCGCCCCATATGACGTAAATAAATTAATTAAGTCTTTGGAAAATCCAAAGTTATCTAATTTCTTTATTAATAAATATAGGTCGATTTGATCAAAGGCTTTGTTTCGGGCTTTGTGAATATCCATGTATACTGTGTCTACTTGTTCATTGAGAATTTCAGAAACAAACTGAGGTAAGCTGCTTAAGTTGATGATCATAGATTTTTTATCTAAGAAAATGATAAGTGTTCCGTGTTGATAAGGGAAATATAAGGTCTAAAATTAGGATATTATTTCGAATAATTTTGCAAAATTACACAAAATAGAAATAGGTCGATAATTTTAGAGTACAGCTGGGTCACTTTTTTTAACACGGGAGTAATTTGAGCAATTTTCCACATATCAGGAAATGCAGCTGTTCTCAAGATTAAATTATAAAGGAAAAGTAGAAGTTCTAACATGGCACAATAACAATTTTTAGCAAAAAAGCAGGGAATATCATCAATGCCTGAAGTAACTTTGTCTTTTAATTTCTTAGATGCTTTAATAATATCGTCTCTATATATCAAATATCCTCATATTTTGGCACAAAGAATCTACGTCTGAACTATGGCCTATTAATTAACGATCCACCTTGTATATAGGGATGCGTTAAGTTAATTAAACTTATTAGTTCAGTTATTATTTCACATTTTTTAACGGTTTTTCGGAGTTAACTCCCCCCACATTTGAGCTACGATCGATTTTGTGTTAAATAGTTAATAGTCCAAGTAAGGACTTCCCGAGACATAAAAAACGCAACAAAACTTTACGATATAATTATTATCGCTGCGGACCACGGCGGCATGCCTGCATTAAACGACTCGATGCACATTAAAAACCTATAAAGGTAAGCGAGATGATTTGCGGCAGCACAAAGAGTAATATGGTATTTTAATGAGGTCGTAAAGTGTTTGTTGCGTTTTTTATGTATCGGGAACTTATTATTTGAACTATACCTATAAAAAATTTGAACAAAATCGATTGAATAGTTTGAGCTTTGGGTGCGACTACAGACGGCAGAGGGATATTTCTTTAAAACCACTTTTATGGTTTCAGGGGACTTGAAAACTTCACCAAAAACTCAAAATCAAATTTTTGCATGATCACAATATTTTCTTATATAAGTACTATGCATATATAATATGGAAAATTAAAAATTAACAGACTGATTTTAATCACTACCTACTCTTTGGCTTATTTTAATAGATTTTATTAATTGGGCACTAAACTAATCAAGATTTATTACCAAGTATTTGGAAACAAGTAATTATATTTGTTTAAATTAAATTACTTAAAGTAAATATTTGGCTATCATGTCATACAACACATTTGGAAGTGTTGCGATGAGATATACCCGCAAATTGTGACAGGAGCTTTCGTTGAAATTTGTAGTATTTGTCAACTCCGATAGGCATAATTAGTGCTCAAATAATGATTAACAAAGTGAATCACCAGGATAATAATAAATTGAGCTTATTGTAACCGCCTGGGAACCAAAATAAATTATTAGATAAAATACTACTGTTTTACGGCCTTTTATTTACAAATCATTTTGAATACCTACCACGTTCTCAGAAAGAATGATAACAAAGCAAAACTACAACAGTTTATTTATTGTTTGCTATTAATTTATATTATCAATAATAAATGATATTCCTTACCACCAATGGAAATTTGCAGATGTAAAGCATAAGTACGAGAGTACACATGTAGATCTCTACTCTCCTTAAAAATAGTGCATGCATGGTTAGTGAATATGGGATGTTCACTTTGTGGAAACGACCAGAGGTAAGTTTTTGCAATTGTTATTACATAAAGTTCAAGAACTAAGTATTCTTACTTACCTACGCATTTATTAAGAGAAATAAATAAATGTTAAGAGAATAAATCAAGATATATATACTATAACGTAACATGCATGTATTTATTTGTTCAAAATAGCTTTCAAACATTTAAGAAAATAAAAATTACTTATTTCAAATGTAGTTATAGCTAGCCTGGGTTATGTATTCTAGTAGAGAAATCTCAACATTTTTTCTATTATAGCAGTATTTAAGAAATTTTCTTGGTTTTTCGTATTACAAGACTATTTTTGATGGAACTTGTTTACATCTATTTGTTCAAAAAAATTTAAATATTTACCTTTTCTTTCTGTGAAGTAAATTTATATTATCCATTGTTATTTAAAACTGATTTTTTTGTATTTTTCTTTAACTTGTTTTCAATACCACTCTGACCAATATGACACAGTCTTTACTGCCATATACACCATATTTATTGTTTATTTTTTATTTATCATTAAGTAACCAAAATTAATTCTTCCTAGATTTGTTTCATTTGCGCGTATCGTAGGAATAGGTACCTAATTATTTAATTTTTCAAAAATTTTTGTCACCATATTTTGGGATACTTATAATTTAAAACTATATTTTGTAGACTTCTTATATAGGTGTAATGAAAAATTCCTTTTGAGGTATTTTATGTTGTATGTTTTTAACCATATATCACGTGTCCCCGAATAGTGGCTTCTGTGAGTCGGAAAAAACCTCGAAAAAAGAAAATATTTTCTAACGCAACGAAACTAGTTACCCCCCCCCGTTTTCGAGGATGCTGAACACGATGGCGGTGGTTTAAACTCTTTTTGAGTTGACCGTCACCCCCAAACGGCCAAAAACAACCCGCAAAAGGGGTGAAACGCGAAAACACCGTCTTATATTGAGAAAAACTGCGTCACCCCCCGTTTTCGGGGATGCTGAGCACGATGGTGGTGGTATAGACTCTTTCTGAAAGACCGTCACCCCCAAACGGCCAAAAACAACCCCCAAAAGGGGTGAAACGCGAAAACACCGTCTTATATCGCAAAAAACTGCGTCACCTCCCGTTTTCGAGCATGCTGAACACGATGGTGGTGGTATAGACTCTTTCTGAGTTGACCGTCACCCCCACCGGCCAAAAACAACCCCTAAAAGGGGTGAAACGCGAAAACCCCGTCTTATATCGCGAAAAACTGCGTCACCTCCCGTTTTCAAGCATGCCGAACAAGACGGCGGTGCTTTTGAATTTCTCCGAGTCAACCCCATCCCTGCGTCAATAAAAATGTATGGTATGGATATGTAGTTGTAAGCGTCAAGGAATCTGTTTTATTTTTATATATATATAGCAAGTAAGTAATTGTATGCGTCAAATACACATGTTCATAAGTGAATATAATAAAATATATGAAATTTACCACTGATTCCATATAGCAGATTCCCCGCCTGAAAATTACCAAATAACCTAACCAGACCCTATATATGCGCCTATTTTTTAGGGTAAGAGATCAGTCAACAAACGAGGAATCATCATCCGGTTTGTATTCAGTGATTTGTTATTGATTTTGTTATATCGGAATTTTCTTATCCACTTCATAAGGCAGGGTCCCACGGAGTAGTTTTTGTCCGGTTCAGGGGTTGCTTTGCTTCGGGGAGAAGATCCAGAATCCCCATCATATTCAGCATACTCGAAAACGGGAGGTGACGCAGTTTTTCTCGGTATAAGGCGGTGTGTTCGCGTTTCACCCCTTTTGGGGGTGGTTATTGGCCGTTTGAGGGTGACTGTCAATTCAGAAAGAGTCTATACCACCACCATCGTGTTCAGCATTATCGAAAACGGGAGGTGACGCAGTTTTTCTCGGTATGAGCCGGTGTGTTCGCGTTTCACCCCTTTTGGGGGTGGTTATTGGCCGTTTGAGGGTGACGGTCAATTCAGAAAGAGTCTATACCACCACCATCGTGTTCAGCATGCTCGAAAACGGGAGGTGACGCAGTTTTTCGCGATATAAGACGGTGTTTTCGCGTTTCACCCCTTTTAGGGGTTGTTTTTGGCCGTTTGGGGGTGACGATCAATTCAGAAAGAGTCTATACCACCACCATCGTGCTCAGCATCCTCGAAAACGGGGGGTTTTTCTCAATATAAGACGGTGTTTTCGCGTTTCACCCCTTTTGCGGGTTGTTTTTGGCCGTTTGGGGGTGACGGTCAACTCAAAAAGAGTTTAAACCACCGCCATCGTGTTCAGCATCCTCGAAAACGGGGGAGGTAACTAGTTTCGTTGCATTAGAAAATATTTTCCTATTTTTCCGACTCACAGAATCCCCTAGAATGGGAAAACGGACTCTTAAACTCTCTTATTTTTGGTTTACCGAAAAAAAGTCATTAATAATAATACATTTATTATTCACCATATGTGTACAATCAATCAAATTTATTAGGCACTTTGTTTCCTACGACTAATAATGGTTATTAATCCGCAATCATCCAAGCAACCTCAGGAATGCCTCAAGGCTCTAACTGTGGGCCCCTCCTGTTCACGATATTGTCTACAGATGTTGGATTATAACTAGGGTGACCATATTTTTTCCTGAAAAAGGGGTACAATGATGAAAGTAGCTTATTATCAAAGCTGAGGTTGCAGGCCTAAAAATGCGCCGTAGGCGAAAATTTTAGATTTTTCAAGGTCAAACGATCTTCAATTAAAAGTTAGAAGTTTTATTTTAAATAATATTGTCTTCGAAATGTAGGTCTCGTGGGCGCAAGGCTTGAAAATATAAAATACCAAATATATTTGTATCAGGTGAAAAGACCAAGTATTCTATATTCTAATACAAAATTACAAATATGCTCTTCAATTTGCCCTCGACCTTGAATCATCACGTCGGTGCCAGTCGCAATTTTGGGGACTTGGGATTGCTTTCAAAATTTGCGGTCCGGCTTTTGGAAACTGGAACATTTCGCTGCAACCCTCATTTATGTTTGTGCGAACTTGCATCACAGCCTCTAGTGCGAATATCTCCATTTACGATTTTTCTGAACTCCAATAGTTGTTAATATTGAAGAGCAGCCGCTTAATCCACTCACACTTGTCTCATGAAAACAAAATATAAACTCCCATAAAATCTCAAAATTTTTAAATTTATTTTGACTTTATCCAGACTTTCGAGTCAGACCGGCGATTTTCAGTACGATAGTGCAAATATTTTCGGAAATCCAGTCGGCAATTTTATCTTCTGCAACGAGATTGCATTAGACCAACTACGCCGAACAGTTCGTCTTCATTCAATACCAGACCTATGTGCGTAGTCCTTAAAAACCTCACATGAACAAAAAAAACTTGATTTCATGAAACTGATCTTCTCAAATTCACACGTTCAAAAACACTCAGTTCATTTAAGTTCGAACTCCAGTTTTGCAAAAAGTAAATGAAAATTTAAATTCGAATTTTTTGTATCTCAAGAAAAAACTTAATTATAACTATTAAGCCCTGAAAAAGTATGTGCCAAATAACCGAAATGTCGGCAAAATAGTGTGTTTATATTTTAATGTCCTATCTCCGACAGACCTACTGGGCATATTTTATTGTGACCTGTTGAAAGTAAATGTAGGGTAGAGAGATCTTAATAACAATAACCCTTTGCCTTTCCTAAAATTGCCATACAAGCTCTTTAAAACGTGTAGAGATTCGAACTTCATCGGCAGCATTAAAAATTATCTCTCTTAAAATTTCGAGGACAGATGTACAGTATCCAACATTTTTCAAGTAGCTCCAAAAGTAAAAGTCCAATGGATTTATATCTGGGGATCGAGGGGGCCATTTAATTGTGGCTTTTCGACCCCTTCCAATCCGTCGATTTCTAATTGTTAAGTGAAGCCATCCCCGAACCTCTAAAGGATAATGAGGTGGCACACCATCCTGCATAAACCACAGCATTTGGCGTAATGCAAGAAGTAAATCGTCTATAAGTCGATACAGGTCATTTTGTAAAAGGTTTAAATAAGCTGGACCGTTTAATCTGTCTGATAATTCAAAAGGCCATATTAATATGAAACACCATGTCGTGTCGAGTAAAGCAGAATTCATCTGTGAATAGAAATTTTCTTGTACAATCTAACGGCTTTCGAAGTATAATTCTACAAAAATCATGTCTTACACTGGAAAGTCTCGAATAGCTCTTGTGTTCTCTGTAAATGATAGGGATGAAATCTTGCCTTTTCAATATCCTCCATATTTTTTCCGTAGAAACTAAAATGACAAAGTACGTATTTTTTTATTTCATGGCAGTCTATAGATCAAAATTTATAATTGCCATTAAAAAATAGCAACCGGTCAGAAATTTATAAAAATCACCACATGTTCAAAAATTCATCCTGCACCCAAAACCGTAATAATATACAGGGTGTTCCATTTGAAAATCCCGATGAAACCGGAAGTAGTATCAAATTACTCATTCATATGTCAAAAAATACAGTTTTCTGAAGAATGGCTCTAGAACCCCTACTTTTATTAATAATAATATATATTTGTCATAAATTTCGTACAGAAATATTAACAATGTTAAGAAAATAAAGAAACATCTGCACACACATATAAAAATATATAAACATAGTTATAAACAACAGAATAAATATAAGTAATATAAACAAGTAAAATCATGTATACAAGTAAATACAAATTATACAGGGTTACTGGTAATTCGATACATTCCTTTGGAGATGTGATGGGACATGATCTAAGGAGTAAATTTAGTCCTAACATATATTATGCAAAACTCAATAGTTTTTGAGATATGTAATTTTTTTTGTTTTTCTCAAAAAGTAGATCTTCATGTCCTAAAAGTTAATTTTCGAAAAATCTATTTGACATTTTTAAATTTTTTTTTACTGGATTACTTGTCCAATATTATAGATATCCGTTTGGAATGAAAAATATCTGGAAACATTTCGATCATGTGAACATCTGAAATAAAAACTTGTAAATTTTTTTTTTTAAATCAGTTATGAAATTTACCTATTAGGTTTTTTCAAAAAAATATTAATGTAGCACGCGTACAAATTATTATAAAAACTTCCTTATTTCAATAGCTATCTAACTAGGTAGAAATGTTTAATGTCGTGTTTAGTGCGTCTACGGGTGAGGACTTTTAATATATTAAAAAGTCCACGAAATAAGCCCGTCCTCAAAATTTCAGCCCGCTCTGAATTATTTCATCCAAATTTTCCCATTTTATTGGGCTATATAACCATCATACAATACTAAGTATTATGTATTTGTTTTAGATTCATCGTTTAGGATATCTAAAATAGAACACGCTGTTTTCCTAACTGAAATTTGCCGCCTACAATACACAAATCAGTCTTAAATCCGACAGATTAAAACACAGAAAAAAAGGTCGGGCTGTCGAAAAAACCATGAATAATCTAAAAACCAACGCCGACACAAACCTAATAAAAATGAACAACAAAAACTTGATACAATCTCAGAACTACAAGGACTGTCTAGAACTAGATAAGCGGCAGCAGCAGAACGAAAACAAAGCACCGAAACTTAAAATTGTCGTAACTAACACCGATCAAACAAAGACGAACGGTTCCATTATAAATGTCCTAAACGATATTTCGAAAGCACAATCACCGATAATCGAAAAAAATTCCTCGGACTTCGTTATGAGCGAAAAAGAGAAAAATTCGCCCAGCCCAAATAAGCCGCCGAACAGACCGATCATGGGTCGCAGTGCTTTGCTAATGAAAGCGAATGTACAAACGGAAACGGAGGACTCGCGTGTCGTTCACGAATTGATCACTGACAAATACAGTGATGTGCTAAATCACTACTACAGTCGTATGTACCATCGGAAGATGTCGAGGCAGGGGAGCACGGAGGAGGGTTATAGTGAAACTGTATTTTCTTCTCCCCCAAATTACTCCCCACTGAGTGTCAGTTCTATCAGTACTGCGAGCAGTACATGCCCCGACGAGAGACATGGATTCAATTTTCCGGAGCCAACCGACAAAAACCTGTACAAATTTTTAGTGTCCACTGATGATGCGAATATCGAGACAACTGTTGAAGATTTCGAGGCATCGTCGATAGATTCGAGCAATATTGGTAACGAGAAAAATTCCAGCGTTTCGGATTACGACGCCAATAAGTTTTTGAACAACGCGCTTGGTGGGATAACCAATTCTAACAGATCTGCCAGTGCCAATGTAAGTATAAATGTGTGTTTTTATTAAGGTGAGCATATCCGAGAGAGAGAGAGATCCGATAAGCAAATATTCATTATTTTTGGCCATAACTTTTTTTTGAATACATATATTGATAAAAAAGTATAAAACTACCTAAGTAGAACTATGAGAGGTATAGTGATATGAATTTTCACTCAATGATTTGTTGTTTGCAAGATTAGGCAGTTAATTTAAAACTAAAAAAATGGCACAATTTTTTAATTAAAATTAATTAATATCACTACACTTGTCATAGTACCTACTTACTTAGGTAGTCCTATACTTTTTTTATCAATATATGTATTTAAAAAGAAGTTATGGTCAAAAATATTAAATATTTCTTTGTCGGATCTCTCTCTCTCTTGGACATGCCCACAATTAAGGCTGGAACTGAAATATTTATTTTTTCTTACTCTTCATTAAGAAATTTATCTCTCTTTTCATTTTCACTTGAAAATTACAGGTATATAAATGCATATTTTAAAATATATCTGAAAAAAGATTTTAATTTAAAAAAATATCCATATTGTGCTCATATTTATAGAGGGCGCAATGGTGAAAACCCCAGATAACTCCGGTATAGTCGAGTACACATTTACTGGGCACTCAAAACACGCAACAAAAACTTTACGACCTCGTTAAAATACCGTTAAAGTAGTCGCAAAAGTAATTGCGCCCAGGAACGCACTTGAACTACTTAGATCAGCAACTCAGTCGTTCAATTTTAACAGCGCGTTACGGTCTATATTATTATGTACATTTCAATACATACGAATTTTAAGTTCGGCTCTGTACTATTTCGTTCGCAAATTGACTAACTTACCTTTATAAGTTTTTTATGTGCGTCGGCCTGTTTGATGACAACATGCCGCATGGTCCAACGGCGATAATAATGAGATCGTAAAGTTTTTGTTGCGTTTTTTGAGTGCCCAGTACTTTAATAAATGTTTATAAACAGCCGTTTAAATAATAAATGTCGCCATCAGGTCACCTGAGTGAACCTCTTAAGACTAGGAGATCTATATTTGTCTGAGTAAAGGAGACGGGGCCCTACAATTTATAGTGGTGTCCGAACCACTTCTTGAGGATAATTTAATTTGAAAATTACTTCGCAGTAGGTGGGGCTCGAACCCACCTAGCTAGGTATGAACAGAGATAAAGCTAGACGCATTAACTCACTGAGCTACCATCCCCAGCGAGCGTAGGTGCGTCTTTACCATGTACATACTTCGATATGCGATGTAAAGCAACGTAAGGCGCGGTTAGTAGTTGGAGGGTGACCATTCCAACGAAGATCGCGTCCTCGCCTCACACATCTTCCAGTGGTTTGTATATCAGTGTATGCGCGGAAGCTATACAACCTTAGGTGAGGTTTGTATAGGTGATATACCATCCTTTGGAGGGGATGTAAATCCGTCAGTCCCTTGTCTATTAAATGTTAGGCAAGTAAAAGATCCCTACTCTTCTTAAGGGAAGAGGTTCAGCAAAATTCCTGGTTGGGGGTAGCTCGTCTACCAGGCGTCGGTGTTAGGCCTCAGTAGCGGAAATAGACCGACGTTAAATAAATGTATTAAAAAAATCCCCAATAAACAATTGAAGAGAGTAAGTGGATACAGGAGTTATGTAATGAACATTAATTAAGTTTCGAGAAAACACTTTTAAAATTGAATGTGCCCCAATTTCTTCATATTCATTTTAGAAAAACAATCTGGTCGATAGCCGCGTGGGTTAAGGCGCGAGGTAGCAATCGCGATTAATCATACGAGCATCGCATCACCGGGTTCGAAACCAGGCTCTGGCACTGTCGGAGGAAATGGCTGTATGTCCGAGTTCTTTCAATGTGTAACCCCTTTCCGCACAAGCCCCTGGCTTCTGGAATTGGGGGTTGTTTAATTTCTGCGGTGTTTATTTATATTTATTTATTTAAGAAAATCGAATGTAAAATTTTATGCATACATTATTGAAAATGATCAAAGCACAAATTTTATTTAAATAGCAAAAAAAATGTGTACATATTTTACAGTGAAATTGATAGTACTTTCTACGGGTGGGGACTTTTTGATATGTTAAAAAGTACTACAAAATAAGCTTATTCCTAAAATTTCAGCCCACTCAGAATTATTTTATTCAAATTTTCCCACTTTACTGGGCTACAACTATTTTAGACGAAATTTAACAAATTCGTATTCGACATTAAACTTTAATAGCAACAAATATTATGCAGACTTTTCACTTTTTTTCATGTTATTTTATTTCATACTACATCGTATTATATTTTATTTGAATATTTAAATCCCTTTGTAGAAAATAAAATAATTTATTTAACAAATTCGTATTCGACATTAAACTTTAATAAGAACAAATATTATAAATAAATAATAAAATAAAATATTAAATATTATTAGAAAATAAAACAATTTAGTAGAAAAAAAGTGAAAAGTCTGTACAATATTTGATCCATTAGAGTTTAATATCGAATACAAATTTCTCAAATTTCGTCTAAAATAGGTGGGCGTTTTGCTAATAGAGGCAGCATCATAGCGCTGACCATTGCCAGACGGATTTCAAAGCAGAGTCGGGCTGATAATTTTTCATTTAACCTGAAAGCTTCGAGTGGGGCGATATCATATGTAAATAAATGTGTTATGTGTTCCTGATAGCTAAATTTACTAAATTTGGAAAATGCGCAGGAAAGAGCTAATACAATTTCTAATGAAATAACCGAGTGGTGTAAAAATAATGCTCTTAAGTTAAACACGCAGAAGACGGTCCTTATGACATTCAAAAATACTCGAGTACTTGAGAAAGACCCAAGATCATTATTAGTTAGGTCAGAGCAAAAGTCGTTATGTAACGCGCCAACAACTAAATTCTTAGGTATTCACCTAGATGATCGATTAGCATGGGGCAACCACATTGCCTCCGTTGCCACTAAATTGTGTAGCGCATATTTTGCCATTTGTAATTTAAAAACTTCCCTAAATATAGAAACTATACTGCTATTCTACAACGGTTACGTACACAGTAGACTGACATATGGGATTATTGTCTGGGGATCGACAATGGAGATAGATAGATTGTTACTGCTGCAGAAGCGCATCGTCCGTTTAATCGACAACGCTGAATATCGGCAGCACTGTAAGCCTATTTTAAAAAAATATAAAATAATGACAGTCTATGCGCTCTACTTCTTTAATTTACTTATTTTCACAAAGAAAAAATATTTTGGACTTCGAAAGAAATTCTGATGTTAATAAAAGTATACAAACAAGGTACGGTAACCAATTGGGCATACCGATACATAAAACAAGTATGTATGAACGCAGTCCACAATATATGGGAATAAAGGCATATAATGATTTGCCTGAACATGTAAGAAATATTTCTAATCCAAAGAGTTTCAAAAGAGAATTAAAAAATATTTTGACAGAAAGTGTTTTGTATAGCCAGTGACTACTTTAATGTGTTTTAGACATTTAGAATTCACAAAGTTTTAATTCAAGTTTTAAAATGTTTCTTTTATTTATATTGTATCTTGTTGTTTATTTTATTTCTGTTAGTTTGTAAGGCTACTTGTGACACATCCAATGTTCTTCGGAATCTTATGGGAATAAATATTATTATTATTACTAATATTTCGTCTTTTATACCAACTCAATACGAGCAACCCACAATACTTCAAGATGTTTTGTGTGTCACCGAGGTTTTGTTTGTAACTGGTACGTATAAAGATAAAATCACGTCGCGATTACATTCGTACGGTCCTGTACGCCGCCTAGACTTGTGTGGCTTCTGTGTTGTCGACAGGACGATGTAATTCGATTACTTACAAATTTACTCTCGACTGACTGGTGCGTGCAAATGCAGTCTTAAGCGATCCCGCCTGGGTTATTGGCACCAAACAAATTTTATTTTGTTGTTCAACATTTTCGTGATATATGGCTGTCTTAAATTAAATGGTGCACCCTTTATACATATACAGGATGTTTTATTGAAGACGGATCAGCTTGTGCATGATGATACAGGAGCATGTTACGCATCGTTTTGATCCCCTGTCAGGAATTATTTAGGTTTTGCGTACTCTTAGCTAAACTCCGGTTTTGCCCACAAAGTTCGTTATTGTGGCTTAACTGTAAGTTTTGGCATCATGATTTTTTTATAAACGTAGCCCAATAGTGGGCCTATCATGCTAAGAAATAATGTTTTTTATTGGAAGCTAAACAAACCGTTGAGACTAAAAAATAATCTTAGAATTTGGTTAAAGTAAATATTATTCCTAAGTTAACAATAAGTACTTTAGTGAAAAAGAATAATCTTGGTTGGGATGGTAAGAGTTTCGACATTGTGTCCGCGGATAAATTGTCAAAAATATAAATTAGCAACTGTAACGAAAGTCGTAATTTTTTAGGATTAGAAATTTTGAAATTAATTGGATTATGATTGAAAATGAATTGGTAAACAACGTTTTATTATATTTTGAGTATGGTAAGTGGGCAAGTGAATTCTTCAGTGAATTTTAACATTTGGAATTTTAATTTTGTAGGCAAAATTAAAGACAAGTCTTCTCAAAGAAAGCAAATTTTATTCTAATATTTTTTGTTTTTTTGGAGGGGATTACATTTTATGTTTATATACTAAAAAAATATATATATATTTATATAGAAATAATAAAAACTTTAAAAAACTCTCAGGTCGGTAAAGTTCCTTGGGGTTTTCTTTAACAAGTTTTTATTGTATTCATGACAAAGGGGGGTGTAAAAGGTTCAGTGCTGGGCAAGGGTATAATTGCATCTCCTATGACAACCTGGTTTTGATCGAAATCGAGAATAACAGGATTCTGAACCAGGAATGGCGCTCCTAAAATCATAGGGCTTGGCATATTCTGGATTACCACAAACTCTGTGTCATATATAGTGTCATTAATATTTAGCGGTAGTGTTATGGTTCCCATGGTTATTGCTGGAAAGGAGTATCCTATCTGAAGTGGTTGCGAGAATTCGCCTTCGATTTGTCTTCCCAGCATGCTGACAACATCAGAACTAACCCCATTTACATTGGATCCCGAGCCGAGAACGGCCGTGATTAGTTGCTCGTCTACTGTTACCTGAATTTGAGGGGAAGATGGAATAGCTGTGGGCAAGGGTGTTGAATAGCTCGTGGTAATGGGCTGGATGTCAATTACCGGCGGCATACTTTTTTTAATCCCTTCAAGGCCGGTCTTGCAGTGAGTTCTGTAAAATTGTTAAAAATATAAATTAGCAATTGTAACGAAATTAAGTGGTCAAAGGTGTAATTTTTCGAGAGGCATTCTAAATTTTGAACTGAAAATAAATTGGTAAACGACTTTTTTACTATACTATGAGTATTAGTAGCGGAAACGAATGCAAAAAGGGGTATAAGTTTCTTAATTGTTACTTCTTCAATGTAAAAATTTGAAACCTTTTGCATTACATTAAGTTTCTGCAACATATGAAATGTATACCTTTCCGTCCCCAAAAACCTCCATGGTATGAATTTTAGCCGATTTCGTTAAAAACTTTGTGAGTTATTGAATTGGGGGTGTAAAATGGGGACGCAACCCCCCGTGGTGAGTGTACTAATTTTCAAAGGTATATATATATTAATAATAATCTTTATTTCTCCATTGAAAAAACATATGTACCCAAAAAGATATACATATGGTCCATGAAGAAATTGTCACATAAATAATTTAAAAAATAGTACCAAAAATAGAAAACAATAAACTATAATATAATGAGGCTAAAATATATAAGACATTTTTGGACTTAGTCAGACCCTAAAATAATTATAAAAATAGATTAGATTTATGTCATATGAATTTAAAAAGAGGAAAAAAAACAATAATATGGAAAAAGGAGATATTACAATACAATTAATTAAAAAATTCATTGACTGTGTAACAGTTTTTGTTTAGCAACAATTTTTTAAGTTTCCCTTTCATGTATACTACCAGAGGATTTATTATCTTCGTCTAATAAGTTATAGAATTTACACCCTGGATACAGAAAACTTATCTGAGACATACTAGTTCTACGACAGTCAGGCAGTAGGAGATGTTTGTTTTCTTAAAAATGTTTTCTTAACCGCCTCTCAAGTTACCGAAGTAACCCCTTGGAAGATCTCAAGGATCTTGTGCTAGGCAAAGAGAGACGAGGCCCTACAGTTTAATGTGGACTCCGAACCACTCTTGGGGCAATTTTTTTAATGAAAAATTGTTTCGCCTTGCGGGAATCGAACCCACTTCGCTACGCAACTCAGTTTAGATCGAGTATCATGTGAATGTCCAACTTGATTATTTAAAAAACTGGATTTGTGTTTGTGGACATATGAACATACTTCCAGAATGTATAGGCTAGCAATAGTCAAAATTTTTAAAGCTTTAAGAGCATCTCTACAAGTTTTATACACAGATTTTCAATGCGATGAACCCATTGCAGATGTTTGTCAAAAGTGACACCTAACAAATTATTAGCATCACAGGTATTTAACTCAAGGTCAGTACCATTAAAAAGTGTTAGGCCTTCGGAATTGTTATTTAATGTAAATTGTATGGAAACGGTTTTAGTTTTATTTAAATTTAGATTATTCTTATAAGATCAGCATATAATTTTCTGATAAATTATTTCAGTGGTTGTTTTTACTTTTGTTGAGTTATTTCCTGTAATTAGAACATTTGTATCATCTGCGTAGCACACAACATGAACATTTGATGTTCTTTGCAAATAATCGATAATGTCATTGGCAAACAAAATATACAATAGTGGTCCCAAAATTGAACCCTGTGGAACTCCTTGCTTGACGCAGCAAGTCTCGCTTTCAGCTCCACAGGCCATTCTTACAGTTTGAGCTCTGTTGTCAAGATAGGATGAAAATATTTCCAAAGCTTTCCCTCGAACACCATATCGTGCGAGCTTAGCTTTGAGCAACTGGTGATCTACCATATCAAAAGCTTGCGAGAAATCTAGAAAAAGATCTAGAGCAAATTTTTTATTGTCCAGCGCCTTAATAATTTGGTGATGGAAATCACATAATGCCGACTCAGTGCTTTTGTTAGTAGTGAAACCATGTTGAGCAGGAGAAAGCAGATTATTTTTTTGCAGAAAGTTGAATAACTGCTCTTTGAGATGGAGTTCGAAAAGTTTTGAAAAACTACATAATAAATTAATAGCTCTGTAACTGCTATACTCATTTGGAACTCCCTTCTTATAAAGGGGATGGACGATAGCCCTTTTAAATTTGCTGGGAAAAATACCATACTCTATGGAGAGATTTATTATGTAAGCTAACGGATAACTAATGACACATTTGCATTTTTTAATTAAATTATTAGAAATATTGTCATGGCCGCTAGAGTTTGAGGATTTCAGTTTATCTATAAATAATTCAACATATATATATATATATATATATATTTCGGCAGAATCTCATCTGCCATCTTCAGGTTCTCACTGAAAGCTGCCTACTGCTGCTTCTCGTTGCTCGAACTGAACTCAGCAACGAGAAGCAGCAGTAGGCAGCTTTCAGTGAGAACCTGAAGATGGCAGATGAGATTCTGCCGAAACGACGTTTAGACAACCGTGACTCCTGGAGGAGTCGATCATCGACGCGGGAGAGCACCCGGAAGTACAACAATACTTCATTTAACATCCGCGAAAACCTAAAAAACAACATATATATATATATATATATATATATATTGTTATGTGCTGCCCTCTAACGAGGAAAGATGTGATTAAGTCCCTGATCAAAGTGAAGGGAACCTGTATTCTGTTCATGGCCAGTAGGTGGGGTGGCGCCATCTATGAGCCAATTGACGAACAGTCATCTATCACATAGTAGAAAACTCTGTAGGATTCCAGAATATTATGGAATACTGTTCTGGTACATTTCAAGTGTGTATATAAAGAGGTGAATCCAGCAGATGGGAGGACAGTTCAGTTGAGTTCAGAACAGTTCAGTTCAGTGAAGTATACAGTACAGTTCTAGTATACAGAGAGAGTTTTTAGGTTAGACAAGAGTTGACAAGTTTAAGAAGAAAAGTAAATAGTGTTTTAAAAATAGTGAATTTATAATAGATTAAGTTATTATTAGTTGTGTGATTTTTAAGTATTTACTAGTGTAATTTAAGTGATAAATAAATCAGTGGTTTGTGAAGATTCTTGTTGCAAGTTATTTGAACCCACAGAGTGTTTACTGAAGATTGTAAACACGTAACAATATATAGATCTATGAAAATTAGGCACATTAGAATCTGAGAAATTAGAATTGCGCAAGGCATTTATATTTGTGGTGCTTGTGAAGTGAATATTAAAGCCATTAGCTACATCTTCAATCGGTATTTCATCGCCATCTTTTTTAAAACATATATCTTTAGAAATTGAACTTGATCCCTGAATTTTTTAAATTATGTTCCACATGGTTTTAGTCCTGTTACTTGAATTGCAGATTTCACGAACATGATACTCCCGCTGATACATTTGCTGCCGAGACTTAACATAATGTAAAAGGTTCCAATTCAAGTCTTTACATTGAAATAGTAACGATTAAGACCTAAATGTATTTGCACTTCCTCTATTTAAGTGGATAAGCGAGTTCTTTTTTTTTAACTTTTAAATTTCAATATTTTTAGGCAAAATTGAACAGGTACATTGACATGGACAGGAGTCTTGGGCAGACAAATGATTGGGCCATTTGTATTACAAGAGGTTGAATGATGAGACCTATTTAAATTTTTTGACCCACTTCATAGAAGGTAGTATTTTGAGAACGAGACAGCGAATGTTCCTCCAAAATGATGCAAAGACCCACTAAGCAATAGTTATTAAATACCATATGAACCAACGTTTTCCACGCAGGTGAATTGGGAGCGGAGGACACATAGAATGGCCTCCAAGGTCTCCGGATGTAAATTCAGTTGAGTTTTTTATTTGGGACCACTGTAAAGAATTGGTGCCCCGCAAAAAATATAATTCTTTACAGAACTACAAAAAAAACTGGCAGAACAGAATGAAACAATTCGAGAAAACAAGGAGGCATTCCGAAAATTAAAGAGATGGCATTGCCGGTGGAAGTCGCCATTTCGAACAATTAATGTGATGAGAGAAATCAATGTTTATTAGTTTTACTCTAGTTTTTTAACGTCATTTCATGTGTAAGATAATAAAAAGAATTGTTCTTCAATAAAATTATAATAAAAAATTTGTAAAAATATCGTCCCTCCCTTTTTAGCGCTAATCGACCTTACTATCTGTAGTTCGTCATTACTTATTACACGTGTGTGTTTAATTGCATCTACCGTCTGTCTCTTTTATGACGGCCACACCAAATATCTCGTTTAATCCCTATGGCAGAAGAATAAAGCTTTAGAAACATTTATCCCATTTTTTGTGAGCTATATTTTTATCTGTGCTTTGAAAGAAAATCCGATATCATAATCACATCTACGTTCAGAAGAGTATGTGAATCTCCGTTCTGGAAACCCTCCTCCACATTTGACAACAGCCCTATTTGATGCTCTAAATAGTAAAGGCACTGTTACTTCCGTGAATTCAAACTTTGTTCTAACGAGAACGACGACAGTAACGACAAGAATAAACCTAATGCAGCGTACAGATGATCTGGCGCCTGCCGAGCCTGCAAGCATCTGACGTCATATGCATTTATCTTACTGAAATAAAGCAAGCACTTTCTATGGCTTCTGCTGTTGTTCTGATTAACTTCTTTCAACCACAGTTCTAATATTGTTATTATTGGGTAAAAAGTTTTATTTTTCACTACTTTTAATGTATATTAATTTTTTTGTGGACAGACCTATACAAGTACGGTCATGAGCAAAAAAAAAATAGGACAAGTGTTATAACGGTATTTTGCTAAAATCTAGTTGTGTGCATCTAACCTTAATTATTATGACATTGTCAGTTAGTTGTCATAATTTCTTGCAAGTGTGCAAAAAAATAATTTGCCTCATATAAGCGATTTAGTTAAATCTGGAGTAAAATCTGTGTGTGCATTTGCAGATGACACATCACTAATTGCCGTATCCATATTAGGTTGCCAGGTAGTAGAAAGCATGCCCCTAATTACTGCCGAAATAGGGATTTAATATTAAGCGAAAATAAAACTGCAATTAATGCAATTCAAAAATAGTACTATTATCAATAGCAATTGTATTAAAATTAATGGTAAATCTATACCAGAGTCTCCAATGACAAAGTTTTTAGAGATTTATCTAGATTCCAGATTAACTTATGAAAATCACACCAACTGCTTTGTTAGTAAAGCTAATAAAATTTGATTTGCCATTAACTTACGATCATCAGTTGACATTAGTGTATTAAAAATATATTACTTTGCTTATGTATCATCGACATCTACCCAAAGTGTAATTATAGCTCAAAAAAATAAATCATTAGGTGTATGCTCAAGAAGCATATATATGAACCTAGTAAGCCACTTTTTAAACAGTTAGAACTTATATCTCTTCCTACATTATACATTTACTTTTAATTCTATTTTTAAAAAGAACACTGTTAAATTCACAAGGAATTGTGATATGTACAGTACACAAAATAGTATATTATATTCAAAAGAGAACTAAAAAAGTATCTTATAATTCTATGTTGTTATGATTTTACTAATTTGATTATGTAGTGTTTTTTTTCTATTCAAACATTTTGTATTCTATTGCCATTAATTCGTAAGACTTCTATGACACATTCAATATTCTTCGGAATCCTATGGAAATAAAACAAAAAATTAGAAAAATGGGAGTTCTACAGGGTTGTATGTTGGGATCTTTGCTGTTTGCACTATATGTAAATGATTTACAAAAGCACGTCATCCAAGATAGTCACAATATTCGCAGATGATACTACTGTTATAGTCTCAGCACAAACCTTTAAGAGCTAGCTGAAAAATTCACTTTTGTCCGCATATATTTATTTTTGTTTTATCTTAATATTGAATTACCAAATATACGGTCGTGAGCAAAAAAAAAAAAAAATAGGATAAGTCTTATAACGGTATTTTGCTAAAATCTAGTTGTGTACATCTAACTTTAATTTTTGTGACATTGTCAGTTAGTTATCATAATTTATTGCAAGTGTGCAAAAAACTAATATGCCTCATATAAGCGATTTAGTTAAATCTGGAGTTATCGCTAATGCAGATGGATGAATGGTCTATGAGACAAATTGCACTGCGTTATAATATTGACCAAAATTCGGTGTGAAACATTTTAAGAAAGTGGAGAATAAACGGTACGATTAGTAGAAATTCTGGATCAGGGCAACGAAGGATATCAACTCAACAAGATTTGCAATTGGTAAATGGTTTAGTAGAAAATCCATTTTACTCAGTTATTCAGGCTGCTGAAGAAACGAATTCTCCTGGATCGAGTAGTACTGGTCGCCGGCGAGTAAGAGTATCGGAGCTACGCTGTCATGTAGCAGCACAGAAATACTTACTTAAAGCTGAACATAAAGAAGCTCAAGTAGGATTTGTGCTTGAATTTTTAGCGCATGATGTAAATTTTTGGAACAATGTAATCTTTACAGACGAAAAAACTTTCCAGTCAACACACAGCAGTCGTATTCGTGTTTATACCGCCCTCCGAATATTCGATTTGATGGGAAATATATATCTAACAATGATAAAAGTGGTAGATTTTCTGTCAATATGTGGGCTTGGATATCGGCATGTGGTCCTGGTGTTTTGTGGCATATTAAGGAACGATTTAATAGTGAAACGTATATTAGGATTTTAGACAATATTACGCTCACTTCTGTGTCACAATTATTTCGTAATAATGAGTTCATATTTCAACAAGACAATTGCTCCGTTCATATTGCTCATACCGTAATTAACTGGTTTCAAGATAACAACATTAATGTTCTTAACTGGCCCAGTCATAGTCCAGGTCTTAACCCTGTGGAAGAAGTATGAGGACTACTCGTAAGAAGTATCCAAAAACAAAATGTGAGACCACGGAATGCCGAAGAATTACTGGAAACAGTAAATAATGCATGGGAAGATATTATTACTAATGATTATTGTATAAGGTTATTTAATTCTATGCCAAACAGACTTATAGAAGTTATTAATAGAAATGGTGCAATAACGAAATATTAATAGTTAGTTTCTTGTTAAGTAGGATATCCTTTGTCCTTTGATCCAGGATGTCTACTAATCGTACCGTTTATTCTCCACTTTCTTAAAATGTTACACACCAAATTTTTGTTAATGTTATAACGCAGTGCAATTTATCTCATTAACCATCCATCATTTACTACAGCAATAACTACAGCATTAAAATAAAAAATAAATTAAAAGTGATATCTGTTTTATTTCGGCTACTCATTACATATTCAAATAGACAGATTTACATTAGAAAAAAAAAATTGTCCTATTTTTTTCTGCTCACGACAGTACTAGGTAGATTACAAGTGATAATTAGTATTAAACTACTGGTTGTCTGAAAGATGTTGTCATTTGAAACAGTTGGTATAATTACAAATTAGTGATTTTGGGAACTTTGGTTGTTCGCAGGCAATAAACCAATTCGAAAAATCTCACGTTTACACTTTTCTCTTGTTGTTTTGATCCATTTGATTGATTTG
Source organism: Leptura quadrifasciata (assembly GCA_963675555.1). NCBI lineage: Eukaryota > Metazoa > Arthropoda > Insecta > Coleoptera > Cerambycidae > Leptura > Leptura quadrifasciata. The sequence goes on along the minus strand of OY776674.1, from coordinate 165,263,128 downwards.
ATGAAATCACCACTGCACACTAGATGCAAAAATAAAAGCAGCCCTAAAAAATCAAGTAGTCTCAGAAATATTTTTAAAATACTGTAATAGTATTTAAAACCATCTCCAGAATCAAAAAATATTAAAATATACAGGGTGTTCCATTTAAAATGTCAAAGTTGGAGTAATTCGCGAGTAAACCGGAAGTGATGGAGAAGTGTAAAATAAGGAAAAATTTGCCATTTTTGGTATTTTAATAGCCAATGCTTTTTATACACTCGAAGAATATTTTTCGTCAAATTTTAATAATTTCAAGTTGGCATAATTATCTTCTACACACACAATTTTTGTACTGTGGTGTTATTATTTTAATTTTTACTATTGTATACATTAATTATTTTTATTTATTTATTTACACATACACAGTAACTACTGTGTATTACATGTTATGTATCTTATATTTATTAACGTGTATGCAATATGCCTATGTTATTGGCACTAATAAATTATTATTATTATTATTATATTACCCCTGCCAGGTTTAAGACAATCTTGAAACTCTGGAAACTATTGTCTAATGATTCCATTGACACCCGGTATATGGGAGTGAAAACGACGTATACTGAGATTTTCCATCGCACTGTGCCGGCTGGTCCATCCTCAATGAAACATCCTGTATATATAAATATAGTTCTTATTTTTCTAAGTATTTCAAACATATTTTTAAAATGTAGGATGTACGCAAAGGAAGCCAAGGGGACCACAGCACAAATGACGACCACAACGAGGGAAACTCAGACTTACGCACCTTGCTCTCTAAAGCAACTAATTTATATACGTCGGTCAAAAGGAACGTGAAAAGAAGATGGTCTTTTAAAGCAGCGACTACAGTTCCCGAAGACCCCAGCACTGATATCAGACTATCTGCCACATCCGACAATTTACATATGGAAAACCTAATGAAGGAACTATCAATACAGAACGAAATCATGTTTCAAGTGTCGAAGGCTCTTCATTATTGCAAAATGACAAAGGAATTCCAATCCAGCACAGAACTTATAGAAGCGGAGAGGATTCTGTTAGTAGCATGTAAGCTCAAAATTATTATTATTCTCAGAAAAATATTTAGATATTAATCAAATAATATATTTATATTTTTTTCTATTGATATAAAAGAAAATTTAAATAGAAATTAATTTCTAGTGTGCACGAAAGAAGCTTTGATCAAAGAAATACGAAACATGGACGATGAAACATATGAAAGAAGGGACGATCATAGAGGCTGTGGCCAAGTGGAGATAAGCAATTTAAAGTTCCCAGCAAAGGTACATGCAGATACTCACAGTCACAGAGACTTCACTCAACATTTTCTTGTAATATTAACTTGCGCATGCACAGTACTGGCAAGTGATGTTATAGTAGCTGACGAAAATGGCCATGTAAACATAAACAAAACCTTTCGGTTTACGAAGTTGCCTACAGATTTTGATATATCGGTGTGTATTTATTCAATGAGAGTTGGCAATAAGTATCAGCAACAGGTAAGTTTTTGATAACTTAGGACAAATTTTACAAAACTTTTGATTCCAGTATTTATCATTAGAGCATTCTTGAAACCTTTATTTAATTAATAACTGCAAATAGGCACCAGAAAGGTTTCTACTATATCCGGGCATTCAAATTCTCATCTTTTTCTGGTTTTCTCGGTTTCTTATCCAGATTTTTCCGGTATTTTCTAAGCTCCAATGATAGAGTAATACAAATAATAATAAAAAAATAATGAACAACAATCGCATTTCTCTAGTTACAGAGTCAACCGCTTCGAAGGTACTGTCGTGAGCAGAAAAAAATAGGGCAACTTAATGTTTACCTTGAGGCACAAAAATTGTTACCACCGCACCAGTCAGGATTTAGGGCTAACCACAGCACAACTACAACTCTGCTGGATGTTACTGACAATATATTAAGATCTATTGATAGCAGCCTGAATACTTGTTTGATTCTATTAGATTTGAGCAAGGCGTTTGACACTTTGGACCATCAAATCCTACTTAAAAAACTTAAGTACTTTGGCCTTGGTAAAATCTCCCAGTTATTTTTCCACAATTATCTAAATAATCGGCGCCAGCGAGTACTGTGTTGTGGTCGAAGCTCAGATTTTAGAATCATTAATAGAGGTATCCTCCAGGGAAGCGCGTTAGGACCGTTGTTATTTTCTCTATATACAGCGGATTTTTATTCATTTCTGTCAAGTTGTCAAATTCATCAATATGCGGACGACACGCAGATCTTTTATTCATTCCCATATAATAGTAATATAGGTACTGCTGTCGATAAAATTAATTTTGATTCACAATCTCTGTCAGAAGTATATAGTGCTCATAAACTTATATTAAATGAAACAAAAACTAAAGTCCTGGTCTTCGGTAAGCAAAGACAAGCAATAACTGCCCATCCCGACTTCCGTATAATTGTAAATAATAAAATAATTGAACCTACAATGGTGTGTAAAAATCTCGGTGTTTATCTGGATGTTGACATGAAATTTCAGACTCATGTTAACCACTTGGTGCAAAAATCTTATGGCAAATTAAAACTACTCTATATTCACAAAGAATCACTTAGTACGGCAGTCAAAATAAGATTGTGCGATTTTCTGATTCTTTCTCTTTTAAACCACTCTGACACAGTTTTTTGGCCACGCTTGCTTCAGTCAGATAAGTATACTTTGCAAAAAATACAGAACAATTGTCTCAGGTATTGCTTTGGTTTAAGGAGATTTGACAGAATACCCGAGAAATTATTAGAGTCCAAATGGTTTAATTTAAATGAGCGATATCAATTACACATGTCTTGTTTGGTTTATAAAATTGACACATTTAAAACCCCTGCTTATTTATGTAACGAACTGGTTAAATGTGTTGAAGTTCATGGCCATCCTACTCGTCACCGTAACCTGTATTCAGTTCCGAGACACAACTCTGCTCAATTTCAGAAAGCCTTTCTCCTACAATGCCGTAAAATTTTGTAATAAAATACCTCGCAACATAAAGAACGCTTCAAGTATCTTTTCATTTAGAAAGCAGGTAAAAAAATTCATTACGTCATCTGGAAACGCCCCGACTTAATTATATCTCGCACATGGTGAGTGCATTGTGAAATGTGCAAACTGTACTGGTAGGTTAAATAATCTTAATTAATTATTTAGGTATTTAATATATTGATGGTTATTCTTAAAAAAACTATATATTTCACTCTCTTTTTGTTTTGTTGTTATTCTAATATTTTCTGTAGCTTATATTTGTGTGGTGGTTGCGTGGAAGAGCGAGCAATCGAACGTCGCCACCGTTTTATTATTCTCATCTGTAAACTTATTTATATGATAAATAAAGATTGTTATTATTATTATTATTAATGAGTAGCAGAAATAAAACAGATATCACTTTTAATTTATTTTTTATTTTAATGCTGTAGTTATTGCTATAGTAAATGATGGAAGGTTAATGAGACAAATTGCACTGGGTTATAACATTAACAAAATTTTGGTGTGTAACATTCTAAGAAAGTGGAGAATAAACGGTACGATTAGTAGAAATCCTGGATCAAAGGACAAAGGATATCCTACTTAACAAGAAACTAACTATTAATATTTCGTTATTGCACCATTTCTATTTATAACTTCTATAAGTCTGTTTGGCATAGAATAATTAAATTAGTAATAATATTTTCCCATGCATTATTTACTTTTTCCAGTAATTCTTCGGCATTCCGTGGTCTCACATTTCATTTTTGGATACTTCTTATGAGTAGTCCCCATACTTCTTCCACAGGATAAGATCTGGACTATGACTGGGTCAGTTAAGAACATTGATGTTAAAACATAATATTTTTAGTCGCAAACTCCTCTATAAATCATTATTTTACTATAAGGAACCTAACCAGACTGCAACCAACAGCTACTCTCCGGGCTATGTGCCCCGCCGAGCGCTGAATTACAAGTGAATTACCATCAAAACGCTAATGCTTCGATTGCAACAAACATGATGGTAATATGCAATTATTACACTTAACGCGCCAGGCTTGTAACTTGTAATTTAGCGCTCGGCGGGGCACATAGCCCGGAGAGTAGCTGTTGGTTGCAGTCTGGTTAGGTTCCTTATAGTAAAATAAGGATTTATAGAGGAGTTTGCGACTAAAAATATTATGTTTAATATTCCGCCCTCTAAAAGCACATTTGAACTATGCTAAGCCAAGTCAGGCTATTTTCGATTGCAACAGACACTGGACCGCTGGATGGCGCCTGCTGGCTGTTTTACATGTCGCTATTGTAAAAATACCGGGATGTACTATAGTCAAAGGATTCTCATGTCGATCGTCGCATACCTACCTTGCACTGACGAGAGCCAACAGCTCGAAACTGCAGTCTGCAAGTGGTGTGTGACGACTGGCAGGGGAGCTCCTTTAAGTAGGATCAGTCTTTCGGCTGGTGTTTGTTGCAATCGAAGCATTAGCGTTTTGATGGTAATATGCAATTATTACACTTAACGCGCCAGGCTTGTAACTTGTAATTCAGCGCTCGGCGGGGCACATAGCCCGGAGAGTAGCTGTTGGTTGCAGTCTGGTTAGGTTCCTTATAGTAAAATAAGGATTTATAGAGGAGTTTGCGACTAAAAATATTATGTTTAATATTCCGCCCTCTAAAAGCACATTTGAACATTGATGTTGTTATCTTGATACCAGTTAGTTACGGTATGAGCAGTATGAATGGAACAATTGTCTTATTGAAATATGAATTCATTATTAGGAAATAACTGTGACACAGAGGGGAGCATAATATTGTCTAAAATCCTAATATACGTTTCACTATTAAATCGTTCCTCAATATGCCACAAATCACCAGGATCACGTGCCGATATCCAAGCCCACATATTGACGGAAAATCTACCACTTTTATCATTGTTAGATATATATATTTCTCATCTAATCGAGTATTCAGAGGGTGGTAGACACGAATACGACTACTGTGTGTTGACTGGAAAGTTTTTTCGTCTGTAAAGATTACATCGTTCCAAAAATTTACATCATGCGATAAAAATTCAAGCACAAATCCTACTCAAGCTTCTTTATGTTCAGCTTTAATTAAGTATTTTTGTACTGCTGCATGACAGTGTAGCTCCGATTCTCTTACTCGCCGGCGACCAGTACTACTCGATCCAGGAAAATTCGTTTCTTCAGCAGCCTGAATAACTGAGTAAAATGGATTTTTCTACTAAAGCATTTACCAATTGCAAATCTTGTTGTTGAGTTGATATCCTTCGTCGCCCTGATCCAGGATTTTTACTAATGGTACCGTTTATTCTCCACTTTCTTCAAATGTTACAAACCGAATTTTTATCAATATTATAATGCAGTGCAATTTGTCTCATTGACCATCCATCTTCTGCTTTAGCAATAACTCCAGATTTAACTAAAGCGCTTATATGAGGCATATTGGTTTTTTGCACACTTGCAATAAATTATGGCAACTGACAATGTCACAAAAATTAAAGTTAGATGTACACAACTAGATTTTAGCAAAATACCATTATAAGACTTGTCCTATTTTTTTGTGCTCACGACCGTACAATAAAAAAGAGTACATTGACTAAAAAATATAGCATCATATTTTATATATGCTTTACTATCCACAATAAAACATGTTTTAAGCAGTAAAAAAATGCTTATTTTACGTAATGACCCTTATAATAAAAAATAAGGGCATAAAAGTACTTAAGGTATACAGTAAAACATGTAAAATAATCAATATGTTTCTAACATTAAAAGTATTGTATACACTACAAGCAAAATGCGTAAAGTGTTTACTTGCAAATTGACTTTAGATGTTGTTCGATGGCTGCAAGTTCTTTTTGTAATTCAGAATTTTTTCTTTTTCCTTCTTGCTTTCAAGCTCTTTAGCCATTAGTTGGCTTTAAGTTTTTCTGCAGCTTCCTTCTGTTCCATCGATCGAGTCGGTCGTTTAGGGCTTGTTTCCATCTGCTATTGGCGTTCCGCATAGAGAGAAGCATTTGTTTCGTTACATCAAGGGCAAAAATACCATCAGTGGCCTCATTAAATCATAAACAAACACTGGACAATAATTTTTTAAGTTTTCAACAAGAACGTCACTGTTGACCGAAAACCCTCTTTCGAGGGTTGCGTTGCCGTGAGACAAAGTAAGAAATAACTTGACAAATTTTTTAAGCCTGGTCATGATTGTGAGAGACAGACATGAGGTTATGATCTCAAACCTTATCCAAATTGCCTTAAATATAATATCCAAATAATTTCAGATAGCCCGGCAGCATTAAAGGCTCTAATGTTCTATACCTTCGAGTCTAAAATTGCCTGGATTGTAGACAATCTCTGATGCAACTGGCAAATAAACGGAAGTTAATATGTATTAGCTTTAGTGCATGATGACCCAACCATTTCGGTAAGACAAATTGAACATTAATTACCAGTTTCCAAAGAATCAGCCAGGAAAATTTTAAAGAAACACGGCTATCGTTCTTACAAATATCAATTGCATCAATTTTTGTATGAGAACATTTTGTTCGCTGATGAATCGAGATTTACAAACCTTGGATTATTGAATCGAAACAACACTCGATATTGGGCAATTGAAAATCCTGACATTATGAGATAGGGGCTGTTTCAGGAGCGGTTTGGCTTCAATATTTGGTTAGGCGTGCTGGGCGACCATATCATAGGTCCAATAATTTTTGACGGAACTCTAACTGGACTAAGATATCTAGAATTTCTCCAAAATATAATAGTTCTAAGATTAATCAAATTGCCAATACCAATATTGACGAGGTTTACTTCCAACGAGACGGAGCTGAACCACACAATGCTATTATCGTTAGGGATTACTTAAATCAATTATTTCCAGATCGTTGGATTGGGGCCCATGGTCCAGTCAGATGGCCTGCAAGGTCGCCTGACTTAATCCCATTAGATTTTTTTATTTCGGCGCATTTGAAAAATAGAGTCTACATGACTGCTCCAACCACAAGGCAAGATCTGGAAGAAAGAGTTCGACACGAAATTGCACAAATAACACCTCAACAATTACAGAGTGTTAGACGTGCAACGATAACTCGCTCTACTCTGCGTATTAATCATAACGGTGAACAGTTTGGACAATTTTTATAACGGTTTATTATAATTTAGGTTTTAAATAGTTTTGTTATTTTATTTATTTATGGTTGTAACATTTTAAATGAAAATTAAATTCCGTTTTTTGAAAAAAACCTAAAATTACTGGTACCTATCAGTAGTTCAAACAACTATTTTCTTCTTTACAGACAAGTCTACAATCTTACTAATATTTTCCATAGTTTACTTAGTAATTTTCTCACATCGCATTCATCTGAGGCGACTATTTTGAAAAAATTAAAGAATTGTTCGTATCTCACTTATTTTTTGGAATTTTTTACATCTGAATAAACTGTTGCACTTAGAAATTTATGCTTAATGAGAAACCAGAAAAAAATATAGTCATTCCATTTAAGAAAAAAAAATGATGTGATATTTTCATTCCTGTTAGTCTAAAAGTAGCCTATTATTGTCTAATTTATGTGTACCACAAACCAAATTTTTAAATACAAAAACAACGAAAATATTGGGAGCGTGCAGTGACTCGCGGCCACCCGGTATGTATGTATACATATATATGTAAGTCGATGATACACAAAATATTCCTCCAAGGAATAACAATTTTTTTTTAGTGAGAATTTGCTTATTATATTTTTCTTAAAACTGTTAATATTTTTAGATTGTTTTATCGGATCAAGTAGGAATTTTAAAAATTTGCAGCCATTATACATAGACCCTTTCTGATAAAAAGCCGTCACATGTTGATCAGAAATTAGGTAAATTTAGTGGAATGTTCATGATTTATTTGGTTGCGTTGAAATAAATATTTATGTTTAAACACAAAATAATAGATTTCATAAAGGTAAACACTGAAAATAGCTCGGAAAATAGTTAAGATGCTTAATTTCTCAAAGTGATATCTGCAAAATTCTCCTCTAGACAACCCTTCCATTATTCTAATTGGCATACTTTTGTAAAATAACTTTGGATTTGACTACAGATGCCCCAGTTAAGAATTCCATTTCCAATAATTGAATGGATATTTGCATAATATAACATAAGCAAAACATTTAAGCTGCAATGATATTTTATTGAACGAAGAGCATAACAATTTTTTCTTAGCTTTTCACACATTAGGTCTACATGATTAGTCCACTTTAGGTTGTGGTCGAAGGTAACACCTAGTATCTTGGTTGACTGACTAAAACAGGTGTTATTTATTACATTGTTTTTATTAGTTATAGTTATGCGAAAACATCACATTTACAGTTTTGTCTTAGATTAATTCAAAAACATTTTCTTCTGATCATAATATTATTTTCTCATATACAATATGCATGGCATTGTTGTACTAGCACAGTGTGACAATTTTCTTTTTCCAGATAATTAAAATTTTCTTTTGTATTTTTCTCTTTTATTTTTCTTTCACACCTGTTATTATTACTACAAAATTTACTTTTGGCAACATTTAAATCTATTAACAAAAACTGAGAGAAATATTCAAGATAGGCAATAATACTCAATACTTTCATTTTAATTTACATTTCAGGAAGAAAAGTGCACTTGCCCATCTCCAAAAAGAATATTCTCCCAATTACAGAAGGATTCAAAAAAATACAAGGTGTTAAACGAAGTCTTGCACATCAAGCCGTCATCGTTCACTCTTTGGGGAAAGCGAGAAATAAGAAGTTCAGAATTATCAAAAATAAGACAAAGTGACAGTCAAGACAAATTGACCTTAAAGTTGCATAACACTCCACTAAGCTCCTCGTTATCAGATATGTTCTCGATGAACATCAAAAGTGAGGTGAAACTAACCAACAAAATCAGTGGTTTTTTAACTCTCGGTGTGGACAACGAGAACGGATGCACGATGTGGGATAGAAGATGGTGTGTTTTAGAGGGCTCGACCCTGAAATACTGGAACTACCCTTCTGAAGAAGTCGTCAGCCCGCTAGGAAGTGTAGATTTAAGTTATTGTCTAGAGCAAAAAATATGTTCCGCAGATAAAGACATATGTCCAAGGCCGAGAACACTTATGTTCTCCATACGACATAATGAAACTATAAAAAGGTACTTCTTAGCAGCTGACGATATGTCAGATATGAAACGGTGGGACACGGAATTAAATTTTGTTATACTTGCATTAAGGGTTTGGAACTGTATGAATGGGTAGCTTTAGAAATGGCTGATATTGAAATATGCTCTAAAATAATGTAAAATGATCTCAACAAAGTAAATTTTAAAAAAAGGATTTTTATAACAGTAACAGTATTAAGAAAAATTTGTTGACCTTAATGCACTTTTATATTTTAAGGAAATACTTTGACTTTTCTTGTGTATATACCTACTTATTGACAAAATAATAATTTTATTCTAATGCGTCAGTGTCCTAATATTTTTATAATGCTCAATTAATGTTAATTTACTACATAACCAATACTTAAAAGTATGTAAATACATTTTAGAAATATAACAAGCGCTTTTTCATTAGGTATTATCTTTTAAATGTCTTTTATATAAGTTTATCCTGTAATACTTTAAGGATTTAGTTTATGTATCAAAAATGTTATTAAAAAACTTGTGTACATAGTTTATCTTCACTGGTTCATAAACACACTACCTAAACCTCTGGGGCTGAATTGATGCAAATATTGCTTTTGATATGTGAGGACCTAATGCCATTAACAAGGGTTGAAAATTTTCCCAAACCCGAGGTCATATAAAGTCACGCCTTGATCATTTTTTAAAATAATTTACTTAACATTGGCCTATTTCCGTAACAAAGGCCAATGACCCATACGACGGCGAGACGAGCTATACTTAACCAGGAAAATTTGCTGAACTTCTTCATTGTTGAACAGTGGTCTTTTACTTGTTCAACATTTAATAAACAAGGGAGCGATTGCTCTACATCTCCACCTCAGTTTGCATAGCATATATACTGACATGCAAGCAGTAAGAACGTGGGACGAGATCGCCGTATTTTAATGATGCAAGTTCACTCATATTTTCGCATCTTTGTTGACATGTTGCTTTCAAACGCAGCAGCGACAGATGATGATTGCGGAGATTTTTGTCTGCCACCTAATAATGAACAAAATGAGTCACTTGCGCAGCCTTGCCCCGATGATGTGAGTAAAATAGCCAGCCGGCTGCAATTTAAAAAAATAAAATATATGCTAACATGCAGTGTTGTAAGAGTACCTACCTACCCATTGTGAAAAGTATTTAAACAGTAATTTCAGGGCAACGGAAAAAAAGCGTCATGACAAATTTGATTGTTTATTAGGGCAGGGCGGGACTCAATGAACTGCAATAACAATAAAAATTATGCATGACTCTTATTTACCTTTTCAATAATGACTCTTTCAATGTTAATCTTTTCAAATTGACCTAAAAACGTCGTATTTTCACTCATATTAACCCATTCAGCATACTCTTATTCGCTCCACTTTCCCATCAATTTTTTCGATTATTATACATTTGCGCAACGTTTTATTAGTCAAAAACGCTTCATATAACTCTCTTATCAATGTATCCACAAAGAAAACTCAAAAATCGAAAAGTGGATAAACTGCCGAATTACACCCATGGCACCCAATGGGGAACATTCTCTTTTATTTTATCCGCCAGAGTGCACCAGCTGTACTCGATTGTTTGCTCAGTTTCTTAGTCTGAGGCTGTTTGTCTGTCAATGTCAATACGAAGAAACATGTCTTTGAATAAATAAAGTTAATTAGGATGTAAAATGAAAACTTGTTGGTGTGTTACTACCGTAATCCTTTTTATCAATTATTATTCTTATTCGTAGAAATGACTACGAATAAGAGATGGGAAACTCTCGGAAATCGGGAAATTTAAACTACTTTAAAGGTTATATATATATGATACATGTTGAGAATGACATTAAACCGAGTACGCATGGCTTCATCTATTGGATATATTAGGAACTGGCTTGAATTGTTCCCCACTGCACAATATTAGAAATATTACATTCCGTTGTATCACAGTAGAGAATAGAAACTGTGGTTACGCCTGTCCCCTGTCCCACATATTACAGAAGTGATCCCCCTCAGTCATTTCTTTTTGACGTGTTTTTTGCAAACATCGACATATCATATCCAGATATTTATTTAAGATAGGTACCTAGTTTTAGTTTTCATTGAAATGCACCATACAATTAACTAATTTGCTTTTTTGCGGCCGTCTGTTTAAAATATAAAAATCGTTTACAGTCACTCACCACAATCTCTTTTCAAATAGATTCCAACTCCTGATTTCTTTTCTCAAACAAAAATCTCGTACACACTCTTTAACTGTTGACGTTAACCTAACCTTAACACTTAACCTAACCATAGATAGATTACTAACTTAACACCACAGCTACGTCTAACTTACACTTACTGTGCTATCTCAGACATACGTTATAAAATTCCAGGGCATTGTTCTTCTTAAAGGCGCGCCTATACTTACAGCGAAATAATAACTGTTCGGTCTTTCGTATAAAATTCGCTTTACCGTCCAATTTAATGAATGGAATGCTTATATAGACACTAACAAACTTATAAACAATCTTATAAATACAAGTAGTCAATTTTAGTACTTACTAGGAGGCTATTAAGAAGTTATTTGCTCTTAATAGAACTATTTATATAACTTCATATTTGTCGCTAGCTGCAAGGAATATTTTCTTAGTTCTAAGTGTTATTTTTACCGCCCCATAAATCTAAAATCTAACCTAGGTATTGCCGCGGCAAACGGTATAAATGAGATGATAGAATGCGGTCGTGGTGCGACGGGAGGTCGAAAAACTTTCATTCGTGCGTACAATCATCTGTCTCACTTTCACGTAAATGATGGATTATAGGTCTCTCCCCGCGACCGCTTTCTACTATAGCAATTTCCTCGATGCGTCGGCTGTATATTATATTTGATTCTCTTATTTTTTATTCTAAGCTGATAACTGTAGCTCATGTTTTGTAATGTCAAAAATAAAGAATTTCATTCAGAGCTCTATTTTACTGTACGAGAAAGACAGCCTCTAATGGATGCAATTTTAGTGCGAGTGGGAGAAAGGGGAGCGATCCCAATGTTCAATTATCGTTTTATATACTTGGGTGCATGATATGAGGGGGAGCCAGTTACTTTCACAAAAGACACAAGGAATTAGAAAATGCTATTTACTAGGTACTACGAACTACCGTTCCAAAATATCCCCCTAAAGTTAGCACTGATTTCATTGATAAATTGTTGTTCCGGCATATCCATTGTTCTAATTTTAATTAGTGGAAATAACATACTGACTTTAATAAGATAAGATATAAATTAGTGTGACTGGTACCTTGTTCACAGAAAAGGTGTGTTCTGTGCCTTGGTAGTATTCCTGCTAGCAACGCCTTAAATCATTCGACTATTAACAAAGCGAGTGTTATTTTTGCACGTACATAGAATCATTCGTGATGTGTACACGCGCCCTTAATTCCAATGACAAGATAAATAAATTGAACAATTTATGAAAATAAAAACATCCTATATAGTTTTTCCCACCAACTTGTACAAGTGGTACAATAACTTTCATTTCTTAAGTATTGCTGTATTGTGACAAAACAAGTAGGCAAGATTACGGTATCAAGATTTGCACGTCGTCTGCATTCTAAATACTTGTAAAAGACTAGACACCAAGATAATTTCAGTTTAGCATAAGAGTAATGGTAATAATGATGTACTTTCCATGAAGGATTTTTTGTTAAATAGAAATGGCTCAAAAACCGACCGAGGATAAAAATAAAAAGTAAGTGCACTTAACGGACTATAATACGTATGTTAATTTCAAAATATTATTAATTATTTCATTATTGTTAGTGCATAATTTGATTAAATATAAATATTTACATATAGGCATTGGTGGTTGACTTTTACTGCTGTGTGCTTCCTTACAATACTAACGAGATATTATAAAGTCAGCGAACCAGATCACATTTGGTAAGTTTAAGTTAAATAAATTTACCGTTGAAATTACCTATACTTGCGTATATATATTTTCAGTTGGGATGAAACGCATTTTGGAAAAATGGGTAGCTGGTACATCAACAGAACATTCTTCTTTGATGTACATCCTCCTCTTGGAAAGGTAACTGTTATGCATATCGATATTTAATTTTATATTAACTTTTTGGGGGTCTTATAAACCTTTATTTATCCTGTGCCTAGTCAAGAGATATTATGTTTATATATTTCATTTATCTATATTGTAATTGCCTTAACATGCGTTAAAGGTCAGAGGGCAAATAAAAATGTGATAAAATGCAGAAATACAATATACTATTTTAATTTAACTTTAAAAAATAGAAATAACGTATTTTAACGTAAGAATTAAAAAGTTGGTTATGAAAATATACATCAGGTCTATATAAGTAATTTTATGTTTATCACACGTTTTTCTTATTCTTTTTTTCAGATGCTGATAGGCCTCTCCGGATATTTAACTGGATATGATGGAAAATTTGCCTTTGATAAACCAGGGGATAAATACGAAAATGCGACTTATCTTGGAATGAGATTTGTAAGTAAATGTCTTTTTTCTTTTCTCTGTCTTTTTCACCTATTCTGTTTTCTATAACTCTACATTCTGTTTATTGTATTATATTCTACTGATCTGTAGTATATTTGTACCTTATACATTATTATTGTAATTGTTCCCACCCTGTAACTGGTTACCTGTTGGGTGGTTGTATCTAATAAATAAATAAATAAAGAAATCAAACAATAAGCCACTGCAAGATTTTGTACACCAAATTTACCTTTTGTAGAAAAATTTGTATAAACTTCCCCTGACTCCCACACACTTACTTGAACTTTCCCAAATGGGATGGAATAAATGAAACTTAGCCACCTTAATTTTCATATTAAAAAAAACCCAAAGGGTCATTTTTTATGATTATATTTACTTTCTTTTTGTTAATGGCTACAAGCACCTCCGCCAATATAATTTTACCGTCACTTATCAAATTTGATTATGTTGAAAATGTTATCCATGTGCATATAGTATTTCCTATTTCAAAACTATTTGAAAATGTCCCGAACTTCTTTCACATTTCTCAAAACTCCTCGTACTTCTCCGATACTACCACTCATGTGTATTCCAAACTTCTTTTGTAGTTTACCCCTCGATATATATTTTTTGAAGCTGCAATCAAATTTTAACAATATAAGGTACATAAACTTAATTAGTGTAGGAAAATTAGCTTTTTTAGAAGAAAAAATTAACTAAATTTTTTATTATAATATGTATTACTTTTTACTACTATTTTAGTTTTGCACAACACTAGGGGCATCAATAGTTCCAATGGCATTTGTAACTGTAGATGAAATGACTAACAGCGTGACAGCAGCTTTGTTCTCGTCTTTGCTAATTCTTTTTGGTATGTAATTTATTTTTTATATAAGCTTTAAAATAACCCGATTTATGTTTGTTTCAGATGTGGGCTTAATTACCTTGACCCAGTACATTCTTCTGGATCCAATTCTTTTATGCTTTATGATGGGTTCGGTTATGGGAGCTGTTAAAGTGTCATCGAGTAAAACTAAAGAATTTTCGTTTAAGTGGTGGTTGTGGTTATCATTTACGGGAATGATGTTAGCCTGTTGTATTTCAGTGAAGTTCGTGGGACTCTTTGTTGTGTTATTAGTGGGGTTATTAACTCTGGCAGACTTGTGGAATATACTAGGAGATATGAGCAGACCCGTGGTAAGTTCTTAATTGAAAAATCTGTACCTATGTGGAAGTTACCCCTATCCGACATGATTAAGGTTAGTACATCCATCAAGTTAGCATTACCATATCGAAATTTTGCAATGTTAATAATGAATTAATTGTCGTAAATTTGTTGTGAAAAGAAAAAATTTGTCGCACTTTATTTAAAAAAAAATCCCATGGTAATGCCAACTTGATAGTCAAGTTAGCATTACCACATTCCGAAACGGGTTAAAATGGTGGAAAAAAGAGCTCTGAATATCATAATAATTTGTGGTGAGCAAATAATACGCGAAAAACCACCCCTTGATGATTTACAAGGGTGGTAGTGCTCAGTACAGAGAAAAATGCATTCATTCTCCTATTTCTGCGTAATGGAAATTTCGCCACAAACTGTTTTCTGACACGACAGATTTGTAGGCCCCTTATGACATATTCCTAAAAAAGAATCAGTATGAAAATCACTCCTTGATGATTTATGGGGGTGGTAGTGCTGAGTACAAAAAAAATGTAATAATTACCCTATTTTTGCGTAATATAATTTTGCGACAAATTGCTGAAAAACAACTACAAGGGCGGTAGTGAGTATGGAGAAAAATGTACCTACTAATTCTCCAATTTCTGCGTAATGAAAACCGACAAATTCGTAGGCTCCACACGACAAATTCTTAAAGTAGAATCAGTACAAAAAACCATCCCTTGATGATTTACGGGGGTGGCAATGCTGAGTTCGGCAAAAAATGTATTAATTTTCTTATTTTTGGAAACTAAAAATTCGCGACAAATTGTCTGTGGCACGACAAATTCCTTAAAAAGAATCAGTCCAAAAAACCATCCCTTGCTGATTTACGGGGGTGGTAATGATGAGTACGGAAGAAAATATGTTAATTTAACTATTTTTGCAAACTATAAATTCGCAACAAATTGTTTCGTGGCACAACAAATTCCTGAAAAAGAGTCGGTTCAAAAAAACCACCCCTTGATGATTTACGGGGGTAGTGATAAGCGCGGAGAAAAATCTATTTATTTAACTAACTAAATCTATGAGTTAATTTTAAAAGTTCAGTTAACCACTTATTTTGAGAGTCAAAACCTATTTAATCCAAATCAATTTGGATTTAGGAACAAATTATCAACTACTTTGGCTATAGACAAATTAACAACTATTATTAACTCAGGCTTTGAACAGAAACAATACATTTGCTTTAAGTTCTTAGATCTAACTAAAGCTTTTGATTGTGTATCACATCAAATCCTCATTAACAAATTGTATTTTTACGGCTTCACCACAGATAGTGTCATGCTAATCAATTCGTACTTGAGTAATAGGCAACAATATGTTCTTTACAGAAATATCAAATCTGATAAGCTTGGTGTGAATGCTGGTGTCCCACAAGGTTCAGTCCTGGGAACAGTCCTCTTTCTAATTCATATCAATGATTTGCCTCTTTCGATTGATAGTTCTACTTCTGCCATCTTATTTGCTGACGATACAAATCTTACTGAATGTAATATTAACTTAGATGCTTTATTGGAAGGAATATTGAGAACCGAATCAAAAATACAAAATTGGTTTCTCTCGAACCAACTGAATCTTAATAATTCAAAGACTAAAACAATGGTGTTTGGTCTCAGAAATATGAACCAGATAGAAAATCCAGATCAGTAAAGTTTCTCGGTGTTTACTTGGACTATAAACTATCATGGGAAAATCACACAATCTATATTTGCAAGAAAATCTTAAGAAATATATATCTACTTCGCAGTTTGGCTCATCGGGTATCAAGAGAAACCCTCGTCACTGCTTATCACAGCCTTATTCACTCTGTAATATCTTATGCTATCCTTGTATGGGGGCGTGCTAGCTCAGCATCTAGTGTGTTTTCCATGCAGAGACGAGCAATAAGGGTAATTGCAGGACTCAAATTTAGAGACGACTGTAAATCCAAACTAATCAATTTGAAAATTTTAACTGTCCCCTGTATATATATTCTGCAATGCTTCATTTACACAAAAAATAACTTAAGCATGTACACTACTCATGACGAATTTCACTCATACCCAACGAGACACCGACATAACTTGGCTATTAACTATTTAAGACTGTCAAAAACTAGAGACGGCACTGCATACTGGGGCCTCAAGTTCTATAATGCTTTACCTCCAGAGATTAAACTCCTTACGGAGATATCATTTAAAAGCAGGATTAAGCAGTTTCTTATACGTAATGCTTTTTACTCTATACAGGAATTCTTAAATAGTGACTTAACAAGAATATAACAATCACTTAGCTGAAGATGAAAATGTTTGTTGTTTTTTTTTACTTATTAATTTTGTGTTCAAAAATAATTTTTATCATTTTTACCTAATTTTATTATATATATATATATATATATATATATATATATATATATATATATATACACCATGGAGACATCTATGATGTCTGGTGTATAGTAGCATTTGACCACAGGAGAGGGTTCACTTACCTCTCACCGGTACACCATTTACATCAGTTTGTATAAAACTAGCAGGTTGGCCACTGTCATTTGTCTGTTCCACGACCTATGGCATACTGATGAGAACTAATAAGTTCGAAACCGGTCTATGTCTGGTCGGGGAATTGACAAATGACATTGGCTACCATTCATGATTTGTAAGGTATAATTCAATGCAGGTCGGGGTATTTACCCGCTGAGTAGTTGTTTCCTGCAAATCATATGTAATATCAGTATAGGTTAAGTCCACCAAGGGCTGAAGGTCGCCGCTCTCGGTACTTGCAAAATAGCAAGTCGCTATACACCATGGAGACATCTATGATGTCTGGTGTATAGTAGCATTTGACCACAGGAGAGGGTTCACTTACCTCTCACCGGTACACCATTTACATCAGTTTGTATAAAACTAGCAGGTTGGCCACTGTCATTTGTCTGTTCCACGACCTATGGCATACTGATGCGAACTAATAAGTTCAAAACCGGTCTATGTCTGGTCGGGGAATTGACAAATGACATTGGCTACCATTCATGATTTGTAAGGTATAATTCAATGCAGGTCGGGGTATTTGCCCGCTGAGTAGTTGTTTCCTGCAAATCATATGTAATATCATATATATATATATATATATATATATATATATATATATATATGTATATGTATATTTAGCTTTTTACAATTTTAGTGTTCTTTAAACTGTTTATATTTGTAATTATATGTATTGCTGTGTTCAAATTTTTGACCTGTGTAAATACTTTTGTATGTTTAACACCAATAAATTATCTTATCTTATTTTTGTAAATTAGAAAAAAGCCACTCCTTGATGATTTACAGGGGAAAGTAGTGATAAGCGCAGAGAAAAATCTGTTGATTTAACTATTTTTGTAAATTAGAAAATCGCGACAAATTGTTTCGTGGCACGACAAATTCCGACGTCCCTTATGGCAAATTCCTGAAAAAGAATCAGTCCAAAAAAACCATCCCTTGATGATTTACGGGGGTGGTACTGATGAGTACGGAGAAAGATATATTAATTTAACTATTCTTGCAAACTAGAAATTCGCGACAAATCATTTCGTGACACGACAAAATCCTACCACCCTTGTAAATAATCAAGGGGTAGTTTTTTGGACCGATTGTTTTTCAGGAATTTGTCGTAAAATTATATTACGCAGAAATAGAGTGATTAATACATTTTTATCTGTATTCAACACTACCACCCCCGTAAATCATCAAAGGGTGGTTTTTGTACTGATTTTTATTTAGGAATTTGTCGTGAGTGGCCTACGAATTTGTCATGCCCAAAAACAGTTTGTCGCAAATTTTCATTACGCAGAAATAGAATAAGTAGGTACATTCTTCTCCGTACTCACTACCACTCTTGTAAATAATCAAGGGGTAGTTTTTTGGACCGATTGTTTTCCAGGAATTTGTCGCAAAATTATATTATGCAGAAATAGGGTAATTATTACATTTTTTTTGTACTCAGCACTACCACCCCCGTAAATCATCAAGGGGTGATTTTTTGTACCGGTTCTTTTTTAGGAATTTGTCATAAGGGGCCTACAAATTTGTAGTGTCAGAAAACAGTTTGTAGCGAATTTCCATTATGCAGAAATAGGAGAATTAATACATTTTTCTCTGTACTGAGCACTACCACCCCCGTAAATCATCAAGGGGTGGTTTTTCGCATATTATTTGCTCACGACAAATTATTTTGATACTCAGAGCTCTTTTTTCCACCATTTTAGCCTGTTTCGGAATGTGATAATGCTAACTTGACTATCAAGTTGGCATTACCATGTTTTCTTTTAAAATAAGGCTAACTTGATGGATGTAAGGTTAGTTTATATCAATTTTTTGCAAAAGATATTTTCCAAATTTATTAACTTGTAGTTGATTGGAAGTGTAAGATGCTCTGAACACTTCTGTCTAATACCCGTGTGGTTATTGAATGACAGGAACTCCGTCTGCATTTCTACTCTCATTCTTTGTGCATATAATTCGAAGAAAACCACAAGATTTCTTATATTTGATGAAAAAAATATGCCAAAATGCACATTAGCATAGTTGAATCGTCAATTTCAAGAAATATATTAATTTAACATTTACTCCAGTTCATTTGTTGCTAAAGGCACTATATAGGTAGTTGGTGAATAAGTAGCTACCATTAAAATTGAGTAAGGACCTGCTATGAAATTAAAAATGATATAACCCTATGTGTTTTATTTTCTGTAAAGTTTACATACATACTTTTTTTAAGACAGTTATCACATATAGCTGAATTTCCCAAATTTATTTCAACCAACTAAAGGGACCCCAATAGTTTTTGTATATTCTTTGCTTTTGTTCCTGCTACGTTTTTTAAGTAAGGTACCTAAAATAATACCACAAAACAATATTAATCCAACTTTAGAATTTGAAATAAATTTGTTAGCACAATCACTAGGACTATCTATTTTAAGTGTACTAATTTGAGAGGCAAGGTGAGTCGTAACTAGAGCAACCGCTGTATAATATGGCCACGTTTGATCGTTCATCACACCAGATAAAATCAGGCTTCCTACCATCGTGGAAGCAAAACCACTGAGCCAAAGTTTTGTGTCTTGATCAAACTTCAGGGCGGTCGATTTAATTCCCAGCTGCATATCATCCAACTTATCCTGATGAGCATAGATTGTGTCGTAGATAATTGTCCAACACACACCTGCCATATATAATGGTAAACACGTTGCTAAATTTACATGTCCGTGAATGGCACTGTAACCCAAGAGAGCACCCCAGTTGAAAGTAAAACCTAATACAAGTTGCGGCCAATAGGTGAACCTTTTCATTAAAGGATAAATTACTACTAAGCCTAGAGAACTAGCACCTAAGAAAACACTGTACCAATTTAATTGTAATAATATAATTAGACCTATACTTAATTGACCACCTAGGAACACAAGTGCTTGTTTCATAGATACTTCACCGCTCACCAAAGGTCTTTCTTTAGTCCTCTCCACTTTACCATCGATGTCACGGTCCCACATATCGTTGATCGTACAACCTGCTCCTCTCATCACCAGCGCCCCTGTTCCAAACAGTGCCAGCATGTATGGATCTGGGAAACAGCCAGGGACCGCTGCCGAGGCAATTCCCCAGCCACAAGGCCAAAATAGAAGCCATGTCCCTATCGGTTTATCCAAACGCATAAGCTTTAGGTATGGCTGTAGTTGTTTTGGTGCATTACTCACTAATTTAGCGGCGAACTTTTGCTTCAGTAGTCGTTTTTCGTTATCATTTGCGACACTAGTTGCAAACGATCTATTAAACTCCCAAGCGCTATTAACTTTTATGTAATTCCGTAATATAACCTCGCTTTTACGAGAGTATTCGAAAAATTTATATGCATCCCTAAAAGATCTTCTGGTAAACATTTCTTTAGTGCGCTTGAATATTTTGTAGCCAGCATGCTTTTAAAACTTATTACTTCTATAAAAAAACTTCATATTTTATTTTTTGTTCAATGCAAAATGTCAAAACTCAAAAGTCAATTGTCGACTTGTCAGAGCTTGTTGAGTGCTGCTTTATCGGCGCGTCCACGGTGTCTATTTCAGCGGCAAATTCAAATTGAATTGAGATAATTTGCATAAATAAGCAGGAAAAGTCACAAAAAATGTATTTTTTTTACTATGAACTGGATTTATGATTAGATTATGTTTGAATTGAAAGATTATGAGAACTGACACGCGCTTTTGTATTATTTTTTAGTTATTAATGCAAATAATTTTAAAGAGAAGGCAACATTATATGTACTTCCTTAGATCATTGCCGCTATTTTCCAAAAACTCCAGTTTTTTAGTAAATGGAGCAAAAAACTAACTTGTCAATATCAAATTATGCACTCAGGCATTAACTTAATTATTGTATCATGTTGTTATTTGTAAATAAGTTACTTAAAAGACGAATTTATTTTTCAGAAAGATACATTAAAGAACTTATTAGCAAGAGCTGTGTGTCTAATATTACTGCCTATTCTACTCTACGTCGTATTTTTCTATATTCATTTGAAGGTTTTAAATCGAAGGTAAGTTAGTGATTCGAAATTTTTTAGACATAAATATATATGTAGAGGAATTCCGCGATTATGTTAGACTTAGATTCACTAGAATTGCATAAACTATTATGTTCCTTGCTCAAATGTGCTTCTAGAGGGCAGAATATTAAAACATAATATTTTCAGTCGCAAACTCCTCTATAAAATCCTTATTTTACTATAAGGAACTCCCTCTAGAAGCACCTTTGAACTATGCTAAGCCTAGTCGGGCTATTTATTTTTCGATTGTAGCAGACACTGGACCGCTAGATGGCACCTGCTGATTGTTTTGCATGTCGCTATCCTAAGGATACCGAGATGTACCAAATACTCGAAGGATCCTCGTGTTGGCCGTCACGTGCTTACCTTGCACTGACGAGTGCCAACAGCTCGAAATTGCAGTCTGCAAGTGGTGTGGGACAACTGGCACGAGAGCTTCTTTAACACGTTCAATGCCGGCGACGCTTATAAGCGGCCGCTTGTGCCTAACTGCGAGGGCCGCCGACGCTTTAAAGAGTCCGAAACAACCTGATACTAATGCGTATTATTCAGTCTGGTTCGGCACATACGTTCGCGTGTATGTGTCGGCACCTAAGTAAAGTACTTTGAAAAATTTTTCCGTGCGCGGGTTTTAATTTGTGTCTAGTTTCTGCTTAGTGTATGGTGTAAAGCGGTTTTATAGGCGCCCGCGTGTGTACCTAGGTGGAGTGGAGAGCGGAAGGACCGGCATTGAACGTGTTAAGTAGGATCAGTCTTACGGCAGGTGTTTGTTGCCATCGAAGCAGTATCGTTCTGTTAGTAATATGCAATTATTACACTTAACATGCGCCAGGCTTGTAACTTGAAATTCAGCGCTCGGCGGGGCACATGGCCTGAAATTAGCTGTTGGTTGCAGTCTGGTTACGTTCCTTATAGTAAAATAAGGATTTTATAGGGGAATTTGTGACTGGAAATATTATGTTTTAATATTATGTTCGTTGTTATATTTCTCGTAGAGGGTTATATTATATTGTGTAGTATTTGGCAGACGTTTTTCTAAAACCATAAATATCAGAAGTTGATAGTTCAAAATGTCCATTCACTTGTAGTGATGGGCAAAACTGTTATTTTTCAAGAACAGGTCGACCTGTTATTGTTATCTTTAAATAACAGCTTAAAAATAATACCTAGCAGAGAGAGTGTTGGTATCGCAGTAAATATTATTCTAAACTATTGCTATGCTACTGGCTGCCTTCACTCATCAACAGCTTTGTCTTTCACAGCAACAGTACGCTCTCTTGGCTGCTGCTAGCTACCCACTGATAGATGTTTGACAATTGTGATTGCTAAATAACAACCCAACTTTTTTCACTTGTCTCGATTCCTGTAATCATGATAACTAAAGGAGCAGTAAAACCCTATTGTATTGAAATTTTTGAAGTAAGTTAGTGATAGCTACAGGAAAACAAAAAAAATATTTATTCATGAGGATTGTTGCAACCTTTGATAATGTTGTAAAGTGTATACGAACTTAATTGAAACCGTATAAAAACTAAAAGCCGGCAAAAACAGTCGGCATCTCTTTATTGTACATGGGTGGAGGCAAATAGAAATGCTTGTCATAAGAAAATGATAAGATTTTCGGGCGTTATTATATTATCCTCTGTTTCAAATGGTCTCCAGAAAGCCATGGTAAATTAGTAAATAATTAAAATAGTTCACCTTTTATATAGTAGTAAATATTTATAAATATGAACAATAACTAACTAAACTCCTACGCTTGATATTACAATAGGTATTTATGCACTGCACTGGCACATTGACAGCACACCTCATCGACTTCTGAGAAACGATTTACGAGTTTTTTTATCCTAGTAGGCCTGTCCGTTTTATTATCTCTAAACCAGTGCAGTCGTAGATGGTTCATTCAGGCTGATTACATTGCCAGTCTCGGACTCGCCTGCACAGTTTCAACTACCGTTCGAATCTCGATACCATTGCTAAATATATAGGACAAAATATCAAGTTCAATGCGCACGGTCCTGTGCCTTAACACTGATCAGTTTCAATTTTGCCCGTATAAAGACAAGTTCCTCTGTTATCTGCACTCAAAAAACGCAACAAAAACTTTACGACATAATTATTTTCACCGTTGAGCCAAGAGGCGTGCTCTCATCAAACAGGCCGATGCACATTAAAAACCTATAAATAGCCCAATAAAATGAGAAAAATTTTGATGGAATAGTTCAGAGCGGGCTGAAATTTTGAGAACACGCTTATTTTGTGGTACTTTTTTTGCAAAACGGGCGTTTCACCAATAAATCTGACATTGCGAGGGGCCTTTAACTTGTTACCATTTTATTAAACACCCCCAAATCTCATTAATTATTATTATTTTTCCTAGTGGCAACGGGGATGGTTTCTACAGTTCAGCCTTCCAGTCTCAACTAATTGGTAAGATGACGTAGCATTGTCGATACCGATAAATTTAAACTTGTACAATGTAAGTATTTCGATAGGTAACAGTCTACACAATGCAAGTATGCCTCATCAAGTGGCTTATGGTGCCGTAATCACATTGAAAAATCATAGAACGGGAGGAGGATACCTTCACTCTCATTTCCACTTGTATCCAGAAGGAATTGGGGCCAGACAACAACAGGTAATATAATGGTTTACAAGTTTTATTATATTATGCTCTATCTTAAAATTTTTCCCACTGAACTATAATTCTGAATCGGGGTAGGGATCCTCAAAATATGCCACAACTAAAACCGTGCAGTAAGATGAATAAAAAATGCCGATTTTTTTGTTTACCACTAAAGGACATAGCAGTTGCATCAGTAGCGTCTTGTACCATGATTATTTGTTTCATGATTTTATTTTTGAATGTCAGAGGGCTACAGTATCGCTAAAATAGCTATTTTTTGGTATGATTTCTCAGCTTACTTATAAAACAGTAACAATCATAAACATTTCTTGTTGATGCCTGGTTGGGCTCTTTGCTAAACTATTCAAAAACGATTTTCAGATAACCACTTACACTCACAAAGACGACAACAACAAGTGGCTAATAAAAAAGTACAATTCTGAGCCAACTGACAGTGTGGAGATAGTGCGCAGTGGAGACCTGATACGTTTAGAACATATCGCTACTAAACGTAACCTACACTCCCACAAAGAACAAGCGCCTATAACCAAGAAACATTATCAAGTCACGGGTTATGGGGAAAATGGTACTGGAGATGCTAATGATGTATGGCGTGTAACTGTTGTAGGTGCCAAAGATGGTTCGGACGTAACTGCAGTCAGCAGCAAACTAAAGTTTGTGCATTATTTGCAATCCTGCATATTGACTACAAGTGGAAAACAGTTAGCGAAATGGGCCTATGAGCAGCAGGAGGTGTCCTGTAACCCGAACCTTCGCGATCCTCATGGGGTGTGGAATGTCGAAGAAAATATTTTTGATAAACGTAAGCGGTGTCAAAATTTAGTTAGTAAGTAATATTTAACTTGTCTATAATTTTAGTGCCGAATGTAAGTTTTGAAGTATACGCTCCGAGTTTCCTGGAAAGATTCTTTGAGTCACATGCTGTAATGTTTCAAGGAAATGCCGGACTGAAACCCAAAGAAGGAGAAATTACTTCCCGCCCATGGCAGTGGCCAATAAATTACAGAGTAAGTGCATTTATATATTGATCTGAAAAACCATAATGTTGTAGTTATTTGTAGGGTCAATTCTTCTCTGGATCTCAATACAGGATATACCTACTGGGTAATCCTGTTATATGGTGGAGTAATTTAATATTTATTTTTATATTTTTGGCTGTGTTTATTGCTAATGCAATACGACAACAGCGAGGGTACATCGAATCATTCACAGGTAATAATAATAATAATGTATTTTCATAGGTTACTGGTATAGAAATATAATCAAAATTTGCCCAGCTAATAAAACAATGTAAAATAAGATAAGAACATAATGAGTATACACATAAGATGAGTAAGCAAAATACAGTATAATAAAATAATAACGATAAATGCTAATATAGACTAAGTACAAACATGAAAGCTAGTGCAACTAAAATATTCATTCAAAGAATAGAAACTATATTCAATTAAAGAGGTGAGTTTATTAATGTTTTTTATGTTTATCAGGAGTTTATTATAAAGCTTGATGGACATGACATTAGACCATTAGCTACTATTGATAATTTGTGTTGAGGGACGGTCAGATTATGAAGGATTCTTAAGTTATCGTCAGTAAAGTTATCCCTAGGAATATAATTATTATAATGAGACTTAACATAGGACACACATTTGAGTATGTAAAGGGATGTAATCGTTAATATATTTAGTTCTTTAAATAAAGCTCTGCCAGAATAACGTAGGTTCTTAAAAGTCATGGTTTGCAAGGACCTCATATATGACAGCAGTTACCCCAGCAGACAATACAATAGTCAAGGCTAGATTGTACATAAGCATAATAAATAATATATTTTTAGTATATTTATGTTGACAAATTTTCTCATTTGCCAAATAAGAAAACAATATTTGGATAATTTGCACAGTACCGCGTCGATATGATTGTTTCATGTTAAATTGGAATCAATATGTATGCCAAGGTATTTTACAGCATTGATTTGTACAATGTTTTTATTACTCGCTCTCACTAGTAAGTTAGTTCGGTAAGTAATAATGGGCCCAACACACTCCCTTGGGAACTCCAGTGAACACCTGTCTAGGTCTAGAGATATAGTTCTTTCCATTATGGCTTAACATTTACTTTTTGATGTCGACCTATCAAGTAAGTTTTTAATCAGGTTAGAGGAGGACCATACCATACCTACTAAGTTTATTCAGTAGCATGTCATGATGGATTGTGTCAAATGCACGTGTTAAGTGATAGAAAACACATGCACTTTTATTTTTATCCTCAAAGCTAATTAATATAAAGTTATATAGGGACAGTAATTATATCTTGCATTGCCGCACCTTTTTGGAAGCCAAACTTATTGTTTGTGAGTATATTTTGGTAAATTAAATAATAATTGTATAATTTGTTGTGATATACCTTTTCATACAATTTTGAAAAAAGTGAGAGAAGGGCTATACTCCTATAATTAGATAATAAAGATTTATCATTTTTTTTGCATAAAGGGATGATTAGACAGCATTTCAAAACACTAGGAAACAACCCTTCCTGGAAAGAAATATTTACTAGGCTAGTTAAAGGTTCAACTGTCTAACCTATGACACTTAATAAAAGTGAACAAGGAATTTCCTCATCCCCTGCAGAATTCTTAGTAGATACAGAAATTAATAATTCATATAAGTTCATCAGTGGTAATGGGAGACAGAAAGAATGAAGTATTTGATGGTTCAATGTTGGAGGTATTAGAAATCACCAGGTTTGTGTTAACAACTTGATGGAATTAATAAAAAATGCATTGAACGCTTAGGCGGCATGATGCATATCCGTTATTTTACTTCCATTAGAATCTATGAATGCTGTTCTAGATTTATTTTTAGAGTTTAAGAGTAAAGACTCATAAATTTTTTAGCCTGTTCAATTTTTATTAGATGGTTTTTTCCCAAAATATTATACCTAAAGAACTTCAATATCCCTTGTAAATTTGTATGTCTTATACAAGTCTCTTATAAAAACACCCTCATTAATATCAGCTGTTATCCATGGTTTTTTGGATTTAGAATTAAGTTTGATTTTGCACAGTTCAAGTGGGAAAGCTTTGTCCATAAGGTTAAAAAATATATTATGAAATAATAAATATTTAAAATAATTGTTTTCAGAGCTAAAAAATCTTTTTAGAGTGTAGGTGCACTTACTTTCAGCTTTTGTATGATATTGGTACCTTACATATCATATAAAATGATCAGAGAGATCACAATAAATCATTTCCAGGTTGAGTAAATCAATGCACTAGAAATAATTTTGTATAGCCATATTTACAGTACAATAAAATCGTCCATATCACCCATGCAATATAGATTCATGACACAAAGATCCACAATAACAAATCTGGCTTGTATTGCCAAATTCATATGTAACAATCTGGATTCAGGGGGACAGATGGATGTCATATACACGGATATCCAAAAAGCCTTCGATCAGATAGATCATTATTTGTTATTATCCAAGTTAAGAGCTCTTCGATTTTCGGATACATTAACATTGCTTTTCACATCTTACTTGTTCTCAAGGAAGCAATTTGTGGAACACGGCGGTCACAGACCTCTTAATTATACAGCAACGTCAGGCGCCCCTCAGGGTTCCAACTTAGGGCCTATGCTATTTTTGATTTTCATAAATGACATAACATCAGTAATTAGCTGTCAGCATCTACATTTTGCAGACGATCTCAAAATTTTTACAAATATAGTCTCAGTGACTGTATTTACTTACAAACATAAATAAATAAAGTTTCTATGTGGTGTTCCAACAACTTTCTTAAATTAAACATCTCCAAATACAAAATCGTGACTTTTACTCGTAAGCACAATTCTATAGAATTGGACTACAACATAAACAATTTTCCACTCGAGTGTTGTTTGGAATTTAAAGATCTCGGTGTGATTTTCGACTGTAAATTAAGTTTTTCTAGCCATATTAATCAGATGACAAAGTCACCTTCTAAGTATTATTAAGTATGGTTTATCTAAGTTATTAAACAACTCATCAATATTTTGAATAAATAAATTGAAATCAGAAGCTGGGATTCTATAAAAACAACCTACGACAAGAACTTCTACAAGAGCATTTTCAAAAATTTTATCAATTTTCTCAATATAATTATTTTAAAACTTAAATTATTTTTAATAAAAATGGTTAGCATAGTCTCTTTATTAGGGATTACTAAATTGTCTTGGTTTATTATAAAAAATTACCTTGATTGTAACATTTGTATTTTTCGAAGTCAAATCTCTTAAAAACCTACAGATTTTAGCCAAAATTCTGGATTGTACATCTCGTCTTTCATGTGGAATGGTGGACTTACTACAAAACATTTGTTATGTGTGTCATCTATATTTAATTCCTTGACGGTGATTGGAAGATCTTTAAAAGTGGATTCTTTTCTGTATAAATAGCTTTACGTCTTTTTTTTCACATATTCTGTTACATCTGTAAATGTAGATCCAGACATTTTTTCTACACCAGCAAATTTGTTGATACTATCAGATGTAAATGTTTCAAAAGGTTAAATTTATATTTACCTGAACAGTGTTTGCATTATTATATTTCAGCCAAAGGCGTTGGTCCACAAATACATTTTAAAGATCCAAATTAAATATTTAACAATACAGAATTATTGTAGGTCAAATCATTTAATACTAAATATTGTTACGTGCTTACAAATTTTCAGTAAACACTCCGTGGGTTTAAATAACTTGCAACAAGAATTTTCACTAACCACTATTTTATTTATCACTAAAATTACACTAGTAAATACTTAACAATCACACAACTAATAATCACTTAATCTAATATAAATTCACAACTTTTAAAACACTATGTACTTTACTTTTTCCCTTAAACTAGTCAACTCTTGTCTAACCTAAGAACTCTCTGTTTGTTTACTGAACTGAACTCTTCTTTATATTTCACTAAACTGTACTCTTCCCCCATCTGCTGGACTCATCTCCTTATATACACCCATAGAAATGTACCACAGTATTCTACAATTTTCTGGAATTCTACAGAATTTTCTACCATGTAATAGATGATTGTTCGTCAATTGGCTCATAGACGGCGCCACCCTACTAGTCAGGGAAGTAACTAAGCTTCTGAGGAAAACTTTGAACATGAACTTAATCACATCTTTCCTTGTTAGAGGGCAGCACATAACACTGCCCCCTCCTTAAGCCTGAACGTCCCGGTCAGGCAATTCAGATTCCCCAACATACTTCATACTTCGCCAACCTATCCAAGTGCACGATCTTCATCTTGGACTTCTTACTACGTTGAATTCGGTAAACAACGTCATTTATCCGAGTGATGACTGAATACGGTCCTTCCCAGGGTGGGTGAAGCTTCGGAGATTTTCCCTTCTTTCGCTGTGGGTTATATAGCCAAACCAGATCGCCCTCCTTGAATCCTGCTGACGTTCCCTTCCGGTCATAGCGAGCCTTCATTCTGTCACTAGCTATGCTAACTTGGTTTCGAACCAATTCGTGGACATTCCTCAGCTGTTGACTAACTTCGTCTGCGTAGTCATCCACGGACAGTGGCTTCTTATCTCGTGTACCAAACATCAAATCACATGGCAGTCTGATCTCGTGCCCAAATATTACACGAGCCGGTGTCTGTTTAGTCGTCTCATGAATGGCAGCCCTGTATGCCATTAAGAAAAATGGTATATGTCGATCCCAATCTCGCTGGTTCTTGTGAACTACCTTAGAAAGATGTTCCTTCATGGTTTTATTATATCGTTCCACCATTCCATCTGACTGGGGATGAAGAGGGGTTGTCCGAGTCTTGTGAATGCCCAGCAACTCACAAATTTTCTGAAATACCCCCGACTCAAAGTTTCTCCCTTGATCGGAATGTAGCTCCAGGGGTACACCAAATCGGCATACAAGGTTATCCACCAAAACTCGAGCAACAGTAACTGCTTCCTGATTCGGAATGGCATAGGCTTCCGGCCATTTACTAAAATAGTCCATAGCGACCAGGATGTATTTATTCCCATCATCTGTCACTGGGAATGGGCCCGCTACATCTATAGCAATCCTCTCAAAAGGAGCTCCGACGTTATATTGCTTCATTTGGCCCCTGCTCTTCGTCTGTGGCCCTTTGGTAGCTGCACAAGCCTTGCATTTGCGGCACCAAGCTTCCACATCTTGACGGCTATTTATCCAATAAAATCGTTCCCGAACTTTAGCCAATGTCTTATTCATACCAAAATGTCCCCCGGACACTCCATCATGTATTTCCTGAAGTACTTTTGGGATTCGACAGCTAGGTATCACCAGACGCATGGTAACTTCCTTCCCATCTGGACTTTCCCAAGCTCTCTTTAATAGTCCATCTACAACCTTAAGGGAGTCCCATTGTGCCCACAATGCCTTCAGCTCCACACTTTTGTCCGAAACATCCTTCCATTCCAGTCGCGTTCCTTTTTCTTTTGCCCTTAATATAGGACCAATTACGCTGTCATCCATTTGTTCTCGTCTTAGAACTTCCTTTGTCCAATCATCTGGAACATCTACCTGAACTGTGTTTACTATCACCGTGCCCTGTGCTTTTTCAATCCGATAGCAGTGCTTGCAGTCATCTTTGCACGGTCTTCTTGACAGAGCATCTGCATTTTTATGAGACTTTCCAGGTCGGTGTTCGATTGTGAGGTCATATTGTTGCAGTCTTTCTATCCAGCGAGCCAGTTGACCTTCTGGGGTTTTCAGCTGCAGTAGCCATTTTAATGCAGCATGGTCGGTCCTGATTTTGAAATGTTGACCATAGAGGTACTTGTGAAAATGGTCCACGGACTTAACAATGGCCAATAGTTCCTTCCTTGTTACACAATAATTCCTCTCTGGTTTGGACAGTACCTTACTGAAATACTCGATTACTTTTTCCTCTCCATTTTGGACTTGAGATAGTACACATCCAATTGCGGAGTTGCTAGCATCCGTGTCAAGAATATAGAGGCCCTTTTGTTGGGGATATGCTAGCACAGGACTACTGCATAACGCTGCTTTCAGCTTCTTCCATGATGTTTCACACTCCGGTGTCCACTGATATTTAACTTTCTCCTCCGTTAGCTGGTGTAGTGGTTTTGCTATATCCGCAAATCCTTCCACAAAACGTCTATAGTAAGTGCAGAGGCCAAGAAAGCTTCGTAATTCGTGTACATTTGAAGGTCTTGGCCAATCACGCACGGCAGAGATCTTGTCCGGGTCTGTCTGTATTCCCTCCGAAGATACGACATGTCCAAGAAATTTCACTTCTTTTTGGAAAAGTAGACACTTCTTTGGATTCAACTTTAGATGTGCATTTCTGATTCTCCCAAATACTTCTTGAAGATTTTCCAAATGTTCCCTGAAGTTTCGTCCCATAACCATTACGTCATCAAGATAAACTAAGCACGTCTTCCAAGTTAGTCCTCGGAGTACAAATTCCATCAATCTTTCAAAAGTAGCTGGCGCATTGCAAAGTCCAAAAGGCATCACGGTGAATTGATATAAACCACTACCTGTTGAGAAGGCAGTCTTTTCCTTGTCGTCAGGGTGAAGTCCCACCTGCCAATACCCACTTCGAAGGTCTAGAGTTGAAAAACAATGTGACCCTGCCAGCGTACCTAATGTATCGTCAATTCGTGGTAGTGGATAGCTGTCTTTCTTCGTAACATCATTCAGCTTCCGGTAGTCGACACAAAATCTCAAAGTTCCGTCCTTCTTGGCAACTAAAACTACCGGTGATGACCAGGGACTGGTTGATTCCTCAATTACTCCATCTTGTAGCATCTTTTGAACCATCGCAGCAGCTTCTTCCTGTTTAGCTAGTGGCAACCTCCTAGGTTGTTGGCGGATTGCGGCTGAATCACCAGTATCTATCCGATGCTGTACTATATCAGTTTTCGTGAGGATGTCTGTGTTTTTGGCAAATACCGCACTTTCTTTCTCCAAAAACTTGATTGCCTCTCTACGTTCATCCTCAGATAGGTGTTCAAACTGGGAACTCAACAAAGTCACAACTTCCCTGTCTACGCTGGTTGACAAACATTTCTCCCCTTGTTCCTCGCACCTTGCTATCCACTGGACTGGTTCGTAGGATCCTATTGCCTCGCCTTCCTTGAAAGTCACTGAGTGGGAATTTAAATTAGCCACTCTAATTGGAATTTTGTCTTTTGTCTGGGTTAGAGTTCTTGCTAAGATTACGTTTTCTGTCTTAATTGAATCATCTTTTTCAACAAGGCCAACACGGTATCCACCAGAGTTTCCTTCCAGAATGGCCTCGATTATTTGTTCAGAACGAGCAGGAATCTTGATTGTCTGAGCCGTCAGTAGCCTCACTTTTTGAAATCGGTCATTTGCTGTTGACAAAATAAATTCTTCATTTCCAATCTTTAGGACTCGTTCTACCACGTCAAGTACAAATTGATCTTGTACTCCCATAACATCCAGCCCCAAAATGAAATCATCAGTGATGTCAGCCACAATAACCCTATGACTAAAGCACAGGCGTCCAAACTGCAGATCTAGGTCAACTTCTCCATGAACCCTTACCCTGTCTCCTGTGGCTGTTCGAACGACCAATCCATTTTGGCTTTTATCAACTTTTGTTCCTGATAAAAATCCGGGCCGCACTATTGACGACGTGGCACCTGTGTCGATAGTGAAGATACATCTCCTTTTGTTTACATAGCCATCCAAAAGCAGACTACTCGGGACTCTTCTAATCTGGGAAACCCGTATCTCTCTGGGGGCGCCGTGTTCACCAGCCAGCACAGCCCCCAAGGTGTTGGCTATCTTTAGTTTTCCTGCGGCTCTTCAGTCATTGCGGCACTTACTCTCTCAGGGCTCCGCTGCCGACAGTTTCGCTTAATATGCCCTGGTTTGCCGCACTTATAACACCGAATCACCTTCCTTGACCGTTCATCGCTCTGTTCTCTTTCCTGCTTCCTTGGAGCATCTGGTTTTGTCATCAACTGGCTTATCATTTTGTGCATGTCAGCCATCAAAGATTCCATATTTGGTTTTTCTAAACGGTCCTCTTCTCCTACCTTCATGGTTCGTACTCTCGGACGTGCAGTCTCTTTGTAAGCGGCTTCAACCTCGAGGGCATGGATCAAGGCTTCACTACCAGTCTTATCTCGAGATAATCTAAGGACTCGCCTGATCTCCTCGTCTCTTATGCCATCAATGAAAGTACCGACTGTTAACTGTTCCTGGAATTCTTTGGGTGCATCCGGGTAAGCCAGGTATGTGAGTCGCTCAACAGCTGCTTCAAAATCTTGTAAACTTTCCCCAGCCTTTTGTGTGCGTGATTTGAGCTGAGTCCGGTATACTTGGGCAAGGTGTTGGTCGCCATATCTTAGATCTAGTGCAGCCTCTAAAACTTTAAAATCCCGTTGCTGCGTCACTGGGATAGTCTGAAGCAACTCTGAGGCTTGACCTCTTAGTGCTAGAACCAATGCCATAGCTTTGTCTTCGTTACTCCAATTGTTTGCGTACGCCGCTGCCTCAAATTGTCTTTTATAGGTTGACCAAGAAGTTTGACCATCAAAGGAAGGCGGTTGTAATCGAGGACCTGACGATGATAATACCAGCTGGCCTCCTTGTTCTCTTAACAGTCGCTTAAGTCGCTCTACCTCTCCTTCAACTGCACGAAATTTTCCTTCTATATCGGTAACTTTCCCTTCAACGCCAGTAACTTTTTCTTCGACGCCAGTAACTTTTTCTTCGACGCCAGTAACTTTTTCTTCGACGCCAGTAACTTTTTCTTCGACGCCAGTAACTTTTCCTTTGACTTCAGATACTTCCTCTTCAACCTTATTTACTTTTCCTTTGACATCACATATTTCGGTCTTTATGTTGCCCATATCCTCTTTAATTTCACTTTTGAGGTCTTCAGTTGCCGAAAGGATAACATCTTGTTGCCCCTGTATAATTTTCCTTAATTCTTCTTCACGTTTCTCTTGTTCTTCTTTTTCTTCCTGACGTCGTTTTTCTTGTTCTTCTTTTTCTTCTAGACGCCGTTTTTCTTGTTCTTCTTTTTCTTTCTGACGTCGTCTTTCTTTTTCTTCTTGACGTCTTTCTTGTTCTTCTTTTTCTGCCTGACGTTTCCTTTCTTTTTCTTCCTCGCGTCTCTCTTGTTCTTCTTTTTGGTCTAGCGTCATTTTTCTAAATTGCTGGAACATGTCTTGTATTTGTTTTTCAGCAGCCATGCTTCTTGTTTCCATTCAAAAACTAACAAACAACATTGACAAACAACACTAACAAGTCTTATTTAAAGTCTATATCACTTTCCAGTTCGACTCACTTCACTATCTCCAGTGGTTTCCAAATAGAACACTATTCTTCAGAAATTCTGTTGCAATTCCGCTTCCGACACCAATTGTTACGTGCTTACAAATTTTCAGTAAACACTCCGTGGGTTTAAATAACTTGCAACAAGAATTTTCACTAACCGCTATTTTATTTATCACTAAAATTACACTAGTAAATACTTAACAATCACACAACTAATAATCACTTAATCTAATATAAATTCACAACTTTTAAAACACTATGTACTTTATTTTTTCCCTTAAACTAGTCAACTCTTGTCTAACCTAAGAACTCTCTGTTTGTTTACTGAACTGAACTCTTCTTTATATTTCACTAAACTGTACTCTTCCCCCATCTGCTGAATTGATCTCCTTATATACACCCATAGAAATGTACCACAGTATTCTACAATTTTCTGGAATTCTACAGAATTTTCTACCATGTAATAGATGATTGTTCGTCAATTGGCTCATAGACGGCGCCACCCTACTAGTCAGGGAAGTAACTAAGCTTCTGAGGAAAACTTTGAACATGAACTTAATCACATCTTTCCTTGTTAGAGGGCAGCACATAACAATATGTTATTTCCTTCTCTCTTTCTGTTATACCATTTTCACTTTAAATTATTTCTTTTAAATAGTTTTATTTTCAGACTTTCATAAGCAGAAACTGGTAGCCTGTGCCTGGCTGTTCCTGGGATGGTTGTTGCATTATGTTCCATTTTGGGCAATGGGCCGAGTTTTATATTTTCATCACTACTTTCCTGCCTTATTATTTAGCTCAATGATCACAGGTAAATATAATTAGTATTAAGCTATTATGTATTGCTACATCCATTTTTTTCTAGGTATTTTACTTGATTACATACTAGAAGAAGTAACAAACTGTTTTGAAGAGCATTCCGCAAAATTTATCTATCACACAATTCTTGGCTTAATAATATCTACTATGGTGTATAGTTTTTATTTATTCTCTCCATTAGCATACGGGATGAGCGGTCCTTCAGCAAACGAGCCCAATTCTACAATGCATGGTCTGAAGTGGATGGATACTTGGGAATTTTAGCACATCTACTGATCTGTTTTCTTAGATATAGGCCTTAAGTACTTACCTACAGAAGGAAATGAAGCGATATTTGCTGCCATTCATGTTGATCTACATGGGGTTAGTTAAACCCCTTTGTGATGTTTTGTCATATATTGTGTGACTGTTTTATTAGCGATTTATTACAATATATTTTTTGGAATATTTGTGAGCGTATTTTTTTCCCTAATCATATGGTCGAAAAATATACATGTAGTTAAATTTGAAGAAATTGAGAAAATTCAATTCAAAAAGTTCTGAATTGAAAAGTCATTTTTAGGCACCCTGTATATTTTTAGAAGGTGAAAATGTTACACAAACATCACACAGATGTCTCGTAACTTGTATTTACGAAAATTGTTCATAAAATCCGTAATGGTGACTATACTGATTTTATAGAAGTTTAATATTATAGCTATTTCCAACCCTCTAATTTCACCACTACCAGAATGCACAGACACAATTACGATTCCCTACGATGTCATATATGTCACAGTTGAGACTCGAACTTGGGAGGGGTAACGACTAGCTGTATTGTCTCTTACACAATCGTGCTACAGATTGATAACACATGAAAAATGCCACCAAACATTTATGCCAGAGACACCTTAGCAAGGATACGAACCCAAATCTCCCTGGCATCAAGCCTGAGATGTAAGTTATTGTGATTCGGAGGGTTTCGCGGAAAACGGTGAGTCGAGAAAATATATTGAGTTGCATCTTGAAAAAATAAAAGCAAACGTTTTTTGGGCAAGTTTAACGTAATTTTGACATACCTACCTACCTACAACATATGTTTGTTGGTTATTTGTTATATCTCCAGTTTTCATTGGTCAGTGACTTCCTATCATTTTACCTGAACTATTTAACTGGATGATTATATAAGGTATTTTAGCAGACCAGATTCAAATGATATCAAAAATACATAAAGATAAATTGGGTCATAAAAAACGCAACAAAAACTTTACGACCTCATTAAAATACCGTTACTCTCATCTGTACTACTCCGCCGACGAATTGACTCGCTTACCTTTCCAGAGGTTTTTAATGTGCGTCGGTTTGTTTGATGACACTATGCCGCTTGGCCCAGAGGCGATAATAATTACGTCGTAAAGTTTTTGTTGCGTTTTTTGAGTGCAGGGGAAGTCCTTACTTGGACTATAGCTTTTAATTTTTAGAATACTTCTTATACTAATAAATATGCACTTGTTAACTAACAAAAATTAAACATTAACAGCAATAAGAATATATAGGTTGCAAATGTCTTACTCAATAAATCGATTATAATCAAAATAAATTTTATTATACATTTAGTTTAGTTTTTTAGTTACTTTTGATTTAAGTAACCAGTAATAACCTGTCGCCGTCAGTGGAAAAAATAAACTGTTGAAATAAAAAATTTAAAATGTTTGTCTTTCGATGTCATCCAAATGCGATTTATTAGAGGTGAAGGGAGGTCACATTTGAACTATTTAAATTATCAAAGATTATTATATTATTTAGAATATTCTCCAATGTGTAAAATGATAACAAGGAATTGAATCATGATACGATTCAGCTCTTAAAAATTTCAGTTGGATAAGTCACATGTCACTTGAGTTGAAAAGAGGAAGAAGAAGAATTTGATGTAGAAACATGTTATTTTTAAGCGTTTAAAAAATATTTTTATTATTAATTTAATAATAAATTACAAACTATGGCTTATCATTATGTTGTTACGGCACATAAGCCGACCGCCGTTACTGCTTGTGTAACAGGTAAAACTTCATTGGCAGATATTATTTTCGAGACCTATAACCTACTCTTTTCTAGGCAATTTTACCTCACCATGCGATCTTAACTTGATTGTGGCGAAGAATACTAGGTTAGAAATATATTTGGTTACCCCAGAGGGGCTTAGACCTATTAAAGAAGTTGGACTTTATGGCAAAGTCGCTGTTATGAAACTATTTCGACCACAAGTATGCAACATTTTCTGTATCTTTAGTTGGCCACCGACACCTATTTACAGACTGCCTATTTCAGATAGGCTTTCTGAATACATCTATATAACACATCTTAAAAGTTCTTTGCTATTTAGGTTATTTAGAAATAAAGATATAACCTTGAATAGTTAAACCTGTCTTATTTCTTAATCTTGGCATGTGAAATATGTTTCAGCACGAGAAGAAAGATTTGCTATTTATTGTTACAATGAGGTATAATGCGATGATTTTGGAGTGTATAAGTGATGGCGATAACCTAGATATTGTTACGAAAGCACACGGAAATGTTGCAGATCGAATTGGAAAACCTTCGGAAACTGGCATTTTAGCAGTTATTGATCCAAAGGCCAGAGTTATTGGTCTAAGATTATATGATGGTTTGTTCAAAATTATTCCGCTCGATAAGGATAATTATGAATTAAAGGCCTCCAATTTTAGGTGAAAGATCATACACGTTTACTTTATAAAGCATATTTATTATGAAATTTTTAGAATGGAGGAACTACAAGTGCATGACGTTGAATTTCTACATGGCTGTGCCAATCCTACCCTGATTTTAATTCATCAAGATGTAAATGGACGCCATGTAAAAACGCATGAAATATCGCTTAGGGAGAAGGAATTTGTGAAGATTCCATGGCGACAAGACAATGTTGAAACTGAAGCTTCTATTATAATACCAGTACCTTCCCCATTGGGTGGAGCTATTATAATCGGACAAGAAAGTATTTTATATCATGATGGAATTACTTCTGTTGTTGTAGCGCCGGCAGTTATAAAGGTAATAAATATAATACAACTATTATAAGTAAAAATTTATTTTGGTTATGCCTTTGTTAATTTTAGCAAAGCACGATTATATGTTACGCTAAAGTGGACCCTGGAGGTTTGCGTTATTTACTTGGAGATATGGCAGGGCACTTATTTATGCTTTTTATTGAAACTGAAACTCGGGGCGATGGCAACGATGTGGTGAAAGACCTAAAAGTAGAAATGTTGGGTAATTTTTTTCATTGAGTGTTATTTAGCGCACAATTATATATTAAAATTTTTAGGTGAAATTGCCACTCCAGAGTGCATAACATATTTGGATAATGGTGTTTTGTTCATTGGATCTAGAATAGGGGATTCGCAGTTAGTTAAACTAAACACAAAATCAGATGATAACGGTTCTTATGTTACTGTTATGGAATCGTTCACAAATCTTGCTCC
Source organism: Leptura quadrifasciata (assembly GCA_963675555.1). Lineage (NCBI taxonomy): Eukaryota > Metazoa > Arthropoda > Insecta > Coleoptera > Cerambycidae > Leptura > Leptura quadrifasciata. The sequence continues at coordinate 165,224,415 of OY776674.1, read as the reverse complement.
TATTCTTGATATGTGTGTGGTAGACTTAGAACGACAGGGCCAAGGCCAATTAGTGACTTGCTCGGGAGCATTCAAAGAGGGGTCACTAAGAATAATACGTAATGGTATAGGAATACAGGAACATGCCTCCATTGACCTGCCGGGAATTAAGGGAATGTGGGCGCTACAAACCGCATCTGGTAAAAAATAAGAGTTACTAGATGTGCAGATGTCTGATTTCGCGTAATTTTCAGGTAGCAAATTGGACAATACTTTAGTGCTTTCGTTTGTTGGTCAAACACGCGTGTTGAGTTTAAATGGAGAGGAGGTAGAAGAAACCGATATAGCTGGCTTTGCCTCTGACCAGCAGACATTCTACTGTGGTAACGTTGTCTTCGAGCAGATCATACAAATCACCCCGATTTCAGTGAGACTGGTTTCCTCACAAAATAAAACTTTACTTGCTGAGTGGAAGCCCCCTAGCGATAAAAACATCAGTGTGGTTGCTTGTAATGCGTCCCAAGTTATTCTTTCTACGGGATCGGCATTGTATTATCTTGAAATTCATCCCAATGAATTAATTTTGAAAGGGTAAGTGTAAAGATTAAAAGTGACAATTTTTACTGTTTTATGAGAAATCCCTCTGCTTACCCCATGATTAACTGATCAGGCGTGGCATCACTAATATATTAGGGCCAAATATGATTATATTTGCATGTTTCAATGGAATATATCAAGCTTATTGTCAATAGACATGTAACTGTTGCGCATAAAGTAGAGAGGTGAGAATTTCAGTATGTTTGTTCGTGGGGTAGGAAGATAAAAAGTTTTGTGATTACATGTTTCAAATGAGGGGGCATGAAAGTTCAGCATGTTCACAATATCCAACTGGATTGTCAGTTAATTTGTGGAAAAATAAAAGAGAGCCGAGTTTCCTGCGGTCTTGTAAGTTAAGAAAACCAAATCTGTTTAGCAACTCTTCATGTAGTAGGAGGGTAAACATTGTCTATTTTGTATGTTGCAAATTTCAGCTGCTTTTTAACAATGATGTGGCACCAAGTTCTACCACAGAATCATATCCAATTTTATCCGTTTTCGCCTTCTATAAGAACAAAAACATCGACATGGGTGTGGGACGAATATTTGAATGTGCATAAAATACCTAATAAATTGTCTGACCATTGTAAAATGGGCGGAACTTTGATTATAGATAGATAGATAACTTTATTAATCTGAGAAACAATACTGTATATAGACAAGTCATTTAGTCGAAATACAATATATTAGGAAATGAGAATTTAAAATAACAAAAAGGATTAAAACATACGAGCAATAAAAATAATGAAAGTGGCAAATTAAAATTAAGCATTTAAAGCATAAGTGTTACAAAATGAATACAAATATATATTGTAGAGACAGGCACTAATTAAAGTTTTCTTCAGCTCATGCTTAAATTTTTTTATGCTGAGCACTTTCATGTTTATTAACAGGGCATTATAGAACTTTAAGCCATTTAATTCTGTTTTTTTAAGTCATGTATATGGATAAATCAGATTTTCCTTATGCCTTTTGTGGTGATCATGCACATCACTAAATGTTTGGAAATCGCAGCACAAATGAATTATTAGGAAAAAAAACTGTCAATATATTTAATTGTATAAATAGTGGCTTATAAGAATCGTGGTGACTTTTCTTCATTATTCCTCTCTCCTTTTTGTAGAATTAGGATTCTTTGGATGCGAATATTTGCTGCATTTCCCCAGGATAATATTCCGTATTCCATAGAAAAATGAAATATAGCATGATAACAAGTGAGTGTTACTTCAGAGTTTGCATTGGATTTTATTCTTCAAGTATGAATACTATGGAGGAGAGTTTTTTACACAAATTATATGCGACTAATTCATGTCACTGAGGTATCGATGTTAATGCCTAGGAACTTGGAGGATTGGTTATTAGTTTTGTTTATTGAGAATGACATAGAATCAATTTTATTTTCGTTGAGGAAGAGTCCGTTATTGTTGAACCACAATTTAGCTATTGCAAGCACCATTTCACTGATATCTTCCTAATTTCAATTTTGCGGAGCTCTAATACTAAAAGTAGTATCATCCCCGTATATTAGAGTGGTTAAATTAATGCCATTAAATCATATTGTCTTGTAAGTCGTTAGTGTATATCACAAACAGGAGGGGGCCCAGGATTGATCCTTGGGGGACACCTCATTTTATATATAGTGGTAGACTATTTGTTCCATAAGAATGTACTATTTGTGGTCTGTCTTTTATGTAGCATTTAAGTAAGTGAAGTGCTGGCCCCCTTATTCCATAGCATTCAAGTTTTTCTTCCAAAATTTGGTATGATACACAATCGAAAGTCTTTGAGAGCTCGATATAAATAGAGTGGCACAATTGTTTCTCTTCAAAGGCTTAATAGTGTAATGGGTCTAAAGTTATTAGAAACAGTGCTATCACCCCTTATATATATAGGTAAATTTTTTGGAATACTTGGGAAGGTACCGTCTTCGAGACAGATGTTTATTATATGACACAATGAATCGATGATGTATTCACATTTAGTCTTCATTAAATGGATGCTTATGCCATATATATATGAAAAATACTAGGTTCTCGGGTTGAACCGCGTCTGAGATTGTTAATGTCTCGACGTTTCGGCTCCCGTTTTGGAGCCATTTTCAAGAGAAAAAGTGGGTCAAGTAAAAATTGTCAAAGAAAATAATGCTAGGAGTTCGTGGAACTGGTTCGATTCCGGGGTCTCAATCTGCCTACTCTCCAGATCTCACCACGATCCGTCTCTAAGGCCTCAACCTGCCTACTCCTTAGAGCGAACTCGCTGGCAGTATCGGACGAAGTGTTATTTATACGAAAGCTGTCTGTGGGTGGGAGAGTGGTGGGGGGTTCACTTTTTTTGTTTTTAAGTTGTTTTATTAAAGAACGAATATCCATTGGGGCCAGTGGGTTTAAGAATATTGAGTTAACATTTGAAATTTGTTTCTTTCTGTAGAGTTCTATTGAGGATCTGGCTTGACTTGTTTGGAGGCTATCCACGATATTTTCACTGCAATTTGTGAAAAAGTAATTTAATATGTGTGATGTAAAATTTTCACCTGGAAGACTGCTGTTTGCACTTCCTACCTGTTTCATTGTTTATTATATTCCAAGCAATTTTACATTTGTTGAAGATATGTATAATTAAACGCAATCTAAAGGCTTTCACTTTTTCAAAATAGATATTCATTAAACCGTCGCAATTTCTCAAACTTAAGAAATTCGAAGAGATTTGTGAAGTGAGGTACCATCATCGATTTAAGCTCTGAGACCTCGATCAGTGAAGTTAAGCAGCGTTGGTCGGGTCCGTCACTTGGATGGGTGAACGGCATTTCATTTCGCTCTCCTGGTTAAGTGGAAGAGTAGCTGTTGTAGCAAAATTCCGCCAGGACGTAAATATAAACAAGGCATTAAAAAAAAGCAGCCAAAACAAGTTAGGAGATTTTTTGCAAAATTTGTAAATCCGCACACCTCTAGCTTGACTATCTACTCGCCTTGATCCTGCTATGGTAATCCATTATAATTGTTATTTTGACATTTAAGAAATTTCATACTATGAAGATATTTGACAATAGGGTTTTTATTATACTTTATTAATGTGAAAATAAGTAGGTTAAGGTGTTTAATATACAGTATTTATATTTAGAAACACTAGCCTCGATGTTGAGGTTGCCTGCTTGGACATTAGTCCCCTTGGCGATGGTGTAGTAACGTCAGATCTAGTTGCTGTAGGATTATGGACGGATATATCTGCACGTATATTGAGATTACCTGACTTATCAGAAGCCACCAAAGAGTTACTGGGTGGAGGTAAGTACTAGTTGTAAAATTTCTGTTTAATATAAAATACCATAAAATAATTTATGACGATCAGTCAGTCAACAACTTTGTTGAACATATTTTTCTTTTTGAACACATCCCAAATTTCTGGATACTTCATTTAGAATCTTTTGAGAAAAATGGTAATAATTTTTTCAGATAAATCCAAATTCTAATATAAAAGATAAGATAGTGAAATCGGCCTAGGTACCGAATCAAATAAAAGTAAATCCAACTTTCCTCGCAAATTTCAGGCTACTTACCATCTCATCGTTATAAGCCATAATCTCAAAAATTACTCTTAGAATATTTCAATTTTTCCAGCCATTTTTAAAATGATTTACAAAAAATCAAGCTCTGTTTGAAAGGTAACACTTAAACTTACCAAAAGCTACTTTGTCCATCCAATTTTGGTGCGAAATTCGAGCTGAAAAATTAGGAAAGTGAAATATCATCAACATGCCAAATTTCAAACCATTGAGTTTGGTGGCACAAGAGTGTAAGCCAAAAAATTTCAAAAAAAGCTACAGAAGCTTCATATATTACTTCATATCAAATATGCTTTATTGTTAGAAAAAATACAAATGATTTTTGTTGAAGCCAAACCTTAATTCTAGTATAAATTATAAATATAATAAAACACACGAATATTTTATTGCATTACATAGATAAATAGAAGTAAATAAATTCGTTATGTTAGTGGAGTACTTCAATCATGACTTCAATGGGTCCAAAACACAATACATTGTAGAAAAAAGCACTGTTGGAAGCAGAAATCTAACAACTAACGCATGCAATATAATGGGCCTTTCACGCATGACTGAACTTTATTATTTCACCATGACCGAATCATATAATAAACTGTAATATAATTTTATATTAATTTAGTTTCTCACAATTTTCTATGTTCTACCAAATTTTTACTTTACAAAATCAGTTTTATTTCACTTAATTTGAAACGAGCTCTAAGGCGTGATGCTTGCAACGTCAGTCTAATTAGACCAATAAAAAGTCGTATTTTTAAAGGAATTGTCTATTGTCAGGTGTATGTCTTTTTATGTGAACATCGTATTTCTGCTATATGGTCGTGAGCAAAAATATTAGGACAAGTCTTACAACGGTATTTTGCTAAAATCTAGTTGTGTACATCTAACTTTAATTTTTGTGACATTGTGAGTTAGTTGTCATAATTTATTGCAAGTGTGCAAAAAACTAAATTCCTCATATAAGCGATTTAGTTAAATCTGGAGTTATTGCTAAAGAGAAGATGGATGGTCAATGAGACAAATTGCACACGTTATAATATTGACAAAAATTTCGTGTGTAACATTTAAAGAAAGTGGAGCATAAACGGTACAATTAGTAGAAATCCTGGATCAGGGCGACGAAGGATACCAACTCAACAACAAGATTTACCATTGGTAAATGCTTTAGTAGAAAATCCATTTTACTCAGTTATTCAGGTTGCTGAAGAAAAGAATTTTCCTGGATCGAGTAGTACTGGTCGCCAGCGAGTAAGAGAATCGGAGCTATGCTGTCATGCAACAGCACAGAAATACTTACTTAAAGCTCAACATAAAGAAGCCCGAGTAGGATTTGCGCTTGAATTTTTAGCACATGATGTAAATTTTTGGAACAATGTAATCTTTACAGACGAAAAAACTTTCCAGTCAACACACAGCGGTCGTATTCGTGTTTACCGCCCTCCGAATACTCGATTCGATGAGAAATATATATCTAACAATGATAAAAGTGGTAGATTTTCCGTTAATATGTGGGCTTGGATATCGGCACGTGATCCTTCTGTTTTGTGGCATATTGAGAAACGATTTAATAGTGAAACGTATATTAGGATTTTATTATGCTCCCTTCTGCGTCACAATTATTTCCTAATAATGAGTTCATATTTCAACAAGACAATTGTTCCGTTCATACTGCTCATACCGTAACTAATTGGTTTCAAGATGACAACATCAATGTTCTTAACTGGCCCAGTCATAGTCCAGATCTTAATCCTGTGGAAGAAGGATGGGGACTACTCGTAAGAAGTATCCAAAAATGAAATGTGAGACCACGGAATGCCGAAGAATTACTGGAAATACTAAATAATGCATGGGAAAATATTATTACTAATGATTATTGTATAAGGTTATTTAATTCTATGCCATATATAGAAGTTATAAATAGAAATGGTGCAATAACGAAATATTAATAGTTAGTTTCTTGTTAAGTAGGATATCATTTGTCCTTTGATCCAGGATTTCTACTAATCGTACCATTTATTCCCCACTTTCTTAAAATGTTGCACACCAAATTTTTGTTAATGTTATAACGCAGTGCAATTTGTCTCATTAACTCCATCATTTACTATAGCAATAACTACAGCATTAAAATAAAAAATAAATTAAAAGTGATATGTTTTATTTTGGTTACTTATTATGTATTTAAATAGAGACAGATTTACATTAGAAAAAAAAAGTTGTCCTATTTTTTTCTGCTCACGACAGTACAATGCCAAAAAATCATCCTGCATCAGCTACCATGTCCTGTGTTGTTGAGGGATCACAGAAGACTTTGTAGATGTCTGTGACCTGCTCCTCGGCCTCCAAAAATACTTTCAACACACCTCCCTTGCTGTTGTAAATAGCGGAGGTAGTATCGCAACCGCTGAACGAAAGTTTGGTGCTGGTCAGCTGCCTGCAAACCACAGCTAATGATTTTGGTGTCGGCGTCTCCTGTGGCTACTACTGTCATTATTCCTTGTGCTCCTATTTTTTTTGTAAGCAAATTGATGAGCCTGGTTTTGTTGGTCTCGTTAGACCAAAAATTCTCCTGTTGAACAGTGCAGGACATGGTCTCATCAAAGTGGAAGTTGACAGGTTTTTGAATGCACCCTCCGTTTTTGCTCAGCTCTTTTGGTGCTGTGGGCATCACCGTAGTGTTGCGGGCTTGGTGCATATGCGACCCGCAACACTCATTTGTGTTTCGCGGGTCACATATCGTCAACTGTCGAGAGCCAAGATTTGGGCTACCATCTGCTAAAGCGCAATCGTGTGCTTCCAGCTGGTGGAAACGGATTGGTATAGAAGGTGAGAAGGATTAGTTTTGTGCATGCTGCCAATAATTCTAAAAAGCTTGTTATTTGAGCCATCTTTATGGATTTCGGATTATCGGCAACGGTAAAATTTCCTTCGTGTTGTTGCTGTTCATCAGAATATTTCTTTGCTATGGAGGGAGTTTAATCCGCATTTGCGTGAGTAACCTTACTTTATTTAGCCATCTTATTCGACTTCACCCATGTATTTCCAATATTTATAGGTTGCTTGACCACTTTCCCTTGGGAGTATCTTCGCTGTCAATTGAGTTGCACCGTTGTACAGGAATTTTGGTGGATTGTATCCCTCAAACAACAAAGAGGTAAATTATATTTCTTTTGTGTATTATATCTGTTGTCAATTCCCTCATTAGGCACGTTTTCCGTGCATTTCCAACTTAGAAATTAAATGGGTATTTCTTAGGATCAACGGACGGGGTTTGAAAGCTCCACGGAGTGAGTTAGAACTTCCATTGTCTAGGTTAGAAAGCTCCACAGACTAGGCTGAAACGTTCCTCGGTTTAGGGAGGTTATAAACCCACTACTATCATCTGTCCCCTAAGTCACCACCGTAGGGCATCATTGTTGACATTTGGGTATCGTACCAATTTTGTGATAAGTGTTATCGTGTCCTTTGGCAGGAAACCACCTTCAGTGGTTTGGTGTAATAATATTTACTTCCTTTTAACATTTGTATATAAAACCAAGATTTTATTCGCTCATATCGATTAAATAAGTTCTCTAATGTAACCTAATTGTGGCCAAAACCCTTGTAAACAGAGTGTAGCTACACAAGGGGTATTTACCTTTAATTTTATGTTGTAACATATTGCACGAATATAGGCACATAATTGAACATCACCAGGTTCATATTAGAGAATCAAAAGTGTGTAAATATTGTAATATAGTACATTTCATGTGGAAAGAAAGTGTAATTATTTCATCTGCGACCACTACGAATGGAACCCTCAGTGTTTTATGCTTAAAGCCCTGAGATTTCTGAGCTAGAGAAATTTTGTCATGGGCACGTTACATCACCTTATCCGGGCTAGATAGTGCCTGCGATCTGCTACGCACAGCAGCCCAAGTGTGTTTTTAGTATTATCATGCAACCCTTATTGTTGTAAGTTGATTTCAAATCATGAATTGTGGTGTTTGTTGTCCAGTGATAACGCTTCATACAGGGCCGACTTTCCTTTTCGGAGACCCCTTCGTTGAAGAGAGCCAAAGGGTACGGGGACAATTCAAATTTTAACAGTTCAGCAACGTCGTCGTCACTCTTTGATATTAAGGTATAATAAAATATAAGGTATAATTATAAATAACTAACTTGATAACTAGATAGATAAAGGAAAATGTAACATGAACTTGGTTAAGAGAAGAATGACGTGAATGAGCGGATGGCGCATACTAAAGGATAGATAGATAAAAGTTCTCCAATATTTATGAACTCTCCCGTGCTCACATTTGTGTCAGCAAATTTTATTAGAGAATTGATGGCGCCGTCTAGAATTTTTGAGTAAAGCTACAACTGGATGCTTAAAGCAATCTGTATTATCTGAAAATGAGTCTAGTTAACTTTTTCGGCGCAACATGTCACTCGCAATACAAACTTTTATCTTTCGTTGAAATTAGGTGATATGGTCACTTTGAGCGGCAAAAATTTGATGATACTTTTCGCATTTTCAAAGTATTATACACCCTTAACTACTGCTCGGACCTTTTTTGTAGACAATTTAATTTACTTTCATTTTGTATAGAGTGAAATTTTCGCTACGACGCTTAGTTTTCGAGATAATAACAAAAAACCTTTGCTTTGGTTGTACTGTTTGTAAAAAAGCTAACCTCAAAATGCCCAGCAAAAGACTGACTATTGTCCATTTACTTTCATTATAAAGTACTTCTCTTTTCCAAACGGTAATGCGCCCACTAGTGCCATTCTATGCGACTTTGAGTCAATTTTCTTTTGAGCTGTAAATGCTTTGGAAATGTGTGATGAATTCTGGTCAAGTGTGTTATTTTTTATATTTTCTAATTTTTTAGTTTGAATTTCATGCCAAAATTATATTTAAAAAATCCTTTCTGTAGATTCAGGTGTTACCTTTCAAACGAACGTTGATTTCAATAAATCGGTTAAAAAATAGCTGAGAAAAAAATAGTATTCTTGAGGTTAAGGTTCTCCTCAATAATGTCTACAAGATGGATATACTTTTATTTGATCCTACTACCTTATCATATAGTTCATCTTCTATTACAGAGATAATTCCACGTTCGGTATTAATGGCCTGTTTTGAGGGCCACAATTATCTGCTATGTGCGTTAGGCGATGGTTCAATGTTCTACTTTTCCCTTAACAAGGACTCGGGAGCGCTGAGTGACAAGAAAAAAGTTACGTTGGGCACCCAACCAACGGTCCTAAGAACTTTCCGATCTCTGAGCACTACGAATGTATTTGCCTGCTCGGACAGGCCAACGGTGATATATTCATCAAATCACAAGCTGGTGTTCTCTAACGTTAATATGAAGGAAGTAAATCATATGTGTTCGCTAAATGCGGAAGCTTACCCAGATAGGTAATTATATAAGATTAATCATTTGTTGTATAAAATAATATAGTTCTGGATAAGAATTAGTTGGTGTTTATATGTAAGAAGGTTTATATGTATATTGTAAACGCCACAAGTGATGGCGAGCAAAGGGGAAGTTGTATGTAGAGAGTAGTATAGACCTAGCGTACGCATCTCTATCCTAATTGGTGTAGTATAAATTCTAAATAGTGCCAGAGGTCTGTGCCGCTCTACGATAGGTCGATTATATTCTCCTACAGTCCCTACTACCCGCCAACACTCGTGGCGTTTACTGTACCTGATACTAATGAATTTATGTATTTGTGAATTTTTCCCGCTTTAGTCTAGCTTTAGCTACAGATACTTCAGTTACAATAGGAACAATTGATGAAATCCAGAAACTACATATAAGAACCGTCCCCCTGCAAGAATCGGCTAGGAGAATTGCCTATCAAGAGCAGTCACAGGTGCGCTTTTTCTTTCAATATATTTTGAAAATATTAGGTCACTGCAATGATCGATCCTTTTAAGTCTGCAAAATCTAGAGTTGTCTAGATGAGGAGACAGGGACCTACAGTTTAATGTGGAATTCGAACCACTTCTTGAGAATAATATGATTCATAATTAGTTGTAGAGAAATTATTTGCAAGGGCTTAATCATCATCATTATGTCCTAAAGAAATATTTATACACATTTTTGACTTAGCTTTCATTGATTCCTCCCGTATTTTTATTTCATAACTTACATTTTTATTTTACACCTAAATATACTTTACTATAATAGTATTTTATATAACAAGTGGCTAAACTGGTGTTTTTTTTGTACAAGCGGGGCGTTTATAGTACGAGTCTAAAACGAGTGCTATAAACTATAAGAATAAAGAAAAACATTTTAGTCCCGAGTTATATACAAAATTTTTTGTAATGCCACATGCTAAAATTAGAAAATAATATAATTTTGTAAAAATATGGCAAAAGTATAAATGTATTTATTTTATTTATACTTTTTTCTTTATTTCTCACTTGTTTTGATCCTGTGAAACTGTCAAATAAATGTCATTTTAGAATATGGCGTTACAAAAAAAATATATATATTTGAATTATTACTGTTGAACTAAAATTATCAGGAACTAACATAAATTTTTTTTAAAAATACTTTTCCTTGAACTTCAATTTAAAATGCCTCTCACATCATGCCGATACATGTTCTGTTTAGAGTTTTGGTGTGCTCACCGCGAGAATCGACATCCAAGATTCCACAGGTCTAAACCCGGCACGACAGAGTGCTTCGACGATGGCACAATCTGTTACAGCGTCGAGTAGCGTAGGTTCTCTGGCCGTAAGTAAATCTGGCAGCAGTAGTTTATTAGGTACCAGCCTGGTTCCAGATTACGGGCAAGAGGTGGAAGTACACAACCTCCTTATCATCGACCAAAATACTTTCGAAGTTTTACACGCTCACCAACTTATGCAACAGGAATACGGGATGTCGCTCATATCATGTCAATTAGGAAACGATCCCAATGCCTATTTCATTGTGGGTAAGTATTGTCAGCTAAACCACTACAAAAATTAGCAGTAGAATTGATTCCTGAGTTAGATAGCTAAGTCAGAACGTTTGAAACCATTTTTTAAAATGCAAAACTTAGTCTTTATTTATTTAACAAGTTAACTGCCCAGCTAAATTTTGAACAATGCATACACCTGCTTTATTCTGTAAAAAGAACATCTTATTACAAAAACAATAATTCCAGATACTGATGTTTTATTTTTACCTCGTTTGCATTTTTCAGAGATTACAATTTCTTCTATTGATAAAACGTTGAATGTTATCATTAAAGATTGAAGAATAACAATTTTTTTTACTTTATCATTGAATGTTCAAATTCAGGAATCATTTGTTGTGAAGTCGATAAATAAATAGCCCATTATATTTCCTTAGGTACCGCTAATGTAAACCCAGAAGAATCGGAACCAAAGCAGGGGCGTCTGCTGGTATTTCAGTGGAATGACAATAAGCTCACTCAGGTATCAGAGAAAGAAATCAAGGGTGCCTGTTACTCCCTCGCCGAGTTCAACGGCAAACTCCTAGCGAGCATCAACAGTACCGTCCGCCTTTTTGAATGGACCGCGGAGAAAGAATTAAGGCTGGAATGCTCACATTTCAACAACATCATATCCCTCTTCCTCAAGACGAAGGGCGATTTCATTCTGATTGGAGACCTTATGAGGAGTATGACTTTGCTGCAGTACAAAACTATGGAGGGCAGTTTCGAGGAGATAGCCCGAGATTACAACCCCAATTGGATGACGGCTGTGGAAATTCTAGATGACGATGTGTTCTTAGGTGCCGAAAACAGTTTCAACATGTTTGTATGCCAGAAAGACAGTGCAGCTACTACGGATGAGGAGCGATCACAAATGCACGAAGTTGGACAGTTTCACGTTGGAGATATGATCAATGTGTTCAGGCATGGTTCTTTAGTAATGCAAAATATCGGAGAGACTTCCACACCCACAAGAGGATGCGTATTGTTTGGAACGGTCGGTGGTGCCATAGGTAAGAGTGTCTATACTATCTTTATTAATCTCTTATTCTCTCAATTCCACGCAAAATTTAAAGTAAAAATGTATAATTTTTTTAGGCCTGGTTACCCAAATACCTCAAGACTTTTACGAGTTTCTGCTAGACCTTCAAAATAAATTGTCATCGGTTATAAAATCCGTTGGAAAAATTGAACACTCGTTCTGGAGAGCTTTTCATACGGACATAAAGACTGAAAATAGCGAAGGTTTCATAGACGGCGACCTAATCGAGAGTTTCCTAGACCTGTCCCATGACAAGATGAAGGAAGTGGCTGACGGACTAGGGGTAAGAATTGCCACTTACCGTTTTAAGTCCTTGTCATTGTTTCTTTTTTCCTTTCAGATGACCGTAGAGTATTTAGTGAAAATGATTGAAGATTTAACTAGGATACATTAAGTATTAGAATCTTATCGGATTCTTTTTCAGTGTGTGATTATTTTCAGAAATTAAAGTTTTCAACAGGTCCTTGTATATTAACCTGGGAGCTATTGTGCAAAATACAATTTCTTACAAAAATCAAGTTGTAACTTTATTTAATAACAAAAATAAATATAAAAGTACAAAAGGTGCTTATTCTATCTCTAACAATTGAGAACGGAAAATGTGTTCGTATGCCGTTTTTATCAGGAACTGGAAGTTCTTGTTTTCTTGCAGGTCCTCCATGGTTGGATCATCCGTTAAGGTATCTAAAGGTGGAAGAAGGTCGTTCGGGTCTGCACCTGCAATTGTTATATTATGCTGTAAATAAAGGACATTGCACTGGATCTATGGAATCCAATGTCTTTTAATTTTTGTATGTTATACCATTCAAGAAAACAATTTTTAATAAGGAGGAAATTTTTGACTCAAAAAGCAATTCAAAGTCTAGTCGTTCTGTAATCTTAACGCTTTCGATGCTAAACTACTTTTCAAAATTGTCCTGTGGCAAAGCAGTTTTCTTTGCATTTTTGTATCTAATACATGTGGTGGTCCAGTGAAATTTTGTATTGGATTCCAGTTGACCTAGCGTCATCATACATACGGCTAAATGCTTCCCACTCTTCGTGCTCTATCTCGAGAACGGTTAATTGTATAAAATATTGCTTAAGACCGAATTTGTAAGAATTTTATGCTCTTCAACTTTTTCAATAACTCCAAATGTCATTTAGAACAAAGGAAACAAGATATTTACAAAAACAGATTTTTGCGACCTTTGACCCTTGACTCGCATACACAAGATTCTATGAGACTTTTGAGCCAACAAAAAACAAAACAGATTTATACAAGTTTATAGCTTATTTATCTTCCATTCAGAGGTTTACCTATTTTTCACCCTATATGGCTGTATTACATAGAATACAACTCTACTCTTTGGCTAATAGCGGAGCGAAAACGATATAAAATTGTGTCAAAAAATTTTCTTCAGCTATAACCAGATGAAACCATGACATTAGATAGGTCACTGGACATCTGAAAAGCTTATTTACGACTATTTTTAACGCTACCGATTTTTCTATAATCGAAAAATGTGTAAAATTTGTGAAAATTAAAAAAAAATACTTTTTACTACTCACTTCGCCATATCTTCGAAACCATTTGACATATTTTAATGAACTTTTTTTAGTTTGATATGTATATGTATATTATTAGAAAAAATAAAAGACAATCTGATAGTTTCATTTACCTGGTAATGACTTTTTCATGAATTGAAAAACTTTTTTATTTAAAGTAATTTTGCCATGGTATCTGCGTATGAATTAAAGAAAAAATATTGGAAAATTTTTTAAAACAAAAATCAACCTTCTGTGGTAAATAGTTTTGTACTTATCGTCATTTAAAATTGTTAACGCATAATGTGCTTGTCGGAGATGCCATCAAATATCGCACCGTGCCACGCTCTCAATGTGTTTGGAAAGCATTCTTGGATTTGCTAGACTTGCTCTACACTAAAATTCTTGCATATGTTTTTTTTTTAAGATTCCTGCAGTTCTATGCAAAACTTATATTTCATTTTCAAAAACATAATTTAGGTTCATATCAGAATTTGTTTCAGTATAACTCGACGGATTTGAGTTCTCATTGTCTGAATGCAAAGTTTCTACTGCGCGATCGACGATACTTTACAATTTTGACTAATTTTCGACTTATTACAAGCCTTGATATTTCTTGCTGAAATATATTGACTGGGGCATTTTTATGGTACTTTGCATCATAGGCGAATAAATCTTCTATACAGGGTGTTGCATCATGAGAGGGACATAGCTTAATAGGAGGTAGAGAACGTCAGTGGTAACCGGAACCTCCCATAGAAATGTCTCATTGGGCCTTCATTACGAAGTTACAGGGTGTTAAATAATTTTTGGCCAAATCTGCTTTTTGTCATAACTTTGACAGGGAATGAAATAACGGATTCATATTTGGTACGGCTAATGTACTAACGAGCCCCAAGAGGTACATGTATAAAAAAAAATATATCCAGGTCCGGACTCATTATAATTTATGTTTCTTCTTTGCATCAATAAAACATCACCCTGTCTATATTTTTTTGAAATTTCGATACGATATTCGAAAAGAGCAAGAAAAAACAAACAAAATGGCCTATTTCATTTTTTTGTTACACCTTCGTGGTTATTTAAATACGTTGTTAAATGTGCAAGAAAATGGATTACAGAACCCTATTAAATGAGAGGCACGTGAAATAAATAGTTTTATAACTAAAATTTGCAAAAATTCTATTGAGCCTAGGTGGTCTGGGTGAATATTAATTCCGGCACGTTTTAAAGGTCCATTTTGGTAAAAAACTGTGGTCCTAATAAGTAATCGGGTATGAAATAACAAAATTTTTAATCAATCACAGTAGGCTTGTTCAAAGAATAAAAGTGAGAGATAATTTAAACCATTTAGGCCTAAGCAACCAGTTACTTTGATCAAGAAAATCATCAACATTTTATACTTAATAAAAATTGGAAAAGAGAACAAACTAAAATCTAAATAAATAAAATATTTTCCATTCAATTAACAATAAATAACAAAACAATAACTAAATGTGTTTAAAAATAAAACGTAATTGACACTAAAGTAAATTTTCAAAATGTCCTCCCTCAAATTTTGTGCATTTTCTTGCGCGTTTAGAAAGGTCACCAATTGCTCGACGTATCATTTCTGGATTATTCCGTATTTCGTCGCAGGTTGTAACGATGCGCTGGATTAAATGTTGTCTACTTTCAATTTCAATGCTATAAACCTCGTTTTTTAAGTGGCCCCATAAAAAGTAATCACAAGGGTTACAATCAGGAGATCTTGGTGGCCATTCATGTGGACCCCCGCGTCTAATCCATCTATTAGGATACACATTGTTTAAGTGTTCTCTTACTTGAAGGTTAAAATGTGGTGGGGCCCCATCATGATGAAACAACATGCCTCTTATACCGATATTTTCTAACATATTCGGTAAAATGTTTTGAAGAAAATCAAAGTAAATTTCACCATTCAATCTTTCTTCAAAAAAATGTGGCCCTATCAAATGTCTATTTACAAGTCCGACCCAAACATTTACAGAAAACCTGTGTTGCGAACGGCGTTGGCGTACCGCATGTGGGTTTTCCTGTGCCCATTTATGATTATTTCGTGAATTGTTTACTCCATCCCTTGTAAATTGTGCCTCATCCGTAAATAAGGTTCTGTAAATGACTGGGCGATGGTTAGACAACCAATGACAAAATGCCAGGCGGGGGATATCGTCGCCTTGTTGAAGACGCTGTACCTGCTGGATATGATATGGATGGTAACGTTCTCTTTTTAGGGTTCTCCATACTCGCCAATGAGGAATACCAGTTGCCAAACTGATTCGTCTAGTGCTCATATTTGGGTTTTCTTGAACTACGTTTATAATATTGTTTTGTTCCTGCACACCTTGTTGTAAAACACGCTCCACGCTCCGGCAGAAGTAGGAAACTTTCTGTGTTGTCTTGCATACTGGAACACCGTACTAAAGGTTTTATGATTAGGGCATCGACGACCAGGAAAACGCAGCCGATATTCTCTTTCCGCCGACCTACCATTTCCATTACAGAAACCATAGATGAATATTATGTCAGCATATTCCACGTTTGTAAATTTTACTGGCATAGTTAAAATATTTTCACAAGTTTTCACTAACTAAATGCGGATTATTGACACATTAAATTACTAACAAACAATTATTCAACTGTTTAGGAGATTTCTTTTTATTATCTGTCACTTTGAACAAGCCTACTGTGATTGATTAAAAATTTTGTTATTTCATACCCGATTACTTATTAGGACCACAGTTTTTTACCAAAATGGACCTTTAAAACGTGCCGGAATTAGGATTCACCCAGACCACCTAGGCTCAATAGAATTTTTGCAAATTTTAGTTATAAAACTATTTATTTCACGTGCCTCTCATTTAATAGGGTTCTTGTTAAAGAACGCTATAACCCCGATATACTTTTCGACGTTGTAACGAAATCCGACTTAGGAAATATTTCGTAAGAAAAGCGTGCTTCACGTAAAAACGCCGTGGAGGAGGTTTTTAATTCTTGGAAATATATTTTTGCTCTTCGGAGCGTTTTTTATGCCAAATTTTCGCTAACTCTTCGAGGAGCGTTAATTTGGTAAGTGTAGTAAATGTCGCTGCACAGGGACGTAATGTCGCCCCGACCACCCAATTTTAGAAAGTATAATAAAATTGGACTTGAACTTCCAAATTTCCAAGATTAAAAACCCTTTTACGAATCCACGTTGTCAAGCACTGCAACTCTTACGAAGTATTGAATATGAGGACAAGTTAATCCAACGACTATTCAAAGTATATCGGAAGTTATAGCGAAAATAGCCCTTAGCGACATGGGACCCCCATCATTTCCTAGCAGTCGGATTTGACGGGGAAATGATGACTTTTGACGGGGTTTGCCCTAAACCGGTTCCTCAGTGATTCGGAGTCAAAAAAGTATCTATACCATGTACTCACACGTGCATGGGATTTGCCTTGCCTGAACGTAAAATTTGTTATTGCATAATACAAACGAAGTAGATACGCTTCAAGCAATTTTAAGCTCCGAGGAGCGACCAAAATTTATGTGAATTAATAAATACGTTTATAAAGACAGGCAAGCATAAGCCCACCAAAATTTCAGTTACATGAACTGTTCCTTGAATCTTTTTGTGCATCGTTAGCTTTACAAACTGCATATTGGATGGTAGTTGGTACCGTATGAATCGTCCCGTTCCTCACCATGTGTTGTACACGGGTCAGACCATTGTTTGTTAACATTTTCACTGAAGAAGTTGTGTAAAAACATAAATTTTTTAAAGATTTAATATACATTTTTTGAACTTTATATTGTCTTTTACTTGTGTTTTCTAACAAAATTTCCCTTTCAGATTTATTTTTAAGAGAGTGTTAAACAGACAGTGTTAGATTTATAGTGTTACGACGTCTTCCAATTGATACCATCAGAGCCGCAGTTAAGCATAAACGACAGTAAGTATGATTTATTCATTAATCTCCGTCTGAAACAGTCACTTGAACCCTAAAAAATTTTGTGAACGTAATATTTTTATTTAGCATTTAGAAAAGGTTGAGGAAAAAGAAAATTAATTTTTTCTTTTTCCTATTTTTTTTAATTTTTCTAAGTTTTTCGAGCAGAAAACACGTCCTTCAGACTTCCATCAAAAGCATGGATCGTTCACATTCTGTAATCCATTTTCTTGCACATTTAACAACGTATTTAAATAACCACGAAGGTGTAACAAAAAAATTAAATAGGCCATTTTATTTCTTTTTTCTTGCTCTTTTCGAATATCGTATCGAAATTTCAAAAAAATATATATACAGGGTGATGTTTTATTGATGCAAAGAAGAAACATAAATTATAGTGAGTCCGGATCTGGATATATTTTTTTTTATACATGTACCTCTTGGGACTCGTTAGTACATTAGCCGTACCAAATATGAATCCGTTATTTCATTCCCTGTCAAAGTTATGACAAAAAACAGGTTTGGCCAAAAATTATTTAACACCCTGTAACTTCGTAATGAAGGCCCAATGAGACATTTCTATGGGAGGTTCCGGTTACCACTGATGTTCTCTACCTCCTATTAAGCTATGTTCCTCTCATGATGCAACACCCTGTATAGCTTGGAAATCATAGAAATGTCCTCTCTTTTTTGGGTAGCTTTAATTATTTTTTCATGTGTATTCATACCGGTGCCCGAAGAAGAAATGTTACGATAAAAGAAGCAAAGGCCGTATTAAAACAATAATTAAGTATCAATCAATATAATTTTGATATGATAGCCTTTGTTAAAAGATTATAAAGAACTAAACCATATTATCAGTAGTAATGTAACAAGTGCAATAAAAATTATTGGCAATTTTTGGGAAATTTGCTTGAATGCCTTTTTAGTGTAAAATGCATAAGCGCACATTTGTCAAAAATTACCGATTTATTTTTATTGGGGGCGAGCGTAGGTGCGTCTTTACTATGTACATACTTCGGTATGCGATGTAAAGCAATGACAGGCGCAGTTAGTACTTGGATTGGTGACCATTCCAACGGAAACCGCGTTCTCGCCTCACGCATCTTCCAGCGGCTTGTATATCAGTGTATGCGTGGAAGCTATACAACCTTAGGCGAGGGTTTTATAGGAGATATACCACCCTTCGGAGGGGATGTAAAGCCGTCGGTCCCTTGTCTAATAAATGTTAGGCAAGTAAAAGATCCCTACTCTTCTTAAGGGAAGAGGTTAGGCAAAATTCCTGGTTGGGGGTAGCTCGTCTACAGGCGTCGGTGTTAGGCCTCAGTAGCGGAAATAGGCCGACGTTAAATAAATGTATAAAAAAAAAAAGAAAACATTTTCTTATTGCATGTGTTGCATTTTATTAGAGAATTTCATGAATCAAATTTTAAAGTTATCTAGCTACCTAAGTTGAGAAGTAAGCTATTATTTACCGAGCACTTCTATATCCTGAGGAGCGTAGCTGAGAAATCACCATAATTTACTCCATTCCTCTAATGAAAAATAGTATTTCTCTGCCTAGGTAAAAAATTATAATGTTATTTAAATACATACCTAGAGCTATCGAAAGATCTGCTAGTCTGAAGAAGAGTGTACCCTGGAGAATCTCCAATGGAGAATCCAGATTCTTAAATGTCCATGAATCCCTCAAAATAGCACTCCGCCAAATTTTAAGGTGCAGTTCTTCCCCCAATTCATCATCTTCGATAAAAGAGAGAATATCCAACGCCTTTTTAAATTCCAATTCTCCGGCATCCGTGTATTCGTTGCATACATACAAATGCACCAGGTCTTTGGGATGGATCACTCTAGGTCTCATGGTATCATACCCATATTCTTGCAAAACGTAATCGGGCAAGTCTTCTTGAAAAGTGACTAATTCTAGGCGTGAATTGATATTCTCAATGTAATCACTACTGTTGGGGATGTTTGGACCAGCTAATTTAGCCAACTTACTCAAGCTCAACATCGTTTTCTGTCTTGTAAGGGATTCTGTTTCCTCGCTTGCTAGGTGGTGCAAAGTATCTGCCGCCAAAACAAATTTGTGGTCGAATATTTGCTGCATCCACGATAAGGATGGATGGTCAGACAAGAAGTTTGTTAATTTTTGCATATTCTTTGTGTTGCCAACTTTTCTATATCTGTCTATTAATTTTCCCTGCTTGTTTTCCTTAAGGAACCAATTGTAGACATATTCAGAGAAGCCGTCGTTGTTAAAACGATCCATATATTCGTCTAGTCTTTGCTGATTGTCTGTCAATTCGCAGATTAGAACCAGCGCCTCAAAATCCAAGTATTTCTCCGCCAGCTGTGCCGCCTTCTCCCATTCTTTCTCTTGCACTATCAAAAATAACATCTCATATGATTTATCTCAATAGAAACAATTTTTTTTCTTCAAACACGAAAAAAACATGACTTTTAGGGTTAGTTTTTTTAACTTAAATTGCTATTTTTCTGACACTTCATCTGACCTGTTTACTTAGTCTCTTATTGCCGCTAACGAGCTCTGACTGGCAGTAAAAGTCTGGAGTAAAGCGATTCTTTGTGTCTCTGCTGTTACTGCCGGACCTCGTTCGTCCATCAAGTATAGTCGAGTACGCATTTGCTGGGAACTCAAGAAACGCAATACAAAGTTTACGACCTCATTATTATCACCGTTGACCCATGCAGCATGGTGCCATCAAACAAACCGACGCAAATTAAAAACCTATAAAGGTAAGAGAGTCAATTTGCTATTGTGATTGTACAAAGAGCAATGGTATTTTAAGGTGGTGATTTTAATGTAAATTTGAATTCCTGCAGTACTAATTTGGCACTTTTGACCGATTTAGTTGGATATGTTGACATTATTACCATCAAAATGCTAACAAGAATAACCCCTCCATCTAGCACACAATTTTCTGATCAATTCTTATGTTATCAACTTGAAAATTAATGTTTAAACTGTGCTTATCTGATCGTCTTTCTCAATCAATATATATAAACATAAAAAATAAAGAAAATAAATTTGTTCTAAAGAGAACATTGCACAGTCTGTATTTTTTTTAGAGAGGGTAAATTGGCACAAAATTATGCTCAAAATGTGCAAATAAGGCTTGTAAATTTTTTAGAGATACTAATGTATTATTTTCGGCAACGGTTTCCTCTAAAAAGAGTATTACTATTTAAAAAAACACAAAACGATAATTGCATGACTGACGAATTAAGAGAATTAAAACACAGAGTTACAATTTTTAGCAACCTTGCGAAGATGAATCAAGCTCATAGGAATATTAGTACACTTTTGCAGAAAATACTGCAAGGCACTTGTAATAGCTAAAAGGAATTATCATGAGGCAAATTCAAGAAGCTCATAATTAAACAAAGGCAATGTGGAACACAATAAATAAAATAAAAGGCAAAGTAAACAAGTCAAATATTATAATTATAACAGAAAATGGCAAAAAAATTCCAGATGCTATAGTGGCCAATATTTATAATGAACATTTTACATCCGCAATAAGTAAAAATTCTGTTTTTTATTCAATCTTTTTAAGCACCAACAATCACTTTTTTTTAACCAGTTTTACCATCCGATATATTATCTTTAATAAATAAGCTGAAATCGTCTAACTTGTGGATACGATAATATTTCGAATAATTTAATTAAACATTCTAAATTGAGTATCTGTCAGCCATTGGTTTTTTTTATAAACCTATCTTTTGACACCGGACATTTTCCAGACATTTTCAAGCTAGCTATTGTCCAACCTTTATATAAAAAAAGGTGATCCTAATGATTACGGAAATTATAGGGCCATCAGTTTGCTTTACAGTTTTTCTAAACTATTTGAACTTGCTATCAAAGACCAGCTCTGTCTCCATTTTTGTATCAGAATGATTTACTATCTGTTTATCAACGTGGTTTCTCTAAAAACAAGAGCACCGAATCAGCTCTGTGAGTTCCAAGACTTAATTGTCAATGCCCTCATAACAAGCAAGACGCCTTAGGGTTATTTATCGATTTCTCCTGTGCTTTTGATGTTGTTGACCATGAAATTCTATTGAATAAGTTAAGACAGGTATGGACTCAGAGGAGTAGCTTTAAACTTATTTTCCTCTTACCTAAACAATAGAACACAGATCGTTAAATTAAACTATGATACAACCAGTGTTGTATGCAACATAATGCATGGAGTTCCTCAGGAATCTGTTTTGGGGCCTCTACTTTTTAATGTTTTTGCTAATGATTTAATAATATATTTAAATCAAGTGCCAAATATTCACTGTGTCTGTTATGCGGATGATACAAATATAATCATTGACGATGACTTAAATGTTAATAAAACCTACGCTGAGTTAAATGTACTCAGAGGTAGTTCATTGGTCTGAGGAAAACAAGCTTAATTAAAATAAAAATAAAACTAATATATTCTTGTTTACTTTACACAGAAATTTGGATATGTCAATTTTTAATGGAAGTGATATTACTTTTTGTGAATCGGTCAAAATGTTAGGCATAACGTTTGATAGATACTTGGATTGGGAAAACCATATAGATATTTTGTGTAATAAATTGCGAAGCAACTGTTATGTCTTGACATTTATGTTATTCCATAGTAGTTGTGATGTACTTATGAGCCTCTATTATATAAATCCACTCACATCTGTGATATGGTATAACAAGCTGGGGTAACAGTGTACCTATAAATTGAGTTTTCATTCTGCAGAAGTATGCTATATGAATTATTGCTGGCTTAGGCGTTCGTGAGACCCGTTGTACTACTTTTAAAAACTTGAAAATATTAATTGTAGCAGGTGTTTACATTCTGGAGATCTGTACATTTGTTTACAAGAATAAGCATACGTTTTTTGCCAATCAAGTCAGCCATAACCACAATACAAGGTTTAAAGGATTATTATAGCTACAATCTCACTGAACAGCGTTGTACCAAAGAAGCTTTTACTACAATGGTTGCAAATTTTTTAATGCACTAAGCGAGGAGATAAAACTTTCTTACTGGACGAAAATTGTTATGAGATTGATGATTTTTTTCTTTAAATAAGTACTGGTTCGATTTAATATTTTTAATTTTATGTGTTTGACAAAAGGCTTCAAAGTGTGCAAGGGAATCTCGGTTGAGTGGAAGCCTCTCCTCGTACAGCGTTTCCAGAAGTTCTCCACCTGATCTGCAGTCGGCGGATTGTCTACAACACGCGCAGGTGGTTGGAAATGGCGCGAGGGCTTTTCGCAGAACAGCTTATTTTCCGCAAGCCATTTTGCCCGCCTCACTAGTGACTTTTTGCAAGTCACTAGCATCCGTATCCTGTCGAGACAGTGCTGTTTGGTGGTTCGCAGCACTGCCTCATTGAGTGTGTGATGGGCGCGTCTTAAGTTGGCGGCTAATCGACGCACTTTAAGCGTGAACGGCGTGTTGGCCGCCATATAGTCCATCACACATTGAATACGGGATGTGTGTTGCCTTGCCGACCGGATCTTGGCTCCCATCTTTTGTATGCGCCGCTCCGTCCTCTCCTGTGGGGAAGCAGTATTTCGCCGCTCCACCCGAGAAAAGCGTTGAGCAGCAGCATACAGGGCACAATTTATGTGCCAGAGGTCAGCCCGTTCTGATAGCACTGCATGACGAACTTCTTTTTATTATTATTATTAATGAGGTTGTAAAATTTTTGTTGCCTTTTTTAGTGCCCGGCAAATGCGTACTCGACTATACAGCCTCGACACAAAAAAATGTCACCTTTCACTCCATATAAAATACTATTACTAACCTCAAACACTGAATACAACAGTAGTTGAGTAGTAGTTGATTAAGTTTTGACAATAAATATGGCAGTATCTGGAGATGCAGCACATATAATTCAGTAACATGACATTATTTGTAAAAACGATATCCTGTCGAAGGTAAATTTAACGATGTGATTTAAGTTTCGTTTTAAAACACTTACATAGAGGTTTAATTAACTTGTGTCTGTCGGAACAGTACTGTTTGTACAGAATATTCTCTCTTGGCGTATTCTTGATACTTTCTAAGTGGCATTTTCTTCCATCCAATATTAGGTCTGTTAACGCAACAAAATGATCTACAAGTGAATTTCTCAACTGACCCTGGCCGGTTACTTTCAAACCATACCCAAAAGTTAGAGTGTGCTGAAAGTAAATTAAAACAATAAATGGGACCGTCAATAAAAACGTTTGATGTTATTAAGTTCAAAATAAAAATAAATATAGCACCTAGGAAAACCACAAGCTTTGTAAAAATTCTTGGAATCCTAGGCATCGATTAGTTGTAGGGTAATTTACAAAAAATCTTTTAGGTCGAAATAAAGTAAGGCTAACTCAGAGCCCAGCTACAGGCTTTTAGTAACATTCAATTGTTATTAAAAGCCTTATAGTTCGATAAAAACAGAAAATATGAAGGTCAAAATGAGAGGATCTTTGACATTTTATTCATACTCTTACAGGAACCAATAAATCTACATCAGAATCGATGGCAAAAGATTTATTAGAGTGCAGAACTGATGGTGCAATGGGTTTCTTGCAAATATCTCAAAAACTAAAAGTTTTAGGGAAAAAATCATCAAGAGGTCATTTCTATGGTTTATGAAGTTTTCCTTAATTTGACACAGCTGAGAGAACTGAGATACAGCAAATTTTCACCCCTTTAAAGAAATTAAATTTTATTTTTGCTATTTACTCAGTTCCATTACAATAGAAATTACCCAAAACATGGCATGCTCTTAAGAATGCATATTCACGAAAATTTAACATTGTTAGGTGAGATTCATAAGGCATATGTTTATAATTCCAGAGTCAAACCACGATGTTTTACGTTAAAAGTATTTAGTGAGAGACGTAGGCAGGGCCATATGGCCATTCAAAAGTTTGAATAAAAAAATATGTGATATGCAAGAGAAATTATTAATTTTACTGGAGCAAGCGCAACTTAGATATAGTGTCACTTACTTGTAATAACAAAGCATCTGCTACTCCATCAGCGCCATTAGCTGCGGACCATGGTAGATAGTCTAGTTTCAGTGACTTCGTTTCTTCTGATGGTGTGAAAGTTTCAAAGTTTTGATTACGATACTGGACAACTTCATTCAATACAGTCTAAAACAATACAAGAATTAGTTTCTCTATTATTTATCAGATATTAAATTTAATTCCTAGTAATTTAACAAACACTATTAGTCCATCGAAGGAGTCGGGCGAACTATCGAATGTTTGCAACTTGGACTAGACAATGTCCCCCCCCCGTTTTCGAGGGCGCTGAATCGATTCCCCAGGTCAAACCAACTTTTTCACCTAGGCAACCCCCTCAAATTGGCCAAAATCACTCTCAAAGTCCCCTTTTCCGTAAACCCATTTATTTTCCCCAGTTTCTCGATTAATTGTTATTCCCTTGAGTAGAACGTAAGGTTCCTCGAGAGGTTTGACCTCAGCCACCCCTACCCCAGGCTTCCACCCCTGCAGGGAGTTGGAAAATTGATATCAATTCTCCAATACGAGGGTGGAAGCCTGGGTTAGGGGTGGCTGAGGTCAAATCCCTCGAGGGACCTTCCGTTCTACTCAAGGGAACAACAATTAGTTAAAAAACCGGGAAAAATAAATGAGTTTACGGAAAATGGGACTTTATAGATACAACCCGTATTTGGCCAATTTGAGGGGGTTGCCGATGTGGTAAAATTGGTTTGACACCGGGAATCGATTCAGCACTCTCGAAAATGGGGGCAGCCATTGTCTAGTTCCAGTCGCAAACATTTGGTAATTTTGCCATAAATCCCGACTCTTTAAATGGATTATATAAGATTCATTAGTTATAATGGCCTTACTAAAACAATTTCATTTGTGTCGTGCACGATTTGGGCGACTTGTGCAGGATTTAAATCCGAATGCGCAGTATCTTCACAGCAATTGACAAGCTCCTGGATCCCTCTGTGAACTTTGCTAATTTCTCTGTAGAATATATCTTGATTTGTCAGACCATTCCCCGGCTCGCTTTCAAAGTGTTGGATGGCTTTCTCTATGGCATTTTCCAAAATAAGACTGTTCGGTAAACTTTTTAAGATTATGGCTGCTGTGATTTTTTCAGAGAGTTCTCCTACGAATAAGTGAATTATTATTAGTTATACTTGCTTCAAATCAAAACATTATACTACACAAAAATAAGAGCTTTTTGGGTCTTGAAAAAAAAGTTATTGAGGACCTTGGTCTTTGATTTTCGACATAGGACTAAGCAAATATGGTGCACTAAAGCTGGAGAAAAAATTGGGGTACCTACGTTATAGTCGTTAGCCTGCATTTTATATATATTATTTGGGTGACTATTTTTTAATTAAACATTAAAATATTATTGAACAATTATTAAAAAATTCCATCAAGACAAATAAACAATTTAAATTTCATCAATTTGTCTAACAAAGGCCTCTAATGCTCTCACTCGCACTCATATGCATGAATAATGCCCTCACACTCACAACGGACTTTTCATCGTGTCTGAGGGGATGTTACACCCTTCGTATTGGTCTGGCCGCTTACAAAAGGTCTTAAAATAGTATGAATTTTTATAAGGCTGATGTTATTTCTTTGACATCAAATCATCTATTATGATGAAAAAATATGCACTTATTTAAAATATAAGTCTCGATTAAGTTATCCATTTTATTTATTTATTTCCTTATTTATTTATGTATTATATTCAGTTCTTTATTTCAATGGGACATGAATTTTAATTTCATCTATCGAGCTGAATCCGATTGTCCAATCCAGGTGAGATATTGGTAAAACTTTTCAAAGTGTACGCTTAACTCTGTCATTATTAATTGCTATTCGATTCTATCCCATCTTGCCCACCCACAGCTAAACGCCATGGGCCGCCACTGATCCAAGTAAAACAAATTGAAAACATTCTTAACAACTCACCTAACACATGCACTGTAGCAGTGACTGTATCTCGTATAGTGCAGGCAGAGAGTCTGTTCCACAATCCAGAGTCCCTTAGGAACTTCAGATATAGCGAGAGTGCCCTCTGCTTGTCTTCCAACTGATGAAGTACTTGCATAGAGTAGGAACTGCCTATGCCGAGTGGGGCGTCTTTATTCCACCGCGGATCGCCGGCTGGTATGTCGTCAAGTAGATCTTTGCACATCATGACAACAACTTTGTCTAATGTACTATCAATTCCTACGGTGGAGCTGTCAGCAGGGAACAGTTCGTTGAGAATGTCTTGGTACGCCGACTGAAAGAAAAAATCATTATTTATGTGTTGTTTCTATTGCTTTAAACATTTCTACCTGTTGATTACGAATGTGGAAGATAAAAGCAGCCTTCAGTTGTCCTACGGTATCTTTGTAAGCGTTGACTATCTCATCGGGATTCATATTATATATGGATAGGTTATTGACTGCACTAGAGTCACCAAATGTTGTTTCAATGGGTGTACTCGGCGCTGTCATACTAAGATTCATGTAATCACCCACAAGCTGTTCATTATTAGAAACGGTTACTAGACCATTGAGTCTTGAGAAAAATATAGGTGTATTAACGCAAATTGAACCACCTGAAAAAACATCTTTACTACTTTTCGAGATAATAGCCTGGGAACTTTTAACTGAAAGTCCCTGTATAATTATAGAATGGGATATTGGTTAACGCCGATAACAAGTTTTCCCATATATACTTATAATGGCTTACCTAGCAATAAATCCTGTGAAGAAGTAAATTCCAGTGTGTCTGGTTCCTCTTGAGGCTTTACAACCGTAATAGTTTTCAAATTATATAAATACGCATTCGTCCCACACAACAAAAACCTGTACGATAGAGAATCACTGGGGTTATCTTCTCTATATAATCCAGACATTTTTAATAATAAAAAGTCCCGAATCTGAGTTGTTGTGTTGGTAGTAACAGAAACCATTGCATAATGTACCTGAAAACATTTTATTTTAATCAATATGTGTTTGTTTTAGTGGAAACGTTGCTCGCTAATAGCTTCACAAAATCCAGATAATATACCTGAGGTGACATATGCATGTTAACACTAGCCGCTAATATGATGATATTATCTTTATCTGACTGAATGTCCAGTAACCAAGTGTCGATTTCAGCCTGATCACCAACACAGTTATCCCAAACGGCCGAGTGAAAACTATCTCGGATGAGACGGTTTAATTCTGTAACGGAAACCAATTGTTCCGGTTCTGACGTAGATAGAGCCCACTTTTGCAAAGAATGACCTGCTAACACATACACTGTCCAAGTACCATCGCTGTTTGGAACACTTAGAACCCTGACAAGTCTCTAAAATCGATATAATGATAAGACTGGATTCTAATTAGTAACATGAAATGATTATAATTACATGAAATCTGCAATTACCGTTTCTGAGGAGTGTTCATTAGAAATTGGTCCAAAAATAAGAGAGGACATTCGTTTACTAATCCCTCCTAGCCATCCACTGGGTGTTCTAAGAGGTTTACACTGTAAGACATGCCTTCCTCCAACTACCTGAGGTTGAACAAGGACAACAGTGCAAGTCGTTGTTGCCAAAATACAACCTAGACCATCTACATCTGTTAAACTATCACACTCTTGCCCCTGTAAATCTACTGTTTGTTCCACAGTTACTCCCTCATGTACCACCCCAGGCCAATAACGAAGAACACCTTAAAAATAGATAGACTTTATTAACCATTGTGTTACATAACATGTACCGTCGTGAGCAGAAAAAAATAGGACAACTTTTTTTTCTAATGTAAATCTGTCTCTATTTGGATATGTAATGAGTAGCCGAAATAAAACAAATATCAATTTTAATTTATTTTTTATTTTAATGCTGTAGTTATTGCTATAGTAAATGATGGATGGTTAATGAGACAAATTGCACTGTGTTATAACATTAACAAAAATTTGGTGTGTAACATTTTAAGAAAGTGGATAAACGGTACGATTAGTAGAAATCCTGGATCGAAGGACAAAGGATTATCCTACTTAACAAGAAACTAACTACTACTATTTCGTTATTGCATCATTTCTATTTATAACTTCTATAAGTCTGTTTGGCATAGAATTAAATAACCTTATACAATAATCATTAGTAATATTTTCCCATGCAATATTTACTATTCCGGTAATTCTTCGGCATTCCGTGGTCTCACATTTCGTTTTTGGATACTTCTTACGAGTAGTCCCCATACTTCTTCCACATGGTTAAGATCTGGACTATGACTGGGCCAGTCAAGAACATTGATGTTGTTATCTTGAAACCAGTTAGTTACGGTATGAGCAGTATGAACGGATCAATTGTCTTGTTGAAATATGAACTCATTATTAGGAAATAATTGTGACACAGAAGGGAGCATAATATTGTCTAAAATCCTAATATACATTTCACTATTAAATCGTTCCTTAATATGCCACAAAACACCAGGACCACGTGCCGATATCCAAGCCCACATATCGATGGAAAATCTACCACTTTTATCATTGTTAGATATATATTTCTCATCGAAGGAGGACAGTAAACACGAATACGACCGCTGTGTGTTGACTGGAAAGTTTTCTGTAAAGATTATATTGTTCCAAAAATTTACATCAAGCGCTAAAAATTCAAGCGCAAATCCTACTCGAGCTTCTTTATGTTCAGCTTTAAGTAAGTATTTCTGTGCTGCTGCATGACAGCGTAGCTCCGATTCTCTTACTCGCCGGCGACCAGTACTACTCAATCCAGGAAAATTCGTTTCTTCAGCAGCCTGAATAACTAAGTAAAATGGATTTTCTACTAAAGCATTTACCAATTGCAAATCTTGTTGTTGGGTTGATATCCTTCGTCGCCCTGATCTAGGATTTCTACTAATCGTACCGTTTATTCTCCACTTTCTTAAAATGTTATACACCGAATTTTTGTCAATATTATAATGCAGTGCAATTTGTCTCATTGACCATCCATCTTCTGCTTTAGCAATAACTCCAGATTTAACTAAATCGCTTACATGAGGCATATTAGTTTTTTGCACACTTGCAATAAATTATGACAACTAACTGACAATGTCACAAAAATTAAAGTTAGATGTACACAACTAGATTTTAGCAAAATACCGTTATAAGACTTGTCCTATTTTTTTTTGCGACCGTATATTTGGTAATTCAATATTAAGATAAAACAAAATAAATATATGTAGACAAAATTGAATTTTTCAGCTAGCTCCTAAGGGTTTGTGCTGAGACTATAACAGTAGTATCATATTGTGACTATCTTGGATGACGTGCTTTTGTAAAATCGTTTACATATAGTGCAAACGGCAAAGATCCTAACATAGAACCCTGTGGAACTCCCACTTTTCTATTTTTTTATTTTATTTTCATAGGATTCCGAAGAATATTATAATAATAATAATAATAATTTTATTAATTTCAGAAAACTACATTAATGGAGTTTAAGAAATTTTGTCCAAATAAATAAAAATATACATACAATAAAATTGTGTTATCTAAAAAACTAGTTTTAAAAGTGATACATTTAATTTAAAATTTTTAGAAAGCCTTAAGTACTAAATATATATACATATAAAATAATAGTATATAAATAATAAAATTTACAATATTTTTATTAGGTATGACTTGCAATAGTATAAAGATCCACATATTTATGTTTTAAGTAGTCGATAAAAATTAATCAATGGTGTAGCAATTTTTGTTTAACAATAACGATTTTACTGCAGTTTTGAACTTATAGATTGTTGGTATACATTTAACATTTTCAGGTAGAGCATTAAAAAATTTACATCCATTAAAAAAAAAGACTTTTTTGATACAACGCTGTTTCGTGTTTATGTGGTATAAGGAGATCTTTCTTTCTGGTATTATACAGATGTGGAGCTCTATTTTCAAATAAATTTGCTTTGTTTTTATACACAAAACAAGTAAGTTCATAAATATATACAGATATCATAGTCAAAATATTTAATGATTTGAAAGCATCCCTACAAGATTCATTGTATTTTAAATTAGCCATGATACGCACTGCTCGTTTTTGTAGGAGAAAAACGCTATGCGCATCAGGTGATTGGCCCCAATGAACAATGGCATATTTAATGCCAGAATGAAAAGATGTAAAATACAATTGCCTTATAATTGATACGCTGCATTGTTTAGATATTAAAGCTAAAGCATAGCATACTTTAGACAATTTAATACATACATCCTGTATATGACTAGACCATTTTAGATGACAATCAATCCTTAACCCTAGCATTTTTGAGTTATCAGAATACTTAATATTTGTGTTGACATCTAAAACTAGACTACTATTTACATTTAGACGAGACTGTGAGGTTTTAAAAACTACGACCACTGTCTTTTCACGGTTTATACATAATTTGTTTTTTTCAACCCAATAGTTGATTTTCTTATAGATTGAAATGGCACAATTCTCCGCATCAGACAAGTTCCTACACCTAATCAAAATATTAGTGTCATCTGCATATGATACTATTGAGCACAGTGGTTGTTCTAAATAATTTATCAAATCGTTAATAAAAACAACAAAAAGCGTTGGACCCAATATGGATCCTTGCGGAACTCCAGTATTAATAGCTGCTAAGCTGGAAAGAGTATCTTTAATTTTAACCTGTTGAAGGCAATTTGACAAATAGGAGTTGAACCATTCATGAGCAATACCCCTAACCCCATATTTTTTGAGTTTAGTTAATAGAAGAGAGTGATCGACACAGTCAAGCGCTTTAGAGAAGTCTACAAAAAGTCTCATAGCCATTTCTGATTTGTCCAGTGCATTTACTATCCCATTTACAAACTCGCTTAGTGCTGAGTCTATACTTTTCTGTTTTGTAAAACCATGTTGATTTTGGGAGAGCATATTATTAATTGTAAGAAAATCTACAAGCTGCATATTAATTGCAGATTCAAAGATTTTGATACACTGGGTGACAGGCTGATTCCTCTATAGTTGATAACTAGGTTTGGATCACCTTTTTTAAAAAGAGGTATTACATTAGATATTTACAATTTCTCCGGATATATGCCTTGTTCTATTGATAGATTAATTATATATGTGAGAGGACGAACTATATACACACCAATAGTTTTTAATAATGTATTAGAAATCTCATCAATGCCAGAAGAATTTGAGTTTTTCATCTTGTTTATTAAATCTAGAACATCGCCCTCTGTCATGGCTCTAAGAAACATTGACATTGGATGTGTCATAGAAGTCTTACGAATTGAAATGTTTGAATAAAAGAAACATTACATAATAAAATTATTAAAATCATAACAACATAGAATTAAAAGATACTTTTTTAGTTCTCTTTCGAATATAATATATTGTTGCGTGCTTACAATTTTCAGTAAACACTTTGTGGATTCAAATAACTTGCAACAAGTATTTTCACTAACCACTATTTTATTAATCACTAAAATTACACTAGTAAATACTTAAAAATCACACAACTAATAATAACTTAATCTAATATGAATTCACTACTTTTAAAACACTATGTACTTTCCTTCGTAAACTTGTCAACTTTTGTCTAACCTAAAAACTCTCTGTCTGTTTACTTCACTGAACTGTACTGCTTACTTCACTCAACTGAACTCTTCTTCTACAACCTGTCTCTGTAACCAGAACTGTACTGGATACTAACTGAACTGTTCCTTATACTTCACTAAACTGTACTGTTCCCCCATCTGCTGGATTCACCTCCTTATATACACCCATAGAAATGTATTCCACAATTTTCTGGAATCCTACAGAGTTTTCTACCATGTAATAGATGACCGTTCGTCAATTGGCTCATAGACGGCGCCACCCTACTAGTCAGGGAGTAACACAATAACAGGTTTCCTTTCACCTTCAGGGACTTAATCACATCTTTTCCTCGTTAGAGGGCAGCACATAACAATATTATTTTGTGTACTGTCTTAAACCTTTAGTTGAAAATTTCATCAAAATTTAAAAAATGGTTTTATTTAAAATAATGTCAGTTTGAAAACATCATTTTTAAATAACTTACAGATTATTTGACAAACACCGGACAACTTGCATTTAATTTTAAACAAAACACACTTTTCTAAGCAAAGTAACACATTACAATTATATTTTTGGACTTGGACATTATTTTAAACAAAATCATAATATATTTTTAATTTTGATGAAATTTTGGACTCAAGGTTTTTAGACAATTCTGAACAACTCTCAATAATAAAAATTTCCGATAAGAAATCTCTAATAAGATTTTCTGATTTTTTTCTGTTAATTTTGGTATCGTAGGTAGTTTTGCATTTGTAGAGGGCGAATATTTTTTTTAGCCATAGGTAGATCCTACTTTGTTCTATATCTGAGTAAAATTTGGCTCAAATCGGAAAAAAAAGAAAAAATTAAGGGCGTTACAGTCCTAAGAGCGACATGCTGTATATAAATTACTATTATTATTTTAGCAATCACTAATAGTACAATAAATCTAGACCAATTGTTCGCATCTTTTGGATTTTACCTCTCTGGGGATAATTTTATGATCAATCGATGGGGAAAAATGTCAGGAATAACATATCGTTGTGTATTTACAATCTCTAGTAAACACCCTGTACGTAGGTGCAATAAATCGCAACAAGAATCTTCACAAACCACTGATCACTTAATTACAATAATTATTTCTTATACTAAAACATACTAAACTAATTATACTTTTAAAGTATAAATACACTATTTTAATTTACAACTTGATATTGTGCCTTTTTTCATCTTAACACTTGCTTGTCTCATATCAAACTGTTTTAGTGCGCCGATCCAGTCCCCATATATACCCTCGTCGAATGTACCTTAATATTCTAGAATAATCGAGCATTGTTCCCGATATTTCTCACCCTTCGCGTATTTTCTATGTCTTCCAGTGGCGTAGACGTGCACATAACAATATTAAAATGTTTAAGACTTGGGTGTTGTAGAAATTTTGTAAATAAATAAAAACTATCAACAACAAATTGGCCTTACTCGACTTTAACACAGTATGACGGCCATAAAATGCTTCTAATATTTATAAAGAAAATGTCACATGGAGGAGAAAGAAATTCTCTACAATTTTGATACGGGAAATACTCCTCTATGATACTTAATTTTTTTTTAATCAGTTTTCTAAGGTTTTTTTGCCATTGTCTTCGTTTGGTCAGTTGATCATTGTCACGACGCCCCTTTGTGACATGACGGGACGGCACGTGCTGCGCGCGCATCCAGAAACTTGGCTTGCGTTTTTCACCGGGATCGCAAAAAAACGCGAAACATGCAATCTTTAAACGCTCATATCTCGCGAAAAACTCTTCGCGGAACGCCGTACCGTGTCGATATGGAAAGGGCGAGAATGGCAATGAAAGTGCGTCGTAAATTCGAAGGGCGAAATCGAAATTTAAAGGCGCCAGGAACGATGGAAAAACGGAGATTTTTAACGTTTACCGAAATCCGCCCGCGTACATGTCATCAAGAAAGGAGCGACGCAAATTCATTTTGAGGGTCATAAAAACGTGTGGGGAGATAGCCGAAATGAAAACAACTTGGCAAAAAATCTTAAATTGATAAAAAGGAAAATTAAGCATCGTAGAATAAACTTCCTGGTATTGTAATTGTTGACTGAAAACTAAATTTTAACAGTATCAAACGCATGAGAGAGGTCAAACATTGGAGCCATTACATACACTCCTCTAATCAAGGTCTTTATTATGATCGTGTCATTTCTATGAGAAACAACTATTCCCAGCTTTAGTACTTTCTGCAGGGACCGTGTGACAACTTAACCTAAAATAATATGGGATGCTAAAGTTACCTTCTGGAGATACAGCGATACAAGAGGGAGAATTACTACCAGCAAAAATAAAAACAGATACTAGTTCCGCTCTATGTGCCAAATCGCTTTGTGGTAATTGCAACTCGAAACATTGATTTATTCCTCCATGTTTCCTTTGAGGTGTCCCAGGAGCTGACGGGGTTGTACGATACTGCCATATCAATAGTCGTCTACCACAGACGACCCACGCATAGCCACATTCAGAAATACGAGCAGAAACAACAGTATTTCCTAAAAAACAGATCACATGCAAAATGGTGCAATGCAAAACATTAATGCACTTACTGTCTGCAAAAGTTAAAGCTTCAGTAATAAGAACTGGCAAAGGTTGTCCAAAACGTTCAACATAATTCTGCGCAGATTTTAATACTATCTGGACCGATTGTGTAGATTTTCCAGAGATACTCAATCGGCTAAATAAAAATTATTAGAGTTTCAAACATTAAAAGTAAGGTTATACTTACGAAGATTTCCTGAAGGAAGTCGGTATAACTCTTTTTGAGCTAATATTCTGACGAGATCTTGGAGAAAAAGGGCTTTTGACTGAAAATGAACTCTGAAAACTTCTATCCATTATGCAAATCAACGCAATACCGCTCGTATCAGATATAAAAAACCAAAACGGTTACTCGATATTTGTAATTCATAGATTAGATTTGTAATTATTTCATGTTTAATTTTCATTTGGTGATTTTCTTTTTAGAGTTTTTATCACCAATCAGTGTTGCCAGTTGTAAATATGGTGTGTCAATGAGTGTAATAACAATTTTTTTTTAAAATAATTGAAGGTATAAATTCATCATTTTATAATGTAATAACATTAAATCTTATAATATAAAAATGTTTGGACCCAGTAAAATGAGTGAAAAATTCGGTTAAATCCGGGTTTGCATTCGGAGGCTAGCCTTCTTCATTCATCTCACTGCAACGATACCGTGCAAGGTTTGTAAAGTAAGATAGGTAGCATGGTAACTTTCGACCAATCAGAGATCACTATTTAAAATGCGGGAACGCGTCACTCTGCCTGTCCATTCGAATTTCTGGCATTCAAACCATTAGTATAGATTAGAAGTATAATTAGTTATGATTTTTTGATTAATGATTATTAACATCGATAACGTTTTCCTTGGAATTTAAAATTGACATTACTATATATCAAATTTATAACTAATTAATGTATGCAGTTAAAGAAGTACATTTTATATCAAGGGACTGAAGTAGGTTCTTTTAATCTTGTGTGCAATTTCTTGCCCGAGACTTCAGTCTTGATTTCATTGCTTTATATAATTCTTAGCGAATTTAATAAGTTATAAGATAGATGAAGAAACATACATGATACTAATTTTCGCCCTAATGAAAAGAGTTACTTAGAAAAGTTTCTTATTTTATGACGTACTGAGTAGAAATTTTTCCCCAGGCCAACCTTTACAATTACGTAGTATTAAAAAATTTTAATGCAAATTTTGTATTAGAATTAGATGTGCATACAATAATTTATTAATAAAATTTAACAAGAGAGCCATTAAATTTTATCATGTCATATTAGACACAGCAATTAATAAGAGGGTCTTTAGGGAAGGAAAAAGACATCAACATCTCACCACTCTCTTTTGCCTTTTTTGAGTTGTTTTTGCAAACAGCTACACTACAAACCTTTCCTCCAGTCATCTAATAATTGTATGTAACATTGTTATTTGTTATTATTATGAACGGAAAATAATAAAAACTGTTTACCTTAAAATTATTCCTGTAAATACACAGGTTACAAACTTCTCTATACTATGAGTCTTTTCTCTTTAACAGTAAAATTGTCAATTAGATTATACACTAAATAACTATAACTGCACGATTATAAACACAAAAATAACAAATATTTCGAAATAACTCAACAAATAAGTGCAACGTCTCAAAAAATGCATACGTACAATTAAGTTTCGGCAGGCACAATGACGCGCAAGATGGCCGCCTTCAACGTAACCCCTCCATTCCGTTCAAGTTACCATGCTACCTATCTTACTTTACAAACCTTGGATACCGTGTGTGTTTACTTGAAGCCTGAAGCACCAGGTTTTCTGTGCCTGAAGCACACAGACCACAGACCATAAATAAGTATATGACAGAGACGATCATGTTACGAATTACGACAATACCGCAGATGTGACAATGCTGAGAAATGATCAAATAAGCGCAGCTTACATTCGTCCGAAATTTTGACATTTAGTGTGTCATGGCCTCCGAATGGTTCGAAAAAACCAAACTGGAAAATCGCCTAGCAAAAAATCACGAAAAAGTGACCCTGATTCGTCTCACAGTAATGTGATGTTTACATCATATTCCACAACATCTGTTCATAAGAGAAATTTATGTATAGTTTCGTTTCCCATTATTTTTTTGTTTAATATCTTGCGTTCATTGTTGTATCAAGTGTTTGTTATCTTGCGTTTTATTTACTGTAGTTCCTCCGCATATTTCGTGCGTCATCAGAGGATTGATTGTGAGAATGGTGAAAGAAACGGTTGTGTAGTTGAAGAAATAACAGAAATGGCCCAAGTGAGGAATACAGGTCCTGGACCAGGGGATC
The DNA here is from genome assembly GCA_963675555.1 of Leptura quadrifasciata. NCBI lineage: Eukaryota > Metazoa > Arthropoda > Insecta > Coleoptera > Cerambycidae > Leptura > Leptura quadrifasciata. The sequence continues at coordinate 165,187,348 of OY776674.1, read as the reverse complement.
CTTTGTTAGCAAAACAAAAACATCACCATCGTCGAGCATTCGAATACATTTCAAAAGCTTTAAAAATAGATGAGGAGAATGAAGGTATGCTAATTAAAATTCGTGTCCATAGTATCGTAAATTTATGTTCATTTTTTAGGTCAGAAAGAACTCGCAATTGAGTTGTACCGTAAAGGTATCACAGAACTGGAATTAGGTATTGCCGTGCAATGCTGGGGTGGCCGTGGAGAGGTATGGGAACGAGCCCAACGGTTACACGAAAAAATGAAAACAAATCTCGCCATGGCTAAAGACAGGTTACAATTTTTAGGTAAACAGAAACTAGTGTACTTTGTTGTTTGTTCTTTAATTCACTTATTTACATTTTTTCATTCTAGTACTTTTGTCCACTATATTGTTTATTTTTCTTTTGTAGCTCTGTATTTTTTAAATAGTATTTTTATTTATAGAAAGCATGGATAGGTTACATAATTTGGAGGTAAATGTTCCAAAGGAAGTCCCAAAGCTTACATATAATAGCAATATCCCTACTCTCAAATATAATTCTAAACCAGGTATTTCATTATGTATGTTATTATTGGCTTTTAACAGAGTAACAAAAATTTTAGTGCTGTTCTCATAACAAATAGTATGCTTGAATCTGAATTTAATTACCACTAGCTCTCTATATAGTTACTAACATTTTCCACTTCAATGACAAATTGATAGCTTTGTTTCTATACAACTGTACTAAATTTCAATCTGTTCCAGTGATGTAGATTTTAAATTAAAATTATATTAGCCATAAATAAGAAAGGAGTAAATATTTATGTACCATGAGTATGTGTTATTAAGTATTTTTCTTGGCTGCATTCTTTTCACAATAACCTTACATTATGTCTTTCCTTTTACTTTGCTTGTTGACCACAACTTGTAATAGGATAAAATAATCAAATTTATTATATACCTTACACATTTAGCTTAATCAGTCATTTATTTTTAGCCTCTGGTAAAAAACTAAATGTAGCTAGCAAGCGTCCAGCCAATGCTTCGATGTCGAAAAGTCAAACACTCCCTAGGTCAATGGGATCTCGGACAGCACCTGTGCAACCTGTTCGTCCGTTCAACAAGATTTCTTCAACACCACCGGCAGTCAAAAAACAATTGTCTGTACCTGGTAACACGGGATCACCTGCTAGGCGTCTAAACAACAATAGTAATGGAGGTGAGATTTTTCTCAATAGTTCATTTGATTGTTTTTAACTGAAGAACTGCGAAACCTGATAGTTTTAATGTTTAAAGCCAGCACAAGCAAAATGTCGACTCGTGGACGTTCGCCATCCTTGCGAGGCGTTGATCCAAAATTGGCACAAGCAATTCTTGATGAAATCGTTGAGGGAGGACCCCCTGTACAATGGGATGACATTGTGGGTCAAGATACAGCGAAGCAGGCATTGCAGGAGATGGTGATCCTACCGTCCTTGCGCCCAGAGTTATTCACTGGCTTGAGGACGCCTGCTCGCGGATTGCTTCTTTTTGGACCACCAGGCAACGGCAAGACTCTGCTGGCGCGTGCTGTTGCTACAGAATGTCAGGTAAATTTTTAAATACACAATTTTAAATGCAAAATTTTAAAATACTGACGGTATTATCTTGTGTCAGAATTAAGAATAAAATAACCTTTGAAGTAGTATTTCAAAAAAAGGCAGTGAGGAAGTTACATGGCTTTTTTTATAATGAAAATCAATGAAGCATCAAGAAACATTTATAAGAATGTAGGATTCATGATTTTAATAAAAGGAAAAACATATAGGGTGATTTCGCCTGTTTTCGGCCAGTTAAATGAAATTTCGTTTGACATGTTGCAAAACAGTCATTTTCTTACTTTGTATTTGTGAAATTTGTACCTGATATACATCAAAATGTCTGCCATTATCCCTATATTTATTTTTTACAAAATATACTAAGAATGTCCTTTAGGCTAGTTCTCAGTTGAAATGTTCCAGTAACCGGCCTCGGTTTGTCACTTTTCGGCCACATTATTAATTGATATGAACAAACTCGGTATATGAAAAAAAAACTATAATTCACCATTTTATAAATTCTATATTCTTCATTTGACATAAGGCTCCCATACACGGAAGGCACTTTTAAACGATCTGTCCCGTCGTCCAGATCTGTCAGATCACATCTGCCATCTCACAAACTACACACGTAAAGATCGCATCGTTTATTTTCGGCAAATATCAAGTCGTTGAGGGGACGGGCAGTTCAGTTAATGGTAAATCCTCAATCCTCTTTAAATTCCGAGGCGCCCCAGGGGTCCGAACGAGCATTCAGATATTTTAGGCGTGCTTAAACTCCAGAAGGGATTTGTTGTCAGTAAAGATGAACAGGGTCTATGTGACAAATTTGTGAAAATGAAAAGAAGAAAAATAGAACAAAGTGAATGAAAACGTGGATCCAGAAAAAAAAATGAGCATATGTGTTTAATTCGAGAAGGGCGAATGAGCAGGATGATTTACGAATACCTGGTCAAGTTTTTCAAAAAATTAACCAAATCGTAATAAGTTTCTCCTTTCATATTTTTATGTACGTATGAACAGTCTTTAATTTTCCACAAACATGTTTTTCCTAATGTATATCTATAAAATCGGTTAATAACTTTTTTGTCCATCCCATGTTTCAATGACACCTTTACTATGCGAACGGAATTGATATCTTCGTGTATGTGCATTGACAGGACTGAACTGCAGCGATCTGTCCTGTCTGCTTTTGATGTGGTTGATCACAAAATGCTCCTGGATAAACTAGATAGGTATGGAGTAAGAGGGATTCCATTAAACCTCCTCACTTCATACCTCAATAATAGAACCCAAATTGTTAAATTAAACCATGATGTAAACAGTCATATGTGTGATATAACACAAGGTGTACCTCAAGGATCTGTTTTAGGTCCTCTGCTTTTTAATATATATGCCAATGATTTGATATCATACCTAAGTATAATACCAAATGTCCATACCATGTGTTATGCTGATGACACGAATGTACTGATTATAGACAGTGATTTGAATGTGGTTGAAAATACTGCTGAACTAGTGTTTTCAAACATAATTAAATGGTCTGAGGGAAATAAACTCAACTTGAATAAAAACAAAAACATTGTTATTCACTTTGCAAGAAAACATAGATATCTCTCTCTCTCTGATAATGACATAAAAGTATATGACACAGTTAAAATATTAGGAATAACTTTTGACAGGCATTTACGATGGGGAAGTCATGTTGACACTCTGTGTAATAAATTACGCAGTAGCTACTACGGGTTACGCTATATGTCTATGCACTGTAGAAATGATGTTCTCTTGAGCCTCTACTATGCAAATTTTCATTGCCATATAAGGTATGGTATCGTAAACTGGGGAAACAGTACACATAGACAGCGCATATTCATTCTACAAAAATATGCCTTAAGAATTATTGCTGGACTAGGCTGTCGTGAGAGCTGCCGTAGTACATTTAAAAATTTTAACTGTAACTAATCTGTATATTTTTGAAGTTTGTGTATATGTTTACAAGAATAAGTATAAGTTTCTTGCTAATAAAGTCAACCATGGTCATGATACAAGATTTAAAGGGCTACTGCAGCCAAACTCTTGTCGAACAGCTTTTTACCAAAAAAACTTTTTTTACAATGGGTGTAAATTTTTTAACTTTTTATGTGATAACATTAAATTGTCTAAGAACGTCCATGTTTTTAAAATAAAATTGAAAAAATTATTTTTCTTGTTAATGACTGAATTTGTTTGTTTTTTACAATGTATGTGTATATTTATAAATATTTTTATATATGTGTATTATTATCTATTTTTTTGACTTGTGTAAAACAATTTTCTGTTATATACACCAATAAATATTATTATTATTATTACATCACATCGGATGTTTTACCAATCAAATCTGTCGCACATCACTAACGTAAACATCGATCGAAATATCGACAACAGATTTGGTCCGTGGCGGGACAAGTCGTTTAAAATTCCCTTCCGTGTATGGTGGCCTAATAATTTAATATATATAAAGTTGTAAAGCCTAACCTAGGTATACCTACCTACCATAAAATAAAATAAAAAAATGTTTATGCAGGTAACTCGCCGCAATAATCACATTAACTTTTTTCGGTCTATTAGTTAGCCTTTTGGTGTGAACTGTCCGTTTTCTTTGATCAATTAGCTTTCTGGTGTTAGCTCTGTTTTCCACCATTCTTCTTATTCGAATTTGTTTTTGTTTCGTAGCAATTCACCTCGCAATTTGTCTGTCTGAAGGATTGTTTAAGAATATCTGAAGTTAACACAGTTATACAGTATTTGTACAAAGCTGTTTTATTGCATGTTGTTCTTTTGTGTGTATGAATTTTAAGCATTGTAAGCATGGAGCGTGAAATTGGTGCAGATGGTAGACTAAAGAAAGTAATGGGTAATGATTGCATTTGTGAAATACACCCTTAAGTAAAGTTGAAATACCGAATGTTGTCGTTCACATCATCATTCTTTAATTTCCGAATCAAATCAACTCAAGTTCACAGAGAATGGCATCCATGGGCATATCAACGTTTGCAAAACACAAGAATTTTATAATGAAAATATATGGACAATAATACGAGTAGCATGTGATACAATGAATTTTAACATCCGTTGCCACATATAGATAGATAAGATAAAAATTTATTCATCAATAAAGTTATACAAACATATAAACTTATCTGACTAGTCAAAAAAGAACAGTAATGTGCAGTAAAAGACAATTATAAACATTGAACAATTTAAAAATGTTTGTAATAGATACAGTGGAGCTACCATACGACGGCGAGACGTGCAGCAAAACACCAGAGAGAGAGATAGCGAGAGAAATGCATGTTACGCAACATACACCCCTCCCCCTGCCTCCCCGAAGGCTTACCCCACATCCCGCCATCGCACAATAATTTCACTTCACATACATAAACACACAGTTACACGCATACATATATTAAACATTATTATTTGCAGACCTTTAGAGTGTCTCCACAAGGAACACCAAAACATAAATTTAATAAACCATATAAGTATAGGTGAAAACAAACTTAAAAATTAAGGAACTCATCAACATCATAAAATGCATTATCACATAAAAATTTTAACATTTTATTCTTAAATGACACGTTGCTGCCAGTATCAATACATTGATTAATTTTGTTGAAAAATTTAATGCCGATGTGTCTTGGAGAATTTTCTCCTAATGCAAGGCGGGAGTACGCCTGATATAGGTTATCTCTGTTTCTTGTGTGATGTGTATGAATATCACTGTTTCTCGGGAATTGAGATTCGTTTTCTTTGATGAACATTATTATTTGGTAAATATATAAACTAGGCAAGGTAAGTATTTGTAACTCTTTGAATAATGGTTTGCAGCTAGTTAAGGGGTGAGTTTTACACATAGCTCTTATAACCTTTTTTTGTTGTTGAAATGCCCTTTTAAAATATGGGGAATTTCCCCAGAAAATGAGCCCATACTGTAATTGAGATTGAACCAATCCATAATAAAGAGTTTTCAGAGTGTTTATCCTGACAGTGTCTCTCAGATTCCTTATTATGTAGCAAATGGTGCTTAATTTTGAGCAAACCGTATTTATATGCATTTCCCATGTGAGTTTCTGATCTAAAGTAACACTCAAAAATTTAGTAGTTGTTGTACTCTGAATGGATTTGTTTGATATCTTCAGATATAGATCATAGTTTGTCACCACATTTTTTGGCAAAAAACGCATAATACACGTTTTATTTATATTTAAGTTTAGTCCATTCTCATTACAATAGCGACTCATTTCCTGTGATGCATTGTTACTGTCGATGACAATCTGTTCAATACAGTTATGAGACATTAGCATGTTTGTGTCATCCGCATAGAGAAGAAGTTGATTTGGAGTAATACATGTATTAGGTATGTCGTTGATGAAAATTATAAAAAACAGAGGTCCCAAAATCGAGCCTTGAGGCACCCCCAGATTTGCATTTTACAATTCACCTCATGGATTTCTTGCAAAGGTAAAAGGGAACATCCATTACGTTTTCCCTGATTAATGTACTCTTTTAATTTCACCACCACGTCTCTGGCTACTGCATTCAGTCTTTTATCCACTGCACGCTACTGAAATGACAGAATGCTGAACGTTGATTGCGGTTACAACTAACGCTTGTAATATTGATTTGTAAAACGCATCGTTACACTCGGAACTTCTGTCGTAGCCTCGGCAGATGTGACTTTCTGTTATTCACATCCTATGCGCATCCTGTGTATCTTTGTAAAGATAGAAAAATCGCATGTCGTTGATAAGTACATATATTGATGACGTAAACGACAACATTCGTGATTTCAACTATACTTGCTCGCCGAATTTTAAGCAATCCGTTATGATTTGACAATGGTCGGCTTGTTAGCTTTTGCAGTACCAATGTTTTATACCCATTCTCGGGGCGAGCGTAGGTGCGTGTTTACTATGTACATACTTCGGTATGCGATGTAAAGCAACGACAGGCGCAGTTAGTACTTGGATGGGTGACCATTCCAACGGAAACCGCGTTCTCGCCTTACACATCTTCCAGCGGCTTGTATATCAGTGTATGCGCGGAAGCTATACAACCTTAGGCGAGGGTTGTATAGGAGATATACCATCCTTCGGAGGGGATGTAAAGCCGTTGGTCCCTTGTCTATTAATTGTTAGGCAAGTAAAAGATCCCTACTCTTCTTAAGGGAAGAGGTTCGGCAAAATTCCTGGTTGGGGGTAGCTCGTCTACAGGCGTCGGTGTTAGGCCTCAGTAGCGGAAATAGGCCGACGTTAAATAAATGTATTTAAAAAAAAAAAATACCCATTCTCTTGATGTATTCACTTATTTGTCAGCCTATTATTTCATGTCCTACTGTGTATGTGTTCTTGTACATGTATCTTATACGTATAATCGTTTCTAGGCCACATTCTTTTCTATAAGTGCCGCCAGTTTGACTTCAAAGTATGTGGGTGACGGAGAAAAAATGGTGAGAGCACTATTTGCTATCGCAAGAGAACTGCAACCTTCTATTATATTTATTGATGAGGTTGATTCTCTCTTATCAGAACGTTCGAATAATGAACATGAAGCAAGTCGAAGGTTGAAAACGGAGTTTCTGGTGGAGTTTGATGGTTTGCCAAGCAATCCAGAGAGGGAAAAGGTAATAAAATTGTATGTAACCATATTAGTTTGTATAAGATGATGGTTTAGGTATTAGTTATGGCAGCGACTAACAGGCCACAAGAGTTGGATGAGGCTGCATTGAGGAGGTTCCCTAAAAGGGTATATGTTACGCTTCCCGACTTAGAAACCAGGGCGAAATTGCTTAGGAAACTGTTAGCCAAACAGGGTTGTACTTTGACTCAGCAGGAACTGAAGAGGTTGGCCACCCTGACCGAGGGTTATTCTGGCAGTGATTTGACAGCTCTAGCTAAAGATGCAGCGTTGGGACCCATTAGAGGTAACTTCTTATTTGCCATTTCTAGATGTGTTTAAATTTGAGGGCATTTAGTAACAGTGTGGGGGTTTTTCATTTCATTGTTAGTTATTTTCATAGTTTTTATTCCATTAGAATTGCAACCGGAACAAGTGAAAGAAATGGATCCCAATGCCGTTCGAAGTATAACAATAAATGACTTCTTGGATTCGTTGAAACGTATCAGACGAAGCGTCTCACCGCAAAGTCTCGTTGCATATGAGAAATGGTCATTGCAATACGGTGACGTTTCTCTATAATCACATTCCACACTTTTAATTTATTTGTTACATGTATGTGTTTTTATTTATCTGTGATACGTAAAATGTATTGTTTTGATACGACCTATCCTAGTAGTTGAAGTAATACTCCATTTTATAGATTTAGGTAGTAGTAGTTATGTATTCATAGCGATTTTTCACCAGCTACTATTATTTTGTGTGCCTTTGAGTTAGTAGTTCTAGAAGTATTTTTTAGTTTTAAACTAATAATGTTGCCATTGTTTCTTGTATATTAAAGCACTGAACTATGTTTGTTATGTTTAGAGTTTGGACCAACACAAAGTGTCGAAATTGACAAAGCTTTTTCTAATTATATATATAACGTTTGTATTTTAATTATTGTATAATAAACATTTTTAAATAACCTTTAGTTAGGCTGTCAATTATTGCCTAACCTAACTAACACATTTACGACTGTTAACCCAGATTTATTGTCTACAAGGACCGGATGCTTACTTTAGGTTGTTGTTATATTTATAGCCATGGTTAATTTAGAACACATTACAATACTAAATACGTAGAATATGTTAAGTAGTGGTCTCGGGGTCCCACTACTATAAGTAGGTTGGAAATATTACGTATGAGATTATGAGTCAACATTCTTTGGTAATATCCAACTGAACATCCAAATATAATGCCAATGAAGAAAGGGTTCCAGGGTTCCATAGAAACTTCATCTCTGAAGGATGGTATATCCACTAGAGCTTAAATAATTTATCATATTAACGTTTTTTCTAACATCATGAATGCCATTCGAATTGCTTTTAAATATTTTTGGAAGAATATCACCTTTTATTTTAATTCTAATTGCAACTGTGGGTATTAGCACACAGGACGTTCAGCGCTGTAAACAGTCAGCCTGGGCCCTCCTGCCATAACGGAACCCAATAGAAATTGTAAATACTACATCACCTCAGATGACGCAGCAATACCCACATACAACATAAGAGTCTCATCGCTACAACAGTCAAAATCGAACCTGAAACAGCAGTTCGTGCACAGCAGCGTACCAATCCCCCAACTAGGCTACTGGCGCCCTCGGACACTTAAAAATGTAGTCTAAACGGGGATCTCGGTAACAATTTTTATTATACTTCCTAATATTTTCCTGAAGGCATTTTGGCATGTCGCACGCGGTTGCGAAGTATTAGGCAAGGTTTCATTCTAGCTCCCAAAAATCTCTCTGAAGATTTCATGCCATTGGAATGGGTTTTGGTGCATGATGGAGGTTATTTAACAATATCACAATCAATAGATAAAATCTACCCTTGGGAAACCGTGGTACATGTACGCACAAAAATATTGTGGTACAAAAAAAGAGAAGTGTTTGAATTAATCACAAAAAAATTTATTTAATTTCCACTCAAATTTTGAAAAAAAATGAAGGTACTGGTGACAAATTCTGGTTTTTCAACAGTGGTGGTAAGCATGTTAAATGTCTTCAACAGTTGATTCTTTGTTGCTGCTAGGGAGCTGGTCGCAGAAATTTTTATATGATTTTATTGACTGATAGTGAAAGGAGCGCACTCGCCTCTCACCCAAAAGTTCCGGGTTCGATTCCCGGTAATGGTAGCGGAAAATACTGTGAGAGGGATTTTTCCACTATACACGGATATTGGGTGTGTCCCTTGTCTCTAAATGTATAGCTCCCTCCCACACAAGGCTCTTTAGAGCCTTCCGGCATAAAGGGGGTCGTAATTACCTGTGGTGGTGTTATTGTGTGAGTGTGAAGTTGGAAAGTGTAAAGACGTCATAATAAAAAGCCTGAAAAACCATTTGTCAGTATGGCGTTGCTGAATTTTTAATTAACAGTTAATTAAAAATGTAATAGAGAAACATGCTCCCATATAATTTTATTGTCTCGGCCACTTTTTAAATATTCTGTCTTTTACAGTTATTTTTTTAATTTTAAATAATTCTGCAGCAGTTCAAAATATTGGAGTAAGTATATCCGTAAGTAAATATGGTTCTCACCAGTAACACATCACTCATTTTATTATTTTTCTTAGTGTCAATATCATTCTGATACTCACCAATGATTTCTTGTCGGCAGCAACCAAGTTCGGTAGCTGCTCTAATCGGTCAGTTATATCAATACATTCATCCCACATTATTGCCACCAACTACAATAAAATCATATACCCGTATTGCTACCAGCTCCGTAGCTATTAGCTTTAACACTATAAGACAATATCAAAGCAACCAGTTACACAACGACATAATTTTACATTTCATACTTCCACTGATGTTTTATTGTACCACTACCATATTAAAAATAAAGAAAGAAGAGTTGATGACAAACAGAAATTACTTACCATTATCGGTTTTAGTACCAACGTAATTGACTAATTCATTTAAAAAGCCATTTTGCACAAAGATATTTCCCCCCTATGCTCTTTGCAAAATGTCATTTGACACCACACAAACCTCCAACCTAACACAAATATGATTTGAGACCGATTGTTTTGAAGTGGCCAATTCAATCGCCGGATTAAAACCCTATTGGGATTTGTAAGAAGAGGTACAAAAGCCCAGCAATTGGTCGATATACACTCATTAAGTTAGAATTCTGCATCAGGTTTTACAAAATTTAATTGTTATACCAAAAAGAGGTGATCTGAAAGTCAAAATATATACAGGGCATTTCACTGAAGACGGACCGGCCGGCACAGGGTGAACAAGGACCTCAATAAGTACTGTTTCATCTCTCATATATGTTAAGTGGAATTTTTTAGTGTAAAAGTTAAATTTTCGCATACTTTTAACCAAACTCTGGTTTTTGCCCACAAAGTTCGTCGACCCAACTGTTAATTCTAACGTCACGATATTTTTTTTATAAATGTTTGAACAGCGGGCCTATCATTCTAAAAAATATTTCTTTCATTGGTTTTAAGTAATTTTTTTTTCACTATATAATAAGATGAAAAAGCACTTCCCACTCTTCGCGCCCTATCTCGAGAAGGTTAATTGTATAAAATATTTCCTAAGACCGAATTTCTAGAGAAATTTATGCCCTACAACTTTTCTAACCAAATGTTATTTAGAGCAAAGGAAACAAAATATTTACAGAAAAAGCGGTTATTGCGACCTTTGACCTTGAAATTGCAAAAGATCTTTTAGGTCGAAGTGAAGTAAGGCTGTTCGAAGCCAAACGGCCCTGTAAAACAATCTACAATCTATGCTCGGCAGTTCCGTTTGTACTACGCTGGCTCATACATCCATAGCCCATTTATATTGGATTTGCAGACTTCTGGAGTATATTTCACATCCTGCCCCATCCTTCTTTTTTGATCCCTCTGTGAAGATGTTGATCACACCTTCGCTAGCAGCCTCGTTCTCACTATTCGTCTGTATTATGTAGGGTCTGTTAAAGACAAACCGGGGATAAATGCCATCAGTGCACGCCTGAATAAAAGGCGTTTTTGTGACAGCCTCATTCCACATATGACTTCTGGCCTCTCTACTACCTACATTTGGTTGTATGTCAATGAATTTGAGGTTTGATTGTTATATAAAAAAAAAAATAACAAATATATTATATATATCTATGGCTTATGTTCTTTTCTAAACCAGTTGCTGCATCTTCTCAATTAAGGTATGTTCAGGTGTCTTGAATTTAGGTCTAATATTACGGTTTCGTGTTGTGCAGTATTCTTAAATTTTTTGGAAGTTGTGTTGTGCATTGGCGAATTTTGTTTGTAGCTTAGTGAGACGTTGTTGGATTGGTTCTATTTTTGTTTTTTGGTATAATAGGGTGTTCGATATATTATGTAGGGGATTACGTGGATGGCGTAATTTGGTAATACTTCTGAGGGCCGTCCTTTCTGCCACCTCCAAATTATTTTTTGCTTGTGGTCCACTGTTAAGGTAGAGTATGTGTCCATATTCCAATATGGGTCTACAGATACTTTTGTAAATCTTTGCTGATGTTGTTGTGGTTATACCATCATTTTTATAAGTTAAAGCTCGGAAGTGTTTGGCTCTGGTATTTATCTTTTTCCTTGTGAGGGCAGTGTGTTGATTAAAATTAAGCTTATGGTCTATTTGAATTCCGAGGTAAATAGCTGAAGTTTTAGGAGCTATTATTTGATTAGCAATCGTTACTGTGGGTGACCTTGGTTTGGGAATATGATTGAAAATAATGAGTTGAGATTTCACAGGGTTAGGTTTAAGTCTCCATATATTGAACCAGTTTTCTGTGTCCGCTATCAGTTGTTGCAGTTGTTGGATTGTGTTGCGGAGGTTGGAATTGTGAGATATTAAGGCGGTGTCATCAGCGAATTGTAGCATGTAGGTACTCTTATTAAATATCTTGGGTCCAAATGACTGTAGCTATATATGTCATGGCAATAAATATTGTATAAAATAGGAGAGAGCGGTGATCCTTGTGGGACCCCCTGTTCTGGTACGAAATGTGTGGAATAACTGTTATTTATTTTAATTTGCAATTGTCGTAGATCTAGAAAGCTTATTATTTTAAATGTATTATATAGTCAGGGCATTCTAAAATTTTTAGTTTGTATATTAGTCCCATATGCCATACACTGTCAAAAGCTTTGTTGATATCTAAAAATATAACCGCTGATTTATCTCCTTCCAGTTTAGCTCTTTGTACATTTGATGCAAGTATTGCTAGTGGGTGGAGCGTGGAAGACTTTGGGGTAAAGCCAAATTGGTAACCTGGTATTTTGTGCTTGACATGTTCTTCTAGTAATTTTTATGATTTTTTCGAATATTTTCCCCAGTGCAGGTAATAGTGTGATGGGTCGATAGTTGGGAGCTTTAGAATGATCTGTGTTGGGCTTAGGGATAGTTATTATCACACCTTTTTTCCATTCGTTAGGAAGGTACATGTTCTGGATACAGAAGTTGTATATTTTAATAATATGTTGGTGGATGTCATAATTCAATTGTTTTAGAATGTTGTATGAAACATTATCAATGCCTGGAGCTATGTTTTTGCTTTCGACAATAGTTCAAAATAGATTTCTTCATTTATAATTGGGTGTTCGTTATTAGGAATGATGTTACGGTAATTTTGGAACTAGTTGTTCACGGTATTATAATTTTCTTCGTTGAAATTTGGACTCTGTTCTTCGGAGTAAGCTTTTTTAAAATGCTCTGCAAATACCTCAGCTTTGTCTAAATCTTCAGAGAAATAATTTCCATTTTCTTCTATGGTAGGTATGTCGTTTTTTTTTATACCTTGATAGCTTCTTTACTTCATGATAAAAATTTCTACCTTGTTTTTGATTGATATTGGCACATGTATCTAACCACTTTTGCGTTCTGTATTGTTTTATTGAGTAAAAATCAATTTTGTTATAAAAAATAAGATTTAAAACAGTATCAAAGTAAACGCGATAAAAATCGAAAAAAATGGCCAAGTTTGAGCGATATATCTGTCAATTTTTATGGAAAAAACTTTTTGAGACCACCATTTTAAAGAAAATTTCATCAACTTTTTTTTTTAAAAACAAGTGTTTTTTTTGTTTTCTTTTTAAATTGTTTTTTTTTTCTTTCTTTTTATATTGTTTTTTTTTTATACTTTCCACACAAAAAACTGTTCTTATTTTTTTAAATAAGCTGTTCGATGGGAAATTTGATTCTCTACAAAAAGTAGATAGATAGCATATTGATAACAACTGTGATGACTGCAAAACAGAGTAAAGGCTGTAAGGAAAAAAATACTAATGTACTCAATGTAATGTATTTAATAATAATTATTTATAATATATTCAATATCATTGACAAAGCAAAGCTGTACATTAAAAAAATACTGTCTAATACATAATATCAACTCCTATTCCGTATATACACATTCCTTCCAACATTTAAACATAAAAAATATATCCTTAAAATTAGTTATTGAATGTATTTCGAGTTACAACACTAGACATAGGTACGCACTCTGCGTACAACGTAACTAACAATACAAGTTTGTTCATTCAGTTTTTAACACATTCAAAGCAAGTGCCCACACATGTAAATTTCTAGAAACAGTAAAGTCTTTAACCCTTTATGCATACCCATTTTACAGAGAATATTGAGAAGTGTTCAGAGGAAGTTAACTACAAAAGATATACAAAAATAAACACTTATAATACAAAAGAATGGTTGTTTTGATTATTATTAGCTTTAAATTTAGTAAAAGGCCTCTTCCTAGATCAACCAAGTGTCAACAACATATATATGTTCGTATATATACATAAATCTCTGAATATATCTTTCATAAATAAAAATTATTAGTGCAGGTATACCAGTCAGTCCACACGTACAGACATTGTCTACTAAAAAAAATCCTACAAGGTCTGAAAGTGTTGCCAATTTTACTTTTTGATCACTGTTCTGAGGATACAAAGTGCCTGCACTAAATAACCCACAAGTATTCATCTCTATTACAACTAGCCATGTTTACAGAGTTTTGAGTATAGAGCTTGATATATATAAATGTATACGCTGTTTGCAAACAAAAAAAGAACAACTTATAAATAATAGTACCAGATTTTTTTTGTTTAAAATATTTATTTTAACCATAACTGTTTTTAAGTAAATTACAACTAAAATATAGAACGTAAACTAAAAAAATCACGATGGATATGAATAATACATCTAAACCTGTGGAGGATCGTTCAGTTACAAGCAGTAAGAACTATGTTCCCTACAGTTGTCACAACTTGTTAATAACGACACTTCCGCAGGGCCGGCTAAAAATAAAAACGCTTAAAGAACAATAAATAAATACATTAAATAAATCGTGATTTTCTTAAGTTACCAAAAACATGGGTGTACAGGTGTATAAAATATGTTGGCACTAAGCTCACTAAAGTGTAAGAATGGACTAGCACTTGTTTACATCGGGTGGTGTCATAAGAAATTCATCTGCTCGTTTATGATCCGTAAGAGCCCTCACCGTGTACTGATCTTGTGGGAGCTCTGATTTACGACGCACTAATGGTTTGTATGATTTACGTGCCTTTTTTACCTATAAAAGAAAAATCTCTGTACATATTAGACAAAATATCAGCATCGCTTTTCAGTCTCAGGTTCAGGCAAACAACACAATAACGGCATTTTTCAGCTACATATCAAGCTGTTTTGTTTTAGATAATAATATAAAAACAAACGAACACCAAAGTAGTTCAAGTTGATCCTTGGCGTCTTTACTGGCTTGTTCTTTTCTCAATATAACGAAAAATAATCTATGCTAAATACATCTGATAAAAGTTAAATTGTGCAGAATAGTTGCTTTGATGTCATAAATTTGCAATGCGGGACATTTCTAAATGGCCAGAAATTTTAAAATCTAGTCTACATTTCAAAATAAAAAATACAATAGTTGAAATCACGAATGTTGTCGTTCACATCATCAATGTACTTATCAACGACATGCGGTTTTTCTATCTTTGCAAATACAAAGCGGATAGGATGTGAATAATAGAAAGTCACGTCTGCTGAGACTATGACAGAAGTTCAGAGCTTAACGATTCGATTTACAAATGAATATTACAAGCGTTAGTCGTTGCCGCAACCAACGTTGAGCATGATGTCAGTTCTGTCAACTCAGTAGCGTGCGGTGAATAAAGGACTGAATGCAGTAGCCAGAGACATGGTGGTGAAATTAAATGAGTGCTCTAAACAAGAAAAACGTAACGGATGTTCCCTTTTACCTTTGCAAGAAATCCATCTGGTGAATTGTAAAATTAAATGTGGCAGCGGATGTTAAAATTCATTGTATCGCATGCTATTATTGTCCAGATGTTTTCATCACAAAATACTCGTCTTTTGCATACGTTGATATGTCCATGTGTGTCATTATATGAGGTGATTTCATTGGGAAGTTAAAGCATGATGACGTGAACGACAACATTCATGATTTGAACTGTAATTCTCTACTCTTTATGGACTCAATTAGCGTGACTTCACAGATTATGCAACCCAACATATTACTAACGCTAACGGTGCAAAATGAATGCACTGAAACTTGACTGTTAATGCTTAGAATTTCATTTTAATCTACCTCACAAAAAATATTTAAGAACTTTCAGTGACTAATTTACATTCACAAAGTATGTGAAATTTATAGAGTGTGACCCATTTCAAACTTTAACACTCTCTTAAAAGTTGTATTTATTAATTGATTTTGACCGTTTTTTTTTTTTAAAGATATAACACCAAAAACTGCACATTTAGACAAAACGCCATATTTTATTTTTAAAAATCATGGCCTACCGCGATTTTTCTAGGAACTAAAATTTAAGAAAGCGACATTTTTACGTAAAATCTGAATAAATTCTTGTATTCAGCTCCCTCCTAAATGGGTATGTACCAAATATTAGTACGCATTTATTATTTGCAGACATAGTAAGTCATGGAATATACATCAAAAACTGACAACAAAGTTAAATCTAATAATATTACTAATTAATTAAAATTAATAAGATTGATAACAGTGACGTAAGGTAATCCCCCAATATATTTAATTTGAGGTTCAATTTTCTTGAATGATAACAGTCTTTTACCCTTAGGGGCTAAAGGAGAATATCTCAATGATTGTAAATTCATTAAAGAAATATTGTATACCGACGAAACCACTTTCACCACCAACGGTACAGTTTCATCCCAAAATTCTCGCTACTGGTCAGTACAAAATCCAAACTGGGTTATCAATTGTAAAAGACAATATATTCACTAAAAGTAAATGTTTGGTGCGGGATACTCCATAATAAAATTATTGGTCCGTTCTTCTTTGAAGGAAATTCAAATAGATACCAATTTTTGGATTTTGGAGTTTACCCATTCATGACCGAGTTAATTTAAAATTTCAGTTAGATGGGTGTCCTGTACATAATGCAGTGATAGTGGTTAAATAATCATTTTCGAAATCAGTGGATAGGTCCCAACAGCCCTCTAATTGAATTTCCACCTGTCACCAGATCTAACACCAATGGACTTTTTTCTTTGGGGTACTATTAAGGAAAAAGTATATAAATCGAAATCCCAAACAATTGAAGACCTAGTTCAAATGTGCTTTTAGAGGGCGGAATATTAAACATAATATTTTTAGTCGCAAACTCCTCTATAAATCCTTATTTTACTATAAGGAAAGTAACCAGACTGCAACCAAAGTTACAAATCTGGCGCGTTAAGTGTAATAATTGCATATTACCATCAAAACGCTAATGCTTCGATTGCAACAAACACCAGCCGAAAGACTGATCCTACTTAAAGGAGCTCCCTTGCCAGTCGTCACACACCACTTGCAGACTGCAGTTGTACTATAGTCAAAGGATTCTTATGTCGGTCGTCGCATACCTACCTTGCACTGACGAGAGCCAACAGCTCGAAACTGCAGTCTGCAAGTGGTGTGTGACGACGGCGGCGTGTGGCGGTCAACGAAAAAGGTTCAAAGACGCTCTCCATGAAAATCTAAAATCCTGCGGTATAGCAGACGAGCAATGGGAACAACTTGCAGCGGACAGGACCGAATGGCGAGGGGTTGTGGCCAGCTATCAAGGAAATGTTGCTGCAAGAAGGCCGAATCCAAGACCTAACCAGGTCTATGTTTGTCCTGACTGCGGTCGACATGTGCTCTCCCGAATTGGCCTCTATAGCCATAGTCGTGTGCACCGTAGATGAATGGGAATTACAATAGACTACACCTTTTACTTGTTTTTTATTGTACACAATTTATCGACTGTAACATTTTTATACTCGGACTCGAGTAACGGCTAATAATAATAGTGACGACTGGCAAGGGAGCTCCTTTAAGTAGGATCAGTCTTTTGGCTGGTGTTTGTTGCAATCGAAGCATTAGCGTTTTGATGGTAATATGCAATTATTACACTTAACGCGCCAGATTTGTAACTTTGGTTGCAGTCTGGTTACTTTCCTTATAGTAAAATAAGGATTTATAGAGGAGTTTGCGACTAAAAATATTATGTTTAATTGAAGACCTCCGAGCTAGAATAAGGAACGCATGTCTAGAAATTACCACTACACAATTAAGGAGTATCATATAATATTAAAAAAAGATATGAAAAGTATATTACATTGAACGATGGTTTGGTGGAAGCTTCAAAAATTTAGTTGTTTCTTTACAATTTTCATTTATTACATTACATTTATTGTTAATAAAAATTATTTAGTGTTTCCTTGTTACAATAGGGTACATGCGAATATCAGTTTTATAGCCAAAAATGTTTTTATCAGATAGTTTATGTTTGAAAATGTCTAGTATATCATAATATAAATTATTTAGACATCCGATACTTAATAAATAATAATTCAAATTCAAATTATTTGAATCTTTAAGAGCAACTGCCGAGTTTTGACGAGCTCACCCAAACTGCGTGTGACGTATGATCCCTTGTTTATTTCATTTTGGCTGTCCATATTTACTAGTTGTTTTAAGCAAATGTGACCTTTTGTGATTATTATGAGGTGTTTCAACGAATATATACACATTTATCCATCTTAAAAATCAAAAGTTACACAAATTTACGACCGAATAAACACTAAAAATGCTTTACTTTATCACGATATTTACGGCTCCACCAAAAGTAAACAAATGATATGACGTCACCGCGGTATTGGCAACGGTCAAAACTCAATAGTGTCGTCAAACCCGTTTTACCGCATGGACTCTTTAAAATCCAATTATATGCCAAATTCAACATATTTCAATTAAATTAATAATCAAAATTGATGTTTTAATAAAAATAGAATCCAATTTTATTAATATTAAAATTTATGTGTGTTCCTTATTATTTCATGTCATTGGTATTGGTTCCATGTTAATTTTGGCGTGATTAGCATCATTATGTTTTCATTGCTTATTAGATTTAACTTTATTGTCTGTTTTTGATGTTTATTCAATGACTTAGTATGTCTGCAATAATAAATGCGTACTAATATTTTCATTTTTAAATTCATCTGCAAAAATTATATTAATTCGTATTTTTTTATGAAATTTGGTACTTACCCATTTAGGAAGGACCTGAATACAGGAATTTTTTGTATGAAAATCGGCACCGGAATAATATTACAAAAGGGAAATTGTTTCATAAATTTTAATAACATGTACTGCTGTGCTCTCGACTGTAAATCAACATTTTCCTATTAGAAAACTCTATAATAAAGTAAAATATAAACAACCCTCACCTACCTAGTAAGTAGCTCCCACTTTTCTTTTAACTTGGCATCCTTTGGAATATTAAACATTTTACATCCGCTTTTATTAATTAGTATGATCACATTCAGGAACAAAACACAAACCCATAGTTCAAACAATTTAAACAGAATACAAAATTTGATTAGAGAAAGAAATATTAAGTTATGAGCTGTAAACGAGTATTGAAGTTAGCTGCAATTGCATTGCTTTTCGCCCACATAATTTAAATTTTCACATTCTTCATTCCCATTGGAGGAAACTGTAGCAGTTTTATATTTGGCATTATTAAAATAAAATTAAAGGTTTATTAAATCTTATATAAATACATATATTTTAACATATCTTGCGTATATGAGATCTGCACTGGGAGTTCTTAAATATTTCTTTCAACAAAAAAATTCAATAAAATATTATAGAAATGTTTTAGCATCATATTTTATAGACTTTATGAACAAGGTAATAACGTTCAAATTCGAATGTTTATGAAAATAATTATTCATTATTAACAAATTAACTTGAAATACATTGTTTTATTGAGTAAAACTCAATTTTGTTATAAAAAATAAGATTTAAAACAATATCAAGGTAAACGCGACGAAAATCGAAAAAAAAAAATGGCTAAGTTTGAGCAACTATATCTGTCAATTTTCATTGAAAAAACTTTTTAATGCCACCATTTTAAAGGAAATTTCATCAACTTTTTTTCTACAAAGCAATGCCTATACCTATCTCTGCTCAAAAAAAAATTATAGGCAAAAAAGTAAAAAAAAAAACAAAAAATTGGATTTTTGCTTTTTTTCATTGTTTTTTTGGATACTTTCGCAAAAAAATTGTTTCATATTTTTTTTAAATAAGCCGTTTCGATGGGAAATTTGATTCTCTACAAAAAGTTTCCTATTAACTACACCGGAATTTTGCTTCGTTCGAGTTATATTTAAAAAACTGAAAGGGTTGCATTTCCACCCTCTAATTTAATAGCACTCCACGGTTTTCTCATCTTAAATGACAAATTGAACGATTTATACAATAAAAACCCTTGAACGTCTTAGTTCCTTATTTACCTATTTTTTTATGACATAATCAATAGCCTGCTACTGCAGCAACTAACTTCAAAATTAGTGGCAACATATAACAAGAACGGCGAATGCCAAGTAGCAAGTAGATGCTACTACTAGTAGCAGCTAGTAAAGTAGCCCCGTGTAATAAGGGCTATAATATAGGTGCAAATTATTGGTAATGTTATTGGTGAGATGTAGCACCACAAAAATGTAACTTACAGTTAGCATACTTCTTTAAATATCAAAACCAATGCTGCGACATTCATTGAAATTACATATATTTCTACCAATTTTTCAACAATTTAGCCTAGATAACTCATTTTTGGCACTACTCGTTGTGTACCTATTTTAATTTCGAGAAACAGATGTATTTAGCATAGAAAGTATATAAAAAAGTCAACATTTATGCATTACAATAATTAATAAGTACCTAAATAATTACAAGTCAACAACACAGCTACGAACTATTTCCATTTCTACGTTACTGATTTCATATTTATTTAAAAAAGATCATGAGCCTTGTTTTTTATAATTAACAATACTCAAATTTTAACTAAACATCTCTTACGAAATATTTAATCTACTTCTACTATTTACAAGTCATATATGTGTAACATAGAGAGATTGACGCAATGGTCCGAATGTCCTTGAGAGCCCTAACGTTTCACACTTGATCAAAGATTTGTTGTGATGCTGATCGTTCAACTTTCAAAGACTTTTGTACACATTCTTCAGGGCTAGAGACGTACGAAACTGCAAATTATGTTTGCCTCAATTTTCTCATACTATTTAAACAAATGCAAATGAAATTGTTTCTGTAATATGGTTTATATATCGGCAAAAAACCGACAACAAATAATTATAGTAGTTCAAATGTACCACACAGTGGTAATACGGTCTGTTAACGCCCCTACTGTTTCCCGCTTAGTAGATGTAGTTAAATATTTTGAAATCCTATTAAGCGCGGATGATCTAGTTATTCAGGGCGGTATCTTCATTTGATCGTGCGCTTCTTCAATACCATTTGAGATTGATATGTAATTGCTGTAACATAAATAAACTCAATCAACGCCTTGGAATTATAATTACAGGGTTTGGATGTGCATAACATTGAACATCAAAGGTGACAGGTAAACTATGGCTAACATCGGCACTCACGTAACTCTGGGGCATCTGGTAAGTGTAAAAGTATTGCGGTTAATTTAGAACTAAATTAACGATTAATTTACAAATCAAGGCTGCTGAGAACAGAGATCTGTTCAAGCTGTACATTGTTTAATCTGTAGATTGTGTGTTTTGTGGAAATGTAGAGAAAAATATAACCTCAAAGAAGAAGCAAAAACGAATTCAATGCAGAAATCTCCGAGAAGGTTTGTCCCTGATTGAAATATAGCTTGGTGGTGCATGATTTATGTCCTAGTATATTCTGTATCAGTGTAAGTTATGTTTATATTATTTGTGGACAATGCTATTATGTATTATCGACTACGAACTACATTGTGATTCTGTTAAATATGGTGGAAATTACAACAAAATACATGCTTTCTGCATCACTTGGTACATTTGTGGCAAATTTAAAATGCTCGATTCTGATCTTCAGGCAAATATCAGGCAGGGGTTCAATTTCAAAAAAATTAAATTAACCACGAGTAGTTGTATCTATGTACTGTCAATGCCACGAGTATTGGTGAGTGGTGGGGACTGTAGGAGAACATAACCGACCTATCGGAGAACAGCACGATCACGCGCTATAATAATTTATCACTGACTGTACCAATCATCATAGCGATGCGTACGCAGGGTCTATACCACTATCTACACACAGATTCTCCTACCCTCGCCAACACTCGTGGTATTTGTTGTACCACAATATACAATTTTTTACCTAACTATAGCCAGGCACCAAAACACATTTTTCTTGTGAGGTAACAACATTCATTACCATATTTTTTCACTGATTTCAAGAGATCTTTTTATTCCTAAGTATACTGTCATTATTATACAGATTCGGCAAGAGTAGTTTCATAGATCCTGAAGTAAACGAGTATGCAAGAAAGAAAACAAATATCGATTATGTGAAAGTGAGACACATGGTTGTTATATTAGCGGGGCACGAATGAAAGTTTCTCGACCTCCTGTCTCACTGTGACCGCATCTACTATACCATTTTCCGCGACAATACCGTTTTGCCCTGTGTTGATATACGACGAGGTGATAAAATAGTATTTCACGAAGTGTGCAGCATGTTGGGCGTAGTATATCTGATTTTCTGTTCCTAATTTTTGTTGGTGTCTTTTTTACACTCGTGTTTTTATAATGCAGTACAATAACAGTTAAGATTGTAATATATCGGATAAAATTCAGAAAGTTTTGAAAATTGGTAGAAATATTAAGGATAGCATAAGAATTACTACTAAACCGAAAAGTTTCCACCCCTAAATAATGTGCTTCATCTCCTAGGACGTCGTATTCACCCCCAATGTTCCAGAGATAATTTAGAAAAACCTCAAAACAGGGGGTGAAAACGACGTCCTAGGAGATGGAGCACACTATTTAGGGGTAGGGACTTTTCGGTTTAGTAATTCTTATGCCATCCTTAACATTTCTACCAATTTTCAAAAATTTCTGAATTTTGTCCGATATAAATTGTTATTTTACTGAATTAAGCGGCAAGTGAATAGGATTATTCATTTTTTGAACATTTACAGAAAATACGAGAGTTTGTGGGACACGACGAATATTATATGAAAAAAAAGATAATCAACACTTTTGCAGGATTACTTCGTAAGTGACCGACAGGTGCTCCCATTTTTTTTCTGCCCATTTACTCCACCAACTTTTGTCTTTTACCCCTTTTTCTTTTCTATTAGTCCCTATATTTTCCGATAATCCTTAAACATCTTAACGCATGACCTTATAACTGATCACAGGGTTCATAGCAATCCTTCAAAATTAAATTCCACCTCTTTTCAAGATTTTCCATTGTTGTTTCAAGTTGCTTCCACATTGGATAAAAGTCAACTGTTGTAGTTGCCAATCCTCTAAGCTGTCATTTTTACTGGCGGAAAAATGGAATAAAATTTGTCATTCAATTGGTACGAAATTGGAAAACATAAAGGTGCAAGAATACACAATAAATGAAACTACCAATCCCTAGTAATATATTTCGAATCTTAAAAGTCTTCACATTTCCATAAAATTATCTGTCTTCTCAATAAATTGTCCGCTTTCCATGACTTTTTTAAACAATTTTATATTCCAGGTCTCTAGGAATCCTGAATCGAGAACATTTCTAGGCTCTGCACTGACCTATTAGACTTCCCTCTATGCATCGATTAATCTCAAAATTAGTAGCAACGTGTGGGAGGCTTGCGGCATTGTCAAGCATCAAGTACTTAGTTGCTGCTACTAGTAACAGCGAATAAAGTATAACAGAGGCTTTAAGTTCAAATTCACCTTAATAATAATAAAGATATGTGTGTTTTGACAAATTCTCTGATCTGTTTTGATGAATTATTTAGAGATTATAGATTTACTATGCATCGACTCGCAATTAACTTAAAATTAATCATCCATTCATTTCAAATGAGCAGAACGATTTATCAAAAGGAAGTGTATATTCAACTGATAACAAAATAACAATAAATAAAGAAATTCTCTCATACAACTTCGCACATATAATGATTTTAGGCGTAACCTGTCAACTATATATAAAAATTAACATTAAGAACTATCTATATAAGAATGTGTACAATCGGATTTTACGTCAGGTGCCATAATATATTGCACTATGATTATATATCACAACTCTTCATTCAGTCTGTAAAGTGAGGTTAATTAAATTCTTACAGTATATCCAGACATAAACCCAGGACTGTCAGACTTCAGGTATAATGTGCTAGTTACTATACAATCAGAAATGGTTTACCTCTCCCGTTTCTGTTTCTAAAATGTCTAGGTTAACTTCATCGTCAGGGTCGGGACTGCCTATCATATTGTTTATTTCAGCATTTCTACTTTTTACTATTTCGTATTCAGGTCTTCGAGACGCTAATGTTTCCACTTTCACCCACAACTCCTGACGTTGATGTTGTCTTTCCCTTTCCCTAAAAAAACAGTGGACTACTTAAAGGATTAAGGAGAAAAGTACCGATACTCAAAACAGACACAAAGTAAAAAAATATTACTTTTCCATTTACAACATTTTAGTTCATTAAGTTCAGCTTCCGATATGGCATGTTTACCGCTATTTAAATTTTACATTTTTATGAACTATAAAAAATTGTGAAACAAACATTTGTAATTAATGCAATACAAGTTAAAAAAACTGAAACAAGCGGTATCCGGCCCGAAGGACCAAAATATTAATTACAGTGGTATACAAATATCCATGCTTCTACATGAAGTTTTTAATGTGCTACTTACCTATAAGTATAAAATTTCTAGGACTTGGCTTTTGACTGATCTACTTTTTTTGCAAAATTAAAGAAATACCTTAACACCACATGAAAATCACCAAACCATAACAAAATTATAGATGAAATCACAAATGTTGTCGTTCATGTCATCAATTTATGTACTTATCGACATGAGGTTTTTCTATCTTTGAAAATATAAAGTGCATAGGATGTGAATAACAGAAAGCTACGTCCTGCTGAGGCTACGACAGAAGTTTCGAGCATAACAATTCGTTTTACAAATGAATATTACAAGCATTATTCATAGCCGCAACCAATGTTGAGCATTGTCAGTTCTCTGTAAGCTCAGTAGGGTGCGATGGATAAAAAACTGAACGCAGTAGCCAGAGACATGGTGGTGAAATTAAACGAGTGCTTTAATCAGAAAAACGTAAAGGATGTTCCCTTTTACTTTCATTACAAAATACTTGTCTTTTGCATACGCTGGTACACGTGTGCCATTCTGTGTGACCTTGAGATGATTTGATTCGGAAATTAAAGGATGATGACGTGAACGACAACATTCATGATTTGAATTATAACTAACAACATTAATTTAAAATGCTTGACAGGTTAGGAAAAGAAGGAACAAATCAGTTTTCATTATTTTAATATCAATCTTAGTCACCCTCAGTTATTCTGGATTTCTCTACTATTATCTCTATTGAATGTTGTAGGCCAACTGTTTGCCTCTTTGATATACATATTGTTGATTTTAGTTAAAGTAAAAATGGTATAATGATTTCGACTGTAAACTATTCAGTACAAAAATTCAAACAATGGCTCCAACATATCAACATAACCTTACAAAATTTTAATGACACATATATACTAAATATTAACTCCTCAGGCAGAGATGATTGGTTTAGTTATTATTATTGTTGTTAATCAGTCAAATATTGCTACGATAATACAGCATACGGTAGGGAAAATCGACTGACAAGGAGAGAAACTTTGATGAAGGTTAATAATATATAAATAGTGACTGATACAATACGCCATTAAAACTTTGTGCATCCAAAACCATCACAATGGTTTTTGCTTTTCTTAATGTTTCTTAATATTTTTGGATCAGTGTATGACTGCTGAGCTATAAAATTTTAAGGCACGATAAGTTAGAAAGCAGTATATGGATGGTCGGAAAATTTAGGATTAGTGGTTTATAAATGAAGGAAAATCGATTGGATTTGCTCTTAGGGGTGAAATGTGTTTTTTTACGATTTCTTGCAAAACTAGACATATCTTATCGAAAAAAAGTTAAATGCAAAAGTTGTAGACTATTGAAAAAGATCTACAACTTTTGTTCTTATATTCTTTCTGTTATTTTTCAACAGAACCTCAAAACTATCGAGAGAAACGTCAAAAATTTTTTTATTTCTATCTCCCACAGAAATGATTCAATTTTAATGAAATTTGTTGAAAATGGACATTGTTGTTTTTGAACCGAAATACTTATTTTTTGATTTTATGTGAATTTAATTTTAAAAAATTTGAATTCTTTTTGTTGAAACCTCTGCTTTAAAGTGGTATAAAAAAATCATACTATTACTGTGGAAAAATATTGTCAAAAACGGGAAAAACCAACACAAAGATTTCTTTCAAGATCGATTTTCCCATAATTATCACAAATTCTTCATTGTTTATTGACACGAAGTGTTGAGAGTGATGTAAAATGGTAATTCCAATGTAATATCAAATAAGGGAACTTTGGTTAACCGTTTAAGGTCCAGGCTGTTGAGAAACTTGAATCAACTTGAAAGTTGTAAACCATGGTTCGTCAAATTTAAAATATGATCCTACCTTCAGAAATAATCTACTGTCATCTAATTCATATAAAGGAGCATTTGAGCGAATATACCAAGAATGGTGAAACTCACGAATACAACACTCGTAATCGAAACAAAATACAAACTCCGCACCAACGATTAGACTACACAAAGCGAAAAACCTTGGAATTAGACTATTTAATTATCTTCCAAATAGTATTAAAGAATTGCCTGTAAGACAATTTAAAGTAAAAATAAAAGTGCACCTTTTGTTCAATGCTTACTATGATTTAGCAGATTTTAATTTTATATAAACATATACCATTATATGCCTTATGCCATTTGTCGTGGTGTTTCCTATAATCATATATGACATCAATAACATAAATAATTATAGACCTAACTCTATCCTACGAGTTATTTAAAAAATATTTGAAATTATTTAAAAAAAAAAGACTGATAACATTTTTTGAGAAATTTAATATATTACATAGCAGTCAACATGGGTATCGTAAAGGGAAATCAACTACCACTCCCCTGATAGAAGCAGTAGAAAAAATAACAGAGGCTCTCGACAGACAAGAAGAAACAGAAATAATCTGCTGTGACTTAAGTAAAGCTTTTGATACGGTTGACCATAAAGTTTTACTCAGTAAACTACACTATTATGGCGTGAGAGGAACTCCACATAAATTGTTCGAATCATATTTATCAGATCGATATCAAACAGTATGATGGAATGAAGAAAGATCAAACCCAAAGCTACTAACCTGAGGTGTGCCACAAGGCTCTGTGTTCGGGTTAGGACTATTTATAATATATATCAACGACTTACTCTCTAATGTTAAGAGTTATGGGGCTTGTTTATATGCCCATGATACAACATTCATAACAGAGTTAACAACCCTATCACAAAATATATTGCACGAAGCAAATATCTGGCTCATGGCGAACTCATTGGCTTTAAACAGAGAAAAACCGCAAAATATAATTTTATCTACAAAAAGAAAAAAACGGAGAGGTTATCGTTGAAATTCTTAGGCTTAACATTAGACAGTAAATTAAATTGGAAAGGCCATATTGAAGCGCTCTGCAAAAAACTTGCCGCAGCTATTTACACCATTAGAATACTAAAAAACGTATCCACCAACCAATCCGCAAAAATAGCATATTACTCAAATTTTCATAGCGTCGCAGCATATGGGATACTAGTATGGGGAACATCATCTGACGCTCAGAAAGTCTTCATACTACAAAAGAAAGCCATCAGAACATTATGTGGCATGAATTATAGAGAGA
Organism: Leptura quadrifasciata; assembly: GCA_963675555.1. Lineage (NCBI taxonomy): Eukaryota > Metazoa > Arthropoda > Insecta > Coleoptera > Cerambycidae > Leptura > Leptura quadrifasciata. The sequence continues at coordinate 165,159,772 of OY776674.1, read as the reverse complement.
GCTGCAGAGATGCCTTCAAAGAACAATGTATTCTCACTATGCCAAGTTTATATATACTCAGTTGCCTTAAGTATGTGCATTCACATAAAGATAAATTTAGTCCAAATCTTGAAAATCACCACTATAACACAAGAAGCAGGGAACAGCTACAAATTCCGCATCACCGACTGAATATAACTCAGTAAGCAGGGAGTGAACTACTGGGGTCCAAAATTGTATAATAAAATTCCTCTCGAGATAAGAAATAAAAATTTTAAGCCGTTCTCCAGTTGGGTAAAAAACTTGTTGACCACAGAAGTGTTTTACTCTCTTACAGAGTTTCTAGAACATTGACACTTTACTGATTGTTCATTTGTTACTTATATATATATATATATATATATATATATATATATATATATATATATATATATATATATATATTGTGTTTATATTATTATTAGCCGTTACTCGAGTCCGAGTATAAAAATGTTACAGTCGATAAATTGTGTACAATAAAAAACAAGTAAAAGGTGTAGTCTATTGTAATTCCCATTCATCTATGGTGCACACGACTATGGCTATAGAGGCCAATTCGGGAGAGCACATGTCGACCGCAGTCAGGACAAACATAGACCTGGTTAGGTCTTGGATTCGGCCTTCTTGCAGCAACATTTCCTTGATAGCTGGCCACAACCCCTCGCCATTCGGTTCTGTCCGCTGCAAGTTGTTCCCATTGCTCGTCTGCAATACCGCAGGATTTTAGATTTTCATGGAAAGCGTCTTTGAATCTCTTTCGTTGACCGCCACGCCTTCTTCTACCGCTTAGCAATTCACCATAAAGTGTACATTTAGGAAGGCGGTTATCATGCATACGATGAACGTGACCTGCCCATCTTAGGCGTGCTCTTGAAATAAGCACCTCAATTGGAAGGCTGTTTGCTCTCCTGAGTACTTCCACGTTTGATATGTGATGGAACCAACGGATTTTCATCATGATGTCTTTGCTGAAAACGTTCTAATTCTTTCACATGACGACGGTAAGTGACCCAGCTTTCACATCCATATAGCAGTGTTGGAATGACAACTGCTCTGTAGACAGCCATTTTCAGCAATTGTGTTTATATATACTTATGTGCGTGTATGTATCGTGACAAAATACAATAAGTTGTATTGTATTTATATTTGATTTCATATTACTGTATTTTGACGCTTCCTGTAATATTCTTTTTACAGAATAAAGTACTATTATTATTATTATTATATTAATAGTTGTTTTATATATTTGCATCTAATGCATGTTTTTAAGCTTATTTACATTTATATTTAACTCTTTATTATTATCTAATTTCTTGACTATAATTAGGACTTTATCCTAATGTTTATACGCTATGTACATTATACATACATGTGTTTTATATACATATTTATATCTGTTATATTTTTTATACATGACATGTCAAAACACTATGGTGTAATTTTTTGATTAATAAATTATTATTATTAAACAAATTGTATAAACAATAGTTTTATACAAAAAAAATTGCTAGAAATGTCAGCTTTTATTCAAGAAAATTTTTTTTATGCTTCATGGACAAAAATAAACTGAAAATAATGTCATTAAAACAAATATTTCAAATGATTGAAATTGCAGGGCATTTCTTATGCTTTTGTTCTTTTTTGCTAGCTCGCATACAACCCACTTGTCCCTGGTTTTCCAAGACTTCCAGTTTCGGCGGAAAAGGAAAAAAAACTATTGTGAAACCATTACTGGCTAACCAAAATTTATCAAATCTAGCAGAAATTTTTTATTGGAAAGATGCAGACAAACAAACAATTGCTGAAAATGGATGGAAACTAATAGCGTTTATAAATGTAAAATATATATATCTGAATGAATTAAGATGTGAAATGTATCAAACCGCAATGGTTAAAAGTTTATTTACTTTAGAAAAGCTTAATATCAGAAAACTTCATGAGCTACGTTTTATTCACTACATTGTATTAGCTGTTAATATAATAAAGACCAAAGCTCCGTCCTGCTTGGTATCGAAAATGAACTTAGAGAAATGGCTCATAATAGAGAACTTAGACAAGTAATAATATAACATATCCTATACACAAAACTGCATTTGAATCATCTTTCTCTTACTTGGCCCCATACTTTTTGAATAATTTATCATCTGATATTTGCCTGACTAGTAAAGAAAAGATGAAACAAAAAATAAAATCTATTATTTTTACTGAAGGGGACCTATTTTTAGATATGAGCAAATTTTAATATGTCTGTATTTGACTAATTATTGCCCGTTTGGGCCTGTCTGTTTTGACTGTAATTTTATTAATTTATATATTTTATTTTATAATGATAAACAATCTAGTATTTCTCTGGGCAAGGTTGTAAATATCATTTTAAAATATATCTTGTCCTTTTGTTTTGTAACAACAAATGTTTTATTATTATTATTATTATTTATGCTCCAATTGTCACAGGTCCGAAAACTGTTTTATTAGTGAAACAGAACCGTTAGAGGAAATCAGCGATTCGGAGGAAAATGATGACAAAGCAACTACAAATTTTAAAATTAATAATGGAAATAAAGATCTTGATGAACTTGAGGACCTTGACGATGTCGAAGACCTTGTTGGAGATCCTGAAGAAATAGAAAACTATGTTGAATCTGATGATGTAGTGCAGCTTTCCAAAAAAAATGAGGTTAAAATAGATTTTTGAGTTTATATTCCTACCTTGTGAAATGAAATTATTTTAAATATTCGTTTTAATAAACTTATTTTCAGTTTATTTTTGTCCATGAAGCATAAAAAAACTTTTTCATGAACAAAAACTGTCATTTCTAGCAATTATTTGTATGTAAAACTACTGCTTAAACAATTTGTTTCTCAACAGCCCGAACCTTCAACGGTTAACCAAAGTTCCCTTATATGATATTACATTGGAATTACCATTTTGCATCACTCTCAACATTTCATTTCAATAAACAATGAAGAATTCGTGACAATTACGGAAAAATCTATTTTAAAAAAATCTTTATTTTGGTTTTCTCATTTTTGACAATGTTCTTCCACAGTAACAGTATGATTTTTTATATCATCTTAAAGTAGAGGTTTCAACGAAAAAAATCCGTCCTGAAATTTTCAAAAATCAAAATTTCGTTCATCAACTTTTTTGATTGAAAATTACGCCTTTTTTTCAAATTAAATTCGCGTAAAATCAAAAAATTAATATTTCGGTTCAAAAAAATTACAGCATATTTGAGACATAACAATGTCCATTTTCACCAAATTTCATTAAAATCCAATCATTTCTGTGGGATAGAAATAAAAAATCAAAAAATTGGTTTTTCACGTTTGACGTAGTTTTGAGGTTATGTTGAAAAATAAGAAAGAATATAATAGTAAAAGTTGTAGATCTTTCAATTATCTAGAACGTTTGCATTTAACTTTTTTCGATAGGATGTCTAGTTTTGCCAGAAATCGTAAAAAAAACACGTTTCACCCCCTTTTCACTCCCACCCTACTTCTGGTTATTTGTTGGGTCCAATCGATTTTTCCCCATTTATATACCATTAATCCTAATTTTACATACCATCTATATAATGCTCATTTTTTTTTTTTTTTGGACAAAAATTATCAGCACTGGACTATAACCTCACTTTATTTGCTCTGATTATAATGAAATTCATACAAATTCAGATGTTTGAACAAATAATGACATTAGTATCTTTAGCTACTTCATTAACTTTATATAGCATGAGAAACATTGCCTCCATTGTCTGTCGATTTTGCCAAAGGTATGACGTATGACGCAGAAAACTAGAGGTATTGAATTAATATAAAAAAAGTAACTTACTTTTGCCTCTCCTGCCTATACTGTTGCGTGCACTCATCGAAAAGTTTCTGATTCATCTCCATAAACAGTTTCAAAGCATTATAGATCAGGCCATGGATAGTTTTATTCCAGTGGCTCTTCGAATTCCGGTACAAGCTGGGGAACATAACAGGCAGAATTTCCGTTGCATTTTCTGACACTAACGACATAACATACTCATTGTTCCAGTAGTACAACGCCCTCTCTGCCACTTGGAAATGAGGCGAACTCACGCACTTCGCGAGTTGCCTGAAGAGGGGTCCCATCACCTTCTGAAACTCGGCAGGTTCTATTACGTCCAAAATCTCTTCCAACTCGTTTAAAAACATTACTTCCTTAGGACTGTGTGTTTTGGGCCAGTATTTAAGCAAGCTGCGAATGACCGGTTGCGTCAGGGAGGGGTCCTTTTCCAGAAATTGGACTACACAGTAGGCCAACTGGGGATGGTATACTGACAGAGACTTGACTTTGTGTAAAGGCATAAGAACTCTCAACAGGAACACCTTGTGCTCCTCCTTCAAAGGCAAAGCAAAACCGTTTATTATTGACCCGAGAATTTCTAATAATTCCGCGATGCCGTTGTGGTGTTCTGTTTCATATATAAATCTATAAAATACATTATTTATTTGTTTGCGTATGAACGCCCTCAGTCCTAAAAATTTCCCGTAGATTCTATGGAGGGTTGTCTTCAGTAGGTCCCTTTCTCTGGGATCCTCTGAGTCAAATAAGTCTAGAAGTTGCAAAACAAATTTTTGGTCAATATATCGCTTAGCTATATTTGGTTGAAAATCAGGTGCTTCTAATACTCTAAGAAATAATTCATATACGAGTTGTAAATGGGGCCACGCCGCTTCTAAGGTAGGCTCATCTTCTTCTGGATCGAATTCAGCACCATTTGGATTAGAAGATGGTGGCAAGGTACGGAAAAGATTCACAGCAAACTGAAAAGAAAAAAAGTAATCAAATAACCTCTTATTAGAACATGGGAGGTTGTCAACTAAAAACCAGTATAATTATTCACAATGGCGTTTAATCGTATATTATTGGAATAACCACAAGCATTTAGATTCTGGATAAGCATTTTCTGCTTAAAGTTACAAAATATAAACACAAGAAAAACCAAAGTTAAATCTGTTCCATTGCCATAAATTTATACATTAACTGAACTATAGTCTATTTGGAAACGGGAGTGAGGGTAATGAAAACGATTAAATACAGACTGGTCATAGGCGTACTACTATTTTTCCCCACATTGACAGAGCAACCATGCGACTGAAAATGGAAAGCTTGTTAGATAATGTTCCTGCTAAATATGTGAAAAAATATAATCATGACTGCAAAAGCTTTGTTAAATAAAATTTTCATTAAAAATGTAAAAAAAAAGGTAGTTTATATAAAGTCGATTTCATATTTTCTAATTTTTAGAATACCTATCCTACATTTATCTCAAGTTTGAAAACTGTTTGACTTCCTAAGATAACCAAAAGCACTGTCGACAGACCAGATATGTGTAAATCAAATAATATAAGGCTCGATTTAGGCCATTCAAAGTTTCCATAATTTCCTGGAATACCGAGATAAGCAGCTTCTAAATTAAACATTTGAGTAGCAATCAACATAGTTCACTTTAAGTTCAATATCAATTCACGATTTTAAGAGATGTTTAAATAGTGCATGCAATGATACAGCTACACTAAACAAATACGGCATTTGTATAATATATTTGGTAAAAGACGAATCATACACTCATTGTGGGTTTCAAGATTTCTTTTTAAATTCAAAATGTTAGCAACAGTTTTCTTTCAAAGGTTTTCCTTTTCAACACTGAATTTTTAAATAATTTTTCAAGTAAAGACTAAATAGTAATAAACGCAAAACATCAAAGTTGTATAGTCCGAGTTCATCTATTATTGGCACTCAAAAAATGCAACAAAAACTTTACGACCTCATTAAAATACTGGTACTCTCTGTATTATTTCGTTCACAAATTGACTTGCTTACCTTTATAGGTTTTTAGTGCTTCGCTTTGCTTGATTCGAGCATGCTGCTTGGCCTGCGGCGATAATAATTATGTTGTAAAGTTTTTGTTGCGTTTTTTGAGTGCCGATAACAGATAAACTCGACTTTACCTACTAATGTTGTTCTACTGTGTACCAGAGAGGCTTTTTCAAAAAAGAAAAAACTTAAAATAATCAAATAGTGAAGCAGATCTGGCTTTGGAATAAGGAAACGTCCGATTGTGATTTTTTTCTTTTGCCAATAAGTAAAGTTGGATCCCCCCAACATTCCGACAAGTTTGTGCTGAGCAAGTCAAGGGGGAGAGAGGGGGAAATGACATGTTAAATGTATGGGAAAATGGTTTTTCGAAGATAACTTGGCGGCTTTTGATCTGACGAAAAAAATATTCAGACCAAAAATGAAGAGCCCACGAAAATAAGCAAATTGTGTTCCCAACCTCATCGACGTCAGACCATTGATTCGCGAGATATCGCGAATCCAAGATGCAAAAATTCAAAAAACTGAATTCATTTTTACACGCTTTATATTAGCTTCCCTGTATGTTTGTTTGTTTGAATATATATGTAACTTTTTCAATCTTTGAACGTGATTCTCACCCACTTCAAACCGTCTAAACTGAAACTTTGCACACTTATCAGGGCCGATGACAATACAATAATTTGACAACTTTATCCTAATGTCCTCACCAGGATCATCAGGATAATATAAAATAAAAATGACTAATCTATTATCCATATTTTGCCGGAGGCGCCGCAGTTAATAATATAACTTATTTGCCGTTGTATAAGCCCTTGTTAAACGCTAGTTCCAACTTTAATACATACATTATGATGTAATATTCATTATGTACTACTAGCGGATACTCAGCGGTTTCAAAAAGCAGGATGAATGGAAAGAGGGTGACTAAAAAAAAATTATAGTTTAAAAAACTAAAAAACACGCTTTAATAGCAAACCAAACTAAAAAGTAAAAAATAATGTTTACATATTTTAAATATTTTATTGTAAAAAGCATGGGGTGCAATAAAAATATAGTAAAAAGCACCAATAAAATATTTAAAATATGTAAACATTATTTTTTACTTTTTAGTTCAGTTTGCTATTAAAGTGTGTTTTTTAGTTTTGTAAACTATAATTTATCCTGAAGGAGTGGAGTTGAGGACTCATTTTTTTTCTTTTGGTACAGTGGGAGAAAAATCCTTTTGGCCATTTGATACCTTTTTATTAAGGTTTAATTTAATGTAGACGATTATATGGCAAAACATGGGGGCTCAAGCCTGGTATGGTGCACTGGCTCTATACCAGTGTAATAAGACACTGCCTTAGTTTGGTGGCCTAAAGCCACTCAAACAACGGCCGGATACAGAGACTGGCTTGCTTGGGAATCACGGGTGCCATGAAAAGCACCCCCACAGCAGCCATGGAGACCCTGTTAGACCTCCCCCCACTCAGCTTAGTGATTCAGGGAGAGGCAAGAATGGGGGCATACAGGGTGCAAAACTCAAGTGACGTGGCTCTCCACACAGGGGTCAGGACATGAGGATAATCAACATTGTAGTAGATCCTCTACTGAGCATGAGGTCAGACTACATGGTCCCAAAAATCACATTTAACAAGCCCTTCAGTATCTCTATTGGAGAGAGAGGGGATTGGTCAACAGGAGCTCCTGAGTTACTACGCAAAGGCCTGGCCTGGTATACTGACGGGTCCAGGATGGAATCAGGAGCTGGAGCAGGAATACATAGAGTGAGACCGAGGGCAAGTATAAGCCTTTCTCTTGGACTTCACGCCACTGTATTTCAAACTGAAATTCTGGCTATACTTGAGTGTATACGTGAGAATGTCAAACGACGATATGTGAACCAGCAGATCTGCATCGCATCTGACAGTCAGGCGGCACTAAAGGCATTAGCCCCTAATAAAGTGTCCTCCAGACTGATATGGGACTGCCATAAAGAGCTCGAAGTTCTGGTTGAGCAGAACAGAGTTAAACTACTCTGGGTGCCGGGACAGACCAGAATAGACGGCAACGAAAAAGCTGATGAACTTGCTAGACAAAGAGCAGCTAACACATTCTATGGCCCAGAACCCGTGCTGGGCATTACCAAATGCTCAGCTAGAGGGGTAATTAAAGACTGGGTCGGGAATAAACACAATCATTACTGGAGGAATATACCAGGTAATCCACATGGGAAAACACTTATTGAAGGACCATGCCCAAAACAAACTGCAGAACTGCTCCCAAAGAACAGGCTACAGTTGAGAATTGTAACAGGCCTCTTGACGGGACATTTTCCTGTTAAGAAGCACAGAATTGGCAAGTTCGATGGCGACCTTGACTGCAGATTAAGTGGCAAGGTACCAGAGACAGTAGACCATATCATATATGAATGTAAAGGTTTAATTTCCGCCCGACCAGAACGCGATAAAATGATTAGGAAGGGAGCTAGAGGACGGCAAAGAACCTGTTTGAAAAAACGTGCAATTTTTATTTGGCTCACTAAGCGTTTGTTTGCGAAAAAAATCATTTTATGCGAGTGCTACTATCTTGCAGCAAATAAAAAAATGTACGTCGGTCCGATCGTGATATTCGCGAGTTATCAGCATGTGAAATATTTTCGTTTTCCCCCTCTGGCTTCCCTCCTAATTATCCCACAGCCCCCAACAAAATATCTGCCAATACCCTTCTATTAACAAAAAATTGAGTGCTCAACTCCACTCCTTCATGGTAAAAAATTTATTCAATTATTTTGATATTTTTGGTCTGACGTCGATGAGGTTGGGACAAAATTTGCTTATTTTCGTAAGCTCTTCACTTTCTGTCTGAAGATTTTTTTCGTCAGATCAAAAGCCGCCGCGTTATCTTTGAGAAACCATTTTCCCATACATTTAATACGTCAGTTCCCCCCCCTTTGACTTCTTCAGCACAAATGTGTCGGAATATTGGGAGGACCTAACTTTATTTATTGGCAAAAGAAGAAATCACAATCGCACCTTTCCTTATTCGATTCTGGTTTCCTTCCAGATATACTCCACTAAAAAGAATTCAAGCTATTTTGATATGCCCCCACTTCTTGAAAAATATATTTTTAATTACTACTATATTGTATTAATTGCACTAAACACTGTTCAATTGAAAACATTTTGCAGTTTTTTTACAAATTATAAGAAACAAACACATTAATAAGTGGCACGGGTTTTATTTATATTTTGTTGGTTTTATATTTAATGTTATAGGTCGCTTCAAGTTAGAGCAAAAAGCATTATTAGATAAAAAATAAAGAATACAACAGCGCTTCGTATTTCGTGTGTTACAAAAACTATGTCAGCTGCTATCTCCGAGACCGAGACTGATGTGATTATTTGTTTATATAATAAATAATAAATACTAATATAAACTGCATAAAATAATATTAATAAATAAAATGAAATTGTATGTAGAGATAACCTTTAACACAACACACACTTAGCTAGTTTTTTTTTGTGGGCATGTTTTTAATAAATGTCTGAAGTAAGATATTTAAATAATTAAACCATTTATTTCAACTGGTACACCCACTTGATGAAAATAATTACAAAATTAATAACAGTATTATGCAGGTAAAGATAATTATTAATATATATAAACTGAAGGAATATTTGATATCACAGATAATATCACACAGATGAAAAACTTAGATTATTTAGAATGTTATATCTGTTAAAATTACTACTTCCAAATAATATTCCAGTAATTTTGAAGTTGAGGCAACAATTTTACCAGAATTTAGCTTCAATTGAAATGTAACCATTGTTTGTTAACCACATTTACCGAATTTAGTGTGATTTGTGAAGACAAACAGTCACCTGAAGTGCATATTTGTGAATAAATTGCTAAATCACGTGCAAATGTAAAATGTGTATTACTTCTGCTGAGATATCATTAACAAACACCGCTAATAAAATCGGCCCTAAGCAGAATCCTTGAGGAACACTGGACAGTAGGGATTTATTTTAAGCCATGTTTTGGAACAAGTTATAAATACTGTACAAAAACGCATTAAGTACTTAGGGTTATTATTTAAGTAGGTATAATTTATTTTGAGATGGGTTCAGTGGTACCTGTAAAAGAGTTAAGTGAAAATGATAAACTTCATCGATCTTTGGATTTTTTTCTCTTTATATACCCTTTAAAACGCCCCATATAGGGCCAGCCGTTTTCAAATTATTTTCTTACTTATCAAAATTCAATTACTTTTATTTAATTTACCAATAAACATTTTTTTTTCTTATGACATGGTCACAAGGAATTAAATTTAAAAAGCCATTATCAATTTTAAATACGCATTTGTATATTTAAGTTTTCAAGTCAAATAATTTTATTTTCTACAGAAATGAATAAGTTTAAAAAGCCTTAAAAGCAACGCTTATGCTATGCTAGTTCGTTACATTTCTAAACAGATGTTACAGAGGTTAAGAGCCATAATGAACCTTATTAGTCATTGAAGCCTGTAACTAAAATTTAACGAATACCATTTTCAAGTAGCCCCGACTATGTGTCTCCAAACGGGCCACTCTATCTCGTTCGCGCCATACACGTTTGCATAGGAAGGCTTGGATATAAAAGCAATGAGAAAACCGCGAAAGAGGGTCATATTCCTTTGACCTACCCAGAGAGACTACCAACTAGAAGAAACCAAGCCCAGTCACCAAGATTCCACCAGGGCATACAAGAGAATTAAATCCGATCTAATTATTACCGATACTTTCCGTATTGAGGTCTAGTATTTGGGGTACAAGAGAATTAGATCCGATTTAATTATTGCCGACACTTGCCGTGTCGAGGCCTTATACTTTGAAGAAATAGCAGCAGACTCCCGCCATGACGTATAACCTAATTCCCAGCGAGGTGTGACTCTGAAGAAGTTCCTCAAGACGACGACGTGGATACCAAGAGAGAGATTGCAATTTACCCAGGTGAGGTTCAAATGCCCGTCCCGCGGCCTTACCCATTTTCAAATCAGTTCTAAATTTATCTGGCAATGATACAACAATCAGAGTTAGGGAAATTTAGGACATAATTTTACGTTTTATTTACTGGTTTAAGAACGTTCTCTTGTTTCAAGATTCACTTAAGTTGCATCATAAGTTATTTTATCTTAATTAGTTTACAAACAGTTTAAAAAGTTATGTCCATTTCATTTCTGCTTTATTCAATAAACAGACAAATAGTTTTCGTCTCAAGTTAGAGTCGGATCACAGTCTCATTTGTTTTGCTAAATGGGACAAGACCTCAGTCATCCATTATCTAGCAATATTCTAAAAGTTTATGGCCATCACATTCAACAAGGGCCTTGTGCGAGGGTGGCTTCCTCTATTTATTTGCGGTCAATGCAATGTAAGTACTGTTAAGGCAAGCTACATGGGGTTTTTGTACGGAGATTGTTTATTTCTTCTGGCGTTTTTTACAACTATGGGCCATTTTATTCCAATTATACGGATTACGGCACGACAGCAGATTTTCCGTGATGGCCGTTACAATCACTTTTATTACTCTCTAGGATTATATGCATTCCCTATAGTTAGTTATGTATTTATGACACTCTCAAATTGAATGCATTTCCTTACAGTTGGTTACGTATTTCATACACTCTACGATATCTCTTCGGCTACCACCGTAAATTTGGTACCCGCTATTGAGTTTCTCAAATCAGGGGAATTATCCTCACATCAGTCGTAAGGTTTTATGCTGGTTCATACCGCCACGTGGCATGTAACCACGAACGTCATGAAGCCATAAATTGGTTTTTTATGAGCATACTTCGAGGAGCATTGAACGTACCTTGAGAGTAATATTTTATTCCTTCCGAGTTTGACGATTTGTCACCAACATCTGAATACAAGTAATAAACTAAATATATGATTCAACTAAACACCAAAACAAACCTTACAGATAAATCCACAGTTCAATCTTGAATAATAAAACAACAACTAAATAACATAAATGATTATCAACGAGGTTTCGCAATTCAAAAACGGTGCGTTCAAGCTTACTCAGGTACTTAAATTAGAAAGTGATTAATTTTCTAAGGTAAATAGTATCAGATAGAAACAAGTAATACCAAATTTTACCTAAAAGAATCCTGGGGTAAATATAAAGGATTTACTACAAATACAACATAATTTGAGTTGTATCTTGTAAAACTAGACAATCACCTAAATGGCCAATATGTTTATTTATCTTGACAAAATTGTGATAAATAATTGTTGGGTGGGATTTAATATGTCCTTGATCACTTCACGATTAAAGATTTTTGTTAGTAAGTAATTGGGGAGGGGAAAGAGACGGTTCACTGGTGCCGTGACGGCGTATTACGCCCCACTGAAAACAAAATCCTAACACCAATTTCGATCCGGGGAAACAAAATTCCAACCAAGAGGTGCGTGAAGTACTTGGGGGGTCTGACTGGACCAGCGACTGACGTTTAACACACATATAAATGAGACCGTACGGACGGTCTACTCCCTGTCCAGGAGTCTGTATCCACTCATGGTCAGGGGTAGCAGACTTAACCGACAAAATAAAAAATTGTTGTATACGATGGTGGTCAGGCCATCCATCACATACGCGGCGCCGGTGTGGTGCAGCATACCAGTCACGACAATGAGAAAACTAAAAGTGTTAGAACACAAATTTATGCGCCTCATCTCTAATTCTGGAAGGTACACCTCCCTCAGAGACCTATACGCACTTTGCCACGACATAACCCCAATAGCGGACTACGTCCAGGATATCTCCCAGAAATTCTACTCTTTCAAACTGGGCGATAGTCCACTAACAAGAAACATAACACAAATTAGACAGCATAATGCCCCATTTCGGATTAAACACACCCTACCGTACCAGACGTTACCGATCTTCCGGCTTCCTCTGTAGCCAAACTTCAACAACTATAACTTTCGCTTACCCTATCCACCTTACTGATATTTCATACCTTTACATCTTTAAATCTTTCCTGTCCCCCTCTTACTTTCTGTTTGTTTCTTTTTGTCTCGTTTGTTTCTCGTTGTCTTTTTTTGTATTTTTGTCTCTAAATTCATTTTCCATCAAAATTTTATAACAAAATCAAAGTTTTCCGAAAACCAAAATTTTTTTAAAAACCAAAGTTTAGGCCAGCCTATGCGCAGCCCGGCATTTGCACATCTCGCAGATGGTTCCTCGTCCAGATTGAGGTACCAGCGTCAACACCCAAATTAGAAACAGTGAAGTGCGCGAGCTACCTTATAAAAGTGTAATTTTAAGTTTTGTTAAATCTGTTTTTTTAGATGTTTGTAAATTTTATCACCTTTTTTAATCTGCATTATGCAGAAGGAGCCTAGGTATAAGTTTTAATTGTTTTAAAACCGAACCAGGCCTAGTCCGCCCGGTCCTGCAATCCGCCACAGCGAATAACGCAGTGGTTGCACGGTCGGTCCCGGGTTAGGCCTTGGGGAGGTAATTATTGTATAAGTTACTGTTAAATAAAGAAGTTTTGTATTGAAAAATTGGTGCCGTGACCAGGATTTTGTAATTAAGTAATAGACACACAAGGGAGGACCGTTTCACCTTTTATTGAATAAATCAACATTCAAAAAAAGCATTTAAGCCACTTGTTAAACTTTTCTTTATAAAAAATACCATATTATCAAAAATATTAGGAAGGTACAAGGTACAACATAATGCAGTAACAGTTAAAAATTTTAAGATACCTCATCGACATAAAAATTTAGTCATCAGACTTTTAGCTTCGTTAAAAACTAGCTTATGTGATAACTTCTTTAACCCAATCAAAGGGTGCAGTGTATGCTTTCGTTTATTGCACCAATTCTGATGCAGTTTTATGTTAACGTTAGATAACTCTTAAGAGTAGATTCTCAGATACAGATCATCATAATGAACCAACAAGAGGCCTCTACAGAACAACATAACCTCATAAAGATGTAATGAATGCATGCTTACTCGAATTGTAGTTTTTTTTTTTTCATAATTATTACTGTTTTTCGGCTTCTTACGCTACAGTCAATAACACCGAAAGGAGTATCTATATAATCATTAATAAAATAGTTCAAAAATCCTTTCTTGATGTTATCTCAGACTAGTAGTAGTAGTTTGACTCCAGCAGTATAATTAAAATATCTTGCTTACCATATTAACAGCCTCGGGGTATATGGTTTCGGTGATGACACCTTTTTGTTGTGTAACATGCTCCACCATTTCCTGCAGTGCAGCACGTTTGACCTCTTTCCACTTAAGATCTGACAAGGGATCCGTAGCAAAGTCGAAGAGGACACAACACTGTCTGAGTTTCTGAACAAATAACTCCTCTCGATCAGCTGGGGCGGCATCTGAAGCAAATAAAGTAATGAATAACGTTAAAAAAAACTGAATTACAAATCTTATACGTAACCAATATTTGGGAAAATGGTGAAATATGAAGTAAAAGAACTAGAAAAAGATTACACAGAAAAATATGGTCAACATTATTAATATTTTGTGAGATAGGTGTACATCTACTTAGCTGTGATTAATTTGGAAATATTTTATTGTTTTCTGACTAAATTTGTAACTGTCAGATCTTACTCGTGTAATAGTCGAAATATTATCTAAGTATATTTTTGATCGTTTGTTTACACCACAGCAATAGAAAAGTTTGTTATGCCTTTTTCTTTAGTATTTACAAAAATATATGTCAAGATATAAATGAGATCAATATAGAGTGACTTAAATTTTAAAAATACACCACCGCAATATAGAGCTATTGATAACTGCCTCTGCTTTTCAAACAGTCCATTATTCACTACAGAAATGTCAGTTCATCACAGTGATTGATGCAGAAACAATAGCCCAGTCTGTCGGAGCTCTTATTACTTCATTTTACTGAATACCGATTAATTGTTAACATAAAATTTATTATTTTAGCATCAAGGGGAACAAAAAATTTTATGTTACACACACAAGTGCATGAGTGTGGTTTCTTCACAGAGTCATTTGGTCAATGACTTCATGCATAGAATAACAGCAATGTGTACTTATTCCACGCAAAATAGCCCAAAGGAGAACCACTACTAATTATTTAGTTTGAGAATTGCCAATAAAATGGGTGTAAAAAGCCACCCTGCCTACATTATTGTATAACACCTCAAGACGTATAGGTAGTTGAGAATCTTACCTTCAAAAGTTAGCAACATACACATGTAATACCACATCATAAAAATATACTATCATACTTCATTCAAATGACAAAATAAAAATACAACAAAAAACCAACATGGATTGTTTTTATATTTTTCTTGCTTAGGTATATCTAAGAAAGTAATAAGATTTTTCAACTATATTTTTAACTATCAAAAAGTATAAATAATATATTATTTCAAATCAAATTGCTTTACAATGCTCAACTATAAATACACCAATACCAATTATTAATTCACAGTTCCTTCAACTTCTATTAGCTTTACTTTAGTGTGCATAGACTTACTGAATCTATGGCATGACGCATGACAGAGTGAGTAGGAGTTCCAATGAAAATTTTAGACAGGGAAAGTAGAGGGCGCTGCAAATGAAGAACCGTAAGCACAGTAAATTAAATTATTAGGTGTTTTCTTTGTACCAACATAGTGGAGTAAAATTAGATTTTCAGAGAAAATTTTACATGGAACAACGCGACATAAAAAAATAGGTTTGCCTTGATGAAACTAAGAACGCCCGGAGTTTTACGCTTCGAGTAGGTGGGGGAACCCTTTTTTCGCGAAAAAGGGGTAAATTGGTCATTTTAAAGGGTCGTTTTTCAGTTTTAATTCAGTATGAACCTTTTAAAATGTTAGTTAAAAAACGAGCACGAGACCCTTTTATTGTAGATGATCAAGGAACCTTCAGTTCAAATTTCGTGAAAATCGGTTCGCCGCCTCCCACCCCACGATGTGTATAAGTATACTGAAAAAAAAGTCAAAAATTGAATTACGGCTAACTTGGCCAAAATTAAACCGAATTTGATGAAATTTTAGACGAAACTAATCTATATATCTAAGAAATAACCTGCCATATTTTAATAAAAAATATTAAACAGTTTGACCGCAATTCCATTTTTAGTCCAAAATCCATAAAATTTTCAAAACTTTCCCCAATTTGCCCAATTGGTCGAACGAATTTTTTTTTTGTCAAAATGAAGGTATTATGTATTTTCACGTGATGTAACTAAAAAATATATTTTTTTAAATTTAGCCGATTTTTTGTCATTTTTGGCACATACATGCGCGCGGCGATTTCCCGTCATTTTCGGTATTATACGTATGCGCGCACAAGTATACGTTTAATTATCCATTATAAAAATTAATTAATAATAAAAAGTGATTGAGAGCAGGTTTTAAATATTTAGATAAAAAAAACTCTCGAAGGGAGGATATAATTTCTTTTTCGAAAATTCACTTGATTTTTATTAAACTTTTTACATATGTTGATTATTATTTTATTTTATTCATGTTTTATTTTTCTAATAGTTGTACTAGATGTGCTACTTACTGTGAGAAGTGTCTACTTCCGAATCCGTAACTGGAGTTTGGAATATTTCTTCACCCCCGTCATCGCTAAAATCGTATACATCTGAGATATTCTCTGAAGTATCTTCTTCATAATGAAGTACTTTCTTCCAGGTCTTGCAGTGATCGTCTAACATGACTTGACGTTTCTCTGATCATCCTGTCAGCTTCTTCATAAGGATTCTAAAGAGAATCTTCTTCAAATTCTTCAATATCATAAATATAAGGACTAATTTCTCATTGCTTAGGTTCTTCATCAACCACAGCCTCGTTAACAATATTACCTGCATTTTGATACAAAGTATTCCTTCCATTGTGGCATAAATTGCTGCATGTGACGCCAATATCTTCCCCCCTTACCTACGCCAAGTCTACCGTATTTCTTCCTAAACTTTAGGAATTTGTCTAAGTTGATTTCAAAGGTGAGGTGGTAAACAAACGGAAAACGTCATCAATCTTATCAATGCTCATGCGCCAAATTTCGGGTCGGTTTTGATCGTTCTTTTTGCAAATTAGTTTAGGTAAGAAATTTGCCTAAAAGTTAGCTAATTTTGTCGGTAGAAAGAAAACACCAATTATCCTATTTATTCTCAGTAAAATTAAATGAAAAATGAAACTAATTATATATATTATATAAAAAAATGCTTAATGATGACACACTGCCCAATAAATTGCTTGGAGCATTCGAAGCTATAGAGAAATAAAATATGGTTGTTGAAGAGCAACTATTAGATACAATTCTGGTAACACTGGTAAGGCGCGCATCTGCATTAAAGTAAATAAAAACTCGTTATTGCGCTGCGCTTTCTACGCAATTAATGAGTTTTCATTTAATTTTCGGCATACCCTGATAAAAAAACAGGATTTCTGTTGGAAAAATGCACAATAAATGTCAAAACGTCAATACCTCAACTATTCATAAACGTGTACCGCGTTCGGATATGACCCATAGACGCCTAGTTTTTTTTCATTACCTTTTTTAGGTATGTCCTCCACCTTATATATTTTTCACTAAAATTGTCCCATTTCTTCCTTGTTATAAGCAAAAATCACCTACCAATATATGGTATTGTTAAGTTCAAAATGTCCGAAATAACAGTGAACCAAATAGTGTTTAATGATAGTTTCATAGGTTCCTAACCGCCATTTCCACCAACTTTTGGGTAGGGAGAGAATAGATACGGACTTAATGTAGGTATTCCATAAAAGGCCATATTATTAAAGCATCTAAGAAATTAAAAGACAAACTTACTTCAGGCATTGATGGTATTCCCTGCTTTTTTGTTAAAGATTGTTGCCTTATTAGAACCCCTACTTTTTCATGGGGCGAGCGTAGGTGCGTCTTTATGCACTTCGGTATGCGATGTAAAGCAACGTCAGGCGCAGTTAGTAGTTGGATGGATGACCATACCAACGGAAACCGCGTCCTCGCCTCACACATCTTCCAGTGGCTTGTATATCAGTGTATGCGCTGAAGCTATACAACCTTAGGCGAGGGTTGTATAGGAGATATACCATCCTTCCGAGGGGATGTAAAGCCGTCGGTCCCTTGTCTATTAAATGCTAGGCAAGTAAAAGATCCCTACTCTTCTTAAGGGAAGAGGTTCGGCAAAAATTCCTGGTTGGGAGTAGCTCGTCTACAGGCGTCGGTGTTAGGCCTCAGTAGCGGAAATAGGCCGACGTTAAATAAATGTATAAAAAAAACCTACTTTTCATTTATAATTTAATCTTGAGAAAGAACAGCTACATTTATCGATATGTGGAAAATCGCTCGAATCACTCCCGTGTTAAAGAAAGGTGACCCAGCTGTACTCCAAAATTATCGGCCTATTTCTATTTTATGTAATTTTGCGAAATTATTCGAAATAATAATATATAATTGCGTTTATCCTAATGTTAGACCATATATTTTCCTGCACCAACACGGATTCTTAGATAAAAAATCTACGATCACAAACTTAACCTGCTTAACCCAGTTTGCCTCGGAAATTCTCGATAAGCAAGGACAAGTAGACACAGTATACATGGAAAGCCTTTGATCAAATTGATCTATATTTATTAATAAAGAAATTAGATAACTTTGGATTTTCCGCAGGCTTAATTAATTTATTTACGTCTTATTTATTTAACCGCAGGCAGTATGTCGAGTACGAGGGTTTTAGTTCGGATTACTACATTATTGCATCCGGAGTACCACAAGGCTCCAATTTAGGACCACTTTTATTTCTCATTTACATTAACGATATAAATGATGTTATTAGCTGTTCAACATTAATGTTCGCGGATGATTTGAAAATCTATAGAGAGATTAGAACAATAAGTGATTGTAGAATGATCTGGAATGACCTTAAAGCCGTATCTGATTGGTGTAGTGCGAACCATCTGTGCATTAATGTTCAAAAATGTTACATTATCACTTTTTCTCGGCAAAATAAACCTGAAGAATATGATTATAAAATAAATTCAGAGAGTATAACCAGATATACAGAAATCAAAGATTTGGGTATTATCTTCGATAGCCAGTTAACATTTCGAGCCCATATTAATAGTGCTGTATCAAACTCATATAAAATGCTAGGCTTCATATTAAGAAACTTCAAGTGTTTTAGCAAAACTTCTAGCCTAACGTTATATTACGCATACATTCGCTCAAGATTGGAATATGGTGCCATCATATGGTATCCGTGGTACACATGTCACGTGAATAATATTGAGTCAGTTCAGAGGAAGTTCCTAAAATATTTGTTTTTTAAGGAGGATGGCATTTACCCGCCGAGAGGAATTAATACATCCATTTTAACGAACCGTTTTAAAATCGTTTCATTAGAAACTCGTCGGGAAATAATTTGCATTAAATATTTATTTACCTTTATTCACAATACTATTGATTCTCCCTTTTTGTTAGATAAAATCAATTTCCACATACCCAGACTTGAAATCCGCCGTCATACAACCTTCTATGTCAAGAACTATAGGACAAATATTATGGCGAGATCTCCAATGTATGTAATGTGCAATAATTTTAATAAAATCCCCCATCTATGTGATATTAATTTTGATAGTCTAGGCAGTATATTAAGTTATATAATTATTACTGAATAGTAGGTTTAATTTTGTTTGTAACTTAAGTGTCAATATTATTTTTCTTTTTTATTCGCTATTATTATATGTATTTTCATGGATTTCCTGTAATTGGGTACTTACCTGTTGGAAATAAAGAGATTATTATTATATCGGTTAGGGAATTCTTAGCTAAGAAATAACAGAAGTGGCGCAAATTTTAGGAATATTTTCATCCTTTACTGTATTATTACCAACGTCATTTTTGGTTTCTCGTGTAAAGAATTTAAAATTAATGCTCTGATCACAACATGGAGCAACATGATATAAATTTAAGAAAACTCTAGAATTGCTATAAATTAATACTGAGGAGTTTTTCATACAAACATTTGTTTTTTTGTAAACGTCAAAAGAACATGGCCTTAACAACAAGTTTTGTGAACTTAAACTGTCATTTCTGACACTCCATCTGTTTCAAGTATCGCTATAATACTTTACTATCATCTTATCGAAATGTTTTTATTTTCTATTTTTTTAACCTATGCCATTTGAACATCGAATCATTTTAACTAAATCTCTTCAATTTTCAAACAGCAATATACAGTTCATAACCAGCAATAATTATTATACGGGCACGATCGCGCGAACAAAATCTATGTTCTGGCATTTTCTCGGTTCTCCGCTACTGCGCTGGATTCGGCCAGCACAGATCTGTCGCATATCGCTCCATTTTTGCGTAGACGATCCCCATATACACTCGCCCAGAAGTATTTTCAATAAAAGTATTGTAAAATAAAACAGTTTTTTTAATTATACAATATTTCAATAATGCAAACACGATATTTCAACAGATTGTTAAAATAGCGGGAATAGGTCATTCATTAGAAAAAAAAACTAATTCAAGTTAATCGATATTTCAGGAATATTGCTTGCGCACACATAAATTCACTAATTCTTATTTTCAATATCTGGGGCGAGCGTAGGTGCGTCTTTACTATGTACATACTTCGGTATGCGATGTGACTTCTTATTTATTAGAGCAGGTTTTTTAATAATTTATTTTCCTGCCTACAAACATATTAATTTTTATTTACAACTTCACAAAGACACCTTTATTTTCAATTTTTTATACTGCATTGCAGACATATACAGATAAATTTATTTCTTTTATGGGAAAATAGAAAATTAATTATTAATTTAAAATTTCGAGAGGAGCTACCATCTTTCCGGCAGAACATCGGCCATCCTATACTATGAAGTTTTACTTTAATTAGATAGGTTACTTTTATAATGCACTTTGTGCAGGATTATTATAATATAGCTAGGGAAAGATAAAGCAAATGAAATATAATGTACTTACAACACTGAATAAAAATATTTTAATTAGTAATTGGTATGCGATGTAAAGCAACGACAGGCGCAGTTAGTACTTGGATGGGTGACCATTCCAACGGAAACCGCGTTCTCATCTCACACATCTTCCAGCGGCTTGTATATCAGTGAATGCGCGGAAGCTATACAACCTTAGGCGAGGGTTGTATAGGGGATATACCATCCTTCGGAGGGGATGTAAAGCCGTCGGTCCCTTGTCTATTAAATGTTAGGCAAGTAAAAGATCCCTACTCTTCTTAAGGGAAGAGGTTCGGCAAAATTCCTGGTTGGGGGTAGCTCGTCTACAGGCGTCGGTGTTAGGCCTCAGTAGCGGAAACAGGCCGACGTTAAATAAATGTATAAAAAAAAATTTCAATACCTGTCCATTTTTTACGTAATTTTAGACTTTCAGGAAAAAATAAAGGCAAACGTCTTTAATGGCATAGCTAAACAGCGAGGAATAGAACAAAACCTTCTCGATTTCGCAGGAATGCTTTTATTTACATTATATTATTACATATACATTATATTATAACGATACTTTGATGCACTTTTTATTTAAAAAACGACGGAAATTCTTTAATTATCACGTCAACATAATTAAGCTTCTATTAAACTGATTTGTTTCACTATTCAAGAGGTTATACTGTAGAAATGTAGATGTCGCCCACTCTTGAGATTTTCGCGCATAGCATCAACTACCTGCCAAATATTTTTCTCCGTTACTCCGTTGAATTTTTAGATATGGCGCCAACAGAAAAAACAGACGCAAAGTTTAGAGAAACTAACGGGATTGAAAGACCTCAACTTTCGTAACGTACATATTAATTTGAATCGCAATAAACCACAAAGAGTAATTTTATCGCAATTCTCTTTGCTAGCGAAGAAAGTAAAATAGCGTCGAAATCTGGAAAAATCGTAAATCACATTCCAAAACGTCTGAGTTCATCAATAAAATGTGTTAAAATTAACTCAATTCACAACAATATCAAAGGAAAGTGCGATATGCGACGTATGCGCGGTGAATCTAAAAATATTCGATTACATAAACTGAAATGGACTATTGTGGTTTCGGTACTTTTGAAAGGTAAATATAAACAACATAATTCGTCCGACTGGCACCTCATGAAATTTACTAAACACGCTTTAATACTCTCGATTATCTCATCTCGTATAAATTAAACGTCTGCCAACAACAATTCAGGATAATTTTAGAATATCGGGATTTAAAACCGCAGTTGGCCATTCGACCATCTAAATGAACGTTAATTTTACCTCCGAAGAAGTCGGCTTTCAGCTAAGCGTGTAAACTGAGCTGTTAAGGTGAATTTATAAACTAGCCGCAGCGGTTACAGTTGCAGTTGCCGCACCTGTAGTGTTTATGAAGAATACGAAACGAATGTTTCCATTTATAAAGTCCGCTGCCGCTGCGGTTGCAGTTCATATTCCGCAGGTAGATAACCAACTTTTATCTTGAACGGCAACCGCTGCGGAATTACCAGCGGATAGCCAATGAAATTGTAGTTTTCAACCCGTTCGACGTCAACAGCAGCAAGAGTTTATAAATGACGAATTTTCGTGAACTGCAACTGATACTGCTGCGGCAACTCCAACTGCAACCGCAACTGCAGCGGAATAGTTTATAAATCGAACTTTAGGATCGTATACTGGAAGTATGCAATAGTACGGTCACTAAGTTAAAAAATTGCCGAAATTTAGGTCCTCTAGTGTATATCAATTAAACTAGTCTTTCTTTAAACACTGTAGCAATTTTAAACAATAAGGTTTGCCATAAACCTCTATAATTGTACCTACGCAATATTAATAAATAATTTCATTTTGTGTTCATATACACACACTTATAAAAACAACATACAGTGTATCCAGCCGGGAACTTACACGATCCATATCTTGAAAACTACTAACGAATTTTTGTGAAATTACGTATGTATAGTATTTTTTTTTTATACATTTATTTAACGTCGGCCTATTTCCGCTACTGAGGCCTAACACCGACGCCTGTAGACGAGCTACCCCCAAACAGGAATTTTGCCGAACCTCTTCCCTTAAGAAGAGTAGGGATCTTTTACTTGCCTAACATTTAATAGACAAGGGACCGACGGCTTTACATCCCCTCCGAAGGATGGTATATCTCCTATACAACCCTCGCCTAAGGTTGTATAGCTTCCGCGCATACACTGATATACAAGCCGCTGGAAGATGTGTGAGGCGAGAACGCGGTTTCCGTTGGAATGGTCACCAATCCGAGTACTAACCGCGCCTGTCGTTGCTTTACATCGCATACCGAAGTATGTACATAGTAAAGACGCACCTACGCTCGCCCCGTATGTATAGTAAACAGTGTGTGATCTACCCAACTAAAATACTTTGGCGTTTCTGCCACTTCCGCTTATACCGGAAGTAGATGTCAACTTTGTTATTTTAAATGGAACACCCATATTTTTATTTTCGGAATTGATGGTTTCCAAAATTTTAAGGTATTTCTATAACAAATCTTATACCTCAATAAGTTTTGAAGATATTAAACATCAACGAAAAATTGACAGCTGCAGACCCCTAAAGAAATTTTTCCTATGAATAACCCACCGAAGAAATTAAATGTCTATTACAGTGGAAGTAATCAGCACAACCGCAAGTTATTTCAAAATAATTAAAAACATTTAAATATTATACAGGGTGAGTACAAATAAAAGTGGTCACAACTTTAAATTCGGAAACATGAAATATCTTAATTTTTTTTTAATGGAAACCCCATTTTTTATTTTATCAAATTCTACGACTAAAAATATGGACAGTTTACATTTACTTCCCTATACCGAACTACAGCGGATTTTAAGATATCATGAAAGTTCAGAGAATCCTATTATTAACTCAGAATTCCAAACTCTGTGGAGTTAGCACCACTTTTTTGGGAAAATTGAGTAAATCTTTAGAGTTCTGAGTAGAAAAAACCTAGCTCTACAGTTCCTGACCGAAAAGAACAACAGTTCTGCAAAAATAAGGCCAGAAATCGAAAATAATTAAGGGTGCTAACTTCACGCTGCGCCACTTTTTTGTCAAAAATGAGTTCTGATAGAGAAAAAAGAGTTCTGTAGTTCCTGACCATTTTTAACAATAGTTCTATCGATTTGTTGAAGTTATTAAAAAAAATTTTGGCAGAAAAACTTCATTTTTATAAGTATCGACTTTCGTTACGTTTTCAGATGAGTTCTAAGTAGCATCCGAAGAGTTCTGACGAATGGCGAAAGAAAAAATTGTCTATCGCAAAAAATGCAATTCTTATTGCAAATTTTAGGAACGTAACCAGACTGCAACCAATAGTTACTCTCCTGGGCTATAAGCCCTGCCGAGTGCTGAATTACAAGTTACAAGCCTGGCGCGTTAAGTGTAATAATCGCAAATTAACAGAACGCTAATGCTTCGATTGCAACAAACACAAGCCGAAAGACTAATCCTACTTAAAGGAGCTCTCGTGCCAGTCGTCCACACCACTTTCAGACTGCAGTTTCGAGTTGTTGGCTCTCGCCAGTGCAATGTAGGCATGTGACGACCGACACAAGGATCCCTTGACTATTTGGTACATCTCGGTATCCATCTGATTCACCTATGCCGTACCGATGAGAGCTAACAAGCTCGAAACTAACCGAGCCGAATCTGCGAAAAATGCTACATTCGGATAGCGACATGCAAGATTGTCAGCAGGCACCATCTAGCGGTCCAGTGTCTGTTGCAATCGAAAAATAAATAGCCTGACTGGGCTTAGCATAGTTCAAACGTGCTTCTAGAGGGCCAAAATATTAAAACATAATATTTTAGACGCAAACTCCTCTATAAAATGCTTATTTTACTATAAGGGACATAACCAGACTGCAATCAACAGCTACTCTCCCGGCTATATGTCCCACCGAGCGCTGAATTACAAGTTATAAGCCTGGCGCGTTAAGTGTAATAATTGCATATTACCATCAAAACGCTAATGCTTCGATTGCAACAAACACCAGCCGAAAGACTGATCCTACTTAAAGGAGTTCTCGTGCCAGTCGTCCCACACCACTTGTAGACTGCAGTTTCGAGCTGTTGGTTCTCGTCAGTGCAAATTAGGCATGTGACGACCGACACGAGGATCCCTTGACTGTGTTTTCTGCCAAAATTGAATTTCTTTAATGACTTCAACAAATCGATAGAACTATTGTTAAAAATGGTCAGGAACCCCAGAACTCTTCTTTCTCTACCGAAAAATGGCATCAGAACTCATTTTTGACAAAAAAGAGGTGCTGCGTGAAGTTAGCACCCTTATTTCACTCTTTTCGATTTCTGGCCTTATTTTTGCAGAAATATTGTTCTTTTCGGCCAGGCACTCTAGAACTATGCTTTTTCTACTCAGAACTCTACAGATTTACTCAATTTTCCAAAAAAGTGGTGCTAACTCTACATAGGTGAACTCCAACTGTTAGAATTTTCAAACTGAATTCAGAATTGCAACTTTACGTCAGAATTCTGAGTTTGAACTCCGAATTTCAGGTTTCAACTCGAAATTTCGAGCTTTTTTTCTTTAAATTATTATTTTTGAGCAAAACTGCTAAACAAATTATAACACAAGTCTTGAATTTATTTGAATATGTTCGCAGAATGTCGAGCAAGACATAAAAAATGCTTTTATTATTTTATTCCTTTTAGCTGTTTATTTTTTAAAATGTTATCTAGCGTAATTTATTTGATAAATTTTTAATAACCTCGTAAAATTTTATGCTTCCATAACACACGCTGAAAGTGTACAACAAAATCTGCCAGCAATATCAATAAACACTATTATGGATTCTGAAACCGTAGATATTTCTATAATAAGAGATAATTTGATTTTACTTGAGTAAATTGCTCGATAAATTGTGTTCAAGATAAAATTAAATTAATTCAATTACGCTTTGAAAATTAATTTATTGGCAACTGAAATTGGTGCCTGATAAGAAATTACGAATAAAATGTCTGTGAAAGACGTACGCAACATTTTAGTTGAATTTAAAAGAATAGTGAGTCAAATTGTCAAATAACATTAACATAAACTTTCAGAACTATTCCAGATTAGTGATTCTCTAATAATCTTTAGGTAATAGTGCTAAGTTCTGTCTATTATTTTGAAGTCTCGTAGTTGCAGCGACATATTTTTCAAAGGGCGTAGGGGGCGATCGTCCGGGGCGGCCGGTCCCAGAGGGGTAAGGATTAATGGTGGTGGGTTAAGTATTAATACTGATAAGACGAAATTCATGATTATAGGTAGTAAATTCAAATTAAGTAATATTGATTATGATCAGATTATAATCAAAATTGCAAATGAAGAAATTGAAGAGTTAATATGATTAAATACTTGGGAGTTATGTTGAATGATAATTTGAATTTTAAGAAACATGCTGAATACATAATGAATAAAATGTCTAAAAAGGTTTATTTTATAAAATAAGAAAAAATTTATCCACATTTGTGAAACTATTATTATAAAAATCTTTGATTGCACCTCATTTAGAATTCCACTATCCTTTATAGTTTGAATCAAAATGAACTCCAGAATTATATTTAAAACACTAGTATTTATATTTAAAGTTAAAATGAACCTACTACCTTCACATATTTTAAACTTTTAAAAATCATTTAATTAGGTATATTGAGTTACATTATTTTTTACTTTTTAGTTCGGTTTGCTATTAAAGCGTGTTTTTTTAAATTTATTTTTAAACTATAATTTTTTTTTCGCCAATCTCTTTTTTTGGGTTGTAGTTTCATTTTTCATTGGTGTTCCCACGAGTAATTGACAATTAAATGGTCAACCCTCCTAGAGGTCCGATAGAAGGGTAGGCTCTTATACAACAGGGTGTGCCCGGTTCCCTGAGGTTGACGCTAGCGACATGACATTTTTAGTCACCCTCTTGTCATTCATCCCTCGGCACGTTTCTCACCAATGTATTGGATTGGGTGAATTTTAGAGTCATCATGAACACCGATACATATAAAAACCAGCTGATACCCGCCTGCTTTTCGAAACCGCTGAGTATCCGCTAGTAGTACATAATTAATATTACATCATAATGTATGTATTAAAGATGGAACTAGTGTTTTAGCGCTGTTATTATTAATAACAGCGGCGCCTCCGGTAAAATTTTGACAATAGATTAGTCATTTTCTCCCCTGATGACCCTGGTGAGGACATTAGGACAAAGTTGTCAAATTATTGTATTGTCATCGGCCCTTGATAAGTGTGCAACGTTTGACGTTTTGAAGTGGGTGAGAATCACGTTTAAAGACTCCGTTACAAACAAACAAACATACAGGTGAAGCTAATAAAAGCGGGTTAAAAAGAATGCTGCTAAAGGTAAAATGTATTATATCGAATTGACCTCTGAAATTTGCACAGAACTTCCGTTTTGAAGATATTTGCTCGAGCCTTTTTTCTGTTCATTATAGAACCTCCACATACTACTTATGATGGAAAACAAAGAAAAGCAAAGTCCCCAAAAATTCTTCTTCAATGCAAAAAACCGCTTATTTTACTGGACTCTTGAGACCATTAAGATTATTATTGCATTGTTACGTTGTTACTGACAAATTACTGATCAATCGGTATGTATGCGGGAACAGTTTGGGGTAAGTTCCTGGTCTATACGCGAACGATTCGACTTATAGCAATCGAAACCTCACTCCCATTAATCTACCTGAGATAAACATGCAAATGAATGAAAGTATCGTACTACGTTTTTAATTACTACTTCTGATATAATAAGAGGTTTTTTAAAATTGAAATAAACAGTTATATATGCAGTTTTCAACATCTGCCTCTTTTTAACTTTTAATAAACTGGCCGTCCTTGTAGTAGCTGAATTAATGTGCGTAAGGAAACGTATTTTTAATTACAATTTACAATTGTTTTATTACCTTTGGAATGCTGGTAACTTTTACTTATTACTTTAAGGACAAGGTGGTGTGCATATCATTTTACTTTCTCATCAATGGATTGAGCATTGACGTCGTTTAAAATCCCAATTCCAGAATATGATGGAAATGGACGTTGTGAATCCCGAAAATTGGAAATATATTGGAATTGGTATGCGGTCTGTGTGTATCTGTTTGTGGAAGAAATGCCAAAATGAATTTTCGTTATTTGTAAACGCTTTTATACACATTTCGACTTGACTGCACTGAATTTGTGGTTGAATTCTTGTGAAATATCTAGAAAATAATCATTATTTCAAGAATTTCACGGCCTTTGGATGTTTTTAAACAATATACAGGTTGGCTCATTTTTATATTAAACAGTACGTATTGCTATCTAGCCAACTATAACAGTTGCAAAATCGGTTAAACGGGAAAGAAGTTTCGTATTTTGAAGGCCAATGATATGGTTTCTAGAAATTGAAAATATTCCGACTGGTTTCCGAGATTACGTCAAAATCTGTAACAGCTCGTTTTCTATTTTTACCAAGCGTTGTTACAAAAAAAATATTTAAAAACTCATAGGAATATTTTGTTATACATTAGATTTCTTCATCTCTGTTATGACTTACCGCATTAAAATTTTTATTATACCGGTTCGTCTTTCCAGGGCCACCAACAACTTTATTTTTTTAAATACGGACCTCTCAATTTTCTTTAAAATTATATGAGCAATCCAATGCATTATAACATGATTAATCCGGTCTTGCTGTCAATTCAAAAGCGTTTACCTTTTTCTTCTAAGATGCCTTAAAAACCAATAAACCAGTAAACAAGGTGTCCATCTAACTTAGATCATTTAGATTCTTTTGTGCAGGGTTTTATAAAAAATGAAATCTACAACGAGCTCCAAGATTTGAATGAATTACGCAATAAAATTTTTGGCATTTTTAAACAAATTACACAAAATATGATTGCTGAGGCTATTAAATAGACATCTAAGAGAACGCGACTTTGCATCCAGAAGTACGGTTGGGGTTGAGTCATAAATTTGTGGGAATTTATCATTGGAAATGTTTGCTACTTCATGATGCTCGGTGGTGTGCCCGGTTGCATGTTTACAGATGCTAGCGGTTATACATAGCATTATTTTGCATAGAGGGTCAATCCACAGATCAACAAAAGACGGTAGGTACTTTGTTGATCTGTGGATCAATCCGTTTAGAATCCAATCAAGTATACTAGGTATCATACATAACACAGCGATATAAAAAAGCTCGCAAAAAACGTAAAGGGTACAGAACGCATATCAGTTTGTTTAGTTATAAAATGGCTGTAAAGCAGGTATATAGTGCTCCTCTATCTCGCTTATTTCTGGTAGTTTCTTTTTGTTTTAAAATTTGTCTCTATAGAACTATTAAATCCACATTTTCCGTTTTTTATTATTGAGAAAGGGCAGGTTTGTTTTTTCGAAAACAAATCTATTAGAGGTTAGGTTAGTCGGTTAAGTGGAAGAGCAGATCGATATTGCATCTGAACTTTGCCGTCGTAAACTTTAATCTTTAATAAAGGCATTATTATTATAATACCTACTATCCAACGTCATAAATAGGAACATACACGTTTTGAACATAAGTACGAGAATAAATGTTGAATATTTTTATTTAATTAGTTGCCAAAACTATTTTTCTTGATCTTGTATGATCCAAAAACTGCATGCACCCGCTACGTTTACGATAAAAAAAACCAATAGGCATCTGATACCTCAAAAGCTGAAATTTGATAAGGTGACTAATGCCAAAATAAATTTTAGAGGCCCATGGGGGTGGTAGAGAAGGTGGCTGATGCCAAAAAAACTTTTAGAGTCCCTTGGTTCTCGTATACACACTAAATCTCAATCTAATTTTTTAAGCAATGGTAGAGGAGTTAACGCCAGAAATTTTTTTTGAGACGTTTCGTTCTTGTATACACACTAAATCACATTTTATTTTTTTTACTCCCTTTCATAATAGTGTGGGGGTTACAGTGAAGGTGGGGTGGTGGCAGATGCCAAAAAAAATTTTGAGATCTTGACTCTTCGTACATGTGTTAAATTGCAATCTGATGGACTCTCACCTGCTTGCTTTGCCTATTTACCCCATTTACCCCCGGACCCTTCAACGGAATTAGATCAAAATCTAGTTCCAGATCTCGTTACAATACAGAAGTGTACCAAATTTCAAGTCAATATCATAAACAGTTCCAGAGTAAACGTGCGCACAAAAAAAGTTACAGACAAGACAGAAATTTTTTTTTGCTCAAATTAAAAATCTCGACGTTTCATGACATTTTAAGCCTATTTCAACAATTTTTTTTTGTGTTACTGCCACTCCCCATGACCCTCTCTAACGATTAAAAAAAGAAAAACACATTCGGAGATTAATGCAATTTCCAATATACATCTCGACAGGACTAATATTTGGCAGATTTGACATTCCTTATTAATTTAATAATGTATATTAGATTACTTCAAGAAGAGCGTCTACAACATCCAACCAGCCAGAAATGATTTGTGTGAACTTAGCAGAACAACTTTGCAGAATTAAAAAAACAATAGGCCTATTATTTGCCGCTAATTAATCGTGAAAGTAACAAGTTTACCGTTATTAATTTTTTTTAAAAATTCGGATGTTCTGCTAACTTCACATGGAAGTTAGCAGAACATCTACCAAAAACTTTTTTAATTAAAAGCAGGTGACAGAATTTGCCGTTTTTTAACCGTAAACGAATGGTGAAAATAAAATTTTAAAAAATAAAAATTAAGGCGGTAAAACAAAAAAAAATAATTTTTTAAAGTCAGCAAAAACTTTCAGAATGAAAAACACATAGGCCTATTTTTTGCCGTTAATTAGAAGCTAATTAATCGTGAAAGTATCAATTTTACCGAAAAAAATTTCGAATGTTCTGCTAATTTCACATGGAAGTTAGAACATCTATCAAAAAATTTGCAATTAAAAGTAGGTAGCTCAGAATTTGCCGTTTTTTAACCGTTAACAAATGATGCAAATGGAATTAAAAAAACAAAAAAATTAAGGCGGTAAAACCAAAAAATCATTTTATAGAATCAGCAAAAACTTTGCAGGATTAAAAAAAACTATAGGCCTACTATTTGCTGCTAATTAATCGTAAAAGTAACAATTTTACCGTTCTTAATTTTTAAAATTTTTTCGAGTGTTCTGCTAACTTCACACGGAAGTTAGCAGAACATCTACCAAAAGTAGATAGTTCAGAATTTGCCGTTTTTAACCCTAAACGAATGGAGCAAATGAAATTTTAAACAAATAAAATTAAGGCGGTAAAACCAAAAAAGGGGATTAAGTTTGACTATTAATTCGGGAATTTTCTATTCCCGCTTTTATAATTAATCATAACATTCTCGAATTTAAACATAATATTTTTAGTCGCAAACTCCTCTATAAATCCTTATTTTACTATAAGGAACCTAACCACACTGCAACCAACAGCTACTCTTCCGGGCTATGTGCCCCGCCGAGCGCTGAATTACAAGTTACAAGCCTGGCGCGTTAAGTGTAATAATTGCATATTACCATCAAGCTAATGCTTCGATTGCAACAAACACCAGCCGAAAGACTGATCCTACTTAAAGGAGCTCCCTTGCCAGTCGTCACACACCACTTGCAGACTGCAAGGTATGACTATAGTACATCCCGGTATTTTTACAATGTAAAAATACCGGGATGTACTATAGTCAAAGGATTCTCATGTCGGTCGTCGCATACCTACCTTGCACTGACGAGAGCCAACAGCTCGAAACTGCAGTCTGCAAGTGGTGTGTGACGACTGGCAAGGGAGCTCCTTTAAGTAGGATCAGTCTTTCGGCTGGTGTTTGTTGCAATCGAAGCATTAGCGTGTTGATGGTAATATGCAATTATTACACTTAACGCGCCAGGCTTGTAACTTGTAATTCAGCGCTCGGCGGGGCACATAGCCCGGAGAGTAGCTGTTGGTTGCAGTCTGGTTAGGTTCCTTATAGTAAAATAAGGATTTATAGAGGAGTTTGCGACTAAAAATATTATGTTTAATATTCCGCCCTCTAAAAGCACATTTGAACTATTCTCGAATTTGTCTTGCGAATTTTGCAATTTTTTACTAAGAATTTTTAATTTTTTTCTCCTAAACTCGGCAGAACAGCCATTAAACTCCTTTGAAAATGGCTTTTGGGACTCAGTTTTCCTTCAAGAATTTACCGTTCCCCTTTCTATAATTAATCGTGTCGTTCTCGAATTTGCCGTGATGTCTTTACAATTTCTCTTGACATTTTTTATTTGTTTTCTCTGGAACTCAGCAGAACAGCCATTAAGCTCGTTTGATAATGGCTTTTGGCTCTCAGCATTCCTTCAGAAATCTACCGATCCGTTCTTTAATTAATCGTGCCGTGATAATTTTGCAATTTTTTTAGACATTAATTGATTTTTCTTACCCCGAAATTCAATAGAAAGGCCATTAAGCTCATTTGAAAATGACTTTTGGGAGTCAGTTCTTCGCCCTAGTTATAATTGACGTTTTAAAATTTATCGAGATGATCTACCAATTTTTTATTAATTAAGTAGTTAATTTTTTTCCTAAGTATTTACTAAACATTTTTAAGACTATTTCTCGTTTTCTAAGTATCGCTTCAAAAATTTCTTTACTCTGCATGTTATTCAGTTTTGCCTCATTCAATCATTTATTTCTGATTTCACGATGTTTCGCCTGTCTCATTAATGTTCTTCCTTTAAAAATGTTTTATTTAACCCTCGAGTCTGTTGCGGAGACTTTGATTATCATTTGTCTCTCGTATTTACGTGTTTTCTTTCGTAACTTTCAATTCTGAATTAGTTTGCTGATTTTAAAAAATGATTTTTTTGGTTTTACCGCCTTAATTTTTATTTTTTTTAAATTTCATTTTCACCATTCGTTTACGGTTAAAAAACGGCAAATTCTGAGCCACGTGCTTTTAATTAAAAAAAGTTTTTGGTAGATATTTTGCTAACTTCCATGTGAAGTTAGCAGAACACTTGAAAATTTTTTAAAAATTAACAACAGTAAAATTGTTACTTTCACGATTAATTAGCGGCTAATTAACGGCAAATAATAGGCCTACGGGTTTTTAATTCTGCAAAGTTTTTTCTGATTCTTAAAAATATTTTTTTTTGTTTTTCCGCCTTAATTTTTATTTTTTTTTAATTTCATTTTCACCACTCGTTTACGGTTAAAAAACGGCAAATTTTGAGCTACCTACTTTTAATGAAAATGAATTTTTGGTAGATGTTCTGCTAACTTCCATGTGAAGTTAGCAGAACACCCAAAATGTTTTCAAAATTATCAACGGTAAAATGGTTACTTTCAAGATTAATTAGCGGCTAATTAGCGGTAAATAATAGGCCTATAGTTTTTTTAATTCTGCAAAGTTGTTCCGCTAAGTTCACACAAATCCAAAAATGACCCATTTTAGCGGAGATCCTGGCATCAAGGCCGAATACCCCCTGAATAGGGATGGAAACGATACAAAATAGACCTGTCGAAAATTGAGATTCATGTCAGTGCCAACTTTTCAAATCGATCATAAACAAAACAATTGAATGTATTGTGTTCCGTGACTTTTGCGTCAACCGGCACGCATGATCTAAAAAATAAAAATTCTATTTATGGAATTTGCATGAGGCAACTGCTTGGCTTTGGAAACATATATCAATGAGGTGAGTTTATTTTTATATCTTGACAGCTTTAAGTTCAAGTTTATTCGAAGTTATTTCGAGTTTCGTGCATCAGAGAAACTAAATAAAATGTTGGTCTGTAACTAATATTAACGCCGTTTTTCTGCTACCTCAACTGAACCTTAACCCACATAAAAACCATGTTTAACTTCGTATGATAATGATTGTTACAGCATTACAATCTTTAATGACGCATTTCAACACACGCCAATCGCCAATTCATAAAAATGTATTGTGTATTCGTGTGCTGGGTTATTCAATTATCAACCGATATATCTCTTATAATAAAGTTAGATAATCATAGACGGAAACTATAATTTGGAACGCTGCATTAAAAAACAGACAAATGCAGCTTGTTCTGTAGCTGCATTTGTAGGCCAGTCAAATAAGACATTTTAAAACAGTTTTTTGGGGACTTCGGATGTTTTTGCTTTAAGTGATAGTATTTCGGGTACTTAAACAGCCATAAAGTTCGAGGAAATATCTTTGGAGTTCACCCCCAAACTCATCGCAAAAATAAAATAAGTTGAATAAAAGTTTTTTTAAAAATCCGCCCGCGACAACTCGGACAAACTTTCCCATTTGGGGTAGACCGAACTAATGTACTCTGGTCCCGGCATCTTTTCATCGTCAAATCTCTATTTCTTCCCAACCAATCTTGTTGAAATTTAAACATTTTGTTTCAACTCCTTGCCCCCCGCGACCTCCCTCCCTGTATTTCTTAGCTTCTCTATGCTACTACTACAGTATTCATGTGTTAATTTTGATTAAAATCGCTAGATCTGTTTTAGAGAAAAAAATTATAAAATTATTTAAAACTCACCCCCCACAGCTTCCCACCCTGCATTTTCTAGGAGCAACTGGTCATGTCACTTCATACCGGTATTAGGAGAGTGTCCATGTGCTAAATTTAATCAAAATCGTTAGAACCATTTTAGAGGAAAAATTATTTAGTTCCTTGCCTACCCCCCGCAACCTCCCTCCCTGCATTTCTTAGGTGCAACCGGTCATATTACCTTATGTTACTACTAAGTCAGTATTCATGTGTTAAATTTGATTAATATTCAAATTGTTAGATCAGTTTGAGAAAGAAA
Organism: Leptura quadrifasciata; assembly: GCA_963675555.1. Taxonomy (NCBI): domain Eukaryota; kingdom Metazoa; phylum Arthropoda; class Insecta; order Coleoptera; family Cerambycidae; genus Leptura; species Leptura quadrifasciata. The sequence goes on along the minus strand of OY776674.1, from coordinate 165,125,112 downwards.
TATATGAAATTATTAAAAACTCACCCCCCCTCCCACAGCTTCCCTCCCGGTATTTTCTAAGAGCAACTGGTCATGTCATTTCATATCGGTACTAGGGGAGCATCTATGTACCAAATTTAATCAAAATCGTTAGAGCCGTTTTAGAGAAACAAATTATTTTCTATTTTTTTTTTCATGTTTCTAGAGGTTACCCCCCCTCCCCACATTTGAGTTAGGATCGATTTTAAGATTTCGCCTCGAGGTGTGGCCGTCTTGAATACATACGTAAAATGTGAACAAAATCGATGCAGTAGTTTGGGCTCTAGGTGCGACCACAGACAGCAGACAGACATATTGCCGCATCGTGTTTCTCCCCCCTCGAAAACAGGGGCATACCAATTTCTGTTCGATTTGAAGCTTTTTTAAGGTATTTCGGTTTTTGAGGGTGTGGCTTCAACCCTTGGTGTCGGGTGGGGTGGATTTATTCAAACTCGGAAAAAAAAAATACCGATGCGACAAGCCCTCGCACGCCCAGACTCGAAAAACCGAGAAAGGCGGTGGTTCTTTGCATAAAGGGGTGGTTTACGCTAAATTGGGGTGTAAACTATGGGCACCATCGTATTCCTCACCCTCGAAAACGGGCCGGGGGGGGGGTGAATTCTTTTGCTGCGTTCCCAGTATTTAAACGGTCTTTGCATTTCCACAGGCGACTACTGTGTTACTCTATTCCACAAGTTTCCTAATATTGTTTTGATGGTCTGGAGTAAACTTTATTTTTAAGATAGCCCACAAAGAAATCGAGGATAGTCAGATCAGGTGACCTAGGTGGCCGCCTTACTGGACCATTGGTACCATTCCATCGTTCCCTATAAATTCATAGGTAATTGCGAACGACATGAGCATTGCGAGGCCCTGTCCCATCTTGATGACAGTACATATATATAGTTTTTTTTAATTCTGGGGTAAGTTAATTTCATCTTAAAATCTCATTTTGGAGGAATCCAAAATACCTTTCCCCAGTTAAAGAACCATAAAAAATATAGGACCAATAATTCTCTCTAAAATTATCCCTGTCCACACGTTAAAACCAAACCTGACTTGGAAACCTCATTGCCTTAATAATCTGGGATTTTGTTGAGCCCACTAACGTTTGTTGTTTCGGTTGAACTACCATTATTATTATTATTATTTTCTGGCTTCGAGAACGAATGAGAGGACGAATTTGAGGGTAGATATTTGCTAGAACTGTTTTGTTCATTAGCAGGTATCCCATATACTACGAAACCAAAAAAAAAACGCAAAATCCTCAAAAACATTATTTCAAGCAAGAATAGGTGGTTTGTGTATCAAGGCCGTAAAGTTGATTTTTCTCGGCCGAATTCGAAGTTTGCGTCGAGGCACAGCCGAGAAGCAAAGTTCACAACATTTTTTAGGCAACTTTTTCAAAAATTAAAATAAAATATTTTTAATTGTTTTATAAATTACTGGAGACAGACAACAGTTTGCAAGAAGCCTACTAGGCTGACAGTTTTAATTCGTTTTCAAGTTAATAACGAAAACAAATGATAAGGTCACTAGATAGTTTGACAAGCCATGCCATTTCTGTCATTAGTAAATAACAAAGTTATAAAGTTTGTTATATGTTATTTTCCTGTATCTCAGTTTATTAATTTTAATATACATAATAAAGCTTTGAAACTACTGCTTACTTTTAGTTCTTCTTTAAGCCTAAATCCATTTCAAATATTAATGATGATCTAATGGGCTTTTTCAGTGATTTTTTTTTATTGCTTTATGTGATAGTATTTTATAAAACATTTCGCCGTATTTGTTTTTTTTTGAGCACGACTTCTATCGGAAAAACATATCGAAAGTGCGGAAAGAGCCTACGACTTTGAACAGGACATACGGGTGTATTAGTGCTATATTGCAAAGTTGGTTGCCTGCTTTTTGACAGTTGACGTTAAAATTGACTTTGACAGTCGTTTCCCTTGGATTTTTGTGTTTGGAAAATGTTTAAAGAGTGCTTTGTTACAGCATGTACAAATAACAACATAAATCATGGTTTAAAAGTGCCTTAGTTGAGAAGAAATTGACCAAAACCAGGAACACCCACCACAAAACATAACCACAAAACTAAACGTAAACATGTGTCAACTGTGGTGGGATGTCAGTGACTATTAGGCGTTCTGGCAAATGCTGCCAATATAATTCCAGGCGTGTGACGTCACTCATACCAAGGTCAAATGCGTGTTCAAATTCCTGTAATAATTGTTTATTTACTAAATAAACACTGTGAGATTTATATTCAAAACAGAGTTGCACAAGGTGAATATCTATCAATTAGCTTTCGAATAAACATTTTTGTTTTGAGGCTTAAGAATTTAGTGAAAAGGCCCATTGATCATACATGAGGCCGTAAAGTAAATGCGATTGTGAAGTAAAAGCGGCCAAAAAATAATATTGACAAATGAGAACCTACAAGGAGAATGAGAAATGACACTTTAGGAATACTGTCAGATCCAATAAACGTAATTTTTTGTCAGTTACCTAAAATACTTAAAACAATTTCCAGGATGACCAACCCCTAAGTTAAACATAATATTTTTAGTCGCAAACTCCGCTATAAAATCCTTATTTTACTATAAGGAATTTAACCAGACTGCAACCAACAGCTACTCTCCGGGATATGTGCCCCGCCGAGCGCTGAATTACAAGTTACAAGCCTGGCGCGTTAAGTGTAATAATTGCATATTACCATCAAAACGTTAATGCTTCGATTGCAACAAACACCAGCCGAAAGACTGATCCTACTTAAAGGAGCTCTCTTGCCAGCCGTCACACACCACTTGCAGACTGCAGCTTCGAGCTGTTGGCTCTCGTCAGTGCAAGGTAGGCATGTGACGACCAGCACGAGGATCCTTTGACTATTTGGTACATCCCGGTATTTTTACAATAGCGACATGTAAAATAGTCAGCAGGCGCCATCTAGCGGTCCAGTGTCTGTTGCAATCGAAAAATAAATAGCCTGACTGGGCTTAGCATAGTTCAAATGTGCTTTTAGAATATTAAACATAATATTTTTAGTCGCAAACACGTAAAAATACCGGGATGTACCAAATAGTCAAAGGATCCTCGTGCTGGTCGTCACATGCCTACCTTGCACTGACGAGAGCCAACAGCTCGAAACTGCAGTCTGCAAGTGGTGTGTGACAGCTGGCAAGAGAGCTCCTTTAAGTAGGATCAGTCTTTCGGCTGGTGTTTGTTGCAATCGAAGCATTAGCGTTTTGATGGTAATATGTAATTATTACACTTAACGCGACAGGCTTGTAACTTGTAATTCAGCGCTCGGCGGGGCACATAGCCCGGAGAGTAGCTGTTGGTTGCAGTCTGGTTAACTTCCTTATAGTAAAATAAGGATTTTATAGAGGAGTTTGCGACTAAAAATATTATGTTTAATATTCCGCCCTCTAAAAGCACATTTGAACAACCCCTAAGTTGATCCGCCCACTAGATTGGTGTTTATGTAAGTAAAACGTAAATTACAGTAGTTTAAAAAATGTTAAATTTAGCTAAAAAGAAGTTCTAATATACACACACACCATGGCGAAATAAACAACTTCTGTAAGATTTTCAATCTGACGTGGACGTGCAACACCCTTACCGTCTACCCTTGGGAAACCTTCGAAGGAACGCTCCTGCAAAAAATTATAAATAATAAGTGGGATGTTCACCTTTGAGCAGTGGCAATTGTCCCATAGACTGCATCGTACGCACAGCAGTCGCATTCTTCTGAACGGGCATTGTTAGATGCGGCACACCAACACCGTTCCTTCCCGTCATTTCTCCTGCTGCATAGCCTGCCTTCGATGTGACGGCCATGGCATTATAAAACGATATCTTGCAGGGAAACCCGGTCGTATCCTGCTGCTCTAACGACGTCTGAACCGCCTTGAGAGAATCCACGCTGGCGGAGGCGACAAGATCCAAACCGCTGTGAAAAGACGGCGATTTCGGGATGCCTAACGGACTGGTGTCCCGACCTCCCATAACATGACCTTGCGCGTAAGTTGAATGAACCATATTCACTTAAACACCAACTTGCAATGTCACTTTCGGCCCGCACTTCACTGTCAATATGCTTCATGTGGAAAAGTCACATTTTGAATCGCTGTCACGACGAAGGCGGCCAGCAAACGAATATCATAGTTGGCGTCTCACCCCCTGTGTTTACTGCAAAGTGGAGAAATACGTGATATCATGGAGCTGTGCGGCGTTGCCACTACGACGCCGACACTAGTTCAATTTCTCACGTGTAGCAAACTTCAATAACAAAACAATACGAATTTTTTAAGAAGTAAAAGTTGGCAGTCATGTTTGGTTTGAAAAAATTAGACCCAAAGCCAACAACATATTTCTCATTCGCAAAGATAACACAATGATTTAAAATATTTAAATAGAAAAAATCTAACAAAAACAACAAAATACTATTTTCAAAAATACAGTGTGAAACTAAAGAAACGCACAAAATTCATATCTTTGGTATGTCATTTTTCAAAAAAAGTCCTCGAACAGGTCGATTTTAGTTTTGTAATGCTACATTTTGTCGCTATACCAAAATTTATGACGTCATTGGTTTTTGAGTTATGACGTCATCATAATTTTTTTTTTTAATGGAAACAGACATTTTTGTATATTGTTTTTGGTGGTATATTCCTTTAGCTTTCTGGTGATATAAAAAAAATTGATTTTACCTGAGCCATTCTTTTGGAAAAATGACATTTTATGTAAAAATAGCTTCACTTTCGCAAATTCACGAGTAATGTTCCACTTTCTTATGGACTGATAAATCTTGTTACCTATAATTTTGTTTTAACTAGCATGAAAACATCTGACTTAAAAACAAAACAAAGAAAATAATTTAAAAAAACAATCACCTTAACAACAGAGAGATACAGGCCTTTTTGTGTAAAGTATCGATAACTTTTTTTATTCCTGGCACGCGTAGAACCTCAGTTTTGTGACACTTCTCAGACAGTGTAAAACTTAAAACTAGTGAATGCAATGGCACGTTTAAATGAAAGAGAATGCATAGCAGTTTTGATGATGGTTGGATATGGTGATAGGCTGCAAACTCATGAGGAAGCATGTGATGTTTTCAATGCCAAGTATCCCGAAAAGCAAATTTCTAGATCCACTGTAAGTAGATTGGTGGCTAGATATGATGAATCTGGCAGTGTAGCTGACCTCCCTCGATCTGGTCGCCCTAGCACAAGCAACGAAACCAAATTAAATATTCTTCTAGAAATTGAGGAAAACCACCACCTTTCGACAAGGCAGCTGGCTTTAAATCATAACGTGAGTCAAACTTCTGTTGTACGTCTATTGAAAAAAGAAAAATACCATCCATACAAAGTGCAATTAATCCACGAATGAGGACGATCCAGATCGGCGCTTACAGTTTTGTAAACAGTTGATGGCTTTGTGCGATGAAAACCCAAATTTTTTAAAGAACATTGTTTTTTCTGATGAAGCTACATTTTCTTTAAAGGGGACTGTACATCGGCATAACTGTAGGTATTGGTCACGCAAAAATCCTCATTGGACTCAAGAAGCCCATACACAGCGACGAGGTAAAGTAAACGTGTGGGCAGGTATGATTGGTGATCGTTTATTGGGACCTTTTTTTTTTTTTTTTTTTTGAAGAAAATCTTACGGCCGCAAGATATTTAGAGTTTTTGCGAGTTGAGTTAGCGCCAGCCTTAGCAGTTATGTTTCCGAACAATGAAGATGAAGATATTCCTGCTGAAAACGTCTGGTTTCAGCAAGACGGGGCCCCACCTCATTATGGGATAGCAGTGCGTCAGTTTTTAGATGACACTTTTACTGGAAGGTGGATAGGTCGTCGAGGTACGATTGAGTGGCCACCGCGTTCACTGGATTTAACCCCCTTAGACTTTTTTCTTTGGGGTTACTTAAAGTCAAGGGCGTATTTTAACAGACCGGATACCATAGAAGAAGTATTGAAAGACAGAATTGGCTTGGAGATGAGACGAATTGCCCATGTGATGATCCAGAACAGCGTGCAGTGTCCGCACCCGTCTTGGTCAATGCCAAATGGTTGGAGGGTGCCAATTTGAGCAATTGAGATGATTTCTTTCTCACAATTACTTATGTAAGGTATCAATCAATACATTTTTTTCCAAAAGAATGGCTTAGGTAATATCATTTTTTTTCATATCACCAGAAAGCTAAAGGAATATACTACCAAAAATAGTAAACAAAAATGTCTGTTTCCATTAAAAAAAAAATATGATGACGTCATAACTCGAAAACCAATGAGTAGCAAGTGGATTATGCCCTGATGGTTGTTATCTTAGTGGGAAATCGACTTGTTCAAATTTAGCTATCTACAAAAAAGCACTGTTGAGCTTATTAGTTGAGCAGCTAGATGTGGTGTAGGTATGTGAATTTTAGAAAAGCCTTTGATAGGGTAAATCACACTATTACACAAATTTAATGTAAAATAATATAGGTCTACATGGATTTTTTTCTTCAGTAGTTCCTTAAGTGATAGAGCCATAGAATAAGTCTATTCTAACTCTATGGATAGAGCTCTTATATTACTGGAGTATATTTTAATTTGGCGGGTTCAAATGTCGTTTCGTCATCTGAATTAAGAATGGTCAGATGGGTCAGAAATGCCAGTGATTCTCAAACAGTTCACGAATGATTATATACCTATAACGGTCGCTAAATAATAATAAATAAATGTTCTAAAAAGTAGAAAATAAACTTTGAAGTAAATCAAACCCGTCAATTTGTTATATTATAGACTCGTGGACAAAATTATCGAATATTTTTTGTAATCACTATTATTTGAATATGGTTTCAAATCGTCGTTGTAAATTTATATGTGCTGATGTTATTCATCTAGTAGGTGAATATATTCAATTGTTTTAAAATATTTTGACGTTTAATTCATTTTAATGGCGTATATTTTCTAACGCGCGTTTTGTTATTTGAAAATTCTGTACATATTTCAAGAATTATAGTGAATTGAGTTATTTGTAGTGAATTAAAGTAAGTGTTAATGATTTTTATTTGTTCTTACCTCTATTTAAGAAAAAAAGAATTACAAAAATGTTCTATTCACTGATGAGACTAGAATACAGTTATGGAAGCCAGATGGATCATGTCTATAAAAGAGTTGGGGAACGATACACTAGTTGCAATCTCGTACAAACTGTTAGTTTTGAAGGTGGCGGCATAATTTCTTTGGGGAGGTATTAGTTGGGAAGGACGCACTGAACTCGTGGGTTGAACGAATGACTAGTGACTGGTATATCGAAAACATTCTCCAAGATCATGTTTTGTCGTATGTGGACCACATTGGATACGATAGGTTCTTATTTATGCACGATAACGCTCGACCCCACGCAGCTGGTACAGCGACTAATTACCTTGATGCAGTCCAGAATCAAAGATTAGATTGGCCACCGCATAGTCCAGACTTGAATCCCATAGAACATATGTGGGATCAGCTAAAACGTCGTATACGACAAAGAAATCCTGTTCCAAATACCCTAGAAGAACTTCGAATTGCAGCACAATATGAATGGAATGCAATTCCTCAAGAATACATTCAAATTCTCATTAGTAGTATGTCAAGAAGGATGCAAGCAGCCATTAGAGCTCGAGGTGGGAATATTCGTTATTAACCATGCCCTATTATTCTAATCAAATGACTAATTTGCTTAACGTGGTGGCATTTAAGTTGAAACTAGTTATTCTTAATTTTTATAACATTTTGCATTATTTTTTTTTTTCATGTTATGCTAATGAAAACTTATGTGTGAATAAACTATTTCTTGTGTAATGCGTTTCTTTCATTAAAATTTATAAATACAAAAGAATTGGGAACATTTAAAATATTCGACAATTTTGTCCACGAGTCTATAATTTTTTTATGATATAAAAGCTTGTCGCAAGATTTTCCTGTGTAAAGGAGATTACTCGTAATAAGCTGCTTTTATGACATAAAAAAATTATATAATGTAACAAAATGATGGGTTTGATTTGCTTCAAAGTTTATTTTCTACTTTTTAGAGCATTTAAATAAAAGCTTGTTTTTTAAATATTTTTTTATATAATTTTATTTTTTACTTTTTAGTCTTTCGATATGCTGTAATCCCCAGATATCGATTTTGAGACGAATCGGATCATAAACGGTAAAGTCGTCCGTCATTTTGAACAAAATTTTTTACTAGAAATTCGTAATCCGCGAACCCGAAAACCCCCAGATATTGATTTTGATCCATTTGGACCATAAATGACAAAAGTCGTCCGCCATTTTGAATTTCTGAATTTCAATCAATCAATCATCAATTTTGAGTCGAATCAAATCATAAACGATAAAATCGTCCGCCATCTTGAAGCCGCCATTCTAAACTAAATTTTTTACTAGAAATTCGTAATCGGCAAACCCGAAAACCCCCAGATATCGATTTTGATCGATTTGGATCTAAATGACATAAGTCGTCAGCCATATTGGCGCCGCCATTTTGAATTTTGATCAAGAATTCATAATTGGCGATCTCGAAAACCCCCAGATATCGATTTTGAGTCGAATCAGATCATGAACGATAAAATCGTCCGCCATCTTGAAACCGCCATCTTGCTTTTTTTTATATGAAAATGTTAAAGTGTATTGTCACCGGACTTATACACACGTGCAAAATTTCAAAGCTCTAGCTTAATTAATCACTAATCAAAATTTTGATTGCAAGATTTGACCTAAACAAACTAACTACAAACATTGCAAGTTTAATAAAAGATTTAATAAAAATAATGGCCGTGAATATTCGTCTAACATTTGGATAAATAACCAGGCCACTAAACGTCCGAAAGTCGATTGTATTTACTTAGAGATTAACTCGTGCGGAATAATAAAAGGACAATTTTTAGGGAAAAGAAAATTTCGCGCCGTGGATTAATAAAATAAAATTTTTAACTTTTGACATAACTAATAAAATAATAGAACTGTAGAAGCCAACAGGATTTGAAATTGGATGTATTCCTATATGGTGTAGAAAATCTAGAGACTCGCCGATTTTGATTTCTAAAATAACATCTTGCAACGTGCAAATTTCATCTATAAATTTAACCCCCTTCAAGTGGCAGCTGCAACCCGTAAATTTTTAAATGGGAAGTTAAGGACTTGTGACACCTCATTTAAAAGGTCTTTTCATTCTCTATTAAAAAATGCTACATGGTTTTAATATTTATCGCAAAATCTACCGGTAAAAAACATAATGTTTGTACTAGACGTAATTCACAACAGCAAACTAAAAAAACTTAATTTCAATGTAGTAAATGTTCAAAATGAGTTCCTTGAACGTCTTGGCAGTGTCCTAATCGTAAATAAAAATGTCTTCTAACGTTTTCCAACATTTGAGGCGTGACTGACCTAACCACATCCGTTATTATTCTTCTCAAGTCAGCTATATCACGTGGCTTAGTTTTGTATACCATACTTTTCACATATTCCCATAGAAAGAAATCTAAGAGTATAAGATCCGGAGAACGTGCTGGTAAATCTAGCGATCCTCGCAGGATGCTTTTTACAATAAAATGAATTGAACAAAAGTTGAACAAAATCTTAATATTTAAACATTATTTTTTACTTTTTAGTTCGGTTTTCTATTAGTGTTTTTTTTTTTTTAGTTTATTTAAACTAATAATTTATTTTTTACTTTTTTAAACTATACTTTATAAAATATATAATATTAACAGCGGCGCCTCCGGCAAAATCTCGACGATAGATCAGTCATTTTTAAGAAAATTTTTATCCTGACAATCCTGGTCCTGGGACAAAGTTGTCAAATTATTGTATTGTCATCGGTCCCTCATAAGTGTGCAAAGTTTCAGTTTAATCTGACGTTTTGAAGTGGTTGAGAATCACGTTCAAACATTCCGTTATAAACATAGAGGTGAAGCTAATAAAAAGCGTGTTAATAAAAAGGGGTAAAACATAAAAGTTCTGTGAGGGATGAAACATATTCCCACCCCTCAGCAACTACACTTAATTTCGAAAAACCACCCCTACTTCGCGTTTTTTTTCCATCGTAGGCATGCGGATTGGTTTTTTGGGCAGGATTCTGGTAGGTATGAAATTTAACCACACAACATCTTATCCACCCCGGGGTTGAAACTATCGCCTACCCTAATACTAAAATATCCCCAAAAAAATCAAAATGCATGAAAATTTGTTTATCCCCGTTTTCGACGGTGCTCAACACGATGGTAATATTCATTTCTCCCCCTCCCACTACCAACCACCTCTAAAACCACCCCCTTTTCATATTTATTGATACTAGGCATGTGGGGACTAGTTCGGTCGGGGATTTTAAGGGGATTTCGACATTGTCAAGGGAGTTGAGTGACGAGACATGCCATCAACCCCGAAGTTGAAACTACCACCACCCCTAACATTCAAATCTACCGAAAAATACAAAGTAGTGGAAAATGTTTTCTCCCCGTTTTCGAGGGCGCTAAACACGATGTCAATACTATTTCATCCCCCACTCTTCATCAACCACCCCCAAATTAGGCGTGGTTGGCGGAGGGTGGGAGAGAAATTAATATTACCATCGTATTGAGTACCCTCAAAAAACGGGGATAAACAAATTTTCATGCATTTTGATTTTTTTGGAGGTATTTTAGTATTAGAGGGGGTAGTTTCAAACCTGGGGGTGGATAAGATGCTGTATGGTTAAAATTTCATACCTACACGAATCCGCATGACTACGATGGAAAGCAACGCGAAATAGGGGTGGTTTTTTCGAGTTAGGAGTAGTTGCTGAGAGGTGGTAACCTTAAAAATATCACCATCATGTTCAGCGCACTTAAAAACGGGGGGGTGGGGTACCCATGTTTCATCCCCCTCACGATACTTTTGTTTTTTTTTTTTCAACTTTTTCATATGCTTTATATGTGATTCTCTCATCCAGTGAGGATTTTCATAAAAATACGTCCTTCTATCAAAATCGTCTTCACTAAGCTCCCGAGTTGGGGTCAGTTTATAGGGATGCATTTTATTTTATTTTAATATGCGAATAATTGAGGAATGGGAAACATTCAATGCTAAAGCTGCTATCCGACTTGAATTATGTGGATTTTCTTCAAACTCAAGCAGCATATCTAATTTGGCATTATTGGAAGTATTGGAAGCTTTCAACATTATTTCATGTAAAGAAATTTGTAAATCTATAAAAAGTAAACAAATATAAAGGAATTTAATCAGTTTTTACCATTTTTACATTGGTTGGGAATTGTTTCACACATATTATTATTTGTGTGTAAAAATCGTCTCTAGAATTTATAACTGTGTATCGATTTCCAATTTATTATAAGAGAGTTTAATTAACATGAGTAAATATTTGAAAATGTTATCTTTAGATTGTAATAATTCTCTAACATTATTTGGTAAGAAATTGTTGGCTTTCCTATTACTTACACGTAATTATCTTAATAGATATTTTCGTTTTAATGACAGGTCATTATTTTACTGAATAACCACCCTAATCACCACTTACTCTCACCTCACTGCCCACTCGCTTATACACCAGGAGTCCACCGACCACTAACTGTGTATAATAAGATTTAAAATGCTTGAAATGTGGTCAATTTGGGGTCGTAGAGCACAGAAATGCTCTTTCTTTTTGGTGTGTGGATATCCAAATGTGTAAGAAATGGCTTGTAAAAGTATATACAACAGATTCAAGAATGAACTTTGCAAAAATCGATAAAAATAATAAAATTTAATCTAACTAATCAAGAACATCAACCGGTTATACGGAATCTAGTTCTATAAAAAACATCTCCAAAAATATATTTACGCATGGATATAGGATTTGACCCTAAATATTGTGAATCGCAACTCCCATTCACTTTGGGTCGGTCGTCAGCTTTTCTCATAGTTACAATTTCCGATGATACGACGATCCCAAAGTATTCCTATTAGTGCAATTATTTGAAACTGATTTGGCCGGATATGACCATTCGAAACTTTTAACTTTCATCCTACGTCGGAGAAAGTTGAATGTTTTTCAATATTCTTCCGATATCGGATAGATCTTAACCTCACTTTTATTGACAATAGACCATTCCAGAATGACGTCATTGACAGTTCGGCCATATTTGCTGGGTGGCATACAAAACCATTTGCGTATGTAAACATTACGAGTATTTCATCATTAAATTGTTTAATCCTGGTCTAATTGATAGAAAATGCCACATTTTTATATTGCTGTTAAATGTTCAATGCGTGGTGAAAGAGATCATGCATTGTTTTTCAGATTTTCCGCTATTTTAACCAATAGGGGAATCACCTTAATGCATTGCCTATAGAAAGAAGAAATACTCGGATTAAGGCTTTGGGACGGGGGCCACTAAGTAGAAGCCACCTAAAACACGGTCGTATTTGTTCAAAACATTTTATAACTGGTAAGTACTTAATTTTTGCACAAAAACTCCTTCTAGGCTTTATAAGGTTAGAATTAAATGATGTGTGTGATTTTAGGAAAACTAGCTGCTTTAGAGGATAAAAGTACAAATACCCGCCTTTACAAAAGGCCAAACTCAGTTGTATCCTATAGATTTGAAAAACACACGAAAAATCGCCACTGTACGGGTTCATGTAGAAAGAGTTGTAGGTTTGCTCAAAAAAAATTAAGATTTTTCATGAAGCAATACCCATGAGCATGTCAAAATTAGGAAATTGAGCGCATTGGATAAAATTGTCGTGGTATGTAGTGCAATCATAAACATGTGCCTCCTCAAATACCAAATAATATAAATAATGAATTATCTATGTACCTGTGTTTATTAATAAAAAACAATTTTAATTATATCCTATTTATTTCAATATATTGCACATCAGTAATATATATTTTTTATTCACTGTAAAACAAATATTATTTAATATTCACTTTATTCTCTTAAAATATCCAAGTTCAGGTTTAGTCAAGCCAAAAAAAGACCATAAATTAGATACGGACATAAATAGGCGTGAGTTCATTTTTATCTATCAAAAGAAGGATGTTCCTGAGACAAACCTCTTGTTTCTACTTTTTTGGCCAATCCATATTCCGTATTCGCAACATTTCTACATTTTTCATGGAGGGTACTGGCCAAACGGAAAGTCAGTGGACGCTGGACTGTCTTCGATGGTATTTGGACGATTATGCAGGTAAAACAGAATCGCTATATGACTGCATACTTCTGGTAAACATGTACATCTGATACATGTACAGTGAGCAACGGAAATGCTGGTGTTCTTTAAAATAATAATCCAAACTTGAAGGAACTTTTCCCTCTTTCGTTGAGAGTGTTTAACCTACAACAAAGATTTAAAAAATGTTAATCGAGTTTAAAACCTCTGTAGTATATCACAATTATATACATTAACATATAGAATCTAATTGTAATGTAAAATTACGCATTAACTTTGATTTCTTACCTTCTCAATGACAACAAATGCCTCATCACTGATTTGTTTTGCCAAAATTTCTTGAACAGAGCCAGATTCGTAAAGCTTGTAGGCTTGCAAGCTTTTATAAGGCTTAAATTGTTAACCAGTATAATAACTATGAGTTAGTATCAAATAATTCACGAAGTCCATCATGGTAATATTATAAACTTCAAGGCTGCTCTCTTCAGGAGGGATTGCATAGTGGTCAATATTGTCAATAATCTCCATTTTCTTACCATATCTGCACATAATATCACCTCTAAGGGTTATATAATATTCACTTCGAGACATCTTGGCGAAAAAATTTGCAAAAAATCACAATAAACTCAATCTATAGCACCAAAAACGAATGTAAACACAGGGAAAATAATCGCTTTGTGTGCCACCCAGGCAAAATGGCGGATCTGTCAAAGTCACGTGTTCTGGAATGGTCTATACAAAGAAACATGGTTGAGGCGAATCTAAGTTAAATTTTTGCGATCTTTAAGCGCCTTGAAGCGTGACGTCATGTCTTATTCGCTCGAATGGCACCGCTTATCGCGTCTAATGCGCAAAAATATAGCTCTAATCTTAATTACTACTTTAATTTGGATAAAAAAAATAGACCACGGCGATTTTGGTGCGAGACATTTTCAAAAATAGAGAATTACAAGGTGATTACCACAACCTTTTACAAGGAACGCGCCTTAGTGATGATCAGAAATATTTGAATTAAATAAGATTGTCCGCCAATAGTGCAACAGGTCTTGAGAAAAACCAGACTCGAATATCACATGCCTCATTCACATCTTTACATTGATCAATACTAGCAAAATCAATATTAGTTAAGTCCTCGTATAGCTTATGGAAATTAGCTTTTCTAAAATTATACATGGGAGAAGAATTAACAGAATTTTTATTTTGTTTCTGTTGTACTTGTAAATAGATATCCAGAGGAGCGTGATGATCGTCCTCGGGTAGTAAGTGGTCAGTAGAATTATTTACCTCTATTTTATGATTACAAAGGACTAAGTCTAAGGTACGGTTGTTAGTATTTACTATTCTATTATACTAGATAAGATTTGAGAATTCACAAAAATTATTTAGGATAGAGATGTTATTGCTATTACAGTTAGTAAGAGAATTAGCATATTCAGGTATATTGAAGTCACCTACAATAATAACTTGTTCTTTACCGGTAATAAATTCAAGGTTCGCCATTTCATCAAACAAAGTTTCATAAATTTGTACGCCAAGATTTGGTGGTATGTACAAAACAATAACATATATATAGTTAAACATAATATTTTTAGTCGCAAACTCCTCTATAAATCCTTATTTTACTATAAGGAACCTAACCAGACTGCAACCAACAGCTACTCTCCGGGCTATGTGCCCCGCCGAGCGCTGAATTACAAGTTACAGTAAGATCAGTCTTTCGGCTGGTGTTTGTTGCAATCGAAGCATTAGCGTTTTGATGGTAATATGCAATTATTACACTTAACGCGCCAGGCTTGTAACTTGTAATTCAGCGCTCGGCGGGGCACATAGCCCGGAGAGTAGCTGTTGGTTGCAGTCTGGTTAGGTTCCTTATAGTAAAATAAGGATTTATAGAGGAGTTTGCGACTAAAAATATTATGTTTAATATTCCGCCCTCTAAAAGCACATTTGAACTATATATATAGTTGTTTCGTAAAGCAATTTTCACACCAACCGTATTAATATTAGGAATAGAACAATCGAGACTGATTGGAATGGTTTTATATAGATTTTTGGTAGCAATTAATACACCACCACATCTGGTAACATTTATTTGACTAAATTTACGATCTGTTGTAAAGATTTATAGAACTAAATAACCCAGCATCAAGAATGTCAGAGTCTAGCCAGGTTTCAGTTAGGGCTATTATGTCGTAGTTGCATTGGGAGCCGCATGTTTTTCTTTTTAGACCACGGACATTTTGATAATATATATTCAATTGCTAACATTATTTAGCGCGATATCAGACTCGATGGCATTCCTCTCTATTTGCTATTTGACTGCAAATAATGATGATTTGTATTGTTCAAATTTTTGTCTATAAACGGGACATTTAGTTGTATCTCATGCAGCATAGCGCGGTGGTGCAGTATGTCTCACTATCTAGTTCTAGGATGGCCTGAAAAGTATCACTACGTCTTTTAGTTGGCCATATTTGCACTCATTTGATTCATTTAGCACATTGTTCTGACACTTTATAAACTTCAGCAGCTGTTCCTCCGAGTGTTTATCAGACATGCTAACAATTTTCAGTCGAGGAATGGCTCTTTTAACTTTTCGTACTTTTCAAGTAAGTTTTGATCAGCCATTTCTTTTAATTTACTTACACTTTTGGCATTATTACAACCCATCAGAATGCCACCGTTACGCAAATTTTTTATCGTAGAAACTTTTAAATTAGTCTCTATAGGGTTAACTTTATTGGCAATGTCGGATTTGTTTTATGCATTTGATTGACTGGTGTCCTTTGGTTTAATGAAGACTACAGAGTTTTTAGACGAAACAGCTTGTGAATAGAGAACGGGCTGTTTAATATTAACTATGGGCATCGATATCATATTAAGCCGATTCTGTGGGACTTTCATTATCTCAGTTTTTGCTTGAATAAATAAATTATCCACATTCTTAATCATATCATTGATTTTGTTTTCCACCATGTTGTTGCTACACTTTTCATAGTTATTCCATAGGTCCACACAACTTCCACAATACCAAAAGAGACCTGCCGTTTTCATGTGTTTAAGGGCTTCAATGGGGAAGTGGGGAGTGTTAACCCCATATTGAAAAACCGGCCCTTAGCAAAGCAAGCGATAAATGAACTAAAATGAGGTTATGTGCTATTTGATTTTCCTCCAAGTAACGACCATGAAAAACGGGCAGATGCCTTATTATAGTACCTTGAGCTTGTATAGTCATTTAAAAAACAAAAAAAATTTGATCGTCTTATTTATTTTAATATCCTGGTGGGGTTCAGCATTACCGGCTATTGTACTGTCGTGAGCAGAAAAAAATAAGAAAACTTTTTTTTTCTAATGTAAATCTGTCTCTATAGGCTGGGGCCGTTACCTTCTTGAGATGAAAAAATTAATAGCAGGCAACGGCCGGCTGGAATATATAGTTGAGGTCATGAAAAATGAAAAAAAAAAACTTTGGAACTTGAGATGAAGGGAAGTAGTGAAATGGGGCGCTATTTAAGGGATGAAAACGGTTTTTCGTGATTTGTGGCGAAACGTGACTTCCTAGAGAAAAGTGTTTTATACAAAAATTGTAGATAATAAAAAAATCTAAAACTTTTATTTATATTCTTCGACATAACCTCAAAGTTTGCGAGAAAATGACGAAAAACCGATTTTTCTGTTTTTATTTTTTTTCTCGCGTGAAAATTATTTAATTTAAATGAAACTTTGTGAAAGAACGTAATTATTTGCATATAATAAGCATGAATTTTTTCAATTATGGGAAATAAATATTTTTCGAGATTTTACCATTTTTCCGAAAAAACACCCCTATCTTCAGCGAACAACTTTATTGATTTTTTTTTTGATTTTGATGTTCTACTAGTGCTCATCTTTTCGTCGAGATGTCTACTTTTAAATGGTATGTCGATGTTAGGGATTTATTGTCATTTAGCAGCTTAAAATTAAGAAAAACCGAAAAAAAATTTTTCGAATCTCGAATTTGTCGATTTTTTTCATTATTTTCAATTTTTTAGCATATTTATGTTAATAATTCATAATATTTTAATGAAAAAGCTTACTTTGGTATAAAATAAATAAAGTTGAATGAATTTCATCACGGAAAGGTAGGGAAAACTTCATGAAACTTAACATTTACATGGAAATCAATAGTACTTTATTAATTTTCATAAGCTACAGTTAAGTTTCGAAAACTTTATATGCATATTAAATTATTCTAAATACATATATGATAAAATACAACATACAATTTCTTTATATTGGTTACGAATTCTTTACTTTATTTACAAATATTTACTTTATTAATATTGGTTGTGTATAGCTTATAAAAAGAAAAATCAATAAAATGATTGTTAAAATCTAATCAATTTTAAGCTTTTTTTGTTGTGGTTCGTTTTCTTCATCGATCAAACTCTCAAATTCTATATTATCTTCAAAATCATTGGCATTTTCAGGCTCTACAATTTCGATGTCATTATTCTTTGCTGGCTCTTCATCAACATCTTCAGAATCACTTAAATCTACAAATACTTCTCTGTCTCTATTTGAACAGTTTTCAGTTCATGTATTGCATAGATTGGTACATTTTAAGCCGTGTTTTCGGCAGCCACACCTTTGATTATTGCATCTACTTTCACAAGTACAGCTAACGCTTTTTAACAACTTTCCGGGAATCAAGTCGGAACTGTCAGAGATATATTTCGGCACAAGTCTTCCTACATTTTCGTTCCACCCCAGTCCTTTGCTTTTTTGTTGTCCTGATCGTTGTCAAAATTACCCAACCAAGTTTGCAATTGGTAATAGACTCTGTAGCAGTGTTGTGCAGCTGCTTCTTCAGTTGGAGGGAGTTTTTCCAATTTAAAAGTGGATTTGTTTGTAGTTTGCTGATACAGCTCAAATCGTAATTGATTTAATGAGTTATATATTTTCTTACTTTTGTAAATACTAGCTGTAAGTTGAGATCCATTTTTTGCTATGGTTATGTGGTCTGCATCTTTTTGATAATAAACACTGGCTAGGTTTAATAAATTTTTATTGTCCAATAAAGATCTTACTATTGTTTTTTCCCTTTTCCAGCAAAACTTGAAGTTGTATCACACCCAGAGAAAGCATGAAGAAACGCTATTACACTTGTGTATGGTTCGTGTTTAAAACAATGGGATGTATAAAATGAATATTTGACGTTGCTTGAGCCTGGTTTGTGAAAATAAATATCCAGCCCATTCGAATTTAATTGGTGTAAAGGAACTAGTAAATCGATGTCTTGACCCACGATTATTACAGGTTTATCATCTTGTTTAGCTAATTGGATCGCAGTATTAACAATCAGTGCGTCGGCGTCTTCAGGAACTCGCTTATACAAAAAGCCCTCGGACTGTAATTTATTTGATATTGTGATAATTAAATTGTTTTTATTATTTTGATTTGATAAAAATTTTTCTTGTGAAAAGGGTAATCGTATAATTTTAATCGAAAACTCAATCAACACGTGCGTTTACAAAGGACGCATCACAAACTGAAAAAATACTTTTACACAAGTAGACGAATAGAGATTTACTACTACAACAGAACGAGCTCTGCTGCTCTTGTGCAGGCTCACATTGTCCTACCCCTCTCTACCCCCAATATTCAGTCGTTTTGGGCGGGCATTTCAAATATCTGTATGCTGAGAAATTTCAAATTTTGTAAATTATTTTTTTTGTTTGAATACGTAACAGTATTTTTTTTGTTTGTATTCAATTTTAACGTGGTTTCCAATAACTAAATTCATTCAACTTTAGTTATTTATACCAAAGTAAGTTTTTTCATTAAAATATTATGAATTATTAACATAAATATGCTAAAAAATTTAAAATAATGAAAAAAATCGACAAATTCGAGATTCGAAAATTTTTTTTCAGTTTTTCTTAATTTTAAGCTGCTAAATGACAATAAATCACTAACATCGACGTACCATTTGAAAGTAGACATCTCGACGGAAAAAATGAGCACTAGTAGAACATCAAAATCCAAAAAAAAATCAATAGAGTTGTTCGCCGAAGATAGGGGTATTTTTTTCGGAAAAATGGTAAAATCTCGAAAAATATTTATTTCCCATAATTGAAAAAATTCATGCTTATTATATACAAACAATTACGTACTTTCGCAAAGTTTCATTTGAATTAAATAATTTTCACGCGAGAAAAAAAATAAAAACAAAAAAATCGGTTTTTCGTCATTATTTCGCAAACTTTGAGGTTATGTCGAAAAATACATAGAATAAAAGTTTTAGATTTTTTTATTATCTACAGCTTTTGTATGAAACACTTTTCTCTAGGAGGTCACGTTTCGCCACAAATCACGAATAACGTTTTTCATCCCTTAAATAGCACCCCATTTCACTACTTCCCTTCATCTCAAGTTCCAAAGTTTTTTTTTCCATTGTTTATGACCTCAACTATATATTCCAGCCGGCCGTTGCCTGCTATAAATTTTTTTCTTTTCAGCATTAAAAATCCGTAACGGTCCCAGCCTACTATTTGAATATGTAATGAGTAGCCGAAGTAAAACAGATATCAATTTTAATTTATTTTTTATTTTAATGCTGTAGTTATTGATATAGTAAATGATGGATGGTTAATGAGGCAAATTGCACTGCGTTATAACATTAACAAAACTTTGGTGTGTAACATTTTAAGAAAGTGGAGAATAAACGGTACGATTAGTAGAAATCCTGGATCAAAGGACAAATGATATCTTACTTAACAAGAAACTAACTATAAATATTTCGTTATTGCACTATTTCTATTTATAACTTCTATAAGTCTGTTTGGCATAGAATTAAATAACCTTATACAATAATCATTAGTAATAATACTTTCCCATGCATTATTTACTATTTCCAGTAATTCTTCGGCATTCTGTGGTCTCACATTTCGTTTTTAGATACTTCTTACGAGTAGCCCCCATACTTCTTCTACAGGGTTAAGATCTGGACTATGACTGGGCAGTTAAGAACATTGATGTTATCTTGAAACCAGTTAGTTACGGTATGAGCAGTATGAACGGAGCAATTGTCTTGTTAAAATATGAACTCATTATTAGGAAATAATTGTGACACAGAAGGGAGCATAATATTGTTTAAAATACTAATATACGTTTCACTATTAAATCGTTCCTCAATATGCCACAAAACACCAGGACCACGTGCCGATATCCAAGCCCACATATTGACGGAAAATCTACCACTTTTATGATTGTTAGATATATATTTCTCATCGAATCGGGTATTCGGAGGGCGGTAAACACGAATACGACCGTTGTGTGTTGACTGGAAAGTTTTTCGTCTGTAAAGATTACAATTGTTTCAAAAATTTACATCATGCGCTAAAAATTCAAGCGCAAATCCTACTCGAGCTTCTTTATGTTCAGCTTTAGGTAAGCAGTTCTGTGCTGCTGCATGACAGCGTAGCTCTGATTCTCTTTCTCGCCGGCGACCAGTACTACTCGATCCAGGAAAATTCGTTTCTTCAGCAGCCTGAATAACCGAGTAAAATGGATTTTCTGCTAAAGCATTTACCAATTGCAAATCTTGTTGTTGAGTTGATAACCTCCGTCGCCCTGGTCCAGGATTTCTACTAATCGTACCGTTTTTTCTCCACTTTCTTAAAATGTTACACACCGAATTTTTGTCAGTATTATAACACAATGCAATTTGTCTCATTGACCATCCATCTTCTGCTTTAGCAATAACTCCAAAATTAACTAAATCGCTTATATGAGGCATATTAGTTTTTTGCACACTTGCAATAAATTATGACAACTAACTGACAATGTCACAAAAATTAAAGTTAGATGTACACAACTAGATACCGTTATAAGACTTGTCCTATTTTTTTTTGCTCACGACCGTATAGTTGAAGAATATGTGGTTGAGATCTCCAGGTACCTCGTTACATGTACAAAGAGGTGATTGTGCTATACCAATTTTAAATAGATATATATATATATATATATATATATATATATATATATATATATATATATATATGTATACACTCTTCGTATTAACTTTGGATGCTATTGAGATATAGTGTCATATATGCCTAAACATAATTACGTGGTGACACATCACCTAGAGCCAGCCCTGCTTTTGGCGTCATTTGTCGTTTCGTTCCGATCTCTAGATGTCGCAATGCCCTATACCGGTTTATTCAAAATATATTTGAAACATTCAAAAATGTTGCACGTCAAAAGTAATTCTCGACAAAGCGGCAACACCGCATTATATAGCCGACGATATGGATTAATCGCGGCGACAAGTGAGGCGGCGCGTGCGCAAGCTCCACCTGTTACCCCGAGGAAGACGTCGACGTCGCTATCCCCGTTCCAGAACAATAGAAATGGGGTGAAAACGTGGCGTGACAAGCAAGAACTTTGATAAACCCCAACCGAGACCTAGGGGAGCAAGAGTCAAACGAGATTATGGAAATGTAGCCGGAAAGGGGATATCAATATACCGTTGACTATAGATTTATAGGTTTATATTTTAGATATAAGTTATGAATATCATATTTCCAGAAGAAACATCAAACTTCCAAGACGAAATGCGTGATTCTTATCTGTTATAGGTACCAGGATTTCTTATTCCCGCTACATATTATTTCGCATCTAAATTTTCCCCAATATCGATTTGTGCACTGGAAACTTGTTGACAACCAGAAATAAATTTCGAACAAGAGCATATGAAAAATACAAGATTATATGGACGGCTGATAATTACCTACTTTATAAAATGGGAATGAGTCAAGAGGTGACTTCATACCATTTTATCTTAATTTTTTTTTTTTTTTCAATAAAAAAGTGATGTTCAACTTTGGAGGTTTTGTAACTAATTATTAATGAAACAAAAAGAAAAATTATATTTTTTCTGTAGAGTTTACCTGCCGTAGAACGAATTTTGTGATTCCTAAGCACTCTAGACGAAGATCTTAAAAAAACTGAACGTTAGCTTAAAAATTCGCGAAACTAATATGGTGGGTATAGGTATAAAATGTTGACCTGAATCCAAATATGTAAAAATATAGTGTTTCATTTAAGTTGAAGTCATTTCCCGAAAAAGCGGAAGTGCGTGATATCATATTCTGGAATTCTGAACAGCTTCCAAAATGTCCGCCTGTCCCGTGTTTCTTATAAGCACGATAACTGACGAACTGGACTGAATTTGGATAGTATAGTCCAAGTAAGGACTTCCTGAGACAAAAAAAAACGAAACAAAAATTTTACATCAATATTATCGCCGCGGGCCACCGGCGGCATCTCTAACATGAAACAATCAAACGACTCGCCGCACATTAAAAACAAGCGAGATGCTTTGTGGTCGAGGGTCGGTCGAGGTAGCACAAAGAGTAATAGTATTTTCATGAGGTCGTAAAGTTTTTGTTACGTTTTTTCTGTCTCAATTTATTCCTACTTGAACTATAAGTTAGTGTTAGCTAAAGGAACAGCTATTTTTCATATTTCACATATTTGACAGTAAACATAAAAAACCGCTGCCCAAGGAATCACTCTACTTCCACATCCAGATTTGGTATCCAAGTCTTATACATACTAAATCCCAATGTAATATTGTACTCCCTTTAATAATAGGGTGGGGGTGGTAGAGGGGGGTGGCTAATGTCAAAAAATTTTTAGAGGCCCTTGGTTCTCGCATACACACTAAATCCCAATTTAATGTTTTACTCCCTTTAATAATGGGTTGGGGGCGGCAATAGGAGTGATAGAGGGGGTGGCTAACGCCAAAATAAATTTTAGAGTCCTTTGGTTTCTCGTACACACACTAAATCCCAATTTAATTTTTTACTTCCTTTAATAATGGAGTGGGGGGTGGCAACGACGGTGGCCAACGCCAAAAATTTTTTTTGTTTTTGTATACACACTAAATCACATTTTAATTTTTTTATTCCCTTTCACAATAGTGTGGGGGTGGTATTAGGAGTTATTGTAGGGGGTGGCTGTTGCCAAAAAAGAATTTTAAGACCGTGACTTTTCGAACATGCCCTAAATTGCAATTTTATGGACTCTTGCCTGCTTTCTTTGCCTATTTACCCCATTTACACCGAACCCTTCAACGGAATTAAATAAAAATATAATCCAGTTCCAAATCTCGTTATCAATACAAAGTGTATGGAATTTCAAGTCAATATCATAATCGGTTCCTGAGTAAACGTGCGCACAAAAAACAGACAGACGGAAATTTAATAATAATAATAATAATAATACTACCGCAAGGCATTCGACATGACATCGCATGAGCTCATTGTTCACTTGCTCCGATGTCTTGTGGTACCCGGTCCCGTAGTGAGATGTATGGAAGAACTGGAGGACTCGCTTTACCATAACATCGGGTAACGATAGAGTCCAAACAGAGTCGGTAACATTCAGAAGAGGAGTATTTCAGGGAGATTCCCTCAGCCCCCTTCTGTTTTGCATCTCACTACTGCCATTATCCGTCTCGCTCCGGAAAACCCGTGGCTACAACTGCGGTACCCCCGGCGACAGGAGGCATAAGGTCACCCATCTATTTTATATGGATGACCTTAAACTTTATGCCTCTGGAGAGAGGGATCTCCAACAGTCCCTTAGGGTGGTACAGGAGTATACGCAGGCTGTCGGTATGCAGTTCGGGTTGGACAAATGCGCACTGATCCATCTCAAGAGAGGACGATGCGGTGACTATGGAGAGGACGCGCAGCTCGTGGACGGAAGCATCTCACACCATCTAGATGCCGGAGAGTCGTACACTTACTTGGGTGTCGAGCAACGCTCCACCCAAGAAGTGAGTGTAGTGAAAAACGCTCTCCGCGGCAAGTATCAGCACCTACTCCGACAGATCTGGTCTTCAGAACTGTCGGGGAAGAACAAGGTGTCTGCTACAAATATGCTTGCCGTTCCGATCCTTCTCTACTCTTTCGGAGTAGTGAAGTGGACTAGAGAAGAGCTGCGTCAACTCGATGTAGTAACCCGCAAGAAGATGCATCTCAATAGGAGCTTGCATCCTAAATCGTCCGTTCCACGGTTATATCTCCCACGACATCGGGGAGGCCGCGGACTCTTGAGCTTGGAGAGTCTCCATAGCAGGATGGTTCTGGAGGGAGCATGTAAGGTCATCAGGAGTTCGGATCCCCTCCTCTGCATGGTCCGAAACCATGAAAATGCAGAGGTAGGAGCTTTTCTCTTTAAGGCAGCACGGAGAGCAGCCGATGAACTTGGTCTCATCTTCGACGTCGAGCGGGTAAACCCCGACTCTGTCACCGAGTTGGAACCCGTTCGACTAAAAGCCCACATTAGAGCTGCAGAACACAACATCCTTCTGTAGCTCCATAAGGATAAGCCATTGCACGGGATCTTCTATAAAAATATAGAAGACCTCGGCTTATCCGAAAGGCTGACCTTCGCCTTCTTAAGGTCAGCTGGGCTGAAGTCTGAGACCGAGGGATTCATAATGGCTTGCCAGGATGGTGTATTTAACACTCTCGTCTATCGACGTCGTGTCATGGGTATGGAGGTCCCTGATGTCAGCTGCAGGGCCTGCCGCAGGGCGCCGGAGACTGTAATGCACTTACTGTCGGCTTGCCCGACATACGCAGTCTCGGCCTATATTCATAGACACAACGCAGCATTACGAGTGCTTTACTATCATTTAAGGCACTCGTATGGGATAGACGAAACACCAGTGCTGCCTTACGTTCCGGGGGATATTGAGTCCGTTGTGGGGAATGAGAAGTGCCTAATTTATTGGAACTACTCGTTTCCCACCGTCAGGCAAATACAAGCCAACAAGCCTGACATAGTACTCCTCGACCACCAACTCAAGACAATGTATGTCGTGGAATTCTCAGCTCCCGCTGAGAGCAACATTGTCTTGAAAGAGGAGGAAAAACGGACAAAATATCGAGATTTGCTCTTCGAACTCCGCAGGCTTTATCCAGGCCATTCTGTTAAAATAGTGGTACTGATTATAGGAGCCCTCGGTGGAATGAGACAGACGCTGCTTTCAGAACTAAAGATCATACCGGCATGCCGAGATTCGGCAGAGATCTTAGCCGGCAGAATGCAGAAGGCTGTCATCCTCGGTTCATTACGTCTACTCAGGGCACACGATTCGCGGACCCGGTAGTCACTCACCCCACGGGCGTGGGGTGAGTGACTACCGGGTATTACCAGCTCCCCTCTGTGAGGGTCGGAGCCACAGAGTAGGGTGACTGGTTTTTTGTAAAAAATAATAATAATAAACGACTTTATTGCGATACTAAATATCAACAATGTAGGGCGAAGTTTAGATCATATAATCTAAACTTCTAACTTCTAAAATCTTTAATTGGATGGAATCTGCGGTAGGTTCTTGATAAAACATATTCAATAGAATAATTATAAATATTCAAAAGAATAGTTACAATACGCACTTGGTTTATTGTTTCATTAGTTTTGTTAAGAATTCTCTGACATATGTTTCGGTCTTGCGACCATTATCAAAGAGTCTTAAAAACTGACCTGAAAGTGGTGGTTCACAGTATATATCTTACAAATCCTCTACCCACCTAGAGGGGGATAATAACTCGATTTGCTATTTCTTAAAATTTAACAATACAGGCCGGAACTACGAACTCAATTTTAATTTTATTACTGTGTCTAGTACAGGATTGCTCATAAATTCTGTTTGTGTATTTGTAACGTTTTTATGGTTTCTTAGGGACTTCTTAATTTCTAAAATTTCAAGCATGTCTAGGATTTTTCCTTCGTTTGCATTATGCAAAAGTTTAACACTACTACCGTTAAAAACGTGATTTTGCTCAATACAATGTTCGGCGACACCAGTTATATAATATATAATAAAAAATCAACGAAGAAAGTTATAAAGGTTACATGTAAATTTTTTTTAATGTCAAATATCTCTGAAACAGCTGGGTTTAGGCATAGGGTATCGCGTTTTTGACTCAATTTTATGCTCTTTTCGAAAACCCTAAAATATATGGGTGTTCCATTTAAAATAAGCAAGTTGGTATCGGTTTTCGGTATAACCGGAAGTGCCATATGCTTGTAATTATTTTAGTTGGATTGGCCGCACTGCTGTTAGTAGCTCCTTAAATTTTCAAAATTTTCTGGTGCCTACGTTTCCCTATATCGTTCGATGCAGTTCCTGGAGACACACCCTGTATAGTGGTTCGATTGGTTGTCTCGTGATCTTAGGTTATGCAAGAACAATCCCCCGTTAACACCAGCTACGATGTTTGGCCGAATGGTTACGCATATAAACGAGACAGCGGCATCGGCCGCGAGAAAGACAATTTGAAAGGGATCAAATGAAGACCTGTCATAGTTAGAGTATTTACAATTAAATATTTTTTAAAGTATTGATTACCAATATAGAATAAAAGGAAATATTATTTATAAGCACCCTGATTATGATAATTTGCATCTATAATAAGCTTTTTATTACTCCCTCCTATTCAGTATGAAAAATTAAGTTAATGCCCAAAAATTTGTTTATTCGTCTGAGCTCCGCCGCTGCAGAAGTTTGCAATCCTATATTTTAAAAACAACCTGTAACATATCACATATCAACTGGGCGTTTGCCCAATGAATACAGAGCAGAGACGTAACATACTATAAGCAAGTGAGAATCAACTTTTAAGTATCCATAATATTTTGGTACCTATATATACAGTGTGTCTCATAAAGCACACATAAATACTAACTTAATACTTAACAATACGATCGCTACACCCGCCGATCTGGAAAATGTGGTGGAGGAGTTTACAGGGTTGCTGCAGGATGCCAAGCAGACTGTTGCCACCACAGTGACCATCAACCAAAACAGAGACCAACTCGACTAGAGAAAAGAACATACTGAGACGGCTTTGGCAGCGAAATCGCGATGTCAACGTTAAGGTCGAGATGATCATATTGCAAAGGCAGATCAGATCTTCCGTCAACACTGCAAAGAACCGGAAATGGGGGGACAAACTGGCAGCGCTGAATCATCAAGGTGGAAGCTGACGAGGGCCTTAAAAAATAAGCGGGAGGTCATACCCGGCCTGACAAACGCGAACGGACAGACGCGTAGAAAGCGAACGATCTAGCTGGCCATTTTCAGACAATACATAACATAAATATACTGAATAACCCGGAACAAGACCGCATCGAAAACGACGTACGAGAACTAATTGGTCATAACATACAATTGACTAGACGGGAATTTCTGAAGGTCATGACCAAGCCCTCAAATAGCACAAATTGTCAAGGAACAATCAAGCCCCGGGCAAAGACTGCGTCGAATACAAGCTGCACAAATATCTCTCGACGAAAGGTATTGTGCAATTGACGTACATCGTTAATGCGATCCTGCGACTACAGCACTGGCCCAGCCAGTGGAAAGGCGCCGTGGTCATCCCAATCTTGAAGCCGAACAAGAACGCGAAGTTCGCCGGCAGCTACAGGCCTATCTCGTTACTGTCGGCGATCTCCACATCGACGATGAGTTCCAATTCGGCTTCAGGAAAAGCAGGAGCACGGTCCAACATGTCGTTAGGATAGTTAACGACATCAAGGTGCAATACAACATCGGGGAGAGCACCGCCATGGTGCTCCTCGATATTGAGAAGGCCTTCGACACCGTTTGGATCCGGGGATTACTCTACATACTTCATAACTTTAACTTCCCGACGCACATCACGAAACTCATTCACTCGTTCCTGACGGGCAGATTCCTGCAGTTTCGAGTGACTAACAAACTTTCAACCCGGCGGGATACCACCGTGCCGTGCCTGTCATCAAAGTTGTACAACTTGTACGTCTCCGACTTCCCAGAGTTCCCGAATACTAAGCTGGCCAAGTACGCCGATGACACAGCCATGTACGCGCCTTCGCACAATGCACAAGCGGCGAACATGGTGCTGAAGGCGCACATGGTTCGTGCCATGGGTTATTACGACCAGTGGAAGATTCGGGTAAATGCTGAGAAGTCCGAGGCGATAGTCGTCACGCGTTGCTTCACGGAGAAGAAGATCAACACTCCGATTTCGATCAGGGGTATCAAAATTCCAACAAAAAGATGCGTGAAGTACTTGGCGGTCAGACTATAGACCAGCGACTGACGTTCAACACACACATATCAATGAGACGATACGGACGGTCTACTCTCCGTCCAGGAATCTGTATCCGCTCATGGTCAGGGGTAGCAGACTTAACAGACAAAATAAAAAATTGTTGTACACGATGGTGTTCAGGCCATCCATCACATATGCGGCGCCGATGTGGTGTAGCATACCGGCCACGACAATGAAAAAAAGTCAAAGTGCTGGAACACAAATGTATACGCCTCATCTCAAACTCAGGAAGGTACACCTCCCTCAGAAACCTCTACGAACTCTATAACGACATAACCCCGATAGCGGACTACATCCAGCACATCTCTCAGAACTTGTACTCGTTCAAACTGGGCGATAGTCCGCTAACAAGACACATAACGCAAATTAGACAACATAATGCTCCATTTCGGATCAAACGCCCACTACCGTACCAGACGTTATCAATTTTCGGGCAGCCACTATAGTCAAGTTTCACCATCAACTATACCATGCTCTAATCCTATCCAACTTTCGCTAGTTTTTCATACCTTTCAATCACCTTTAATCCTTTCCTGTCCCCCTCTTCCTTTCTGTTTGTGTATTTTTGTCGCGTTTGTTTTTCCTTCGTTTCTTTTTGTATAGTAAATACGGCCAAAATTGAAACTGGTCAGTTTTAAAGCACAGGACCGTGCGTACTGAACTTGATATTTTGTCCTATATATTTGGCAATGGTATTGAGATTCGGACGGTAGTTGAAACTGTGCAGGCGAGTCCGAGACTGGCAATGTAATCAGCCTGAATGAACCATCTACGACTGCACTGGTTTAAAGGTAATAAAACGGACAGGCCTACTAGCACAAAAAAACTCGTAAATCGTTTCTTTATCTTGGAACGTGGAAGTCTAATATCGTGCTGTCTATGTGCCAGTGCAGCGCATAAATACCTATTATAATATCAAGCGTAGGAGTTTAGTTAGTTACTGTTCATATTTATAAATATTTACTACTGTATAAAAGGTAAAATATTTTAATTATTTACTAATTTACCATGGCTTTCTGGAGACCATTTGAAACAGAGGATAATATAATAACGCCCGAAAATCTTATCATTTTCTTATGACAAGCATTTCCATTTACCTCCGCCCATGTACAATAAAGAGATACCGACTGTTTTTGCCGGCTTTTAGTTTTTATACGGTTTCAATTCCAATCGTATATATTTTACATTTTTGTCTCTAAATTCATTTTTCCCATCATTAATCTCGTAACCGAACGAAAACCATTTTTGTATCAAAATTTTGTAAACTTACAGTTTAGGCCAGCTCTGCGCAGCCCCTCGTTGGAACATTTCGCGGAAGGCACTTTATTCAAGTTGTGGTGTCGGCGTGCGATGCGAAATTTTAAAAAGTGAAGTGCGCTAGTTATTCTAAAAATTGTGTTCACCGTTCAGTTGTGTTAAGCTTATTTTTTGCATGTTAAATCTTATTACGTATTATATAAGTTTTTAAAAAAGGGTCTAGGTTTTTATATTGTTTTAATTGTCGTTTTCCCTGAACCGGACCTGTTCCGCCCGATCATGCAATCTGCCACCGCGTCAAAGCGGTGGTCGCACGATCGGTTCCGGTTCAGACTCCGGGGAGGCAACTTTTGTACCTTGTTAAATATTAATAAAGCCCTTTTGAATTGAATTGGTTATCACACGTGAAGTTGAAGGTTCGAATCTAACTTCATACAGTTTTTTTTTACTACATTTTGTTAACAACTAAAATACGTAATACGAATATTTTTTGGGTTAGTTCGTTAGGTTAAAAAATATGTTAATATTATTTGATGTAGTATAGCTGCTTATGATAGATAACTTCCCTTACCCCTGACATTTTGTTAACAACTAAAATACGTAATACGAATATTTTTTAGGTTAGTTCGTTAGGTTAAATATGTTAATATTATTTGATGTAGTATAGTTGCTTGTGATAGATAATTTCCCTTACCCCTGACACTTTGTTAACAACTAAAATACGTAATACGAATATTTTTTTAGGTTAGTTCGTTAGATTAAAATGTGGGCTCCCACCAAACGTAGCCCCGCATTTATTTACGTAGTAGGATCGGCGAATATGCTGGAGTGCACCCAATGCTGAAAATAGCGTGCCCTCTGGAGTGCACCTAGTCATTGCGGAGATATTGGCATGTAGTAAAGTAAGACACACTGTATATCGTTAGCCCATAAACTGCGTATCCCGGTCGCAGTGAAGGGTTTTTATATTGTTTGCATCACTATGCAAAATGTTAATTCGATATCCTCCGGCGATCGGTGACATTTATTTAGGGGGCCATGACATGTAATGCGAATGTCTCGCGAAAAACAATTGTTTCACAACGCAACATAACAACCAGCGCCTTTTTACGATTGGTAATGGATAACTTAGACGTATGAAATATTGAAATAAATCATTCTCTAGAAAAAAATCTGTCTCTAGCATCCGAGCCATGAAAACGGTTCTATTTTTAATGTTTGTATTTGCTCGATAGTATGCTTAAGAAATAGATCTAACGAAATTTCTCAAGTATAAATAGTTTCAGATATATTTTTCGCCGGCTTTTCCCGTAATTGTGTTAAGGAATTTGCTGATGACAAATGAGATACATTCTTAATGATCTACTCATGTGGTATATATACGTTGCATAGGTTAATTTCAAGATGTACATGGTGGCACAAATTAGATGCTGTTATGAATATCCTCTAGTGTTAGGCCAGTGAAGTGAGACACCTTCTTTTCCTGTCTAAAACTCGATAATTCACGGGAGATTAAGCAGGCGTGGGCAGCAAAGTGCATTCAAATGTCACGGCCATGTTAATAACATTCGAATTTCGTCAGGAGTCAGAAAGAAGCACCCATGAAGGTGATAAAACGAGTTATGGATACTACATCCACTATATTCTCCAGACTTGACACCGTCGTGTTTTCGAAGTTGAAATCTTTACAGATAGTTATGTCGTTTTCAAGGTAACTTGTCGGAAAATTGAAAATATCTTTAAAAACAACAGAGAACAACATTTTAACGCAATTACAGTTCTGTACCACAATAGGGTTTTCCCAGACAAAAAAAAATATTGCTGAAATACTTAATTCACGTAAAAAAATTATTTATGGCATATTTATTATCTTATTAATAACAAAAAAAAACTTGAAGTTTGAAAAATATTGGGTTCATTTTAAACAGCCATAAATTGACGCGTTGTGACGTCAACACCCTGAAATCCAATCACAGAGATTGTCTCTGTTCAAGATTGTTTATTAATCTTGGTCTCTGTTAACATAACATAACCTCTATTTATTGACAGCATGACAGCACTCAGCACTTTTCTACTTTAGGTAAATTATCAGCGGCACCTTTAACATATCCCCCTTCCACTTGATTCCATTTTGATTGTAGAATTAATAAAACATAAACCAAAAACTGATAAAATAATATTTTCACTCCAAACATAAAAATATAAATTTAACGTTTTAGGTTAGTCATCTGATGTGTAATGTCGGTGAAGGTTCAACCTAAACTACAGTACAAAATATTAACGTCCGACGCTTTCACGAATAACTTGTGCGGCATTTATCTGGATTCTGATTGGCCAATATTTACACGTCCACTGCTTTAGACCAATTACAGTACAAGCATTACACATTGAAATTCTGAGAGGTTTTAAAGGAAAGCTTTCTTTAACACACAGTTAGAATCTATTACAAACTAATTGCATCCATAATCTCATTGGTTTTCCGGGTAGATACGTAATTCTGGCGCAAAAAATGCCCGTTTTCAAAAGCAGTGAAATTATCAGCAAGTTGTTTTAACGGTATTTTCTTAGAAATAATTCTTATTAGAAAAGTAAATTGTTGTAAATTAATAAAATGTTTTATTATATCATTTTCACGACACAAGCAAATTGTTAAAATAAAATTAGTGGGAAAACCCTATTATTGCCGCCGCAACAAAATGTAAATATTAAAACCACCTTTTAGTCGGCAGTTAACTTTACGCAAATCAGTTATACAAAATTACTAGTGGAGCAGATCCGGAGGAAAACCAGGCTCGAATAAGGAAATGTCCGATTGTGATTTTCTGTCAATATATAGAGTTGCGTCCCCCCAACATTCCGACACATTATTTGTGCTGCGGATGTCAAAGGAGGGGAGAGTGAAACGACATGTTAAATGTATGGGAAAATGGTTTTTCAAAGATAACTCAGCGGCTTTTGATCTGACGAAAAAAATCTTCAGACAGCATGAAAATAAGCAAATTTTGTTCCCAATCTCATCGACGTCAGACCATTCATTGATTCGTGACATATCGCGAATCCAAAGTGCAAGTATTAAAAATTTTTTTTAAGGGTAATGGCAGATATTTTGTTGCGCCGGAGGCGGTGGGATAATTAGGACGGGACGGAGACTGACGTACATTTTTTTATTTGCTACAAGATAGCACTCGCATAAAACGATTTCTTTCGCAAACAAAGGCTTGGCGCGCGAAATGAAAATTGAGCGTTTTTTCAAACAGTTTTTGCCGTCCTCTATCTCCCTTCCTAATCATTTTATCGCGGTCTGGAAACGTTAATAAAAAAGCAATCAAGTGGCGAAAAGGATTTTTCCCCACCCTTTCCTTTGTGCCAAAAAAAACTGTTTGAAAAAACGTGCAATTTTTATTTCGCGCACCAAGCGTTTATTTGCGAAAAAATCATTTTATGCGAGTGCTATCTTGTAGCAAATAGAAAAAAAATGTACGTTGGTCTGATCGCGATAAGTCAATTACGCGTGGGGGTTCTCAGCATGTGAAATATTTTCGTTTTCCCCCTCCCCTCCGAATTCTTCCACCGCCTCCAGCCTCCGGCCCAACGAAATATCTGCCAATACCCTTCTATTAAAAAAATTAAGTCCTCAACTCCACTCCTTACCAATCCAAAATTACCATCGTGTTGAGCACCCTCGAAAACGAAGATGAACAAATTTTCAAGCATGTTGATTTTTTGGGGGAGATTTTAGTATTAGGGGAGGGGGTAGTTTCAATCCCGGGGGTGGATAAGATGTTGTATTGTTAAATTTCATACGTCTGCCCGTATACTGCCCAAAAAACCGATCCGCATGCCTACGATAGAAAAAAAAACGCGAAATAGGGGTGGTCTTTCGAGTTTAGGGGTAGTTGCTGAGGGGTGGGAAGCTTGAAAATATCACCATCGTGTTCAACGTTCTTGAAAACGGGGGGAGGGGTACCCATGTTTCATTCCTCTCACAGAGCTTTTGTTTTAACCCTTTTTTTGCAACTTTCTCCTGGACTATATTGGCAAATAGAAGTATCACGGTCTATTAATTATGAACAACCAAAGTTAGGTATATTTATACATACCTATCAACCTATCATGTTTTAAAAATGAACAGACTGTATATACAGGATATATCTATATGTGACGTCACATTATTCAAGGTCGCTGTATGGTAGGAAAACAAAACATATTATAACTTCACTTTAGTTCCGCGTAATAGGTATATCAGCCCTTAAATAGCTGCAGAGTTTTTATTTAATTATATTTTAGCAAACTTTAAAAGTTAAATTTTATTTTATTTTAACAACTGAACATTTCAAGGTTATAAACGTCGACATCCCTCGACTTGCATTCCCTCCAGGCAATAGCCTTGAAAAACGTGCATATGCCCTTAGAAAAGTGTATCTGCACGTGACGTCACATTATTCAAGGTCGATGCTTGGAGGAAAACAAATAACACACAACTCTACTTTGGCTTAGTTCCTCAAAATGTCAAATATTTCAAACCACAACTAAACATTTCGAAGGTAGCATTCCTTGATTTGTACCTGCAAGCCATCAACTACCTAAAGCGAGGTTATGTATCACTTGTTTTCCCTCCAAGTAACGACCTTGAAAATCGTGAAAATAATAAAAAAAACTAAATAATTTTATCTAACAAACGTTTCATTTAGCTGGCTGGGTTATATTTTATGTCAAATTCAATTAGCAATTTCCTCTATCAATAAATACCTACGAAGTAAAAAACTGCACGGTCCCACTTTCGTTGTCTTAAATAATTAACTTCTCTACAAGTTTTAAAAAGTTATAAATCTTGTACATGTACTATTTGACCAAAGTCTGACTTACATCTGCATTTGTATTTGTATAATTAGTAATAATAGCAATACATCATTAATAATTAATAACAAAAACAAAATGAATATTATCATTGTGTAACTGTTTGGATATTTTTAAAATTTTTCACTTCTTAAGAGTACAATTTTGGACTAAAAGTAATTAAGTACATAAGAAAATGAAACAAAGCAGTTGGTAATGCAGGTGTCTATCCCCGTTTGTACCTTAAAGGTTGTTGTATTGTTGTATTTAGATAATTGGTTTATTAACATATGAACACAATAACAAAAGCATTGTATTTATAACTGAAGTTCAAATAAACAGAACCATATTACGCAACCCACATTTTGATTGGTTCAAACCCACATTTGCTCCAATCATGTCGCAAATTGGGTAAAAATAGAAACCTAACCTATAAATATAGAACCTTTCGATACCCCAACAATATTAATAAATGAAATGAAAATAAATAAATAAATAAGTTACCTCTTAAACTAGGAAGCATCTCCAGTTCCCTATTTTTGGTGATGTTGAATCGTGAGCTTGAATGTCGCTTGTCTTTCTTTAAAATTGGACCTGCAACCGTCCCAGTGCTCAACTTGGCCTTATTAAGAGGGGTAGGTGGAGGGACTCCCCCAATGGAATTAGTTTTAGGCTAGAAAAATGAGGAAAATAGATAGACATTGGACATTTTTTATCAAGACACGGAAATGCTACTATACCGGATCAACTACTCCCCTTTTTCGCCTGCGAAAAATACCACTTAAAGCCATACTATTTATTTATTTATTTATTAGTAACTATACATCGTTCTTGAGGTATATCTGCCAGAATATTTTGCTTTCACTATGTCACATCCGAAGAATTAAAAAATGTTACTAGGTTTATTCTTAAGTGAATTTGTTAAAAGGTTTTTTTTTTATTAAAACCGCAAACGTAGGCCAACTCACGTACGCAAATACTGGTGCAAGCATAAATATAAAACAAAATATTTTCTAATGTCAGTGGTGCCTCGTTATTTTGTCAACACAAAAATAAACTGTTGTTTGCCAATAAACAGATGTCAATGACAATCCAGCAGACTATCGCGAATGTTAACCATGAATTATATAAAATTCTCCGTGCCGAGAATATTGAATGAATTAGTCAAGCTAACAATGCTAAAATAGTAGTACTTCATTTTTCTGTTACTGCACTGTGCTAACTGACATCGGTTTTAAGTTACAAGTGTACAAATACGACCCATAAGAAATGCGTATTAAATAAATGCAAGTTATAAGTATAAAGAAATAAAAATCAAGTGTGTGCGGCAAAATTCTTGGCTGTGTGACAAGTGTAAAACAAAACAACACATAACACCCCCAAACAAAAATAGCAGAGTAATCTAAAAACAAAACAACGGCATGGATTATGAATATTTTTTAAGGAACATCCGACCGTCGCAATGTAGAAAACATGAGTTATTTAAACGGAGATTCCTCGTCTAAAAATAGCCCGTAACATAAACTTAATCTAAAATAAATTAAACAGAGCGAAATAACAAAATTGCTCACCTCTGCATCACTGTCACCGTTGCGATTCTTTTCTGACTTATTTTTGGTGTCCTGCAAAAAAATTGAAAACCTTCATTGACAATGGGTTGCGGGAACACACTAACCTATTTGACATTCATGGGTAGCAAGACCCATAACATGCACAATTCGGATGCATTAAAACTACAAATACTAACCATATCTAACAGTATCGGCACAACAACGATAATAAACCACAAATAATGTTAACACACTCTTAATTATAATAATAAATTAACAAAACATGAATGGCCACGGCATCAACTAAAACATTCCGTTACTGGCGTTCACAGATACTTTTAATGCCCACACATAAGATTAGTTCTGTACACAACACGCTTATTGTCCATACATCAAACGCGGATAGTGAAAACAATGTCAAGCCTAAAATTAATTAAAAGTAACAATTTACACTGGGGTTAAAAGACACACCGGACCGGACATTACTACAAAAACGGTCCTCACGACATCTACCGAGACGTCAACTGAACGATAATTGGATAGAATCGGTCACGTGGTACTTCTTTCTGCTACGCGGTGTCCTCTTGCATTTTAACGTGATTTTATCTTCATCTATTTAGCTAATCGTAAGTGAACAAAACAAAACTTATAGAGAATCAGCAATTATTTAAAATTTTGCATGTAGGTATGCAGATGCTCTCTCTCTCTCTGATGTTGAATTTAACTGAAATTAAATACCTCTGTATGGACCTAACATACAGGGCGGCGTTGAAATATATTTTGTTCAGCAGAAAAAACAAATGTCTATAACTATAATGAACATATTTTAGTTTTAAAAAAGAAAATTTAAAACATTATTTCAACTTATTAGTCCAGCCGAAATAGGACATATTTTCCAAGAAAAATCTGGAGACACCACTTTTTCTACATAAGGTTGTGTTAAGTTGTACAGGTTTCAAAATGCTGAATGTGGTGTTATAATGGAGAACATTCTCTTTTATTTTATCCGCCAGAGTGCACCAGCCGTACTCGGTTGTTCGTCCGTCAATGTCAATACGAAATAATATGTCCTTGTCGGTCTTTAGGATGAAAAATGAAAACTTGTTGCTGTGTACCAATGTGCTCTAACACAGTAGGAAGGGCATTTATTTCCTAAAAATGACCGTTTCCGACAAACTATTTAAAGATTACATATGACACAAGTTGAGAATGACAATAATGGCATTAAACCGAGTACGCATGTTTCGAAACCCGTGCACTCTACCAAAGAAATTAAAAGGAAGAAAATAACTATATTCGTAATTGAATTTTCTACAAATTTGACTGGAAAAAATTTGGATTTTCCCAGCCGCTTTACCAAAAAAAGAATATATTGTATAAAAATCGCATATATCGCGAAAGCAACTTTTTTTTTGGAAAATGACGAAGAACTCAAAATGCTCAGGCGTTTTCAATACGAAAGTGAAGCAGAGAAATCAGTTATTTTTTTATATTTTTCCGCAATCACGGAAAGACATGTATTACATAAATTAAAAATCAATGATATCTCGTAAACTATGCACTTATCAAAACATGTCAAATACCAAAAAGTGTCTAGATCGACGTATTTTACAAGAAAACAAAGAGAAACTCATACATTTTCCACTCGCTTTTCCATATTACATATGGAATGTGTTTTGTGCTGCTGCTTTTCTTGCATAATTCAATGGGTATTCCAGCCAGTGAAAAAGGTGCCCCTACTAGGGTAGTATTGTGCGAGAAACCTATAATTGAGAAAGGGGTGCGAGGTGAGATGCTACGAAGGCAGACCCTGCAAACACATGGTTGACCTTCTCTCTCATTTTAATGCACGCGACATAAAAGATGTAAGACGTGATGATGCATCGCCACTACCCACCACCACTATTCCCATACGTCTGTGATTGTTTTCATTTATCGTTTTCCTCTACAATACTATTAGAAGTATAAAGACAAAATAGAAATTCAAGTAATCAATTATTTACCTACGTTTGGAAAATAAAGTTTTTCTCCAACAACGTGTTACAATCCAACTGTGAAATCTTGCTTCAGATTCTTTGTTGTATTGTTATGAAAACAATGTTAAAACATTAACTGTACATGATTTCAACAATTTATAACCTGCAATAGTTTGCTTTTGGCTATCATTATAATAAATATAATAATAAATCGGGTTTAAAATAGGCTCTACACGATTTTAGAAATTTCTGATCGGTAATATTGTATTCCTTACCATCTATCAATGTATATTAAGGGGGCGGCGGTTGATTTCATTTATTTTTTCATTATGAAACAGTACGTGGTTTCACAATTAGCTATTAAGGTAGATTATGTAAAAGAACCGTGAAATTTGAATATAGACATTGGTACTTATTAATTTATTATTTCTAACAGGCGAAGAAAAAAAGCACTGCAAGTAGAGTAGTAAAGTACAATGCCATAGGATACTTCTACCATTATTTGTTTCAAACAATACTCTTCATCTTCACTAGTTGCAATATCAGATAAGAAGAAAGAACATTCCCTTCCCATTTGAAAACTTAGGACTGTCAGTCATGTCTCGATGGAGTCTAGGAACTTACTGATTTCGATTTTAGTACTTTTTGACCTCCCAGGCCCCGTTGCCTTTAACTCCTTTTTCTAGAGTCACAAGGTATCCCGGTCAAAATTTGGGCGGTCGGTCAAAAGTGGTGCAAAAGGCGTATCGAGGTCCTAGTTGTCCTCCTGTAACGTTTTGCTTATTTCTGACCTTTAGTTTGGCCACAGCACACTTTTTCTCGGATCCGTTAGTTGAATCGATTCGGCAATGGTTGGAATCGATTCCTCGTGATCGATTTAGTAGATAACGACATCTCCCGCGCCTTCCTGTGTCTTCGGGAAACTTCGGAGGTGCTCGTGCGAAGTTCGGATTTTTGCTTAAAATCCTAGCTTCTACTCGTATGAATTCGCCTGAAAGTTGTTTCGGTTTTTCAATTCCCGAAGAACGGGGAGTAGCGCCCTCGGGAGTGATCGGATCGATTCGATAACCGTCGTAATCGATTCCCCGTGGTCGGTATAGTCCAAAATACGCCTTCGGGTCTCCGTAGATAATGTCCCGGCCTACACTCGGAGGAGGCCGACCGTCTTTCTCTAAAAATTGTTCTAAACCTCTTTGGGGTTTATAAGTTCCTCCGACCGGTTTCGACCGTGGGGGGGGGGGGTTGCTTGGCAAAAAATCCTACTTAAATGTTCGATTTTTAGGTTAGAGAACCCACTCGCGCCTGACATCACTACTCTTTAACTATTTTTAGGTTACTATAGTTTGTTTACGTGTATATTCACGTTATTTATAAATGTCACTGTCACAGGATTAAATTAAAGTTACACGCGGCTTACACTAATGTCTTTGAGCGCCTTAAAGCGTGACGTCATTATAAATTCTGCCACAAAAATAGAAGTTTTTTAAGCATAACCTAAAATGACAGTTTTTAAATTCTATCAAACCTTAATATTGTCTGAAAGTTATTTGTGGCATTCTACGAATATTCTTTCCTATTATTTAAGTTTTCTACCACCTCTCTTTTTTACTAAGAAATGTCCCACTAAACAATATATATAACTGCAATATTATGTAATATTAAGCACAAGTAACAATTTTAATATTTTGTTGCAATATTATATCTCTGTTAAAGTAACTAGCGCTAATATAACTTAAGAATATTAAATTGTTGAACATTAAACCAATATTTAAATAATATTATCTTGTTGTTACTATAAAATATATTTACAATTTTATGGAATATATCTTACAAATGTATATAATACATTCTTTTAAATGTATTCTTAACATTTTTCAAGAAATATGTACAAAATGTTTTACTAATGTGACGTGTAACATAGAATTGAAATATTTTATATATGTAAGTACATATATGTTATAGATAGTACACATACATCGTAAACAATGCCCATGTGATTATACGTTAACGTTAATGGTAATGTTTATTACATATTTATGCAATTAATTCTCCCGCTAAACCGAGCCGTTAAAGAAGAAGAGATAGCATGTTTGACTTTTGACAGAACGCGCGCCTAACAACGCCTCTGACAACAACGCCTTTCTTTTAACTTAAGAAGATTCCAGCACAGACTTTCCAGTTCTAGTTTCTAGTGGTTGTGATTATTTTTTTACAATATGAGCGACAAGACTGATAAGGTAGGTAAATAATTGCCATGATGAAATTTTCGCAATCCATAAAAATAATATTACTTGACTTCACTGAGCTAATTTGTAATTAGTATAGGGAACCCTAGTCTAGTTATTTTTTAAAGCAAACCCGACATACCAGAGGGTAAATATTTAAAAATTTATTCATATGGTTTGTTATATTTGGGGTAATACCCATACATACCTAGTTTGCTTTAATTCACAGGTGGTTGGGAGGGGCTTCTCCAGATGTGTATATTCTATTGTAATAATCATACAATTTGATGAATATTAAACGCATCTAAATGATCACCAATAAATAAATTGGCTTTTTAAAGCTGACACCACAACTCATGCATGCTAATACGAGTGGTGATCCTCAACCAAACCAGAACTTAGTAAGTGTTGTGTAAATCTTATGTGTCTTTGCCAACAAGTCTTCAAGTACTGTCATTATATTAACAGATTGTGTTTTTGTTGTAGCGTACCAAAAAATGTGGAAAGTCATATACAAGACGACACTTAAAACGCTTAATTAATAGTAGTGTGCAGTTATCCAGAGAAAAACTTAATATTTATCTCAATCCTAACAATTGTAAATTTACATCCTCTACCATTGCTTCTTCCTCCCACTCTGTATTACCAAGTACTTCTACTTCTGTTTCGCTCCCACTATCAAGTGTTGCTGAATGTTTATTGACAAATGATGTTTTAGATACTAACAATAATTTTTCTATTAGCACTAATTCTGTGTCCTCTTTGTCTCAAATTATTTTACCAAGTACATCTGATGTGGGTCCATCAATGCCCCCGTTATCAACTGCATCTGAAGTTCCATCCACAAATCTTCCCGATATAATTAACACTTTTATGGAACCAGACCCTGTAGATTCCTTTACGATGCATTTAAATGCTTGGGTAGTTGAGAATAAAATTTCACATAACTCGTATTCGAAATTACTTAGTATTTTGAAAACCGATCTTAATCTAAATATACATAAAGATGCTCGAACTCTATTGAAAATAAATAAAACTGAAGATAAGAGTATTATTGAAATGCCACCAGGTTTTTACTACCATTTTGGTTTAAAGGAGTCAATTTTATTCTTATTGAAAAAAAATTCTTACAAATGCAATAATTCTGAAGTTATAAAACTTGAAATTAATATTGACGGTGTTCCTCTGGCTAAAAGTAGTGGAAGTCAGTTCTGGCCAGTGTTAGCCAATATCGAAAATATTAAAACAAATATGGTCTTTCCAATAGGAGTGTATCATGGATTTGAAAAACCTTACAATGCAAATGAATTTTTAAAATATTTTGTAGATGAATTTGTTCGATTAAAAAATGAAGGTATAAATTATGAGGGTAATTATTTGCAGCTTGAAATAACAAAAATGTTATGTGATGCACCTGCAAAAGCATTTATTCTCTCTGTAAAAGGTCACAATGCTTATTCTGGTTGTACCAAATGTATAACAGAGGGTAGTTTTTTAAACAATCGGATGACCTATCCTCAGATTACTTCGCAAGAAAGAACCGATGAGAGTTTTGTTAATATGGAAGATGAGGATTACCATAAATATATAAACAAAAAGATTATTAGAACTGAGCTTTTGAAATTAAATATAGGTTTAGTGACCCAAGTGCCTCTGGATTATATGCACTTAATATGTTTAGGGGTGATGAAACGACTTTTAATTTTTTGGGTTAAAGGTAATCGGGGTGTTCGATTATTGAGTCACCAGATTGATGAAATAAATAATAAAATTTTTAAATATAGAAACTGCAGCGTACTGGAATTTGCGCGAAAACCTAGGAGTTTACATGATGTAGAAAGATGGAAGGCAACGGAATTTCGTCAATTCTTGTTATACTATGGACCTATCATGTTAAAACATTATTTGTGTGAAGTGAACTTTTTGCATTTTCTATGTTTGCATTGTGCAGTAAGAATTCTTGCATCTTCAGAATTATGCAAAAAGTACAATAGATTTGCTCAAGTTTTGTTACAACATTTTGTAGAAAACTTTGGCGAAATATATGGATATGAATATGTAAACCATAACGTACATAATCTAATTCATATTGCAAAAGATGTTCTTAAATTTGGACCTTTAGATAACTTTAGTTGCTTTAAATTTGAAAATTTTTTGAATATAATTAAAATGTCGCTTAAAAGTACCAAACAGCCATTAAAACAGTTTGTAAACAGGGTTTATGAACATAGGAAATATTCCACAACGCAAAAAGTACAAATAGAAATGAAACTGTCTAAACCTCTTGGCCTTAAAAAAATTAAAGAAAGTCAAGTTATGACCTATCAGAATATCACTTATAATCAAATGGTATTAAAAATATCTGAACCAAATTGCTTTTGCATTCTTAGAAATAATATTCCAGCAAAAGTGATATCCATTTTCGTTAAGGAAAATGAAGTATATATTGAATATAAAACATTTTCCAGTTTCAATGATTATTTTATTGAACCTTGCTCATCAATCAAATTATTTAACTGTGGATATGTTGGGCATTTGCAAAAGCTTTCTGACATTGCACCTCTAAGTGAGGTTTTTTGCAAATCTATAAAGATGGATCAATTTTTACTATCGCTGATTCATTAAATTATTTTTATTTGCTATATTTATTGGGTGCAACCCCAAAATGTAAATTGCTTACCGAAACACCAAATTTACAATTCAAATTCAGATGATGTAAATAGAGGTAGGCGACACTAATATCGGACAGGGTCTTATTATTTAGAAGCAAGGACTCCACACCGATTATCTAACTATACTGGCATTCATTTTTTTTTTTTAAATATCCCAATTATGTGACAGTGAATCAAACCTTTATGTTCAAAGGTGCGTTTTTCTCAACTAAGCAGTTATAGTGTTCCAACTACATAAACCTTTACTCTTTTTTTGTTTTTCACTCTCACACCTCGTCCTTCTTTTTTTCACTTTCACATGTTACTTACTCTAAACTTATGTATGCAAATACACGATGTGTCGGAGTGTCGGTACACTTCACAGTGCACTAGTAAATTTGAAAGGTGGTCCTCTTCTGGCTCTAAGAGATAAATAAAAATAGTTTGTTTTTAATGGTTACTGCAATTCTAATGGAAAATGCATTATTGTCTCAACTTGATGGAAGTTTTTTAATTAAGGTTAATCTCTTGCTAAATATTTATGGTGTATGAATTAAGCATTATTTTTAATTTACAGTATGCCTTAGTTCAATTTCCTGCAGGAGATGTTTCGGTAATACCCACAAAT
The DNA here is from genome assembly GCA_963675555.1 of Leptura quadrifasciata. Taxonomy (NCBI): domain Eukaryota; kingdom Metazoa; phylum Arthropoda; class Insecta; order Coleoptera; family Cerambycidae; genus Leptura; species Leptura quadrifasciata. Next base: position 165,081,615 of record OY776674.1, on the reverse strand, counting down.
TGGCTTTTGGGTGATGATTGCCTATGGCCAACCCATTCAAAAAATTTAAGGACATTGATTATAAAAAGAGTTGAACCAGGAAAAGACTGGAAGAATTTTCAATATAAAATTATCGAAACATTTAGTAAGTATTTGACTTGGTAACAGATGGCTGTTAAATAGTCTTTACTGCTTCCTAGAGAACAGTTTTTATTTACAGATACTTATGACGATGCCCTGAAAGCAGAAAAAGAAGCTGTAGCTACTTCTGAGGATGAACCAGATGAACTAACAAGATTTGGCAAAAGAAAAATTAAAAAGAAAATTATTCCAGACACACTTACCATTCCCTTATTAAGTGATTACGACATCGATTCTGGCACCGTCAGTGACATTGGTAAACACTTTTTTTGGCAATCATCAAGAGCTTTACAAAGAAATGCTTTTTTAATGTAATTTTAAAATGTTTAAAAAACTCGTCAAGTTACATAAGGTTCTGTAATCTGCATATTTTTTATAGAGAGTGCATCATCAGTAAACTTGGAGTTACAACAAAATGAAAGAGTAACAACGCCAAGAGAAGAAAGTGCATTTGTCACAGTTGGGACAGAAGCTGACAATACAGTTATAGAAAATTTTACTGCGATTCCGGAGGAAAAATACCAATTACTGGTGGACATTATTTTAAAAAACACCACAATGATACAAATGATTTTAAATAAAGTTAATGCAATTGATATTAACAGATCGCGTAGCTTACAAGAAGAAGATGTATTGAAGGACGATTTAATAAGAGACCAGTTACCTCTAAATACGATCGATCAACTTCTAAAATTTGAAGACGATCTTAAGAAGCAAGATGTTACAACACAGTTGGTAATTTTTTACTACTTCAAAACTTGTTTAATTATTTAAATAAGTATTTCTTTCAGTTTAACAAATTATCCCTGGTAGGTGGATCAGATTTCAAAAACTTTTTACGAAGAAGCTTGCCTTGTATTTTCACAAATGAATTAGGTATGCAGTGCTCCTGGACAGGTCAAAAAAACAATTTTAAAATTGGCAACACCCAATTGATGAAAGTAATACAAAGTAAGACTTATAAAGTAGATATTTTTGAATTTTTTACTTTGTAAATAAAGGCTAGCTATAAGTACTATATCATATCTGATGTTGTGAAACTTTTCTTAAAATATATTTTTTGACGATCATTAATGAACAAAAAAATACAAGTATATTACTATTCGCGATATGTTTTCTTGGATAATACCTAAGTCAAGGTTGTAGTGAAATAAAGATACAATTGAATGATGACTTTTTATACCAATTAAAATCGATGAATATAGTTTATTAAAACAGTAAATTATTATTCTAATATTATATTTTACAGACGCTTGCATTAGATATTGTTTATTGTCAGTATAGTGTAGCTTAAGAATAGTATCTAAAATCTATACAACACGAATCTTCCAAGTCTTTATTGTATGTATTGATGCACCCTATAAACTGAATATTTCATACACTACAATTATTAATTTTTTAACAGATGCTGTCCAAGCCACATTTCCTACAACAACTGGGAAGGAATTTGAGGGCATGATAGCTGAATGGTTACGATTTTCTAAACAGAGAAAAGTTAGGGAGGAGATGAAATAAAATATGTTATTTATTTCGTTGGTTTTTTAAATCTAGAAATTGTTTTGTTTTAGAAAATATTTGTTTTTATTTTTGTTATTTAACCTTAAAACAATAAATTTTACATATATTATATATTTTTTTAATTTCAGATTTAAGTGGTCCCTAAAATACTATAGACGTGCATCTGTTGGTTAGTACTGAAGGATCATGTACAAATGTCATGTCAGATAATGTGTTCCATGTTATAAAATTGAATCTTACTAACTCTTTATGACTGCCTATATTGCACAATACGTAATTTCACTAATGTTTGAAATAACTAATTATAGCAGAGCAGTTTCTATTTACATTAATACTTTGTTAATTACCCATAAATAGAAATCGTTCTGCGCCTGCAAACCAAAATTTTGTCCGTGCGTGTATGTAGTATTAGTGATAAAAGTTGGAAGATTCTTTTAATTATATGAATGGTGACATCTAGATATCTGTTCATAATCCGTGCCAGTTACATTATCCGAACACTAAGAAATTGAAAAAAATAACAAAAAATGTGTGATGTGAAGCTAACCACCGAGTCGGTGAGGTGTGTTTATCAGAACTTCATTTCTGATATTGATTTATTACCTATTAAATGTTTTTTTGTTATTATTTTCTCAATTTCTTAAAGCGTTCGGACAACAATACTAACTAGCAGATGAATAACTATAATATTTAATAAACAATTAATTTAAAATTAAATTAATATTGCCTACACATTTATATTTACTTCAATAACATATTGCTGTAGTACTATATTAATGTTGAGTATACATTTTAGGAATTATATTCGCAATCCAACGTAAATGTGCAAGGTAATGTAAGATGAATTATTACATCAATATTGCATCAACATTAAGGAAATATTTTCTTGATGTTTCCGTTTTAACAATATAACAGAATAACATTTAAAGGTATGACAAAATCTTTTAAGGCAATGTTACAATATTATTCATAGTCTGTTTCAAATAACATTACATTGTAACCTCGTTACATTGAAGTATTATTAAAGTAATAATTTAATGTTTAGTGGGGTGACCTCAGCAAGTTATGAAATTGTGTGTTCTCTCCTGGATATGGATCAGGAATTGTATTAGTGTTTCCCTTATTAACAATATTTTTAAGGATACATACAGTAGAGCAGTACAAAACATTTTATTTCTGTTTGAAAGAGAACATCACATTAGACAGTTTTTCATGATGAATTCATTAATTTAAATTATGAGTATTATGACCTTTTCTTGTTATTTCAAATATATCTTTAAAAAAAACAGAAATCGTGCAAATTTACAAAACACGAGTATCAGCTGTCTCTGTTGACCGTCATATCCCCACTATTTTCCGCTTACACATTTTCTAGCATACTCCTGAAGCTGCGTGATACCGCTGCAAGCGCCTTTAAGCTTGACGTCATGACTTATTCGCTCGAATGGCACCGCTTATCGAGTTTAATGCGCAAAAATATAGCTTAAGCGACTTCCGTATCCGTCGTACTTCCGTCTAGTACACAAATATAACCGGAATGACAGATCTCGAAATTCAATCATCAATAGCAATGTTGTGATAAGATGACAAGTTAGACAGGTATTTAATTGAAAGATGAAACGATAAACAACTTTATAAAAGAAAAGAAATATTCAGATGGCGCAGAAAGCTGTATCTTGCTGTATATGAATTCCTTCGCTTTCGCATGACAAAGAGAGAATAAAATTATCTGCGACCTGCGACACCCGTCCGGGTTTCTTGATGTGATTGTTACCTATAGTTACGTCTACACATCATGACATATATCTGCATTAAAAAATTATTTTCAAAATGTTAACTGTCGAGCAAAAATTTTTTTTAGTTGAGTGTTATAAAAACGGTGAAAATTCATACCATTGCGTTCTTCAACGATTCAGTTCAGTGGGAGATTTTCTAATGTGTATGTTTCGAGAATGGCAATTTATAAATTGATCAACATTTTTTTTTAAGAAACTGGTTCAGCGCTGGACGTAAAGAAAAAATTTAAGTATAATCAAATTGACGCCACCACAACCTTATTAATTCTGTTACTGAAAATTCCTAACTTTCGTTAAGAAATCGAACCCAGCATTTGGAGGTATGGTTAAAAAAAATTGCATCCAAAAAAATGTTTTTCAGAGAATAAAATATTTCCATACAAACCACATTTTACCCATACCTTAGAAGGAGGAGATGAAGCAAAACGACTAGATTTCTATTTATGGGTTGGAAATGAAATTTTAAGTGCGAGAAATAAGTTTTAACAAGGTTTCCCGTTCTTGTTTCTTTTCCATCCCCATTGCTCTGCATTTTGTTCATTCCCATACCACTGCTGAACCTGATGATAAGTTTATTTTTATATGCTGATTTTGTGAAGCATGCATATCTATAGTTGTTTAACGACATACTTTTATATTTAAAGTCCAGATTTAAATGAAGTCATCCAGGTATTCAAAAACCCAAATGCTGATCCGGAGATCATTGCTAAAATTGGAGAACGCTTCCTTCTTGCATTGTACGGTTACAGTGGTGTTCTTGCAGATGCAAGAAGGGATGCGAGACTGCGAGAGAGCTTGTGAATGCAGAAAAGCTGGATTAAAGTGCTTCGCTTATATGCACGAATTGTAGTGGTACCATCACAAGATAGCGATGAAGAGGAAGAAATGGAGACTGTTCCCGAGCAGACGTATGATGAAATCGAGGACGAAGAGAATTGCAATGAAACTGATAATCCCATTGCGGATGATAGAAATTTCTATCTGTGACTTTTCCATCGGTACTGAAGACGATGAACTCTCAACACCTGGTCCATCTAGAACAGTGAATTAAAGGAGAATTCGCTAAATTTTGGAATAGTGCATTGCATGTGGATCAGGCCTACTGTTAATTGGCCAATAATTTCCAGGGGTCATTATTATAAATTAATTTTGTTTCGTGAGCTAAAACATCCTACAAAAATTGCTGTATAAACTTTTATAAAAGAACAAAAGACAAATGCTATAAAATGTTTTATAATTTAACTGTAAGAACATTCTTAGCACTCACTTATGTGATAATTTAGTTGTGAAGGTTAAATAATCACTTTGGCGGTTTTAATAAAACAAAACAGCTTTCAGTAATAAAATAAATTTATACTATTATTTTAAATGTATAAGACAGACAACTTTGTTAGTTGGGACACATAAATCACAATCACAAAAGTAACCTTTATCTAACATATTGTTTATTGTTGCTAATAATACAGTTGGAGGAAAACGTAATCAAATACATTATATATTCTTAGAAGTTATCACAAAAGAAGTTTTAATATTAACATTATACGACATGACTATTAACATATCAAACTACCGTACTACCACACGAGCAATAAGCATTTTTATTTACATCTGCATTAAAAGAATACATTTTATACAAAACTAATAACTCTAGAAAAAAGTATGGTTAAAGCAACGGACCCTTGCATCTACTCCGTACTTACTCAATGATATGCTTTTATTCTACTCATTTTGCAAAGATAGAAGTCCTTTTTCTGTTAAAGACAACAGTATATACCTATATGTAAACATAGATCCACCATCATAAACAAAGATAGTGCATTATTTTGTCGTTTTTAGTATCTTCGGCTGATGTAATATGTAAGTAAGGATCCATTGCTCCAAGTGTAATTTAAATTCAACACATTGTTAATTAGGCAAAGGTCCATGTAATCTAAAAAGAGTAATTATTTCAACTGTTGTAAATGTTCTTATATCTATTTTTGAAATTTGACCTCCATTTTTGGCTATGCTGAACACAAATTTGATTAGTTTTTTCTATAATAACAATAATAATAATGTATTGCGAAAAGCCTGTATATATTTCCCATAAAAAGAAGTGGTTACACACAAAGATATATGATTACATTGTGAGCTGACTGTCAAACTGATCACCGTCCGACATCCTGAACTAGTTATAACAATAATTTACAATCATTTCTCAGTTAAAGAGTAACATGCAATTTGGTGAATACCACACAAGCTAGAGCATAATACACATAAGGACTTAATTTTGAAATATAATAGCAGGTAACAGGCGTCAGATTCACATTTGGCATAGCCAAAGATGCAAAAGAAAATGTATCACTGTTCGGGCTGAAATAATCGCTTAATTTACTTCACAAATATTTTTGCACTATTTAATAGACGGGTTCAGGCTGTTGAGTTTTCAATAGTCCATATCGAGTCTTGATTATAATTCGGTGTTTGGAGTATTTATCTTCTGGGGAAAATCGAGCTAAAACAATATATATTCTTAAGCAAACTCTATTAATCAAATCTGTAATACAAAGGCAACTTACCAGGATGCGCGGACACCGTAGGCTTCCCAGACGGATCCGTTTTCTGTAAAGTAAAAAAATTAACCTCAAATTACACGTTCACAAAATATATTGTAATTGAATATTACCTTTAATGTGTAAACTCGTTCACCGTCTGCATTTAAATAATACATTAAATACATTTTGCTTTAAGATAGTAGATCTCAATCAAAAACTAAAACAAATTAGAGAAAAGCACGTGTCTCTGTCTAGTCAACACAGGGATGATAAAAGATATAAAGATAAAATCATCTAGTCCAGTATTGCCACGGTACGATTTTGTGAACCGGACCAAGCAGAGCAATAAAAACTTCCAAACGTATTTTCAACTTATAGACCCTCAAAAATGAACCGGTATAATATTCATATGTGACTATTATAAATGTAAGGTAATATACTAATAAGATACTAATACCGTTCTGCAAATGAGGAAAACTTATATTGGCAACACCGTATATCCCTTATTTACACTGGGTGCGTTCCGAATGAACATATTAATCCATCTATCAACAAATCACAAGTACACGGTCGGTCGGATTCAACGTAAGATCTGTGTAATTAATATATATTTAACACCGTATGTTGCAACACTAGGCAATTGTAAAAGAAACCGAAAATACCCCAAACAATTTGAATTTGCACACTTTGGTGAAGGAGAGGGAGTCCTACAGACCCTACAGTTTATGGTCGAATCCTGGCCATTTATTGTGGGTAATTTATAATTGTAAATTACTTTGTAATAGTTGGGGCTCCAACTCACTTCGTTAGGTATGCTCAGAGAAAGCTAGACGTGCTATCCACATCCACCATATTTAACATGAACTGACCCATATTTAATATGGAACTTTAATATATAAAACGTTGCTAGATAGATTTGTTTTACATTCCTTTAAAATCTGCTAGGTTGCGGGGGGCTAGAACAATTTACTTTTTACAAAAGTCAAAACACTATAGTTGTAAAGTATTTTGCCAACCATCATTTCGAAGTAAATTCATAATAAGGAATATTTTTGAAGTTTTTTTTGTGGGTCCAGACCAGAAAAAAATATACTCAAAATACAGTGTATGCAGCAGCATATACTCATCTCTACAGCTACATCTCGTTACTGTCGACGATTTCCAAGTTGGTGGAGAAGCTTGTTCTGATCAGATTAAACTCTATTCAGGAGGAGCTCCACATCGACGATGAGTCCCAGTTTGGCTTCAGGAGGGGCAGGAGCACGGTGCAGCAAGTCATTAGGATAGTTAACGACGTCAAAATGCAATACAACCTTGGGAAGAACATTGCCATGGTGCTCCTCGATATTGAGAAGGTGTTCGACACCGTCTGGATCCCGGAGTTATTATACAAACTACACGACTACAACTTCCCGACTTATTTCATCAAACTCATTCACTCGTTCTTGACGGGCAGATCCCTGCAGGTTCGAGTGAATAACAAACTATCAACACGGCGGGACATCTGCACGGGAGTCCCGCAAGGATCGTGCCTGTCACCGAAGTTGTACAACCTGTACGTCTCCGACTTCCCAGAGTTCCCCAATACAAAGCTGGCTAAGTATGCCGATGACACAGCCATGTATGCGCATTCACACAATGCTCAAGCAGCGAACATACTGCTCAAGGCGCACATGGCTTGTGCCACGGCTTATTACGACCAGTGGAAGATTCGGGTAAACGCTGAGAAGTCGGAGGCGATAGTTTTCACGCGCCAATTCACTGAAAACAGAATCATAACACCAATCTCGATCCGGGGCAACAAAATTCCAACCAAGAGGTGCGTGAAGTACTTGGGGGGTCAGACTGGACCAGCGACTGACGTTTAACACGCACATAAATGAGACAGTACGGACGGTCTACTCCCCGTCCAGGAGTCTGTATCCGCTCATGGTCAGGGGTAGCAGACTTAACCGACAAAATAAAAAATTGTTGTACACAATGGTGGTCAGGCCGTCTATCACATACGCGGCGCCAGTGTGGTGCAGCATTTCGGCCACGGCAATGAGGAAACTAAAAGTGCTCGAACACAAATTTATGCGCCTCATCTCTAATTCTGGAAGATACACCTCCCTCAGAGACCTATACGCACTTTGCCACGACATAACCCCAATAGCGGACTACGTCTAGGACATCTCTTAAAAATTCTATTCTTTCAAACTGGGCGATAGCCCGCTAACAAGAAATATAACACAAATTAGACAGCATAATGCCCCATTTCGGATAAAACACACCCTACCATACCAGACGTTACCGATCTTCCGGCAACCTCTGTAGCCAAACTTCACCAACTATAACTTCCGCTTACCCTATCCACCTTTGCTGACATTTCATACCTGTTATATCTTTAAATCTTTCCTGTCTCTTCCTTTTTGTTTGTAATCTTTTTGTCGCGTTTGTTTCTTGTTTTCTTTTTGTACATTTTTGTCCCTAAATTCATTTTCATTCAAATTTTTCGAAATCAAAATTTTTAAAACCACAGTTTAGGCTAGCCCATGCGCAGCCCAGCATTTTCACACCTCGCGGAAGGCTCCTCGTTTATGCTCAGGTGTCTGCATCAGTACCAAAATTTTAAAAAAGTGTTTAGTGCAAAAGTTTCTTAACAGTCTGTAGTTTGTAAGTTTAGTCAAGTCTATTTTTTAGATATGTCCCATTTTATAACCTAATTTTATCCATCTGAGATGGAAGGTGTTTAGGTTAAGCCGTTTTTTAATTGCCTTTTAGCCGAACCAGGTCCATTCCGCCTGACATTGCAATCCGCCACCACGAGCAACGTGTTGGTTGCACGGTCGGTCCCGGGGTGGGTTCTGGGGAGGCAGATGTAAATTTTAATTTTTAATAATGTTGTATTGATTGATATACTCTGTGATTTTCCTAATATTAGTATATTTTTATCTAAGAAATTGTGTCGTTCCAATATAATTTCAAATAACTATATTTAAAAGCAGTTTTCTATATATTACATATTATGGTACAATTCATATTAATTGGTTATTTTCTCAGACGGTTTCATAATTTTCTGTTTTCATATCATTGAGCCCCATCTCATCATTTTGCTCAAATGATCTCTCATAATGGATTATTCTTAATCTTTCGTCCGTTTTGTCATCGTCTCTCATACTCTGAAACAATATAAAGACATATAGTTTGAATGGTAACCGCACTTTGAAGAAATAATAGTGCCCATAATTCATATTTTGAAAAATATCCCCCTTTGGAAACCAATGTATCAGAATCTACATATTCTGTTCTCGATATTTACAAATATGATATAAAGATTATAGCATTTCGCTCAGTACAGCCATAAATTTTAAAGACAAAAACAAAGCAAAAATTAAGAATGATATAATACCTGTATATAACTGTTTCCTGCAGGGTCATCAAGTATAAGAGTAACCGGTAAACGCTCCTCCAGAATTTCATCAAATTTTTTAATGAAATTTTCAAAGTCTTGCTTGGATTTTAGCTCCTGTGTATCTCTAAACATGTGCGAATACTGAGGATCGCTGAGTTGCTCTTTTATAGCTGATATAAGACCTTCAACTGTGGTAAAACGTCCACCTAGGGCATGAGGTCCTACCTCAAGCTGTAGTTGGGGAATGTTTAAACTGCATGTTTCTGACTGTAAAAAAAATTAGATATATACGGTTGCAAAACAGTCTGTCACATCATATACAAATTTTTTAGATATATCGGAGTATCAATAATTTACCTTCAATACATCTCTTGAAAAATCGCCCCTACCATTAATATCTACTTCTATCCTGAGTCCCTTGGGTTCAATACCTCCCCCTGATTTAACCTCATTAGTTCTGTTACCGCAAACATCACAAGTTGTCGCCATGATAACAACCTCCTTAAAATGGGGAATGTCTAATTTTACCATCAGGAAAATAATTAACAAATATTTTTAAACTTCAATTAGTTTGCTAATGTGCAGATAAAACCGTATGTTTATTCCAAATTCCAAAATAAAATTTATTTCATTTAATTTGTTGTGCAAAAGTCAGTTAAAAATACTCATATCGTTTAATATGCTCTATATACAGATTCAGCAAAAGTAGTTCGATATATTCTGAAGTAAACGAGTGAAAGAAAGACCACAAATCAAACAAAAATTGCTTACATGAAAGCGAGACAGATGATTGTTATAGTAATGGGGCACCAATGAAAGTTTCTTGACCTTCCATTTCATCGCAGCCACAATCTACTATATCATTTGCTGCAACAATACCGATGCCATCCGATGCCCTGCGTTTGATATTCAACAAAGTGATTAAAATAATATTTCACGAAGCTTGCAGCATGTCAAGATTAGTATATCCGACATTCTGTCCCCAATTTTTGTTGTTTCTTTTCTCACTCTTGTTTACTTCAGGATATATAAAACTACTTTTGCCGAATTTGTATGCAAGGTGTCAGTAAAATCGAATATGATATTCAGGGAGAGTAACGGTAAATAAAGCGGTCTGGCTTTAAATATTTCTTTGTAGCATTGGCCTCTTTTATTTCCATAATTCCTTTATTTCTTCCTATTTCTTTCTGGCGGCGAGTAGAGGGCATGCATGCTAGCGGTGTATTTGACTGTTTAAATTGTTGAAAAACTTGAATCGAATCTCACTGCTCGCCGATAGAAAAAAAAGTTAAGTAATTTTTTACACACAATTTTTTTCTCTACAACTTTTGTCTAAAACCCTTAATTATTTTTTTTAAAACTTGCAATTTAATTTCTACTTTGTGACTGCAGATGTTTGATGTACATCTTAAAACTAATTACTGGTCAAAAATTCAGCCATGGAGTACGAATGGACAATTAAAAGGCCCTTTATTGGACTATTGAGGTTAAGTTATGACAAACTTAATTCCTCCTCTTCCTCTTTAAAAGTCATTAAGCTGTCACGCAGTTGTATATAGAATCTTAATAGTTAGAATAGAGTATAGGGTTACTTAATAGGATTTCCTTTAACTAAATTTCTATAAAACATCGTCGCGATCAAATGGCTTTTACTTTGGCAACACAGCGTTAGAGCAACTTGTTCACAACTGCTCGTATTACTTGGGTAATTGGATATCAAAAGGATACTCGTCATCTTCATATTCGTCGTACATGGAGAGCCACAATTAGAGCAATTAGTAGGAAAATGTAAAACTTCTCCTTCCAAGTCCTCTAACGTAAATCCTCCTTTAGGCACGGACGGTAGAAGTCCAGTCTCATTTTTACCAGTAACTTCTTCATTTGTAAACACACCCAACTCATGGTCTTGTTCCTTGGTTCTTGTAAAATATTGTGTTTTGCATTCTTCGTCAGCATTTGGTGCGTTTGGATTTTGTATAAAACTGTTTCCAGAGATATCTTCTAAAATCTAGATGCAGATAAATAAATTAAATCCTTAACGAAACTCAGAAGGTATGTCAAACAATATTTTTCTTGTATAAGCAATATATTTAGTTTCAATCAGTAGATAATACTTTATGGCAAGAATACGGAAGATAAAACTATGTAAAACTTTTACTGACTGACAATCACCAAAAACAAAGACATCTGGTTGATTTATAGTTTACAAATAATACCTATGACACCTTTTCAAAAAACTAATAGAAATATGAATTTTAGTACAGTAAACGAAGGAAATGGCATGAAAAATTTTGGATAGTTGGGGATATTTGGATCCTTTATGTAAAAATATACTCTGATCACGGGATCATGCTCTTATACACATATATATGTATATTTTTAGCAAAAACGCAAATATCTCGTAAAATAAGCATTTTCTTTTGAAAAAAACATAAGAATAAAAACTGTTTAAAATCGCATTAGATTTGCAATTTTCCCTTTAGTTTTCCGGAAAAATGGAAAAAATGAACATTATATGTTAATTCTGTTTTCTCGAAAAATTAATAAATATATATTCTAAACAGCGTCACTGTATAGAAAATGCAATTTTAAATGTTTTTGTTCTTATAAATTTTTTAAAAAAACGCATATAGTCGAGCCAAGAATTCAAGCGATGCACGTCACAGATCGATTCTATAAATAAGACAATACTGCTAAGAATTATGAAGCCCCATTAAACTGTATCTATGTCTGAAAAAAGCTTAATAACTGGGTGTCAAGAATTACTCTTTTTAATGTAATTAATGATTAAAAATTATGTTAGTATTAACATTTCTTTAATGAGATCACTCGTGACGTGCATCGCTTGAATTCTTGCCTCGACTTTAGATAACAACCTAATCAAAGAAAACTATAAATATATATATTTCCGTTTTTCCGGAAAACTAAAGGGAAATTGCAAACCTAATACCATGGTCATATGGAAAATGCGATTTTAAACACTTTTTATTGTATTTCTTTCAAATAAATGCTTAGAGATATTTGCATTTCTTGCTAAAAATATAAATATATATGTATATAAAGAACATGTTGCGATATGTTTGGAATTTTTTAAATATTTTTCCCGTGATCAGAGCATGTTTTTACATAAAGGGTCCAAATATCCCAAACTATCCAAAATTTTCTCATTTGGCTTTGAGCTTCTTTTACTGTAGTATTTATTACTTTGTTTAGTGTAGTTTTACCAGTTACTTTTCCACCTAGTAAAAAAAAATTTAGAATCAGTTTGTACCTTTCAATGTCCGTTTTAAATAAAATGTTTGTTTTCATTCTCGGTTATCGGCTCAAAAGTGACATAGCCTCATGTTGAATTTTTAACATACTTACAAGGGTAAACGGCTTCTGTAGCTCTTTTAATTTCGTTAATTTTGATATGAAGTCATCTATTTGATCAGCTACATTTGGGTCTTGCAATTTTCTTGCGGGCTGATCTTGTTCTAAGCCTGTGATTGCTCGGTTAATGATACCCTCAACTGTAGTTATTTCTACAATATATTGGTTTTGAATTGTTTTATAATAAAAAAAATATTAATATTCTAAAGAGTTCAATAAGTGTACCATTGTTAATATAAAACTATATTACCTCCTCTTTGACTTTGGGCGGGTATCTCAAAATCGAGATCAACCAATTTCACGCTAGTGAAATCACTTTTAACAACCTGTCGGTTTAAATCATCTTCTGATTTAACGCTCAATGTAATCCTGATACCTTTTTCTGCAATTGCCGCTCCAGATTGTAATTCATTATTTTTGAAGCCACACTCTCCACAAAGAAAGGACATCAACACAACCTCTTTGTAGAATGGAATTTTAGTTAAGAGTAGTCTCGTTACACCCTAAGATTTTTAAGTTAGATCTTATTATTATAAACCTATTTACGTACTTACGGTTGCATGGCAGTTCATACATAGTGAATCAATTTCAGTGGCCTCTGAGACAAGATCATCGGCATTTAAATTGGGAAATAAAGGTTTATTTGCACCCATATTTCGAAGATTTTCTGTGGTAAAGTAACAAGTAACCTCAAACAAGTTTGAAATTCTAGGTTAGGCGAATTGCTCTTCTTCCTCTTCCCAAATATTCAATGAACTCATTAACTGGCCAAGGTCGAAGTCTATGTGACCCTGGGGTCATAGCTACCATGATGTAATATAAGTCTGTAAATGTAAAATAAGGACTTTATAGAAAAGTTTGCGACTAAAAAATATTATGTTTTAATATTCAGCACATTTGAACTATGCTAAGCCCAGTCAGGCTATTTATTTTTCGATTGCAACAGACAATGGACCGCTAGATGGCGCCTGCTGACTATTTTACATGTCGCTATCCCAAAGATACCGAAATGTATTAAATGGTCAAATGATTTTCGTGTCGGTCGTTACATGCCTACCTTACACTGATGAGAGCCAACAGCTCGAAACTGCAGTCTGCAAGTGGTGTGTGATGACTGGCACGAGAGAGCTCCTTTAAGTAGGATCAGTCTTTCGGCTGGTGTTTGTTGCAATCGAAGCTTTAGCGTTTTGATGGTAATATGCAATTATTACACTTAACGCGCCAAGCTTGTAACTTGTAATTCAGTGCTCGGCGGGGAACATAGCCTGGAGAGTAGCTGTTGGTTGCATTCTGGTTACGTTCCTTATAGTAAAATAAAGACTTTATAGAGAAGTTTGCGAGTAAAAAATATTATGTTTTAAGATAGAATTTAACCAAATTTTTACCGAAGCACTAATGGATATTTCTAATCCCCACTGTTTTAAAGCTTCTTCATTGGGACTTCATGGTTTTTACCACTTAAAATCTTGCACAAAAATACTACTTCTATATAAAATAAAAATAAACAAACGATCAATCATTTATAAAGTTTATTAATATAAAGCTTTTAATTATAAGTACTATACAAACCATTGGATGGTTATAAAAATTAAATATATTACTGAATGAAAAAATAAATATATAAATTAATACTGAAACAGGAAACAGCATTATACCTCAACAATATACAGATATTTAAGTAGATTATATTGCAGACCCATTAAAAATATATTCGAGAATTCCCTATGGGTCTTTCGAAAGTTCAATGAAAACAGTACACTGTCGATAAATAAACTGTAATACTGAAACAGATAAATATTCACATAGTAACAAAAAGTATTCACAGACTGCTAAATGCACAAGTTACAGACGAAAATGTAAATAAATAGTTAATAAATATATCTTATCTCATTAATACACCTTAACGTTAATGTCAACATAAATATTATTTTCATCCTTAACAAAAAAATCATAAAATTAAACAGTCATAAAATTAAATCGTTAAAATACAAAAGAATGTTTAATTTTGTTATTGAACACCCACTGAATGAGAAAGATAGGGAAAATTTTGTAACGAAATATACAAATACAAGAGTCTTCGTGAATCATATATACAGTAGTAAAAAATAAGTATACCTTAAACATTAGTTAATTTTGGTGTTACCGTTGCTACACATAAATTCAAATTCTTTAATACAAATATACATGATTTAAAGTGCAAACGTAATCATATTATCTGATCACACAATTTACTATGTAAGTGTAAAATAACGATCTTTAAATAGTAGCTATTCCCTACGACTATTTTCTCCGGGTCATTTGTAGTGGACTCTCGGGAGGGGATTCAACCGATGGTTCGTGCTTCAATGCTTTTTTGGAGTTCTTCAAATTTGTTGATATCCTCTTCAAAGGTCTGGGAGAAATGCTGGATTCTACGTTTTGAGTGTCCGAGTTGTTAAACCAGACACCCCTAGATGCGTCATTAGCTGAAGCTGAAATTTTATAATGAATAATGTGGAATAAACCAATCATGGAGGGTTAGGTTGTGGTTCAGTGTGGAATGTTAAAAAGGATCTCATACTAGGAATTCACATGCAATAACTGTTTTGGCATAGATTTTTGATGTACAGAGTAAACACTAAATAGATATAAGAAATTTTATTTATGTCCTACTACAAAGCATCAAACATAAAAATATGTATAAAAATTTCAAACTAACCTCTATACTTCTGATCGACCCTTTGAGGACCTTTATGTGAATGTCCGTGAGAATCTAACAATGCAGCCGCTAACATCGAAGGGTTGCAGGTTGTCCCATCTCCAGCCCCGCTGGAAGAGGAACCACTGGGACAAAACGGACTAGGAGTCGCTATAGGACTGTATACTTTTGATATGAAATCTTCATATGTTGTACTATTTTTGTGTTTTGTAACTACCGTATCTAAGGATCTTGCACGTTCCTCATAGCTAAAAAAAAACATACACAAATTTAAACTATTACAATCAACACTTCTTTAACTTTATGCCACTCAGATGCCACCACCGTGATGCTGTGGCATTTAGAAGACATGTTAGCAGTTCTCCACTCGACGCTATAATAAATGCAGCATTCTATTTTCTTCTTATTCCGATTTATCCTTTTGCCATATGCATGTGAATAAAATGTCACAATGTAAATATACAGAATGAATTAGACTATACCCATGCATTTCCCCAATTTATTATATAATAATGGTAAAATGTAATGTACAGAAAATATAGAAGGAATCTAAACCCAGAACTGAAATGTGAATGTCAATTCTAACACAAATGCTTAAGGATTCATTAAAGAATTTAGTAAAAACCAACAGATGAAGACCTGTCAATAAATTAATAACCAAAAAGGGAAAAATTACTGGCAACAAGTCAGCAAACTTTCTAAATATAAGAGCAGGACTAATGTACAAAATCCAGAAGAAGATGGTATATTATATTGTTCAGAGCAAGAAAAACCTAATATATTTGGTGAACATTTTAAAGAACTTGACTATACTGGCCAATTTATTTGCATAATACATTTTCAAACTTGCTGACATCTAAATATTTTCTGAAAGTTATTTGTGGCATTCTATGAATATTCTTTCCTATTATTTGGGTTTTCTACCACATGTATTATTATCCTCTTCAAAAACAAATCACCGAATCTACAAAATAATAGAATTATTGGAAAAAAGCCTCTGCGCCCGTAACGTTTACGCCAAAGGAAAAGTCAGAGGTTATGTTTTGCAAATAATATAAATCGGAATATACACAGAAATAATGTATTTTGCTGACGTTTCGGAAAGTAATCTCTTTCCGTTTTCAAAGCTATTTTTGGAAGAACTCTTATTTTGCTGTGTATGTCAAATACACAGCTTTGTTCACAAATCTTTGATTTCTGAATTTCATTCTTTCTAATGTAATGAAATTCAGAAATCAAAGATTTGTGAACATGCTTGGGAAAACGGACATAGAATAAACTGGGACTCGGCAAAAATTTTAACAAAAGAAACAGATACCAAAAAAAGAAAAATTAAAGAATCGGCAATAATCTTATTAAATGAAGATAAGTGCGTATCAAATTGTTCTGTAGATATTTGTACAACCTGGCTACCAATGTTAAAAGAAGAACTTAACAAACTCAACATTATCTAAAAGAAAATATCATCAGTTCTATATTCTGTGTAAGTAGTAAGTATCTATGGAAATAACATAAACAGAATCTTAAAGCTGTGTATTTGACATACACAGCAAAATAAGAGTTCTTCCAAAAAAAGCTTTGAAAACGGAAAGAGATTACTTTCCAAAACGTCAGCAAAATACATTATTTCTGCGTTTATTCCGATTTATATTATTTGCAAAACATAACCTCTGACTTTTCCTTTGGCGTAAACGTCACGGGCGCAGAGGCTTTTTTCCAATAATTCTATTATTTTGTAGATTTGGTGATTTGTTTTGAAGAGGATAACAATATATGTGGTAGAAAACCCAAATAATAGGAAAGAATATCTAAATATTTTCTTCTACATATCGCTATGCTTAACATATACTTTTTAAAAATGGTAATATAATCACCAACATCAATCAATATCTTTAATCTGTGGTTTTTCAAAATTATTCCAAATGCTTCTGAAGGACTATATCTACTCAAACATCAAGCTAAGTGCCAGAACAGTTTTATGAATAAACTACCTATTTCGACGAACTCATGTTGCTTTCTGGGCTATGTATCTAACACATTAGACGTTAGAGGGCAAGTGTATATGATCTTTACAGATTTCACCAAAGCATTTGATAAGATTAACCATTCATTGATTCTTTTAAAAATGCATGGATTTGGTTTTGCCAACGATTAGACTGATTTTTTCAGTTCGTACTTAAGAGGCCGATATCAATATTTACAGTACAAAGGTTTCAAATCTCCTGAATTCATCTCCACATCAGGGGTACCTCAGGGCTCAAATCTAGGACCTCTATTATTTCTAATATTTATTAATGATATAACCAACATAGTGTTGAAAAACAATTGTTTGCAGATGATTTAAAATTGTGCTTATACTATTAATGATGAATCAGACTGTCCCAACTTACAGGAGAATATTGTAAGAATTTGTCAGTGGTGCTCAGAAAACGATCTCAATCTGAATGTCGGTAAATGCAAATCCATGACATTTACCCGTAAGCAAAACTTTTTTGAATACAGTTAGTTATTCCTTAGGTGAGAATATACTCACAAGAACAAAAACGATGACAGATCTGGGGGTAATGTTGGATCCAAAACTATCCTTTTCCATATTGCAAAAATAACTGCTGGCGCCTCCCATATGATGGGATTCATGACACGTAATTGTAAAGTATTTGAAAATATCAATGCCCTAAAGCTCTTATATTTTACGTTAGTAAGAAGTAGATTAGAATATGCTTCTATTACTTGGTCACCTATATATAAAAAGTATATTCAGCTTGAAGCAAGTACAGAGAAAATTCCTCAAATTCCTTTACTTAAATCAATTTTTCCACTTTGGAAACCCCCTCAAATTGGCCAAAAATCACCCCCAGTTTTTCAACTAATTGTTGTTCCATCGAGTAGAACGGAAGGTTCCTCGAGGGATTTGACTTCAGCCACTGCCACCCCTATCCCAGGCTTCCAACCCTTGTAGGGGTGGAAAATTGATATTTGCTTCTGTGAGAAAAAAATTGATATTTTATAAGAGGCGTTTCTTTGAGAACGGTGGTAGGTGACCAGGGTTGTGTAACTACCTCCAGGGGTTGTTTTCACCCTTCAAAGGGGTGGAAAATTGATATTTGTTTTTGTGAAAAAAAAAATAGAAAAATTCGTAGGCGTTTCTTTGAGGAAGGTGGTAGGTGATCAGGATTGTGTAACCGGCCCCGGGGGTTGTTTTCACCCTTCAAGGGGTGGAAACTCAATTTATAAAAATACTTTAACAAACATATTTTCTATTCAATTTTTAATTCTAGATGAAAAAATCCACCCCCTTGAAGGATGAAAGCAACCCCCGAGGGTTGGTCACCTGGTCCTGGTCACCTACCACCTTCCTCAAAGAAACGCCTCCTACAAAATACTAATTTTTTTTCTCACAAAAACAAATATCAATTTTTCACCCTCTACAAGTGTTGGAAGCCAGGGGTAAGGGTGGCTGAGGTCAAATCTTTCGAGGGACCTTCCGTTCTACTCGAGATAACAATAATTAGTCGAAAAACTGGGGAAAATAAATGGGTTCAGGGAAAAGGGGACTTTGGGGATGGTTTTTGGCCAATTGGGTTTTGAACCTGTTGGGTAATAATAAATAAGTAATAATAATAATATATCGTAACTGTCAACAACATTATTTGAATCTGTTCACTGGCATTTAGAGAAATTAATCAGTTTTTTAGCTGATTCACCTTGCATAATAGCATCAGAACGCTAGCTCTTGAAACTCTATATTATAAATATTTTAATTCTACTTACTATTGCTGGTACAGTTGATAGGTAATCCTTTTCGCACGGCTGGCACATATAGCCGTCGCTCTAACAAGCCCTGCCAAAATATTAGTCTCCACGATTGCCTCATTGAACAAGACACCAAACTGAGGAACCTGAAATTTAAAAAATAATCATAGTACAAAACAAGTACATTAATTTAACAGTATTCTCCAAGTTAAATTAATATTCTACTTACGTCTGCCTTACAATTAACTGTAACTCGGTGTAAGTTACTTCCTAATGGATAAATGGTTATCAAAATATCACAGAACTCAGTGGGAATGATATCACGTCTATAATCTCTACTATGGTCGGACCATACTATGTGTACCTCATCGTTTCCTAAATGTCTGGTCTAAAAAATTCAGACATTAAACTTTCCTTGCCAAATTAATATGGCTAACGTGAAGATTACCTTATTTAATACGGCTTCTGTAGTATCACTGGGCATCCGAGTGGCAACATGGAATATAGCCTCGAGGAAACTAGTTGCTATGTAGGGAGCAGTGAGGCCTGTGGATCCTTGCCTCTGCAAACCTCCAAGGAAACCAGTGTGACCTTCCAGCTCTATCTCCCAGGCGAGTGCTGCTAGGAACTGCTCATAAGCCACACTGCCACCCTGATTTGACAATATGGAATTTTTGTCTTCCTGGCCAGGCGCCACATATATAACTGCAAACTAAATAATTCTTCGTTACTTGCCGTAGACTTTCTACAACTTCGACGCCAATATTACCTTATGCGTTTCTCGACAGCTTTGATTATCCAAGTTTCGTAACTCTCTTAGCAAACGTTCCGTTTTATTCAATAAGTGGAGCTGTTGTCTCCTTTCCCACCCTGCTAATCCTAACTGCGAGAATAGTAGGCGGCACTGTTGGAATGCATTTTGCTCGACGAGACCAATCGACGCTGGAATAGTAAAAAAATCAGTAAACATATTTAAATATCGACATATAAGTAATTATCTTCCTCTATGCTGATACTCTATAATAATATATAAATTGTCACAGTTGAGAAACCGACATTTAAATGATTCTAGTTTACTTGTAAAAGAAATTAACAGCGTACAGTGTTGACTAGTTGAGGTATCAAACGCAGGACTTTTAGATTCTGCTCGACTGCTGGGTCTTGTAGTTGGTAGTCCTAACATAGAATCCAAGTGCTGCGTAAGCCGGTTCTCTTCTACCTCAACATTTCTTTGACTTATTACCGAAGCTATGGCTTCTTGTTCTAATTCCATCGATATAGGTGGCGCTGCAGGTTCGTTAAGCTTGCGACTGAGTGTCTCTAGGCATTCTGGACTTGTATGTCCAAGATATTGCAACAACTAAAAACAAAAAGGTCATTGTCTGATTGTACATTCAAAAAATTGGATCACTCTTACATCATCTAATTGATCCAAATCGGGAGCGGCGTTAGATACTTCAGGCAATATATTGGGAGGCCGATGTCTCATGGCCCTCTGTGGAAGTGTATGGAGAGGCGAACCCACCATTAAACTTTCCGGCTGGACATGATTGGCAGACATATTCTTTGGCAAATTCACTAATGGATAGTTATGATGTTCCTCGCTTTTGATACTATCAGGAGTGCGGTATAAAATAGAAGCGTCCCAGCTAGATTTGCCAGAAAGATCTCTTAAAATCACTCTCACTTGTTTATCAGCCGTAGAGAGGCCAGCTGTGACCCCACCACCAGGTAAATCTAGTGCGGGAAGCTCCACTAGACTTGCAATTACATTTCTTGATAGTATAAAGAGCTAAAATAGAAAAATAAACTTTTCACTATATAATTTTATCGCACTTGTTTGCAATAAAATTCCTTTACAAATAGTATGTAAACTTAGATATTGTCTACGTTTGTGTTACAACAGATTATTATTGTTGATGTTTGGAATTGTCAAAATTAGAATAAAATGAAAAGAACAAAAAAGTTCGTACCCGTGACAAGACCTAAGAGTATAAATAGAAAACACCTGTTAAAAGAATGGGTATGAGTAACGACAAACTTACCTGAATATTTGGGGCGGAAAATATGCTTGCAGACAAATCATCAGAAGTAAGGTTAGGAACATCGTCATGCTCCACGACGAGTGAACTAAGCCTGGCAGCTCCAATGGCCATTGGAAAATGACCTAAATGTGTGACTAGATGAGCCAAAACCGTCTTAGCGCACAATGTAATAGCCTGTTGGCACTCATTATTTCTTGAAGGAGAGAGCATGGGAGATTTTTCTAAATCATCCGATAGAATATTTGGGTCGAAATCGTCATTTAAACTAGGTTGGGTTAGGCCTCCTGGATTATCACTTGATGTTCTCCCAAGTATTATCTTGTGCAGGACCTGAGTATATTCAAATGGATTATTTTGCGTCTGCAGCATATTCAGATTTCAGATTCATAAGATGTAAACAAACACACGCAAGTTTATGGAAGATTAATCAATGGCAATGTGACATTCATAGCATTACACCATGGCATTATATCATATGAATCTGAGATGCCAATATGCTGCTGAATAAATCAATAATAACAGCTCTTTATTAGATATTAGGTCTATTCTGATTACTGATTTATTTTCTTTTTTTACTTTGTTAATATGAAATGGACTCAATTAGCTGTGACGTCACAACTTATGCAACCAAACATACTACTGTCATACAAGTTCAAGTGTGCTTCTAGAGGGCAGAATGTTAAAATATAATATTTCAGTCACAAACTCCCCTATAAATTCCTTATTTTACTACAAGGAACGTAACCAGACTGCAACCAACAACTACTCTCCAGGCTATGTGCCCCGCAGAGTGCTGAATTACGAGTTACAAGCCTGGCACGTTAAGTGTAATAATTACATATTACCAACAGAATGCTAATGCTTTGATTGCAACAAATACCGCCGAAAGACTAATTCCTACTTAAAGGAGCTATTTTAGAAAAAATTGACGTATCAAATCCTGTAACAAATAAGTTAATACAATTTGGTTTGTCTTAACTCAGAATTGGAAGGTCAATCGAACCATGTAAAAAAAAGTGTAAGTTTCCATTTAAAATAAAAAAGTTGATACCGACTTTTGACACACCCTGTATAGATGGAGGACTGAAAATATTTTAGGTGGAACGGGCATACCATGCAAGTTTCAAGCTTGTAATTCAACTGCAAGTTGAAGAACTTCTAACAAACGGCGTACAAGAATCACTCCATAATATGTTAAGCATTAAACAAAGGAAATACGATCCTATGAAATCCTTAAAAAATCATGTTTCAGGTGAATACCCAGAAGGACATAGTGCATCGTTAACATTAAGCGACAGGTACAACTTTACTTGAATCAGCATTGTAATAGATTATTGATTTCCTTTCATTAATAGTCATAGTAACGGACAGGTAAACAAAATTAATTTGTTGTTACTGTCACTATAGAACTAGCTCAATTATCATTCAATATCAATATTAGGCATTTAATTATCAGTAAATCTAGGGACAATAAAGTATGGCTGAAATATCAATAACTCCAAAGCGGAGTGTGAGAAATTTACCCAATTTGCTCGACAAAACAAAAACAGAAGCGCGAGAACGAAAAAGAAACATTCTCTATTTAATCCTGAGCTACTTAACAGAACAAAGATTGGATGTGGCCGCAGAAGCACTGCAAAATGAAGCTCAGTTAAGTAGTCAATACCAAACTTGTGAAAACGTAGATTTGGATATAATACTACAGGAGTACCAGAGTTATTATTACACCAAATTCCAAAAATATCCCAAAATAGTGAGGAAACTGAATGATTGTGAAAATATAACGACTAATAAACTGCGGAAGAAAAACAGCGCTATGAGGCAGAGGACATCGGAAAAAGAAAAATGTACCAGCACCGGCCCATCTGAAATTGAAGATTTTCAGTTTGAAATCATTTCTCTTACAAACGATGTTTCAAATGACTCTCAAAAAGTTTCTAATAAAGAGAACATTCCTATTAAAGAGAAGCTTTCATATAAATTCGAAAATTACCCCCCCGAATGGAGAGAATTGGCAGAACAAATTATGAAGGAATTTATTCCAAAGAACCAAGGCACTACGTGGAAGAATTGCATTGGTTTGAACAACACGATAGAAAAGCTAAAAGAAGTGGCAGTTTACCCCGTCCTCTACCCTGAGTTATTTAAGGACCTAACCACCTGGAAAGGAGTATTGCTGCATGGTCCTCCAGGCACCGGAAAAACCTTACTAGCCAAAGCCTTCGCCTCCGAAGGTTTCACAACGTTCATAAATGTCACAAGTAGTACTTTTATAAGCAAATGGCGTGGGGAATCTGAAAAAATGATTCAAGTTCTTTTTGAGGTAGCAAAACTAGCTGCGCCAACGACTATTTTCATTGACGAAATAGATGCACTAGCATCGACGTCTTCCCAATCACAACATGAGGCTTCCAAGAGATTTAAGAGTGAACTACTGGTACAAATGGATGGGATAGCAACTGCAGATGAGGATATATTTATATTAGGTAGCACTAATGTACCTTGGAATCTCGATCCTTCTTTACTTCGTAGATTTGAGAAACGAATACTTGTTGAATTGCCAAATGAAGATAATAGAAGAGAGCTTTTAAAGCACTATATAAAACAACCAAACGCCATACAAAAGGAGGACATGCAACGTCTTGTGGAGAAAACCGAGAGTTTTTCTGGTTCGGATATAAAAACTTTGGGCAAAGAAGTGGCAATGGCTATTGTGCGAGAAAAAATTAAACAAATAAGTAACGGCGGCAATAAAGTCGATGGTTTGAGAAAAATTAGCTGTAGCGACGTGGAGCGAGCCTTGGAAAGAATTAGACCCTGCACCACAATTTATGACTGCAAAAAATATTACGAATGGCAAGATAAATACGGTTCTTGGTAACGTACTGTGCAAATTGTCTATCTTATACATTTTTAAATTAAAAAAAGTATGTGTTAGACACGTTTTTGCTGTTTTTATCTAACATTTCATAAACTCCATAATATTTTTGCAATTTTACAGCAATTACGAATAACCAAATATGTCAAAATAATGACATATCATTATTCATAATGACTATAGAGTTTTCAAGAAAAATTCCTACTTTATGCGAATACATTTAAATACAAACAACAACTAACGAAACTGGCATATCCTGCAACAAAATGAAAACTTACTTGAAAACAATGTTAGAGTAGGCATCAATTTTGTTCAAATACATCCTGAGCTCTAAATAAGCAGGAAAAATCCTCAAAAAATAAACAAACTTTTTAATAAAACAATACATCCCCTTTCCATCACCTTTTTGCGTGATAATTTACATATATTTCTTGTATATATTCACCCATCTGGGATTAAAACAATATTTGCTAAGGCCATTCAGTATAAGTATGGAATAATTTCTGGCGATTTCAACGTAAACACAGCAAAAAGACGGAATTAAATAACTATCTAAAAAAAAACGGCAATTTTGTAGAAGTGCAGACATCACCCACCTTCATCATGCCTAACAACCCAGACTCAGCTCCAGACTTAGTGTTACACGCCCGGAATATTTCAAACAATCTTGATACAGAATTAATATCGGACATTGAATCATACCATTTCTCAATAAAAATTACATTTGATGTGAACAGAGCCATATTAATCCAGAAGAAACTACCATTTTCTAATTTCAATTCAGCTAAGGCCAACCCATTTGCTATATATTTCAAAAAAGTATATAGGCATTAAGGCCGCCTAATCA
Source organism: Leptura quadrifasciata (assembly GCA_963675555.1). Classification (NCBI taxonomy): domain Eukaryota; kingdom Metazoa; phylum Arthropoda; class Insecta; order Coleoptera; family Cerambycidae; genus Leptura; species Leptura quadrifasciata. The sequence continues at coordinate 165,056,660 of OY776674.1, read as the reverse complement.
TAAATTAATTGAAGATGACGAAATATTAACTAGACAAAAGAATACTTTGCCAGTTTTTTTATTTTGCTGATATCTCAGAAAAAGAGAAGCTAATCTGTGTTTATTTAAATCTTGAAACGTTTTTGGTCTCCTTTGGGGTTTATTCATGGAAATCAATATAATTTAGGTTTAGTGTTCTGATATTTCAGAGGTTTTTATATCTTTTTATGCCTATATAAAAGTTTTCTGATACCAAACACTGGTTTGGCTAATGGACTTGGCTGTAGACAAAATGCGCTTAAAAATGAAATTCGATTTGAAATATCTCATTGGAGCCCCACATTGGGCGCCAAATTAACCATAGTTATGTGTTAAATTGAAGTTAAGACACGAGAATTGTAAAATAGACTTAAAATGATAATAAAAGCGAAAATCGATAAAATGAACGAATTTTACTACTATATTCACCTGCTAGAACTACTTTTATTCAAATTCCTGTGTAATTGTCAAAGAACCTACCAAAATGTATATAAACTCATTATACTTCAAATCAGCAAAAAATCTCATCGAAGAAATTTTGGGTAATTATAACGAAAGTCTTAGACTTAGCAAATATACTGCATGAACCGCGTGAGACATGTGAATACACTACACAATACGCTGCAAGATATAAGGTATAAGGATTTTTCAATTTACAACCAAATTTTATTTTGCGTAACTGCAATGAAAATACAATATTTTGCAAACCATCATAAAAATCAATTCCGCGAGAATAATTATTGTAACTGCAATAAACAACGTCCAGTGGTATATATGAGGATGAGTGATTCAGTGTCCCAAAAGTATCCTCACCATCTACACAGTGCATGAGACCGGCTTGCCTGAATGTAAAATAATTTTATCATTCAAATTTGTTGCGATTCAAGCATTTTCAAACTCTGCAACAAGCGCCCGAAATTATTTATAATACATTTCTAAATACGTATAAAGACAGGTAAGCTAAAAGCCCACAAAGTCATAAACATTAAACTTTAAATTGATGGTAGTTGGAGACTGCATTATCCGAGTCGTCCAAATCCTCACCATGTGTAGTATGAACCGACACCCTTGTCGAACTTATACAATTGTTAACCTTATACTTATATATCTGGAATTTGTAACTAGAACAAAAATTATGCTCACTACATTCTACTTACCATGAATACTTGCAGCAATAGGCATGTCCCTCGGCTTTCACCATACTCTGATATTTCTAAGAGTCTCACTGGGCCCAACTTCATGCACCACTCTCCCAAACACAACAAGAGAGTAGTACCTAGAGCTTTATCACTTTCCCCTGCCGTTGAACCAAGCGGAGCGTGCAGAAATAGCGCAGAACACAGTGTTCGGACGACTGCATTTCCAAGCCGAGGGTACTGATTCCAAAGTAAAGGTGCATGATCGCACAATAGAAACAGTATATTGCTCGTCAACTGTGCTATGACTTTGTTGTTAAACTAAAAAAAAAAAAGTGTAATAACTGCTATTATAGGATTCTTTCTCTTACTTTTAAGGCTAACAATAATACGTTTATGGCATCAGCAACTTTGGCATGAAATGTCTGATTATTCAACTCCTTGTATACAAATATTCCGAGAGCAGACAGTGCTATGCACCTCGCTTTTCCTTTTGGCTCTCTCCGCCCCGCTCTCAACAAAATACTGACCACATGCTCCTAAAACAAGTGATGGTATAGAAGGCATATCATTAAATACATGTAGTTATATACCTTAATATCCGGGCAGGTCATGAGATGTATGTCCTGTTCGGGTTGTAGTACAGAAAACGAACTAAGATCATCTGGTAAGCTCAATAAATTTGCCAAAATCGAAATGGCTTCGGTCCTAGGGCTAGCCTCGAGTTTTTCAGTAGTGTTTAGAACAGTGTTGCAGGCTTGCACGAGGTCCAATAGGAGCAAAGAGGAACCAGGCAGCTGAAGTGAGAGAAATCGGGGACCAAGGTACTTCAGACAGGTGTTGAGGACTGACTTTGAAGTTCCTGTTAGGGCTGTAAAATCGGCAATCAAATGCAAATAATGCACAAATTTTTCGCATTATTGTATTAATAGGGATGTTGTGAAGATTTCAAAGAAAGGTTACTTTTGTGCATTTTTTTAATAAACTATTTATATATATAAAAAATATATATATTCCACTGAAGCACATGTCAAATACAGGGTGTCTCACCGGGAACTGAATCGATCGATATAGAGAAAAGTACGTATCAGAAAATTTAGGAAATTGCTAATGTCGGTGTGGCCAATCCAACTAAAATAATTACAAGCAGCTGACACTTCCGCTTATACCGGAAGTCGATACCAACTTGCTTATTTCAAATGGAACACCCTATATATTTTAAAGTTTTCGAAACGAGCATACATTTCTGAGTCGAAAATATGTAGCATATCCTATACCTAAACCTAGCCGTTTCAGAGATATTTGATATTTTATAGAAAATTTGACAGATGCAATGGTTTGCAAGAACCGTTATAACTTTCTTCGTGTAAAAGATCCTAATTTGTTTCTTGTCACGTAAAAAGAACACAAGGAGAACTATATTCTACAACTGAAATAAATTCAATAATATCATACCAAGTGTTCCGTTTATGGCGTTACATTTTGTCAACTTCAAACCGCGAAAACTTGTTTAGGTCAAATGGAACACCCTGTATTTTTTTACGTCAAGTTGTGTAAAATTGAATTTCCTTTTTTCTGATATTAGCATTGTGGGGGTTAAATTTACAACTTTTTGAAATATTTGCGATTTTATTAGAAATTCATGAATTGTAATCATTTCATCAAAATAGCCATAATTAAAAACAATCAGTCATTACCTTATGTCAAAAAATGCCAGTACGTTTAAATTACACCCACGAAGACTTTTAAATTTATTATTTATGGAGAATGTGATAAAGTAATATCTAGAACTTGCAGCACATTTGCTACTCGATATCCAGAAAAACAGAAACCGTCACCAAACACTGTAAAACGCATGCTGGAAAATTTTAAAAATTATGGCTGTCAAGGCAAAAATGCAAAGAAGAAAGCCTATTGTTGATGACGAAAACATTGAAATAGTCATTCTGGGATATTTTCATGCATTTCCAAGGATGTCATTAAGACAAGCTGCTCTGGAATCGGGACTATGCAAGGATTCAATTCAGAGAATCTTATTAAAACATAAGTCTCACCCGTTTTCATTCCATATGGTTCAAGGATTAAAAGAAACAGATTTCCTAAGAAGATAGAATTTTTGTGGGTTTATTCTAATAAGGTCTGAGGGTCACGATTCTTATTTGGGAAATATTATATGGACAGATGAAGCAAAAATGTACTAAAAAAGGACTTTTTAATAGACACAATTCGCATTACTGGAGTGACTTAAATCCTCATATGTTCAGAGAGCGAAACTTTCAGGAAAGTTGGCAGTTCAATGTTTGCCATAAGAAACGATAGAGTGATGGCATTACAATTTTATCAGGAAAATTTTGGTTTTTTTAGGTGAAAGATCTGAATATCTTACAAAATTTGAATAATAACTATTTAGAAAATTTACCTCTCGCTGAACATATTTTATCAGCACGACGGTGCTCCCCCACATAACACATATTTAATTAATAATTATTTACAAGAAACTTTTTATGATCAATGGATTGCCAGTAATGGACCTTTCTTATGGCCTCCTCACTTGCCCGATTTATCAGTTCTGGATTATTTCATTTGGGGAACTATTAAAAATAAAGTTTTTGAGAGCCCATTAACAACCATTGAAGATTGTATGCAAAGAGTAATAAATGCATTTCTAAACATATCACAGGATTCAATTAGAAGGGCCACCCATAAGGAACTAATCCGAAGGTGCGAAAAATGTGTCGAGGTTCGAGGGCGGAATTTTGAGCAGCTTCTCGTAGCACCATGATAAGTAAATAAGCCCTTTCGTCTAAGAAACAAATCACAAACACAAAAAAATTTAGTTCACTCCCTCTAAATCATACAATCAAACTGTGATTTATTTGAATATAATTAACTTTAAAACTAAATAAATTTCTAAAATTCTTTTAATGCTAAAAACCACTTACCTGAATGTAGAAACCGATAAAATTGCGGCAGATACGTCCGATGCTTCGAATCACAATTCAGTGTTATAGTACAAAGAAGCCTCAATGCGTTCAATTTACCAGCTTCGAAATTGTCTGGTAGCATCAACGCTCCAAAACACCAGGGCAGTATTAGTGTCAAAGGTGGTACCAACTCGGGAGCTTGAGGCGTGCTCATATTATCAGGCGACACACCTTGATTATGTTTAATTTTGATCAAGGTATCTGTCAACTTGACTAGGTACTCAAACACTTGGGCGTGCAGCTTAGGATCCGTGATCTGATTAACATCGCCTAAAGCTCCAAGCATTCTTCTCCAGAGGATAACTGCTACATCGGGAAGCCATCCTCTTATGGTGCCTCCGCATATCACACCGCGGTTTTCGCCTGATAGTTCTAAGGGTTGATTATCAGAAGAAAGCATGTCGAGTTGTATGGGCGAGTCTTTCATTGAATTACTTTCGAGACCGCTGGACGGAGCCGGACTAGGGGATCGGGTGCGATCTGTGGATTCGGTGTCAGGTGCGGAGAGAGTATCGAGAGATCTTGACCTCCTGTGTTTAGACTGAAACAATATTTAATTTAGAATGCTTACACAGTTAAAAGTAAAATCATGATTAACCAAAATCTGTTTTATCTGTTTCCAATATAAAGTGTGGCGGTATACTAGGTACTTAAACAAAGCATTTTTAAAAGAGTTAAAATTATCAAAGTGGCCAAAGAGACGGGTGAACTTATTAAAACAATTGATTCCTTGATAAGTATGAGCATTTTGGCCTACACTTAGTCTAGAAAATGGGATCCGAAGTTCAATAGGTCTGCGTGTGTGATGATTGCGAATATTATTATTTCTTATAAACAAACTTTCTTGCTTTTTTATATTTAATACAATTAAAAATATATAAAGCGATGGTAGTGTTAAAATTGATAGGGCTGTAAACACTCACAACCGTACACAGCACATCTCATTTTATTCAATATTGTTATGTGCTACCCTCTAACAGGGAAAGATGTGATTAAATCCCTGGTCAAAGTGAAGGGAAACCTGTTATTCTGTTGATGGCCGGTAGGTGGGGTGGCGCCATCTCTGGGCCGATAGACGAACAGCCATCTAGCACATAGTAGAAAACTCTGGAGGATTCCCACCTGTTCTAGAATGTTATGGGATAGGATTCTAGTACATTCTATGGGTGTATATAAAGAAGTGAAGTTGAGCAGGCAGGACAGTTTTTAGGTTAGATAAGAGTTGACAAGTTTAAGAAGAAAAGTAAAGTACAGTTGTGATTTAAAAGTAGCGAATTTATACTAGATTAAAGTTATTATTAGTTGTGCGATTTTTAAGTATTTACTATTGTAATTTAAGCGATTAATAAAATAGTGGTTTGTGAAGATTCTTGTTGCAAGTCATTTGAACCTACAGAGTGTTTACTGAAGACTGTAAACACGTAACAATATTTTAAGGTTGTTCACTGAAAAATGTTCCAAATAATTCGTAAAAATACTGTCTGGAACATGAAGATTAAACCAACTTAATGCTGTCCTACTCATGATACAATAAAAAGAATAATTGTATCATGATAGAACTATTATAATATCATGCGCCCTAACGTCCTACTTACAATGTGACGTGAGGCGCTACAATTGTGCCCGCCCATTTCTGCGCAAAGATATCTTGTTTTATTGTATCAAGAATGATTTGGTAACAGTTTGAGAAATGTAAGAAGTGAAGGTTAATGATGGGTTGAGTATTACACCCAAGTCTTTAATAACAGAAACATTATTAAGGGATGTGTTATTAATGTAGTAGATATATTGAACAGGATCCCTGTTGCGCTAGAACAACATAGTATGGCACTTACTTGCATTAAGTTCTATACTATTACGGTGACACCATGCGATAAGGCTATTCAAGTCTGCTTGTAATTTATTGCAATCTTCAGTGGTGGTTATTTTAGAAAACAATTTAAGATCATCGACAAATAAGAGGAAACTATTATTAGTAAAACACTCGTGAATGTCATTAATAAATAAATTAAAGAGCAAGGGTCCAAGTGAGAACCTTGTGGTATGCTTGATGTGACTTGAATTTCTTTTGATCTGAAATTGTTTGCCTGAAAGATCTGTGTAGGCTCAAGTAGATAGCTTTCAAACCATTTATGCCTACCAAATTCAACTTGTCCAGTAAAAATCGGTGGTTAACTCTATCAAAGACCTTTGCAAAGTCTATATAGATGGCATGAAGCTGATATCCATTCTCAAGAGCAAGTGACAGGAAGTCAGTGTAAGTGAGCAAATTTAATTCTGTGGACCTTCCTGAACAAAAATCAAATTGATTGTCAATGATGGTAATGTCAATTTGTGGTGTCAAAAAATCAGTAACAACACTTTCGAATAGTTTTGGAATAGCATTCAAAATGCAGATGGGTCTGTAATTAGTTACATCTTTATTTCCAGATTTGTGAATAGGCGTAATAAAACTGACTGCAGAATTCTGGAAATTCACCAGTTTCAAGGGACAAGTTAAACATGATAAATAAAGGTCCCGCTAGGATAAAACTACAGTACTTAAGGATGATTGGCAGTATGTTGTCAGGTCCAGGGCCTTTATTGATATCCAAGTTACTCAATTTCTGATAAATGTCAGATATACTAATAAAGCAATTTGAAATGTTCAAGGTGTTAGTTGAGAAAGTACAGTCATAAGGGTCTCATTAGACTTTTTAGAGTAAACAGAGGACAAATATTCGGCAAACATATTGACTTTATCAATCCTGGAACTATTTGTTAAGTTATATATACATAATTTTTTTTATTTATTGACATCAAAACTATTCTAGCTTGTAATTTTATTCAGTTAATTTTTAATGACAAAGTTAAAGGTAAGGGCCTTTTAACATATTATGGTAAATGAAAACATTCAATGTCTGGCATATCCACATAAAATTTTACATCAATAGGACATTGTGAAATTGAAATACACATACGCACAACGTAAAGAATAGGAAAAAACAACACACCTGTCTACGAATCGCTGGTTAAAAAAAAACATTATCCTACTGACATGCTTAAACATTCGATAGCGCTGCCGGCATGTCACAGCCAGTCACCCCCATTTTAAAGAAAGCTATGTTTAACAGCTATTTTAAGGGCATACTTATTAATTGCACTTTTTAAATAAATACTGAGTACTTACTCTTGTGAACACATCCATCATTAAGCTATATTTTCTGTGCATATGCATGTCTGTTAATGTGGGTTTTATATTAAAAAAATTAGAAAGAAATACATCTTTGGATCTCAGATTTTTTTTAACTGACGTCAAATGATATATTAAGAGATATAAATAAATGTCACGAGTGTAATTTGTCCTTTTCTTCTATTGGCAAGTTTCCATTTCTATTGCTCTAGTAAATAAACCAGAATCACTGTGTTAAAATTAAATATAAAAAGAGTAGCATCTTGAGAAAAATGTGACACTTTCAAGGCTTCAGTTGCATGACAAATTAAATCAGTTTTTGGACAGGTATGAAAATTTATCCTAAAATGAAATTCACTTACAAACATTCTAAAAACATTTCGTGGTAAAGAAAATTGCTAATTTGTCCACAATTGACTTTTTTTTACTGCAAAAATACATACATTAATGTACTAGGTATTTTAAAATACACATTACAGGTTTTTTAAAAATTGAGCACAAAAATAAGATAGTTATTTTGTCATTTTAATAAATGCTGTATTTAATTTTACAGGAGATTAATTTGTGTATTTGCAAAAATCATAGTCAAGTGAGGCATCACTCACAATTTCATTTAGTTTTTAAGATTCACATGTCTATAACTAAAACATTTATTTTTTGGAAAGTTGCTGCAATACACCACCTTTTTTTTATTTTCAATAGTTTTACTTTATTCATTGACGAGTGTGTCAAATAAATAAGAGAGGTATCAAAAATCAACTATTGGAAGGTTATTTTTCCTAAACAATAATACAGACTTGTCTGCCAGATTTGGTCGCTGAATTTTTGACTTTTCCAGCCTTCTCCTGGTCTCTTTTCCTGGTAATGTAATATGTTACATATACAGGGTGGATAAGATACAGGGTGTCAAAGTTCAAATAATTTTTTCGTTTTTTTCCAATAACTCAACAGCCTCTTGACTAATCTTCGCCAAATTTGCTAAACGAATTATTTTATTTGTAAACACATATATCCCTCATTTCCTTATTTGAAAAATTATTATGTCTAGGCATTGTAAATAAAGAAGTTAGTTCGAGGAACACAAGAACAAAATAAAATGATTAAATGACGTAAATGACAGAACTAAAACATAACCGAAGCACATTTTTCAAAAAATACACTTTGTTTCATTAAATTTGTCTTTCAAAAAATTATTGAAATGTTTAACGGCACTTTCCTCGAAAACAGTTGTAGTTATCAAGTTCTACCAAGTGTACCTTTTATACGTGGAAATGACGCCCTCATCAGATTTTCTGGTCAGAAGTACCACGTTTCGTCAAAAAAAAATATGAAAAAAATTCATCATCAGATACAGGACCTGCGGCGCCCTCTATGATCTAACGAGATGTAATTGTTTCTTAGAATAAAAAAAGTTTCTGTAGCAAATTTGGCGACAATCAGTCAAGAGGCTGTCGAGTTATTGCAAAAAAAAACTAAAAAATAATTTGAGCTTTGACACCCTGTATCTTTTTCCACAGCAACATTTTACTAAAGCATATTTGGTTATATCCTCATATTTTGGCCCAAAGAATCTACCCCTGAACTATGGCCTATTATTAATGGTCCACCCTGTATACATTGTCATTCATTTCCCAAATATTTTTTTGGAAAATTTTAGTTCACAAAAATTGTATGTTACATCAGAAAAACCGAAGCAAATGCTTTTCATTTGTGATATTTACTAAATTCCCCTTTTTTCCCAGTCTTCCCGATTTTCTCTATAATAAGAACTTACATTTTGATGCCTTACAAACGTTGATCTACGCTTCAGGGTTAGACTAGTTTCACTATAGCTTCTCGGAAGACTTGATCTAGACCTCTTGGACAGAATATGGCCGTCGGGTAAACTCGAGTCCTGTCGACAAATCGTAGGATGACCAGCATCGCTTGTGCTGCATGGGGTGCTATTTTCAGGTCTACTCGGGCCCCTTCGACCTCGTTTCGACTTAGGCTCGGTCAGACGATCCAATGGCAGGTCAGTCAAATCTAAATTGTAAACGTGTCGAGCCAAAACTCTCGTGAGGGTTTCCAACGTTTTCTGAAATTAAATATTTCATACCATTAAGTAAAGTAAATAATTAAAGATGTAGATGATAGTGTTTGATTTACAGATGAATCATTCAATAAACTTTAATTGGTTAGTAATATCTGAAGATGATCAAGGATTATAACATTTTATTTATATTGAAAATTTTCTATAAGAGATATCAGATTTAATAAATGATACAGGGTGCCCGACCAAAAGTAGTCATCCTGAGTAACATTGGAGATATATGCTTTTTACTAATCTATCTCTGTACAACCTTTTTTAATGTGCTTCGCAGAAATGTTAGCTTTTTCAAAATCTTCTGAGAGCAAACAGTACAAAAAAATGAACGTTATCTGAGCGGGGACCGATTGGTCATTCTTATCCTGCTACACTTATTGATATATGCATCCACTGCACGCTATTGAATTGACGGAGAACAGGTTGAATGCTGAACATTGGTTGCGGCTACAACTAGAGGTTGTATTATTCTTTTGTAAAACGAACCGTTAAGCTTGGAACTTCTGCCATAGCCTCAGCAGACATAACTCTCTCATTTGCTACCTATGTGCTATTTACAAAGATAGAAAAATCTCAGGTCGATGATGGGTACAGAAATTGATGATGTGAACGACAACATTCGTGATTCAAACTATACTATATGTTTACATCACTCAGTGTCAATAAATCTATTTAGATGAGTATCCTACTTACCGCCCACTCTTTTATTAGCTCTTCCCAATTGGTCAACGACGTCAAAACATGCAGAAATCTGTCCCACAGTTCTCTCGAAATCATCACATTCAGATTCGCCTTAATCCAAGTGACTATTAATGTTTGGAAAATCGCAGGCGCTAATTTTCCACCTAACGTAGCAACCTTCTTTTTCGGCGGATTTTCCCCCAGTACCAATGACGTTATTTGCAATAACACTAAGAGTAGTTGCTCCCTGAAATAAAAAATATAAGACCTGGTGAAAAAAAAACATTTACGCTATCGTACCAAGTACTATTGTCCATTCTCGTATTCATTACCATGTATCGATAAATGTTCAGTACCCTTTTGCAAGTATCGGTTTGCTCCTCGAGCATCCTGGGAATGTGAGAGTTGATTTCCAATAAAAAAACATTGGCAGCATGAGTCATAAATAATTGAAATAGATTCTGCAAAAGACACTAAGTAATATCAACACCGAAAAACACAATCACTACCATACCTGCATGCCAGCCCTAACTAACAAATTTTCTTTATGAATTGCACCCAAATACGAATCGTTCCGCAATCGGCCAGGCCTGCCATTATCCGGCGATAATTCTTCACTAACCCTTGTCACATCTTCAGGTAGTTCTAATGCATATGATGGTAATTCCAGTACATTTCCCTGAATAAGATCTTTGTACACAGAGATTATCTTCCTTATGGCCACGACATGAGTAAAGTTAAGTAGAAAAGCCTGGCGATACAGTTCGTGGATAAAATTGACGTTATCTCTAGTACTGCACAATACGTCTCGGACTATTTGAGGAGCCAGTTCCTCATCACTGGTTGTTTTGTTTGTTTGCAGAGATATCGCTACAAAGAACGTAATTTTTAGTAGAGACTATGAGACTTTGAAGAAATAAAAATCAATTCTCAAACAGCCATATCAAAAATGACCAAAAATATTTTAGTAAGTTATTAATGGCTTACTGGAATCCAAACTGGGATGTGAGGAATCGTGTTGCGAGTCCTCCTCATGTGAAAACTGAGATGGCTGGGACGGTGACTGAATATTTGGGATAGAAGAGGGTCCTCCTTCGTTATTTTTCTTCATTTGATGCATATAATTTGCTACAAACATGATCAGCGTAACACGGCAATGAACATATTCAGTTTCACTTTCTAATCTCCTTAACATCGGTAACTCTGTAAAAAAAAAGTATTGTATTTGTGTATTTGTATTGTATTTTTTAAGAAAATTTTTTTTTTTTAAGTGTGCTTAATTATAAACATAACAGGATGTACAATGTATATATGGCCAAAAAACATTTGCCCCCTACAAATGCAAAGCCACCTATGAAACCAAAATAAACAGAAAAAGCCAAAAAATTATATTAGGCATTTTCTTATCGGAAAATTTTATTAATGAAAGATGTTCAGATTTGTCCGAAAATCCTGAATCCAAAATTTTGAAATTTTGCTAAAAATAATGTCAGTCCAAAAATATAATTTTAAGGGGCATTACCAAGGTCAAAAAATGTGTAGAATATTCTTAATCTTATTTTACACAATTCTTAAAAAGGAGTCAACAGAATTAAGAATTGATTTCATTATGTAAACTAGCAAAATTTAGACAAGGACCCTATTATATATATATATATATTGTAATTCTAGTTAAAATTAAGTTTCCAAAATTTTCTCCTCCATTATTCAACGCGAACGTACCACTCATTCGTCCCAAATTGACCATAAATTGTTTTATATTCTACATAAAGCATAAATATAAAAATTTAAATATTGATTCAATCAAAACAAAACAAACTTTTAATGTCATATACAGGTGACCCATTTCAAACATCAACACCCTCATAAAAGTTATATTTATTAATCGATTTTGACCGGGTCTTTTTTAAAAGATACAACACCAAAAACTTCACTTTTAGACAAAACGTCACATTTTATTTTTTAAAATCATGATCTACCACGATTTTTCAAGTGCCCAAGTTTAAGAAATCATATTAGCGATTTTTTTACATAAAATCTGAATACATCCCTGTATTCAGCTCCCTTCTAAATGGGTATGTACCAAATTTCATAAAAAATTACGAATTAATAAAATTTTTGCAGATAAATTTAAAAATTAAAATATTGGTACGCATTTATTATTGCAGGCATAGTAAGTTATGAAACAAACATCAAAAACAGACAACAAAGTTAAATCTAATAAGCAATGAAAACATAATGACGCTAATCACGCCGCAAAATAAACATGGAAGCAAAATAACAATGACATGAAACAATTGTAACAAGGAAACACTAAAAAAATTTTATTAACAACAATAAATGTAATAAATGAAGATTGTAAAGAACCAACAAAATTTTTGAAGCTTCCACCAAACCACCATTCAATGTATTTTTTATATCTTTTTTTTAATATCATTTGATACTCTTCTTAATTGGGTAGGGGTAATTTCTAGACATGCGTTCCTTATTCTCGCTGGGAGGTCTTCAATTGTCTGGGGTCTCAATTTATATACCTATTCCTTAATAGTACCCCAAAGAAAAAAGTCCATTAGTGTTAGATTTGGTGGTCTAAGTGGAAATTCAAGTAAAGTCGAGGCAAGAATTCAAGCGATGCACATCACGAGTGATCTCATTAAAGAAATTTTAATACTAACATAATTTTTAATCATTAATTACGTTAAAAAGACTAATCTTGACACCCAGTTAGTAAGCTTTTTTCAGAAATAGGTACAGTTTAATGGGGCTTCATGATTCTTAGCAGTATTGTCTTATTTATAGAATCGATCTGTGATGTGCATCGCTTGAATTCTTGCCTCGACTATAGAGGGCATTGGGACCTATCCACTGATTTCGAAAATGATTATTTAACCACTGTCTCAACATTCACTGCATTATGTACAGGACACCCGTCTAACTGAAATTTTAAATTAACTCGGTCACAAATGAGTAAACTGTCTAAAAACTCACTCCTCAAAAAATCCAAAAATTGGAATCTATTTGAATTTCCTTCAAAGAAGAACGGACCAATAATTTTATTATGGAGCATCCCGCATCAAACATTTACTTTTAGTAAATATTGTCTTTTACAATTGATAACCCAGTTTGGCTTTTCTATTGATCGGTAGCGTGAATTTCCCAACCGTACCGTTGGTGGTGAAAGTGATTTAGCCGGTATATATTTCTTTAATGAACTTAGAATTATTGAGGTATTCTCCTTGAGTCCATAAACAAAATTCCAGTCTTCTATCTTCGTCTCCGGGCTCTAAAGTATTCAAAAACTTTGGTTTGTTTGGCTTCAAATGATTCTTAAGACATCTTCTAATAGTTTCTCTTGGACTATTTAAATCTAAACTGGCACTTCTTAAGCTGGAATTAGGAATATTACCAAAATATTCCAAAATTTGATCAATATGCCTACCTACAAACTGTTCATGTTTTCATGTTTTATGCTTCTGATAATATGTTTTGATATGGCACCTGTGTCATTGAAAAGATTTGTTGTAGTAGGGGAAGGGAGGTGCGAGGTAAGACGCTAAGAAGACCGACTCGGATTTAACTATATTGTGTATGTTTATTTATTTTATTTATCACTGAAATCACTATAACTGTCATTTTCACATTCATAATCTCTCAATCGAATCATTTTTACAATAAATAAGTTACATACCAGCAAAAAGACAAATATAAACTATTACGTACTAATATATTAATTATATTTACCCATACACCTTACCTCGCCGTATATGAAAGTAAACTAAGTCCGTCACTGACGTACCATATCCCACCTGTCGTTCGCGCCAGTTGGCAAACAATACGAGAATGAGCTTCTCTCTCATTTTAATACACATGACATATAAGACGTAAGATGCGATGTGATAGAAACAGCTATGCTTTATGCATCGCCACTACCATCTCTATTCCCCACTACATCTGTAATTTATTGTTTTCCACTACTACATATTGTATACAGTGGTACTACTGACGTTTGGTCCATTGGGATGTCTAACATTATATTCATCAGCTGCTTCTCTTATCCTAACAAGCATTATCACCACCAGACGAACTATTTCAATTTTGTGCCCCAAATTTATTTGTTCCATAATAAATATCACTTATTTTTACAAATATTTAGCACACAAAACTTATTCACACCTTAAATGACAGTTAACAATATTTTTTATTGTTTTTACAATTGCCTTTTCATGGCCAACTTAAGGCATAATAAAGAAAATAATAACTTCGCTTGCAAGTCTAGAGCAGTAAATCAGCATAAATTTCTTAAAAAAAAAAAGATTAATTGATACTCATCATCTAGTGGTCTATTTTATTATTTTCTGAAATCGCTGAAGTGGTTATAAAGGGTAAAAGACTGTTCATCATTCACGAAAATAGAACCTCACATTAAATATAATGGGGGATTACCGTACATCACTGTTATCAATTTTATTAATTTTAATTAATCAGTAATATTATTAGATTTAAGTTTGTTGTCTGTTTTCGATGTTTATTCCATGACTTACTATGTCCGCAACGTAGGCCATGATTTTTAAAAATAAAATATGGTGTTTTGTCCAAAAGTGCAGTTTTTGGTGTTGTATCTTTAAAAAAAAAAATCCGGTCAAAATCGATTAATAAATACAACTTTAATGAGGGTGTTAAGGTTTGAAATGGGTCACACTGTATACTTGTACCTACCTAAATTTGGCCTGTACAAAGACGTCTCCTCGCAAAAATTCGGGCAGATCTTGGGGAGATAATAATACTTGAATTTCTCCAACAGAAAATTAAAACAACGATGGTGATACGCCGATTTATCTTGCCATTCCAACTTCACGACCGTAAGCACCATATATTCCAAAAGCGCTTCCAAATAAAATTTACTGGGATGATCAGGCGGCTTCTCTCCACTCGAAGGCGGCAAAATTGGCAAAAGCTCAGCAGGCGTAACAGGATTCTGAGCACTAGTGTCATGGAAAACGCTCCCAGTGCTCTGCGATGGTAAAACGTATTGATTGCAGAATCCAGGTACAAGAGCTGCAAACATATTGTTAACATATTCAGGTGCATTCTCGTTTAACGCCTGGTACCACATGAGAAAGTACCGTATGCCTTGCCGTCTTAGTTTTATTGCGTTACCGGGATGTAACAGTTTCGCTAGTAGCCTTCCCAGTGAGTGACACTGCCATCTCCTGTGAATCAGCTCTGGTAGAAGGCACAGAACTTGATCCAGGATCCATAGCGTGCATTCCAACTCTTCTTTATGCGCCTTGTGAACTAAAATTTATAAATGTATTTCTTATATACCTTAAAGTTTACCGAGGGGAAGGACTTACCTAAGTGAAAGGACAGCTCTGACACCACGAAAACAGATACATTAACAATTAGTTTGAGATATGTACAAAAGGCGATGATTATAGACATTTAAGCGATTTGAGTCTGTTTTTAGGGGGTAGTTAATCTGCGATGCAAAAAGCATATCATGCATATGTTGAAAATGAAATGGTTACTATCCTACGCAAGTCATATCATATACAAAATATTCCGCATAAATTATTCTATACGTGCCTTAATCTATCCCAAACATACCTAAATTTTTCCTAAAATTGCACACGCCTTGAGTTATCCTACACACAACATTTCCTATACATAATATGCATCTTGATGATGAACAAAGTAGTGATGCTCAGGTACTCTTCAGTGTGTTTTTTGCAAAGCATTTTTCTTCAGTTTATTCTGATCAAAACCGTGCTACTCCCAACTATATAAATAATAATGTCATGGATCTAAATAGCTTTCACATGTTTGTTCAAGATGTCTATGAAGGTATACGTCAATTAAGATCTAAAGTAAAAGTAAGTAAAGTAAAGTACTTTATTGCTATAAGGTCTACAAAGGACACAGCAACATAAAAAATTTGGTCTTCTACAGTAAAGAATAATAAAAAAACATATCAAGTGTATAATAAAATAGAATATAGACTACAAACTAACAAGTACAACGAATATTAATAAAAAGTAGTGTATAGCTAAAATTTCGCTGTCACCAGCAATTAAATGAGTAAAAACATTTATCTTCTAACAGATGCTCTAAATTTTTTTATATGTGCGATGTCTCTAATAAGTACTGGTAGTGATCTATATGCCTTGATAGCTGCATAATATGGTCCTTTCTCAAAGAACGTGGTTCTGTGAAAAAGAAATCTAATTTCATTGGCCTGCTGTGTAATTAACGACATATCATTTGAGTAAAACTCACTATTTGTTGGAAATAGCAATAAGTTTTTTTTAACAAACATTACTAGTGATGAAAAATACAATGAAGAGACAGTTAAAACTCCGAATTCAGTAAAAAAAGGTTTACAAGAAGTTCTTGCACAGACTTTCATGATACATCTTATTATTCTCTTTTGAGTTATGAATATTTTATCAGCGTTAGGTGACGACCCCAAAACGTAATTCCATATTGAATAATTGATAGCACATAAGAAAAATAGTAAACTCTTAGACTGTCGTTCGAAACCTGGTCTGCGTTTTATACAGTTGAAGAGTTCTTAAACAGCTAAATTTGGTTTTCAATACCTATATTTTAAAATGTTATTTTTCTTTCTGGTAATTTGTATATATATTATATTGTAATGTTACTGCCATGTTATATTTATTTCTATGTCATTTTATATACTTTTAAAATTTATTATATTTTATCATGTTTTAACAATGATTTATGGGTATGCAAAGTATTACAATTACTGAATGGATAGATGAATGTTTATTTTGTATTGTTTTAAATGTGTGGAAGGATGTATGAATGTCTTATTTGTGTTTTCTGACTAGTCTGATAAATGTTACATATTAATCAATTGTAATATTTTAATGATGAATAAATTTATCTATCTATCTATCTTAGACAACGTATCCCCCCACAAATTGAACTGAGCCTTGAGTTAAGTTTCTCAATATGTATGTTCCAACTTAGATTGATGTCTATATAAACACCTAAAACCTTGATACTATTTAGATTTTCTATTGATGTATTTTGTAGTTTAACATAAAGCGATTCAGTTGGATTCTGTGGTCTGGGTTTATTGAAAAATATTAAGCCTGTTTTTGCTGTACTTAATTTAAGAAAGTTGTCATTACCTTTGGCCCCGATGGGTTACCTGCTTTGCT
This sequence comes from Leptura quadrifasciata, assembly GCA_963675555.1. Lineage (NCBI taxonomy): Eukaryota > Metazoa > Arthropoda > Insecta > Coleoptera > Cerambycidae > Leptura > Leptura quadrifasciata. The sequence goes on along the minus strand of OY776674.1, from coordinate 165,039,396 downwards.
CTTGAAAAATTGTGTTAGTACTCTGGCTAGCCCTTTGCATCTTTTATTTAACTTATCTCTGAAGACTTCAACTTTTCCAAATTATTAGTAAAATAGTATCATAAATCTGGAGAAAAAGAGGATGTAAAGAATTACCGTGGGGTTTCAATTCAATCTGAAATACCTAAACTCTTTGTAAGTTGATTTCAAGATGTTTAGCCTGGTCATCGAAGCATATAATTGTTCTAGAGCAGCATGGTTTCTCATTGAGGAAATCAGCAACAACAAATCAGAATTATATTTTGAACGGCTTTGAAAATCATACTTAAGTGGATATATATACTGATTACTCAAAGGTGTTTAACAAAGTCAATCACAATTCACTAATAAATAAGCTTCAGGCACTTGGAGTAGATATGGGGGTTTTAGACTGGATTTATAGCTTCATATCTGATATGATTCAATGGGTAAAAATTAATAATTATGTATCAAATGCAATTGATGTCCTATCTGGAGTCCCACAAGGGTCACATTGCGTACTAATTTAATTTAAAAAAATTTCCAATCGCCTCACTACTTTATGGCACTCTAAAATCAGAATGACCGTAGTAGGGCAGGTTTTACGTATAGGATATAAATGTATAGGAAAAACTGTGTAGGATAATTCAAGAAGTGTGTAGAATAATCTGAGTGCAGGAAAATAATGTGTAGGATAAAGCCTTCGCCCACTAAAAATTTACCTAATATAAAGATGGCTCACAATGGCTTAGTATAATATGTATTATATGGAAATGCAATCGCACTATAGATGTGAATGACAGTTAATATTCTGAGTAATGTATTCTTAGAAGTCAATAATTTGGGGAGATTGTGAATCACATATGCGTGGATATCATCGAATCCATTCCCGGGTTAATTAATGTTAGTTTTGAAAAAATCTGTCCAATATGCCTAGTTGCTCAACTTTTGTAGAGCAGACACGATATCACCTTATCTGTGAATATATAAAGTCGATCTCAGCGTTTATGGCGTGTGCGTTATGAGAAGCATATGGTCTAAGACGATTTGAAGCAGGGACGAACAGCGTTGGCCCAACCAATTTTGCACTGAGGTTGAAATTAATGAATTTAATAAAATCAAACTCTCAAATAGATTAATTTAAAATTAAATAAAAAAAGTCTCCGTCAGAAAATACAAGTAAATAATGAAATAAAAAAAAAAAGATTTTTTTTGGCTTAGCTACCTCTCCACTCTCATTGCCACCCCCACCCTATTATTAAATGGAGTAAAAATTAAATTGAGATTTAATGTTTGTATGAGAACCAAGGGCCTCTAAAATTTATTCTGGCATTAGCTACTACCTCAACCTCTACCATTTCCATTGCCACCCCCATCCTATTAGTAAAGAGAGTAAAAAATTGAGACTTGGATAAAAAAAATCTGGATGTGGAAGTAGTGCTTTTTTGAGCAGCGGTTTTCTGTTTAAGCAATTTCGAAAATATTTTGTAAAATGTTTTTAAAATACGCTTAAAACATTTTGAATATATATCGAAGACATTAAATTACACTTACGCTTAATTTAATTTTGTCATAAGGCTCTGTTGGAAACAATTAAGTGGACACAAATGTTGGCCCATTGTAAGCGCATTTATCAGCATGAACGAAGAAGATGTACGTAGTATGTACGTAGTAGTTTGATAGAGTGGAAAGTCGTAGGTAGTTTTACAGTGACCGCTTGATATGTTTGGGTTTGGGATTTGGGTGATAACAAATCTTGAAGCAAGGTGTAGCTCGAGCCGTACACACGCCATAAACGCTGAGACCGACTTTAGCGATGTAGCCAAGAGGAGACATTTCCAGAGTCTCACTCTGACTTTCCAATGCGTAATTGAGATATGCCTAGGCGAAGTAACTCAAAGATTTCAACTAGTTTAACGTTGCTTAAAACGATTTCTCAGTTGAGAAACAAATGTAATAAGTAACGGAATTGCAAGAGATGGATGAAGAAAAAAAATTGAGGCGAATAAATACATGCGGATAGGTAACTAGTCAAAGAGACAAGAATAAATCTGACAATAAATTGCACTATGTCAACCCAGGACTATTTGGCTGCCACTAGAATATGTATCAACCATTTAACTACTTAAAAAGCCCTTCACTCTTCGACAGTAAATTACAGGATTTGATTGACTTAATGTTAGGAACAGATAAACTGGCACGATGAATGGAACACCATCATATTTGCAGATGAAGGTTGTAGTTGTAGAAATATTTGTAAATTTATGGAAGAAACATCACTAGTAACTAATGGAAATGTGCTGTACCTAAGAGGATTTGTCACCGTTTCAAATATTTATAGGAATCATAATATGGTTCGTTTTTCTACTTCCAAATTAAACAAGGCAACCAAATATTTACAATGCAAAACAATCCTACTATTATTATTATGTATGCATGATTCATCTCAAATAATTTAAGAATCAAGGCTCTAATTAGTACATAAAAAGAAGCATTAGTGCATAATGTTTTGTTTTTAATGTGCTTTACAACTGCATGTTGAAGCGATTTACAGCTAAACAGACTCAAAAAAAGGACAATGGTATTAAACTTACCTCGCTGCCGAAGGTTTCCTTCTGTTTGCACAAAGCTTTCATACAGTATGTTATAAATATGACTAAAATTTGCTTCAAAAAGACCTTTTGCTTCTGCTATATCAACATTATCTGAAATTAGGAGACCCTAGTCACTGACACTTTAAAATAACCTCATACATTTCATTACAAAAATATGCTACAAAATGACCGAAATTAGAATTTTGCATTCAAACGTACCTAATATAATTTTTAGATGTTTTATTCTTGTAGCCACATCCTTTTTTGGATCCTGTAGTTTAGCAGTTGATTTTTTAACATCAACAAGATTTCGCTTAGTGAACATTTTAAAGGCCTATTTTGGAAATTACATTATATGGATGCGATTTTAAGACTACTGTTGACGCACACCATTTTTATATGAAAAATAAACAAATATTTTCGATTTTTGGTCACATTTTTCAGCAATTTTCAATGTTGACGTACACTAAACATCAAAAAATGTCAACCACCGACGGTGACATCATGAACTAGAAATGTAAATACTGCACTGGCGGGAGATTCGAAATATCGTTCGTAGATAGTGTCAAGTGGCCATCCATAAATGATGTCACGCTTTTAGGGGTGGGAGGGGGTTCTGGAAGTTGCGACACCTTGTGACGGGGGGGGGGGGGGTCTCAAGCAATTGTGATGTTACAATACAAGAAAATAATTTTGTGTAATATTTTAATTATTTCTAAATAAAGACCATCCTTTAACGTGACGTGTGGGCGTATGGGGGGAGAGTGTTGAGCGAGCGGCGTGACAATGTGTGACACAGGGGAGGGAGGGGGTCAAAAATTGGCAAAAAAAAGTGTGACATCATTTATGGACGGCCCCAAAAACTTATATTTGCACAGTGAATTAATTAAGGTTGTAAAATTGGAATTTTTATCTACTGTTTGTTTAAAAAACAGGAAGAAACATACAACATGGTAAATTAAAAATGTGCTCTGATAAAAAAGTTTATTCAATGTTAAATATTTGTTACAAGAAACATACAAAAATAATGTGAAAGATAAAGTAAGAAAATATTTACAAAAATATTTTTATTTAAATATTAATATGCGTAAAGGAAACAAAAAGAGTAAAAATAATGTACTTACATATATCAATTAGGTATAATCCAATAGATGAATAAAATAGTTTCTTTATACATATATCTGAACAAAAAAATATTGTGAGACACCCTTACCCCAACCCTTAAAAAGAACACCATAGTATTTTAATCACCAAAAATGGACTGACGCAGCTTATTCAACATCTCCCTAAGGGTATACTTTATGCCTTTATTATGATATGATATAACTACACTTTGTATAAGATTTGAACACCATTTTAAAAACACCCTGTGTAAATAATATACAAATAGTGCCTAATTTGTTACTCTGATGGTGTGCCCTGAGTATTTATTTCCCTGTTTCTCTCATTATGTTGACAAAACAAATAATTATGTAAGGTATATTTACGTAAATATCTAAAATGCTAAATTTTACATGAAACAATACATCTTTAAGACACGTTTACCTAAATACGTACCTATACTGTGAATTTTTCAGTGATCAAAATATTTTATTCAACTAATGGTCAAAATAAAATGTACATAACCCATCACAATAATAATTATTTACATAAATACAGTTACACAGGTTTACTTTTAAAGAAATACGAAGTTAATTCCAGAGTAAATAACTTATTTAAATAAAAGATGCATATTATGTTGTATGATTGTTATCTAGAAAATGCATGCAACTATATTTCAAATATAGTAACGGTACTATCGTAATAAAAAAAATAGTTAATTTTAAATGGAAAGGTATACATTATTAGGTAATTATCTAGTTTTGGTTTTAATATGAAATGTTAGAAAATTGTAAAATATGGAGTTTTAAACGTGGCATAAACTGTTTGCCATGACAAAAGATTTACATTTATTCTTATATTGATTATGATACACTGTGATATATCGATATGCAGATATAATCAATCCAGTAATGGGCATAAATGTTTCAATTTGTTTAGACTTCTAGAAAGAGAAGCATTTCAAATTTAGTTATTTATTATTTAACTTATCTATGATTTTTTTTCATAAAAATTATAATTGTTTCAAACACTTTGTTTATCGTCTATTTAACTAGGTAGACTTACATATTTTTTGCAACTACTTAACAGGGATTCATTCATTTCACATAGACCAAGAGCTGCATAAACTTTCAATGAGCGTCTGAAACCCACTTCAAATTTTATGGTGCTTAATCCTATTTAAGGAGACAATACTACGCTGATTCAGGGTCCTGGTGGTGAGAACGTTTTAGCGTGAGGGCTATTTTTCACAAATCAATACCATTGGTGTTTAAAACTATTGTTGCAAAACGTCAAAACATTTGAACACACTATACTCCGTCTCAGTTAAGAATGCAGTGTTATTAAACATAGGGAATGTGTGTCCTTCTCTGATTGGTGAATTTGCAAGCCAAATTTACGCAGGAAAAAATTAGTAAATCTGAACAGATTCTTACCAGGTCCAGAGAATACATTGTAAGTTTATATACATGTGATGAGGAAATGGAACATAACGATCATTTTCCAGTTGTTGTTTTGCCCAACACACCGATCTGACCAAACAATCAATTTTTTTTCTTCTCTTGGTTGCAAGGGATCAAATCTGTGCCAAATATAAAATAAAAGTGTGGAAACTATTTCAGTGAATCCTCTATGAGCCAGAGCTTCATGCTAGAGCATCATTCTTGCATTTTCTTCTGCAGCGGTGTGGATTGCATAGTTGTAAGTAGCAAACTGTCTCTGGTAAAATATGGATAAATGAGTGAGTGTTGGACAATATAAAAGTTCTTCTAAATCTGTAAATAATATTATTATGTTAGGGTTATTCTTTGCCACTCCTGTGTCAACTTTTAACTTTTGTAACCTGCATCCGCTCTCATGTGATGTATTCTACTCTCTCTCAAAATAGATTCTTTTTCACCTTCATTATCAGCAGCACATAGTTTAATAAGTTTATCGCAATATCCGCAAGTATCTGATCGGGGAACTCCGAATCTTAATTTAAAGTTACTTTTAAAAACATTAGTATACGTTCTCGGTGATACTTTTGATTTGGCAAATTTTTCCAAATAAAGTCTATGTATACATTTTCATTAAGTTTAATTCTGGTGAAAGGCATTTTTGTGATGATTCGTTCCTGTTGTAATGATTGTCCTGCATAGGAAACGATGCAATATGTTGACAAATCCTGTCTATATCTGTTTCGTGCATTTTTCTTGGACGGTTGTCATGCGTTCCACGTTAATCATTTAAATCTCGACCATCCTTCATCTTATTCACAAGGTATTGAATTCTTCTGGATGTCACTCCGAATATCGTACATACAGTTTTTTGGCAAACCTTAACATTTTCCACAGAATATTTTACGGTGCATTGTCTTCTTGAAATATTTTCTTCAACTTTCTGTCTCTCAGGTTCTTGCATTGACAACAGTATGGATAAATAGCCAGTTTGTGCATTATAATTTAGGCTTAAAAAGATGCCCATGTTTTCCAAGAAGTTCTTCAAAATTGCATCCTCGCCAACAGACATACAGGCATCTAAAAATATTTGACAATGAAGAAAATATCTCTGTACTTACAACATTGTTTTATGTACCTCGTTTGGAGGTCGAATAGCCTCCATATTTACATTTCCCACTGATAAATACTTCTCCCCAGCATCCCTGGATTGTTTTTTAACTGTTTGCTTCCAAGTATTTATATGCAATTGCTTTCTTTTGCCTCTATTTATATGGGAAATACACGCAGGTGAGAGTTGTACCATTTTGCAGACTGTCAACAGCGCTTCAACAAGCAGTCGGTAAATGTACAACATTGTTACAGGGAACATGATAAATTCATGTTTTAAAAACTAGCATTACAAGAATCTGTCCAAGAATTTTTAGATCTCTATATTACTAACATCTTCCCATATGTACGGATATACTACGTTGTTTTCTGGACATCCCGTATTTCAGCAAAATGTTACTTACAAAGTTGTTATGGCCGACCCTTCAATTACTGACATTATTCTTATCAGTTAAACATTTTTAGGATATGATAAATACTGAAATTGTATTGTGCTATAAGCACTCCTAAATCCTAGAGCATTTTTCGAAAAGCTCAAAAAATATGATGAAAATTTTAACTGCATTGACTAAGAACGTCAATTATCTCTTGTCGGATAAAAACTGAAGCTCTGTTTTCTAATAAAAATTAATAAATTCTCAAGCACTTCTTATCTCTTGAACAACTCATAGAATACGATAAACATTAAAACTGTATTTTATCTTACAAAAGCACGAAATATAACAAAAATTTCATGTCTGATAAAAGCTTTAGGATTCGATAAAATATTAGTACTCTTACTCTTCAAAACTCATAAATCCCTCGCAAACCTGTAGACTGGTGAATAACAGATAGGAAATGATATAAGTATAATATATCCATCATAATTCCCTGTCTAATGAACGCTAATAGAATGCAATGAAAATTCAAAATGTATTATCTTATTATAGCTGGTAAACGTTTTCTTAACTGCCTCTCAAGTTACCGAAGTAACACTTTCAACCATTTCTTGTCTTGTAAAAACTCATAGAAAACAAAAAAAATTAGAACTGTATTGCCTCATTAAAACTTGTACATTTTCAATAAGTCTTAGAAACTCATAGGAAATCAGGAAACTCTGTAGAAAGTGTATACGACAATATCACATACTTACACATTACAGATCGAAATTATAAATCCTTAAAGAGACTTATAAATTGTTTAATTTTTTTGTGTTTTAATCTGGCATTTTGGCAGGGATGGCACATTGCTCGCGAATCATCATGTATATCTATTATTTACAAAAATGTAAGTTATATACCTACCTAGTTAATCAATTTCACTGTTGTTTGCCTTCAGCACAAGCTAAAGGCAAAGAACAGTAAGTGTGCCTTTTACATCTAACATAAAACCGGTTGTTAAAATATAAATTGCTAATTTCTTCTCCTTTCTTAATATTTAAAAATTTATTAATGTGCAATAACATGCATTTAATATTTTAATGATTGCACAGGCGCACACAAAAAAATTTTTGTTTATCATGGAAAAAGGCGACATAGGGAGAATCAAATCTAGTCTGCTCTACAAAACTTTCTTTGTGTGTGCTTGTGTTGCTTTCCATTTAGTACTTGTTTCAAGCATTGCACCAATTGCCATGCTATCAGTACCTACACAACTTGATAACGCCGAGCACTATTATGAATTATTTACCCATTTAGTAATAATTAACGCATGCTTCTTTATATCCTCCACGTTTAGTAACGACAAGCACAAGTGAACGGACCTCATCAATCTGCTTGGTTTCGAGCCACCAAGTAAACAGATTTTTCTGTATGTCAACAAACAGTCATAGGTACGAAGTATTAATTTTATTTAAATAGTTAGTGACCAAAATTATTTTCTTTCTTTCATAGTTCGCATTTACACAATAAATCCAACTCGTTTTCCTTAGCACTAGCATGGTCGCAAAACTACAAGCATTTATGTATCTATTGAGAAATGAGCTCCCATAAGACAACAGTTGCTTTATAAGTGCTTCAAATTGAGTCGTTTGCAATTTCAATAAAATACGCAAAAAATATCTATTATAAACTTTATATTCTTTCTACTATTTATAGCAATCTTTTGTGATATTAAAATTCAGCGATTAGGCTATTGCTTAAGTTGATAAAAATTAGGCCATACTTATTTTCTACAATGAATATTCAGCTGATGTTAACAGAAATGGAATTGTTATCCCGCATCACTTAAAATTCTGTTTTATGTAAGGCAAAACCGAAAATAACTTGCACTCCGCAAAAATTTTATAATGACAAAACATTTAATATACATATCTCAATAGTATAACAAAAATATAGATAAGGTTGTTTTATCTAAAATGATAATAATTTTTTTTAAATATTTAAAAGGTTTTAATCAATTCGTAATGAGTTTCCAATCTTAATAAGCGCGTTCATGCCAAACCTGAACATATTACTTTTTCAAAATTACGAAATTTACATTACACTCCAGTCACAAACATGATACGTCGTCAATTAAACACAATATATGTTCCGTTATTTCTTAATTATAACTTTTTGGATCCTAGTTTCATAGGTCCACCTGTAGTTCTACTAGCCCTTCTAGCCTCAAGTTCCTTCTGTCGCATTAACTTCCTCTCTTCCCTTTTCTTCTTAGCCTCTTCTAATTTGGAGTTATTGGATCCAGGATTTTCTTCTAACGGTTCAAATTCTGATTCCTCCCAATTGGACTGAGATTTGCGATTGTTAACGTGGGACTGTGTCCAACTCTGCGAGTTTATCTGCTGGTCTGTTGGTATGATGGGAGTGATCTCGCTAGGGCTCCATGCCTCAGAGGGCGACGTCGAGTCTGCCTCGGCTTCCTAAAGGAGAAAAATGAAAGATGTATCTTACCTTCACAACATATGGCCAAAAGTTAAAATTTACATAAAACTTTTAAAAGCTATTGCAAAACTCTTGAGGTCTTTTTGGAGTATGTCACATAATTACTCGTACACTTTTAAAGTATCTGTAGTGAATGTTAGAGAAATATTCATATCTATATCAAACTAAGAAACTGATACAGCTACTATTTACCCTACCAAGCAGAGCTGGGTAAAATACTCTGGTTAAAGTGGTTTGAGTAGTACTTGAAGCACTTTTAGGGCTTCAAGTACTGTGCTTCAATTACTTTTAACTTAAGAGAGAGTAATTGGCACTTGACATTTGAATTACTTTGAAGTACTTGGGGCTAAATTACTTTCAAAAGTGCTTAAATTACTTTTAAAGTACTTGAAGTCCCTTTTAGTACTTCAATTACTTTGGAAAGTAACTGAAGTCCTTTTCAAGTGCTTGAAGTATTTCTAAAGTATTTGCAACTCTTTTTAAAATTTATTCATAACCCTTCTAGACAAGTTTCATCATGAATTATTAGGAACAGAGGCACTAATAGAAATACAAAGCAACTTGTGTTCAGTGTTTAGTTATTCATTTATATCATTGATACAGTATCGACGGATAGGTCCAGTCTACCGGCAAAACTATCCATAATTTGAAGTTTTGCCAAAGGAACTTTTTGTTCATAACGATTTGAACTACCTACTACATATCAAAAACTCGGCTAATTTGACGAAAATCGTTTTTTCATGTAATATATGTCCGCCAAAAACACTTTTTATGAAATTTATTTTTACTCCACTATTCGTATATTATAGGTTTTACTCTTTTAGATTTTTTTTTATATGAAATGTTTATGTTAATTTTAATATGTATCTACTATGTATATTATTATGTACCTACACTACTTAGTATTCTAAGTAATAAATACATAAATAATTTTATTTTAAAGCATTTATTTTCCCTGAATTTTTCATGATCCTTATATCATAAAGGTGTGAATGGTGTGGGTGTGAAAATAATATTGCCTTTGTTTTTTAATGTCCTATTACCGCTGATTGATAGATATTATATTTCCCATTTCAATAAACGAACTTTTACAAATTGGATAATAAAGAGATTGGTGTTGTGACTTAAATATTTGTACGTTTGATAGTACTTGAAGTACTTTAAGGGCTTCAAGTACTGTACCATGTACCAATAGTACTATGTACTTGATATTTACATCTCTGAGGGCTTGGTACTTGGTGCTTTACTTTTCAAGTACTGTACTTGGTAATTGAAGCACTTTTGTAAATAAAAGTAATTGATAATTCATGCTTTAAAGCACTCTAGCTAAGTGATTGGTACGGTCGTGAGCAAAAAAAATAGGACAAGTCTGTTATTATTAGTGATTAGAACATGTAGATGGAGCTAGAGTTCTCTACTCTTAGATTTACTATCCATCTATCCGTTCTGTATATCCATGCTGTATATTGTAACTTAACCCATTATGTAGTTTGATATACAAAGTAATAAATGACAGTTCTCAATTAAACGGTTTGTCTTGTAACATCGTTAATTATCACTGCAATCTCAACAAAGTTTTATAACGGTATTTTGCTAAAATCTAGTTGTGTACATCTAACTTTAATTTTTGTGACATTGTCAGTTAGTTGTCATAATTTATTGCAAGTGTGCAAAAACTAATATGCCTAATATAAGCGATTTAGTTAAATCTAGACTTATTGCTAAAGCAGAAGATGGATGGTCAATGAGACAAATTGCACTGCGTTATAATACTGACAAAGATTCAGTGTGTAACATTTTAAGAAAGTGGAGAATAAACGGTACGATTAGTAGAAATCCTGGATCAGGGCGACAAAGGATATCAACTCAACAACAAGATTTGCAATTGGTAAATGCTTTAGTAGAAAATTCATTTTATTCAGTTATTCAGGCTGCTGAAGAAACGAATTTTCCTGGATCGAGTAGTAGTGGTCGGCGGCGAGTAAGAGAACCGGAGCTACACTGTCATGCAGCAGCACAGAAATACTTACTTAAAGCTGAACATAAAGAAGCTCGAGTAGGATTTGCACTTGAATTTTTAGCGCATGATGTAAATTTTTGGAACAATGTAATCTTTACAGATGAAAAAACTTTCCAGTCAACACACAGCGGTTGGTATTAAATATTTCTTATCGCCCTCCGAATACTCGATTCGATGAGAAATACATATATATCTAACAATGATAAAAGTGGTAAATTTTCCGTCAATATGTGGGCTTGGATATCGGCACGTGGACCTGGTGTTTTGTGGCATATTGAGGAACGATTTAATAGTGAAACGTATATTAGGATTTTATACAATATTTATGCTCCCCTCTGTGTCACAATTATTTCCTAATAATGAGTTCATATTTCAACAAGACAATTGTTCTGTTCATACTGCTCATACCGTAACTAACTGGTTTCAAGATAACAACATCAATGTTCTTAACTGGCCCAGTCATAGTCCAGATCTTAACCCTGTGGAGGAAGTATGGGGACTATTCTTAAGAAGTACCCAAAAACGAAATGTGAGACCACGGAATGCCGAAGAATTACTGGAAAGAGTAAATAATGCATGGCAAAATATTATTACTAATGATTATTGTATAAGGTTATTTAATTCTATGCCAAACAGACTTATAGAAGTTATAAATAGAAATGGTGCAATAACGAAATATTAATAGTTAGTTTCTTGTTAAGTAGGATATCCTTTGTCCTTTGATCCAGGATTTCTACTAATCGTACGTACCGTTTATTCTCCACTTTCTTAAAATGTTACACACCAAATTTTTGTTAATGTTATAACGCAGTGCAATTTGTCTCATTAACCATCCATCATTTACTATAGCAATAACTACAGCATTAAAATAAAAAATAAATTAAAACTGGTATCTGTTTTATTTCGGCTACTCATTACATATTCAAATAGAGACAGATTTACATCAGAAAAAAAAAGTTGTCCTATTTTTTTCTGCTCACGACAGTACTTGGTGCACATTGTCAGAGTACTTTACCCAGCTCTGCTACCAAGTCTTTAGCAGCATCTTAAAAATCAATTCAACAGCTACATCTGTGGTTATTCACTGCAAATACTTCTGAAAGTCTCAATGATGATCATCAGATTATTTTTATATTTAAGTAAGGCAATTGTATAAACCTATGGCAATAAACTGCTTGCAAATAGTATGTTATTAAATTTCACACATTTGAGCAAACATTTATAAAATAACGATTATGTTACACAATTTGCACATATCCTTTAAGAAGTTGGCCAAAACTCATTCTAAATAGAACGGTAACAAAATACAACATTTGAGAGTTCTATTAACAATACCTGTTGAATAATAATAAATAAATCTGACTTTATAGGATAGGATTCAATGGGTAAAAATTAATAATTATGTATCAAATGCAATTGATGTTATATATGGAGACTCACAAGGGTCACATTGTGGACCAATTCAATTTAATTTATTTATTAATGGTATTGGCCAGGTTTTGAATCATTCTGAATATCTTATTTTCGCCGATGATTTAAAAATATATAGGTCAGTATCTCAAGATAGTGGCACTGACATGTTGCAAGTTGATATAAATAGTTTCTATGCATGGTCGGTGGATAATGCCCTTACTTTGAATACTTCAAATGCTACTGCATCTCTTTTTCTAGAAGTACATCAACTTCTCTATATGAGTATAAAGTTACGTTAAGTTGTTAAATTTAAAATCTCACCGGTTCTTCCTCCAAACTACCCCATTCTTCATTGTCCCAGCCATCCGTTACTTTATTTGCTGGATTAGAACCGGAAGGAGGACTGATTGGATCACTTGTACCAGTGGCGCCTCCACTACCACTACTACTCACCATTTGTCCACCAGTCTAAAAAATTAAAGAAAAAATGTCATACTCTGTAAACAAAATACTCGGAAAGAGTCATTGATATTCACTGCCAGCATGTTGCCTACCTCCATATCACCCCAGTTATCATTATCCTCCCAATGATTGTAGTCGTAGTCTGAAACCGAGTCATTTCCGCGACTGCCTTCTTCGTGTTCTAATGACGTCATGGAAGTAACGCTTGACGTTGTGGTTGAAATACTGCTGCTGGAGGGTTGTTCTAAACACAAAAAAAATATATACATTTTTGTTTGTTTTGTTTGTCATCAAGACTAAGATAATAAAATAAAATTTGCTATATGAAATCAGTAATAAAAATTTTTCACAAGTATGTATACAAAAATATCAATCTTACCTAAAGAACCCGGTTTACTGAGCATTTTACTAGCGATAGGATTCACCGACTTAACTGTATCCGACTGACTTCGATAGAATTTTGCAGTGACTGCGGTAACAGCCCAACCTGCCCATGTGGCAGCGGCATTTCCCAAGCTTGGAGTAGCTGTGTTAACGTCGGCCTCTAAAATTAAAGAAATACATGACAAAATGTCAATCTGTGTATCTCTGAATCATACCCATGCTTTCCCTTAGGCTGGGGTCTTCTGACACTTTTTCCAATTTTCCTAAGAATCCCTTAATTGTGCGGAAAACTGAATCCCTTACAGACTTTTCTGGATCCATTGTTAATTGACAAAGGGCAGGCAGTATCCTTGAAGATACCTCCGACAACAGATAATACTGCTGAGTGGCTGCTAATGCCAACACCCCTAGAAAAATTACAGGCACTTAGTAGCTTTTTAGAATGCGATATTGCATTGCACATTCGAAAATTTGGAGTCCTTTACTCACTTTTTACAATTTAATTCAAAGTCAATGCAGCATTGGCATGAAATAAACGACATACAATGAATTTGAACTTAATATTCATAAATACAGTGAATAGAAGCGATCTTAATGTTAATTATATTTCAAACGATTTAAAGCCGAGACATCAACACATTTATAATGTTCATTGCCTAAGGTGTAATTTAAAACAGATCTAACAGCAGCAGATAAAAATTTGCAATTTCAAATGTAACAGTCTTATAATATTTATTTTAATAATAAGATTAAATCTGCATATAATTCAATTACCTGCGTTTCGAGCTGGTGGAAAGGGGTCTCTCATAGCTCTAATAAATGCTGATATGAGTACTTTCTGTCTTATTTGGGGATGCAGATGCTGAGCTATTTTTCCTAGGCACACCGTAGTATTAGTCCGAATTCCACCTTGATCGTCTTTAGACTGAAGTCTTGCAAAATGTCTAAGCACTTCTACATTCAGATTGTTGTAGCTTAACTTAGGTGCTAGATGTATCACAGACTGGCAAGGAATATTTTTTTATTAATGCAACTGTCGCTACTTTAAAAAAATTTATAAAAGAGAATCTTCTCAAATAACTGCAAATGTACTTACTTTGACAGTCTGTTCTCTAATAGTGGGGTTAGTGTCCATGAACCCGTGAGCAATTTGTGGAAATATTTGATCGTTAACTGTACCAGCTTGCAAATGGCCGATAAAATATTCTAATTGTTGAAGTAACCTTGATCTGGTAGCTCTATCATTACTTCCAAATAATTTTACTACGCATGGTACAATTTTCTTCTGGTATTCCACTTCATCTAATAACCTCCCTAGCTATAAATCAAATTTTAATATAGAAAATACATCATTCAAGAATTATCCAAGCAAAACTTCCACACCAATAAGAAACTACTTAGTTTAATTATTTACAAACACTTTAAACAAAAATTATTGTAGGTTCTATTGAAACAAAACTACATCATTCTAGTTAATTTCTGTCTATATTTAGTTGTAGTTCAGATGTTCAGTAGTTCTCTATTTCTGGTTGAGTAGTTCAAATGCGTAATAGTTCCTATCTTTTATGTACGTAGTCCAAATGTCCAATTTCTTCACCATTACTTACCAAGTGAATATTTGCCCTAAAAGTGGCTCACTCTTCACTCTATATTAGTGCGGAAGTTAATGAATAATTTATAAATAATGAATTTTTCTATAGTTATCTATCAGTCAATTAAAAGTAAAGCAAATTTCAATGTTTTACGAAAGTAAATATCTACATGCTTGATGTGATATTTGAAAATAAAATCTTTAGCCAATAGTAATACAAATTGGCGATATCAAAATGCCTCGGTAAGGCAATCAGCTTCTTATAACTTCCCAAATAAATGCCTTAGTCAAATTGTTTTAACCAAATAACAACACTGACAAAAAATACTTTTTGAGTGAATAAATTTGTCTGAGCTCCATATTCAATGAAAAATAATTCTAAGAAAACATTCCATACCTTAAACATAGGTGATAACACGGCAGAACCAGCATCTCCATATTCAAAAGCCGTTATTAATTGGGGCAATATTTTATGCTTACAAACATTATCTGGAAAATTATCTAAGTGTGGCGTCAAGTTAGAAAAAAATCGATTTTTTTCATTCTTATCTTTAATTTGAATCTCCTCTAGGAACAATAAGGTATCAACTAGATCATTCTTGAAGTAGCCGCCTAATTTTCGACACCTTGTTATAATATCAGCAGGATTAGGCCTAGAGGCTGGGTTCGACCCAACTAGTTCGCAATATAGAGGGCCTAACTGTTTGGGTATCTGTAACAATTTAAATTTAGTAACTATGTAGCAAAGATATTTTTTCTGGATTTATTCAATTACCCTATCCAAAATTTTTAAAGAGGACTGTTGATATAATGGACCATTAAACACTTCCCATATGAGGCATCCCAAGCCCCACATGTCGTTAGAACTATAAATTGAATGGTAGATTAAGACAAAAAAAATCCATTACAAATGAAAAATTTACCATTTAGTAATTGAACGTTGTTTACTAGGATCATTTTTCTCGGGAGGGCAATATACTTCCAATGGTTGAATTATTTTGAATGGTGGGTTTACATCTTGTATACTAGTTACATATTCCACACCTCCCAGTTTCCATTCCCCCGATGAATTGACAAAAACAGACCAGATATTTACGTTGTTATGACGGAGGTTGCCATCATTGTTCAAAAACGATAGAGCCCTCTAAAATAATAAGTAAATAATAATAAGTATGGAAAAATGATAACTTGTTGTATAAATTGAAGAAAACCCAAACCTACCGTTATCTGAAATATACCCCATGCTATGTAAAGTTCTTTCTGGGGTCCCTCCAAGGGTAACTTCTCTAAATGATTCCCTAAAGGGTCGACATACTCGGTAGCCAAGTAAAGCACTTTTTCTGATTCTAAACTATCTAAATATGTAAGGACGCTAGGGTGTCTCAAGGTTTTTAATCTTTTTACTGCAGCTTTTGCTACTTCCAGCTGCGTTTCAGATTTGCTTTTAATATCAAAAACGAAAACTGAAACTTCCTCAGTACTGCCCTATAAAAATGTTTATATGAGTAAAAGGTATTTCTATTGTAACACTGTATGGTAGTAAACCTTTCTTTTGCCCTTATGAAGTGCCCATACGCTTTTCTCTTCTAAACTTGGCACAAATTCTCCTATTTCAAAATTAAAATCTTTAGAAGGATCACGAGAGAAAAACGACCACATATCGAAAAATAATAATTACGTGTATATAAATATATTCCTTGTAAATATTTAAAAACTTAACCTATATGCCATCTTAATCATTTTGACGTCTACAGTAACAAATGTCAATTCATTCGTCATCTTCTTCATCTTTAAATTAACATTACCAAATAATGTAGGTCTACGATTGTTTTACACAGTAGTTCAAATTTTCCCTTTTCTATTTAAATAGGCGGGAAAATCTACGAATGTCAGGTTAAGTTTTATTATAAATATTTGGAATTTTAACAGAGAAAAGATATGGCTTTGCGTGAAAAATTAAAAAAGAAATTGCATAATGCATTAAAACTGAGTGGTTTCAATATGAGACGGTAAGTACAGTAATAAAATTGATTTTTTCCAACTTTATATTGTATATTTTTTAGTGAATTTTGTGCAATAATAATTGATAAATTCTTGGAAGAAGGAGTTAAATTGGATGATAATGACCATTTTGAAAACGTCGTTAAAGATTTATGTGGTAGCTTGGAAAATCAATGTCTGTCTGAGAAAAGTATTGAAAGAGAACATGTAGATCGTGCCTTAGAAGTAATTTAGTTTCTTATAAATTAACACAGTGTAAATTATAAATGTTTCAGGTATGCCTACATTCTGGGTACGATCGACACGAAACGGTGTTTAACGTAATAAATGCCTTTGATGTTCCTAAACTTTTGTACAACCCAGACAGAAAAATGTATTTTGTGGACACCAACAAATCAAAATTGTTATCAGATGCAGATGTAAAGGCGAAAATGTTTTCGGAACGTTACTCTACCATTTTACAAAGGACTAAACGACATTTTTTACAGAAGGTGTCAGAGACTGGAGAAAGGGATCAATTGAAACTGCAGACTGTTGATTATTTGTTAACCCTGTCTTATGCGACTCTGGAACGAACTCTGATATTAGGATCATTGCTGCAAGTATCCGAAGGCAAATATTATATAGAGGACCCTACAGGAATAGTAGAATTAGACTTGACTCATGCCAAGTTAGTATACCTATAATAAAAATCTGGTAGAAAAATCTCTAATAAATTCGTATATTCGTATGTGAAATGTTATGATGTTACAACAACAAATTATTTTAATACAGTTTCATTGTATTGTAAATGTTGTTTAATTGACTTGTTGGTTGTGATATCGACACAGTATCAGAGATAACATATACAGTTCGTCAAACTCATTTTAAAATCCAAACTTCACTTCCTTATTGTTTGTGAACTGTGTGCAGGGTTCTTATTCATATAATTCAGTAATTTTTCTATAACTATTAATTCAAAATAGGAAGGAAATTTATTTTTTCACCATGGCTTTTAATCAGGATGTATTTTATAATTAACATTAACAATATAAGAAATTAATGTTTTAGGCACCACGGAGGTTTTTTTAATGAAAATTGTTTTATACTTGTTAATGGATACTATGAGGATAAAATTTTACATGTTTCGGCCTTACTCTTGCCACCTGGAGAAGAATATAAATATTCAAGGTATACTTTTTAGTTTACTAACAAATTTCAAAACGTGTACAAATTCCTCTCTATAAAACTAACTGTTGACTGGATTGCCCTGCCTTGTGACCTTACCACGATATGCTCGTCTAGACATCCCGAGGTAAAAACGTCTCGAGGCACGCCTCGCGCAATCGATGCACACCTTTATATGTGCATAATGACTAGGTGCATTCCAGAGTGCATGCTATTTTCAGCGTTGAGTGCACTCCAAATCATGAATGCCTTAAATGTGATGTCATTCATGGAGTATTGATATAATAAGAAGTATATAGGTTCCTCATCAGCAGTCCGTGGTGTAGTAGTTAGATTGCCCAATTTTCACACATGAGGTCAAGGGTCCAAATCAACTTCTTACGTTTTTTTCTACTATATTTTGTTAACAACTAAAATACATAATACAAATATTTCTTTAGGTTAGTTCGTTAGGTTAAATATGTTAATATTATTTGATGTAATATAGTTGCTTATGGTAGATAATTTCCTTTGGCTTTGACATTTTGTTAACAACTAAAATACGTAATACGAATATTTCTTTAGGTTAGCTTGTTAGGTTAAATATGTTGTCCCAACAATCGTAGCCCCGCATTTATTTCCCTATTCTATACGTAGTAGGATCGGCAAATATGCCGGAGTGCACCCAACGCTGAAAATAGTGTACACTCTGGAGTGCACCTAGTCATTATGTTATATGTGCTGTAAATTTATGAATGTATTACTCGTTATGTCCTTGGCATTAAAAGTTTGAATTGACTCAAATAGTCGCTAGTATTTAATTTATTACCTTATATTGATATAAGGTAGTCATATTGTGATTATACAAATATTTTCAGACGTCACATAAATTTATATGTCTCTATTATCTCATTCAAGAAATAATCTAAATGAATATAACTCGACCTTGATAAACTAGCGGCTATTATATTGTTACAATTTTCCTTGAGAGCTCTCCAATTTGGGAAGACCTTATTTCGCATTACTAATCTATCATTAAAGCCCAAGAGCTTTAAGTCTTTGGTTGTTAATACTAAATTTGGTCTCGTCAAATTGTCACAATCGCACTATCGGAAAATTGATGACAATACACTAGCTAACTATTTATCATGATCTTGTTATTTTACCCTTGATAATTTTGTATAAGTATTATAAAAACTTGTTTCAGACCTTCTTTTGGAAATTTAAATTATTTTGGAGGAATGTCAAATGTTCCATTAAAAGATTCACAAAAACTGAAGGAGCACATGATACAAAATAAAGGAGATATGCTTATGTTTTTCTCTGACGTTTGGCTTGATCATCCGTTGGTAAGTAATTTTCATTTTTAAGACGTATTTTCTCGCCTCACATCTTTCAGCGACTTATATGTATATCAGTGTATGCGCAGAAGCTATGCAATCTTAGACGTGGATTGTGTAGTGGATATACCATTCTTTGGTTACTTGTTCATTAAATGTTAGGATCCCTATTCTTCAAAGGAGAAGAGGTTTGACAAAATTCCTGGTTTGGGGTAGCTCATCTACAGGCATCGTTGTTAGGCCGACGTTAATAAATGTTTAAGAAAAAATCCAAATAAATGGCAACTTTGCCTTCGGTCAAAATTAAAACGAAAATATAGTTCTATGTTTTATTGGAAGAATACAAATTTACAGAAACGTGTGAGATAATTCATAAAAATATTTTTTAAACATGCTTAGGTTTGCTAATAATTATTTTCGAGTTTGAATTTGTTACTGTAAATACCAACGAGTACGGTAAAATCAGTTTATTATATTTCGTGCTGTAAATACTAATTACCGTACGTAAAATCACGTGGCAAACTCCACTGCGTAAGTGTTATTTGGAACGCACTTATTAATATGGTGCTAACCGCAGAAGAAGAAGAAGAAATATATTGAACTGGATGACTTGTTGCTATTATCAGTTGAATACTGTCAATAGAAATGGAGGAAAGGTTTTTATTAATTATTTAGACTTGCCTATGTGGTGAACATTTTCTCGCCGAGTAGGGTAGATCAAAGTGATATGTGATTATAAAGTGTTGGTTTTTACGTTTCTAATGCGCATACCATATAATAAGGACAAATTAATAGTATAGCGATAGGAATTAAATTTGGTCTCGAATTTATTTTTCTGAACCTTTAATATGGACACAAAAAAGCTAAGTAAATTAAATCTGAACGATTTCATCAAGGATAATACGACAGGTCCCAGATTGCAGTCGTTACGGCTACCAAGAGACCTTAGTCTTGGTGGAACTAAGCTGCCTAAAAAAGTGTACAAACCTAACCTTAATGTTGTAAGAAATAAAGATAAAGCCAAGGAAATCTTAAGGCGAAGTGATAAGAAAACGAGAGAAGCTAGAGTAAGACCAGACAGATCCCAAAACAAACAAAACCAAAGGTTTGTGCAATCCACAGGAGTATTTTCTGAAGGTGTAGGGGATGCAGTTCGACATGCAGAAAAACGCGGTTATGTAAAGGAGAGAGATCATAACAATGAAAGGCCACCAACTATTAAAAAAGACTGCTGGGCAGAAGTGGACAAGAAGTCAGAAAATAATGTTTTTCAGGAAATAATAAAGAGTGAGTTTGATAGTGATAGTGATGAAAAGGAAGAGAAACTTCCCTTTGTACCGATAAATTGGTGTGCGGCGGATTTACAAGAAGTTCCCGTGAAAAATGAAGTTAAAGTGGAATCAAAATCGACTGTTTCAGAAATGGAAACGTATTTTAATATATTACCACAAGAATATTCAAATACCGAACAGAATACTAATTCTGATACCACTCTAGGATTATGGCAACTCCCCGATTCATTTGGTTTTAAAAATATAGTTGACAACGTAAAAAATAAGAAATATATTGACTGCAAATTAACAGATTTGCCAGAAGGAAAAATTGGAAAAATATGTGTTCGAAAATCTGGTAAAATAGATGTGTACATTGGAGATCTTAAATACGACCTCGAATCGGCCGAATTTGAGTCATTTGCAGAGGAACTAGTCGCCTTAAATGTTAAGAAACCCCCTGAAGAGTCCACAGCGGCAGTTTTAGGACAAATAAAAAGTAGATACCAGTTAAATCCTGATTGGACAACTCTGTTATGTTAATAGTTCTTTTTATATACTTATTACTGGAACTTTATTGTAAATGAATTGTTAAATAAATTTCCTACTGATAATTAGGGTTTATGAGAAGTTTATTGGTGTTATCAGGCATTACAGTGTCTTTTGAAATGTAACAATGAGCCATTGTACTTCCAAACACTATTCCGAGATGCCCCGATTAATTTAATATCATCGTTCTATTGGCATCACTTTTCGGGAGAATTATCAAACTTATTATAAATATACATTTTACTTGAAATGATAATAAATTATATCAACTGATACTGCCTTTTTTAATTGTACTATTTTTTATTAGAAATCATGCTGACATTTAATCGATGAGCTGAAAGGCATAAACCTGATAACTCTTATTTATTTAATCTGACAGTTAATTTGCTTTCAAAAAGGAAAATAATATAGACTACTCATAAGCTCTGTTAAAAAACCAGGCTGTAAAATTAAATGTTCGAATATATATATATGTTTCATTCAAAATTGTTCTATCTAATATACATGTATACATATTTGAAATATATTACATTAATTTTAACAAACCATTTTTGTTATTAATTATACAGCTAAGCTATTTTACAATTCAAGAGTTCTGTATCATTACAGAATGAATTGTTGTTCAGAGTAATCTGCTAATGGGCTCATTTTGATCATAATTTGTGTGATGAAACGGTATTTTAAAGAGTACTGAATTTCTTATTCTATAATCGTTTAAATTGAAGTTAATCAACTGAAGAATCTCGGGACAGTTAATGTTACAATTAATTAATTTATGCAAAACACTCCGCTCAAGTGATAGAAGGTTGAGTTCGCGTAAGTTGTCATTGTAGGAATATTCACCTATAGGATGACCCATCATGAATGCACATTGCCTAAGAAATTTTGATCAACATTATCAATGCATTCTTTATCGACACGCCTGGCCGATAGCCACGTTGGTTAAGGCGTGAGGTGGCAATCGCTATTAATCATACGGTTATCACGCTACCGTTTTCAATGTGTAACCGCCTTTTGCACAAGCCTCTGGCTTCTGGAATTGGGGTTTGTCTAATTCCTGTGGTGTAATAGACTTCTTACCAGTGAAGAATAGAGCAATTTGTATATTTTAATAGAAAAAAAGGTAAGAGTCCCTATCGATGCAATCTAACACTTTCAGTGCCTTTGTTCTGACTTTTGAGATATGTGGTTTGAATGTCATCTTGATGTCAAATATTACACCAAGATCTTTTATAGAGTTTACCCTGTCTAAGGTATCGTTATTGAGATGGTAGTCAAATATTACAGGATTATTGCCCCTCATAAAAAAAATTTGACTACATTTGGCAGGGTTAAGTTTCAATAGATTGATGTCACACCATTGAACTAGATTATCAAGATCACTTTGCAAAAGGAAGGCGTCATAAGAGTTGTCAATGATTCTGAATAGCTTTAAATCATCAGCAAACGTTAGAAAATTACTGTTAATGAGGATCTCACTAATATCATTAACAAGTTAAATAATAATGAACTGATATGCGATCCTTAAGGAATGCCTGTAGTAACTGTAATAGAAGATGATGCGGGTCCTGAGCATCTGACAAACCGTGTTCGGTTATATAAGTAACTATGAATCCATTCAAGCAAGCAACTATTGACACCCAAAGCCCTTAGTTTGGTTATGAATAACACGTAATCAACATGATCAAGAGCCTTCGTGAAATCGGTATAAATTGAATCCAGTTGTGATTAATGTTCATCAAGAAGTAGACTAGTTGAGGTACTCTTTATTTATACTTTATTAGCAGAGCTCTTAACAAAAATACAATACAATCTTACATAACATACATACATTACATAACCTAATATTAAAATTACACAGACAAATATTTAAAAGGTATTCTTTATGTGCTCTATGCAAAGCCTCTTAAAGATATATATATTCCTGCATTTTTTTATCTCACATGGTAAGTCATTAAACCAAATTAGACCTTTTCCTAGCATGGTATTGGATTTTATATATTCAATTTTCACATAGAAATCATTATTTATTGTGGCCCGTGTTTTATACGAATGAAAGTCAATTACATAATCTAATTTATTGGTCAAGTAAGGTGGCATCATTCCATACTTCATTTTGAATATAAACATCAATGTATTATACATAATTCTTTGTTCGATATTCATTAAATTCAGAACACTCAGCATAGTATTAATTGGTGTATATCTACTACAACTCAGTATGGCTCTCATGCCTCTATTCTGAACTTTCTGTAATGTTTGAATTTGTTGTTTGTTGAGGAAAATAAGTGTAGTTCCACAGTAATCGATATGTGGGGAAATCATAGACTTATAAATAGTTAATTTAGCGAACAATGATATTTTATTAGATAACCGAAACAAGAGGCCAATCTTTTTTGCCATTTTATTTTTTATATACTCACAGTGAGTATTAAAATTCAGTTCAGAGTCAATAATTACTCCTAAATATTTAAATTTGGTAACCTCCTCAATGATGCAGTGATTTAATGTGATATTAAGTTTTATTTTATTTAGTTTTAACTGCTTCAAATTGTGTTTGGATGCTATCATAAATTTAGTTTTATTCAAGTTCAGCTTAAGATTATTATCACATGTCCATTCATACACATATTTTAAGTCCTCATTTAATTTATTCTCAATATCTTCTACTTTGCCTGTCACATACAACATTGTATCAT
The DNA here is from genome assembly GCA_963675555.1 of Leptura quadrifasciata. Lineage (NCBI taxonomy): Eukaryota > Metazoa > Arthropoda > Insecta > Coleoptera > Cerambycidae > Leptura > Leptura quadrifasciata. The sequence continues at coordinate 165,015,418 of OY776674.1, read as the reverse complement.
CCGCAAACAGTTTGAGTTTACATTTTTTACAATAATTACTAATATCATTAATGTATAATAAAAACAGTATTGGAGCAAGTACTGACCCTTGTGGTATTCCGTGTTTTATATTTATTTTTTCTGAATAAAAGTCATTAAATTTAACTATCTGTTCCCTGCTGTCAAGGTATGATGTAAACCATTGTAATACTGTCCCCTCAATTCCATACTTTTTTAGTTTTAATATGAGTAGATCTTTATTTACAGTTTCAAATGCTCTTTTGAAATCCAAAAATACTACCCCAATTATTAAGTTATTAGAGATATCCATTTTCCACTGGTTACGCATAAAATTGTGCTGGTCATTGTTAATAATATGTGCAATATCCCATGATATTTTTGTAGTCATCAAGCAATCAAGAAGTTTAGGTATCTCAGATTGGTTACAAATGGCTCGATAGTTTTTGATGTCACCTCTTGGACCAGATTTGCGAATTGGTGTTAAAAGGTTATTTTTCCAGAACTCAGGGAAAATGCCGGTGCGCAGTGACAAGTTAATGATTTTGTGTAATGGTATCGCTAATGTAAATATAATTTTTTTTAGAACGTATAGTGGAATGCCATCTGGCCCAAATGATAATTTATAAGGTGCTTGGTCTATCACTTATTTCAGTCAAGGTGTAAACAGTTAATGTCAATGTGATTCTGTAAGTGGCCATAATTAGGCATTTGATTTACTTGCTCAATACCATAAACTAAGGAGAAAAAGGATGCAAATAAATTAACAATATCATTTGTATTATCAGCAGATAGACTGTCGTAGCACATAACTTTAAGTAGATTATACTGATTTCTTTTGTTTATGAAGTAAGTCCAGAAATATTTAGGATTATTAACTAGACTGTTTTTGGTTCTAGCTATGTAGTTATTAAAACAAATGTCTTTTAATCTAAAGCACTCTTTTCTTAAATCACAAAAATTATAGTATTAGTGAATATCACCAGTCAATTTTAACAGTTTATGACGTAATCTTTTTTCCCACTTACAATACAATGTTGCTGATTAGGAACTATAGTGTTGCAATACTTGTTGAGGTGTTAAAGTCTACAGCATATCGAAATCGAAAATTTAGGCACCTTTAAAAGCCTTTACCATTGGTTTGGTACCATATTGGTACATTGTACCTGTTAATATAAGGCGATATGTGCAATATACTTATTAATTTATAAACATATGTATTTTAGGTATTTGAAAAACTTGAGCTTCTCTTTGAAGGCATACAAAATGCTCCACCAGTAGCATTTGTTTTTATGGGTAATTTTATGTCTGAATCTCACGGAAGCGAAATGATGAATGCATTGAAGAAACTATTTAAAAAATTGGCCGAATTGATTTCGAATTATCCGAATATCGTTAATACTAGTCAGTTTGTATTTGTGCCCGGCCTAACAGATCCATGCACACCTCATATTGTCCCTAGGTGAGTTGGTGTTTTGCTCATAATAAGAAATGATAGTTTTTATAGTGTATTGGTTTTAGGTTACCGTTACCCGCGTATGTAACTAGCGAAATGAGCAAAATTTTACCAAAGGCCATTTTTGCAACAAATCCATGTAGACTACAGTATTGTACCAAGGAAATAGTTGTTTTTAGGGCAGACGTTGTAGCAAAATTGTTACAAGGTACCCTATACAAACCGAACAAGGATGAACTTGCATACTATGTAAATATTTTGAAGGTATGTGTCTCATCAGTGTATAATTGACATTTTGTTCTAGGTAAAAAAGACAATAATTAGCCAAGGACATTTGAGCCCTTTGTCTTTGAACGCTCTAACGGTTCACTGGGACTTTGATTATTGTTTAAGGTTATACCCCTTACCAGATTTAGTAGTGATCGGTGATAAATCGGAAGCATATGAAGGAGATGATAAAGGATGTCAAGTTGTTAATCCAGTAAGTATATAAAAAATTATATGTTTCTAATTAACCTTTTTTTATGTAGAATTCCCGTTCTGTCTCGTGACATTTTGTTATTTTGCTACTATCGGAGCATTTTGCATAACGAAACGATATACTGCCTATTTTAAGTTATATAATAGTAACCGGAAGACCAACACTAACTCAAATAATTTTATTATCCTATTAGAAACAACAGTGATGTTAGAGAATTTACTAATAATGCGAATTTTAACTGGTTTTTAATTGACTAATATTCATTACAGGCAAATATAACTGCTGTGTTATCTCTAAAATTATAGAAAAAATTATTTGCAACAGCATCACATATTATTTAGAGAGAGACAATATATTAACAGTAGCCAACATAGTTTTAAAAGTGAAAAATCAGTAGAAAGTGTATCTACTAAGTTATTTAATTTTATTTACTGTGAGATGGATAAAGGGAAATATATTGCGTCTTATCTTATTGGATCTATCTAAATCCTTTGATTCTGGTAACAGTCCTGTCTTATTTAATTGGAAATATAAGAGGCAACATTCTCGATCTAATAAAGTCTACTATGGATAACACAATCCTAACGGTTAAATATAGTGAAACTTACTCTGTACCACAAGTTATTACTCTAGGAGTACCTCAGGGATCTATCCTGGGACCTCTATTATTTTCCATTTACATCAACGATCTACCATCTCACATTAGTAAGGAATTCACAATTATGTATGCAGATGATAACACTGTGTGTATCTCTGCATCTAGTACTGATGAGCTTAGTTCTGACATTAAAACAACTGAGGATGAGATGAGTGGCTGGTGTGATCGAAACAAATTAGTATTAAATAGCGATAAAACAGTATTCATAGATTTTAAATTTAAAAGAAATATATCACTTTGTGGTGAAAGCACAAAATTGTTGGACACATGTATTGACAGCACACTGCCACGGGAAGATCATATCAACTATGTTTGCAATAAATTAAATAAATCTTATTTCGCAATTTATCAATTAAAAATACATGCTCAGTGAAGACGGTTTAATTAATGTATATTATGCTTTGGCTTATTCGTATATAACTCAAAATATACATCTTTGGAGAAATCCAGTGGAGTGTCCAAAGTATTTGTGTTACAAAAACGATTAATAAGATTGATATATAAACTTAGGTATAGAGAAAGCTGTAGAAACACTTTTATTTCCAGGAAAATATTAACTGTGCCATGTGTCTATATATACAACTGTCTGATTCACATAAAATGCAATCTGCATGATTTTCATATGCTGTCTGAAAATCACAGATATAATACATGACACGGGAACTTATTATGTATTCCTCAGCATAGGACTTTGACTTTTAAAGAGTCTCTTTATTATAATGGGATAATACCATATAATAGCCTACCTGAACGTATTAGAGGTCTAGATTTATTAAGATATAAGAAAAAAATTAAGGACTTACTACTGAATAGTGGTTACACAGTGTGAATGAATTCTTAGACAGATCTACAGATACATAGCATCTAGTTTTTAACTCGTTGTATGTCTTTGTTTTTGTTAATTATGTATCAATGTCTTATGTTATTATAAGGAGGCGAACGTAGATATACACACATATTTCGATATGTAAAGTAAAAAGATACCTATGCGTGCTGCACTACATTACTCCAATAGTGGACTACATCCAGGAAATTTCACAGAAATTTTATAGTTTTAAGTTGGGCGACAATTCACTAACTCACCACTTAACACAAAAACACAGAATACTGCATCCGATGTCTTTCATCAACAAATTAGCTAATTAGGCATCATCTGTGGATGGTTAAAACTAGGCAGTTTAAAAAATCGGTCACAACAAATCGTGACAGAAATTTGAAAACACCAGGTCTAATATATTGTTTTGTTATTTTAGGGATCATTTTGTGATAGTGGCTTCCAGTTTAAAGCATACACGCCTTTTACAGGAACATTGGATGACTGCTGTTTAAATTAGTAAGTTTTAAAGTTTAAATTATTTACAATAAACTGTTAAGAAAATGTATTGTGTATTTATCATTGATATAAACTAAAATTTTCCCAACCAGTTCCTTTCACAAAAAAAAGTGTTGTTTATGCTACCTATGGGACTCATGTTTATACTTCTTTTAAGGTAAGACTTATTTTACGGTTTATGCTTGAGGTTAGGATTTATTTATCGCAACCATCGCCCAATGAAGTAGTTTTTTCCAAGTGTTGTCTTGGCCGTCGAAATTGACTTGACATATCACTGATCGTGCTGCCACCTTGAAGAATCGCTAGAAATGGTGAAAAACGGGAACAATTTTCCGCAAAGAAACTGGGTAACAACTGATTTTTGTAATAAGCGCACTGTTCCACATGAAGGACGAGATGTACAATCCAGAATATTGGCCAAAATCTGTAGGTTTTAAGAGATTTGTCTTTGAAAAATACAAACGTTACAATCAAGGTAATTTTTTATAATAAACCAAGACAATTTAATAGTCCCTAATGAAGAGACTACACTAGTAACAGCGATAGATCTTATAAGAGTGTGCCACTTAAATATAAGAAGCATTCGCAACAAAATTGATCAACTTGACTTACTAACTATCTGGACTTTCCTGAAATTGTTTGTATTACTGAAACTAAATGTACCTCTTGTGAAATTAATCTTATACAATTACACTCATACAAATCGAGAGATTTTTTTCTGCAGAAGTGCATCGTCACATAGTGTAGTAGCCATTTTCATTAAAAATAATTTAAGTTTTAAAATTATATTTTCCACTATTGAGAAAATTGATGAAATATTTGAATATGCTCTTGTAGAAGTTCTTTTAAATAACATTAGTATTGTTGTGGGTTGTTTTTGTAGAACCCCAGCTTCTGATTCAATTTATTTCTTCAAAATATTGATGAGTTGCTTAATAACTTGGATAAATCGAACTGTCCCGCATTGATGTGTGATGATTTTAATACCAACTTTTGTATAAATACTGAATGTCCTTCTGAAAAGAATAATGCAAAAAGATTACTTAACATCTTCCATTCGTATAATCTAAGTATGTGCATAAATGATTTTACACATATACAAAATACATCAAGTAAAACTATTATCGACAATATATTTTCAAATATTACCATTGATTTACTCAACCCGGAAATTATTTATTGTGATCTCTCTGATCATTTCATGCAATGTGTAGGTTAGCAATATCATTCAAAAGCTGAAAGTAAGTGCACCTACACTGTAAAAATATTTTTTAACTCTGAAAACAATGTCAATTGTTTTAAATATTTATTATCTATCGCAAATTGGGATTTTTCTGGTTAGTCACAATGATGCTGATGCAAAATTTTTATTATTTCATAATAATACATTTTTAAACCTTATGGACAAAGCTTTCCCATTTGAACTGTGCAAAATCAAACTTAATTCTAAATCCAAAAAACCATGAATAACATCTGATGTCATTAATGAGGGTGTTTTTATAAGAGACTTGTATAAGACATACAAATTTACAACGGATGTCGATGTTCTCCTTAGGTATAATACCGTCAAACGGGGTGTAGCGGATCACGTTTTTCGTAAATATTACAGTGTTTCTTATAAGTAAAAAATCTGTAAAAAACATATGTTACCGCCTCATTATTCAGCTATACAATAAAAATTTGTCGAAAAATTTAGCTCGTCAACTTTCATGCATTTTTTTTTATTAAAAAGTTGATCCAATTCCCCCCACCCATAGGTGTGAAGCGGTACAGCCACTTATTTCGCATGAAATCCACTCTGGACAAATAATAGGTGAAGCGGATCAAGAAATATATTTGAAAAAAATTTGGGAAATTTTTGTAGGCCCAAAATGTATTTTTTTCATAAAAAAAATCATTCCAGGACAAACGAAACTAACTATTGACAAAAATCCGATATAAGCATGCTGTTAAAAGATCATTTTATATATGTATGGCTACCGCCCCAAAATAACACTTTACTTTTTGTGTGCAATAGTTTGTTTTAAATATCAATATTTTACCCATAATATTCGATAATTTATTATGAGAAACTGACCTAATTTATAACGCTATTCATAACACACAACAAAGACTGCAGATGTCCGTTAGTCGGTCAAATGATTTTATCAGTTTTAAGACGCAGAATCAGGCGCTGGGCGGGAATATTTAAAAAGTTATACCGCCGATCCATTTCATCCGCTATGATCCGCTACATGAGCCACTTTAATTAAACATAGTTTCTGTTCTTTGAATGAGTATTTTAATTGCACTAGCTTTCATGTTTGTACTTAGTCTACATTAGCATCCGACATCCCGACAAAATTTTTTCATTATGAACTTCCTGCCCAAAGAAAATATGTAACTACTCTGATACGCTTAAAATTTGGCCATGCTTGCTGCCCAGCTCAATTGGAGTTGTTACTTTGGATAAGTGCGAACACTGTAATGTCATAGGAGACCTAGATCACATGTTTTTTGGCTGTGTATAAAGATGCATCTACGAAATTTGTCCAAAATATTATTAAAAATTGTGATATCATAGCTCCATTTAATTTACTTAGCCTGTTGGTGATAGGATCAAATAAGATATACAACTGCATTTGCAGTTTGCTGACTTTATAAAAGAAACCAAAGTTAAGTTATAGGTTAAATTCATAACCCTATGTTTTTACCTGTGTTGGTTATCCCTACTTACCGAGGTGTACCCAGTCTTGTCTAAATTACAATAATGTCCTGATCGACACCTGGACGAGAAACTTGTGACCCTGTCTTTTCCTGTCGTTTTTAACTAATATCTCTGTCGGTTTTAGTTAGGTTTAGTTTTAGGTACAAATTATTTTTCTTTGTTTTTTTTATTGCATACTCAAATTGTTATTGGGTGCATGGTTTACGACTCAAAGCCATTGGAAAAAAAAATTATTAATAAATTATGGACACTGGCTTTGCCAAGCACAAGTGTATCAGACAGCCTCGGTCAACGAAACGTGATGAATGACCAGAAAAGTGAAGCAGCAGCAAGGATTTCAGTTTTTAGAATCTATCTGCAGAAGCTTACAGTATGATCAGCAAAACGTCAAGTCAAGTAATAATAGTAATAGTTTATTTATTGTGCGTGATAATACAATATTGCTTACACTCGTCAAGTACACAGATAATGAATATTAAACATACACTTAAATACAATGATACAAAGCAATGGCATCAGAATGTTGGACATAAGTACAATAATTATAAAATACAGTGATTACATTAAAATAAAATAAGTATTAACAACACAGATTACTTTTTAAAAATCATTAAAATATGTGATAAATTCGTTAATCTCATAAAAAAAGTTTTTTTTCAGAAAGTTTTTGACTTTCTTGGCAAAAGCAATATTATTAAGTGTTTTCCAGTTATTTGGTAGTAAGTTGTAAAATTTGATCGATAAATATCTAAATGAATTCATGTTTCTTGTCAGACGAAAAAAAGGAGCTATGACAGATTCATTCCTAGTATTGTAGCAATTTTGAGTTTGATAATGAGAGAGATGATTTCTAGCATAAAGAATGCATTCAAAAATATATTGATTTGTACAAGATAGAATTCTTAACTTTTTAAACAAGGGTCTGCAGCTTTCTCTATGCTTTGCATTAGTAATAACTCTAATAGCCCTCTTTTGCAATTTTAAAATTTTGACAGTATGTGCAGAGCCACCCCACAGTAGAATTCCATAGCACATTATGCTATGAAACAGTGCATAATATGCAAGCAAGATAACGTTTTGGTCGATTTGATTTTTAAGTTTCTTCAACAGATATATTCTACTACACAGTTTTTTGGACAGGCAATTTATTTGGCTTTCCCAGGTCAGTTTGCTGTCTAAGGTGATACCTAAGCACTTAACGGGATTATTATTGTCAATACAGATATGTGTGTTCAGATTAAATATTAAATTTTGAGTTTTTTGTGTGTTAAGGCTTAATTTTACATTGGAGAAATATTGCTTAGCTTGTTGTTGTGCATCAGCTAACATATTAATGAGGTTATCCATATTATTATGGGCTGAAAGTAGAGTACTATCATCTGCATATGCAACAATTTTGCTAGAAATGTGATCTGATATGTCGTTGATATAGAGGATAAATAGTGTTGGTCCTAATATTGACCCCTGAGGAACACCGAATTTGAGAGACTTTAAGGAAGATATTTGACCATTACTGCAAACACACTGATGTCTGTCTGCCATATAACTTTTAATGAAAGACAGGGCAGGTCCCCTTATACCAATACTCTAATTTTATTAATAATATGTCAGGTGACACACAATCGAAAGCTTTGGACAGGTCCAAGAAGGAAGCAACTACCATATGTCAATTTTCAAGTGCATCTGTTATATACACAATCATATCGGTTAATGCCTTAGTAGTTGAAGAATCTTTACTGTAACCATATTGACAGGGATTTAATAAGTTCTTATTTTTCAAGTAGTGCATTAATCTTATGTTAAAGGCTAATTCAAGCAATTTGGATAAAATTGGAATAATTGATATTGGTCTATGATTACTGACTTGGTTCTCAATTCCTTTTTTAAAGATAGTCCGAAGACCTGAACAGAACCTCCACTTCGATTCATTTGTTTAAATTCGCCATTTGAAAAAAAAAACCGTCATATTATGACTGCCAGTTCTTGTTGTAGGTGTTTTTCTAAATCAGCCAAATATAGGTTTAATAATGTTCACACTCGAACTGATTCTCCTTCTGTATTATCTTCGCCATGTCTATATCACACTTTACGTCTATTCTTAAATAATAAAATAAAACTAGGATTAAAATTTGATATAAATTTATTAGTTTAATATAAATCGAAACATAATCCTTTACTGAACTACATAATGATGTACGCTGAAGTCCGCTTGTTCTCACATTACTTTTAAGATCAGATAAAGGAAGACTTTCAAAAAAAGGAATTTGTTTGACCATTCATAACTTCAAAAATTGCCCCATACTGTTTAATTTTATATTTGATATTTAGATTTCACGTTGATGAAAATTTACAGCATGATGATACCACGGTCGGGTTACAACATGAATATTTAATGGACAGAATGATGATATGACTGCCTCTAACATAGTTTTTATGAATGCTACATTAAAGTAAACCTAACAAAGTATCTTATATGCACAGACATTAATTTAGTATCGATATAGAGGATACTTTGTCAGGCTCACTATAGCTTTAATTATCTTCCAATGATGCTAATGTAGTTAGCATTATCCTCGTCAAGTAGTGTATTCTAGTGTGGTGTTAAGGCTACTAAGTTAGAGACAGGACAATATTATGCTTTTTTTTTTTATACATTTATTTAACGTCGGCCTATTTCCGCTACTGAGGCCTAACACCGACGCCTGTAGACGAGCTACGCCGACCCTCTTCCCTTAAGAAGAATAGGGATCTTTTACTTGCCTAACATTTAATAGACAAGGGACCGACGGCTTTACATCCCCTCCGAAGGATGGTACATCTACTATACAACCCTCGCCTAAGGTTGTATAGCTTCCGCGCATACACTGATATACAAGCCGCTGGAAGATGTGTGAGGCGAGGACGCGGTTTCCGTTGGAATGGTCACCCATCCAAGTACTAACTGCGCCTGTCGTTGCTTTACATCGCATACCGAAGTATGTACATAGTAAAGACGCACCTGCGCTCGCCCCATATTATGGTTTAAAAAGTAATTTACGGCAAAATCCCAAAGTACATAATCAATGCAATATAAATATGCTGCCATTTATGACTGAATTAAATACCTTAAAAGCGCAACAGATAAACTTAGTTTTAACAACCACCTAAAGCAAATTAAAAAATTCAAAGTGGAGTGCCGTTAGAACATAAAGTCGATAAACCTCGGAACCTGGTTCCAATGAATGTATTTTATGAAATCTTTGGCATCGTTTAGTTGAAATGTAATATAATAAAGTCTGTCATTTAAAAATAGCCACTTTTTACATAGGCGGAGGGGAGATTGTTCTCATCCCTTCTAGGGAGCGGACAAAGAAATAAAAAACTTATCGGTGAACCTGATAGAGAATTTTAAGACAGGAAGGTTGCATGCAATTTTCTACGAAAAAATACAGTTTACAAGTTACAAAGATTTGAAGATCATGATTTTAGCGTTGAAAAATTGATACTTTAAGATGGTTTTTCTTAAATAACACAAAAGTTATGTTTAATGGAAAACTGATCCAGCCCAAAAGAAAAGTTTATAAAGTGACAACTATTTTTTGTTATTTTTTCTTTCTATATGATGAATGGTCCTAAAGATATGATAGTTTAATAATGGTACTAGAACATTTGTAAATTGAGATATTATACTGTTTGAATCTTAAATATCTGAAAATAGCAAGTCGAGCGTTATAAATGCATACGATAGAAATTCCTTTTAAAATGTCTTTTATCTGTTCTTATAGTTTTATAAATGATAAAGTTATAGTTAAACTATGAAATTCTATTTATTGACCGTAGAATAAGAACATTAAAAATCGGTATTGGTTTTTACATACATATAACTAACAGCTCAAATTTTTGGACATTTTTACAGCACTTATTTTATAAACTATCATACTTTAATCAAAGTTTCGCGATTTTGCTAGAAAAATTCCTCGTTTTGCAAATATCGCAAAACCCACTGCATTAAACGAAAAAATGATAGTATATTAAAATGAAGCCTAGGAGAAGATAAATAAATCTTGTAGTATCATTTTTTCGTTCAATTCACTAGTTTTTGAGCTATCTGAAGAAGAAAAAAAGGGAGTTCTCCAATAAAATCGCGAAATATTGCTCCGATTTAAAGTACAATCTTTTATAAAATGTGGTTTTAAAAATTCTCAATAAATTCCGATACGTATGCCAATAAGAAGCAATACGATTTTGTTTTTCATTTTCTAAAAAAAAATAAACAATAAGAAGCAATACGATTTTTTTTCATTTTCTAAAAAAAAAATAAAACAAATTTTTTGCTCATAATTTTGTTATTTTTTAAATTATAAGGGCAGAGAAACATTCATTTTAAAGTGAATTTCATTACCTTTAATTCATTTTTAATGCGGGTTTATTGTTTTTGAGATATTTGATATTTAAACATATCTTGACCTATAAACGTTCGAACACCATCTTCAAATTGCCATATTTTTAGAACTATTGGTCACACTGAAAGAAACAAAATGCTTATTACTTTATAATTTTTCTTATGCCTGACCACGTTTCCATTAAATAAGACTTGTTTTGGGTTATTTATGAAAAACCGCATCGAAGTTATCAATTCTCATGAAAAATTCTATACCGACTATTTCCTTAAAATCTAACAGATTTAGTGACCAGTTTTCTATTTTTTTTTTCACCCCCCTAGGTTGGGTGGGAATTATTCCCTAGGGAGGTGAGACCCACTCACTCCAAAAGGTCTTGCATAAATTCACTTATTGAGGCTAGTTCCGAGGCAAGAACCTAACGACATCCCACTACAAGCAAGGAGAAAACATTCTGAAACCTAATAACTAAAAAATACCATATTATCCATTTTACCTAACGATTCTCAGAACAATATCTCATACGATCACCCAATCAATCCCTTAAAGCTGCGTACCGAATTGAGCATTTCTATATGTCTCTTATGTACACACATTAGACAGATTTTAAATTTTGATGCAAATTTTCATCCCAGTTATATGTGGGAGGTTTAGAGAAATGGAAATATAGTTATAGTGCAGCATTCATTGATATACAGTTAAATTAAAACTATCAATTACACATCTAATTCATTAGTCGAGATGAGGCTATTAGAAAAAATGTTCGTGTCAGTACACAGCTTAACCCAAGAAGACCAAATAAAAACTTAGAAGTAGCAGAAATACCAAACGATCTATTACCAAAAGCACACTTGAAGAAGACATCTTTCAATAAAAAAAATCGCACAAATGACACCAACCACCCAAAGATTACTTACCCTAACTCTAAAAACAATTAACGAAGAACATGTCAGAAATTTTCCAATCACTTCACAAAACACGACAGCAAATTTATCTCATATTGCATTATAAAAACCTTCAATGTTGAAAGCTAGGGTATTTGTTACTAAGACAGTTATTTCATAAAATTGCCGTTTTTCTAAAGGACACCTAGTATTTTCACATATTTAAAAAACTTCCAAGAATAATACGTAATATAATTATCGCGAACATTTCTGTAACTGCATATTTTAAAATTCTCATATAGTATTACATATTAAAAATGTTTTAATATATAGTATTATATTTTAATAAATTAATACAAAATTTTAACAAACATTTTTGTAGTACAAAAATATTGTGCATTTTAAAATTTCAGTGTCCAGAAATGATCAAATTCGATGTTGACTACATGTAAAACACATGACGTTCCTGAAAATATCAGTTGACGTGAAAATCTTGAATCTTCAAATATAAATTACACGAGTTTTTCAAAGATCCGATGGTCAAACAAACCCCTTCTTCATAGCCTCCAGTAATGTCGGTCATGAAGTAGGAACGATAAGCGGACGACATTGCACACATTCAATTCTTTATAGGTTATATACACATATTATTAAAATATATCTTGATTTCGCATACTTAAAAATTAAGTAATCTTTTAATACCGAATAAACAATACAACGTTCAAAACTGAACATGCACAAATGAACGGCTAAGACCAATGTTATTTTAAAATATCACACGTTTCCTATCTTATCCATAGGAAATAGTCATTTATATAAAAACAATTCACAGATATATACATAGGACATTACAAATGGAGGTGTTCTAGTAAACAGCATTGTCTTTTAATGCCCACGACTCGCCACTTGTCATATCTGGTAACTGGTGACCGTTATGCTTGGCTGGGCAGGGACTTTCCTGAAACAATACAATTTATTAGCAACATCATTTCACTTCCCTCATTACCAAAGGGAAGTATTGTATTAATGAAAAATCAGTCTCCAGGATTTGCTCGGATTTTTACGATTTCAGTGAAATTTCTGCTACCTATTCCAGATGTTTGCGGTTCAAACCCCGATTTGTTTCAATTCTCGTTATGCAATTGTATATAATGAATGACAATTTCGCTTTTGCCAACAACTACTCCTGGAAACGGAAACCACTTCTAACGGGCATGAAATTTTATCGTCATTATTTTTAACGTTTTTTCTTAAAATTTATTATTCACTGATAATAGGCCTACTCTGCCCGGTCCTGCAACCGGCCATCGCGATTAATGCGATGGTTGCATGATCGGTTCCGGGATAGGTCCTGGGGAGGTACTTTTATATTGTTAATTTGAATAAAGAAGTTTTGGATTTGGATAATAGGCCAGTTGTCAGGTAGATTTTACTGTTGGAACCAGTTCATTATAGACCTCTTTTAGACATACTAATTTTTTGAGTTGTTTGCAACTTGTATAGTAGGGGGTACTTTTAGTAAATATCACATGACAGAATATCCAAGAATATTCTAAATTGGGCCCTACACAGAAGAAGAAGGCGTGAGAGACCAAAAAAAACTGGAAAGACAAAAGCGAGTAGAAATTGAAAGATAATTGAGACCAATTTCAACATTAAAAGATTATTTCTAATTTCTTGTGTAAACAAATTAACATTTTACAATAGACCAAATTTTATTAAACACATCTAGTTTTTCCTTTTAATTTTATCCGTATCTCAGACTTTATTCGAAAGAATTTACTCACTTTCTTTTTCATACCGCCTGAGTGCCTCTTCTCGTTCTGCGGCATCGAAGTACCAGAGAGTAATAGCGTAACGTGTGTGATAGGCAGGTTGTACTTCATGGGGATTTCTTCTGTCTGACCAAAAGAATAACAGTCTATCAAATAAGGGTTCTATGTCTGCCACCTGAAATTAGAAAATCATAATTAAACAAACTCAAATACTCCGAAGTAGGAGAACCAATGTAAAAAGTACTTTTCATTAAAATATCCGCCACCTCTTTTTACTTAAATTACCATTTTTTAAAACAATTAATAAGGTAGTTTCATTGAATGTCCATCTTTTTCATTTGTATATATCTATTTTAGACAACAAAATACCTTAGACAGCATATTTTACTTACTTTATCTTCGCACCATCCTTCTGGGAATATCCGTAAAAGTCCACCGCTCCTACGTACATCCCAATTAAGATTTAAATAATATATTGCTGTAATACATCGACCATCTCTGTTGGGATTGTCTACATGTTTAACATAATGTGATCCCAGCCCTGGATAACAGGCAACCATGGCCTAGAACAAGAAGAATGATCAGTTTTGTCTCTTATTGCTTGCATAGGTATACGTTACTTTATTTATCATTATTATTAATATTATAAGCCAACAACTACATACAGAATAAGTGGTAAAAATGGTGCGAAAGCCAAAAATTTACGTAGACAAATTGCTCGACCTAAAATTCATTTTTAAAATATTTAACTTTATTGTACCCAGAGGGTTTTTCTTTTTATCATTTATGATCTTTTAAAATGTACTTTCGACTTTCAAGTATAAAATAATTGCAGTATCAAGCATATCACTGTAGGAGAGTTTTAAAGTGTAAGTTGGAATTTCATCTGTAAATGTCCATTAAAAATTCCAAAATTTTCCAGTTAAAATAACTAATACTAAAAGTGGACATGGAGAACATTACCTCCAATAAAGATGGCTTATTATTTATTATACAAATTAATCGCGACCTGCTGATAAATGAAGCTTTTTAAATCACCTGTTCGATATAATCAGCAAATTATGATTGGTCCATTGTTGGTATAAGCAACTGCGTCGCATTTGTGCTTTGTTTGCCAAATTCTAATTTAGCCGGAGGTGATTACCTTATCATCAAACAGGTGTTTTCTGTGGATAAACTCGCCACCACGAAGCTGGATAATTTTGTGCCGAAGCCAAAACAATTTAGAAAATGTACATGTGATTTCAAATCTGTTGTAGAATATAAACAGTCATTATAGTTCCAAGTTACTCATCATACCATCATAAATACCCTCATTTGTCATAAAGTACAGGGTTATTTAAACTACAGTCCTTGGCTATGGAGTTTTGGACGGTTTGAAATGTCAAAATTGAATAAACAATAAAATAATTATTTTCGTGGCCTACCTTGTTATTTTTGTTACGGATGGCTCACTCTTTTTGCAATAAAGCAGCTCAGTTGCATTTTGAATGTCAAATGTGTCAAGAAGTATTTAAGATAGACCTATACAATATTATATATTTGAAATTAGGGGAAAAAGGGCTTCTAGAAAATGCAATAATATATAGGGAGTTCCATTTAAAAAACATATTTATTTCTTATCATTTTTTTTTTATCACGTTTCAATAATAGAAATAAAGGAGGTCAATATATAGTGAATAACCCTATATATGACTCGAAATAAATTAACATGTGTATATGTGATAGGCCTCTGATGCACACTTTCAGTATGTGTCGTATAATGTTTCTCTGAGAGTAAATACTTTTGTGGCATGAACACTAGACCCCCAAAACATTAAGCCAGTTGCATTGAGTGAAGTAATAAACACAGCAAGATTGACGTAAAAATATTGTATATTTTTTCTATATTAATAATTATCTTTACGATGAATTATCTGTGCGTGTATTAATCAGGATACATGCAAACAACCGGTTTTGTGAAGTATTTTTAAATCATCTGCAAACAAAAGTTTCCAATCTAATACCTATGTCAACTAAATCACTTAAAAATATAATAAACAGAAGTGAAAAAGACTGCCATGTACCTACGTAATAAAATGAGAAATGAGCATATAATGATGGCTATTATTCATGAGGGTGAAGTTTACACGAGCCGCAGGAGAGTGTCATAAATCTCCTGAGTGAATAGTAGCCTTTATATGCGAGTAGAATACTATACTTTGTCCACGACTATTAAATAATATCAATATGTAGTTTTTAGAACAATAGCATTTTTGAAAATTCTCCAATCCATAAAAGGTTTGTATACTGACATATACAAATTTTTGACTTTTGTGACAATAAATTCTAAGAGGTAATTTCTGGCTGTGTTCAAGACATTTCATTTTCACTATTAGTATTCATATTTTTAGTTTTTTAATTGAAATAACCAACAAAAGACATAATGAGTGTGATTTGATGTTTCAAATCGATGACAAAATTATACTTTGGCTTACTAAAAAAATCAGACAAAATAACAAGCACGTAGATAAACATTAAAAATAATGGAATAATGAAATCATTATTCACTGCAGTGAATAATGAATAGCATTATGCTTGAGAAAACACATACATAATGGATACATTATATAGTAGTCGTGGACAAATAGTATTTATCTCATGTTAGATTATATATTCATTAATCAACTGCTTTTGAACAAATAATGGCATCCATAAAACAATAGCATGTATAATAAGCGTTGAATAATATCCATTATACAACAGTATACAGCCAATCACCTTTTGCGATATGGTCAATTTGGAATGGTCCATTATTATTGAGGGAAGGAAAGTGATTTGACATTTGATTAGTTTTGACGTTTAACTGTTGACATTTGTAAATATATGATAAAATTTAATATTAATTGTTATAATCGTAGATAAAGCATAGTATTCAACTTGCGATAATGGTAATAACACACTTGATGAATTTACAACACTCGCCTGCGGCTAGTGCTGCAAACTTCATCTGCATGAATTATTACTTACATTATCGCTCGTCGAATAATATACTATTATTCACATATAAACACAGCCAAAACATCATTATTAAATAAATCTATATTACAGAAGGGTCTAAATATGTTTAATACTCTACCAATAAAAATAAAAAATTGTGAGGATTATTTTAGATTTTTAAAAAAGTTAAAAAATCACGTACTTAATTCTTATGTACCTATAAAGTTAAAAATGTTATCTGCCGTAAATGCAAAATGTAACCGATATCAAATGTAAATTGTTGATGGTATCAAATTTATTGTATAGTTGAAGCAAACAGTTCCTGAAATAAAAAACGCAACAAAACATTACGACTTCATTAAAATACTAGTACTTTTTGTACTGCTGTTCGCAAATTGACTCGCTTACCTTTATAAGTTTTTAATGTGCGTCGGGTCGTTTGATGGCAGGCATGGGCGCCATGACCCGCGGCGATATAATTATGTCGTAATGTTTTTGTTGCGTTTTTGAGTGTAGGGAAGTCCTTACTTGGCCTATACCTAATATATTCCTTGTGTTTGTAATTCTATAAGAATGTTTTATGCATATATCTACATTAAGTTTTATATTATATGGAATTGTCTTTGTATAGCAAACATTGCTAATAAAGTCTATCTATCTTTTAGGGATATTTTAGAATATGTTATTGTCATGTGCATATTATTAAAATGATTCTCGAAACTCTATCATCCCGATTCTTTTTCATTTACAATCTATAAATCTGTAAAAAAGTACCGCTGAAGCTGCAGAGTATTTATCCAAGTTTCATTAAAATATGAATGTCCATCGCACCGTCGTTTGTTGAGGAATATGCGCAATTCGGCAACGTGGTTAGAACTCGACCAAATTTTTTTACGACATACTATTTCCGCCTAAAAAGAGATAGTTGGGATTTTCTATCTCTTAACATTAAAATAGTTTTCGCTAATGCAATGCCAGTCCATTAGAGCGTAGCGGCAAACCGAATGGTCTAAAGTTAAAATCTTACCCCAAATCACTCACGTAGTTTGTGACCTGTACTTAATAGACATCCGTCAAACTTATATACAGGCTGTCGATTTTATCGGGCACTCGAGAATCACTTAATATCGGTCGTACAAAAAAAATTATTTTTACGAAAATTGTGCCGATTTATATAACCAATAACCAATGGTTTAAAGACATTTGAAATCCATGGCCTACTTTAAGAGTTATGGCGGAAAATATCGAAAATGCGGAAAACGTCTAGGCCAAATACCTCCGTTATTTGAAGAGATACGAGAAAAATTCTAAGGCGAAAATTTTTTGCAAAACAGAGTGTCTCAACGAGGTTTTATCTAATTTTTTTCAAAACCGCTGTATTTTGAGATTACTCTTCAGGCTGTTAAAAAAATTATTTTGAAACGGGCGAGAAATGGCGCCATTAAATAGAGTATTTTCCTCCCTTTTCAACGATATATCACATGCCATATTTATTCATTGGTACTACGTTACTAATTATAAAAACATTTTTTTTAAAACCAATAATTTTTTTTAACAAGCATTATATTTGCTGTGGAGAAGTATGATTAAATAAAATGATAAAACAATTCAATAAGTTGTTCAAATCTTTGCTATAATAAAACATTTAACACAATTAAGAAGAATAAAGTAAATTCAGGTAACAAAAACAAAATAATAATCAAGAAAGCAACATGGAGCCATTATGGAAAGAGTATTCGCAGTTATGCCAATGTATAGAGGTCCTCCATAAAAGCGTCACTCCTTGCTCAGAAAGTTAAAATGTCTTTACCAATTAATTTAAGTATAATATCCATTTGTTTGTATTTCATGATTTCACTATTATTTCAATTATTTTAAAATAGTTGGCTATGAACAAATTTGACAATTTAATTTTTTGACAGATCATCTCAGTTAATACTTAAACTCTCACTCAATCATACTCGTTTAAGAATTTAGAATTTTCAAAAATGATTTTCACTCACATTGATCGTTATATGTTCGTTATATATTGCAATTTTAACTCTGGATTAGCTCAAGTAGAATATAGAAACAGATTTCCACAAGTACTACAGCCAAATAAAACTCTGTTCA
The DNA here is from genome assembly GCA_963675555.1 of Leptura quadrifasciata. Classification (NCBI taxonomy): domain Eukaryota; kingdom Metazoa; phylum Arthropoda; class Insecta; order Coleoptera; family Cerambycidae; genus Leptura; species Leptura quadrifasciata. The sequence continues at coordinate 164,996,657 of OY776674.1, read as the reverse complement.
AAAATTAGCTACGAAACTGAAAAATAATGGTTCATTTTTAAAGAAGAAGACAAGGTTGAACAGTGTTACTGATAATGTAAATAAGGTAAACCGAGTTATTAATCATGTAAGAAATAAAAATACAGAAAATTTGGAAATATCATTAAGAGAAATTCAAATTGCTTGTCATATAAATAAAACAAGTGCTAGAAACATTTTAAAGAAAAATGGTTACCGGTGTTATAAAGCCAAAAAAGTTCACAATTTACAAGCGGGGGACAAACCAAGGTGGACGACTTTTTGTAGGTGGCTGTTGGAAAAGAAGCGTGCCAATCCATTAATATGTAGTAAAATACTTTGCTCCGATGAGGCCGCAATATTCATTACAAATGGACTTCTGAAAATACATACTGGCATAGACCGCCTGGGTTTCAAAATCGTTTTTCAATAAATGTGTGGATAGGTATTTTAGCCACCAATTTAATAGGTCCTTATTTTTATGATGGTCACCTCAGTGGTCAAAGGTACCTAAACTTTTTGAGAAATGAATTTTATGAATTTTTAGATGACCTACCTTTAGAGAATCGACACAACTTTCAATATTTTCAACAAGATGGAGCTCCTCCCCACAATTCCCAGATTTGCCTAGATTATTTAGACGAAATTTGGCCTCAACATTGGATAGGTACCAATGGATTTATTCGATGGCCCCCTCGTTCTCTAGATATAACCCCAATGGATTTTTCTCTATGGGGGTATATTAAAGATAAGGTGTTTTCGACGACACCGCAAAATGTAGAGGACCTAAAATCTCGAATTCAACAGGCATGTATTACAGTTACCCCCGAAATGCTGAGTAATGTTTTAAATGCAGTGCCTCGCCGCGCTCGATTGTGCATAAGACATCGCGGTGGACACTTTGAACACTTGATATCTTAAAAAAATTTGAGGATTAGATAAATATTAATGTTCTGTGTGCTATATTCTTTTTATTATTAATTTGTTTTTGTTACCTGAATTTACTTTATTCTTCTTAATTGTGTTAATGTTTTATTATAGCAAAGATTTGAACAACTTATTGAATTATTTTATCGTTTTATTTAACCATACTTCTCCACGGCAATTTTAATGCTTGTTAAAAAAAAATTATTGGTTTTAAAAAAATGTTTTTATAATTACTAACGTAGTACCAATGAATAAATATGGCATGCGATATATCGTTGAAAAGGGAGGAAAATACTCTATTGAATGGCGCCATTTCCCGCCCGTTTCAAAATAATTTTTTTAACAGCATGAAGAGTAAATCTCAAAATACAGCGGTTTTGAAAAAAATTAGATAAAACCTCGTTGAAACACTCTGTTTTGCAAAAAATGTTCACCTTGCAATTTTTCTCGTATCCCTTCAAATAACGGAGATATTTGGCCTAGACGTTTTCCGCCTTTTCGATATTTTCCGCTATAACTCTTAAAGTAGGCCATGGATTTCAAATGTCTTTAAACCATTTTGTAGGTTATATAAATCGGCACAATTTCCGTAAAAATAATTTTTCTTGTACGACCGATATTAAGTGAGATATTCTCGAGGGCCCTGATAAAATAGACAGCCTGTATATTATAAATAAATAGTTTGCGATTTGTTAGTGAAATTCAATGTATTACATATAGATGGCAGCACTGAAAAGCGCTGTCAAAAATTTACATGCATTTATGCATATGGTTAATTTAGGCAGGAATGAAGGTTTTCAAAAAGTACATGAATATATAAGTTAATCGTGTAATCCGAGTATCGAAAGCATGCGATTACGACATCACTAGATATTATCACAGTAGATATTATGCTTACAGGAAAAGTGACGGGCGGACGAACAGTCAGGCAGGGGACATTTTGAAAATTGTTTAGAATTTGACGACTAAAACAATTATATGGATTTTTCCTATACGAGAGATATTTACGGCCTAGTAAATACGATTTAGGAACTACAAAGGATATAATAAAAGTGTGTGATAATCATAACGTATGCAATATAAATAAAAGCCCAAAGAGTTGTCTCATAGGTATCACGTTCTTCGATTTTGAACGTACTGTATAGCACTGCGACAACTGTCGCTCAATCTCCATAAATTGTTATGCAACGATTCTGTTTTTTTTTTTTGCGAAGAATGACTAAATAAATACACGTGCACTTTACGCTTCTAATTAATTGATGTTGGTAAATATTGCGGTATGGATTTAGTAACTTAACGGCGCGCTGTGTGTTGTCACGTACTCCAAAAATAACAAGCGCAACTTGCAGATCGCACGGAAATATCGATACGGTTACACAAACAGGTATTTTAGTTAGGACCGCTTTAAATCGGTACTGTGTACGAATTAATTATCTAATTCGCGACCCACGTGTCCTCTGTACGTGACAAGTATATTTAATTATCGTATTATCCAGAATTAGGTACCTACTAACTGTTGTTAATTAGAAATTCATTCTCAGGTGGAAGAATACCGGTTTTGTAACTTTTTCCGTCGTTGATAACGATTTATAATAACATCAAGAATGTCAACAACCGGCAAGGATGTCTAGATTAGTCGGCAGGAAAGTTTAATGTCAGGGCCAGTATATTTTCGCAAAATCGCGCTATCGTTTGGTAGCTTATTCAAAGGATAACCGGTGACAAATTGTTTTAGGCTTTGAAAATGCTCCATTAGATCCACATGGTGTCAGGGGCAGACCGACAGGCAAGGCCTTGCATATCTTTGTTTAAAACAATCTCCAGCCGCTTTTTACATGGATTTGTTTTGTAGCAAAAGCTTCTACAAGGAAAAAAACGTTTATTTGCTTTTTAAAATGCAAAAGAAAAATACAAACTCCATCTAAGCATATAAGAAATAAATCTAAGTTCAAAGAATTGTTGAGAACAGTTTTTTCCTCCTTGAACGGATGGATAACTTGTACTATCACAATCGGTACGCGTATAAGCTTCTAGCTGACTTGCAATATACAAGCACGATTTTGCAGCATCTGTTGGTAATACCTCAAAGATTTTGTTAAAAAATATATAGTTATAGTCAAGTTAATCTGTTCTCGGCACTTAAAAAATGCAACAAAAACTTTACGACCTCATTTAAATACCGGTACTCTCTATACTATTTCGTTGGTAAATTGACTCGCCTATCATTATAAGTTTTTAAGGTGCGTCGGCTTGTTTGATGACAGCACGCCGCTTGGCCCAACGGCGATAATAATTATATCGTGAAGTTTTTGTTTTTTGAGTGCGGAGAACATATAAACTCGACTTTTTATACCTATTTGATCGGAATAACTACAACTGAATGGGAATGTTGCACTAAAGTTGCCAGACCTGATGAGAGGGAGAGGGTTACAAGAAGTACCCCGATGGTATATTTCTCTATATTATTTCACTGCCTTCGAGTTATTATTTTTGTTTTCGAAAGACAACTAAAAATACATTTTTAACACCATCATATCGTATCGACCATAATATTCAATCTTGCATTAAAAACTGAAACAACCCGTATCTAGGGCATTATAAATTTAAATTTTTCTTTTTATTTCCCAAATTCAAGTAATTATTGCATTTAATTCATTTAATTTTACATTTACTTCGCCATTAAATAATGAGCATGTTAAAGTTGCCAGAATGTCATTTAAATTTACATTCTTTTAAAGCAACATAAACGATACATTTTTATGAAAGGATCTATCTAAAATGGAGCCAAGCAATAGTGTTTGTTTACAATGGGCGCGATAAATTTCAAGTACTTCTCTCGCATCACATAGGGTGAAATCGCCTACCTTTTTCTATCTTAAGCATGCAAATGACAGAAAGATAAAAGTTTTGAGCCTAGAAACGCTGCCAAACTACGTCCGAGCCAGTATGGAATTTTTGTAATATAAACAATCCCGAGCGTGGGACAATGTCAACGTGTAGAGCCCGGAGTTTCCGGGTAGACTGTGACGTCATCCTTACAATATAAAAGGAGACCACGCTACCCAACAAGGGACAGAGGGCACCTGAAGGCAGAACACTTTAACTTCGTCGTGACCTTTTATAGTTCGCCGAGCTTAATAAATTATTTTGTGGTTATTTTCACTAAATCAGTCGTCTAAACTACGAGCCAAACGATATTACGAACTAGATCTTATTTTTAACGAATTCTTGATGAAGTACAATTTTTAACGGCTCTACTATTTCCGGGCGATCTAACGCTATACCGAGAATCAGGTAATGATGTACCGTCGCAGCGTCGCATTACGTGTGCACTCACAATTCTCGGTTCTTTAATTTTTCTAAAGTAGACTAATAAATTCCATACTGGTCAGAGACGGCTAATGTCGATATGAGTCGCGGGAATGTGGTACTAAAAGAACATTTTTTAACAAGAAATCATGATAAGATTATATTACAATTTACTCAGTTATTATTTCAATCATGAGTTTAGGTAAAAAGTTCCCATGCTGAATATTTTACTAGGGAGATTTACGTTTGCTAAATAACAAGTTTATATTCAAGAACTATATATTTTCGGCGTTTATGCAATGACAAGAAACTTTCACTTCCATTATTCTTCAGTGGTGTACTACCAAGGGTTACCGTGTGCCTACCTTGACATGTAAAATGTCGCAGGAATGTTTGCCTTTCAAATTATTGTGGGAGGTTTCTCACCGGTGGCTATTTGGTTTTCTATGATTGGTTAACTTAACGATCCATCCACTTAATTACCTTGCACGTTACAAACTGTACAGGCCATCGGTAAATGCTGAGTCAATTGGCCCGTGAACTTTCTCTTATTTTGAGTGGTTTACTTTTCATTGAGTATTGAACCGGAACGTCTCGTCTGTTTGAATTACATCTACCCACCCCGTGTTCCGTTGTTGAACAGTCATGCACAATTTGGTAGTTACCGTTTGTATGATCAATTAAAGGATATTTCCTCAACATTCTCTGATATTATACATGAGTATTTGATTCTCATTTATCACTTATATTCTATGATGTACATGACATGATTCTTGTTTTGCATTAAGTTTGTTTTCATCATAGCCTTTGCTAACTCCATAATTTCAATCAAATGTAATTCATTTACTGGTGACAAAATGACCAGTACTTTATGTGTAATAAAAACAACATACCACACAAAGGTCTCAAAACACAAACCTTTCCCAGTCGCTGGAAAGTGAGTAAAATTTGTCCAGTGTTTAAGAGCCGTGATAGGGCACTGGTTGATAATTACAGGGCTATTTCTATTCTATCAAATTTTTCGAGGGTCTTCGAAATTACTTTGTATGATCGCATATATCTCTGTTCGTAACCAAATATCGCCTAATCAACTTAGTAATAGATCGACGATTACAAACTAAGCGATTTGTCTCAAATATATTAGATAGGCAGGGGCTGGTAGATGTCGTTTATACAGAATTTTCATACCGTCTTACTTAGGATGCTGACATAATTTGGTTTCCATGTCCCAGCGCTATAGACTCTCTTAGATCTTACTTATGGAAAATACATATGTCGCATACAACGGTTTTAGTTCATCTTGTTATTGGTATCTCAGGTGTCCCTCAAGGGTCTAAACTTGATCCCCTTCTCTTTCTGTTATTTACTAATGATTTAAATGATGTAATCGATTGTTGTAAAACTATTCTACGCTGATGACTTAAAAACATATTCAATTATAACTTGTATCGATGACTGTAGGAAGTTGCAATCTGATCTGAATCACGTTCAATCCTGGTGTCTAAACAATAAAATAGGCCTCAATGTTTCCAAATGCAAGGTTAATAGCTTCACAAGAAAGCAAAAAATATGTAAATTTGCATATCATATTGAGGATGGTACATTATCTCGATATACTTCCAGCAAGGATTCACGTGTATTATTTGACTGTAATGAGCATATAACTTTAAAAGTGTCCGAGGCAATGAAATTTTATGGGTTCATCGTAAAAAATTGTAAAAACTTTACCGATATTAATGCTTTGAACATATTGTACTTCTCTTATGTCCGCTCTAGGCTTGGGTATGCACCTCTGATTTGGTATCCATATCCGCCAAAGAACAATGGTGCAACGGGTTCAAAGAAAATTCTTAAAATATTTGAATTTCAAAGCAGATGGGGTTTTTTATCCCGAAAGAAGAAAAATTTCAACTATTTAACTAGTAAATTCAATATTATCAGCTTGGATTTAAGAAGGATTTGTATATCATTAACATTTTTATACAAGCTACTACATAATACGATTGACTGTTCCGCTTTATTTGGTATTATTAAGTTTAATGTACCTAGGATTAACTTGAGGCATAACCCAACCTTTAGACGTGATATACCCAGAAATATACTGTTAAAGTCACCAGTATATGTTATGTGCCAAAATTTTAATAATTCATGTGATATTAATTATTTTTAAACATAATATTTTTAGTCGCAAGCTCCTCCATAAAATCCTTATTTTACTATAAGGAACGTAACCAGACTGCAACCAACAGCTACTCTCCGGGCTATGTACCCCGCCGAGCGCTGAATTAGATTTGCAACTTGTAATTCAGCGCTCGGCGGGGCACATAGCCCGGAGAGTAGCTGTTGGTTGCAGTCTGGTTACGTTCCTTATAGTAAAATAAGGATTTTATAGAGGAGGGTTTGCGACTAAAAATATTATGTTTAATATTCCGCCCTCTAAAAGCACATTTGAATTAATTATTGTTGTTCATTAAACAATCGATGGCGAGCGTAGATGTGTCTTTACTATGTACCTACATATTTTGATATGCGATGTAAAGCAACGTTAGGGGCGGTTAGTATAGTCCAAGTAAGGACTTCCTGAGACAAAAATAAAACTAAACAAAAATTTTACATCATTATTATCGCCGCGGGCCACCGGCAGCATGCCTAACATCAAACGACTCGCCGCACACTAAAAACGAGCGAGATGCTTTGCGGTCGAGGGTCGGTCGAGGTAGCACAAAGAGTAATGGTATTTTAATGAGGTCGTAAAGTTTTTGTTATACGTTTTATCTGTCTCAGTTTATTCCTACTTGAACTATACTTGGATGGGCGACCGTCCCATCCTTCGGAGGGGATGTAAAGCCGTCGGTCCCGTGTCTATTAAATGTTAGTCAAGTAAAAGATCCCTACTCTTCTTAAGCGAAGAGGTTCGGCAAACTTCCTGGTTGGGGATAGCTCGTCTACAGGCGTCGGTGATAGGCCTCAGTAGCGGAAATAGACCGACGTTAAATAAATGTTAAAAAAAAACATTCTTATTGAAATAGCAATCCTAAATCTCGATATACATGTTATTGAATACATTGTCATACAAATCGTCACATAGTGCACAGATGCATTTGGTATGAAAACTATTTATATGTATATATACTTAGTTATTATGTATTATTATGTATTGTCCTGTAAATGGGTCTTCTGTTGGGCAATAGAGCTATTATTATTATTCAATTTTCGTCTACAATTTGATCCTAATTTTAAAAGTACGTCAAAAAATTGCATAGAACTGAAAGAAAACAGTTTGTGGGCTAGGATAATATAAATAAAACTTCGTAAATGATGAAACAATTTAGCAAGCGCTTTTATAGGCAGATGGGCGAGCAAAATTACCCCGTATCGTTAATCGATCGTCGTTTGGTTTCTCCGAAATACCTCCGGTAAGTAGGCATATCCTGTAATTTTCTCAGAGTTATCTATAATCCAAGAGATAACATACCTGTAGAATAGAATATATATGCAATAAATCCTGATAACCAATAAAATTTCTTGAAAATAACAATAAATAACTTAAGGATTATAAGAATTACCTACTACTAAAGAGATTATTCTTATAGCAGACCATATATACATATGTACACTCTATAATAAGCTTATTGATATAAATAATACCAAAAAAAATAATTCTCAAAATTAAAAAAAATTCTTTTAAGTAAAGCATTCTATTCCATTGAGGAATACTTAATGCATTAAATTTTCCTTTGTCTTCTCTCTCTTTATTTTTGTTTCTCTTTCATATTTCGTTCATACTGTATTCTTTAGTAGTGTAATTCTACATTTGTACCTTGATTTGTCCTTGTCAAATATCTCGCTTAATATCTATTGTAGAGAAATACAGTTTTAGAAACAGTTATCCCATTTTTTGTGAGCTATATTTCATTAAAAAGAAATTCGAAATCTATAGCCTACTTTGTGAGATATATTACAAAAACCTGAAAAATAGGAAAAGCACAAACGGTTATAGCTTCCTTATTTGAGGAGATACGAAAAAAGTTAAAGGGATGAATGTTGGCGGCAAAGATAATAATAATAAGAATATTAATGTGTACAAAAATTTGAAAAACGCAGTTAGCTTTGACATACGCTCTTGTGCAAAAATGAAAAGAACAAATCTCAAAGTAGGCCATGACACCATTAATTCCGTTTAGTTTTTCTCTTTCCAACGATATAAAACATGTCACAAAAATTTTAACTGATAATGTCAATATTTAATATTTTACGAAAACCACAAATCATATCATTGAATCGTAAAAATCGGCTATGCCATAATAGTAAAAATTCACTTTATAATAATTATAATTCAGTAATTATTTATTACAATTTAATACCAATAAACAAATATCTCATAAATAAAAATACAAGTACAAAATGAACAAAAAAAAAACCGAAAAACTATTTATTAACAGTATAGTCGATGTCAGGAGTCGGGATTTTTGGGGTCCCACAATTTTTTTCCTCGGCAACCCCCTCAAATTGGCCAAAAACCACCCCCAAAGTGCCCTTTTCCGTGGACCCGTTTATTTTCCCCAGATTTTTGGCCAATTTGAGGGGGTTGCCGAGGAAAAAAATGTTCAGAGACTTCGAAAACGGGGGGGGTCTCTAGATTGGCGCTCTGGCAAAAAAAAGGTACCCCTTCCGACTCCTGACCTCGACTAGCACTACCTACAACCATATTGAAAAGAAAATGTGTGTATGTACTACAAATGCTCAAATATATTTATTTATTTATTTATAATAGTACTCTGTTCTACAGGTAAAAAGAACCCAATTACAGAACAGGAAGATAAGAAAAAAACAAAAACACTAATAAATAAGCTCTATACAATAAGAAAGATAAAAGATAAAATATTAAACATGTCAAAATATCAACTATGCATTAATAGAACAAGAACATAGATTAAGTACGATTATATACAGCATAAAGACGGTTAAAATAAATACAAAAACTATACAGGACTCTACAAAATAGCAAGAAAAAACAAAGTAAAAGAACAAAGCTCATTTTAAATAATACATTCTAATATCATTGAGACTGCAACCAAATATATCAAGACGGCTACCATTAGCATTACAGATATGAGTGTTTAAGAACATTAGTACGAGATGTTGACAGATAAAAAGTTAGGCTATTCCTTGAGTTTACCCTGGGTACCATAAAACTTAATTTGGCCAATAATTCTTGGCAATCAATAATATTATGTATTATTTTAAAAAGGAATGCCTGAGAAAAATATTTACGCCTACTCTCAAGACTTGTCATGCCATGTTTATGAAGCAGCTCCTCTTGCGGAACACCTAAGGGTGGGTAAACACCGTCCGATTTAAAACTAAGGAATTTTAAAAATCGACGTTGGACTGATTCCAAATTATTGATATAAGTGATGTAATATGGGGACCATACAAGAGAAGCGTACTCGAGCTTAGATCTAATAAAGGTAAAATAGACAGGTTTAATTGCGTCTAACCGAGTAAAATCACGACAATTTCGCACCAAAAACCCATACGTCTTACTGACTTCTAAGGTAATGGTGTCAACGTGAGCGGCAAAAGAAAGCTTGGTATCAAAAATTACGCCAAGATCGCGAAAGGTGGAGGGGCGGTTCAGATTGACATCTAGGTTGTAATCAAAACTTATATACGTGGATTTTGTAGAAAAAGACATGACATTGCATTTGCTGACATTTAATGATAACTTGTTTTCCTGACACCAAACTTTTACACTGTCTAAGTTCCTTTGAAGACGCAGACAATCATTGAGGCTGTTAACGTTATCATAAATCTTTAAATCATCCGCATAAATAAGACAATTAACATCCAACACATCTACAATATCGTTTATAAAAATAATAAACAACAGGGGGCCAAGGATGGACCCCTGTGGAACTCCAGATGTTACTGTATATTCAGCAGACTTAGAACCGTTGGATACAACATATTGAGTCCTGTCATATAGGTATGACCTAAAAAAGTTTAATAGGGTATCAGATAAGCTGAATAAGTGCAGTTTGTGAAGTAGTATGCTAAAATCGAGTCTATCGAATGCTTTCGAAAAATCTGTGTAAATAACATCAGTTTGTGTCTGCGAGTCTATAGATTCAGCTATAAATTGAGTAACACAGACCAGATTAGTTGCAGTAGATCGGCCCTTCATAGAGCCGTGTTGATAGACTGAGATTTTGTTGGACACATGATGGTATAGAAAATCATGTAGCAAGATTTCCAAAACTTTACAACAATTGCAGATAATGGATATAGGTCTAAAATTGCTAATATCAAACTTATCATCTTTTTTATATATAGGACATACCTTCGACCGTTTCCATAATACAGGCAACTCACAATTACGAATGCACGTATTGAATACGACTTTTAGAGGGAACGCCAGAATGTGAGCACAGTCCTTCAACACAAAAGCAGGTATTCCGTCAGGACCAGTAGTCAATTTGGGTTTGAGTCTTTTTAAGGCAGCCGCAATTTCACTCTCATCAAATTCTTGTAGGTGAATAGTCGAGTCTACGATTTGCTCATTCAGGGATTGGTTAGTAGACTTAGATGATGGTAAAAATGATTTACAGAAAAAATTGTGCACCATGCATTCTAATACACAAACGTGCTCTACAGGACACCTCACGGATTACATTTTGGAGCATTTCAGGAGTAATTGCCTCACATGCGTTTCTAATTCTGGTTTTGATATCCTCAATACTTTCAGGAGCAGTTTGAAATACATTGTCTTTAATGTAACCTTAGACGAAAAAATCCAAGGGAGTAATATCTGGTGATCGAGCTGGCCATAGGTGCCTATCCAGCTATATGACATAACTTGATTTAAATAATTTGTACATATTACAGCAGTGTTAGGTGGAGCCCCGTTTTGTTGAAAATATGAATAATTTAATCTTTCTGCCACTGTTCATTCATAAAGAAAATCTTGAAACTCGTTTTGCAGGAAATTAAGGTATCTACGAGCGGTTAATTTGCCATCATAAAAATAGGGTCCAATTACTTCAGTCCCTAAAAGACCCACCCAAACATTCGTAGAAAATCTTTCTTGGAAAGCAGTCTCTCTCTGCACCAATGTGTATTTTCTCGTGTCCACTTATAATGCATATTTCTATTGAAAAATCCATTATTAGAAAAATTTGATTCGTCCAACCAAAAATTTTTGCTACATATCAGCGGGTCATTCCTTTTTTTATTTAACAACCATCTACAAAATCTTCTTCTCCTCGGCTTATCTCCCTCACTTAAATGTTGAACTTTCCTTATTTTGTAGCATCGAAATCCGTTTTTTTTCTTGCACTGTCTTTTTTATGCGACAGTTTCTCTGAATTTGTCTCAAAGAGGTTTCTTCATTTTGGTTAACATAATTCAATACTCCATTCACTTTTCTTACATTATCCGCAACATGCCTTACTACTTTTTTGAAAATGAACCGTGCGTTTTTAGATTTTGAACTAACTTCCTAAACACCAGTTCGATTTGGCTGCGGAGCATCTGGAAATCGATCTCCGTAAACTGTGTCTAACATCTCAGCGTCAAAATTGCACTGACAATAAATGCTAATCATATCGAATTTGTTATTATTGGTGTACACCATAATTACTGATATAAAACTTGTCTTAGAACTCGACAACGCAATTTACAACAGTGACAGTCTGTCAAATTTGTTAATAACTACATATATTGTTTTTCACTAATCATGGCATAGCTGATTTTTACGGTTCAGTGATATGAATTGTGGTTTTCGTATAATATTAAATATTGACACTATCAGTTAGAATTTTTGTGACATGTTTTATATCGATGGAAAGAGAAAAAATAAACGGAATGGTGTCATGGCCTACTTTGAGATTTGTTCTTTTCATTTTTGCACAAGAGCATATGTCAAAGCCAACTGTGTATTTCGAATTTTTTGATACACATTATTATTCTTATTGTCTTTACCGCCAACTTTCATCCCTTTAACTGTTTTCGTATCTCCTCAAATAAGGAAGCTATAACAGTTTGTAGTTTTCCTATTTTTCAGGTTTTTGTAATATATCTCACAAAGTAGGCTATGGATTTCAAATTTCCTTTTACAGAAATATTTGGTGTTGCCCTCGTAAAATAGACAGGCGGTATATAATACAGTTTCAATTTTATTTTTTTAATATTATTTCCATAAGAAGGCGATCGGCATAGTTTTTATAAACATATTCTTTTGTACAACTGATATAAAACGAGATATTCTAGAGGGCCATGATAAAAGAGACAGCCTGTATATTGTCAATATATTTTCCATGTTTTGCGATTTTTCTGAAAGCGGTAAAAACGGATTTCAAGATTAAAATTGCTATTCCAAGACATTTCGACATTTCCTTTACATATGTAATTTGAGCATATGTGATAATGTGACGCCACTAATCGCCATAATTCCATTCGAGTATATACCTCCGTAACAACAATGGACAACGTGTGAAGTGGTACGTTTTTATTATCTTGTAAATATTTATTTTGAGTGGAATTAAAAGATACGTGACAAAGTGGGTATGAGTAGTTAAGCGGAGATAAGAAAAGATAACTGTAAACGACTTATCACAGACTGAATTAAAAAAATATCTTGATCATCTAAAAGTGCGTGCTATTGTTTTATTAACTGATTGCACGGGCCTAATCCGAAAATAAATGTGTATATACCGGGTGAGCTAGAAATTTACCTAGTCGGCCTCATTTTTATCCGACTGTGGAGGGTCTAGCCTGGCGACAATACCTTTAAAAAAATTATTAACAGCAAGGACCAATCGGAAAATTTAGTAGGTTATAACTAAGAGATAAAACAAAAGTTAAACACGAGATAAAGTGAAATTGTGAAATGCGGGTGCTATTTAGGGGTTGAATGTGGTTTTTTGCGATTTTCTGCGAATCGTGACCTCCTTCTTCGACTTCCCAGAATTCCCGAATACTAAGGTGGCCAAGTACGCCGATGACAGAGCCATGTACGCGCATTCGCACAATGCGCAAGCGGCGAACATGCTGGAAGATTCGGTAAAATGCTGAGAAGTCCGAGGCGATAGTCTTCACGCGTCGCTTCACGGAGAACAAGATTATCACTCCGATTTCGATCAGGGGTAATAAAATTCCAACAAAAAGATGCGTGAAATACTTGGGGGTCAGACTAGACCAGCGACTGACGTTCAACACACACATCAATGAGACGATACGGACGGTCTATTCTCTGTCCAGGAGTCTGTATCCGCTCATGGTCAGGGGTAGCAGACTCAGCAGACAAAATAAAAAATTGTTGTACACGATGGTGGTCAGGCCGTCTATCACATACGCGGCGCCGGTGTGGTGCAGCATATCGACCACGACAATGAAAAAACTCAAAGTGTTGGAACACAAATTTATGCGCCTCATCTCAAATTCAGGAAGGTACACCTCCCTCACAGACCTCTACGAACTCTGTAACGACATAACCCCGATAGCGGACTACGTCCAGCAAATCTCTCAGAACTTCTACTCGTTCAAACTGGGCGATAGTCCTCTAACAAGACACATAACGCAAATTAGACAACATAATGCTCCATTTCGGATCAAATACCCCCTACCGTACCAGACGTTACCAATTTTCCGGCAGCCACTATAGCCAAGTTTCTCCAACTATACCTTTCTCTAATCCTATTCACCTTTCACTAGTTTTTCATACCTTTGAATCACCTTTAATCCTTTCCTGTCCCCCTCTTCCTTCCTGTTTGTGTATTTTTGTACCGTTTGTTTTTCCTTCGTTTTTTTTTGTACATTTTTGTCTCTAAATTCATTTTCCCCATCATTAATCTCGTAACCGAACGAAAACCATTTTTGTATCAAAATTTTGTAAACCCACAGTTTAGGCCAGCCCTGCGCAGCCCCTCGTTGGAACATTTCGCGGAAGGCACTTTGTTCAAGTTGTGGTGTCAGCGTCCGATGCGAAATTTTAAAAAGTGAAGTGCGCTAATTACTATAAAAATTGTGTTCATTGTTCAGTTGTGTTAAGCTTTTTTATTTGCATACTAAATCATATTTTATTTTTAAGTTTTAAAAAAGGAGTCTAGGTTTTTATATTGTTTTAATTGTTGTTTTCGCTGAACCGGACCTGTTCCGCCCGATCATGCAATCGGTCCCGGTTCAGACTCTGGGGAAGCAACTCTTGTTTTTAAAATATTAATAAAGCTCTTTTGAATTGAAAATTGAATTGAATTGGGTCTCGGGTCGTTATTTGATGTCAGGCTTGGCGCCATGGCCCGAGGCGATAATAATTATGTCGTAAAGTTTTTGTTTAGTTTTTTTGTCTCAGGAAGTTCTTACTTGGACTATACGTCTACCTCGATTTACATTTTGAATTTCCGCATTCATAACGTATATAGGTAAAATAAAATAAAGAAATTATGGTTTAAAAAAACTAAAAAAACACGCTTTAATTAAATATAGTAAAAAACACCCCACGCTTTTTACAATAAAATATTTAAAATATGTAAACATTATTTTTTACTTTTTAGTTCGGTTTACTATTAAAGCGTGTTTTTTTAGTTTTTTTTAAATTATAATTTTTTAGTCACCCTCTTGCCATTCATCCTGCTTTTCGAAACCGCTGAGTATCTGCTAGTAGTACATAATTAACATTAAATCATAATATATGTATTAAAGTTGGAACTAGCTTTTAACAAGGGCTTATACAACGGCAAATACGTTATATTAATAACTGCGGCGCCTCCGGCAAAATATCGACAATAGATTAGTCTTTTTTTAAATTTTATTTTATCCTGATGATCCTGGTGACGACATTAAGACAAAGTTGTCAAATTATTGTATTGTCAACGGTCCTGATAAGTATGCAAAGTTTCAGTTTAATCTGTTTTGAAGTGGGTGAGAATCACGTTCAAAGAATGAAAAAGTTACATACATACATACAAACAAACAAACATACATACAAGTGAAGCTAATATAAAGCGTGTAAAAACTCTTAGACATAGATTAATGTTTTGTTTATCTTCCTTAATTTTTATAAACAGTCAATTGAGATCCGATGTGATATATTTCGAAGACGTCAGGGCTTTTAACGGTTTTCGACTTCCTGAACTTCAACTATAAGCCATATGTCATATATATTTTAATATTTTATAGGGTAAATTCTGATACAAACAATGTAGCTGCCGACAGAACTTTCAAAGACGTAATTTAAGGTACAAGAGTCCCGATTTCCCCTTTAAATATTGTCTTGCACAGGTTTATAAATACAATGTATTTTATTGCTGTTTAAATGAACTCGGTAGTTGTTTATTTATTGTAATTTAATTGTTGTTGTTGCTTTGTTCATTTGAACGCCGATAAAGCCTAAGGAGTCATAAAAAAGTCACAGACAATTAATACAAATTGTTTACATCACGTTTAACACCACCACCACCTAACTTATAATTTAAGTGCACTTTATATAAGTTCTTTATTGCTTTAACGAGGAAATGATTAACATGTTTTTCGAAGAAATGCGTTGTTGTTATGCACTTCGCAAAATTCTTCTGGGATTTACAAGTAATAATAATAAAAACAAATATTTTATTAAAAAGTGCGAATGGCTTTGGGATGTCTTTCCAGTTTATGTTAAAAGTATTAGCAGTCAAATTTTTTGAAATTTTACCACTGTGTGTAACCAAATAATAATGTTTCCGAGTATTTTTATATCTACGTTGTATCACATTCTAAATGTATTAGTTAATGATCAATAAATAACTGGTACTAATTCACATGCAGGCGCCTCAGTAGATAAAACTAAGATAACAATAATAATTATGGTTAGTTACATATCGAGAATATTTTTCGACGCTTTTTCAAGAAAGTTTCAATATTTTCTCATCTATCTTTTCATTCGAAAATCAAAATTTCTTCTCCACATTTGACATTTAAACTGGTGGGACTACTGCTGCAAGTCATTGTACGTAAAATTTTTGTACTAGTTCGTAACCTGGTTTATTAGGTCCTTTTATAGTCCGGGAGCCTGCGAGCTTTTTTGATGACCAAAGGCACAACAGCTGTAATTTTTTCTACGCTTTATTCGGCATTCCGCGTAAGGGAATGGACCATCAATTTGTGCACTTGCGAGGGGTTTAGCTGCAGCAAATTCCCACACACACGTAAAATAATTATAAAAAAAAACTAATACAACAAAAACAGAAATTTGGTCGACATGTTCATGATGTTGAATAGGGTTTTCCCACTAATTTTATTTTAACAATTTGTGTCGTGAAAATAATATAATAAAACATTTTATTAATTTACAACAATTCTTCTAAGAAAATATCGTTAAAACAACTTGCTGATACTTTCACTGCTTTTTAAAACGGGCATTTTTACGCGCCAAAATTACGTATCTACCCGGAAAACCAATGAGATTATGGATATAATTAGTTTGTAATAGATTCTAACTGTGTGTTAAAGAAAGCTTTCCTCTAAAACTTCTCAGAATTTCAACTTGTAATGCTTGTACTGTGATTGGTCTAAAGCAGTGGACGTGTAAATATTGGCTAATCAGAATCCAGATAAATGCCGCACAAGTTATTCGTGAAAGCGTCGGATGTTAATATTTTGTACTATAGTTTAGGTTTAACCTTCACCGACATTACACATCAGATGACTAACCTAAAACGTTAAATTTATATTTTTATGTTTGTATTGTTTGGAGTGAAAATATTATTTTATCAGTTTCTGGTTTATGTTTTATTAATTCTACAATCAAAATGGAATCAAGTGGAAGAGGGATATGTTAAAGGTGCCGCTGATAATTTACCTAAAGTAAAAAAATGCTGAATGCTGTTAATAAATAGAGGTTATGTTATGTTAATAGAGACCAACATTAATAAACAATCTTGAACAGAGACAACCTCTGTGATTGGATTTCAGGGTGTTGACGTCACAACGCGCCAATTTATGGCTGTTTAAAATGAACCCAATATTTTTCAAACTTCAAGTTTTTTTTTGTTACTATTAGTAAAATTAATAAGATAATAAATATGCCGTAAATCATTTTTTTACGTGAGTTAAGTATTTCAGCAATCATTTTTTTTCTGGGAAAACTTTATTGTTTGTTGTAATTTCAAATTTCAGCTTATGCGGTATCAGATATCTAGTGTTCCTGGGAGCCCACTCAATAAGGTATTGCGACCTATCTATCCATTGTACAAAAAAATTATAGTTTTAAAAAACTAAAAAAAAAAACACGATTTAATAGCAAACATGAATAACAAGCATTACATGTAAGGTGTGCCTCTCAAAAAAAAAGAACAATGTAAAGCATTTGATCATCTGTTTTTTACCAACTAAATCCGCACTTGACTCCAGGATTGATTATGTAGATTTCAGGTCATCCATAACCTCAAAAAATGCTCACAATTCCTCAAAAATTATTTTTTTATATATCGTACCCTGGATTTGCGAAATAAAAAAAACAAAACAATTTTTTCTCATGTTTATTGGGGAAGTAATTTTCAATTCAATGTCTGAATTTAATTGCCAGGGTTATAGTACGTTTCACATATTAACGATATAGTCAAGTTCAAAAGTACTATAATTTGCTAAATAATTCAATCTTCAAGGTCACCTAGTCAAAACACAATAAAAAAAGTCCTTCAGACAGTCAAAATATTCCAAAACTGCAATTTTTCAAAAATAATGCTGAGAAAATTCATACCACCTCGATAGTTCTTTTTTATTTATCTAAATTTATCAACAGAATCATTCAAACATCTAAACTAATCAATTTATAGCAAAAATGTTACAAACGACTACCCTACAAAATGCCGCGCCCTCATTACCTCGATTCATTTCAAAACCTCTGTCCAAACTCCGAAATACTTTAACTCACTTCCGAAAACTTTCTACAAACAAATTTCTCTTCAAATCAACTTCTAATTTAAGATTTAAGCTTCAATTTGTACATAAAAACATACTTCATTCATATTTCCAACAAAAGCCGTCATTACATTCTGTCAAAGAACACGCTAAACCCAAGAAAATTTTTTTCGTAACTGCAACGAAATCCGAATATTCCGCAAGAAACGCGTGCTTCACGTAAAAAAAACGCCGTCGGAAGATGGTTTTTAGACGTATTATAAAGATTCGCTCCACGGAGCGTTTTTTATGTAAAAATAATTAATGTCGCTCCACGGAGTGTAATAAATTAGCAACTAACACGAATGTCGCTGCACATATATTGACAGGAAAGCAAAAGTCAACATATTCGTAATTATTAAATTTTTACAATGAATCTTTTTGTGTCAATCGTTTGCTAAAAACTAAAACATTGGATGCTAGTTGGAGATATTGTCTGAGTCGTCCTTCCTCATCAAGTGTAATATACGGACTAAAATTTGTATATACACATATCTTGAAATTTTGTAAAAACATTTTTTAAAAGAACAATATATTTTTTTAACTATAAATAATCTTTTTATTGTGTTTAAAATTTCCTTTTAGGTTAATTAAGAGCGTGTTACTTGTTTAGAGTGTTAGATTTAAGACAGTGCCACGACGTACAATTGATACCATTTAGTACCAGCAGTTAAGCAATGGAAACAGTAAGTATACATTTTGTATTTTTTGCATTGAACCCTTCAGGTGAACCCATTAGTATCCATTTTAGGAAGGGTAATAAAAAGTCCCTCAGACAGGTTAACATAGATCGTTCACAATACCAATATCAAAACTTATTTCCCATTCATATGTTATATACGCGTTTCAAATCAAGTACGCAATATTTCAACATGTCGAGCTCCATAGACTATCCGGAGACGTATCCAGCTTTATCCAGACTTCGGCGAGCCAAGTCCCCATCGTGTCAAGTAAATAGAGGAGCATGACGAGCTTAAAGCAAGTCAGTTTCGGTGTACCTCAAGTTAGTTTCTGCGTTCCACGAGCAAAGTCTCTAAATTAGACAGTGTTTAATTCTCTTCCGGTGAACCTTAAATTTCAACGTTCTAGTGGCCGTTCTACCTCCTTGGTCAATCCAAGTAGAAAATATTATTAATCTAATTAAACTGCAATCGCGCATAATATATTCTAGTGAATTTTCTCAGACTTTAAAATAACAAATAAGTCAAATTAAATAAAATCTCTCTAAAGCGAAATTTCAAGTGTCGTTACGTTAAATGTTTTAATCCGTATAATACAATGTTAATTCAAGTGAAGTAAAATAATCTCTGTTTTTACGCTTAATAAGTAATTTTTAATTTTCGTTTAAACAAAGTGTTTAATCCCAAGAAAAACATATACAGGGTGTAGCTTCTTGACTCTGCCATAAACATTAAATGTAAATAAAGTGCTAGTCAGACTCTAAATAATAAATACAAGTCAACTACAGCTCTGAAACATATACAGGGCGAAGCATTTGGCCCATTGCAACCATTTAAGAACAAACCACCCCAATCCTGTTCAAATAAAAATTAAGTGCACATACGGCCTCTGGGGTCTCAACTTCAGTTCTCCATAGCATTTTTTTTATTTTTTCAAACACAGAAGGCTCGTGCGTGTTCAGTAGATATCAAGTGAGCTCTAAACCTCGAAAAACGCTCGAAATCATTCTAAAATGAAATTTTCATATACCGTACCCTGTATTTGTGAAGCAAAGGATCAAAAAAATTGTTTTTCTCATGCCTATTGAGAAATTGAATTACAATTCAATGCCGAAATATGTTAATAGGTGTCGAGTTGACAATAAACAATCTCGTTCTTTCAAATAAGTTTTAGCCTTAGGAACGATTCTATCAAGATATCAAAAAATTAAACGTCGCGTCGATATCAAGAAAGGTGGGATGAAAATATGATGGCTAATTTCTGTTGGTCGTTAAAGAGGGAAGTGAATTCAAGAGGAATAAACGTACCTAAAAGACAGCCTTTGCACCGATCTTTTAAATGTAAAACAGCTGCGCCAAATAACGAGTGTAGTAGTGTTTTATTCACAGTTCTTTTAAACATCGTTGATTTTATCCACAATCCCAATGCTAAAACAGTAGTTACGCCAGCAAAACAGTTGGTGTCCAAGGTACTGCAGTCAGTACAAATACACCATTGACGGAAATGGGTTGATATTCTGAACGTGTAAATTAGTCACCCTCATTCCTGGCGTTATTCGAAGATAACTGCTCACAAAATTTTAAAGACCTCACTTTCATTACTTTGTAAATGTTATAGAATCTACCACCCAAAAATCCAGCTAAAATTCGCCAGCGTCTAAAAAATAGAAATATCGCACGGCTCCCTTTCTGACAAAGATCTGGGGCCGTATTTTCGAGCTTGACCGAGACGATGTCGTGCACGAAAATGTGAAATTGTCGCATGAAAATATACGTTTCGTATTTTCGAGCATTATGAACTCGCATGCGAACTTTCCGCATGAGACTGATTTCGGGCGAGATACAACGGATGGGGGTTTAATACACGATAAAGCGATTTCGTATACGAATGTATTCAAAGTGATCGTTTCGGTTTGTTTTATTTCGTGCCACATAACCTCTATGTCTCAAGTTATGTTTTTGCCGTGGTTTGTTTATTATTTAGGGACTTTAAAGTAGACTTATTCTAACAAATTTTGGTAAGTGAAAATGAACAATAGCAATGTTAGATGACTTAATACATTTAGCTGCTATCGACGCCTTGGAACTGGCAGAAAGTGATCATGGAAGACAATTCCATGCCTATGATAATCCATTTAAAGATTTAAGGAATGACAAATTTGCCAAAATGTATCGTTTGACAAAACCAATTACAGAAGGATTAGTTGACCACTGCTCCTGAGAGGGCGTTTAGTTTCAGGGATATTGTGCCCAGAGGGCTTAGTCCATTGAAGGAGTCTGACGAACTACCGAATGTTTGCGCCTCGGTAGACAACATCCCCCCCACGTGTTCAAGGGTGCTGAATCGATTACCGGGGTCAAACCATTTTTTTTTACCTCGGCAACTCCCTCAAATTGGTCAAGAAACCACCCCCAAAGTTCCCTTTTCCGTGAACCCGTTTATTTTTCCTAGTTTTTCGACTGTTGTGTTGTTCCCTCGAGTAGAACGGAAGGTTCCTCGAGGGATTCGATCTCAGCCACCCCTATCTCAGGCTTCTAATCCTTGTAGGGGTGGAAAATTGATATTTGTTTGTGTGAGAAAAAAATTAATATTTTGTAGGAGGCGTTTCTTTGAGGAAGGTGGTAGGTGAGGAGGATTGTTAACTGCCCTCAGGGGTTGTTTTCGCCCTTCAAGGGAGAGGAAATTTTTTCCCATCTATTATTGAAAAATAGTATAAAAATATGTTTATTAAAGTGTTTTTATATATAGATTTTCCACCCCTTTGAAGGGTGAAAACAACCCCCGGGGCCGGTTACCCGACCCGGCTTACCTACCACTTTCCTCAAAAAAACGCCTCTTACAAAAATATTAATTCTTTCCCCAGAAAAAAAAAATTCTACCCCTTTGAAGAGTGAAAACATCCCCCGGGGGTGGTTACACAACCCTGGTCACCTACCACCTTCCTCAAAGAAACACTTCCTATAAAATCAAAATCTTGTTCTCACAAAAACAAATATCAATTTTCAACCCCCTACAAGGGTTGGTAGCCGGGGGCAGGGGTGGCTGAGGTCAAATCCCTGGAAGGACATTCCGTTCTACAACAATTGGTCAAAAAACTGGGGAAAATAAACGGGTTCACGGAAGAGAGGATTTTAGGGGTGGTCTTTGGCCAATTTGAGGGGGTTGCCGAGGTGGAAAAATTGGTTTGATCCCGGGAATCGATTCAGCACCCTCGAAAACGTGGGGGGGACATTGTCTAGTCCGAGGCGCAAATGATTTTTTAAATGGACTAGCTTGGCCTTTTTTGAATGTGAAATTTGAGGTAAATTTACCACTAGTTTCAAGAAAACCCACCCACTGGTCTGCACTAATAATCCCACCCCCTTATCCGCTGATTGCTGGTGCATTATAATATTCAGTCTTGTAATTCAATCAACACATATAACAGCTAATTAGTGACATTAGTGTTTTCTAGGGGTTTCAAGTCCATTTAGTTGCATAAAAGAGCGTTGCCACATTTGCCATACGACATTTTCACGTGTGCGAAAAACAAATCTCGAATGGTGTTCGATAATACCACCTCAGAAATATAAGCGAAATTTTTTAAACGAGTCGGGTGTCTAGTATTTCGCATGCGACAAATATCGATTGAGCTCGAAAATATGGCCCCTGCCCGAGACTATGTGCAATATGCATTAGTTTCTATCCTATTGATCGGATAAATCGATAAAGCCCGCAGTCCCCTTCAAGTCCAGATACTCTGGCACTGCTACACACAATATTACTTTGTTTATGCCGCAACTAATAATTGTTATTTTCATAATCATGTTCAACAAATAGGACCACACAGAAGTTTTACATCGGCGCACGTATCGGTTAATCAAAGAACGAATCTAGGAACGCATAAATAACATAATTAAGATAATTAATTGGCAGCAGCAAAATGAAATTACTGCGAAATTATTATTACATCGTCATGATTTCTCCTAATGGGAGGTTACCGCGGGGTTTTTGTTTAACAATTCCTCAACAAATCCATTTAATCTACAGATAATCAGTTCGCAAGATTCTTGTTACCAATCCGTAACTCGGTTTGTAGCACAGTATGGTCAATAAAGTTCTCGCAGCTGAATAAGTATTGATTGCAATAACTTTAGGTTGAGCTATAAATTGGCTTTAAAATCTGAAAGCTTTTTCTTCCAAATATTTAGTAGTATAACGATGCCACAACATAATTACACAACTAAATGGCTACAATTGCTCAACAACAAGATTCTTCTGCTGAATATCTCAGGTATATAAAGTTAGCACAGAAAATGTAGCACACAACACACTACGGAATGCACATGGTAATAAATGAAAATATATTAATCAGGGTTGGCATGTTTAAAACAAAATGTTTCAAACAAATGTTTAAAACATCGCACTGTGTTTTAGACAAATGTACAAAGAAAAGTGTCGATGATGGTATCATAATAGTATACAATATTGTACATAAAACAGACTAGGTATAAACGATTTTATGTTATAATAGAATTTGTAAAACCAAAAAAATCATTTTTTTAAAGCAAAAACTATCAGAATGAAAAACCCATAGGCCTATTATTTGCCGTAAATTTCCCGCTAATTAACCGTGAAAGTAACAATTTTACCGTTGTTAATTTTTAAAAAAATTTCGGATGTTCTGCTAGCTTCACATGGAAGTTAGCAGAACATCTACCAAAAACTTTTTTTAATTAAAAGTAAGTAGCTCAGAATTTGCCGTTTTTTAACCGTAAACCAATGTTGCAAATGAAATTTTAAAAAAATAAAAATTAAGGCGATAAAAGCAAAAAAAATTTTTTTTAGAATCTGCAAACAAATTCAGAATTGAAAGTTACGAAAGAAAACACATAAACACGAGAGAAAATAACCAAAGTCTCCGCAACAGACTCAAGGATAAAATAAAAGATTTTTAAAGGAAGAACATTAACGAGACAGGCGAAACATCGAGAAATCAGGAACAAATGATTGAATGAGACAAAACTGAATAACATGCAGAGTAAAAAATTTTTTGAATCGACTCTTGAAAAACGAGAAATAGTCTTAAAAATGTTTAGTAAATACTTAGGAAAAAAATTAACTGCTTAATTAATAAAAAAATTGGTCGATCATCTCGGCAAATTTTAAAACGTCAATTATAACTAGGGCGAAGGAAAACTGACTCCCAAAAGCCATTTTCAAACGAGCTTAATGGCCTTTTTATTGAATTTCGGGGAAAGAAAAATCAATTAATTAATGTCCAAAAAAATTGCAAAATTATCACGGCACGATTAATTAAAGAACGGGATCGGTAAATTTCTGAAGGAATACTGAGCGCCAAAAGCCATTATCAAACTAGCTTAATGGCTGTTCTGCTGAGTTCCAGAGAAAACAAATCAAAAAAATGTCAAAAGAAATTGTAAAGACATCACGGCAAATTCGACAACGACACAATTAATTATAGAAAGAGGAACGGTAAATTCTTGAACGAAAACTGAGTCCCAAAAGCCATTTTCAAACGAGGTTAATAGCTGTTCTGGTGAGTTTTGGGGAAAAAAATCAAAAATTCTTAATAAAAAATTGTAAAATTCGCAAGACAAATTCGAAAATGTTATTATTAATTATAAAAGCGGGAATAGAAAATTCCTGAAGGAATGGTCAAACTTAATTCCCTTTTTTGATTTTACCGCTTTAATTTTTATTTTTTTCTTTAAATTTAATTTTCACCATTCGTTTACGGTTAAAAAACGGCAAATTCTGAACTATCTACTTTTGGTAGATGTTCTGCTAACTTCCATGTGAAAATTTTAAAAAATTAAGAACGGTAAAATTGTTACTTTACGATTAATTAGCGGCAAATAATAGGCCTATAGTTTTTTAATTCTGCAAAGTTTTTGCTAACTCTAAAAAATGATTTTTTGGTTTTACCGCCCTAATTTTTATTTTTTTTAAATTTCGTTTGCACCATTTGTTTACGGTTAAAAAACGGCAAATTCTGAGCTACCTACTTTTAATTAAAAAATGTTCTGCTAACTTCCATGTGAAGTTAGCAGAACACTAGAAAATTTTTAAAAAAATAACAACGGTAAAATTGATACTTTCGCGATTAATTAGCAGCTAATTAACGGCAAATAATAGGCCTATGGGTTTTCATTCTGAAAGTTTTTGCTGATTTTAAAAAATGATTTTTTTTTGTTTTACCGCCTTAATGTTTATTTTTTTAAAACTTCATTTTCACCATTCGTTTACAGTTAATAAACGGCAAATTCTGAGCCACCTGCGTTTAATTAAAAAAAGTTTTTGGTAGATGTTCTGCTAACTTCCATGTGAAGTTAGCAGAACATCCGAAATTTTTTAAAAAATTAACAACGGTAAAATTGTTACTTTCACGATTAATTAGCGGCAAATAATAGGCCTATTGTTTTTTTAATTCTGCAAAGTTGTTCTGCTAAGTTCACACAAATTAATAACTGTATAATAACCAATTGAAATATATACAGTATGTCCACGGTTGAACTACTATAATACTTTTAAATAAAATTTTTAGTTTTTTGGTAAAAAGTTACGCTTTATAAAAACTTATCTGAAAAGTCCTTGCACATTTTTACAATTAAGATTTACTATACATATAAAATATTATCAACTACTAATTACATACCATTAAAATACCTTTAATTTGATAAATATAAGCAAATATTGTAAAGAGAGCTGTAAATAATGCCAAGTTTACTCCGAACTCGGTCCTAACACAAAAATCCATGTACATAGTTAATAATCAAGCTTCTTGCATATTATTATTATTATTTCTAAAAATTGAAAAGAAAATGAATTATTTACTATGTGGGGGAAACTATTGGGACTCACTTGGCATTATTTACAACTCTGTACCTACATTTTAAATATCAAAATAATAATAAAAATTAGCATAAAAATTAATTATTGACTATGTGAATGAAATTTTGTATTATAACTTGGCGTTATTTAGAACTTTCTTCATAATATTTGCGCTTATATGTTTATTAAATTAAAGGTAGGTACGATATGGGACG
The DNA here is from genome assembly GCA_963675555.1 of Leptura quadrifasciata. Taxonomy (NCBI): domain Eukaryota; kingdom Metazoa; phylum Arthropoda; class Insecta; order Coleoptera; family Cerambycidae; genus Leptura; species Leptura quadrifasciata. The sequence goes on along the minus strand of OY776674.1, from coordinate 164,970,759 downwards.
GTAGCTCAGTGGGTTAGCGCGTCTAGCTTTGTCTCTGTGCATACCTGGCGAGGTGGACTCGAATCCCACCTACTGCGAAATAGTTTTCAAATACAAAATTATCACCAAGAAGTGGTTCGGATCCCACTATAAACTGTAGGGCCCCGTCTCCTTTACTCAGACAAATCTAGAGCTACACTTAAGAGTCACTCAGGTGACCTGGAATTGAATAAATTGCGTTTTCAACTAAACAATAAGTTAAAGACCTCATTTATTTTTATTTGTAATCCATAAAATTTGCACTGTAACAGTTCGGTCAAAATATTTCTACTATTTATAGAAATTTTAGAAAAAAATTTCGTCGTAGCACACGAAGCAATGTCACCGCTATGCTGCTGCCACGTAGTAGCAAAACGCCCAACTATTTTACACAAAATTTAACATATTCGTATTCGAGCTTTTTTTTTCATGTTACTATGTTACTTTAATGTATACTACATCGTATTATATTTTATTTGAGTATTTAAGTTTCTTTGTAGAATATAAAACAATGTATGGTGAATTTGGGACGAATGAGTGTTCGCGTTGAATAATCAAGGAGTAGAAAAATTTTGGAAACTTAATAATTTTAACTAGGATTACAATATAAAATATAATAGGTCCTTGTCCTAAATTTATTAGTTTACATAATGAAATCAATTCTGAATTCTGATGGCTCGTTTTTAAGAATTGTGTAATATAAGAATGAGGATATTTTACGTACTATTTGACCTTGGTAACGCACCCTTAAACGAAACACCCTGTATATTTTTTCATTTGGGTCTAGATTTCCTAGGTTTGGAATTACAGATATTCGAAAATATTATTTTCTTAAGTTAAATAATTCTTATTTTATCATGATACGTATTTCTTTTCTCAAATTCACTTGCAGAATTGATTCACAAAACTTATTTTAGTTTGAAACTGAAATGAACAGTTGATGGCCAAACCTCACCTTAATAAAGACGTTTATTATTATCATTATTGTAATGATTTGCAAAAATAGTAGATACTCAAGTTAAATTAACAAAACCAATAATTAGCAAACGCTTTGCTTACATCCGTCGTTTAAACAAAATATTGATTTCGCAATTACATCACCTTTAGAATGACATTAGGTACATGAATTTTCAAGGTATTTCTATTTAATATTACGCAGGAAACCTGAAACACGTTCATAAATTTACACTAGAACCAAATTTAACACACCATCCAAAATTTACCATGACTTTCAAGTTGATATTTTCTAAACCGTTCTGTCCAATTTTAATTAGACGATTTGAACATGAATACAACTGCAAACAATAATTTCGTATTATTTTTATATTTACCTACTTACTACGATTTTACATCATAATTGACACTTTTAAAAGAAGACGCATTATCAAGGATGGCTATGATGTATAGAGTGTAACGTATTGCGACATTATAGATCTACACAAAATATTCTTAACTATACTTATAGAAACTGTTAAAACTAAGGGTAAAACCAGTTTATTTTTTACTATACATTATTTACTACAAACAACAATTATAGAAATAAAATAATTAAAAATATGATAAAAAATTAAACGTAGATAACGGATTTAAATTATCTTGAAAGATTTGTTTGAAATAACATATTCAAAATGTGTAAACTCTTCTAAAAAATATGAAACAATTCTCTTATGAATCTTTTAGCTTATCCAAAAATACTTGTAAATGCTTATTTCACGACTAGATTTTATCATAAAAGATTGACTAGTTTTTATAAAAATTTATAATAATGGAAGTATTATTACCTCAACTCACAAAAACTAATAAAGGTGTTAAGGTGTAATTTTTTCGTCAAATATTTTTTAAAAATGGGTAAGTAACCACTGTGACTCCTTATAAATCCATAACTGTTAACAAATAGTAGAATATATTATTTATTTGCTCTTCAATTCCGCATATCTAATGTTCTTGAAAAGTATTATTAGAAAAAGATTCAAAAATAACCTCTTCAGATCTTATTATATACAAACTTCATTCATAAACTAACAATTTTTACTTATAGCGTTTTTAAAACTTACAAATGCTCTGAAGAAATCTCACCATAAAATTTTTAGAAAATTTTATACGAAAATATTTGTTAATGTTCTTAAGCTCTATTGCATATTCTTGTAAAAGATTTGCTACATTCCAGTACCTTCAATATCTACAGAAAGTCATTTTTCTTTAAGTAGTTCATAAACTCTCGATAAACTCTATTCATAAACTGTTGGCGAATATAGTCAAAACAATTAAACACACATCTTATTCAAAAGCTTTCAGTTCAGTTTACACTCATAACACTTTTAAGAAATCAATAACTCAAATCTTTTAAAAACTGCTCATAAATAATTTTGATTGCTTATAAATACGGAACAGTAAAAATCGTATTCAATTCCCAAAAATGCTCTTATTTGTTATTAAAAAAGGCCTCTTTAAATCCTATACAAACGTTATACTTAAACTCATGTGAAAGCTATTAATCACATGATTGCAAAATCTCTAACAACAAGTTTTACTTAAGTATATTATTTATATAACTTACAAATGCCCTTAGGAAACTTTAGAATATTTTGGAATGTAGAAAAATTTATAAAACCATTGTAAATATTTTTAAACTCTTGATTAGAGTTCTCTTAAAATATTCATCATAGTCTAGTACCTTCAACCCTTACAAAATCTCTTAAAACAATAATTTCTCAAGTGGTTGTTCATAAACTCCTTCAAATGCAGACAAAATTAGTGTCGGTAAAATCTTATTAACGATTTGTTTTACTTATGAGCCTTATTCTCAGTTCTTACTCCTCAAATCGTACGAAAACTAAGCTCATTAATTTATTTTAGATGCCTGTGAGGTTTATATAGCAATTTATATACACATATTCAACTTTTGTATAAACTCCTACAAGCAAGCAAGAATAGTCCTCGGGATAGTCATAATAGATACTCATAAAAAGCCGACGTCAAAAAATCCTATAAAATCTACATATCCAGCTCATAAAATCATGAGAACCTCATAATTGATTACAAAAACTGACAAAATTTTGATTCTGCAATGATGGGGGATTCTGTAGGATAAATTTTAAAAGAATATATAAGGGGCTGATAACAACTTCTTACCACAGGCCTGCCACTTTTTAAAAGCTTTTATTCAACTTGCAATGTTTGCTTGTTTGTTTAGGTCAAATCTTGGAATCAAAATTTCGATTAGTTCTAATTAAGCTAGAGCTTTGAAATTTTGAACATGTTTATAAGTCCGGTGACAAAACACTTTAAAATTTTCATATAAGAAAAAAACAAGATGGCGGACGACTTTACCGTTTATGATCCAATTCGACTCAAAATCGATATCTGGGGGTTTTCTTGATCGCCAATTATGAATTTTTGGTCAAAATTTCGAAATTCAAAATGGCGGCGCCAATATGGCGGACGGCATTTGTCATTTATGGTCCAAATCGATCAAAATCGATATCCTAGGGTTTTCGGGTTCGCCGATTACGAATTTCTAGTTAAAAACTGGGTTCAGGATGGCGACTTCAAGATGGCGGACGATTTTACCGTTTAAGATCCGATTCAACTCAAAATCGGTATCTGGGGGTTTTCTAGGTCGCGGATTATGAATTTCTAGCCAAAATTCATGAAATCAAAATGGCGGCGCCAATATGGCTGGCAACTTTTGTCATTTATGGTCAAAATCGATCAAAATTGATATCTGAGGGTTTTCGGGTTCGCCGATTACGAATTTCTAGTCAAAAATTTAGTTCAGGATGGCGACTTCAAGATGGCGGACGACTTTATCGTTTAAGATCTGATTCAACTCAAAATCGATATCTGGGGGTTTTCTAGGTCGCGGATTATGAATTTCTAGTCAAAATTCATGAATTTGAAATGGCGGCGCCAATATGGCTGACAACTTTTGTCATTTATGGTCAAAATCGATCAAAATTGATATCTGAGGATTTTCGGGTTCGCGGATTACGAATGTTTAGTAAAAAATTTAGTTCAAGATGGCGGACGACTTTACCGTTTATGATCCGATTCGTCTCAAAATCGATATCTGGGGATTACAGCATATCAAAAGATTAAAAAGTAAAGAATAATATTATGCAAAAAAATATTTTTAAAAAAGCTTTTATTTAAATGATCTAAAAAGTAGAAAATAAACTTTGAAGTAAATCAATCTCGTCATTTTGTTACATTATATATATTTTTTATGATATAAAAGCTTGTCGCGAGCAATCTCCATTACACAGGAAAATCTCGCAACTAGCTTTTATATAAAAAAATATTTATAATGTAACAAAATGATGGGTTTGATTTGCTTCAAAGTTTATTTTCTACTTTTTAGAGAATTTAAATAAAAGCTTTTTTTAAATATTTTTTTATATAATTTTACTGAACAAATCTTTTCAGCCAGTGACAATACCTACAATATTCCGAGCAATATTCAGATTTATACGTCACAATGCACTTCAGGGAAAATTTAACGTCAAAAACAAATGCACGCATCCCCCCCAAAGAACATAACCAATGTTTACATGGAGTAGTTCTAAAAATAATAATTCACATTTACGGAAACAAAACAACAGAGTGCCTACGTGACCGATCGCATGCCGCGTCTAGAGAGGTGGATAAAGACGGCGCATCGTAAATCTTCCCGAGCGAGAGAGAGATCAAGATAACCGATAATAGTCTCCACGTTTGACTCGTCGAGAAAGATGGAGTTGCGTTTATGTTGACTTAATTTGTTTATAAACAACAGCAATGCGGATCACTACTAACACCAACTGACACTTGAGCGTTTATAATTACACCTAATTGAAAATGTGTACAATTTCTCTCAACAGATCAATAGACATTCACCTAAGTGTGTAGAAGTTGTAAACCAGAAGTGGTTTATGCTAGCTAAATAAAATAATATGCCTAGATTAGTATGTTTATGCCAAAAATAGGTCCTTCCTTTTTAAAATATCCGTTAAAATTAAATACTGTAGCTACATTATTTCTTGCGCGATAGCAAATACAATTTTTAACTTAGGCTTAAGACTTGTCAAAGAGGAAATTCCTGTGGAAAGTTATATTCTCATGTGTAAAAGACACTAGAAGCATCTTCACAAACACCAAACACTGTAACATTGGAAAATAAATTAGGTAATTATAATTACACATGGGTACCTTATGGTACATAAATTCATTGACCTTACGAAGGTAAATGGAACTTACTCAAGGTTGTCAAAATGTATGCATGCAAGAACTCATGTATGTTCAATCAGCTACGCTACAACTTAATGTTACTTGTAAGTTACTGGTAAACATGAATGAAACATTGTACACTGAAAAAAGTATTTATGGGACTTGTGGAATATAAAAAATTGAAAGTTTTTCACTATCAAAACATCTGTTTGTAGGATCTGAGTATAATGACCTCATTGTTGGTGTCATTATTTGAAGTAGTGCTGGGAATCCCAATTGAGAAACACAAAACAAAACACTATGTAATAGTTGGAATTCCTATGTCTTAAAAGACTTTGCATATACACGCAAATTTCAAATTTTAACTCTATAATTTAGGAAAGAAATAATAACTAATGGGATTCATATCAGGCTTCACTGCTTTGCATTAATTTTCAATTATCATTATTTATATAAGTAGGCGGTATATATTTTATCTTTTCTTAATAAGAATAAATATGACTTGATTTACTGTTTGATATGTTTTAATGGTAATTTGCAAGCAATTTGTTTTAGCCAAAATATTTGTTGCTCTGCTCATGGTTTTATAAGATAAATTTTATGAAATGATGAAAATACAATTTTTTACTAATGTAAGGAAGGGTACCCCAGATCCTACTTTAAATATTCTTAGAAAATTTATTCTAAAAACAAAAAAATATACTGATAAATATTATTCTATAATAAATACTGTTTAAAATTTTAGTTGAAAATGTAATTTAATAAAGGACTGCACCAGACTAAACATTTATGTATTGTTTATCGTTTTTTAAAAATTGTGACTAGAAATAGGTTTTTATAAAATACTTAAAAATGGAAATAGTTTTCACATTGCTCAAGCTGGCTTTCACACGCATCCCTAACCTACAACTATTTTAACCTTACTACTCTAAAAATAAGCCGGTGTGGTCTTACAATCAGAAAGTAATCAGTTTCATCATGATACATTAAACTCCGCTTTCAAAAACACGCCTTATATACATTACGGTTCAGAAATAACTTTATGCGTTTGCACATATAAAACTAGTAGTTAGTCCAAAGTTTTCGAACAATGTTATAATGGCAGTGCTTAATACAAATTCTTTCTTATTAGATCGAGATACCTATCTACTAACAATAACAAACTCACCTTAGTTCGTCCATTTATATTATATTGGCCTAATTTCCCATTATTAGCCATGCGATTGGCCCTCATAATGACAGTGTCCACTTGACTCACAAGATAACCAATATTTGGACAGTTGGGTTCCTTGCCATGGATCCAGCAGATCTGATCGCCCCTTATAGTTTTCAGATCCTCTTTATTGCCTTTCGATGACACTAATTGTCCGTCACGAAATACTCCTTGCGATTGCATTTCTAGCACTTCGGAAAAAACTGTTTTTCCTCTTTCGACACCAAGAAAATTGTCTAACACACATAGACCATAGTCACTTAAGTCTTGTATAACGTTACGGCACATCTCCTCCAAGAGCTCTTCTTGGATGTTGTGTTGAAAGGGTGCCATACCTGTGCTGGTAAGAGTTATTTCAGGGAAGTCCTTGATACTCTTTTTCTTCGGTTCGACGATGTTTTCCCCGCTTATAGGCATCGCGGACTTCACGGATATGAGCGCTTTTTCCGTAGAGGATTTTTCTTCTGGGAAATTGTTATTAGGAGATAAATGTTCTCCAAGAGAACTTAATATTTCATTCTCCGAACTACCCTCGCTCGGTAATATTCTAGTTATTTGATTATTCACTATATGGCCGTATTTATTTTCTACAGAATCAACATTTTGAACTTTTTTGCAGGTTACTTTGTGTTTCTTCCAGTCTTTTTTCTGGTGATCCTTAGAACAATAAAAAGTTACTTTACACCGAGCACAGCGCGATAAATTTTCACTAATTCCGCAAATATTACAAGTGTTTGTTATCGCTTCGACAGTTTCTGACGAACTCATTATTTTAAAAGTTTAATCCGGCTGCCATAAACACACAAAACTTCCTCCGAAAGACGGCGACACCTCCACCTGCAAAAATCAGCTGTTAAATTGCGATTTGTAAAATGCGGGAAGGGGCAATCGGGGCATTCCACATTCCAGTCTCTGAATGTTTTTTTTTACACGTAAAACGAATGATGACCTACTTAATGTTGATAAGTCTATCCAATACTTAAAAGTAAGAAATTTCAATTTAGAATTTATGAACGATTGATTAAATACCTGTGTTAAATTCCTGCAATTCCTATCTACGCTTTTTCTTTCTATAGTCCCAACAAATCAAAACAGACAACTAAACTAGAACAGAATCTGAAGATAGTAGAAGGCTTGAACTTCATTTTCATCATAACAAAAACAAAACCAGAAAAAGTAAAATACGGGCATGTTATAAGGGTTATGAAAATTGACTCGGAGCGTGCACTCATGCAGATCACTATTTTTTGTCTGACAACAAATGGCAACATTGGCGACTGGCAACATTCATCTGTCAAAACATTTATGTGACATAACCTTATTTTGTTGGAAAGTTAAATGGCTGACGAAACTCTTTTTGATTTTCTACATTCGGAAATAATAAACTACACTCTAGAAACTAATGAGTTAAAAACTAAAGAATCAAAGGTGTGGTGTTGAATATTGAACTTTTTAAAGAAAACCATATACTTTGTTATTTTAGGATGAGGACTTATCAGCTATTGAATATATTGGATTTTCCACTGGATATAGGATAATTGAAAGGTAAAACTCGGGGCAATATTTAATTAAATCATTGTTTTGAAAGTCCTGCCATTACAGGTTAACTAAGGAAATGCAAAGATTTAAAGATGAACTGGACACAATGAAGTTTATTTGTACTGATTTCTGGTCTGCAGTTTATAAGAAACAAATCGACAACCTTAGAACAAATCACCAGGGTGTTTATGTTTTGCAGGACAATGCGTTCAGGTTTTTAACGAAACTTTCTAGTGGTAAGCAGTATTTAGAAGCAGCCCCAAGATATGTAGCTTTTACTTGTGGCGTTATTAGGGGTAGTTTAGCTAATTTGAACATTAATTGCTTAGTTACCGCTGAAGTTCAAAATATGCCGTCTTGTAAATTCCACATTCAAGTTCAGCGATCTTAGAAATCACCAGACAAACGATTTTTAACACCCTGTAAGGTTTTTAATAATAATTTACGGATATTATAAGTTTCACTTAAATAAAGACTGTATCTAGCGCTGTTTCAAAATACCTCTAAAATTATTTCGAATTTATAAATCTGAGGATTTTGATGGTACCTGTAATCACATTTAATGTTTTTATGGGCGTACACCTATAGTAAAAGTACTATTTTATTTTAATATTTCTATGTAAGTATAGAACATTAGGTATTAACTCTTACCTGGGGAGGGTTATACATAACATAAAATGTTAAATATTGAGATTGGTTATAGGTATATTAAATACCTACATAAGAAGTTAATTTGAAATTATTTAAATAAGAATCAATGTATAAGTTAAAAATATGTCTTTGTTGTAAATAAATAACTATAATAGATTAATGTTTAATAATATGTACATTCCAGACCTTCAATGCTGCACCTTCACTGTAGAATTAATGCACATCAGCCACATAGAAATTGCGGTTGAATAATTGTCTTTTTCTATTCCTATGCTTTATCATTTTACAAAGGTTAATTTCATTTTAATGATCGTTTAGTGAATATTTACAATTGGAGACAGACTGCAATAATTAAGTCTAGAGTAATTTTTTTATACTTCTATTGTGGTGGAAGTATATCACGTCCCCTATTTCAGGTAGGTACACGTTTATGTTTTTAATTTCTCATGGAATTCAAAATATGTTTTGCATGTTGCAGTTTTAGGAAAGACACTTGTTTCTATTTTTTACAAGCAGATATTTTCACGTTCAAGAAAATAAGAACATATATTTATTATATTTCAGTTAAAAATGTTATAGGCAAAAGCAGAGTCTTGGAATGGACTAGAGTAATATAGTGGATGTATCAACCAGCATCGGACTGGGCCTAAAGGGCCCGGGTGGCATTATGACTTTAAGGGCCCGCCTAGGACCAGGGCAGATGATACATACCATTAGGTCAACCAGCAAACCAAATGATAATAGTAATCAAACAGGCAGGGTTTTTGGAAGTTTTTATTTTCAAAGACATTTTTATGTAAAAAGGTCCAATTAGTTATAACTGAGGCTAGCCAATCACCATTTTCTTTAAAAGAGGAGAAGTTTTAGCTAGATTATTGTCAATAACTCATTCGTAAAAGCTGCTACCCTCGTCATCGTCATCCTTGATAGAGAACGAAGCCTCGTCTTAATTCTTCAGCGTGGAAAATCTTCTCTCGCAAGTTACTTGCGTAAATGAAATTGTGAGGATCACAAAATAAGCGACGTATAAGTTGAAGTACGTACTGATGTGCATGTTATATAAAAGTTTACATGCACATGGTAAGCAACTTCGGCAGGCATCCGAACCTCTTTGAAACAAACAAATAGCGTTCATTGCTGTTTGATCTAAACCATCTTCGCCGATCTCTTCCTGCTCTTCGTCTTCTTCCTCACTCTCACAATCATCTGTGCATTACTGCCTAGGTGAAATGTGTTCGTCCCAAATAGTTTTAGGAGGCTCATTAAAAGTTTTCGAGGAGATCTTTTGAAAGTGGTTCCCGATCGACATTGGCAATTGTTGTGATTAGCTTTAATGCATCATTAGGAAGATTCCGCTTTTGTCAATTTCGTCAAAGTTTTTCGGATCCAAACAAGTGGCATCCTTCATTAAATGCTCGTTGTAGTTGAATTTTGTCAACTATTTTAACTAGAGCCATGTTGATGATGCCTTTGCGGTAATAGAGTAGAATCTCTTTCTCTTTCAAGTAGGTACGAATTATATCAATACGAAATATGAATCGGTAGTTTGTTAAGTTTCGTTTTTACAGCACGCGTTCTCGTTCGGTCAGTGTATACTCTAGGTACAAGTGGTACAAAATGTACGAATACGAAACCGTATCGGTTGCAAAGATTCGTATCATATGATTCATTGGAAAGAATCGTATTATTCTACGATTCATACGAATACGATCCATCACTAGTGACATCCTGAGATGAAGGACTTTTCGCATCTTCCTCGTAGCATTGGGGCAATCCAAGTTATTGTATTTCAGTACTAACTATGTAAATACGGCAAATTTCACCATTTAATTCAGCGCTCGTCGTCGGCATGTAGCTGGGAGAATAGCTGTTTTGGTTTAATTTGTTTAGTCCTTATTATATATAAGGCACTTGCAGATGGGTTGGAATATTATAATTCCTATTTTTAAATAAAATATATACAATAATAATAATGATGATAATAATAATCTAATAATATATACTTATATATAAAAATAGTTGTTATATTGCACTTGCGCATATATATAAAACACTGATAACACGATAAATTCACACTGTACACTAAATCACATAACTTCTTCTGTATCTACATATTATTAAATAGTTTTGATTAGGGCTGATGCTTTTTCCTAAGTCAATGTATTTATCTTCAGTTTTAATCACAATGTGAAATTATTAATCCGGTTCCTTTATTTGTAGGTATATCAACTTCACATTTCTTTGAGTCATCTGTGCAGCATTTTCTCAATGTATTATGAGTATCATACCAAGTTTTGTCTAGGTATATATTGGTCTTTGTTCATTTGGATATTTTTTAATAGCTTGCAAATATTCCATACGCCACCGTACAATTCTGCTGCTTTCCATAAGACTTGCTTTTTTATTAATCATTTTGAGCTTAAATCATATCTTCAATAGCCATCGCCGAAGTATTTTTTCTCACTAACTGACACTAGATCTTTTCTTCTCAGTTCCGTATGTATTGATTGTACAGTTGGTATCTCATTTTATTTATATTTGCTATAAATTGCATTTTTTAACAATTTTACCATAGACGAATCTAATGTTTGTGATGTTCCTTTGTCTGATCCAACTTTTCGTTTCTGTACCCCTTTTTTTTTAACACAACAAGGTAGGCAACGGTAGATGGGTTAACCCACAAAGGATGCAAACATATGGAAACTACAGCTAACCTAAACTACCCTAAGTAAAATTTGTTTAAATTAAATATCTATATTTTTAAATCACCACACCACCATTGGCCAGTTATTTTTATATACAATTATATTTTAAATATTGATATCCCTAATTTCACCCGCCTCTGAACAACTGGGCAAATAGTTCGGCCGTCGCCCTGCAGCTCATATATTCAATATCATGTGGTATACCAAACAATTGAAACAATGGCATATGCAAATTATACATCTCTATCCTATTCCAAGTCTCTGTGATATACATGGTTAGATAAGCTACATGCATCTCACCTACAACCTCCTTTCAACTATATGTCGATGAACCAAACACGCTGTATGTACAGTACAACCGATGACCGTTATCTTTAAATTAAAATATCCCACTTAACAAAATAAAAAGCACCTACGATATATAAGATTCAATTAGAACTTTCACCACAACACCCACATTTCATAAGTATGATTCCCTTTAAAACTCTTAGTGTACTGAATATATAAGCAGGGCAACTACCTGAGCAATACCTGTCAATGCCTTCACTGAATGGGGTAATAAAAATTAAATTAAGAAATTCCCACATTTAGCATTAAGCAAATTACTTTCCTTTGTAAATGCCTACATCATAAAATAATTCTATTAAATGCATACCATCTATACAGAAATCGTTTAAGAAGTAATTTGCACCAGTAGTAAACTTACATAAAGGGTACCCAGTTGTAGATTTTCCACCTGTCATTATAGAGATATTAGAAATCTTTAAATGCCAAAGTTATATACTATTTATCTTAGTCATACATAGTTGATTCGAAAGAAGGGGAGGTTTCTAAAGAAAAATAGTTACTAATTCTTTCATGCACCTTGAAATGGCAGATAATAATAAACATCACCAAAGCCGTTAATTTTGCCTATTATTTGTGTTAATTTTTGAAAGAACCTAATATGTTATCTTACCTATTATATTTACGTTTTGTAACATATTTTATAAATAAATTATAAAGCTATATACATAATAGATAGATAGATACTTTATTGGTGCCAATATACAATAACAAATGCTTACACAAGTCAAAAGAAAAATCGGAGTAAAAGAAGTGTATAAAACATAATTGCATACAATATGTGAAATAGAAAATGTGAGTTAAACACTTGATAATAGTAAAATACAATTTTAAAAAGGTTAAGAGATAAAAAAAACACAATAAACAAACAACTTTACAGATTTTACAGGGGTATAAGTGCTTAGGCAGGTAAGTTAAGTCAGAGAAGTCATTCTCTAGGAATTCATTAAACATGTAAAAATCCTTAGCTTTTAAGTAGTTTTTGATTTTAAATTTCAAGAATTCTAAGTTTTTTACTGAATTAGGTAGGACATTATAGAATTTGGCAGAGTAGTAACCCATTCCATTTCTGGATTTGGTGAGCCGAAGGAAATTTATGTGTATTTTATCGCAATTTCTAGTATTGTGCTCGTGTAGATGGCTGTGCGTTACATAAAAGTGTTCATGTTGTTTAAGATATTATAAAGACTATAGGATACAGACACAGGGCAAAGTGAGAACCTTAAGTTTTATAAATTGATCTTTACAGTCATCTCTGTACTTTAGTCGCGAGAGTATCTGAATACATCTGCGTTGCAGACCAAATACTTTAGTGATATGAGTTGAGTGCCCCCAGTTTAGGATACCATATGACATATTTGCATGAAAAGAGCCATAATTGAAAAGTTTTGGGATAAAGTGTTGACAAGGTTCCGTAGAAAGTAAATATTTTTTGAGAGTTTAGTTGATAATTTTATAGTATGCTGCTCCCAGGATAATGTTGGATCTAGATAAACACCTAAGATTTTTACCGCTTCATCACTTTGAATAAATTGTCTGCTGGATTGCGTTTTGTCTTGGTTTAATTTTAATCGATTGGATAAAAACCATTCATTAATATTTTCAATTGTCGATACAACGTTCTGATTTAGTTCCCGTAGTAAAAGACTTGTGTTTAGTGCAGTTGTATCGATGGTAAAGAGTAAGGGACCTAACACGGATCCCTGTGGAACGCCATGGGAAACTCTCCTGGCTTTAGATGTGCATTGATTGTAGTTTACATACTGGCGCCTGTTGGTTAAGTAGGTTTTATGAGTGTTACATTATCGTTATTGAAATTATAACCAGTTAGATATGTATATAGGTGTTAAAATAACACATTTCCGGAAAATACCTGCATTTAAAAAATATAAATTAAAGTAATAACCTCGATTTTGGTTTGAAGTTGACATTTATATTATTATGTATAGTTTTAATCACACCTAGGATCACATTGTTACATCTATTGCCAGTGTCGAACATGTTTAGGGCTCCTCGCTGAATTCTGCAGAAGGCCCCCTTTTACGGTATTGAAGGGAACTAAAATCAAGAACAACATATTTTATTGCATTTTAACATTACATAAAATCCAAATTTTACTACAACAAAAAACAAAACAACATTTCAATATAACAAAACTAACAACAAACAAAAAAATATTAAACTCATATAAAAAAACAAATTAATATCACGAAACACGTACATAAAAAAAACTGAAAGAACTTGTTGACCAAAGATAAAATTAATTACAAAATAGTTACAAATATTTCATATGCACTCTAAGAACTAATTAGTATTCGTTTTAACTATGCCAACGAACACGCTATTTCGCCAATTATTTTATTTTTATCTATCAGGTGTAGTATATCATTTTCAACATACGTTAGTAAGAAAGGGCTTAATGTATTTTCAGAAAGCCCACTTCCTTCAGGCTTCTTTAATTTTTTTAATTTGGAAAAAACTCTTTTGCATGCGACTTGCGTGCAGGGTAAAGTTAGGACATATTTATACACAACATAAAGGGTATTAAATAAACCTGACTGAGAGGACAAATTCACTAGAACCTGAAAAAGACAGGATAAGCACTGGGTGCAGTTATATCCATTTTGATGAATATTATTTTTCACCCAATCAAAAAATTCATCTCTTTCTTCATTGTCAGCCACGGAATCTACCGTTCTTCGCTGCATTTCCCCGAACTTTTTCCTGCATTCAGCTGTCAAAGCATCGTATTGGTCAGCAAATTGTTTTAATTCTACCAATATAATGACTCTATTAACACCAGTTAGTTCACTAAGCTTAATAAAAGTGTTTTCCGGAAACTCTGTAATATCAGAGAAATTGGAAAAATCCTTAAATTGTTCTGGATTTAACCATGCACAATCCTTATAAAGGTCTTTATTAGGTACAAATCTCACTTCAATGCTGGTTAAAGCACTATCATGTATACTAAAAAAGGTATTTATTTTAAAATTTTGCTCTGGCGTTAAATTACCAAATTCATCTGAAGCGATTTCACCAGGCATTTTTTTTCTTACACTGACTTTGTTTTTGAAATCATTATCAATATCTATTAAAGGATCATTCCTAAAAACTTCATTAAAGTCCATAGCTAATTTTTTACTTTTCACATACAGTGTTATAAAATGAGTGTCACATCTCTTGGACTTTATCTGCTCTGTTAATTTTTCAACTACCCGCCACGCTTTAAAGTAGCCAAGACATTTTGATGGCAAAAAAGTTGATACAGGCGTAGTAACAGAATACAGATCTAAAACGATTACCGCAGTAAAAATGGTTTCAAACTTGATCCAATTTTCTAACAAACTTTGGGCAGTGAATTTACTTTTTGCATCATATCGACCGTTAATTATACTTAAAAGAAAATATAAAAAAGTAACAAACCTACAGTTTTCAATATGTTCAATTTTCTCTGGCAATTCAAAAACAGATGAAAGAGCTTTGTCTTTGCTCCACCATCGTGTGGAGCCGATTTTGTTTAACTGATACAATTCTTCATGCTCATTTTTTGTCGTTGAGTTAAATTCTGCCAAACGCTCATTATTTTGTAAGAATCGCTTAAAAATACAGCACCTTGTACTAAACCAAATAATTTTTCGACACTGAGATTTTTTTTACTGGGTTCTGTTGCCACGTATCACTCATTTTCACATTGAAAACTTGGTTATGGCTTATGCACTCTAATTATTAGTATTATCCTATATGTACAAGGTATTAGTCATGCCATAAAGGCACTAGGTACTTCCCAGATCCAGAGCTATTGCCTATCAAGTAAAACGACTCAGTTGATAGTGCACAGCAAATCGTATGAACAGAAATTCGGTAATATTCGAAAATATTCGTGATCTCGGTGCGTGGTAGGGCTAACTCTGTAAGGTGCTTTGCAAGCAATTCATGCACCAATTGCATCATGTGCTAAATCTAAAACGTCACGTACGGATTTTTATTTGGACCACAAAGTAAATTTAATGTACAGTCTGTAGAGAAACCCTTCGGAACGGGCCCCTTGGCGTGTTGAGCCCCTCGCGATCGCGAGTCAGCGGGCCTGGCCAGTCCGACAATGTCTATTGCTCATTTAAAAATCAAGTATATAGAATGTTGAATTTGTTTAATATACCGTCTGTCTATTTTACGAGGGCTACGTCAAATATCTTACTTAATATCTATTGTAGAAGAATAAAATTTTAGAAACAGTTATCTCACTTTTTGTGAGCTATATTTTAGTAAAAAGAAATTTGAAATTCATAGTCTGCACAAAAAATAGGAAAACCACAAACAGTTATAGCTTCCTTATTTGAGGAGATACGAAAAAAGTTAAAGGGAAGAAAGTTGACGGTAGACCGCGTCCTCGCCTCACACATCTTCCAGCGGTTTGTATATCAGTGTATGCGCGGAAGCTATACAACCTTAGGCGAGGGTTGTATAGGGGATATACCATCCTTCGGAGGGGATGTAAAGCCGTCGGTCCCTTGTCTATTAAATGTTAGGCAAGTAAAAGATCCCTACTCTTCTTAAGTGAAGAGGTTCGGCAAAATTCCTGGTTGGGGGTAGTTCGTCTACAGGCATCGGTGATAGGCCTCAGTAGCTGAAATAGGCCGACGTTAAATAAACGTATTAAAAAAATAGTTGACGGTAAAGACAATAAGAATAATGTGTATCAAAAAATTCGAAAAACGCAGTTGGCTTTGGCATATGGCTCTTGTGCAAAAATGAAAAGAACAAATCTCAGAGTAGGCCATGACATCATTAATTCCGTTTATTTTTTCTCTTTCCAACGATATAAAACATGTCACAAAGATTTTAACTGATGGTGTCAGTATCAGCTATGCCATTATTAGTGAAAAACAATGTATACATCAGTTATTAACAAATTTGACAGATTGTTACTGTTGTATGTTGCATTGTCGAGTTGTAAGATAAGTTTTATATCAGTAATTATGGTGTATACCCATAATAACAAATTCGATGATTAGCATTAAAAAAAAATATTTTTTTAACTAATTCATTTAGTATAGATACGTTTTTGAACAATAAGGAGTATCATTATTCATGGTCGTGAGTAATAATTCATAATTCATGGGATACAACCACAAGAATTTGTGTCCATTATTAACCTGGTCTCCCAATCAATAAAAAAAAAGTATTTAAAGCTATTGATAAATATTTATTAAGCAGTTCTTACATTAAAGCCATTAAAATGTATCAGTAATAATATACAACAAACCCCGTATATGGGCAAGTGTCCGGCGAGCCTGTGTCTCACTGAGCCACTGAAGACCCGCAGAAAGATAAATTATTTATTTTATCGATTTGTTCTATTGACTAATGAATAAATACATTTCTATTTTATATTTATATTTATTTATCATACAAAATATATAATATATACAAATGGGCTGGTGGGGCCAGTCAAAAAAGTTGCCCGGTAGAAGGAAAGTTTCCAGTCCGGGCCTATGTACAAATATACACCCATATAATATACAATGTATCTACAGCAAAGCTGTTTTGCAGGTGGAAATGAAAAAAAATTTTAGATTTTAAACACTATTTTCTCTATTCTGCCCAAAACCTATTTCTAGTAGATTAGATTTTGAAAAATTTTTAGAGGCTGGTAACAAACAAATAAAAATCGCATTCGGTATACTGTCTTTTCTATGCAAGATATTGAAAAATTTTATAGAAAAAAATTTGCTCCAGATAACTATACGTATACATATTTTTTATTTATTATACTTATTTTAATGTTTTAAGAAATATATGCAGTTGTAACAAAAATACTGATACATTTTATGTCAGAAAAATTTATTATTTGCATTAATAATGTCAACTTTACAAGAAAAAGTTTATTTTATTTTAAAAAACATTAAAATTTTATAAAGGAAAAAGTTTTGTAAATAAAAAATAGTTGTCAAATTTGGTACAACCTCAAATCTTTTTATTATGAGCAAGTTTCTTTTACAAAATTTTTCAACATCTCTCAAAGAAAGGGCAGTTTATTTGATGCGATTATTATTTCTAAGCTATTACCAGCACCCTCTATAATTTATTCAAATTCTAACACACTAAAAATAGATTTTGGGTGAAGCAATAAGGCCAAAATCCAGAAAATTTTGTTTAAAATCAAGACATTTTTTTTTTACAGAATGTGACAATGTTTAAACAATATTGTACACTAACATTTTAATTTATTCCAGTTTCTGAGAGTAATCAAAATTGCATTCAACTCCCTCTTCCATTGCTCGAACTCTGCCAAGTTGTCAGCTGAAAAGAGGTACTTCTTTTTAACACTTCCCTCGACCATTTCAAGCATGAATGTTCTAGCTCGTGCACATACAATTTTATCCACTCTGTTTACTGGACATGTCTTACAAAAAGACAAGTCAAATACACCGATGGGTTCCATTTCAGTTTCATCTGAAGGATAGTTCCAATATTTTAAGTGATAACCTTCCAAAACGCACCACCTTGTGCTCCACAGCAGGGAGCTGGTGCCGATGTTTAAAAACCCACCAATTTTATTCTTAAATTCCAGAGAGCTTTTAATATTAACCACAAGTTTGTTATTTATTGTAGAATTATGTGGCATAATTTCCAACTGAAAGGCATTTCGACTTAGTTGGGACATTCCTATTTTACAATTGCCCAGTAATAGAAAGAGTGGCGTTATCGAGGATATTGGTTCATCATTAATGCTTTTCTTACTCTTACTCTTTTTGTGCGAATTTTTCGGACTGTAGCTCAAAAATTTCTGTAAAAACAAAAAAAATGTGATAAAAATTTGGTAACAATTATTGGTAATAATATTCCGGCCCGGCCAGCCCGGAAAGTAGCTGTTGGTTGCAGTCTGGTTACGTTCCTTATAGTAAAATAAGGATTCTATAGAGGAGTTTGCAACTAAAAATATTACGTTTAATATTCCGCCCTCTAAAAGCACATTTGAACTAATTATTGGTAAGTAAATGTAGATGTGTATTGTGATAATATATATATGCATATAGATGTGTTAGTTTCAATGTGAGCAATTTTACACAAGCTGTCTAATAGTTCGGGAGGCAGCGTTGTAATTTTGCACGTGCTTTTATAAAATCTAATTTTTTATAAAAAATGATAGTTTAGATATAGATAATAAATGAAACAAAGGTCAGTCGTCGGCGTCTTGGTGGGGGCGGCTGTGAGAAAATTTGAAACGTAAAAAAAAAAGAAAAATAAAGTCATTTCATCAAACTTGAATTTATATTTAAGTAATAAAGATTAGAAGATTAGTTATTAATTAAGTGAGCTGCACTGAAAACGGGGGATTACTCGTCAGCTACCCTTATGAACCGGTAATAAAAACTGAGGGTGCAAATTCATTTCATCAAGCACGAAACTTATATAGCGAGTTTGTGAAATTTTTTTAATGATAAAAACAATAATCAGTTGTGCATCCTGTGGGGGCAAGACTGTCATCTAGGGGGTTATAGGTGTCGAGCGGGCTTGACATTTAAGCCTCGAGCAATTTAATTAACTGATGATCTTCCCCCTATCAGATCATCAGCTGACTATTTGTTTCATTAAATACGTCTCAAATAGTATTAATTATAAAAATTTCAGTCGTGATAAAATTGGTTTTATTATTATTTTATCATTTTAATGTTTCTTCAAGCATTTTATACACCTGAATCTTCACTTATGCCAGATTCATCATCGCTTTCTTCGCAACTGTCATCGGAACTATCGATAAATATTTCTTCTTTCGAAACGAAACGAAATTTATTTTTTATTACAGAAAACAACGGAGCAAGAGGAAAATTGAGGAATCTGAACACAAAGGGCAAGCTGAGGAATAAGAAGATGAGCAATTTGAGGATGAAGAAGAGGAAGAAGAAATATTTATTGATAGTTCCAACGACAGTTGCAAAGAGAGTGATGATGTGATCAGATATAAGTGAAGGATAAATTAAAATTCATGATAATTTATAATGTTCATAATGTTGTATATTCTAAAAATAATAAAATAAAAGCTTTTTTTTAAAATATTTTTTGTAATAGTTATTAATTAATAATTGTTATTTTACATCTATTTCTTAATGTTTTAAAACAACTATACTTTTCATCATAATATAAAAAGAAAGATTGAAGCGGTAAAATAATAATAAATGAAATTTTCATAATTACTACTTGAAACATTATATTTAATGAAACAAATAGTCAGCTGATGAAATGACTTTGTTTTCCCTCTTTTTACATGTTTTAAATTTTCTCACAACCACATTCATCACTACCCATTCAGCTGAAGCTCAAATCTTTAAACAACTATGTGAGAAGAAACATTTGGACTATGAATTTGATTTTATGAAATGATTTATTCATTTGCAACGCTGCCTCCTGGGCTATAAAAAGTTGTTTCTGTAAAAATAGATATAATTACATTAACATAAGAAAGCGAAATGTACAATAAAACATCAAACAGAGACAAATATATATCTTAATCCTTTTCCATGCGTATACAATCAAAGAAAATTTATTTAGGTCCACCTTTATACTATTTTGTGACTGAAAATTTAACATTTCCTGTGCATTCTCTGCACATTCAACTCTGTCAACAAAAATTTGTATCAGAATCTGTTCTTGGTACATTCTAAACTCACTAGTAAAATTTTGAACCTTAAGTGATATTAATGATGTGTCCATTTCTCTTCGTCTGATGTTTTGTTATGTCATATAAATAGATTAGTTATATTTACCTTGTGCACGTTCTTCTCTATGATCATGCCATAAATGCTGATCTCTATCTTAAATTCTGACGTTAGCTCTTTGAACTCAAAACAGTTCGGAGGGAATGTTATGTCTCCGTTTGCTTCTGGTGTGGTAATTTCGCTAGATAGGAGTGTTACTCCAGAATGAACCAGACATAGGTAGAACTGAATTTCCCCCTTTTTTGGTAGTTTTTGCGATTTTGTTGAACACTTTATATTTAAAATTTTAACAACGCCAACATGTTCACTCTCTTCTATTTCCTCGTATTCGTCCTTGTTCATTTCTTTGTTAAGAAGCTCTTTCCTCTTTACTGCAAAAATAAAAATTTGAAGATAAAATCAAAATTCAGTTTATTAGAACTGCTTGTGGAAACGTCCATTCTGCGCAGAATGACAACCAACTGATATAGCAAATTTAGTTTTTTAGAGAAAAGGCTTCCATAAGAGCTCAACAATGATTGCATTTGTTAATTCTGTCAGTAGTGCTTTTACATTAAAAAATAAGGAAATAAATATGCAGGACGGTTTCTCTATTTTAATCCCTAAATAGAGTTAAAAATTAATGTTAAAAAAAACTACTTACAGGATTGCAGTAGCAACTTTTCAGCTTCAATATGTGGTATATCCCCAATAAATTTTGGTATATCCCTGCAGTAAAACAGAGCCTTGGAAATTTGATCGATTGTATTTTGTAGACGGGAAACTTCTTGAGTCAGCTCTTGCACTTTGGAATTTATTCTGGGATGGTCGATGCTGTCATAATGGTAATTATAATTACTTGTAATGGAATTGAATAAGGGCTGCACAGTTGTCTTTTTCCCCTTTGCAAAAAGTCTTCTTTTCGGAGGTTTTTTTATCGAACTGTATAAACTATATATACCTTCCGATTTACTGCCACCGGCGTATGATATCAAAGTAGATATTTCATTGCTTCCTATACTCCGCTCAGTGCTGTACATTGACCGACGTGGTATTGATGGCATGCAATGCATATCAAATTTATCCTGAAACAATGGAAATTAAACTCTCTTTTGAAAACATAAACATCAGTGGGCAAAAAAAGGCGCCATTTTGTGAAGTCATCACATCCGTAAATATTTCAAACATTGAATGAATTAGAAAAGTTCATGAAATAGTGTGGAATAGGAAAAGATTCAGGAAGGACGGGACCATGAAATACCCGTAAAAAAACCCACAGATGTGATATCAGGTGGCGTCAGATGCCAAGTGACCCCAGAAGCTAAGTGACCTGAGGGACATTACTCTCAGTCTACCTTTGGGTAAAGTTTTCGCTAGGCCTATTCCGAACTATCAATGAATTGCTGCTTAAAAAACATGTTGACATAAATAATAAGAGGTAATTTTTGTTTCATTTATAAATTCATTTTTTTAAAGTTTCTATTTTTAATGTCATATTTAAATACTACTTACCTGTGACTCATAAGTTGTGTTTAGATATTCGTCTCCTAAGGCCGCCCTCAAAAATTCTTGAGAATCGTATTCAACACTTTCTTGTTTCTCCCCTGTACTACCACGAGCATCTGAGTAAACGCTCTTTAACATTTCTCCTGTCATGTCTTCTAAGCCACTATCGCTGGAGCTTACCACTTCATATGTGGGATTAAGACAAATGCATACATCTGGTTCCAAGTGCCCAACTGTCTTAGTTTCCGTGTCCGATTTTTTTGTATCACCCGATAAAGGGGAGCGTTGCCGTGACAGCTGCTTGTTTGACCTTCGTGCATTATGTCTTTTTAAAGTTTTTGCAAATCGTTCCATTACAAGCTCACGGACTATTAGGGAATCTCTAGTAAATGATCTATGTTTATCTTTATAATTTGATCGAATTAGTTCATTCTTTATTGAGACTTTATCTAATGGTGGCTTTTCAAGTGATTTGATATTTTGTCTGTTTTCTTCGCCATTACAGACAATAATTATGTTGTTTTTGGCATTTTGTTCCAATATATGGGGTGTTTTTTGTTTTCCATTAAATGAAGGGTCAACAGCTTTATATACTTCAGGTGAATATTTGACACCAACTACTCTCGGTATATAAGTATGCTGAATATAGCTGTTTCTAAATTTATACGGCGATTTTTGCCTATCTATAAGAAAATCTTTGGTAGCTGCACTATTCGTTGATGTACATTTAACATCTTTTGTAATCGATATGTTTGGCAAATGTTGCACGGTTTCATTTTGCACATTAGCACTGGGTGATTGTTGTATCTTTGTCGATGATTTATTATCAGCAATGTCTAATTCACATGTTCCAATTTTGTAATTGATCATTAAATTTTCAAATGATTTCAAATTTATAGGCGTAATCTGTCCCATGTCTTCATTATTGAACCCTTCAGAAAAGATTAGATCATCTGGTTCATATTGATAATCGGTTAATAAATTATCTTCGGATTCAAACTTGGTAGGTGGCGTGATTTGTCCAATTGCTTCCTTTTCGATATGGTCAATTCTGTCACTTGCTTCACTTTTATAATTGAGGAATAAATTGCTGGTGGATTTAGAATCCACAAGCATAATGCCTCCTATTTCATCATTTATCTGTTTAACATTGCTTGGTCCAATTGCTCTACACTGGTAATCTTTTAGTAAATTTTCGACGGACTCAGAGTCTACAGTCGTAATCCTTTCAATACCATCATTTTTAATATGTTCAGAAAAGACCGGCTCATCTGCTATGCTTTGAGAGTTTCCCAATGAACTGTCTAAAGATATATTTTCCGAATGTTTGTCATTTAGTTCCGACACACTTACACCTGTAATAATAATAATAATAATACTTTATTTACAGAGAAACGCTCAGTGATTACAAAGTTAAAAACTAATACATACAGAGAACAAGAATACTCAAGATAAAATTACAAAAAATAAAATGAGATAAGCGCCCATATTTTATAGACACAAAAAACAATATAAATAATATGATAATTTTCAGGTTCTGTCATTTCTCAATGAATAGGTTGAGATTTACTTTGCCAAAGGATTTGCTGAAATCGGTGTATACTAAAAAAACTTAAAAACCTCAATAAACAAAATCTAGAAGTGTGATTTCTAGTAAAGCCCCAGTAGAAGTATTTAACCTGTATGTCAGGTGGTTCTCGCTACCACTACACTGTCTGTAATTACTAAAAGCATCTTTTGACCCTTGTTAGTACAGACTAGGTGAGTATCACCACAGTGACTCCTTTGTCATTATTGAATCAGGAATTAAAAATGTTAAAAACTGATTCTTTACTTTATTATAAAAGCTGACGTAATCACATCCTGTGAAGGCATGGAGAAAGAGAATATGTTCTTTTTTATATATTTGCCAACTGCTTTAATTTTTTACAATTTTCAATTCTGATAACAAATTACCTACAGCAGCTGAAGTAGTAGTAGTAGTACTTGCTGGGGCAGGCCTGGTGCCTAGCAAGTAGGCCACAAATGGGCCCTTTTTACCTACCCCCTGACGTCCCCTCAACCGTTCACTCCTACTCGACCTCTTACTCCCTCTTGAAACCTTCCTGATCTTCCAATGAAGGTCAGGACATGTTTCCATTCGAGAGAGTCCATTTCCTCTTTTGGGAGTGTTGTGAAGCCGAAGAGTTCATACCTCAGGCACCCGAATGCTTCACATTGTCCCAAGAAGTGAAACGATGTTTCTTCATCACTTCTGCATCTTGGGCAGGTGGGATCTTCCTTAACCCCTATCAGTGATAGGTGTCTTCTGAGCCTGCAGTGACCAGTTAGGACTCCGACCAATTGGTTCAGAGTCCTCCGGCTTCTGCCTAGCAACCAGGCCGTCCTTGACTTGTTCGTCCCCTGGCTGGCGACAGCTGAAACTTCTATGATTAAAATATAATGTGAAGAAGAGCTTTACAACGCAGGTTTTTACTGTATTCTTACACTGTATGGTGCTAAAACGGCGAAAAGTACACTACCATCGAAAGATAAAAGCTTACAACTTAGTTCATTACCTCCGACAGAAGATGCAGTGAAAAAGTACATCAAAAGGGTTTATCTTCAAGTTCAGCAATGAAAAAATAATTCTAAAATGTCTCCCGAACATTGGGATTGGCAGAAAGAAAATTAATTAACACCAATAAAAATGGCACAACCAGCAGCACCAAATAACATCTATAATAATGATATAAGGTCAGCGGTGGATTACCTAAAACTAATACTATACGCGGATGATACAACATTTTCTGACAAAGACGTTGACTATGATGTACTGACAAAAACATTAAAATTTCTGTAAGTAATTATTTTTGATGTACCTATTATTTTCAACACATCTTTAAATTAAAAAATACAATTTGGTGGTCAGATAAATCATTTCCCAAGACGCCCTTCTCTAAAACACCCAAACCCTCTGAAACCAGGATGAGGTCAATGAATGAGGAAGTTGTCTCTGTAATTCTAGAGAAAAGGTTATTCACACAGATATTATGAAGATTTAAAAAATGTAGTTTACTGTAAGAAATATCAAACTTAGGTGATCTTCCAGCTCATTCAAGAAAACTCCTGTGTCCAGGGTGGGAGGTACATCTACTGTAGAAATATTATTAGTTGTTACTTTTTAAGTAAATGCACAAACCTCCCCCCACCCCCCTCCTCAGTTTGATGGTCACTTCGGAATAATGTTTAATAAATCATCTGATATATTTACATGAAACCAGCCTTCAGAAATTAAAAAATTATCAAACGATTGTTGAAAAATTATTTCTTTTATGTATGTACTGAAGGTAACAGAGATCTAATATTTGGGTGGCCAACTTTTAAGGTTTTTAAATACGAACTAACTAGAAAAACAAAATCGTCAGTAAATACAGAACCAAAAACAAGTAGATACAATTAATAATTTGTGAGCGATTAAGAAAACAAAATATATATCTTTATATTATAAGTGTATGTATTGATCACAAGAGGTATATAAATATTAAAAATTGTTTGTATTCACTATAGTCTAGTATACTTTAACTTGGCGTGTGTATGTATGAGTTAATATTTCCGTACGATTTCATTTTCTCCTATATTGTACACAAAGTTAAAGCAATAGTCCAGAAATATTGTCTACGTGGACAATATTTCTGGATCTTTGTGTACAAGAGAAAATGAAATCGTACGGAAATATTAACTCATACATACACACGCCAAGTATACTAGACTATACTCCGTAGTAAATGCTAGATTTATAATTATAGCCCAATATATGCAGAGAAATAAAATACCTATGTAAAGAACTGAAATATACAAAAACAATAACAAAAAACAGAATATCTCTTTTATAAAAGAGAAAAAGAAAAAATCTGTAGAATGAAAGAGCTGTTTTTCAGCTAAATGCCCTATAAAATCTCATTTACTATCCAGTCTAAAAATATTGACCCTAAATAAAACAGTACAACCGTAAATATTCATTTACAAGGTTCTTCAAAGGAATGAAAAAATAACCAAAACTTTATATTTGTACACAATACACTTAATTAGTTTAAATAAATAAATTTTAAATTTTCAACATTTGATAATAATAATAATAATAATATTTATAACAGTAAGATGAAATATCGTCAAAACAACAACAAAAAAAAAAATCAATTCAAAGGCATACATGATTGTAAAATGTGTAAATGATAAATGACAAACATATCTTCAGATGAATAACAACATGAATGATAGATAAATAACAAATATAATAAAATATAATTAAACATGTAAAATGAAACTAAATATAGACATATTTTAAGCATAATTCATAAATTGCTGTACTGTGTATGGCTCTACATTTAATAATAATTCATATATAAGTTTTTTTAAAGTTCTTAAAGAGTTTACTGCCTGAATGGATTTTGGAAGCCTGTTATAAAATTTTATGCAATTATAGTGGGCATTTTTTTCTGTCATAGTCAACCTGTGGATGGGATAGTTTTAATTAAGATTTCTCGTGTTATGATTGTGTTGGGGTTCATTGTCGGAAAAGAGCTGTTTGTTCTTAAAAAAATACAACAGACATTCTTGAATATAAATGGCATAGAGTCAATACTTTGTTTTTCTTGAATTTTTCTCTACATGTTTCAAGTGGTCTTATTTTTAACATAGTTCTCAAGGTACGCTATTGAATTATGAATAATCTTTCTATATTTACACTGTTTCCATAAAATATTATTCCATAGCGCAATACTGAATCAAAATTTGCATAATATACAATTTTGAGAGAAATAAATTTCATATATTTGGATAATACTCTGATGCTATAACATGCACTATTTAATTTTTTGCTAATATAATCTATATGGACATCCCACCGCAATGTTTCATCAACATGTATACCTAAAAGTTTTGTGTGGCTTGTATTAATTTTAATGTAGTATTCTCATTTAATTTCACTTTGTTCACAGTCTCAAGACCAGCTCGATTAGTTCTAAATAATACGGTATTTGTTTTTTCTTCATTTAACACAGGTTTATTTGAAAGAAACCATTCCTTAGCATTTGTAAATATAGTATTTGTTGAAATAATTATGTCATAAAATGTTGTAGCCGATACTAGCAAGTTAGCATCATCTGCATAGTTTGTTATGGATGTATCTTCTAAAGTTACTACATTTACTAAGTCATTTATAAAGGTTATAAAAAGTGTCGGCCCCAGAATACTACCTTGCGGTACTCCACGTAATATGTACTGAAATTCTGACTTAGTAACTTGGCCATCTTTAATGATAGACACTTTTTGTTTTCTATTTGAAAGGTATGACCGAAACCACTCAAGTGCATTACCTCGTACACCATATTTCTCCAACTTGTAAAGCAAAAGCACAAGTCTAAGAAAATTCCGAGAGCTATATCATTTTTCTCTAATGCGTATAGTATTTTCTGTGTAAATTGGTACACCGCAGTTTGAGTCGATCTACCCTTTAAATAACCATGCTGAAAAATATTGAAATAATTGTTCACTAACATATAATCCATAAGCCTATTTGACATAATTTTTTCAAATACTTTTGAAAAGGCTGATAACAGACTAATTGGCCTATGTCAATTACTGCTTGGTCACCTTTTTTATGCAAGGGTATAACCACAGCTACTTTTAGTGATTCTGGGAGAATACTATATTCTAAAGAGTTATTAATTATATAACAAAGAGGATTTACTATTTCATTAATGCAAAATTTTAATAAATTTGTGGGCACCCCATCATCACAACTCATTTTGTTCTTCAAGGCTTTTACTATATTTATAATCTGCTTGCTTGTTGGCACTTTTCACAAACATTGACCACCTATTTGGAAAAAGATACAAGAGGATAAAAAATGTATGTCAATAATCGATAAGTACAAAAATAATATTAATAATGAAATTACAAATTTTCAACATCAGCTACTGATTTGATTCTTATACTTTGTCTTCATTAAATTTGCAGAAAATACGACCATCACTTGTCCAGACTTTAGCATTTTCGTCCAGTTTACTAATAACCTAATAATATGGAAACTAAATACTATATATTTTTTTTTGTATGAAATATTAAATTACTCATATATATATTTTTTTAAATTCATATTCAAATGTAAAATAAATAAAAAATCATTTATAATTTTTTATTTTTGACAAATTTTATATAATTTGAAGCTTTTAATAATTATAAAATAAGAAAGAAACAAATTAATGTCCGCTTAAATTGTGTTTATATTGTTTAAACAATATAAATATTGCGCACATTGAAATGTTTCTGATTTCAAATAATATATAAAAACAAACATTAAAAAAAGTCATCAAAATCGGACCTGTCCTGAGGATTAAGAAGTTTTAAGGATTTTGAAGCTTCGATCATTGACTCGACTATTATTAATCAACATTTACTGTACAATATTATCAAAAAATGTAACAAGAATATAGACTTTTCAATATTTCTAACATTAATATTAACATATATTTATGAATATTGTCTGTGTATATCTGGATTGGAATGAGTTAAAACAATGTAGGTACTGCCAATATACCTAAAAAACAAATCCTCTAGTGGCCCTGATAGTGTATCGATAAAAATAATAAAACAGGTATGTGAAGAAATTGCCGATCCACTCGCTCTCTTAATCAATAAATCGATAGCAAATGGAAAATTTCCCTCGATATTAAAAACTGCCATAGTTATACCACTGTTAAAAAAAGGCGACTCATCGGACATTGAAAACTACCGGCCAATTTCTCTGTTAAGTACTTTTTCAAAAATTCTGGAACATGTTTTGTATAATAGACTTGTTAAATTTTTAGAAAATTATAAGCTACTATCTAATCAACAACATGGCTTTAGAAGTAATAGGTCAACGGAAAGTGCCTCGTTCTATTTCACCCAGTTTATTTACGAGCAATTAGATCAAAATCGCGTAGTTGCAGGCCTTTTCTTTGACCTATCAAAAGCGTTTGATACTCTCGACTTGAACTTTGTAGAAAGTAAACTATATAATATAGGGATCAGAGGTAATGTTTTGTCTTGGTTAATGTCATTCCTTACCGAACGTAAACTCTTAGTTCAAATGCGCAATTACAAATCGGAAATATTTGATATAGAGGTAGGTGCAGCGCAAGGGTCTGTACTAGCACCTCTAATATTTTTATTGTACATCAACGATCTAGCACTTTCTGGTTTTACAATTAATTTTGCTGAAGATACCTCTGTCGCTGTGGCTGCAGGCTCGCAAGAATTGGCACAGGTTCGCATAAAAAAAGTATTAGAGGAAATGAATCAGTGGTGCTACGCGAATAAATTAATACTGAACGAGACTAAGACAGTCTTTGTCAATTTCCACAAAACCATTCCCACAATTCATACCCTTAATTTTTCAGAAAAAACTAAATTTCTAGGTTCTTATCTACACTCGCGACTATCCTGGTCTCATCAAATCGACCACAACTGTGGAAAACTTAACAAGGCATACTACGCGCTACTTAAACTTAGATATAACGTAGATCTTACCACACTTATTACCTCGTACTATGCCCTTGTTTACCCCCATTTATGCTACAACATAATACTCTGGGGCAAAGCAGTCGAGGTAAACAGGATATTTCTAATCCAGAAAAGAATTATAAGACTTATTTTTAGTATGGGAAAATTAGATTCATGTAAACCAATTTTTAAAAACAATAATATACTTACCCTAACTTCCATCTACATACTAAAATGCGCAACTTTTGCCTACAAAAATCTAGATTCCTTAAAAAAAACTCAGATAATCATAGTTACCGAACTAGAGGTGCAACACAACTAAATATCCCTAAGCATAACACCTCACTATATGAAAGATCTCCAAAATATTCATGTTTAAAAATCTATAACAGGCTCCCCATAGAAATTAAAAACAGAAGACCGTTCGGAGTATTTAACCGACATTTAAAACAATACCTCCACCAAAACTCATTTTACACAATCAATGAATTTTTTTAATAATTAATTGTCAAACCATTTAAAACCTAAGACACTAAGAATAATTATTGTGTATTATATTCCATGTATAATTTTTTATATTACTGTGCTGCGTGTAATCAATGTCGACTTCTCGTGACTTGTCTTAACATACGATGGTATTTATTTATTTATTTACAATATTATTTATATATTCTGTGTTTACTATTTTCAATACTTTGATATGATATTGTACTAACCATACAGTACTGTATTACTGCTAATTCTACACCCCTCAATGACTTACCAAATGTACAGTTCCTGTATTAATTTAATGGTGAATAAAGATTATTATTATTATTATTATAGGCATCCCTCTACCAATATTTTAATACCAATATTTATTAATATCAGTCCAATAGTTTTTTACAATGGTAATATATTGAACCATACGATCCAGCCAATATTATGTCCTACCTCACCTGCCTGATGAGTTCTTTAATATTATGGTCATTATGATATGTGCCTGTATCAAAAATGAAATATATAGACTTACCTCGAGACTGTCTCTTAAATTTTTTACTGATGTTTCTTCTGAGAAATGTGAACCATCGATCACACCGACCATAGGAAGCAAACTGCAAAAAAAATTAATAACATCAGTAGGTACCACAACAAGGGGTTCAAAGTTTTTCATATTTAATAATAATGATTTTATTCACCACACAGAGAAAAATGTATTAACCGTTACTAAAAATAATATGTGCATAAAACTTCAATTAAATAAGGGACAGGCAGAGTCATTTGCTATTGTTATTAAAGTCATTTTCCTAAAAACATCTACTAGCGGTTATTAAAGACCATAGAAATCTCTATAAAAACATTTGTATTACCATCAGTTTTTTTATTTTGTTATGGTTATTAAACCTATTTAATTTACCTACTACTGAAAATTGAACAACTGGTCACTATTATCATTATTATGCCGAATTTATTAGAGTTTCTTATAAGCACTACAAAATGAACTTTTAGTCAGTATTAGATAGCTTCATTGGTTTGGTCACATTAACAGAACTACAAATATTAAACAATTTAATAGCACCGTGATGGGTGGCAATGAATTTATTTCCGTTTATAGGAAACAGTGGAATATTTGGTGTTTCGTAGTATGTTTTTTACAACACATTTATATTTGTAATAATTAATTCACTCTCGTTGGCTCATATTTTGTTAACTTAATAGAAGTTACACGAAATAATTGCTGAGATAGTGAGCTTATAGGATAGGTATAGTATCGTCCAAAGCTTCTCAGCAAATAAAAAACGCAACAAAAACTTTACGACCTTATTAAAATACCGATACTCTCTAGTATTCCGCCGGCAAATTGAATCACTTACCAAACAAAACTTTTGTGTGTGAAAAAATCTTTAATATGGGCTTACGTGGGCCTATAAATACATGGATAAAGTCTTTTTTATCGGAAAGAAAAATAATTGTTAAAATAAAAGATGTCGAATCTGACATGTATGACATAAACATTGGAACCTCGCAAGGGAGCGTATTGGGTCCATTAATTTTTTTATTATTTGTGAATGATCTCCCTAATTATATAACTGGTGGTAAAGTTTTCATGTATGCAGACGATACTACGATTGTAGTATCTGATGCAGATCCTTTAAATCTAAAAAATAAAGTTAACGAACTTTTAAAACAATTTAGCGACTGGGTGCCATAAAAACCGTTTAATAATTAATTACTCAAAAACAGTTTGCATTGAATTTAAAAATAGGTACAGAATCATAGATACCGATTTCACATTTGCATTTAATAACCATGACATCAAAACAGAAAACTCAGCTTCTTTTCTGGGAATAACTCTATAGATAGCCATTTAGATTGGAGTCACCAAATTGAAATTCTATCTGCTAAATTGAACAAAAGTTTTTATGTAATAAGTTCTCTCAAAAATTCTTTAAACAATCAAGCCCTTTTAAACGTATACTATGCTTTCGTCTATTCCCCTATTGCATACAATATTATAGTCTGGCGACAAGCTAGTGACATTTGCAGAATGTTTATACTTCAGAAAAGAATACTCAGGCTTCTGTTTAGTCTTGGCTATAACCAATCATGCCGCGAAATCTTTAAAAAGTATAAAATTCTTACTGTGATGTCTATATATCTGATAAAACTGTTGACATATATCCATGTAAATACAAACAAATTTATACTTAACGGAGATTATCATAATTATGATACAAGAGGAAGAAAATTAATTTCCTTAAGTAAACATAAACACGAATTTTATAAAAAGTCGCCTATTAACTCGGGTTGTCGCATTTATAACCTTCTACCAAAAGAAATAAATGACCGCGTATCTTTGGTCAGTTCTAAAAACAATCTAAAAAAAACTCATTTTATTCAGTAAGTGAGTTTTTATTTTTTTTACAAGCCAAATGACTTAGTTTTACATTAATATTTATGTTATGCTTTTTAACTATGTATCTTCGGATATACTATGCTTTTGTTGTCACTATTCATCATTTATTGTAAAATTTTGTTATACCCTGTATATGTCTGTATGTACTCTTTTTTACATATATATTTATATAATATATATTACTTCTGTAAGCCATTAACAAGGCAGTATTTTGAAATGTCTTATCTATAATTTATTATGGTTGAAAAGATCGATAAAGATATTATTATATTATATTATTTATAGGTTTTTAATGTACTTGTTTGATTACACCATACCGACTGGTTCGCTAGCGTTAATGATGAGCTCGTAAAGTTTTTGTTGCATTTGTTATCTGCTCGGTAAAATTGAAGATCACTATACCTTCGAATGCATCTACATGTGCATCTAGGCCCCACTGCAATAAAAATAATTTGCAAGCCATCACTAATAACTTTAACTCCCGTATCCTGTGAGCACTGGAGATACAAGAACAGACGTGAAATACGATAATGATGATGTGATGTGATCATGTGATGGTCACAATTCGCGAGAGTCAAGGCCCGTCTGTGCGCAATATCGCTACATATTATTGTTTATATGATCAGTACTGAATATTCGAAAATAAAAAATTAATTCGATGCTTATTTGGTACACGTAGTATTCCCAATTATTATAGGTAGTGGAC
Source organism: Leptura quadrifasciata (assembly GCA_963675555.1). Lineage (NCBI taxonomy): Eukaryota > Metazoa > Arthropoda > Insecta > Coleoptera > Cerambycidae > Leptura > Leptura quadrifasciata. The sequence goes on along the minus strand of OY776674.1, from coordinate 164,937,752 downwards.
TAATAACATTAATTAAGAAATATTTTGTTAGCCTCCGCCTTTAATAACATCAACTAGAACTTTAATAATAAGGGTTGTTAGATGCGTAATAAAGATTATTAAGATAACAGAATATTAGCAGCAACTTCGTTTTATTAAAAAATACCGACTTACTCCAATAAAGAATTTTAGTTACTGTAGCTAGAAAAATGACTTTAATAGCTCTTAGTACTTTGAAACATTAAAGTTATTATAATGGTTGCAATATTTTTAATCATGTCTATTAAGAACTTTTTAGCAAGATACTTTAATAGGTCGAATTTTCTCAGTGCATTTACAATGATCATACATACCATGTATATATGGTGAGCCACAAGAAGAGAAGGCAGAAATAAAAAAAAACAGTGGTAATAATGAATAAATAATAATAATAATAATAAATTTACTTACCGATGGAGTCAAAAATTTCTGAATAAACGCCATGGGTCTAGTAGTATCTTCTCTTTGCATTTTGATTTGATATCACTTTACTCAAACACTTGACAAATTACAAATGGGCTAGCTAACTTGAATAAAATTTTTAAGATATGCGTACAGCAAGAATGTTCAAAAACAAGTGGACCACCTCGTTTGCATATTCTGTCTAACTAAATTTCAAAGGGCTTTCCCCAGTACCTGCTTTAATTTATTCTCCAAAAAGGATTAATATTGTTTAGTAGAATAATCCCCAACCAGGTTTTGTCTGAGGAAAAGGGAGGAAGGGACATTATTTGTTTATTTCGACAAATAATTAGTCATTTGTCTCCACTCTTCTCAACTTTCCAATAATTTTTACGGTCCGATTTCAGTGGCGTCGCTAAGAGGCAGACTGGGTGTACCTCGGATTAATATTCCATCGTCTTCTTTTGGCTATAGGGCTATTGACTAATATTTATATTAAATATATATTGGATCCGTATACCTACACAGCGACAAAATTTAAAAATTTAAAAAAATAAAAACAAACCAAATGAAGTACTAAATGTTCTTGTTGCAAGAACTAACCAAATATATACATGCAACACAATACTTTATATTCCTGAAGACTGATCCAGTGGATCAAGCAAAACCCATATATTTCTCTGCCTCCTTTTAAAATTTTTAAAAAATTGTGTCCCCTGCCCAGTTTAAAGATTTTGCGCTAAAAAGAAAGATTGTTTGATGATCAATATCTTTCAAAGAAGTCTACTTTTTTTACTGTGGCATTTCCACTCCTATGGATATTTTTACTTTTCTGTATATGTAGAGTATAGGAAAGTATTGTGATCGTGCAAGAAATCATCAATATTGAATTTTTGGTCAATTTATACACTTAAGAAATATAGTTATTTATAAAGTTGCCTTTCTCGGCCGAATTCGAAGTTTGCGGCCGAGACCAAGCAAAATTCGGATAAGACCGAAAGAGATCGTTTGGTTGAGATGCACTTTTTTAGGCAACTATCTCAAAAAGTAAAATAAAATATTTTTAAAATTGTTTCGTATGTATTACTTATAAACATGGACAAAATTTTGCGAGAAGGCTACTAGTAAGCTGACAGTTTTAATTCGTTTTCAAGTTAAAAACGATTACAAATGAAAATGCACTAGATAGTTTATTGACAAGCCGTGACATATTTCAAATATTAATGATGATCAAGTAATACGTGATGACGTGAAGTAAAAGCAGTCAAAAAAATAAGATTGACAAATTAGTACAAAGAAATGACACTTTAAGAATGCTGTCAGATCGGATAAACGTCATTTTTTGTGACAGTTGTCCTAAAATACTTATTTGCGGGCATCAAGGCCGTAAAGTTGATCTTTCTTGGCCGGATCCGAAGTTTGCGGCCGAGACCAAGCAAACTTCGGATAAGGCCGAGATAGATCATTTGGCCGAGGTGTACACAACATTTTTTAGGCAACTGTCTCAAAAAGTAATATAAAATATTTTTAAATCTGTTTCATACAAATTACTGGAAACATGGACAACATTTTGTAGGAAGCCTACCTGCTAGGCTGACAGTTTTAATTTGTTTTCAAGTTAATAACGAAAACAAATGAAAACGTCACTGATTTCTTAACAAGCTCTGACATACTTCAAATATTGATGATTATCAAGTAATACATGCGTTCGTGAAATAAAAGCTGCCAAAAAAATAAGATTGACAAATGAGTACAGAGATGACACTTTAGGAACGCTGTCAGATCAGATAAACGTAATTTTTTGTGACAGTTACCTAAAAAATTATATATTATTAACGAAAAAATTTAAACTTTGGGTTAATTGAAGCTCACATCGAGGCAAAGGGTTTTAAAACAAAATCCCTTGCCTTTGTGACTTATTGCGTTTTTCATCTTAATAATATAGCTGCTTCAAAAGTTTTAAAATACCCGCACCACATTTACCACACTTTTGTTTGGAAATAATAGAAAAATGTTTTGCCATAAATTTGATGCAGGTGGCATAACACTGAAGATGTTAAATTTTATTTTACGTATACTATTGAACATCAACATATATATTTTAAAGAAAAAAAAATTTCGGCGCCCCTGATCAAATCATCAAAGCACCTGCACCTATTAAGTTATGGGGCTGTTTATAGAATATTTCTCAACCCAAACCTTATTAAAATCATAATCCAGGCAATTACAATGCTTTTACGACTGCTTTTGTATATAAGAGTACACAGTACCCAGGTAATGAGGGTGTTAATCCCAAATTCTTGAAATTTTAATGGCGTCATATTAGGGACTTGAAAAATACGAATTGTAAATTGTCTGGGTATGGCTTTTTTTTACTTTAACTCGTCCAGGCGGTCAAGTTGAGTAGTTTACAGTTCAGTTTTGCAGTTTCGGCGTATTGTTTTTTATTTATACAATTAAATTTGTTAAAGCGTATTTTTCATCATAGTTTTTTAAAAAATATCTCGAAATCTGGAAGTTCTACATATATTATGCAAAACTCAATAGTTTTTGAGATATTTCAATTTTTTTTGTTTTTCTCAAAAAGTAGATCTTAATGTCCTAAAAGTTCATTTTCGAAAAATCTATTTGACATTTTTAAATTTTTTTTACTGGATTACTTGTCCAATATTATAGATATCCGTTTGGAATGACAAATATCTGGAAACATTTCGATCATGTGAACATCTGAAATAAAAACTTAAAAATTTTTTTTTTTAAATCAGCTGAAATTTACCTATTAGGTTTTTCAAAAAAATATTAACGTAATCGTATAAATTATTATAAAAACTGCCTTATTTCAATAGCTATCTAACAAGGTACAAATGTTCAATGTACCCTTAATAGTTCTAAGAAAATATTAGTAAAAATAACACAAGTAGTACGAATTTTATTTTTAGACAAACAGTAAAAAACATTTTAAAAGTAGAGTTTAATTCTTCATTAATTTCAAAGTTGCACTTTATTTTTTATATGTCTTGCTCAAAATGGGAGCCCCTATTCCGTATACAGACACGGCAGCGTCTTCTTATTTCCGTCTTTGTTACTCGCTGGTTGTCAGATTATGCCTTATGTGTTGGGCAGCATCGATTATCCTTTGTCTAAGGTTTTCTATAGTATTGACTGGTATGGCATAGACCATCTCCTTCATATGACCCCATACGTAATAATCAAGGGGTGTTAAGTCAGGGCTTCGCGCTGGCCAAGGTATTGGGCCCGCTCTTCCAATCCAACGGTTAGGGAAACGTTGATCAAGTAACTGTCGTACTGTCAGCCGATAATGTGCTGGACAACCGTCGTTCTGAAACATCATTCGCTGTCTGACGGCGAGAGGAACATCTTCTAAAATCACCGCCAGGTCATTTCTTAAAAAAATTTCATAGATTTCCCCGTTTAAATTTTGAGGAAGAAAGTGTGGCCCTATTAAATAGTGGCCAATGACTCCCATCCACACATTAATAGAAAACTTCATTTGGAAACTAGTTTCACGTGCTAACTTGGGATTTTCCTCTGCCCAATAATGTAGGTTGTGGAAATTTGTTATACCCTCGCGATTAAATTTCGACTCGTCCGTCCATAAAATACTTGTTAAAAAATTTGCACTTTCTGCATCTGAATTTAACATAAAGCGGCAGAATTCCACTCTCCTTCCAGGATCACCTTCCTCCAAGCCTTGGACAGGGGTATAGCGGTAAGGATGACATCCAACTCTACGTATCGTAGACCAAACTTTCCATTGTGACGCTCCGGTTAGTCTTGCGACTTTATTAGTTGAAATAGTTGGGTCTTCCTCAAAATACCTCAATATTTCTTCCTCATCATCTAGTTCATAAACGGGAGGACCACCAGCGTCACTTCTTCTACATTTCACGGAGCCAGTTTCAGCGATATTTCGATATGCCGTACTGAATACACGTGCATTTGGTAAGCGGCGGTTAGGGTACCAAAGACCATATTCTCGGCGAGCTTCAGCAGCGTTGCCGTCACAGTATCCATAGACAAACAAGATATCAGCGTATTCTGCGTTGGCATACGCGGCCATGGCACAGAAAATACAATAACAACAACTAATAACAACAACTACGAGCAAAATCAAAATCTTCGATAACTAATTTAACAAGACCAACAAACTTAAGGGACACGGAGATAAGAATGTCAGTTAATGACATATATGCACAAACGCCAAAGTCAAGGACTGACTGACTTAAATGAAAATGAACGATTAGTCGTTTAATAAATTCCGCCACCAGCATTATCTTTACTATATTTTTATTAGAACTATCAAGGGTACATTAAACATTTCTACCTAGTTAGATAGCTATTGAAATAAGGAAGTTTTTATAATAATTTGTACGCGTGCTACATTAATATTTTTTTGAAAAAACCTAATAGGTAAATTTCATAACTGATTTAAAAAAAAAAATTTTTACAAGTTTTTATTTTAAATGGTCGAAATGTTTTCGGATATTTTTCATTCCAAACGGATATCTATAATATTGGACAAGTAATCCAGTAAAAAAAAATTAAAAATGTCAAGTAGATTTTTCGGAAATTAACTTTTAAGACACTAAGATCTACTTTTTTCAGAAAAACAAAAAAAATTGAAATATCTCAAAAACTATTGAGTTTTGCATAATGTATATTAGGGCTAGATTTGCTCCTTAGCTCATGCCCCATCACATCTCCAAAGGAATGTATCGAATTACCAGTAATCCTGTATATGATAATGTAGATATGTAAATTGTTATATTATATTTTTATGCTTGATGTTTATATTTATATACATTTTTTAAATATTTGTCTCATACATTGTACTACTTTTTTTGTGTTGTAATTAGCAGCTGCTAATAAAATTTATTATTATTATTATTACAATACATTGCACAATTATCCTCTATCAGAGTACTTATAAATTAAATAAAATCATAATACAACATTAATTTACAAGAAAATAAAATTTCGATTAAGAATGCATCGTATTAATATTTTTTTTTGTCGGACTTGTAATATGATCCACTATTTTTGTCGGACAGTGCTATATTTAATTCAAAAGAGTACCAGTCTATCACGTGTGATTGTTGTCCGAAATTTTGCAATCGCAAAACATAACCTGCCGTAACTGACATATTCGCAGGTTGTCGGACTGAAAAAACGAGGCTGAAAATTTGTCGGACAAGTTATGGACTATCTTCTTTAGGCAATTATGAGCAATTGCAATTGAAAATTAGGTGTTCTGCAATAACAAAACAGTACCGCGCTAGTGACATGATAGTCACTAAATCACAGATTTCTAAATACTCGCTGGTTGAGACGTACGTGCCTGAGCACAGAAATAGGTCTTCTGTGGCCTGAGTCAAAAGCATAGACTTCTTATAAATAAAATATAATCTCTGTGGTCAAGAACTAATAATTAATTCGAACTTGTGGGTTACTAGTACCTAACGAATTTCATAACTTTGGTCATAGTTATGAATTAAACGTTGTCTGTAAAACTTTTGTAAAGTTCCGTGGTAAAATAAGATATTTTCTAGTTAGCCATCTAGTGTCGGGTAACTAAAGCTTGACGTTAAGTTGAATGCTTTCTTCTTCTTATCTTACCGGAATGTAAATTTCATACTTAATTATTGTAAAATTGGGAATAAAATCCAAAATTTTTGTTCCCACCGTGAGGTACTTTCCATAAGTACGTTCTTCTTGATGTAAGAATTTTCCGAGAAAATGAAATTGGTACTATGGTAGAAATGGAATGACATCTGGGTCTATGTAGGAGTTCTTGTGGATTTTTTTTGTAAAGAAAAAAAAAAGGGGAATTTTTTGGATGGTTCATTTCGATATTGGCGTTTGACGGTGAATAAAGGAAAATTGATTTACAATCATCCATTTCGGGAGTAGTCCTTCCACCGTCATAAAAAGTGATTTTCTGTTGGTTACAAATTAGAATGTGTAGTGTTATTGATATTTTTGAGAAAATCGCTCCATTTTGGGATTATTGGCTATATCGTGAGTACCACACGTGTTGTCTCCTTATATTCACGTTTTCACTAGTTTTATTTTTATTCAGTGCAAAAGGATAACGCCACTTATTGTGCCAGACAAGCAGATACTGGGTGTTCTGGGAGATCTGCCAATTCTTTTTTTGGAAAATATTTGAGAAAAACCCTTTTCCCCCAAAAAGGTAATATATGTTTTTTATATACAGGGTGTTGCATCATGAGAGGGACATAGCTTAATAGGAGGTAGAGAACATCAGTGGTAACCGGAACCTCCCATAGAAATGTCTCATTGGGCCTTCACTACGAAGTTACAGGGTGTTAAATAATTTTTGGCCAAACCTGTTTTTTGTCATAACTTTGACAGGGAATGAAATAACGGATTCATATTTGGTACCGCTAATGTACTAACGAGCCCCAAGAGGTACATGTATAAAAAAATATATATCCAGGTCCGGACTCACTATAATTTATGTTTCTTCTTTGCATCAATAAAACATCACCCTGTATATATTTTTTTGAAATTTCGATACGATATTCGAAAAGAGCAAGAAAAAACAAACAAAATGGCCTATTTCATTTTTTTGTTACACCTTCGTGGTTATTTAAATACGTTGTTAAATGTGCAAGAAAATGGATTACAGAACCCTATTAAATGAGAGGCACGTGAAATAAATAGTTTTATAACTAAAATTTGCAAAAATTCTATTGAGCCTAGGTGGTCTGGGTGAATCCTAATTCCGGCACGTTTTAAAGGTCCATTTTGGTAAAAAACTGTGGTCCTAATAAGTAATCGGGTATGAAATAACAAAATTTTTAATCAATCACAGTAGGCTTGTTCAAAGAATAAAAGTGACAGATAATTTAAACCATTTAGGCCTAAGCAACCAGTTACTTTGATCAAGAAAATCATCAACATTTTATACTTAATAAAAATTGGAAAAGAGAACAAACTAAAATCTAAATAAATAAAATATTTTCCATTCAATTAACAATAAATAACAAAACAATAACTAAATGTGTTTAAAAATAAAACGTAATTGACACTAATGTAAATTTTCAAAATGTCCTCCCCCACATTCTGTGCATTTTCTTGCGCATTTAGAAAGGTCACCAGTTGCTCGACGTATCATTTCTGGATTATTCCGTATTTCGTCGCAGGTTGTAACGATGCGCTGGATTAAATGTTGTCTACTTTCAATTTCAATGCTATAAACCTCGTTTTTTAAGTGGCCCCATAAAAAGTTATCACAAGGGTTACAATCAGGAGATCTTGGTGGCCATTCATGTGAACCCCCGCGTCCAATCCATCTATTAGGATACACATTGTTTAAGTGTTCTCTTACTTGAAGGTTAAAATGTGGTGGGGCCCCATCATGCTGAAACAACATGCCTCTTATACCGATATTTTCTAACATATTCGGTAAAATGTTTTGAAGAAAATCAAAGTAAATTTCACCATTCAATCTTTCTTCAAAAAAATGTGGCCCTATCAAATGTCTATTCACAAGTCCGACCCAAACATTTACAGAAAACCTGTGTTGCGAACGGCGTTGGCGTACCGCATGTGGGTTTTCCTGTGCCCATTTATGATTATTTCGTGAATTGTTTACTCCATCCCTTGTAAATTGTGCCTCATCCGTAAATAAGGTTCTGTAAATGACTGGGCGATGGTTAGACAACCAATGACAAAATGCCAGGCGGGGGATATCGTCGCCTTGTTGAAGACGCTGTACCTGCTGGATATGATATGGATGGTAACGTTCTCTTTTTAGGGTTCTCCATACTCGCCAATGAGGAATACCAGTTGCCAAACTGATTCGTCTAGTGCTCATATTTGGGTTTTCTTGAACTACGTTTATAATATTGTTTTGTTCCTGCACACCTTGTTGTAAAACACGCTCCACAACTGCAGAAGTAGGAAACTTTCCGTGTTGTCTTGCATACTGGAACACCGTACTAAAGATTTTATGATTAGGGCATCGACGACCAGGAAAACGCAGCCGATATTTTCTTTCCGCCGACCTACCATTTCCATTACAGAAACCATAGATGAATATTATGTCAGCATATTCCACGTTTGTAAATTTTACTGGCATAGTTAAAATATTTTCACAAGTTTTCACTAACTAAATGCGGATTATTGACACATTAAATTACTATAACAAACAATTATTCAACTGTTTAGGAGATTTCTTTTTATTATCTGTCACTTTGAACAAGCCTACTGTGATTGATTAAAAATTTTGTTATTTCATACCCGATTACTTATTAGCACCACAGTTTTTTACCAAAATGGACCTTTAAAACGTGCCGGAATTAGGATTCACCCAGACCACCTAGGCTCAATAGAATTTTTGCAAATTTTAGTTATAAAACTATTTATTTCACGTGCCTCTCATTTAATAGAGTTCTGTAATCCAATTTCTTGCACATTTAACAACGTATTTAAATAACCACGAAGGTGTAACAAAAAAATGAAATAGGCCATTATGTTTGTTTTTTCTTGCTCTTTTCGAATATCGTATCGAAATTTCAAAAAAATATATACAGGGTGATGTTTTATTGATGCAAAGAAGAAATATAAATTATAGTGAGTCCGGACCTGGATATATTTTTTTTAAACATGTACCTCTTGGGGCTCGTTAGTACATTAGCCGTACCAAATATGAATCCGTTATTTCATTCCCTGTCAAAGTTATGACAAAAAACAGGTTTGGCCAAAAATTATTTAACACCCTGTAACTTCGTAATGAAGGCACAATGAGACATTTCTATGGGAGGTTCCGGTTACCACTGATGTTCTCTACCTCCTATTAAGCTATGTCCCTCTCATGATGCAACACCCTGTATACAACCAGAGCCCTATCATTGTCTAAAGTTGTTGTAGCTGATAATTTAAATGTTGTGTCGTCCCTTTAATTAGTGATTTTGGGAAAATTAGTGATTTTTAGTATTTATATAGGGTTTTTCTGGCGGGCTGAAATTTCCACGTCGACGGCGTTGTGCACACATTTTGGCCGATATTTAGCCTATCTAGGATCCTGTCTTTTGCATCTAGAAGAAATCGTCATTGAATTGATTTCATACCGGGCGATTTCCTTTGTGGATTTCCCGATTGGACTTCCGCCATTTGCAGGGATATCGCCAGTTTTAAAACTACTTACTTACTTAACGTTATTGGACCAGAGGTAAACCTCATTAGAAAATTATTAAGATTATTTTAGACATGAATAAGTAAACCAGATTTCACTATTTTCTTCTCTATCCTTACTATCATAATTAGTAGATTGAAAGAACAAAACTACACGAGAGATTGTAGTATTTATTATAGACCTATACAGGGTGATATTTGTTTTAATTTAAATAAGCAATTTAACAGTACTTGGTGAATTTTAGTTGGAGTAAATTTCCGTTTTCACTGAGCGTTTAGCCAGCCGTAGTAAGTTTTAGGTGGTACCTTATACAAATACTGGAATTATTTGCTTAATAGCCACTGTTTAAATTATTTTTCTTGAGTGTTTATCATAAGAAAATTATATAGTTACTTATAGATATTGATTGCCTACCAACAAGTAGCAACATTACCACTGCATTTTTTTTGTTAGGCACATTTAAAAAGAAAAAAAAGATGTACGGCGAAAATCAGTAATTTTCTTCTTTGCAAAACATTACCTACATTTTTTTATTGTGGTTGCTTCGGTTTATGCGCAGGTGCTTAAGCTTATAGTCCAGTCATTGAAGCTTTATGCCTCAGAAATAGTTTACTATGAACCGATTTACATGAAATTTTGGAATTAGGCTTATCTTACCCTTAACTTCAAAAGTGATATTGACCCGACCTCCGTTCTTCCCTGGGGGTGGTTGCCACCCCTTCTCGTTGGTGGAAATTTTTTGGTCAAAATAACCTCGGGGATCGATAGAAGACCCAATTCTAAGCAAAAAGTGTTCTATAGAGTTTTTTCAAAAACTCAATACTTTTCAAGTTATTGGCGATTGAAAACTCGGAATTTTCCCACGTTTTTCAACGGTTTTTTGTAAATATCTCAAAAAATATGCGTTTTAACGATAATTTTATAATAAACAAAATTGTAGAAGGTAAGAAAATGAACAAATTGGTTATTTAAAGAGTGTTCTAAGTGAAATATTAAGCGAGATATTGAAGATAAAATTCGTTTTTTTTGTCTGAACTTTAATCGATGTATTCAATGCCATCAAGCGGACAACGGATACATTTTATCCATATGACAATGAGAAACTTTTTTATAGTGCTTAAAATAATATTTAAAATGAGCAGTGTTAAAAGTCTTTTGCACGTAAAGTGAGTGAGTTATAATGAAAAAAAGAGGGACATCTAATATTTTTTTTTTAAATCGATGTTTCATAAGTGTCATTTCCACCAAAATTAAAATTAATCGTATCCCGTCTAGATTTAACTTTAATATGAAGAGTTTATTGGATTCCAGCCGCTTGGCTGCTTTGGAATGCATACTTTTAAAAAAATCACGATTTTAAGGAAAAAAAAATTTTTTCATTTAAAAAAAAACACCTTTTTTCATAATATTTCAAAAATAATGAAAGATACGTAAAAAACTGTAATGATAAAAAATGTAGGTCTTTTTTTGACAAAAATTTTGTTTTTTTTTTCTGTCAGACCAAAATTGACGGGGATATGACTGTTTAAAGAGCGCGCTGTAGCGCAATCACAGTCTCTCTCGAGCCCTTTGACCCTTCACCGTTTCAAAATGAAGGGTTTTACACTACATGTCATAATGAAAAAAGTTGTAGCTCTTTTAATTACCTTTAAAATGGTTTTTTTTAAAGTTGTGATAGCTTTAAAATTGAAGGAGTTATGGTCCAAAAACTAAACGTTTTTTTTTTCTATTTAGTAAAATGAAAATTTCGGAGCACAAAAATTTGGAGCAGAGTGAAAGTAAAGAATAATATGAACCCAAAACTATTGTCATATATATATAAAACATATGCACGAATACATACAAACGTTCATATATATGCAGTGGAGATAACTGCCAGAATAGCCCTCCAGTTGACCCAGAAGAAGATCTTGATTACGACAGCAACTCCGATATTGAGTCATGAACGATTGGTGTAATAGTTTTCTTATGTATTGTAATGCCCTTGTTGCAGAATTTTTTATAATTAATTACTAATTTAATCTAGTACATTTCCAGACAACTTGTAAGTTTATATTTTATTCAATAAAAATTGTATGATTACTTACTCTATAATTAAATTATTTTTAATTGTATAAACATATATTTTCAATGTTTTAATTTAGGGGTAGTTTTAAGGGTTGAAAAGCTAAACATATGATAGTCATTTTCGAGAACGTGGAACAACATATAAATCATTTTGAGTTCATCAAAAGAAATTTTTTTATACAATTTTTAATTGAAGGGTTGTTTTTAAGGGTTGGAAAGGGGTTAAAAATATGATAATTAAGGTAGAGAACGTAAAACAACATTTACTCTATATTTAAATCTTTTTAAGTTATACAAAAGTATTTTTTTGTAATTTCTTTCAATTTAGGGGTCGTTTGCAGGGGTTGTAAAGTTTTTTAGGGGTTGAAAATGGGTTAAACGTGAGATAATTGTGTTAGAGAACACTTTACGATTTCACTCCTTATTATTAAATACGTTTTCTCGCGATAAAATGGCTCAATGTCAATTTTTTTCAATAAGGGGTTGTTTTCACCCCTTAAAAATAAAAAACGGAGGTCAGTCAATATCACTTTTGAAGTTAAGGGTAAGATAAACCTAATTCCAAAATTTCATGTAAATCGGTTCGTAGTAAAATATTTCGGAGGTAAGACCCTATTTTTCGCTTCAATGACTGGATTATTAAGTTACTCAGTATAAAACTGCAGTTTTTTTACGTGGGCTTTTCGGCGATTTACACCTACTGAATTTCTGCTATCATGATAAATTAGGTATTAGTTGACTATTTTTTTATATTATTATATAATATAGTACTGGCAAAGAGAAAACCCTTATGATTGGTATAATTACATCTACGTTTAGTTTTTTTTTCGTCTATTCATAATTTTGAAAATTTACATGTTGTGAGAAATTCATGTATACGGGGTGTCCTCTGGTTGGATAGGTATATTTCACCAACTTATTTATAGTTTGCGTGCTATGGTGTATATAGACATAATAGGCCAGGATTCTACTGTACAATTTTAGTGTAAATATATATATTTTTAGTCGGCTTGGTGGTGGGATGGACAGTGGCGCGTTCTTCCACCCAGACGGCCCGGGTTCAAAACCGGATCACCGCAAGTCGATGAGATATAGTGGATGAGCGGATCTGCTCGCGTCACCATCTTTCAAAAGAGATGTAAAACTGTGGGTTTCGTGTATCTACGATGTGAGCACGTTAAAAATCCCTACCCCACAAACTGTGGGGGTTCGGCAAAATTTCCAAGTTAGGGGTCCCAGTGCCTACACAGACACTGATGAGCTTATCCCCTGGCGTCGGTGATTGGCCTTGGTAGCGGAAATAGGCCGACGTTAAATAAATGATTAATAAATATATATATATATATTTTTTTATGTAAGTAACAAATCATCACGAAAATAATTAGTAATTTTTTTGTGTGAATATAGTAACAATTTTGTGCGGGCGGTTCCTAGACAAATCAACAGTTTCTTTTTTTTGGGTAGTGGTGACATTTATTTGTCTTCGACATATGCATTTAAACATTCTTATTTGAGTTTGAGGACTCGTAATTTTTTTTTGTGTGTAAAGTAATAGAACACTCTTCTTATCTTGGTTGACTTTTAAAACAGTGTAGTTGTTTTTAATTAAATCTTATAGTCCGGTCAAGACTACCCAATAAGTTGTAAATCTTATAGTCTGGTCAACCTGTACTGAAATTGTTACAACTTTTATTTTAATTTGATTATCATATAGTCTGGTCAATTTAGGCTATTACCTATAGTCGGGATTGTTTTTATTGAAATTTATTACAATTTTATTTAGATTTACTTAAGTTCTTGCGACAATATCAACGCTATTTATGAGCTACTTTCTCTATCCATTATATTTGCTGAATACTGCTGTACTTACACTTTACTAGTTAGTAACAAACTATTTTGTTTTCTAGTGGCCTTGTCTGTTTTTTTTGTTTTGTATGGTAACCCTTTGTTTAGTAAATTGGAGGGGTTATGGGAGACTCTTGTCTTAAGAGTATTAGTGTAACGGTTAATTTTCTTGGCGCCCATTTTATAACATCTTATATTGATCCACGCCCGTCTCCACTGTTAGTGTGGCCGGAGCATTGAACTGTATAAGGATTTTATAGTTCAATGGGCCGGAGATACCCAAATGTCAACTGACAGTTGCTTTAATGTTGCTTACGTTTAGAGGTAGGTAACAACAGTTGACATTTGGCATTAAGCAAATTACTTTCCTTTGTAAATGCCTACATCATAAATAATTCTATTAAATGCATACCATCTATACAGAAATCGTTTAAAAAGTAAATTGCACCAGTAGTAAACTTACATAAAGGGTACCCAGTTGTTGTAGATTTTCCACCTCTCACTATAGAGATATTAAAAATCTTTAAACGCCAAAGTTATATACTATTTATCTTAGTCATACATAGTTCATTCGAAAGAAGGGGAGGATTCTAAAGAGAAATAGACAGATAATTTTTTTCATGCAGATAATTATAAATATCATCAAAGCCGTTAATTTTGCCTATTATTTAAGTTAATTTTTGAAAAAACATAATAAGTTATCTTACCTATTATTTTTACGTTTTGTAACATATTTTGTAAATAAATTATAAAGCTATATACTTATATGTATATAGGTGTCAAAATAACACATTTTCGAAAAATACATGCATTTAAAAAATATAAATTAAAGTAACAACCTCGATTTTGGTTTAAAGTTGACATTTATATTATTATGTATAGTTTTAACACACCTAGGTTCACATTGTTACATCTATTACTCATTTAAAAATCAAGTATATAGAATGTTGAATTTGTTTAATATACCGTCTGTCTATTTTACGAGGGCTACGTCAAATATCTCGCTTAATATCTATTGTAGAAGAATAAAGTTTTAGAAACAATTATCTCATATTTTGTGAGCTATCTTTCAGTAAAAAGAAATTTGAAATTCATAGCTTATACAAAAAATAGGAAAACCACAAACAGTTATAAGTTCCTTATTTGAGGAGATACGAAAAAGTTAAAAGGAAGAAAGTTGACGGTAAAGGCAATAAGAATAATGTGCCCAAGCAACACCAAATGGTTTAATAAACGTTTTGATTTCGTTTATACAACTGGTTATATATAATGTTTATCGCAACCTTTATTCAAAGTTCAAATGTCCGCGCTACAAACGTATATATTAAATATAGACGTTTTAATAAAACGTATATATATGGTACATCATATTCTAAATATATACGTCTTAAGAAAACGTTATATTGTTGTCACATCATATACGAGATATATACTTTTATGAGGAACCTCAAATAAAACGTTTTCCATATACGTTGATAATACGTATGATGTAAAGGTTTTTCTCACGGTTATGAAAAACCTTTTCTCCAGTTGTTGGTATATGTGTAATAAACCTTTATTATCCACTGTAATTCATACATACATAGGGTATCCCTGTATGGAATATCTAATACTTACAAACTTTTTTATTTTAAATTTTTTTAAAAAGTCATGTTTTATAGTGTCGCTTCAGCTCATCAAACTTTTTTTTGGCCATGCCAAAATTTAGGTAATATATTCAGAGAATATGAATATCTGATTTCGCGTAAGGTGAACATATGTAAAATTAAAAATATAGAAGTTTCAAAGCCTCATAAAGCTGGTGAACTATATAGTTAAAAGGAAATTAGATGTAATCGTAAATTATAATTGTTTTTACTTAAATTTTTTTTCTTTTGAAAATCTGAACTTTCTCTGAAGAATTTAATTTTTCTCAAAAAATTTAGAATAAAAAGATAGAAAATATCGAGATTTTTTAAAGGGAATCCACCCTTGTATCTTTGTTAATGAATATACGCTAACGCTATAAGTTCTTTAGATCTTTTTTATGTTGTTTTATAAACTAAGAGCTTATTTAATAAATGATTAAATAGTTTCCATCACTTTATTTTTACCAAAATTATCTTAACTTTCAAAATTTAAATGGGAAATTCTGTTATACAGTATTATAGACTAATAGATTTTAAATAACTTTGCAAGTCAAATCATGTCTTAAATCAGAAATCATTTGCTACTTATGATAAAATTGTTAATATATATTGCTGCATAACAATAATAAGATGACTTATTGAAACAAATTAATTTCTAAGTGCCTCATTTTGTAAAATATATTAATTTTTCTTTAATTATAACAGGGAAATTAGAATTAAAGTTTTTTTTGACTTGCGATGCATTTCCCTTTGCAAAATTATTTAGAATTGATCGGTCTGCAACACTATAAAAAAGATAGAAGGTATCCGTTTTTAAATTCGAAAGTTAATATTGTAATGATCTTCAATTTCTTAAAAGTACACATTTTAAACCTCCTCCCTGTATATAACTACTGATGTTGTGAACGTTCCATGTTTTATGGATGTCTGAAGGACGTATTTTCTGCTCGAAAAACTTAGAAAAATTAAAAAAATAGGAAAAAGAAAAAATTAATTTTCTTTTTCCTCAACCTTTTCTTAACTCTAAATAGTAAATATTACGTTCACAAAATTTTTTTAGGGTTCAACACGACTGTTTCAAACGGAGAATAATGTAATAAATCATACTTACTGTCGTTTATGCTTAACTGCTGCTCTGATGGTATCAATTGGAAGACGTCGTAACACTATAAATCTAACACTGTCTGTATCACACTCTCTTAAGATTAAACCTGAAAAGGAATTTTGTTAGAAAACACAACTAAAAGACAATATAAAGTTCAAAATATATATATTAAATCTTTAAAAAATCATGTTTTTACAACAACTTTTTCAAGAGAAAATGTTAACAAACAATGGTCTGACCCGTGTACAACACATGGTGAGGAACGGGACGATTCATACGGTACCAACTACCATCCAATATGCGGTTTTATAAGCTAACGATGCACAAAAAGATTCAAGAAAAGTTTCATGTAACTGAAATTTTGGTGGGCTTTTGCTTGCCTGTCTTATAAACGTATTATTAAATTCACATTAATTTTGGTCGCTCCTCGGAGCTTAAAATTGCTTGAAGCGTCTCTACTTCGATTGTATTTTACAATAACAACTTTTTACGTTCAGGCAAGGCAGATCCCATGCACGTGTGAGTACATGGTATAGATACTTTTTTGACTCCGAATCACTGAGGAACCGGTTTAGGGCAAACCCCGTCAAAACACATCATTTCCCCGTCAAATCCGACTGCTAGGAAATGATGGGGGTCCCATGTCGCTAAGGGCTATTTTCGCTATAACTTCCGATATACTTTGAATAGTCGTTGGACTAACTTGTCCTCATATTCAATACCTCGTAAGAGTTGCAGTGCTTGACAACGTGGATTCGTAAAAGGGTTTTTAATCTTGGAAATTTTTAAGTTCAAGTCTAATTTTAGTATACTTTCTAAAATTAGGTGGTCGGGGCGACATTATGTCCCTGTGCAGCGACATTTGCTACACTTTCTAAATTAATGCTCCTTGAAGAGTTAGCGAAAATTTGGCATAAAAAATGCCCCGAAGAGCAAAAATATGTTTACAAGAATTAAAAACCTCTTCCACGGCGTTTTTACGTGAAGCACGCTTTTCTTACGAAGTATTTCCTAAGTCGGATTTTGTTACAACGTCGAAAAGTATATCGGGGTTATAGCGTGTTCTTTAACAATATCAAGGAAAAACAATTGAATTGTATATATGTATGCAGATAATAATTTTTTAAAAATATTTATTATTTAATACTAGCTTTTTTATATTATTTTAAGCTTTACCTATTCTAAATACATAAAACTATTTTATCATTTACTATTTCACCCTTGGGGAACTAGGATGTTTGACAACGATAACAAAACACAACATTGTTCATTACTCTTTACTAAAATCCAAAAATAGTTTATTTATTATTGTAACTATAGCGGATTTTGGCAAGCTTCAACCAATCTTGAATCGTCCCTCTAATTCTATTGTCGCTGGTCTCACCCACGCCTTCAACGCTAGTCATGCAGAGTTTTACACCTTCTGTTATAAAAAAATGCAGTTACTATGAAATCGCTCAGATAAACAATAATTCTTACTGAGCACAAGTTGGTTCATTCTTGTAACTTTAACACACTACAACGTGATAACTCAAGGATAAGGGCGGCTCATCAACATAACACGTGTTGAATTTCAATCAAATAATATATACGCAAAAACAAACAAATAAATATTGTTTGTTTCGATCACAAGGCCACACTACTAGGATTGACTACCATCACACGAAACAGCAATTAACACGACGATCCGTGGTTGCTCACCAGCTATACTGTTGAGACAATGAGAGAGATGCATATATTTATGAGAAATGTTTATGTATTCTGCAACAAAGACAACAATACTAACTCGGTTGCTGGCGACTGCGCAATCGATGCAGATTGATATACGTTTAAAAACCGTATATTATAAACTGCAATATTACTGAACAAATATTTTCATTCATCATCTATCTATAACAAATTTTGATTAACGTAAATATACTCATATTTCCAGATATTGTTATAATCTTTGAACTTTTAGTTGCAATTGTTTATGACATGTCTATAAAAAATGTAGCGCAAATACATTTATAGTATACATTTAAAAATCGTATATTAAAAACTATAATATGGCTGAAAAAATGCAAGTAGTGTCAATTTCACCAATTTACAATTTAAACATTTGACGGAAGTGTAGTCTCAACTCACAATTAATTATTTCTCAAATATTCTGAGTTACTCCAAACATTTTCGGAGAAATACATTTATAATATACGTAGAGAAATCGTTTATCAAACAAACACTTTTCATAGACGTTGATTAAATATACGATAACAAAATTTAAACCATAATTTCATATAATAAACATTTATTAAACCATCATGTGTTGCTTGGGTGTATCAAAAATTTCGAAAAACGGTTGGCTTTGACATGCTCTTGTGCAAAAATGAAAAGAACAAATCTCAGAGTAGGCCGTGACACCATTAATTGCGTTTATTTTTTCTCTTTCCAATGATATTAAAACATATCACAAACTGATGGTGTCAGTATTTAATATTTTACGAAAGTAAAGTAATTATGGTGTATACCCATAATAACAAATTCGATGATTAGCATTAAAAAAATATATTTTTTTAACTAATTCATTTAGTATAGATAAGTTTTTGAACAACAATGGGTCTCATTATTCATGATCGTGAGTAATAATTCATAATTCATGGGATACAACTGACCACAAGAATTTGTGTCCATTATTAACCTGGTCTCCCAATCAATAAAAAAAAAGTATTTAAAGCTATTGATGAATATTTATTAAGCAGTTCTTACATTAAAGCCATTAAAATGTATCAGTAATAACATACAACAAGCCCCGTATATGGGCAAGTGTCCGGCGAGCCCGTGTCTCACTGAGCCACTGAAGACCCGCAGAAAGATAAATTATTTATTTTATCGATTTGTTCTATTGACTAATGAATAAATACATTCCTATTTTATATTTATATTTATTTATCATACAAAATATATAATATATACAAATGGGCTGGCGGGGCCAGTCAAAAAAGTTGCACGGTAGAAGGAAAGTTTCCAGTCCGGGCCTATGTACAAATATACACCCATATAATATACAAGTATCTACAGCAAAGCTGTTTTGCACGTGGAAATGAAACAAAATATTTTCTCTATTCTGCCCAAAACCTATTTTTAGTACATTAGATTTTGAAAAATTATTAGAGGCTGGTAACAGCTTAGAAATAAAAATCGCATTTGGTATACTGCCTTTTCTATGCAAGATATTGAAAAATTTTACAGAAAAAATTTACTCCAGATAACTATACGTATACATATTTTTTATTTATTATACTTATTTTAATGTTTTAAGAAATATATGCCGTTGTAACAAAAATACTGATACATCTTATGTCAGAAAAACTTATTATTTGCATTAATAATGTCAGCTTTACAAGAAAAAGTTTATTTTATTTTAAAAAACATTAAAATTTTATAAAGGAAAAAGTTTTATAAATAAAAAAAATAGTTGTCAAATTTGGTACAACCTCATATCATTTTATTATGAGCCAGTTTTTCTTACAAAATTTTTCAACATCTCGCAAAGAAAGGGCAGTCTATTTGATGCGATTATTATTTCTAAGCTATTACCAGCACCGTCTATAATTTGTCCAAATTCTAACACACTAAGAATAGGTTTTGGGTGAAACAATAAGACCAGAATGCAGAAAATTGTGTTTAAAATCAAAAAAAATTTTTTTTACAGAATGTGACAATGTTTAAGCAATATTGTACACTAACATTTTAATTTATTCCAATTTCTGAGAGTAATCAAAATTGAATTCAACTCCCTCTTCCATTGCTCAAACTCCGCCAAGGTGTCAGCTGAAAAGAGGTACTTCCTTTCAACACTTTGCTCGACCATTTCGAGCATGAATGTCCTAGCCCGTGCACATACACTTTTATATGTCTTACAAAAAGACAAGTAGTCAAATACACCGATGAGTTCCATTTCAGTTTCATCTCAAGAATAGTTCCAATACTTTAGGCGGTAACCTTCCAAAATGCACCTCTAAGCCGCTATCTCTGGAGGTTACCATATCGCCACTGGGATTAAAACAAGCACGTACACCTGATTCTAAATGCTCAACTGCCTTAGTTTCTGTGTCAGATTTTTTTGTATTACCCGATAAAGAGGAGCATTGCCTTGACAGTTGCTTGTTCGACCTTCGTTCATTATATCTTCTTAAAGTTCTTCTAAATCGTTCCATTACAAGCTCATGGACTATTAGGGAATCTCTAGTAAATGATCTATGTTTATCTGTATAATCTCTTCAAATTATTTCGTTCTTTGTTGAGACTTTATCTAATAGTGACTTTTCAGGTGTTCAGTTTAATTTGATAATTCGTCTGTTTTCTTCCCCATTACAGACAATAAATGTGTTGTATTTGGCATTTTGTTCCAATATATGGGGTGTTTTTTGTTTTTCATTAAATGATGGGATCAACACCTTTATATACTTCAGGTGAATATTTGACACCAACTACTGTGAGTATATAAGTATGCTGAATATAGCTTTTTCTAATTTTATACGGCGATTTTTGCCTATCTAAAAGAAAATCTTCGGTAGCTGCACCATTGGTTGATGAACATTTAACATCCATTGTCAATGATATGTTTGGCAAATCTTGCACGGTTTCATTTTGCACATTAGCACTGGGTGATTGTTGCATCTTTGTCGATGATTTATTATCAGCAATGTCTAATTCACATGTTCCGATTTGGTAATTGATCATTAAATTTTTGAAGGATTTTAAATTTATAGGCGTAATCTGTCCCATGTCTTCATTATTGAACCCTTCAGAAAAGATTAGATCATCTGGTTCACATTGATAATCGGTTAACAAATTATCTTCGGATTCAAACTTGGTAGGTAGCGTGATTTGTCCATGTCCAATTGCTTCCTTTTCGATATGGTCAATTCTGTCACTTGCTTTACTTTTATAATTGCGGAACAAATTGCTGGTGGATTCAGAATCCATAAGCATAATGCCTCCTATTTCATCATTTATCTGTTTAACATTGCTTGGTCCAATTGCTCTACAGTGGTAATCTGTTTTTAATTTTATACAGCGATTTTTGCTTACCTATAAGAAAATCATCGGTAGCTGCACCATTGGTTGATGAATATTTAACATTCGTTGTCACTGATATATTTGGCAAATCTTGCACAGTTTCATTTTGTACATTAGCACTGGGTGATTGTTGTGTCTGTCAATGATTTATTATCAGTAACGTCTAATTCACATGTTCCGTTGTAATTTATCATTAAATTTTCTAAGGATTTCAAATTTATATGCGTAATCTTTCCCATCTCTTCATTATTGAATCCTTCAGAAAAAATTAATTCATCTGGTGCCCATTGTTAATTTGTTAATAAACTATTTTCAGATGCAAACTTGGTAGGTGGCCTGATTTGTCCAATTGCTTCCTTTTCGATACAGTTAATGCTGTCATTTGCTTCACTTTTATAATTGCGGAATAAATTGTTGGTGGATTTAGAATGTACAAGCATAATTCGTCCTATGTAATCATTTATCTGTTTAACAGTGCTTGGTCCAATTGCTCTACAGTGGTAATCTGTTAGTAAATTTTCGACGGACTCGAAGTCTACAGGCATAATTTTTTCAATCCCATAATTTTTAACATGTTCTGAAAAGACCGGCTTATCTGCTACGCTTTGAGAGTTTCCCAATTAACTGTCTAAAGATTTAAATACTGCTGACGTGAACTGCCCATTTATTTGTTATTTGTCTTTTCATAAATGTTCACGTCATCTGCTTTACTCTGATTATGTACAGAGAAATCAGTGAATTTTGTTATATTGTTATCATTGTCTATGTTCGTTTTTTGACCTATTTCAAAATGAATTTTTTTTTTTAATTTTAAAATTACACTATTTTCTCTATTCTGCCCAAAACCTATTTTTAGTACATTAGATTTTGATAAATTTATAGAGGCTGGTAACGTCTTGGAAACAAAAGTCGCATTAGGTAAACTGCCTTTTCTGTTCAAGATATTGGAAAATTTGCTCAGAAATAAAAAACATGACATACCAGATAGTTGTACCTATGCAGAAAATTGTGTTTAAAATATGACAATGTTTAAACAATATTGTACACTAACATTTTAATTTATTCCAGTTTCTGAGAGTAATCAAAATTGAATTCAACTCCCTCTTCCATTGCTCAAACTCTGCCAAGTGAGGTACTTCTTTTTAACACTTCCCTCGACCATTTCAAGCATGAACGTTCTAGCTCGTGCACATATATTTTATCCACTCTATTTACTGGACATGTCTTACAAAAAGACAAGTCACAAGACACTGATGGGTTCCATTTCAGTTTCATCTGAAGGATAGTTCCAATATTTTAAGCGATAACCTTCCAAAATGCACCACCTTGTGCTTCACAGCAGGGAGCTGGTGCCGATGTTTAAAAGCCCACCAGATTTATTTTTAAATTCCAGAGAGCTTTTAATATTAACCACAAGTTTGTTATTTATTGTAGAATTATGTGACATATTTTCCAACTGAAAGGCATTTCGACTTAGTTGGGACATTCCTATTTTACAATTGCCCAGTAATAGAAAGAGTGGCGTTATCGAGGATATTAGTTCATCATTAATGCTTTTCTTACTCTTACTCTTTTTGTGCGAATTTTTTGGACTGTAGCTCAAAAATTTCTGTAAAAATAAAAAAAATGTGGTAACAATTATTGATAAGTAAATGTAGATGTGTATTGTGATAATATGTATGCATATAGATGTGTTAGTTTCAATGTGAGCAATTTTACACAAGTAATAGTCTGGGAGGCAGCGTTGCAATTTTGCATGTGCTTTTATAAAATCTAATTTTTTATAAAAAATGATAGTTTAGATATAGATAATAAATGAAACAAGCGTCAGTCGCCGGCGTCTTGATGGGGGTGGCTGTGAGAAAATTCGAAACATGTAAAAAAAAAGAAAAATAAAGTCATTTCATCAAACTTGAAAACTTATAGAATTTATATTAAAGTAAGAAAGATTAGAAGATTAGTTATTAATTAAGTGAGCTGCACTGAAAACGGGGGATTACTCGTCAACTACCCTTATGAACCGGTAATAAAAACTGAGGGTGCAAATTCATTTCATCAAGCACGAAACTTATACAGCGTGTTTGTGAAATTTTTTTAATGATAAAAACAATAATCAGCTGTCAATCCTGTAGGGGCAAGACCGTCATCTAGGGGGTTATAGGTGTCGAGCGGGCTTGGCATTTAAGCCTCGAGTAATTTAATTAGCTGATGATCTTACCACTATCAGATCATCAGCTGACTATTTGTTTCATTAAATACAATGTCTCAAGTAGTAATAATTATAAAAATTTCAGCCGTGATAAAATTGATTTTATTATTATTTTACCGCTTCAATCTTTCTTTTTATATTATCATAAAAGTATAGCTGTTTTAAAACATTAAGAAATATAATGAAAAATAACAACCAATTAATAATTTTTCTGGAGTAGATATTGATCATTTTATATATAAATGTTATTAAATAATTTTATTATAAAAAATATTTTCAAAAAAAAGCTTTTATTTTATTATTTCTAGAATGTACATTATGAACATTATAAATTATTATGAATTTTAATTTGTTATTTTTTTATTCTCCTTCACTTGAATCTTCACTTATGCCAGATTTATCATCATTCTCTTCGCAACTGTCGTCGGAAATATCAATAAATATTTCTTCTTTCGAAACGAAACGAAATTTATTTATTACAGAAAATAATTGACCAAGAGAAAAATTGAGGAATCTAAACACACAGAACAAGCTGAGGAAGCAATTTGAGGACGAAGAAGAGGAAAAAGAAATATTTATTGATAGTTCCGACGACAGTTGCGAAGAGAGTGATGATGAACCGGATATAAGTGAAGGAGAATAAAAAATAAATTAAAATTCATAATAATTTATAATGTTCATAATGTTGTATATTCTAAAAGTAATAAAATAAAAACTTTTTTTGAAAATATTTTTTGTAATAGTTATTAATTAATAATTGTTATTTTACATATATTTCTTAATGTCTTCAAACAACTATACTTTTCATCATAATATAAAAAGAAAGATTGAAGCGGTAAAATAATAATAAATGAAATCTTCATAATTACTACTTGAAACAATGTATTTAATGAAACAAATAGTCAGCTGATGAAATGACTGTTTTTCTTTTTTTTTTACATGTTTCGAATTTTCTCAGCCACATCCATCATTACCCATGCAGCTGACGCTCAAATCTTTAAACAACTATGTGAGAAGAAACATTTGGACTATGAATTTGATTTTATAAAATGATATATTCATTTTCAACGCTGCCTCCCGGGATATAAAAAGTTGTTTCTGTACAAATAGAAATAATTACATTAAGACAAGAAAGCGAAATGTGCAATAAAACATCAAACAAAGACAAATATATATCTTATCCTTTTCCATGCGCATGCAATCAAAGAAAATTTATTTAGGTCCACCTTTACATTAATTTGTGACTGAAATTATAACATTTCCTGTGCATTCTCTACACATTCAACTCGGTCAACAAAAATTTGTATCAGAGATCTGTACATTTTAAACTCATTAATGAAAATTTTGACCCTTAATAATGATGTGTGCATTTCTCTTCATCTGACGTTTTGTTAGGTCATATAAATAGATTGATTATATTTACCTTGTGCATGTTCTTTATGATCATGCTATAAATGCTGATCTCTATCTTAAATTCTGATGTTAGCTCTTTGAACTCAAAACAGTTCGGAGGAAATGTTATGTCTCCGTTTGCTTCGGGTGTGGTAATTTCGCTAGATAGGAGTGTTACACCAGAATGAACCAGACATAGGTAGAACTGAATTTCCCCCTTTTTTGGTAGTTTTTGTGATTTTGTTGAACACTTTATATTTAACATTTTAACAACGCCAACATGTTCACTCTCTTCTATTTCATCGTATTCGTCCTTGTTAATTTCTTTGTTAAGAAGCTCTTTTCTCTTTACTGCAAAAATAACAGTTTCAAGTTAAAATCAAAATTCAGTTTATTAGAACTGCTTATGGAAACGTCCATTCTTCACAGAAATAAATATGCAGGACGGTTTTTTTTTATTTTAATCCCTAAATAGAGTTAAAAATTAATGTTAAAAAACTACTTACAGGATTGCAGTAGCAACTTTTCAGCTTCAATATGTGGTATATCCCCGATAAATTTTGGTATATCCTTGCAGTAAAACAGAGCCTTGGAAATTTGATCGATTGTATTTTGTAGACGGGAAACTTCTTGAATCAGCTCTTGCTCTTTGGAATTTATTCTGAGATGGTCGATGCTGTCATAATGGTAATTATAATTACTTGTAATGGAATTGAATAAGGGCTGCACAGTTGTCTTTTTCCCCTTTGCAAATACTCCGCTCAGTGCTGTACATTGACCGACGTGGTATTGATGGCATGCAATGCATCTCAAATTTATCCTGAAACAATGGAAATTAAACTCTCTTTTGAAAACAGAAACATCAGTGGGCAAAAAAGGCGCCATTTTGTTAAGCCATTACATCGGTAATATTTCAAACATTGAATGAATTAGAAAAGTTCATGAAATAGTGTGGAATAGGAAAAGATTCGGGAAGGATGGGATCATGAAATACCCGTAAAAAACCCACAGATGTGATAACAAGTGGCGTCAGATGCCAAGTCACCCCAGAAACAAAGTGACCTGAGAGATATTTCTGTCAATCTACCTTTGGGTAAAGTTTTTGCTAGGCCTGTTCCGGACTATCAATGAATTGTTGCTTAAAAAACATGTTGACATAAATAATAATAATCTTTGTTTCATTTATAAATCCATTTTTTAAAGTTTTTATTTTTAATGTCATATTTAAATACTACTTACCTGTGACTCATAAGTTGTGTTTAGATATTCGTCTCCTAAGGCCGCCCTCAAAAATTCTTGAGAATCGTATTCAACACTTTCTTGTTTCTCCCCTGTACTACCACCAGCACCTGAGTAAACGCTTTTGAACATTTCTCCTGTCATATCTTCTAAGCCACTATCACTGGAGCTTACCACTTCATATGCGGGATTAAGACAAATGCATACATCTGGTTCCAAGTGCCTAACTGTCTTAGTTTCCGTGTCCAATTTTTTTTATATCACCCGATAAAGAGGAGCATTGCCGTGACAGCTGCTTGTTTGACCTCCATGCATTATGTCTTTTTAAAGTTTTTGCAAATTATTCCATTACAAGCTCACGAACTATTAGGGAATCTCTAGCAAATGATCTATGTCTATCTTTATAATTTGTTCGAATTAGTTCATTCTTTATTGAGGCTATCTAATGGTGGCTTTTCAAGTGATTTAATATTTTGTCTGTTTTCTTCGCCATTACAGACAATAATTATGTTGTTTTTGGCATTTTGTTCCAATATATAGGGTGTTTTTTGTTTGCCATTAAATGAAGGGTCAACAGCTTTATATACTTCAGGTGAATATATGACACCAACTACTCTCGGTATATAAGTATGCTGAATATAGCTGTTTCTAAATTTATACGGCGATTTTTGCCTACCATAAGAAAATCTTCGGTAGCTGCACCATTGGTTGATAAACATTTAACATCCGTTGTCACCGATATGTTTGGCAAATCTTGCATGGTTTCATTTAACATTATTATTTATTTAAATTATAATTTTATCATTATTATAAATTAAATTTCCTTCGACTAGTCTCCATAGCATGACGTCTACCGTCTGTAACCCATTCGTACTGTCCATATTTGCTGTCAAATGTGGCTTTCTGCAGAGATCGTAACTTTAAAGTAAACCTAGGACTCAATTCCTTTAATTGTGCCCTTTTTCCTTCAGAATCAAAACCATACCTGTAGTGCCTGAAAAATATGAAATCTCTTTGATTATGGAATGTAACCGCTCCTTGCCCTACAAATTCTGGATCATAATGGAATAACGCTCCCAACATCCTTCCTATAGCGAGCCTTGTCGCAAAATTATTAAATATAACTTCAGGTCGATGAGCCGTTATATCTTTATGATGTTTTCTTAGTTCTGTTGTTATCTTAACATTGCTAAGTTTAAAATGGGCTGTGGGACCATTCGGTAGATGTATAACAAGTAAACCATCTGGTTATTTCTTATTTTCGTTAATAACTAAAATATCAGTATATTCTTTTTTAATCGCACTCTTCACAATTTTTTTCACTCCTGACCTGTTCCTGTACAACGAAACGGAGTTTGGAATTAGTCTGGTCAGTTCTCTCCCAAATATTCTTGTTTTCTTCATTGGATTATCAGCATAAGTAATTAATACTTTCGGTTCATATGACTGTTTGTAATATGCACTCAATTCATCATGCTCCAAATCTTCACGAACTAATTCATTTTCTTCTGAATTTAGATCTGTAATCGTAGTTTCACCTTTTTCCCTTAAACTTTCGATCGTATGTGGAACCTTCTTAGGTAAGCCTTCTCTCTCCCGTACTTTTTAGCTTCTTTTTTTTTTCTTTTTTAATTATGTCTTGACTTTCTGAAATTGCTGACTTGTTTATTCTTAATGTGGCCATATTTTGATTCGTTGGGAAATAGCACTGAACCACTTTTTGATGGTTTAATGTCGTCGGCATCTTCTGTTTTTATAATTTGACTTTCCAGGTCCACGTGCTCTTCTTCAACGGAAGACATCTTTTACACATTTTGCACATTATCACTGGGTGATTGTTGTATCTTTGTCGATGATTTATTATCAGCAATGTCTAATTCACATGTTCCGATTTTGTAATTGATCATTAAATTTTCCAAGGATTTCAAATTTATAGGCGTAATCTGTCCCGTGTCTTCATTATTGAACCCTTCAGAAAAGATTAGATCATCTGGTTCACATTGATAATCGGTTAATAAATTATCTTCAGATTCAAACTTGGTAGGTGGCGTGATTTGTCCAATTGCTTCCTTTTCGATATGGTCAATTCTGTCACTTGCTTCACTATTATAATTGCAGAACAAATTGCTGGTGGATTCAGAATCCATAAGCATAATGCCTCCTATTTCATCATTTATCTGTTTACCATTGCTTGGTCCAATTGCTCTACAGTGGTAATCTGTTTTTAATTTTATACGGCGATTTTTGCTTACCTATAAGAAAATCTTCGGTAGCTGCACCATTGGTTGATGAATATTTAACATTCGTTGTCACTGATATATTTGGCAAATCTTGCACGGTTTCATTTTGTACAATAGCACTGGGTGATTGTTGTGTCTGTCAATGATTTATTATCAGTAATGTCTAATTCACATGTTCCGTTGTAATTATCATTAAATTTTCTAAGGATTTCAAATTTATATGCGTAATCTTTCCCATCTCTTCATTATTGAATCCTTCAGAAAAAATTAATTCATCTGGTACACATTCATAATTTGTTAATAAACTATCTTCAGATGCAAACTTGGTAGGTGGCCTGCCAATTGCTTCCTTTTCGATACAGTTAATGCTGTCATTTGCTTCACTTTTATAATTGCGGAATAAATTGTTGGTGGATTTAGAATGTACAAGCATAATCCATCCTATGTCATCATTTATCTGTTTAACAGTGCTTGGTCCAATTGCTCTACAGTGGTAATCTGTTAGTAAATTTTCGACGGACTCCAAGTCTACAGGCATAATATTTTCAATCCCATCATTTTTAACATGTTCTGAACAGACCGGCTCATCTGCTACGCTTTGAGAGTTTCCCAATTAACTGTCTAAAGATTTAAATCCTACAGACGTGAACCGCCCATTTATTTGTTATTTGTCTTTTCATAAATGTTCACGTCATCTGCTTTACCCTGATTATGTACAGAGAAATCAGTGAATTTTGTTATCATTGTCTATGTTCTTTTTTTGACCTAATTCAAAATGAATTTTTTTTTTAAATTTTAAAATTACACTATTTTCTCTATTCTGCCCAAAACCTATTTTTAGTACATTAGATTTTGATACATTTATAGAGGCTGGTAACGTCTTGGAAACAAAAGTCGCATTAGGTAAACTGCCTTTTCTGTTCAAGATATTGGAAAATTTGCTCAGAAATAAAAAATATGACATACCAGATAGTTGTACCTATGCAGAAAATTGTGTTTAAAATATATTTTTTTTTTTAACAGAATGTGACAATGTTTAAACAATATTGTACACTAACATTTTAATTTATTCCAGTTTCTGAGAGTAATCAAAATTGAATTCAACTCCCTCTTCCATTGCTCAAACTCTGCCAAGTTGTCAGCTGAAAAAGGTACTTCTTTTTAACACTTCCCTCGACCATTTCAAGCATGAATGTTCTAGCTTGTGCACATACTATTTTATCCACTCTGTTTACTGGACATGTCATACAAAAAGACAAGTCAAATACACCGATGGGTTCCATTTCAGTTTCATCTGAAGGATAGTTCCAATATTTTAAGTGATAACCTTCCAAAACGCACCACCTTGTGCTCCACAGCAGGGAGCTGGTGCCGATGTTTAAAAACCCACCAGTTTTATTCTTAAATTCATTACTGATAATCACATATATAATTATAATATACAAAACCAATTATAAAAAATAACCTAACAAATGTGGCACGCTCAACGATCATTTTTCAATTACGTTCCTATCTATAAATTTTAATAAATTATTCAATTACAATACAAACCTCAGCAGATTTATAATAATTATCCGTCACATCGAAGCAACTCCAGTTTGGAGCTGTTTGCTCATTTGTTGTACAGTTAATCACAAAAAAGTAATTAAATATGCTGTTTTTAAGTAACTAATAGATATTAACCAACATAATATGAAAATATAAATACATTATTAACTTCTAAAAGAAATATTTTTGCAGAAAATTTAGCCAGATACAATAAATATTAACTAATAAAATATATTACTAAATCTGCTCATAGTAAATCTTCTTCTGCCCTGATGCATTCTCCAATATCAGCTTGGTGGAAACAAACTGAGGTTAATGGTTCTGCATGTTTGCATTCTGCTGTAGATCTAGCAGCTACTCCAAAACCAAGAGGTAAATCGGACATGCTGTAAACGATCACTCCTTGGTATTTTTCAGTGCTTTCACTGATTCTGCCCAAACCAGATTTGGCAACATGATGTCCATATAAAAATTATTGTTCTGCTGAAGATTTTAGCCAAATTCTACTCTGAGCATAAGGAGCTATATAGTTTAACGCAGTCACGTGCAACTTTTTTTTTTTTTTTTTTTATACATTTATTTAACGTCGGCCTATTTCCGCTACTGAGGCCTAACACCGACGCCTGTAGACGAGCTACCCCCAACCAGGAATTTTGCCGAACCTCTTCCCTTAAGAAGAGTAGGGATCTTTTACTTGCCTAACATTTAATAGACAAGGGACCGACGGCTTTACATCCCCTCCGAAGGATGGTATATCTCCTATACAACCCTCGCCTAAGGTTGTATAGCTTCCGCGCATACACTGATATACAAGCCGCTGGAAGATGGGTGAGGCGAGGACGTGGTCTTCGTTGGAACGGTCACCAATCCAACTACTAACCACGCCTAACGTTGCTTTACATCGCATATCGAAGTATGTACATAGTAAAGACGCACCTACGCTCGCCCCCCCACGTGCAACTTGAACTTATTTGACTTCGTAAACTTCCCAAAACAAGTTCCCACCGATATCAATTGATCAGGTGGTACGGTATTTGCCAATTTCAATATCTTTTCAGAAACATAATACATAATACACCCTATCTTTTTGCTCTCTGAAGCAGTATAAACCGTCAGGTCTTTCAATCAATAATTTTATGTTTGACCCAATGTATTTTGCTAATTTTTTCAAATAAAATTTTTGTTCTTTCTTCAGATAATCTCTTCATTTTACAATTTGATTACCTTTAAACTTATATAAACATTATTTTTATAATAATTCTAACTCATAACATGTTCCACATGGTAATGTTAATGTTAGGTACAATATCTTCAAAATACAATTTAATTTATAAAAAAATTCTTGGTTTTTACAGTATACCGAGTATAATTAAAGAAAATAGACCAAAAATATCGCGTCATACCAAATTGGCAGGCATTATTTAGTCCTCAGGAATCACATTCATAGGTGCAACTGCAAGAGTGACACATAAAATGCAAAAACACGTTAGCATGTTAGGAAACATTTATCTTCAATAGTACACAATCAATGAGAAACTAGTGTAGAGGGAAACTATGATTTTCTTCTAATAATAAAATACATATTTTTTATAAGGATGATTATTTTGTAAAATCATCTGACCACCCCCTTGGACTGGACGACTTTTCTAAGATTACTAATCAAAAAATATCCGAAAATATCTATGCATATAAAAACGCATTAGTTGCTCCATTTTCCTCAATTACGCAATGTGATAAATTATTAAGAAAATATGGGAATCTCTTGAATTTAGAATAATCGTTTTTCATAAGTGAATAAACCATGTACGTTTCCTTCCACCTGAGCTGAATGTGACCTTCTTTTAAAGCGTAACTCACCCGCATACATCATCTCCCTCAAGCAACTTAGTGATTTTGTTCCTAATCCTGTCTAATGTCACATTGTAAATATGGTACAAATCTCATAACTGATCCTTTGTCGATGATACTCCCGCTTACTCCTTGAGCTACTTTTAGTTTATCAACCTCATCGTGGAAGTATCGGTTCATTGCAGACCCCATAGCGTCTTTGCAGCCCATGGCTTCTATACTACCCATTCCACGGTACTTTTTGAGTCTTACACCTTCTGAGAAAAAGTATTCCCCTGGAGCCTCCGAAGTACCAGCCAATAGAGAACCCATCATCACGGTAGAAGCTCCAAGAGATAAAGCCTTAATAATATCTCCAATAGACTGTATCCCACCATCTGCAATGACAGGCACACCAAACTGCCGAGGATATTCACTAACTTTATAGACAGCTGTTGCTTGGGGCCGACCAACGGCCATCACCTCTTGCGTTATACATATGCTGCCCGATCCCATGCCTACTCTAAGGGCATCTGCTCCTGCATCAATGAGGTTCTTCGCTTGCTTTTTAGTAACAACATTTCCTGCAATAACTTGCAGATTTGGGTAATGGCTCTTAATGAATTTAATCATTTCAATCTGATACGAGGAATTTTCTTGAGACGAGTCCAAAACTACGACGTCCACACCTGCTTGTACCAAAAGAGCTAATCTTGCTTTATCTTCTTCCCTAGTTCCCAGTGCAGCTCCAACGATTAACTGCTTGTTATCATCCTTGGAAGCAATCGGGTAGCTCTAGCTTTCTTCAAGTCAGTTCTTGCCATTAGAGCTATCAAATTTCCTTGGGCATTTACTATGGGTAACTTACCCTTTTTACTTTTCTCTAGTATATGGTTGGCCTCAGTAAGAGGCCTCACAGGCCACAAACCTTTTCGTTATATTTTTCATTGGAACATTCATGAATTTTACTAGGTATTGTCTGAAAGTTATTTGTGGCATTCTTCGAATATTCTTTCCTATTATTTGGGTTTTCTACCACATGTATTATTATCCTCTTCAAAATAAATCACCGAATTTACAAAATAATAGAATTATTGGAAAAAAAAGCCTCTGCGCCCGTGACGTTTACGCCAAAGGAAAAGTCAGAGGTTATGTTTTGCAAATAATATAAATCGGAATAAATACAGAAATAATGTATTTAGCTGACGTTTCAGAAAGTAATCTCTTTCCGTTTTCAAAGCTTTTTTTTTGAAGAAATCTTATTTTGCTGTGTATGTCAAATACACAGCTTTAAGATTCTGTTTATGTTATTTCCATAGATACTTACTACTTATACATAACATAAACTGATGATATTTTCTTTTATATAATGTTGAGTTTGTTAAGTTCTTCTTTTAACATTGGTAGCCAGGTTGTACAAATATCTACAGAACAATTCGATACGCACTTATCTTCATTTAATAATATTATTAATGATTCCTTAATTTTTCTTTTTTTGGTATCTGTTTCTTTTGTTAAAATTTTTGCCGAGTCCCAGTTTATTCTATGTCCGTTTTCCCAAGATTTGTGAACATGCTTGGGAAAACGAACATAGAATAAACTGGGACTCGGCAAAAATTTTAACAAAAGAAACAGATACCAAAAAAAGAAAAATTAAAGAATCAGCAATAATCTTATTAAATGAAGATAAGTGCGTATCGAATTGTTCTGTAGATATTTGTACAACCTGGCTACCAAAGTTAAAAGAAGAACTTAACAAACTCAACATTATATAAAAGAAAATATCATCAGTTCTATGTTCTGTGTAAGCTTCACTAGATAATGCATCCAACACAAATTGTGGAACTAAATCTTCTAAATTATAAACTTGGTCTCTTGTTGATGCATCTCTATTGATTTTTGGTTGGTAAAGATTATCATTTTCATCAGGTACTACATTCATATCAGCTTCATCTATTGTAACATCTGTAATAGTTTTTTCTAATTGCTCCTTTACAGTGTTAATGTTCATTTTCAAACGTTCCTGCTGTTCTGTGTGTTTCTTGGATTTCTTCGAACCAAACTGCTTCCTTAATTCTGATGCTGAATTTTCACTTTTACTAGTGGATGTATTTAACAAGACCTTTTTATCTAATAGAGGAGACACAGTACAGCAATCAACTTGTATCAAACGAACTTTATTATGCATTTTGTCATGTACAATTATGAAATTATTATACAAGTCATTTCTGTTATCAACTGTGCCTGTGTACAACATTTTGCCATTTGTAACACTAACAACCGTCTCTTTTTCTTTACTTCTATACAAGGCAGAGTCCAAATTTCTTTCTTCGCCTGGTTTAATTTTGCTATTTTGAAAATCGACAAGAACTGGTCGAGAACCAGGTTTGTTTACAATGATTTCATTTACAGTAGTAAATAGTTTACCATTTTCTGTAATGGGGACTCCAGAAAATCCATGTTCTTTTTTAACATTTAGTACATCAGAAATGGTATTCCCAGGGCACAAAACGACTGGGTCATGAATGAAACCGTGTTTATATTTCTTTACCTTTATCACTTCGTTGGTTTGGTAACTGGGTAAACAATTGTGATGAATGATACCTATACCAACACACAGAGCCATGGCGATAGCCATGTCCGCTTCAGTTACTGTGTCCATTGGCGATGATACAAGAGGTGCTTTCAAAGTAATCTTCCTTGAAAGTTGGCTGGATAAATTAACTTGATCTGCAGGGAAGTCGATATATTCTGGCAGAATTATAAAATCATTGTAAGTGAGACCGTTTCCTTGAGATAATATCTTTCGCAGATAATCCATCTTCAATATCCTCATCCATTACATGATTTTGTAAAACGTCAGCCATTATCTCTATTTACGATTGCAGGATTTTAATAAATGTGGTGAAAATGTTTGGTTAGTTTCTATGATTTCAGTAAAAACATCAATAACGAAAACACGTGGGCCGCAAATTTGCCGTGTTTAAATTCAAGTAAATATGTACTGATACTGCAATAATTGTACTTTAAATTACCACAATTCAACATTAATCAGCCACTAATTAAAATAGGTAATTGATGAAGTATTTAACTTAACAATACACAATAGACAACAAGAGAAGATACATAGACAGAACAAAAGCAGCACTCAGCTCTCAGCTACCAAATGAAGTTAGAAGTTGCGTCCAAAGTAGTAACACAGTAGAGAATATATAAGTAGTTTCACTCCTCGGCGGTCCCTTTGATGTTTGTTGTACTTGATTTAATTTTTTTTATTCCACTGCGCATCCACTATTTCCATCCCACGCGCATTTGCATGTACATTGCTCCAGTAAACAATAAACATCAACCCAATAACACATATACTTAAGTTAATAAGTATATGCAATAACATCACTGCTGTCCACTGCACATCAGATAATTGAATTCCAGAGAGCTTTTAATATTCACCACAAGTTTGTTATTTATTGTAGAATTTTGTGGCATATTTTCCAACTGAAAGGCATTTCGACATAGTTGGGACATTCCTATTACAATTGCCCAGTAATAGAAAGAGTGGCGTTATCGAGGATATTGGTTCATCATTAATGCTTTTCTTATTCTTACTCTTTTTGTGAGAATTTTTTGGACTGCAGCTCAAAAACTTCTGTAAAAATAAAAGAAATGTGATAAAAATGTGGTAATAATTATTGGTAAGTAAATATAGATGTGTATTGTGATAATATACAGGGTGATTTACCTAAACACGCGGAAAATTATTCAGTAGGTTGTCCCCACCAAAAGGAGTTAAAAAAATTAAGAAAAAAAAATTTGGAAAAAAAATACCTTACTTTTTTTGTAGAAGTGCCCTGCCTATGGCTAGATTAGATTAGATAATTTATTGGTGCTGAAAAGGGGGAAACTACAAAATAATAGTAGACACAATACAGTACAACATATTAAAATAGATAAAAGCTCTAAAATCAGTATAACATGTAAAAAGTGAATGGCGGATACAATACAATAAAACGTATTAAAATAAGTGTGACATACAAGGTGGGCATGGAACATCAATTATAGACTTGTTTAGTTATTACTTAAAGACATACATATAGAATAAATATACGAACAGGCAAATGCTTTCATAACTATATTAT
This sequence comes from Leptura quadrifasciata, assembly GCA_963675555.1. Lineage (NCBI taxonomy): Eukaryota > Metazoa > Arthropoda > Insecta > Coleoptera > Cerambycidae > Leptura > Leptura quadrifasciata. Next base: position 164,901,851 of record OY776674.1, on the reverse strand, counting down.
ATGTAACTTGCTGTTTAAAAATTCTTCAGTGTTATAGAAAGCGTTTTTTAATAGATACTGCTTGATTCTACCTTTAAACGACCTTTGTGGCAGGAGTTTTATTTCAAGTGGTAGGGCATTGTAGAGTTGAATGCCCCAGAATGTCGTACCAACTCTGGTTTTTGATAATCTTAAGTAGGTATTATCCAAATCGTTTCTGTTACGTGTGTGGTAAATATGTATTTCATTACGTTTGGTATATGTTTCTAAGTTCATTTTGATATGCTGTAGACATTGGTAAATATATGTGCAAGGAACAGTTAAGATTTTTAATTCAATAAATTTGGATTTACAATCATCTCTGAATTTGAGACCTGCTATTATTCTTATTGCTCGTCTTTGTAAGGAGAACACATCAGCAGTAGAGCTAGCATGTCCCCACACAAGTATAGCATACGATATAACGGAGTGAATGAGACAGTGATATTCTGTGGTAAGGGTTTTTGTAGATACCTGATGAGTCAAACTGCGAAGTAGGTATATGTTTCTTGAGATTTTCTTACATACGTGATCGGTATGACTCTCCCATAGTAATTTGCTGTCCAAATAAACACCGAGAAACTTAACAGAATCTGGATTATCAGCATTAATACCTTTAAAACGTCTAAGTCAGTATTTCGTATGGTTAGATTTGTGTCATCTGCGAACAGGATGGTAGAGGTTGTGTTGTCTATTGAGGAAGGTAGATCGTTAATATAAATTAGAAACAGAACTGGACCGAGGACTGAGCCCTGTGGTATACCAGTCTTCATGTCAAGTCGAGTTGATGTACTGTTGTTGTATGTGACATACTGTTGTCTATTGCTGAGGTAAGATTCGATAAGCCTGATACTATCTATTGTAAAGCCATAGAATCGCAGTTTGTTTGTGAGAATTTTATGTGATACACAATCAAAAGGCTTTGGTTAGATCTAGGAACTTAGAGCAAATAAATTGATTTTGTTCAAAACGTAGATTTACCTGACTGGTTAACTTATCTATAGCTAAGGTGGCTGATAACTTATTTCTAAATCCAAATTGACTTGGACTAAATAAATTTTCACTTTCAAAATGATCGGTTATTTGCTGTTTTAAGGAGGATTCATAGATATTAGCTATTGATGGTATGAAAGAAATTGGCCTGTGATTCGACGGGTCATTAATATAATTTTTTTTAAAGATGGGTACAACTATACTTTTCATCATAATATAAAAAGAAAGATTGAAGTGGTAAAATAATAATAAATGAAATTTTCATAATTACTACTTGAAATATTATATTTAATGAAACAAATAGTCAGCTGATGAAATGACTTTGTTTTTCCTTTTTTTACATGTTTTAAATTTTCTCACAGCCACATCCACCACTACCCAAGCAGCTGACGCTTAAATCTTTAAACAACTATGTGAGAAGAACCATTTGGACTATGAATTTGATTTTATGAAATGTTTTATTCATTTTCAACGCTGCCTCCTGGGCTATAAAAAGTTGTTTCTGTACAAATAGAAATAAAATTACATTAAAACAAGAAAGCGAAATGTGCAATAAAACATCAAACAAAGACAAATATATATCTTAGCCTTTTCCATGCGTATGCAATCAAAGAAAATTTATTTAGGTCCACCTTTACATTAATTTGTGACTGAAATTTTAACATTTCCTGTGCATTCTCTACACATTCAACTCGGTCAACAAAAATTTGTATCAGAGATCTGTACATTTTAAACTCATTAATGAAAATTTTGACCCTTAATAATGATGTGTGCATTTCTCTTCATCTGACGTTTTGTTAGGTCATATAAACAGATTGATTATATTTACCATGTGCACATTCTTCTCTATGATCATGCTATAAATGCTGATCTCTATCTTAAGTTCTGATGTTAGCTCTTTGAACTCAAAACAGTTCGGAGGGAATGTTATGTCTCCGTTTGCTTTGGGAGTGGTAATTTCGCTAGATAGGAGTATTACTCCAGAATGAACCAGACATAGGTAGAACTGAGTTTTCCCCTTTTTTTGGTAGTTTTTGCGATTTTGTTGAACTCTATATTTAAAATTTTAACAACGCCAACATGTTCACTATTTCCTCGTATTCGTCCTTGTTAATTTCTTTGTTAAGAAGCTCTTTTCTCTTTACTGCAAAAATAACAGTTTCAAGTTAGAATCAAAATTCAGTTTATTAGAACTGCTTGTGAAAACGTCCATTCTGCACAGAAATAAATATGCAGGATGGTTTTTTTTATTTTAATCTCTAAATAGAGTTAAAAATTAATGTTAAAAAACTACTTACAGGATTACAGTAACAACTTTTCAGCTTCAATATGTGGTATATCACCGATAAATTTCGGTATATCCTTGCAGTAAAACAGAGCCTTGGAAATTTGATTGATTGTATTTTGTAGACGGGAAACTTCTTGAATCAGCTCTTGCACTTTGGAATTTATTCTGAGATGGTCGATGCTGTCATAATGGTAATTATAATTACTTGTAATGGAATTAAATAAGGGCTGCACAGTTGTCTTTTTCCCCTTTGCAAAAAGTCTTCTTTTCGGAGGTTTTTTTATCGAACTGTATAAACTATATACACCTTCCGACTTACTGCCACCGGCGTATGATATCAAAGTAGATATTTCATTGCTTGCTATACTCCGCTCAGTGCTGTACATTGACCGACGTGGTATTGATGGCATGCAATGCATATCAAACTTATCCTGAAACAATGGAAATTAAACTCTCTTTTGAAAACATAAACATCAGTGAGCAAAAAAGGCGCCATTTTGTTAAGCCATTACATCGGTAATATTTGAAACATTGAATGAATTAGAAAAGTTCATGAAATAGAGTGGAATAGGAAAAGATTCGGGAAGGACGGGATCATGAAATACCCGTAAAAAAACCCACAGATGTGATAACAGGTGGCGTCAGATGCCAAGTCACCCCAGAAGCTAAGTGACCTGAGAGATATTTCTGTCAATCTACCTTTGGGTAAAGTTTTTGCTAGGCCTATTCCGGACTATCAATGAATTTCTGCTTAAAAAACATGTTGACATAAATAATAATAAACTTTGTTTCATTTATAAATTCATTTTTTAAAGTTTTTATTTTTAATGTCATATTCAAATATCTCTTACCTGTGACTCATAAGTTGTGTTTAGATATTCGTCTCCTAAGGCCGCCCTCAAAAATTCTTGGGAATCGTATTCAACACTGTCTTGTTTCTCCCCTGTACTACCACGAGCACCTGAGGAAACGCTTTTTAACATTTCTGCTGTCATATCTTCTAAGCCACTATCGCTGGAGCTTACCACTTCATATGTGGAATTAAGACAAATGCGTACATCTGGTTCTAAGTGCCCAACTGTCTTAGTTTCCGTGTCCAATTTTTTTATATCATCCAATAAAGAGGAGCATTGCCATGACAGCTGCTTGTTTGACCTCCATGCATTATGTCTTTTTAAAGTTTTTGCAAATCGTTCCATTACAAGCTCACGGACTATTAGGGAATCTCTAGCAAATGATCTATGTCTATCTTTATAATTTGTTCGAATTAGTTCATTCTTTATTGAGACTTTATCTAATGGTGGCTTTTCAAGTGATTTGATATTTTGTCTGTTTTCTTCGCCATTACAGACAATAATTATGTTGTTTTTGGCATTTTGTTCCAATATATGGGGTGTTTTTTGTTTTCCATTAAATGAAGGGTCAACAGCTTTATATACTTCAGGTGAATATTTGACACCAACTACTCTCGGTATATAAGTATGATGAATATAGCTGTTTCTAAATTTATACGGCGATTTTTGCCTATCCATAAGAAAATCTTCGGTAGCTGCATCATTGGTTGATGAACATTTAACATCCGTTGTCACCGATATGTTTGGCAAATCTTGCACGGTTTCATTTTGCACATTAGCACTGGGTGATTGTTGTATCTTTGTCGATGGTTTATTATCAGCAATGTCTAATTCACATGTTCCGATTTTGTAATTGATCATTAAATTTTCGAAGGATTTCAAATTTATAGGCGTAATCTGTCCCATGTCTTCATTATTGAAACCCTTCAGAAAAGATTAGATCATCTGGTTCACATTGATTTTTTTTTTAATTCACTTTAGTGATGTTCTGTCATGTGAAATCATTCATAAATATAAACTTTAATAAAATGTTAATAAAATACGGATATAAAATACTCTAACGAAATGTTAAGGCCATAGTACAAGTTCGTCTTGTTTGTTAATAAAAACTTACAACTTCATTCGTACATTCACTTATAAACCTCCACCAAGTTTTGTATAAAAAAGCTGCTATTAAAATTCAACACGTAAACTTTAAACGCCACAACTTTTTTAAAAGGGCCATATTTTTGGATTAACTGTGGAAAAAGTTATAATTTTTCAATAAAATTACTATGCTAAAATTCCCTATTGAACTTTTATTGAGGGAACTTCTCAATAAGTTACAATAAACTGTATAAAATAGCAAAGCTTATGCTTGGACGATGATACAAAAAATTATACCAAATATATTTTAAAAAATCTCGGCCGATATTAAAGTTTCCAAATTAAAATTAATATAATAAACTTTGTTCTTCCTATTCTGAAAACCTTAATATTGCGCCATTTATTAATAAAAATATTAACGATATGATGAGATATATAAAAAATTTATTATTAATAAACCATTAGTTAAAACTTGAACAGCATTACGAATTAACACTTCAATATTAATAAATTTTGAAATGAAGATGGTCCCAATTTTCCTTACACCTAAAGTAAGTATACTAACAATACTTTTTAAAGGAACAGAAACAAACATTTAGAAATTAATAAAAACATAAACTAATACGTTTAAAACAATTTGTACTATAACCTATAATGTATACAAATATATAAAGCCAACGTTATGTTAACGCAAAATACTGATCATGTTGATATGGCAAATTATTGACCATTTTACATGTCCCTTATCAAATGGGTTTGTTTAGGAATCCTCTTCGGCCAACGCCAGAGGGGCTCGCAGCAAAATATCACACTTGTATTTCTTTAATTATTTTCTTGGCCAGTTGTTGTGGTCTTGGTAGTAGTACTGGATGATACTACCCCTTCCTGACTATTACTCGTAATTGTTGTGACAGTTTTAGTAACACATAAGCCCGATATTCTCCGATTTAATTCCTCACCTAAACCCAAGTGGTCCTTCACACTGTCTATCGTGATATCACCTACGCTGCTGGAAACTGTCACATTATGTAATGTTTCCTCCCCATTTGACCTTACATCTTCAGACTTGTCAGATAAGCTGCCCTCTTTGCTTTCACCGTTGCCATTAACTAAAGGGGCCTCAGTGGAATTTTCTTGTGCCTCATTTTCATTAATAGACCCCGTTTCGGAAGCAGCATCTTCCCTAGCCCCAACGGGCAGATGTAAGTAACACCGTGCCATGGTGATACTAGTTGCCGCCAACGATATCCTCTGTAGTTCAGAAGACGAATGGAGGTATATTTATTTATTTATACTTTATTAGCAGAGCTCTTAACAAAAATACAATACAATCTTACATAACATACATACATTACATAACCTAATATTAAAATTACACAGACAAATATTTAAAAGGTATTCTTTATGTGCTCTATGCAAAGCCTCTTAAAGATATATATATTCCTGCATTTTTTTATCTCACATGGTAAGTCATTAAACCAAATTAGACCTTTTCCTAGCATGGTATTGGATTTTATATATTCAATTTTCACATAGAAATCATTATTTATTGTGGACCGTGTTTTATACGAATGAAAGTCAATTACATAATCTAATTTATTGGTCAAGTAAGGTGGCATCATTCTATACTTCATTTTGAATATAAACATCAATGTATTATACATAATTCTTTGTTCGATATTCATTAAATTCAGAACACTCAGCATAGTATTAATTGGTGTATATCTACTACAACTCAGTATGGCTCTCATGCCTCTATTCTGAACTTTCTGTAATGTTTCAATTTGTTGTTTGTTGAAGAAAATAAGTGTAGTTCCACAGTAATCGATATGTGGGGAAATCATAGACTTATAAATAGTTAATTTAGCGAACATTGATATTTTATTAGATAACCGAAACAACAGGCCAATCTTTTTTGCCATTTTATTTTTTATATACTCACAGTGAGCATTAAAATTCAATAATTACTCCTAAATATTTTAATTTGGTAACCTCCTCAATGATGCAGTGATTTAATGTGATATTAAGTTTTATTTTATTTAGTTTTAACTGCTTCAAATTGTGTTTGGATGCTACAATCATAAATTTAGTTTTATTCAAGTTCAGCTTAAGATTATTATCACATGTCCATTCATACACTTTTTTTAAGTCCTCATTTAATTTACTCTCAATATCTTCTACTTTGCCTGTCACATACAACATTGTATCATCCGCAAACAGTTTGAGTTTACATTTTTTACAATAATTACTAATATCATTAATGTATAATAAAAACAGTATTGGAGCAAGTACTGACCCTTGTGGTATTCCGTGTTTTATATTCATTTTTTCTGAATAAAAGTCATTAAATTTAACTATCTGTTCCCTGCTGTCAAAGTATGATGTAAACCATTGTAATACTGTCCCCTCAATGCCATACTTTTTTAGTTTTAATATGAGTAGATCTTTATTTACAGTTTCAAATGCTCTTTTGAAATCCAAATATACTACCTCAATTATTAAGTTATTAGAGATATCCATTTTCCACTGGTTTAAAACATATTGAAGTGATGTTTCACAAGAATGGTTTTTCCTAAAGCCAGATTGTTCATTTATAATATCATTCTCCTGAATAAATTTCATTAGTTGGTTTTTAACGACTAATTCTAATAGTTTCTCGGGAATTGGTAGCGAATTAACCGGTCTAAACTCAGAGCAGATGATTGTATTATTAATTTTTTCAATTGGTATGATTGTCGACAGCTTCCATACGTTTGGGGAAACACCCGATTGAAGTGACACATTAATGACATCTACAAATCTATTACCAATTACTTCAAATGCTTCTCTAATTATTTTAAGAGTAATACCATCTTTATCACATGTATCTTTTTTTATATCTCTAATGACGCTTGATAACCCTTGTAAATCAATTTTCACAAACTTATGAAATTTAGTCTTTGATTCAGCTATAAAACTTAACACATATTCAAAGTCATGTAGCGGAACAACACTATGTACAATATCATCAAGACTATTTATAAAAAAATTATTTAATGCATTTGTTATTTCATTATCTGATGTTAAGATTATGCTATCAAATGTAATACCTTTATTGCTGTAACTTTTTTAACCATTCACTATTCCCTTTAAAACCTCTTCCACATGGCTTTACCGTCATGTTTGTTCTGATCGATTTGTATCTCATAATAATTTTTTGTTTCTTGTCTAATTAATGATGTTACTTCATTCCTTTTTAATTTATACCTTTCCCACAGTTCAATTACATTATTATTATTTTTTGCCTCTTTATATAACATATCTCTCTCAATTATTTTGGCAATTACCTCGTTGGAAAACCAAACATTAAGCTTAAAGTTATAAATATTTTATATTCTTTAAATGGGGCATGCTCATTTAGAACATCAATGACCGTATTATTTAAACATGATGCTAATATATCAACATCTACTGAATTATTATCCCATTTAGTGTCAATTAGAGCTGGTTGAAACTATAAATTATCAAAATTTTTGAAACTTCTTTTCCTAGTTTTTATTATATTATTAATAATTTTATTTTGTTCATCCTTCTGATTAAAAGAAACTAATATGCTATGGTGATCGGCAACTTTGAGGTCATCACAAACAGTATATTTTAAATTATTTTCATTAGTAATCAAGTAATCTACTGTAACCCTTGTAGGAACATTAATTAATTGACTTAGACCTAAAGAACTAATAAGATTACTTATTTTATTACTATATGTGGATTCTGTTAATAAGTCAATATTAAAGTCTCCTACAATAATTATTTTTGTATTGTTGGCAATAACATCTTCCATTAATTCTTCAAAATAGTTCAGAAAATCAGCATGAGAACCACTCGGTGAATGATACAACACACCAATAATAAATGTGGAATGGTGGACATTTAATTTAATGGTCAAAACCCAGACGTTTAATGGTAACACTTTACTTTGAATAATCAAAATAGAATTATTTATGTCGACATATATTGCAACCCCCCCTGTATGTCTGCAGTGAGACTTGCAGGACAGCAATTTATATCCAGCTATTTCAATTTCATGTTCACTGATTTCATCAGTTATGTGTTTCAGTAAAACACATAACAAGTGGTCTAATGCAGGAAACACAATATTTGATATTATCTAAATTTTTTAAAAGGCTTTGACAAATGACATAAAATAAATCATATTTGCTTTTTCCCTTAATTCGATTCCTAATTTTTACATTGGACATTTCTGTGCCTTTTTCCCCGTTTATACTACGTGAAAATCCTCTGCCATATCTTGTTGCTTATTCTTCCCTACTCCATCTCTGTTGTACTTCTGTTTGTCCAGGAAACGTTCACCCTTTTGAAAATCAAATCTTTCAAAAATCACTCCTTTTGGCCACAGTTTAGGGTCATATATACTATTCTTAAATTTATTGTCAAACCCTATTAAATAACAATTATTATCCTTTATTTTATAGCATATTTCTAAGCACTTAATACTGATTTCATCTTCTTCCTCCACATTCAACTTATTATTTAGGTATTCCTTTATTTTTTGGGTATCTGCATTGTCTTTGACTTTTTTTATTATTACCCAGAGCTTTCCGTTTCTCCACACAGCACTTCCTTCAAATTTAGTTTCATCAGCTGGATTGTCATCTCCTGTACCGATGTTTCCTCTTCTTCTCCATTTTTTTTTTGTTATTAACTTGAATAAATTTATCCTCTTGTTGCTGCTCGTTTGATACCTTACTATTTGTATTTGAATTATTGTAATTCTCAGCTTGATTTAGATTTATTATTCTAGTAGCTAGTTCTCTTTGAGCTAGCTCAATTTCATAGTAACTTTTAGATATATTTGGTTTGTCAGTTTTAGTTGTTATGGATGATGTGCTTGTTTTGCGATTATTTACCGTTGGATTCATTATTCTTTTTGATGTTGATGCTATAGACTGGGTAGTTTGCTTATTTATTGTATTATTTATAGGTGTGTCTTTATTCTTGTCCATTTTGTTTTTATTTGCAAACTCATACAAATTACTAATATGAGATTCAACGCCATTTTTTAAATCAAGCAACTGTTCTTTTATGAACTTTTTAATATTTATATCCTTCTGTTCAATAATGTTTAAAAGATAATCTGATTTTTTAACATAATCCTCATCCATTTTTTTCATTTTTACATTCAACATATCCATATATTTCTTTACTTCACTACAAATTACATTTTCATTTGGTTTTAAGACACATTCTGGACATGAAAAAATCATTTTTCTCTGAGCCAATTCCATCACTTTAATTTCACTAGATGATAGCTGAGAACATCCTTTACAAAGATGTACTTTGCATGTCACAAGTAATTGGTTTTTTCGTATCTGCCGGTATTATTATTTTACATTTAAAACATTTATTATCCATTTTAAATAAAACTTTTATTTTTCATATTACTTATTCCATAAATTAGTAACTACGCCCCTGATATTAGTTTATGGTTTTTGTTGTGTTACAGTTTTTACTTCACACTATATCTTACGGTTTTTTATTAGTATATTTTTCAATTTAAGTTGTTCAATTAAAACTTTGTTTAGTAATATTTGACTATAACTTTAATATTATTATAGTACAGACAGCACCATTTTAAACTCTGACTTATTCACAACATACACACTAAAATTGAACTTTTCTGTTACACTTTTTCCATTAAAAATCTGCAAATTTTCTGGAGCACATTCGAATACACTGAAGATTTTTTTTTTTTTTTTAATATATCTTTATTACTTAAATTTATATACCTAATTATTTACATTCAACGATTTTTTTAAAAATTTAAAAACATTTTTACTTTCTTTCCTACTCAAGTGTAACGCTTCTTCATATTGTTTCTTGCTAAAACAACCTTTCGTGTGAGATGCCAAAATTCTTCCTTTGGTGTTGTCAAATACAAAGACAAATGATGCTTTGATGTCCTTTTCATTTATTGGTGGTTTCAAACATAATTCTTCTTGTTTCGTTAAGAAAAATGTTACAGATCCAAATATAAATTTCATGTCTATTCCTGCATCGAGACAAGCCAGGCAGGCAGCATTTATAGCGCAGGATATCAACTGTCCATTATTGTGCATTTCCTGCAAAGTTACCAATACTGCTGATCTTGGATATAACGCTGCCATTAAAGCGGTTTCGCAGATATTTCTAATCAGTGATTCATACAATCTATCTTCGACACCAGGTAGTCCACTTTTAGGTCTATAACAGCATTCTTATATTCTACAGATGCTTTATCGATTAAAACTTTCTGCATCTTTACTTCCACAGGTCCATAACTGCCTGCGATAACTATCGTTTCTCCTTCACAAAACATTGCTGATCCATCAGGTCGACTAAGAACACCTAATTTACAAGCAAAATTTGTATTTTCCATAATTAACATTTTGGTTCGCCCGACATAAGGTATAACGCTTGAGCTTCTTTTGTGAACACCAGCGACGATATTCCATTTATGTCATCCCGTTTAATAGCAGCCGCATTCAGTTGCCGTTTTAAATCTGGAATGCTTAGAACAAGGCAGTCACCCATGTTTGTTAGGCACAACAGATCCACCTCGGAATGTGCTGTATTGTCTATCGTACATGAGAAAGTTGCAAAAGCCATTCGCCTCACTCTTGCACCTTCATGTGCAGTTAACTTATATTTGCAGTAGGGTTTCAAGGAAGGCAGAGTAAATATTTTGAACTGTTCTTCGGAAGCGATAATGACCCTGTGTGCCTGTGTTGTGTCTGGAAGAGGTGCCACTCCCTTTTCTACTTCTAATGGCTCGGGGAGAGGCTTATTTGATCCATCGAGAACGGCTATTGCTATGACGGGTGCTCTGTGTTTAAGCTGAATTTCTTTGGCTAAGTCACAGGTGACGTCGTCTGTTTCTCGTTTTGAAGTAGAAGGCACCATTATTGTGAAAGCGTATACTGTGCCGTTATTTGTGCCGGCCCACAGTGTCGGATTTGTATTTTGTACACTAACGAGGAACGTTCTAGCAAAATAAAGGCATCTAACAAAAGAACCCATGGAATCATCAGCTGGGCGGGCTTCTATCTGTCGTTCAACCGGTTTAGGATCTAGAGGATTAAAGGGTTCATCAGCAGTCGGTGGTTTTCTACCCAGTGGCAGGGGGTTGTTTATTCTCTTCTTTAGTGGCATTCCTTCCAGTCGACCGACCTTTTCTCAGTCCCCTAAAGGATTCCCTGAGGGATTTTTTGAACGATTTTCGGCGGGAAATCGGCGTATCACAGGCACCAGTGAGATCATTTGGATTAAGTGTGCTGTTGATATAAAAACCTTAGGTCAATAAATGCTGTTGATATAAATAAAATAACAATAAAACATAATTTTTTTTATGCGTCATACGTTGAGGCAGAAACATTTCCACCTTTTCCTGTCCAGTTGGTGTGGACAAATTTCCCCTCCTTTCCAAGAAGCTCATATGTATGTGCACCAAAGTAATCACGTTGAGCTTGCAACAGATTTGCCGGAAGGCGTTCTGACCGATACCCATCATAAAATGCTAAAGCTGTTGCTAGAGCTGGAGTTGGCACACCTAAATTAACTGCTGTTGAAACAACATTCCTCCATCCTGACTGAGCCTTCATAATAGCAGCCAAAAAGAATGGGGCCAGAAGCAATGACTTCAAAGTGGGGTCTGTGTCGGATGCTACTTTTATTTGGCCCAAGAAAACTGACCTAATAATGCAGCCACCTCGCCACATGAAGGCAATGGAACCATAATCCAAATCCCAGTTATGTACCTTAGCTGCCTCACGCAGCAACATAAATCCTTGGGTACACGATACAATTTTAGCGGCGTATAAAGCTTGATTGAGATCTTCAAGGAACTGCTTTCTGTCTCCTGAAAATTTCGTCGTCGAGCCTGGAAGTATCCTACTTGCAATTTCCCTTTCACTTTTAAGGGAGGATAGGCATCGGCTAAAGACTGCTTCTCCTATTAGGGTTACTGGTATTCCATAATTAAGGGCTGCAATTGCCGTCCATTTTCCTGTGCCTTTTTGGCCAGCAGTGTCTCTTATTTTTGGTAAGAGATATTGTCCATCCGTATCCTTGTACTGTAAAATGTCTCTAGTGATTTCAATGAGAAAGCTGTCCAACTCTCCCTTATTCCAATCAGTAAAGGTAGCAGCCATTTCTTCTTGGTTGATGCCAATTGCTGTCATCAAATGGTATACTTCACCGATCAGCTGCATATCTCCATATTCAATACCGTTGTGCACCATTTTAACAAAGTGGCCTGCGCCATAATTACCTACCCAATCGCAGCAGGGTTGGTTATCAGCTTTGGCAGCAATACCTTGGAATATGTCTTTGATAAATGGCCATGCTTCTTTGTTTCCACCGGGCATTAAACTAGGACCAAAACGAGCCCCCTCCTCACCACCAGAAACACCTGCACCAACAAATCTAATCCCTTTAGAAGCCAAATCCTTTGTTCGCCTTTCACTATCTTGGTATTCAGAATTGCCACCATCAATAATAATATCTCCTTTTTCAAGGGACGGCACAAGTTGATTGGTAAAATTATCGACTGCATCTCCAGCTTTGACTAGCAACATAACACGACGGGGAGTCTTCAACTTGGAAGCTAAATCTTTAATAGTTTTAGCTCCGATAATAATCCCTTTGGCTTCATTAGCCAAAAAGGCGTGAACTTTTTCCACAGTTCTGTTGTACGCCACAACCGTGAAACCATGATCAGCCATATTTAGGATCAGATTTTGGCCCATTACGGCCAATCCAATAAGGCCTATATCTCCTTTGCCAGACATGGTGACCACCTGTTGATTCCTTACTTGGATTAGAGGTTATAAATAAAATATAACAAACTTTTCACCATACGCTTCCTAAGCGGCTTAAAATTGAAGTAATTAAATTATATCCTTAGAATATAATTGCATTTAACCATGACAGGTTTGTCCTTTATATAATCCAGAAGGGCAAGTCCGTGGGCGGTTCCTGCAGCTACTAAACCCCAATCAGCTTGAAGAATGCAACACGTTACTGCAGCAGGGGGATGCAACTGAAGAACAAATTTAGCCTGGAATCCCCGAATTTGATGTATGTCACCTTGCTTAGGAGATAGCTGGTTATGCCCTTTCCACACAAAAACGTCCCTGTCGTTAACAATGTTCATGGAAGAAACTTTAAGAGGTCCATCAAGAACTTCCGTGTCAAATTTCGCAATAACGACTTGATCTGCAGTGCCAGCTACCACTAAAGTACCCGAGAGCGGACAAATAATCACTTTTTTGACTGCCAAGCGAGGATCGTCCGAGTAAGGGTCAAAAACGCCGGTTTTACGGAATGGTGGTCATTCTTCTTCCAAATCTTCCGGATTGGGATGAACTTCTTCTAAGTCATCACCCGCAAAAAATTGTGCCGTGCCAAATTTATATATTGGGGTGAGCGTAACGCCTCCAGCATCCCAAAATCTAACAGTACCATCCTCATGACCAGTAAGCAGAAGCTCTCTTTTTGGTAAGGCTCCTTTAGAACACAACAGTTTTCCTCCATCGACAGGTCAAGGTCGATTGGAGTACAAGTGGCTAGTTTGTACTTTTCCAGCATCTTTTAGATGTTCCCATAATTCTTCTGGCACACCCGACACATATTGGCTATAAGTAACAGCAGAAGCATGGAGAGACCAGATATGGCAAGGTCATCATTTTCCAGTTTTCATCTTTTAAGTCGATGGCTACCAACTCTTCATCCGCTAAAACTAAAAGTGCCTCTGGTTCTCCCTTCCCGTTGTCACCATTGGTGACACTGGTCTCTTCAATCTCTTCATTCTCATCTTCGTTTTCCTCAATTTCCTCTGTTCTCGATTCAATCAAAATAAAATCTATTACCTTGTTCGTAAAATCAAAAGCAACATGTTTCTCGCCGTGCACCACAGACACCGAATATTTATCGCTGTAATTTGCCCTTGGTAGACCTCCAGAAAAAACAAGGAGTTAATGAAATTCTAATATGTAAAAAATGCTTAAAGAAACATTAAAGTGATAAAATAGTAATAAAATCAATTTTATCTTGGCTAAAATTTTCATAGTTACTACTTGAAACAATGTATTTAATGAAACAAATAGTCAGCTGATGAAATGACTTTGTTTTTCTTTTTTTTACATGTTTTAAATTTTCTCACAGCCACATCCACCACTACCCAAGCAGCTGACGCTTAAATCTTTAAACAACTATGTGAGAAGAAACATTTGGACTATGAATTTGATTTTATGAAATGTTTCATTCATTTTCAACGCTGCCTCCTGGGCTATAAAAAGTTGTTTCTGTACAAATAGATATAATTACATTAAGACAAGAAAGCGAAATGTGCAATAAAACATCAAACAAAGACAAATATATATCTTATCCTTTTCCATGCGTATGCAATCAAAGAAAATTTATTTAGGTCCACCTTTACACTAATTTGTGACTGAAAATTTAACATTTCCTGTGCATTCTCTGCACATTCAACTCGGTCAACAAAAATTTGTATCAGAGATCTGTACATTCTAAACTCATTAATGAAAATTTTGACCCTTAATAATGATGTGTGCATTTCTCTTCATCTGACGTTTTGTTAGGTCATATAAATAGATTGATTATATTTACCATGTGCACATTCTTCTCTATGATCATGCTATAAATGCTGATCTCTATCTTAAATTCTGCTGTTAGCTCTTTGAACTCAAAACAGTTCGGAGGGAATGTTATGTCTCCGTTTGCTTCGGGTGTGGTAATTTCGCTAGATAGGAGTATTACTCCAGAATGAACCAGACATAGGTAGAACTGAATTTCCCCCTTCTATGGTAGTTTTTGCGATTTTGTTGAACTCTATATTTAAAATTGTAACAACGCCAACATGTTCACTCTCTTCTATTTCTTCGTATTCGTCCTTGTTAATTTCTTTGTTAAGAAGCTCTTTTCTCTGTACTGCAAAAATAACAGTTTCAATTTAAAATCAAAATTCAGTTTATTAGAACTGCTTGTGGAAACGTCCATTCTGCACAGAAATAAATGTGCAGGACGGTTTTTTTTATTTTAATCCCTAAATAAAGTTAAAAATTAATGTTAAAAAACTACTTACAGGATTGCAGTAGCAACTTTTCAGCTTCAATATGTGGTATATCCCCGATAAATTTTGGTATATCCTTGCAGTAAAACAGAGCCTTGGAAATTTGATCGATTGTATTTTGTAGACGGGAAACTTCTTGAATCAGCTCTTGTACTTTGGAATTTATTCTGAGATGGTCGATGCTGTCATAATGGTAATTATAATTACTTGTAATGGAATTGAATAAGGGCTGCACAGTTGTCTTTTTCTCCTTTGCAAAAAGTCTTCTTTTCGGAGGTTTTTTTATCGAACTGTATAAACTATATACACCTTCCGATTTACTGCCACCGGCGTATGATATCAAAGTAGATATTTCATTGCTTCCTATACTCCGCTCAGTGCTGTACATTGACCGACGTGGTATTGATGGCATGCAATGCATATCAAATTTATCCTAAAACAATGGAAATTAAACTCTTTTGAAAACATAAAAAGGGCAAAAAAAGGCGCCATTTTGTTAAGCCATTACATCGGTAATATTTCAAACATTGAATGAATTAGAAAAGTTCATGAAATAGTGTGGAATAGGAAAAGATTCGGGAAGGACGGGATCATGAAATACCCGTAAAAAACCCACAGATGTGATAACAGGTGGTGTCAGATACCAAGTGACGCCAGAAGCTAAATGACCTGAGAGACATTTCTCTCAGTCTACTTTTGGGTAAAGTTTTCGCTAGGCCTATTCCGGACTATCAATGAATTGCTGCTTAAAAAACATGTTGACATAAATAATAAGAGGTAATTTTTGTTTCGTTTATAAATTCATTTTTTTTAAGTTTTTATTTTTAATGTCATATTCAAATACCACTTACCTGTGACTCATAATTTGTGTTTAGATATTCGTTTCCTAAGGCCGCCCTCAAAAATTCTTGAGAATCATATTCAACACTTTCTTGTTTCTTCCCTGTACTACCACGAGCACCTCAGTAAACGCTTTTTAACATTTCTCCTGTCATATCTTCTAAGCCACTACCGCTGGAGCTTACCACTTCATATGTGGGATTAAGACAAATGCGTACATCTGGTTCCAAGTGCCCAACTGTCTTAGTTTTCGTGTCCGATTTTTCTGTATCGCCCGATAAAGAGGAGCATTGCCGTGAGAGCTGCTTGTTTGACCTTCGTGCATTACATCTTTTTAAAGTTTTTGCAAATCGTTCCATTACAAGTGCACGGACTATTAGGGAATCTCTAGCAAATGATCTATGTTTATCTTTATAATTTGTTCGAATTAGTTCATTCTTTATTGAGAGTTTATCTAATGGTGACTTTTCAGGTGATTTGATATTTTGTCTGTTTTCTTCGCCATTACAGACAATAATTATGTTGTTTTTGGCATTTGGTTCCAATATATGGGGTGTTTTTTGTTTGCCATTAAATGAAGGGTCAACAGCTTTATATACTTCAGGTGAATATTTGACACCAACTACCTCGGTATATAAGTATGCTCAATATAGCTGTTTCTAAATTTATACGGCGATTTTTGCCTATCTATAAGAAAATCTTCGGTAGCTGCACCATTGGTTGATGAACATTTAACATCCGTTGCCACTGATATGTTTGGCAAATCTTGCACGGTTTCATTTTGCACATTAGCACTGGGGGATTGTTGTATCTTTGTTGATGATTTATTATCAGCAATGTCTAATTCACATGTTCCGATTTTGTGATTTATCATTAAATTTTCGAAGAATTTCAAATTTATAGGCGTAACCTGTCCCATGTCTTCATTATTGAATCCTTTAGAAAAGATTAGATCATCTGGTTCACATTGATAATTGATTAATAAATTATCTTCGGATTCAAACTTGGTAGGTGGCGTGATTTGTCCAATTGCTTCCTTTTCGATATGGTCAATTCTGTCACTTGCTTCACTTTTATGATTGTGGAACAAATTGCTGGTGGATTTAGAATCCAGAAGCATAATGCCTCCTATTTCATCATTTATCTGTTTAACATTGCTTGGTCCAATTGCTCTACAGTGGTAATCTGTTAGTAAATTTTCGACGGACTCAGAGTCTACAGTCGTAATCCTTTCAATACCATCATTTTTAATATGTTCAGAAAAGACCGGCTCATCTGCTATGCTTTGAGAGTTTCCCAATGAACTGTCTAAAGATATATTTCCCGAATGTTTCTCATTTAGTTCTGACACACTTACACCTCTAATAATAATAATAATACTTTATTTACAGAGAAACGCTCAAAAAATTACAAAAAAAAAGGAAAATAAGATAAGCGCCCATATTTTATAGACACAAAAAAACAATGTAAGTAATATGATAATTTTCAGGTTCTGTCATTTCTCAATGAATAGGTTGAGATTTACTTTGCCAAAGGGAAGGAAGGATTTTCGGAGGAGGTGAAATATCTAGGCATTACGCTGGATAGATCACTCAACTAGAATTCCCTCTTGGAAAAGGTAATCCACAAAGCAAGGCTGCCCCTGTGGACATGCTGTAGAATTTGTGGAAAATCCTGGGGTATGAGTCTCCAACAAATATACTGGATATACGTTATGGTCATTAGACCAATGATGGCATATGGCTCCATAGTTTGGTGGTCGAAAGGGCTACAACAGCCGGCCAAAGCCAAACTCTCTGGTTTACAGAGACAAGCATGCCCGGCAATAACCGGTGCTATAAGCACCACACCGTCAGCTGCTTTGGAAATCCTCCTAGACTTACCACCTCTCCATATTTACTTGAAGAGAGAAGCTAGGTGGGCAACATATAGACTCCAACAATCGGCAATCAATATGCCACAGGCTATCATCATGGAACGCAATGGATTGATTGATGACCTAAACAGTCACAGCATCCTAGGTATGCCTTCTGATGTAATGCCTACCAGAACCAACCATGAGCTGCCTTTCAACATCCTATTTCCTGAAAGAGATGAGTGGGATCGGAATAAAACAGACCAAGAGAAGGCAGTCAGCTGTTGGTATACAGATGGTTCCAAAACTTCTGAAGGAACGGGAGCTGGAGTTTATAGTCGCTCTCCAAAGTTAAGAATAACCTCGAGCCTGGGTGATACCGCAACAATTTTTCAGGCTGAAATATATGCCATTGAACTGTGTGTATGGAGGCTGGAATCAACGCACCCTAGACACAGATCAATAAAAATCGTTTCAGACAGCCAAGCAGCCCTTAAAGCTCTTGGATCCTATCGCTGTAATTCTAAAACAGTGTGGAACTGCCAAAAACCTCTAATCCAATTGGGTAAGAACAACAAACTGCCTGGCCACTCTGGGCTGGAGGGCAATGAAATTGCCGATTGCCTAGCTAGGGAGGGTGCGGCATCAAAATTTATAGGACCAGAACCAGTTCTTGGCATATCTTCAAGCACTGCCAAAACAAATATCCTAGACTGGGCCGAGAGCAAGACTCTCTACCACTGGCAGGAACTACCAGGATTAGCTCATTCGAAGGAATTCATTACAGATCCTTTGAAATCAAGGGTTAAAAAACTGCTAGAGTTGAACAGGTTACACCGAAGCACTCTAAATAGGCCTATATACTTGGCACTGCAGATTAAATCATCACTTACACAGACTTGGATTGGTGGAAAACACCGAATGCCGTCTGTGTCTAGAGGAAGATGAAACGGCAGGGCATGTCCTGTACACTTGTCCCGCTACAGAAAGAATTCGGTTCTCATTATTTGGCAAAGGTCAGCTTTTGCCTGAGGACTTGGACAATCTCTCACCCAACAAGGTTATCAGCTTTATTAAAAGGCTGAACCTATTGGGTGAAATATAAATTAGGAGTGAGCCACAATAGACCGATTGGTCGCGGTGGAGGGTCTGGTATAGACCCACTCACATTTCAACCTAACCTAACCTATATTTGCCAACTGCTTTAATTTTTTACAATTTTCAATTCTGATAACAAATTACTGGCAGCAGCTGAAACTTCTATGATTAAAATATAAGTGAAGAAGAGCTTTACAACGCAGGTTTTTACTGTATTCTTACACTGTATGGTGCTAAAATGGCGAAAAGTTTAAATGAATTAAGGTATAAACGTTTTATAACACTACCATCGAAAGATAAAAGCTTACAACTTAGTTCATTATCTCCGACAGAAGATGCAGCGAAACAGTACATCAAAAGAGTTTTTCAGCAATGGAAAAATAATTCTAAAATGTCTCCCGAACAATAGGATTGGCAGAAAGAAAATTAATTAACACCAATAAAAATGGCACAACCAGCATCACCACCAAATAACATCTATATTAATGATATAAGGTCAGCGGTGGATGACCTAAAACTAATATTATACGCGGATGATACAATATTTTCTGACACAGACGTTGACTATGATGTACTGACAAAAAGAGTTTGGGAAAATATAGCCAAATATGACTGGTTCACTTCAAACATTCTAGCACTAAATAATACAAAGACAAGAGGCATTACTTTTAGCCTAAGGCAACTAGACAATGTAAGCAACCCAGAAGAGGTAAAATTTTTAGGGGTATATCTTGCTATGCTATATTGACTTGGGGACCTTCTTGTCATTCAGAGATAATTTTAAACTACAAAGGCGCGCTGTCACAGTGATTTCTGGATTAGGCTATAGGGAAGAGGTCAGGGATAAATTCGCTGAATTGAATATACTAAAAATACCATGTCGATACATTTATGAATGTCTGATATTCGCATACAATAATAATCAAGATAAATATTCAAGAAATAATTACTATCATGAACACAATACTAGACTAAATAATAATATCCACCTAGAATATCTCAGATTGAGACGTATGCAGCTTGCCTCAAATTACTATGTCCCTTATTTTTAAAGCTTCCATACAAAACATAAAACTATTACCTATAAATGAATATAAATTACGTACTTATAAAAAGATCAAATGTGCTTTTAGAGGGTGGAATATTAAAACATAATATTTTTAGTTTATAGCGGAGTTAGCGACTAAAAATATTATGTTTTTAGATTTCTCGTTTTTCTATAACGGTTCTCTGCTTTATCTCGTATTTTCATCATCATTTTTATGTTATACATTAACCAGGAGGCATATGGTTTAGCGAATCAGGATGTAATAAAAGGTGCGTGTATGTCAAACAGATCATTAATGTCATTGATTAAGAATTCCACCTTTTCATTTATGTCATTAAATTAAATATCAGATACCACGGAACGTTAATAAAGATCTGCCTCAAAATAAAATTTGTAATTGAAACTCTTAAAATTTCTGCAAGTAATTATTTTTGGTGTACCTACTATTTTCAACACATCTTTAAATTAAAAAATACAATTTGGTGGTCAAGTAAATCATTACCCAAGAAGCCCTTCTCTAAAACATCCAAACCCTCTAAAACCAGGATGAGTCAATTAATGAGGATGTCTGTAATTCTAGAGAAAAGGTTATTCACACAGATATTATGAAGATTTAATAAATTTACGTTGAAATCCCCTGCACAAAGAATGTAGTTTACTGTAGGAAACTGTAGGTGATCTTCCAGATCATTCAAGAAAACTCCTGTGTCCAGGGTGGGAGGTCTGCAAACAACATCTACTGTAGAAATATTATTAGTTGTTACTTTTTAAGTAAATGCACAATCCCCCCCTCCTCCTCAGTTTGATGGTCACTTTGTTACACATTATTTTCCTCATAGGATAATTTTCCTTTGTTTAATGGTATAATATACGAAATTTTGAATAAATATTGCAGAATAGAACTGATCTCTCCATCTGGTGGACAATGGCCGAGCTATCATTGACGAAAATTTCGGGCGATGTAGGAATTTCAAGGATCATCTATTAATTCAATTTTTTTTTTTTTTTTTTTTTTTTTTACGTAAAATATAAATTTATTACTTGTATAAAATTAAAGCATCTAATTTTAAATGCTGAGCGTGACTGGCTTCTCCTGCGCCAACTGCTCCTTATACAGTTCAAGAATAGGACCTACTTCTTCCTCCAGGAACTCCGTGACCTGTTCTGCAGCACGTCCAATATAAGTTGACGGATCCAACAATCCATCCAGGTCACTTAAAATCGGCTTAAAGTAAGGATCTGCCCTTACGCGATCCAAAAAGTCATTATCCTTTCCAAATTGCTTTACTTGAGTTCCCGAAAGAACTCGTATTTTCTCATGGCACACTTGTCTGTCACCGCCTTTTTTAACCATCGCCATGATCAGGTTTTCCGCCGACATGAACGGGAGCTCTTGGTTAATTCTCCGCTCGATAACCTTGGGGTATACCACTAAACCCTGCGTAATGTTAACCAATACCATCAAGGCGGCGTCGGCGCTGAGGAACGCCTCGGAAAGTGTCAATCTCTTGTTGGCGGAATCATCTAACGTACGCTCCAGCCACTGGACAGAATGAGTGTTAGCGGCGTTTGAAAACAGAGCCATCATGTGACGAGCTAATGCGCAGCATCGTTCAGATCTCATGGGATTTCGTTTGTACGGCATTGCCGAGCTGCCGATTTGACTTTTTTCGAACGGTTCCTCGATTTCCTTCATGTTGGCGAGAAGTCGAAGATCGCTGCACATTTTATGTATTGAGGAGCCTAAAGATGATAAGGTACCAATGATCTCCAAATCGACTTTTCTGGTGTACGTTTGGCCTGTAACTGGATACGTTTTTTGGAATCCTGACAGTTCCGCTACGCGCTTGTCCAAGGCCCTAACTTTAGCGCTATCTTCGAATAGTTGCATGAAGGATGCTTGGGTGCCAGTAGTACCTTTCGCCCCTCTGAAACGTAGGTCCTCTCTAGCCCTTCGTATGGCTCTTTCATCCATCAATAGATCATACAGCCATAAAGTGGCCCTCTTTCCTACAGTGGTCAATTGAGCTGGTTGGAGATGAGTGAAACCAAGGGTCGGCAATGACCTGTACTCTTCAGCGAATTTTGACAAATTCTGTATCACAGCAGCGATCTTTGGTAGAAGCAAATCAAGTCCATCCCTTAACACGATCAGGTCAGTATTATCACCGACGAAGCAAGAGGTCGCTCCAAGATGTATGATCGGGGCCGCTTTTGGACATTGCTTTGCAAAAACATGAACGTGGGCCATTACGTCATGTCTAGTAAGTTTTTCTTCCACGGCAGCGTCCTCAAAATTGATGTTATACATGTTTGCTTTCATTTCTTGTATTTGGTCATCGGTTATATCCAGGCCAAGTTCCTTTTCAGCTTTTGCCAAGTTTATCCATAACTTTCTCCAAGTGGAAAACTTCTTTTGGTCGCTAAAATTGTACTGCATTTCCTTGCTAGCATAGCGGGTGCTCAGGGGTGACCTATAGCCCGCATAAGGACTGCTGTAGTCGATATCATCCCCATGTGAAGCCATTTTTTATACACAAAGTTAAACTTAAACAGTCACAACCGGTAAACTTAACCTACAATTTTGTTATTGACCCTCTCTGTTGGGTTGGCTTGTGGGTGATAATATGCATTAAACCTTATTTTTACCCGATATTCATCAGCTAACTTCCCAAACTCCTTAGATCTATACTGAGGACCGTTGTCGCAGATCAATAACCTAGGCACACCATTCACCGTGATTACTGACCATTATTCATTAGTATGGTTGCAAAATTTAAAAGATCCTACAGGGAGACTAGCCCGATGGGCTGTGAGACTCCAACAGTACAATTTTAAAATTGTGCATCGTAAGGGCAAAGACCACATAGTTCCAGACACCTTGTCAAGGGCAGTACCTGTCCTCGACTCGGTGGAAATAGGGAATTCGGCAACGGGGGATAACTGGTATGAGAATATGGTGGACAGGGTGAATAAAACCCCATTAAAGTATTCTCAGTGGAGAGTTTGCGATGGACACTTATTCAAGTATGTACGTCCTAGTTACATTGAATTATCCACTCCCTCAGATTGCTGGAAGCAGGTGGTGCCTAAGAGTAAAAGGAATGAAATTATTTCCTCGGCTCACGAACCTGCTCTTGCTGGCCACACAGGTGTCTATAAGACTTACCATCGGGTGTGCGAGAAATACTACTGGCCTAAGCTTCGTAGTGATGTAGCTCGCTATATCCGAAATTGTCAGGTATGTGCAGCATATAAGTCGGACCAATCTGGCCCCAAAGGTTTAATGACTGCTCAACCTCGGGTCTGCCGTCCCTGGGAAATGATTTCCACTGACCTGATGGGACCCTTACCTAAATCATCTCGTGGCCATCAGTATATTTTAGTTGTGACAGACAATTTCAGCAAATTTTCGCTGGTTTTTCCTTTGAGATCAGCATCCGCGGCGATGATGACTCGAAAAATAGAGGAAGAAGTCTTCTTAGTGTATGGTGTGCCTAGGTTATTGATCTGCGACAACGGTCCTCAGTATAGATCTAAGGAGTTTGGGAAGTTAGCTGATGAATATCGGGTAAAAATAAGGTTTAATGCATATTATCACCCACAAGCCAACCCAACAGAGAGGGTCAATAGGACATTAAAAACTATGTTAGCCATGTACGTGAAAGATAACCATAGAAAATGGGACGTTAATCTGGCGAAAGTAGCATGTGCGACCCGCACGGTAAAACATGAATCGACGGGAGAGTCTCCATATTTTATTAATTTTGGACGGCGTATGATATTGTGTGGTGAAGATTTTACTCATAGTAATGGACTCGGAGTAGATAATGACTATAAACCAGAGGAAAAAGTAAGACAAGAAGGATTTAGAAAGTTATTTGGAGAAGTCAGAAAGAAGCTAGATTTAGCCACGAAGAGAAGTGAAAAGACATACAATTTAAGACGTAGAAACGAGAAGTTTACCGTCAATCAACTGGTTTGGAGAAAAAATTTCGTCAAGTCCAGTGCCGCCGATTATTTTACAAAAAAATTAGCTCCAAAATTTGTAGGTCCATTTTATGTAAAGGAATGCGTGTCTCCATGGACCTACGAGCTTAAGGACAAGGATGGTGTGTCTGCAGGTATCTGGAATGCGAAAGATTTGAAATCAGCTAGCGCTGGTGAAAATTTACAGGGGTAAATTTTCTTCACGAAGGGGGGGAACTGTTACACATTATTTTCCTCATAGGATAATTTTCCTTTGTTTAATGGTATAATATACGAAATTTTGAATAAATATTGCAGAATAGAACTGATCTCTCCATCTGGTGGACAATGGCCGAGCTATCATTGACGAAAATTTCGGGCGATGTAGGAATTTCAAGGATCATCTATTAATTCAATTTTTTTTTAAATAGGATTTTTAATTGGTGTTAAAATCGGTTTTTTTCTCTCAATTTCCGGCGATTAGGGGGCCATATTTCATAGTTAATTGCTGACTTTTGTTACATGAGGACGTTTTGATCTTTGATCATCCGCTGAGGGATTATACTTTGTGTGACAAATTATTGTGATTTCCAAGTGTGCTAATTGGTATTTTTGGTTTGTGGTAGTATTTTGGCGGAATCACACCTATTTAGGGATTAATATCAGCAATTACTGTAAGTACCCCACATCCATGTGACTTTATAATTTAGTAATTGATTTTTCTCTCTTCACATATAGTCATCGTTCCATGTTCTCTAATCATCTTTATTTTACCATCATCAATTCATTTTCGTGGAACACTACAACACCCTTCTTTGAAGGTAGGTTTAAAATAATTTTCTGTTTAGTTACGTAATTAATTTGTTGTTTTATTTTATAAAGGGTGTTATTGGAGGGCAATCAATTTGTTATTGAAAAGCATTTTATTGGGTTGCTTCATTTTGTGAGAAAACTGAGCGTTATTTCAACCAAGAGTAATAGTTCGGGAGCTTATTTTCTTTGGGACTTTTCATTATCTGCTTGGACGGACACTATACCTAGGCTACAACTACGACATCGAACGACGATCTACGTGGGACCGGAGAACACGCAAGTTAAATAAAAAAAATATTCGTGTTTTTTTTTTATAAGGAAGACGTTAATTATTATTTCTGAAAAAAAAAATAGGTCACGTTTTCCTACTATTTAACCAAAAATTAAATTGATTGATACATGAACCCTATATATATATATGTATATATGTATTTATAACCCAAGGTATAGTTTTGCTCATAAAAAGTAATTTTGTTTTTAAGATTCTTTTTTTTTGAAAATCAATAAAACATCTTTATTCCTATATTTTGGTAGAATTAGGTATAAGCAAAATAAACCATATTTTCTATTTTTGAAAGGTGCCTTATGTACAGCGGAAATTAGTTTTTTGTTTGATATTTTATTTAAAAAAAAAAAAATAGATACATTTATTACTAGTGTTTTTGGTCTAGGTTCTGTTTTATACGGAAGTGCTTAAGCTTGAGCAACACTATAAAACTAATCTGCATAACATCGACTTTTACCTAATTTCTGCTATTTGTAGCTAATTGAAATTATATATATATATTTTTTTGTGTCCTTTGATAACTTTTTGCGGAACTTCCCAACATAAAAAGCAAATACTTTGCATACTTTTGTTATAGAAACTGCTTTGGTTCTGACCAGATGATTAAAATATATTGTTGAAATATATATATACCAGATGTCCCCTGGGAATACCCAGTTACATTTAATTTTTCTATTTTTTTGATTTAGAACATTTTTTTTTCTCTCTATTAAATTACAATCATTAAGCTGGTCACGCTTTTCAGCTTTAGTCTGTTTTTTTTTATTAAATAAGAAAAATAATAACCATTTTTAGTGATTTTATTTTCTTTCTTATACAATATTATTTTAATCATAGCCTGGATTAATGTCAGAACTCTATAACAGTAAAGTATATAATACATAGTTTTTTTATATTCAAACATCCATAGAACTTATTTTTTTATTTATGCGTATGATAATTTTTCTAGTACTTTCCTTTTAGGGTGAAATATATATGAAATATTTCCTTGTATATATGTGTGTATATATTGCTAAGATTCTATAAGTCGTTATAGAACTTGGCGAACTGTAAATTTAGGTTTTCTTTTTATTTGATTTTGTAAGATATCTGTTGAAAAATGGTTTCTATCTAATATTTTGTAATAAATCATTACTATTCCTTTTAAAAAAAGTAGTCATTTTTTTTGTGTATAAAAAAGTCTTTGTTTAGTAAATTGGGAGATTTTTGACAACTTTTGGGTATTTGCAGAGTATAATTTACTTGGCGCCCTTTATATGAACCAACTTATTTTGAACTCCGCCCGTCTTCACTGAGTTTGGCCGGCGAATACTCTTTTGTCAACTGGCAATTATTACTTTATTGCTACCCCCAAGGCATTGGTGTCTTGTGGGAGGTAACAACTTCGGAATAATGTTTAATAAATCATCTGATATATTTACATGAAACCAGCCTTCAGAAATTAAAAAATTATCAAACGATTGTTGAAAAATTATTTCTTTTATGCATGTACTGAAGGTAACAGAGATCTAATATTTGGGTGGCCAACTTTTAAGGTTTTTAAATACGAACTAACTAGAAAAACAAAATCGTCAGTAAATACAGAACCAAAAACAAGTAGATACAACTAATAATTTGTGAGCGATTAAGAAAACAAAATGTATATCTTTATATTATAAGTGTATGTATTGATCACAAGAGGTATATAAATATTAAAAATTGTTTGTATTCACTACTCAATAGTAGATGCTAGATTTATAATTATAGCCCAATATATGCAGAGAAATAAAATACCTATGTAAAGAACTGAAATATACAAAAACAATAACAAAAAACAGAATATTTCTTTTATAAAAGAGAAAAAGAAAAAATCTGTAGAATGCAAGAGCTGCTTTTCAACTAAATACCCTATAAAATCTCATTTACTATCCAGTCTAAAAATATTGACCTTAAATAAAACAGTACAACCGTAAATATTCATTTACAAAGTTCTTCAAAGGAATGACGAAATAATCAAAACTTTATATTTGTACTCAATACACTTAATTAATTTAAATAAAGAAATTTTAAATTTTCAACATTTGGAAAAAGAAACAGAGGATGAAAAATGTATGTCAATAATCGATAAGTACACAAATAGTATTAATAATGAAATTACAAATTTTTAACATCAGCTACTGATTTGATTCTTATAATTTGTTCGTCTTCATTAGATTTGCAGAAAATACGACCATCACTTGTCCAGACTTTAGCATTTTCGCCCAGTTTACTAATAACTTAATTATATGGAAATGAAAACTAAATATTTTTTTTTTAAATAAATATTAAATTACTCGTATATATAAATTCATATTCATTTCTAATTTTTTATTTTTGACAAATTTTATATAATTTGAAGCTTTTAATAATTATAAAATAAGAAAGAAACAAATTAATTTCCGCATAAATTGTGTTTATATTGTTTAAACAATATAAATATTGCGCACATTGAAATGTTTCTGATTTCAAATAATATATAAAAACAAACATTATAAAAATCATCAAAATTGGACCTGTCCCTGAGGATTAAGAAGTTTTAAGGATTTTGGCGCTTCATTGATTCGACTATTATTAATCAACATTTATTGTACAATATTATCGAAAAATCTAACAAGAATATAGACTTTTCAATATTTCTAAAATTAATATTAATAGATATTTATGAATATTGTCTGTGTATATCTGGATTGAAATGAGTTAAAACAATAGACTGCCAATATAGGCATCCCTCTACTAATATTTTAATACCAGTATTTATTAACATCAGTCCAATAGTTTTTTACAATGGTAATATATTGAACACGATCCAGCCAATATTATGTCCTACCTCACCTACCTGATGAGTTGTTTAATATTATGGTCATTATGATATGTGACTTTATCAAAAATAAAATATAGAGTTACCTCGGGACTGTTTCTTAATTTTTTTACTGATGTTTCTTCTGAGAAATGTGAATCATCGATTGCATCGACCATAGGAAGCAAACTGCAAAAAAAATTAATAACATCAGTAGGTACCACAAGGGGTTCAAAGTTTTTGATATTTAATAATAATTTTATTCATCACACAGAGAAAAATCTATTAACCGTTATTAAAAATAATATGTGCATAAAACTTCAATTAAATAAGGGACAGGCAGAGTCATTTGCTATTGTTATTAAAATCATTTTCCTAAAAACATCTACTAACGGTTATTAAAGACCATAGAAATCTCTATAAAAACATTTGTATTACCATCAGTTTTTTTATTTTGTTATGGTTATTAAACGCTTTACCTACTACTGAAAATTGAACAACTGGTCACTATTATCATTATTATGCCGAATTTATTAGAGTTTCTTATAAGCACTACAAAATGAACTTTTAGTCAGTATTAGATAGCTTCATT
The DNA here is from genome assembly GCA_963675555.1 of Leptura quadrifasciata. Classification (NCBI taxonomy): domain Eukaryota; kingdom Metazoa; phylum Arthropoda; class Insecta; order Coleoptera; family Cerambycidae; genus Leptura; species Leptura quadrifasciata. The sequence goes on along the minus strand of OY776674.1, from coordinate 164,873,165 downwards.
GGTTTGGCTACATTAACAGAACTACAAATATTAAACAATTTAATGGCACCTTGATGGGTGGCAATGAATTTATTTCCGTTTATAGGAAACAGTGGAATATTTGGTGTTTCGTAGTATGTTTTTTACAACACATTTATTTTTGTAATAATTAATTCACTCTCGTTGGCCTATATTTTGTTAATTTAATAGCAGTTACACGAAATAATTGCTGAGATAGTGAGCTTATATTATATAGGTATAGTATCGTCTAAAGCTTCTCAGCAAATAAAAAACGCAACAAAAACTTTACGACCTTATTAAAATACCGATACTCTCTAGTATTCCGCCAGCAAATTGAATCACTTACCAAACAAAACTTTTGTGTGTGAAAAAATCTTTAATATGGGCTTACGTGGGCCTATAAATACATGGATAAAATCTATTTTATAGGAAAGAAAAATAATTGTTAAAATAAAAGATGTCGAATCTGACATGTATGACATAAACATTGGAACCCCGCAAGGGAGCGTATTTTTTGAGGATAATGTAGAGCATAAAGATCTTAAAGACGGTTAATAATATTGTCTTTATTGTTAATAAACTTTACACAAACAATGCTTCTGACAAGCAACTTAACTTCTACAACTAAAAAAATATGCTTATTACAGCGCCAACCTCTGCACACAAAATAATAATAACTATTACCATTAGATGGTAGCATTAGTTCCACATAATTGGTATTTCAACATCCCCTTTCAATTATGTGAATCTAACAAAACAAACAAAAATTAACATTCCTGTACATTTATCAAGTCGCTAAAATACATAAATTTTATTTTCGACAATGGCTTTGTAAACAAATCTGCCTGCTGTTCATTTGTTGTGATATACATTAATTTAACTTTATTTTGGACTAAACAATCACGAATGAAATGAAATTTTGTATCAATATGTTTACTCCTTTTTGTTTCAAGAGTGGTTGCAATTTCATACACGATTGGTTGTCCTCATAAACAATAATGGGTTTCAATTTACATTCAAAAATCTCATTAAAAATATGATTCAGAAATAAACTTTCGGTTATAGATGAACAAAGTGCAATGTATTCTGATTCTGTGCTAGACAAAGCTACAAGACTTTGCTTTTTATTTTTCCAAAATACTGCATTATTTATTTTGACAATAAATCCAGTAATACTTTTTCTATCCATAGGATCATTTGCAAAATCAGAGTCTACGTAAGTATGAATCTGTATATCAGAATTTTTATTTTTTATGAATTTTAAGCCAAAATTTTTAGTTTTACTTAGATATTTAAGAGTATTTTTCAAATAATTCCAATGTTCAATACTATATGAATTCTGAAACTGACTAAAATACGAAATAGAATAACACAAATCAGGTCTTGAACCCAGCATTATATACATTAGACAGCCGATCAATTCTCGATATGGTAATTTTTCATTATTACAAGATTCACTATTTGGTTATAAATATAACTTTGGTTGCATTGGAATATCACTCGTCTTACAATTTGACATATTAAATCTATCAAGAACCTGTCTTATTAATTTTGTTTGAGAAATAAACAATTCATTACTTAGCTTTTGAATTTATAAATCCGGAAATGTAAGTTTTTTATTATTTAACTCAGTCATCTGAAAGATATTTGATAATTGTATTTTTAGAAAATCTATGTCATTTAGACTTTTTGAAAAAATTATTAAGTCATCTACATCTCGATCTACATACAATAATAGGTAAGTACCTTTAGGATTATAATATAAACAAGGGTCCTTTTTAGAATGTTGAAATCCCAACTTAGTAATTGTATCATGAAAGGTTTTATTCCAGCATTTTGATGACTCTTTTAAACCGTATAATACTTTCTTTAATTTACATACTAGGTTCGGATTTTCGTCAACACCTTCTGGCTGATACATATAGACAGGGTTTTCAAGTGTTCCATAAAGGAAAGCCGATTTAACGTCCATCTGTGAATTTCATGGTTAAAAAAAATCTGTTGCACATATAAATCAAATTCTAAATACAATGATAATAACTCTTTTCGTAACCATTCTAGCCACTGGTGAGTACACGTCTTCCTCTAACGAGTTCTGCTGAAAACCACGAGCCTTTTTTATGACACTCTCATTCACTTCCTTTTTGCAAAACACCCACTTAGAGTCAATAACTTTAACATCACTCGGTGGTTTCACTAATTCCCATGTATTTTCCTGCTTTATGGACTCTAATTCATCTTGTATCGCCGTTCTTCATCCGTCATCACTTAAAATTGCTTCCAAATAGGACTGTGGCACTTCACATGGTAAGTTCCCAACTGATAAAGCTGACATTAGATTTAGCTCATAATCATCAAATCGGGTAGGTCTCTTCTTAGTTCTGATACTCCTTCTTACTTGCTTGGTTTCATTTTCAGATTCTTCCGATTCATTTATTATTTCGTTCGTGTTCCCTTGATTCTTTTCTTCTCTGTCTTTTTCTTTTTGTAAATTACTCTCTATATCCTGCTCATCCTTTTCATCTAGTATTACTTTAGATATTTTCTTATTTTCTTTCTCATCAAAAACAATGTTTGTTCCACATAATATTTTCTTAGTCTCAGGATTCCAAAGTCTATACCCATTTTCCGAATATCCAACCATTATCAATTTTTGACTATGAGAATCCAACTTTCCTTTTCTATCTTCCTTCGGTATTAAATTATAAGCTGCACAACCAAATAACTTCATTTTACCTAAGTCTGGCTTTATTCCATACCAAACTTCCGCAGGCGTGACATTGCTTGGTAGAGTAGATGTACATGTTCTATTTATTAAATAAACCGATGCCAATATCAATTCTCCCCAAAGTGCCTTTTCTAATCCTGAATCAAAAATGAGACATTGCGCTTTTTCTAATAAAGTTCTATTGTACCTTTCTGCAACTCCGTTTTGCTCTGGATTATGTGGAATCGTATATTGTATTTTTATGCCTTTTGTTAAACAAAACTTTTTGAATCCTTTTGAAGAATATTCACCTCCATTGTCACATCGGATTCTTTCAATTTTTCTTTCAAATTTTGACCACTATATTACAATATTGCTTAAATTTTTCCAATACTTCTGATTTTTCCTTTATCAAGTAACAAATGCAAAAATGCGAAAAGATCAATGAATGTAACAATATAATTTTTGTTGTCATGAGTTGTAGGGTTGATTGGCCCGCAAAATCTGTGGAAATGACCTCTAAGATTCTCCTTGCTTTTCTTTCATCTGGTATACTTTTAAATTCTTTTCTCGTTTGCTTTGCTTTTTGACATACTTCACAAATTTCAGGAGCTGGATATGTCGATGAGTGACCCATTCTTCTATGTAATAATTTTGCTTCATTTTCTTTATCCTTAAATAAAATATTTAGTCCTGCCTTTTCAAGGAACGCTACTGATAACAAGCTGCATATTAATCCTTTACATACCCAAACGTTTTCCATAAAAATTTTCTTTCCGTTTTCAGACAATTTTAAATATCCTTGCATTACGGCTTAAATACTTCCACCTTCTTTTGCTACATTTATATTATGTGAAATTTTCTGCCCATCATTTAAAAATCTCCCTGTATCTTCATTTATTAAATGGTGGGTGGCACCACCATCAATTATAAATGTTATACAACCACATTTGCATGTTGCATTCCACCAAGCTTCCCGAAGAATTTCAACCATAGCGTTGAATTCCAGAGCCCCCTCTATTCCTAGGTTCCTTTTTACACTGAGATCGTTTGTGACCAATGATACCACAATTATGGCATTTAAAAGGAAAATTATGATTTGAAGTACCTGTATTCTGTGAAAAATTCTTATCTGTTCCTTTTCGTTGAAACGGTCTGTAGTTTCCTCTATGTTAATTTCTTGTACGATATCCATTATGAAACGCTGCGCCTTGTTCTTCTCCTTCAGTTTTATTCTTCATTTGTCTTGATTCCTCCATAAGTAATTTATTTTTGACAAAGTCCACTGATACAGATTTTTCATCTTGACAAAACATTATATCTATGGCCGTAGTTACTGTTTGATACGACTCTGGCATGGCAGATAAGAGTTGTGATACAATTTCACCTCCTTCAAGCTTTCCTCCAGCTGCTTTCAGTTCACAGATTGTTTTTTCAAATTCAGTAAGAAATTGGTTCAATGGCCTTTCTTCGTAAAATTTTAATCCATGCAACTTTCTCTGCAGTTGTACCTGTGTAGATATTCCCTTCTTTAGATACGTTCCTTTTAAAGTTTCCATTATTTCCTTTGTTGTAGTCTTAGATTTATAATCATTTCAAGCATATTATCATCGAGACAGCTTACCACAATATTTTTAGCTTTTTACATCTTTCTTTTTAAATTCGGCCAGTTCAGCTGCACCTTGCGGTGGTTCTTCAATTAGTGTATTAAGTACCTCTGCTCGTTCCAAAATTATTTTTATTCTGTATTCCCAGTTTGAAAAATTCGATCCATCAAATGGTTTCACATTAAAAAATTGTTGATTATGATTGCTCGACATTTTTTTTCTAACTTTTTACAGTTTGATTTCCAGAATGTTCTTTTTTCCCGCTCAAACTGTAATTGCCGCGCTCTTTACGTAACCTCACTTTTAACTTTTCCACTTTTTCCAATAATTCCCGATTTCCTGGACCCATGACCTTTTTGAGGATAATGTAGAGCATAAAGATCTTAAATACGGTTAATAATATTGTCCTTATTGTTAATAAACTTTACACAAACAACAATTGGTATTTCAACACGTATTGGGTCCATTAATTTTTTTATTATTTGTGAATGATCTCCCTAATTATATAACTGGTGGTAAAGTTTTCATGTATGCAGACGATACTATGATTGTAGTATCTGATGCAGATCCTTTAAATCTAAAAAATAAAGCTAACGAACTTTTAAAACAATTTAGCGACTGGGTGCCATAAAAACCGTTTAATAATTAATTACTCAAAAACAGTTTGCATTGAATTTAAAAATAGGTACAGAATCATAATAGATAACGATTTCACATTTGCATTTAATAACCATGACATCAAAACAGAAAACTCAGCTTCTTTTCTGGTGTAGAAATTACACCCCCTGTATATTTTAATTTTTGCGGTGTACGAATTATCTTGATAGAAAGTTAAGTAATTTGTATGTGTAATTTTATTTTATATGTCGTATTTTTCTAAAGGAATTTTGCAATAGATCAATGTTTAGCATCACCTTGCCTGTACTATAGAAATGCTCTGAAAGTTATTTATTTTGTACGTATAAAAGAATTTATTTTGAAGGGAACCGTTTAAATTGAAAGTCGCCCAAGTGCGAAAGTCTAGACGGTAGGACCGGACGTGGTCGCATTCTTTAGAGATTATTTTATCAAGGGTGATAAGGAGTTTTAGCATATCTTTTTCCATATACATTGTATGGGAGCGTTTTAATGACCATGCGAAAATAGGCCATCAAAGCATATGAATATATATAAATACGGCACAGGCAGCGGCACCTGTGGGTAAACTGCGGAACTACGATTGACCTGTATATTGAGCAAGCATATGATTGATATATGATGGGTATATGCGGAATAATTCGTAAGGCTGCAGGAAGCTGTAAGCTAAAACGGGAAGTCGGGAATAAAGGTAGAGAGGACGCTGCGTGTACTAAAGTGGTATATTTTTAGAGGATATACAATGTTGTGAAATTTTGAAGTCGGCAATAAATTTAAAACTGAAGAAGGGCTACACGGGAACCGGAGGATCGGAAGGAGGTAGCAGTTGCGGGCCGGACGTCGAGAGTCGAAGTTGCGGGTCGGAAGTGAAGAGTCGAAGTTGAGGGGTTCTCGAGCGGAGAACTAGTCAGTTTTTTTGGGAAACGTTGAATTGGCGGAACTAGAGAGTTCCCGGGGAAACGGCGAATTAGTTGGGCGAAGAGTTCGAGGATTCGAGTGAACGAGGCGCGAGGGCTCATGGGAATTCTGTGTTAAGCGGTTTTGGCGATTTCAATACGGCGTTTAGTATTCGTGTCGGGATTTCTTGTAAAAAGAAATCCGAATATCAGGGAGGCCTTTAATCGAGTGCGGAAGTTACTCAGGAAAAAGTGAAGTTCGAGACGGGGTAGTTGGCACCTAGGACTAGGCAAACGAAAGGAGAACAAAAAAACCAGAGGCAGCAAAGATAGGGAAGGGAAGTTGGTAAGCGTTTTTACCCCTTTGGTAATTTTTTTCTCTCTCTCAGTAGTTGATAACAGATGGGGTTTGGTTTCTTTGTATAAGTAGATAGAAAATAATGTAATTATATTTCGAAGGGGGTTCTTTTACGATATGCGAGTTGCTTAATTGCTACAGGGCGGCTCAGGATGTAAGCGGCTCTCCCTAAATAATTAATTGCCGGTAAAATATTTCACTGCAGATTAAGGGAGGCATATACAGGCGGGTTGTGTTTTAAACTGCTAGTTCAATTGGCATGAAAGAGTAGGAAAACATATGTAGCTCCTTACTCCTTGTTTCATTTTGTTGTAAATGCTGGTAAACTCAACCAAAAAATAGTAAGGAATTATATAGATTCTGTGACGTGAACCGTAAGGAAATGGCCTTTTCGGTTAAGCACTCGCCGGCTGCTCTTCTGTTCGGAGGCGGGTCGTAGGTTCTTTCGATAACTTTAACTTAACCAACAGTTTATATTGAAGAAAGAGTTGTTAATTTGTAAGCTCTGGGGCGCCAGTCAATTTCTTGACAGAGAAGGGGTTAGAGACCAGAATAAAAAATTAAGTAATGTATACTAAATATAATAATAGTAAAAAAATGTATAAATACAAAGCCACCAACAAATAATAATATAATACACAGGATAGGGTATAACACAATTGCTAAAATTAGATTTACTAAGCTATGAGGGTGTGAGGCACAAATGGAACAAAAAAAGTTAAAAAGATTAAATTGATTTTATGGCCTCTCCGGCTATGAATATTTTAACTTCTAGAATATTTCAGATTTTAGAAATAAAAAAGGTACAGTACAAATGACCCTGACCTTGTCAGTAATCCTGAAGGGATAAAGAAATCTCAAAAAAACAAGATGGAATTTAAATTCCCAAACAGCTGTTTAGTTAACAATAAAAAAATATTTAATTATGACGCTTTTCCAAAAAAATATTAATCCATTTACGATGCAATACTTTGTCCCTAAATAATGAAATGTTGGAGGCTCCTCCCTGCAGTTGTAAACTAGACCAGTTGTACTTACAATCGTTAAGGCGAAGGCTGGAGAATTAGAATAGTTACCAACTAGCTGGACCAACAAACCATTCAGCAAAACTAAGCTGGTTGAAAACGATGACCGAACATCTCAGGTGGAACGTCTTAGTTCTTTTAGATTACATGACCCGTTCCGGCATCCACGACAGGGGTTATGTGTCCTCAAGCCACATAAGTGGATAATACCTGCGACTGGCTTAAATCTTTGAGCGTCAGATTATCGGGTGAGGGTTGGCAAGGCCCTCCAAAAAAACCTATAAAAATTACTAGTATCAAAACTTGGTACTCTCTTGAATTTTATGCTATTTGTACTTATATTAAATTAAACAAAATATAGATCTTTAAATGAATATACTTCAGATTTACTGACCTTAGATGTTCTTAGGTTTTCTATTACAGAAAGGTGGTGTCTGCACTTGGCTGGAGTTACAGCAAAAATGCCTCTAGTAACATGGCTACTCCTTTTTTTACTTTGACACAAAAAATGACCAAAAAATCCGCCACAAAAACTATCATTTTTCCCTCTAATCCGGGGCTACCAATTATAGCATAAAATTCCTATAGTAGAGTAGAGCCAAGTTTGAAATGCCCCATTTGATCTGTCTTTTAATAGACCAGTATTCCTGAGATGTCATTGTATTTTCACACTATTTATTTGTTGGTTATATTAATGTCATCTGACATTGCCTTCCAATTCAAAACTAGAGACTGTAGAACCCTCTGTTGTTGTCTTAATTTACTACAATGTATTGAGTGTTGCATAAGGTCGTCAAGTGAAATATGCAAGAAGTCGCATTATAGCCCGGGCGCGCATGAAAAAATGGATTATTCAAAAAAATTATGTTACAATTCCTCCTTTTTTTTTCTTTTGTATTTTTATTTTGCTGTTAAACCCTCACGGAGAAGCAGGGCAATATAAAAGGCGTTTTTTTTTGTTTATTTTATCCCAAAGTCTCGTATTGCTGTAAGATTTCTTTTGAGGAAGTAATATATATACTTTTTTTATTCGTTAACTGGTGTTTAATTAATCCCTCTACTCAACTAAACCCTTCAAAAGACCACGCATATAAGCCGCGGCCGAACTCACGGCCTAAACCAACATCTATCCGCACTTCCGTGGTCAGGCGGAAGGATAATATTCCTGACCTGGTGGCAGCAAACGCGCTACCCTTTTTAACATTACACTCGGAAACCCGAGGGGCTAATAGTTACACTGGGAATAACTCTAGATAGCTATTTAGATTGGATTCACCATATTGAAATTCTATCTGCTAAATTGAACAAAAGTTTTTATATAATAAGTTTTCTCAAAAATTCTTTAAACAATCAAGCCCTTTTAAACGTATTCTATGCTTTCGTCTATTCCCCTATTGCATACAATATTTTTGCGCATTAGACGCGATAAGCGGTGCCATTCGAGCGAATAAGTCATGACGTCATGCTTAAAAGCACTTGTAGCGGTATCGCGCGGCTTCAGGAGTACGCTAGAAAATGACGTCACGCTTCAAGACGCTTAAAGACATTACTGTAAGCCGTGAGATCGCAAAAATTTAACTTTAAACTTCAGAAAAGAATACTCAGGGTTCTGTTTTAGTCTTGGCTATAACGAATCATGTCGCGAAATCTTTAAAAAGTATAAAATTCTTACTGTGATGTCTATATATCTGATGAAACTGTTGACATATATCCATGTAAATAAAAACAAATTTATACTTCACGGAGATTATCATAATTATGATACAAGAGGAAGAAAATTAATTTCCTTAAGTAAACATAAACACGAATTTTATAAAAAGTCGCCTATTAACTCGGGTTGTCGCATTTATAACCTTCTACCAAAAGAAATAAAAGACCGCGTATCTTTGGTCAGTTTTAAAAACAATCTAAAAAAAAAATTTAATAAAAAACTCATTTTATTCAGTAAGTGAGTTTTTACTTTTTTTACAAGCCAAATGACTTAGGCATTACATTAATATTGTATGTTATACTTTTTAACTATATATCTTCGGATATACTATGCTTTTATTGTCACTATTCATTATTTATTGTAAATTTTGTTATAACCTGTATATGTCTGTATTTACTCCTTATTACATATATATGTATATAATATATTACTTCTGTAAGTCATTAACATGGCAGTATTTTGACATGTCTTATCTATAATTTATATAGCTGAAAATATCAATAAAGATATTATATTATTTTTCCACGACCGGGAGTAGAAATCGATTTCTATGGCATCAAAATTGTGACAGAAGTAAAGCATTTACTCCCTAGGGACAAAATAGGACAATAATTTCCCTATAGGGGAGTTTTTATTTCATGCCCAATAATTAATATCTGTTGCCATGATACGTTGAATGGAAATATCCCAAAGGCTTCTAAATATTGTAATTTCGCTCCAATTTATTATAATTCTTTGTTTATGAAATAAAGTACTTCCGATCGTGGAAAAAATAGTATATACACCTCGGGAGAGACCACCATTTTTCCCTCGATGTACCTATTTGTTGCTCTCGGGCCTCAAATTACACCTCAGGAAAAATAAGACGTTTCTCTCCCTTAGTGTATAATGTACTATTATAGGTTTTTAATGTACTTGTTTGATACCCTGTATATGTCTGTATGTACTCTTTTTTACATATATATGTATATAATATATTACTTCTGTAAACCATTAACATGGCAGTATTTTGACATGTCTTATCTATAATTTATTATAGCTGAAAAGATCAATAAAGATATTATTATATTATATTATTTATAGATTTTTAATGTACTTGTTTGATTACACCATACCGACTGGTTCGCTAACGTTAATGATGAGCTCGTAAAGTTTTTATTGCATTTGTTATCTGCTCGGTAAAATTGAAGGCCACTATACCTTCGAATGCATCTACATGTGCATCTAGGCCCCACTGCAATAAAAATAATTTGTAAGCCATCACTAATAACTTAATTAACTCCCGTATCCTGTAAGCACTGGAGATACAAGAACCAAGAACAGACCAGACATGAAATACGATAATGATGATGTGATGTGATCATGTGATGGTCGCAACTCGCGAGAGCAGAGGCCTGTCTGTGCGCAATATCGCTACATATTATTGTTTATATACGATCAGTGTACTTAATATTGTTACGTGCTTACAATTTGCAGTAAACACTCCGTGGGTTTAAATAACTTGCAACAAGAATTTTCACTAACCACTATTTTATTTATCACTAAAATTACACTAGTAAATACTTAACAATCACACAACTAATAATCACTTAATCTAATATACATTCACAACTTTTAAAACGCTATGTACTTTACTTTTTCCCTTAAACTTAGTCAACTCTTGTCTAACCTAAGAACTCTCTGTTTGTTTACTGAACTGAGCTCTTCTTTATATTTCACTAAACTGCATACTGTTCCCCCAACTGCTGGAGTCACCTCTTTATATACACACTTGGAATCCTTCTAGAACTTTTTTCTAGAATTCTCCATAATTTTCTACCATGTAATAGATGATTGTTCGTCAATTGGCTCATAGACGGCGCCACCCTACTAGTCAGGGAAGTAACTAAGCTTCTGAGGAAAACTTTGAACATGAACTTAATCACATCTTTCCTTGTTAGAGGGCAGCACATAACACTGCCCCCTCCTTAAGCCTGAACGTCCCGGTCAGGCAATTCAGATTCCCCAACATACTTCATACTTCGCCAACCTATCCAAGTGCACGATCTTCATCTTGGACTTCTTACTACGTTGAATTCGGTAAACAACGTCATTGATCCGAGTGATGACTGAATACGGTCCTTCCCAGGGTGGGTGAAGCTTCGGAGATTTTCCCTTCTTTCGCTGTGGGTTATATAGCCAAACCAGATCGCCCTCCTTGAATCCTGCTGACGTTCCCTTCCGGTCATAGCGAGCCTTCATTCTGTCACTAGCTATGCTAACTTGGTTTCGAACCAATTCGTGGACATTCCTCAGCTGTTGACTAACTTCGTCTGCGTAGTCATCCACGGACAGTGGCTTCTTATCTGGTGTACCAAACATCAAATCACATGGCAGTCTGATCTCGTGCCCAAATATTACACGAGCCGGTGTCTGTTTAGTCGTCTCATGAATGGCAGCCCTGTATGCCATTAAGAAAAATGGTATATGTCGATCCCAATCTCGCTGGTTCTTGTGAACTACCTTAGAAAGATGTTCCTTCATGGTTTTATTATGTCGTTCCACCATTCCATCTGACTGGGGATGGAGAGGGGTTGTCCGAGTCTTGTGAATGCCCAGCAACTCACAAATTTTCTGAAATACCCCCGACTCAAAGTTTCTCCCTTGATCGGAATGTAGCTCCAGGGGTACACCAAATCGGCATACAAGGTTATCCACCAAAATTCGAGCAACAGTAACTGCTTCCTGATTCGGAATGGCATAGGCTTCCGGCCATTTACTAAAATAGTCCATAGCGACCAGGATGTATTTATTCCCATCATCTGTCACTGGGAATGGGCCCGCTACATCTATAGCAATCCTCTCAAAAGGAGCTCCGACGTTATATTGCTTCATTTGGCCCCTGCTCTTCGTCTGTGGCCCTTTGGTAGCTGCACAAGCCTTGCATTTGCGGCACCAAGCTTCCACATCTTGACGGCTATTTATCCAATAAAATCGTTCCCGAACTTTAGCCAATGTCTTATTCACACCAAAATGTCCCCCGGACACTCCATCATGTATTTCCTGAAGTACTTTTGGGATTCGACAGCTGGGTATCACCAGGCGCATGGTAACTTCCTTCCCATCTGGACTTTCCCATGCTCTCTTTAATAGTCCATCTACAACCTTAAGGGAGTCCCATTGTGCCCACAATGCCTTCAGCTCCACACTTTTGTCCGAAACATCCTTCCATTCCGGTCGCGTTCCTTTTTCTTTTGCCCTTAATATAGGACCAATTACGCTGTCATCCATTTGTTCTCGTCTTAGAACTTCCTTTGTCCAATCATCTGGAACATCTACCTGAACTGTGTTTACTATCACCGTGCCCTGTGCTTTTTCAACCCGATAGCAGTGCTTGCAGTCATCTTTGCACGGTCTTCTTGACAGAGCATCTGCATTTTTATGAGACTTTCCAGGTCGGTGTTCGATTGTGAGGTCATATTGCTGCAGTCTTTCTATCCAGCGAGCCAGTTGACCTTCTGGGGTTTTCAGCTGCAGTAGCCATTTTAATGCAGCATGGTCGGTCCTGATTTTGAAATGTTGACCATAGAGGTACTTGTGAAAATGGTCCACGGACTTAACAATGGCCAATAGTTCCTTCCTTGTTACACAATAATTCCTCTCTGGTTTGGACAGTACCTTACTGAAATACTCGATTACTTTTTCCTCTCCATTTTGGACTTGAGATAGTACACATCCAATTGCGGAGTTGCTAGCATCCGTGTCAAGAATATAGAGGCCCTTTTGTTGGGGATATGCTAGCACAGGACTACTGCATAACGCTGCTTTCAGCTTCTTCCATGATGTTTCACACTCCGGTGTCCACTGATATTTAACTTTCTCCTCCGTTAGCTGGTGTAGTGGCTTTGCTATATCCGCAAATCCTTCCACAAAACGTCTATAGTAAGTGCAGAGGCCAAGAAAGCTTCGTAATTCGTGTACATTTGAAGGTCTTGGCCAATCACGCACGGCAGAGATCTTGTCCGGGTCTGTCTGTATTCCCTCCGAAGATACGACATGTCCAAGGAATTTCACTTCTTTTTGGAAAAGTAGACACTTCTTTGGATTCAACTTTAGATGTGCATTTCTGATTCTCCCAAATACTTCTTGAAGATTTTCCAAATGTTCCCTGAAGTTTCGTCCCATAACCATTACGTCATCAAGATAAACTAAGCACGTCTTCCAAGTTAGTCCTCGGAGTGCAAATTCCATCAATCTTTCAAAAGTAGCTGGCGCATTGCAAAGTCCAAAAGGCATCACGGTGAATTGATATAAACCACTACCTGTTGAGAAGGCAGTCTTTTCTTTGTCGTCAGGGTGAAGTCCCACCTGCCAATACCCACTTCGAAGGTCTAGAGTTGAAAACCATCGTGACCCTGCCAGCGTACTTAATGTATCGTCAATTCGTGGTAGTGGATAGCTGTCTTTCTTCGTAACATCATTCAGCTTCCGGTAGTCGACACAAAATCTCAAAGTTCCGTCCTTCTTGGCAACTAAAACTACCGGTGATGACCAGGGACTGGTTGATTCCTCAATTACTCCATCTTGTAGCATCTTTTGAACCATCGCAGCAGCTTCTTCCTGTTTAGCTAGTGGCAACCTCCTAGGTTGTTGGCGGATTGCGGCTGAATCACCAGTATCTATCCGATGCTGTACTATATCAGTTTTCGTGAGGATGTCTGTGTTTTTGGCAAATACCGCACTTTCTTTCTCCAAAAACTTGATTGCCTCTCTACGTTCATCCTCAGATAGGTGTTCAAACTGGGAACTCAACAAAGTCACAACTTCCCTGTCTACGCTGGTTGACAAACATTTCTCCCCTTGTTCCTCGCACCTTGCTATCCACTGGACTGGTTCGTAGGATCCTATTGCCTCGCCTTCCTTGAAAGTTACCGAGTGGGAATTTAAATTAGCCACTCTAATTGGAATTTTGTCTTTTGTCCGGGTCAGAGTTCTTGCTAAGATTACGTTTTCTGTCTTAATTGAATCATCTTTGTCAACAAGGCCAACACGGTATCCACCAGAGTTTCCTTCCAGAATGGCCTCGATTATTTGTTCAGAACGAGCAGGAATCTTGATTGTCTGAGCCGTCAGTAGCCTCACTTTTTGAAATCGGTCATTTGCTGTTGACAAAATAAATTCTTCATTTCCAATCTTTAGGACTCGTTCTACCACGTCAAGTACAAATTGATCTTGTACTCCCATAACATCCAGCCCCAAAATGAAATCATCAGTGATGTCAGCCACAATAACCCTATGACTAAAGCACAGGCGTCCAAACTGCAGATCTAGGTCAACTTCTCCATGAACCCTTACCCTGTCTCCTGTGGCTGTTCGAACGACCAATCCATTTTGGCTTTTATCAACTTTTATTCCTGATAAAAATCCGGGCCGCACTATTGACGACGTGGCACCTGTGTCGATAGTGAAGATACATCTCCTTTTGTTTACATAGCCATCCAAAAGCAGACTACTCGGGACTCTTCTAATCTGGGAAACCCGTATCTCTTTGGGGGCACCGTGTTCACCAGCCAGCACAGCCCCCAAGGTGCTGGCTATCTTTAGTTTTCCTGCGGCTCTTCAGTCATTGCGGCATTTACTCTCTCAGGGCTCCGCTGCCGACAGTTTCGCTTAATATGCCCTGGTTTGCCGCACTTATAACACCGAATCACCTTCCTTGACTGTTCATCACTCTGTTCTCTTTCCTGCTTCCTTGGAGCATCTGGTTTTGTCATCAACTGGCTTATCATTTTGTGCATGTCAGCCATCAAAGATTCCATATTTGATTTTTCTAAACGGTCCTCTTCCTCTACCTTCATGGTTCGTACTCTCGGACGTGCAGTCTCTTTGTAAGCGGCTTCAACCTCGAGGGCATGGATCAAGGCTTCACTACCAGTCTTATCTCGAGATAATCTAAGGACTCGCCTGATCTCCTCGTCTCTTATACCATCGATGAAAGTACCAACTGTTAATTGTTCCTGGAATTCTTTGGGCGCATCCGGGTAAGCCAGGTATGTCAGTCGCTCAACAGCTGCTTCAAAATCTTGTAAACTTTCCCCAGCCTTTTGTGTGCGTGATTTGAGCTGAGTTCGGTATACTTGGGCGAGGTGTTGGTCGCCATATCTTAGATCTAGTGCAGCCTCCAAAACTTTAAAATCCCGTTGCTGCGTTACTGGGATAGTCTGAAGTAACTCTGAGGCTTGGCCCCTTAATGCTAGCACCAATGCCATAGCTTTGTCTTCGTTACTCCAATTGTTTGCGTATGCCGCTGCCTCAAATTGTCTTTTATAGGTTGACCAAGAAGTTTGACCATCAAAGGAAGGCGGTTGTAATCGAGGACCTGATGATGATAATACCAGCTGGCCTCCTTGTTCTCTTAACAGTCGCTTAAGTCGCTCTACTTCTCCTTCAACTGCACGAAATTTTCCTTTGACTTCAGTTACTTCCTCTTCAACCTTAGTAACTTTTACTTCAACGCCAGTAACTTTTTCTTCGACACCAGTAACTTTTTCTTCAACGTCGGTAACTTTTCCCTTAATGTCACTAATTTCTCCTTCGACGTTACCAACTTTTTGTTCAACTTTATCTACTTTTTCCTTGACTTCATTAGTGGCCGACAGGATAGCATCTTGTTGCACCTGTATAATTTTTCTCAATTCTTCCTTTTCTTCTTGTCGTTTTCTTTCTTGTTCTTCCCTTTCTTCTTGACGTCTTCTTTCTTTTTCTTCTTCACGTCTCGCCTGTTCTTCTTTCTCTTCTAGACGTCGTTTTTCTTGTTCTTCTTTATCTTCTTGACGTCGTTTTTCTTGTTCTTCTTTATCTTCTTGACGTCGTTTCTCTTGTTCTTCTAGCATCATTTTGCTAAATGCAGCTAACATGTCTTGCATTTGTTTTTCAGCGGCCATGCTTCTTGTTTCCATTCAAACAACACTAACAAGTTTTATTTAAAGTCTATGCCAGGTACAAGTAGAATGTTCTATAAATTTTCTCACACTATATGGCACAAATTAGTCTTGTCTAATGTCTATATTACTTTCCAGTTCGACTCACTTCACTATCTCCAGTGGTTTCCAAATAGAACACTATGGAACTTCGTCGAATTCTTCAGAAATTCTGTTGCAATTCCGCTTCCGACACCAATTGTTACGTGCTTACAATTTGCAGTAAACACTCCGTGGGTTTAAATAACTTGCAACAAGAATTTTCACTAACCACTATTTTATTTATCACTAAAATTACACTAGTAAATACTTAACAATCACACAACTAATAATCACTTAATCTAATATACATTCACAACTTTTAAAACGCTATGTACTTTACTTTTTCCCTTAAACTTAGTCAACTCTTGTCTAACATAAGAACTCTCTGTTTACTGAACTGAACTCTTCTTTATATTTCACTAAACTGCATACTGTTCCCCCATCTGCTGGAGTCACCTCTTTATATACACACTTGGAATCCTTCTAGAACTTTTTTCTAGAATTCTCCATAATTTTCTACCATGTAATAGATGATTGTTCGTCAATTGGCTCATAGACGGCGCCACCCTGCTAGTCAGGGAAGTAACTAAGCTTCTGAGGAAAACTTTGAACATGAACTTAATCACATCTTTCCTTGTTAGAGGGCAGCACATAACAATATTATCGAAAATAAAAATTTAATTCGATGCTTATTTGGTACGTATTCCCAATTATTATAGGTAGTGGACTAATAACATTAATTAAGAAATATTTTGTTAGCCCCCTTTAGTAACATCAACTTGAACTTTAATAATAAAGGTTGTTAGATGCGTAATAAAGATTATTAAGATAACAGAATATTAGCAGCAACTTCGTTTTATTAAAAAATACCGACTTACTCCAATAAAGAATTTTAGTTACCGTAGTTAGAAAAATGACTTTAATAGCTCTTAGTACTTTGAAACATTTTAAGTATTAAAGTTATTATAATGGTTACAATATTTTTAATCATGTTTATTAAGAACTTTTTAGCAAGATACTTTAATAGGTCGAATTTTCTCAATGCATTTACAATGATCATACATACCATGTATATATGGTAAGCCACAAGAAGAGAGGGCAGAAATAAAAAGATACAGTGGTAATAATGAATAAATAATAATAATAATAATAATAAATTTACTTACCGATGGAGTCAAAAATTTCTGAATAAACGCCATGGTATCTTATTCTCTTTGCATTTTGATTTGATATCACTTTACTCAAACACTTGACAAATACAAATGGGCTAGCTAACTTGAATAAAATTTTTAAGATATGCGTACAGCAAGAATGTTCAAAAGCAAGTGGACCACCTCTCGTTTGCATATTCTGTCTAACTAAATTTCAAAGGGCTTTCCCCAGTACCTGCTTTAATTTATTCTCGAAAAAGGATTATTATTGTTTAGTAGAATAATCCCAACCAGGCTTTGTCGGAGGAAAAGGGAGGAAGGGACATTATTTGTTTATTTCGACAAATAATTAGTCATTTGTCTCCACTCTTCTCAACTTTCCAATAATTTTTACGGTCCGATTTCAGTGGCGTCGCTAAGAGGCGGATTGGGTGTACCTCGGATTAATATTCCATCGTCTTCTTTTTGCTATATAGGGATATCGACTAATATTTATATTAAATATATATTGGATCCGTATATACCTACACGGCGACAAAATTAAAAAATTTAAAAAAAATAAAAACAAACCAAATGAAGTACTAAATATTCTCGTTGCAAGAACTAACCAAAGATATACAACACAATACTTTATATTTCTGAAGAAGAAGTGGATCAAGCAAAACTCACATGTTTCTCTGCCTCCCTTTAAAATTTTTAAAAAATTGTGCCCCCTGTCGGTTTAAAAATTTTGCGCTAAAAAGAAAGATTGTTTGATGATCAATATCTTTCAAAAAATCTAGTCTTTCTTTACTGTGGCATTTCCACTCCTATGGATATTTTTACTTTTCTGTATATGTATAGAGTATAGGAAAGTATTGTGATCGTGCAAGAAATCATCAATATTGAATTTTTGGTCAATTTATACACTTAAGAAATATAGTTATTTGTGTGTCAAGGCCGTAAAGTTGATCTTTTTCGGCCGAATTCGAAGTTTGCGGCCGAGACCAAGCAAAGTTCGGATAAGACCGAAAGAGATCGTTTGGTTGAGCTGCACACAACATTTTTTAGGCAACTATCTCAAAAAGTAGAATAAAATATTTTTAAAATTGTTTCGTATGAATTACTTATAGACATGGACAAAATTTTGCGAGAGGGCTACTACCTAATAAGCTGACAGTTTTAATTCGTTTTCAAGTTAATAACGAAAACAAATGAAAACGTCACTGATTTATTGGCAGGCTCTGACATATTTCAAATATTGATGATTATCAAGTAATACATGCGACAGTGAAATAAAAGCTGCCAAAAAAATAAGACTGACAAATGTGTACAGAGATGACACTTTAGGAACGCTGTCAGATCAGATAAACGTAATTTTTTGTGACAGTTACCTAAAAAATTATATATTATTAACGAAAAAATTTAAACTTAAATTGAAGCTCACATCGAGGCAAAGGGTTTTAAAACAAAAACCTTTGCTTTTGTGACTTATTGCGTTTTTCATTTTAATAATAGCTGCTTCAAAAGTTTAAAAATACCCGAACCACATTTACCACTTTTGTTTGGAAATAATAGAAAAATGTTTTGCCATAAATTTGATGCAGGTGGCATAACACTGAAGATGTTAAACTTTATTATACGTATACTATTGAACATATATATTTTAAAGAAAGAAAAAAAAACTCGGCGCCCCTGGATCAAATCATAGCACCTGCACCTATTAAGTTATGGGGCTGTTAATAGAATATTTCCTAACCCAAACCTCATTAAAATGATAATTCTGGCAATTACAATTTGTGTTAAATGCTTTTACGACGCCCTTGTATATAAGAGTAGGTACACAATACCAGGTAATGAGGGTGTTAATACCAAATTCTTGAAATTTTAATGGCATCATATTAGGGACTTGAAAAATACGAATTGTAAATTGTCTGGGTATGGCTGTTTTTGATTTTAACTTGTCCAGGCGGCCAAGTTGAGTAGTTTACAGTTCAGTTTTGAAGTTTAGGCGTATTGTTTTTTATTTATACATACATTTTTTAGAGCATGTTTTTCATCATAGTTTTTTTTTAAATATCTCGAAATCTGTAAGCCAAGTTTCAACAACTATACCTTCCCTTGTACTATTCACCTTTCGCTAGTATTTCCTACCTTTCACTCATCTTTAATCCTTTCCTGTCCCCCTCTTCTTTCTGTTTGTGTATTTTTGTATCGCGTTTGTTTTTCTTCGTTTCTTTTTGTACATTTTTGTCTCTAAATTCATCTTTCCATCATTAACCGAGTCAAAAACTTTTTGGATAAAAATAAAACTTAAAATTTAGGCCAGCCCTGCGCAGCCCCTCATTGGAATATCTCGCGGAAGGCACCTTGTTCGAGTTGTGGTGCTAGCGTCTAAAAATCAAAATTAAAAATAAGTGAAGTTCGCGAGTGATTTTAAAAACTGTATATTTTGTTGATTTTAGTTAAGTGTTTTCACAAAACATGTTCAAAGGTATTACCTATTTTAATTTTTGTAAAAAAGGAGTCTTGGTTTAGTACTGTTAATTGTTGTTTCTGCCGAACCAGGTCTGCCCCGCCCGATCCTGCAATCCACCACCGCGACAACGCGGCGGTTGCATGATGGGTCCCGGAGCAGGTCCTGGGGAGGCAACTGTTGTATATTTTAATGTTAATAAAGTTATTTTGAATTGAGGCACGAGGTGGCAATCGCGATCAATCACATGGGTATCGCGCCACAGAGTTCAAATCCCGGTTACGGCACTGTCGGAGGAAATGGCTGTATATCCGCATTTTTACAATGTGTAACCCCCTCTGCAAAAGCTTCTGGAATTGGGGGTTGCCTAATTTCTGTGGTGTTTATTTATTATCCATTATTATATACTGTTTCCGCATGAAAAGAAATAGTTGGGATTTTCTATATCTTATAACATAAGAATAATGTCCATTCGTAGGTATTTGTATCTCTCTCGAAAATATATTTCCCTTTTCCAAGTGATTTAGATTTTAGTGATTTTCTTAAATCTTTTATTAACTAATCGTTAGAAGGTTTTGATTTTTGACATTCCTTGATTTGTGTTTCCTCTGAGCAACGACCTTGAAAGATATACAGATGGACGTGCCCTGTTGAATAATTTAAATCAAGATCAGTTGAAATTAAACTATACTCCTTCAGTGTCGGACTGGCCTCATTTGGCCTCTACGTCTTTTACCATCCTCCCAATAAAGATCAGCAAGTTTCAAGATAAAAAATCATGAACTTACTTAAATAAATAAAAATTAACATTTTTGTTTCCATATTGTATATTGTTTACCTGCGGATATAGTAGCACACAGCAGTCAGCTGATTAACATATACATTAATCGATCCCCAGTTTCTACACAAGCGGCAATAGTGGGTAGTGGATAATGTATATGTCTACGTTTTCCATAAATATAACCCCCTTCTACAGTGTATACGCAAAAGCTATGCGTGGTGGATATACCATTCTTCGGAGGGCGTATTATCAGGCTTCGGTGATAAACCTTAGTCGCGGAAATAGGCCGACGTTAAATAAGTGTTTATGCACTCGAGACAGTCTTACGTTTAGATTTGGGGGGGTTGTCTATTATATGTAGTGTATTTATATTTATTACTTTAAAAAGAAAGTCGAACATAAATTCACTTTATTTTTTTGCATCTCCCAAGAAACAATAAAGAACTCAAGAGTTTTGAAATTTTGTAGAGAAAAATGTTGCATCTTCGTATTTCTAGCAATTTTATCCGTGCCATACGAACAATGTAGCAGAAATAATTTAATTTTGAAGTATTCTCGGGCCAGTCCGACCCTGTACTCTTTATTTGTTAAATTTGACATCAAAAGACGAAATAAATTGAATGACGAATGAGCGAAATACCTCTATCATATCAATATTATTTTAATTTTAAATAGTTAAGCACTTCCTTTATGTACAGTTTTTAGATTAAATCTGTAATCGTGAAATACAATCTTTGACAATAGAAGACTACCTATCAATATATGGCTGTCTATGAATGTATCCCTTTATCGTGCTTTATCTATAGTCTGTGATCTATGGTTCATGCACAGACCTTGGTACCACTGCTGCCATCTTCATTATTTGAAAGAATTAACCTAAAAATATATGACAACCAGTCAACGTGTTGGTTAATGCAGCGGCATATTTTTCAAGATTTCGTAACTTTTTTAAATAATATATCATACACCGAAACTGACTATAAAAGTGTTGTGTGGTAAAGATTAAAATTATTAAATAGTAATAGAAATGAAAATTACGTGTAGCAAAACAAATCCTCCTTTAGGTAAGTAAAATATTTTTGGTTTGACTAATTGTTGTATAAAAATAACTTCTTCATAGGAGGGTTAATAGTGGCCGAACATGTAAAAGTTATCACTAAAACACCTTTGGAAGTTTCTTGGGGAAATGAAACTACTGTAGAAAATGTACAATGCAAAAATAGTAATGATGTAGCAAGAGCTATAGCAAAATTGTTTTGCCAACAGCTGTACGGCTCTACAGCTATTGAAACTACCGAAGTAGACCACTGGCTAACTTTTGCTCTAGGACCATTAAGTTCAAAAAATGATTTTAACAAAAGTATCGAAAATCTCAACAAAGCTTTGGGCCCTATCACCTACCTAGTCAGTAAGAGACTAACCATAGCTGATTTTATTGTATTTTCCGCGCTGTATGGTAAGTCTGTAAGTATACTTTTGTGTACAAATTGTATTTATTTGTTTTATTTATATTTTAGTAAGTAGACAGTGGCAAGATTTATTGTCGAAGAAATTGGCTCCTGTGAATGTTATGAGATGGTACAATTTTATGAATTCCCAGGAGGCTGTAAAGAATGCCCTAAATTCCTTAACAACTGAAATGAGGGATGCTTTAACTCCTGCAGAAAAGAGGAGACAGTCCTTAGAAAAATCCACTACTACTGGTAACCGTGCTCGTGAAGGAAAATTTGTGGATTTACCTGGTGCCGAAATGGGCAAAGTTGTTGTGAGGTTTCCCCCTGAAGCCTCAGGGTAAGTACTTAGGAGATATATTTCTCTATATAAATATGTATGTGATCAGCTGGGTATTAAAAATAATATATGTGAAGCATATAGATGATTTAATAATTCCCTTATCTTATGCAATAATTGCTGAATATGTGTGAAAATATCAATTTATATAGTAGTCAATAAGTTTTATCAATGGTAATAAAATTATAAATGTTTATTGCAGATTGTGATAAATCTTTTATGTATCTTTAACTAACTCAATAGTATTTTTTTTAGTAATATATTTAGCATTAAACAATCATAGATTCTGCATCATTTGTGATCTTAAATTATATACTTCTACAGTGTTAGCGCTTTAATCATTCTTTACATTTAGCAGTAAATGTTATTAAAAATCTAATAATTTTATAGCCCATACACTTTAAAAAACCATTATTGTATAATTTTAATTATTTTCAAATTCCGTTATTTTCAAGAAACAAAAGTTAGACAATGTTTAAAGGCTTTTTATTAGTGAATCATGTAACTTTTATTGGGCCATATATGCATGATAGATTTAAATAGATTTATTCTTATAGACAATTATTCTTAATGACCTTGAAATGGTATCAAGTCAAATTGGTTAATCCAATTGGGACTTCAGATCTGAAACTA
The DNA here is from genome assembly GCA_963675555.1 of Leptura quadrifasciata. Taxonomy (NCBI): domain Eukaryota; kingdom Metazoa; phylum Arthropoda; class Insecta; order Coleoptera; family Cerambycidae; genus Leptura; species Leptura quadrifasciata. Next base: position 164,850,413 of record OY776674.1, on the reverse strand, counting down.
ATTTAAGTTATCTATATATCATTTAGTATTTTATAGTTCAAGTTAGAATGTTTGAAAGGTTATTTTATTGTCTAAATTTTTAATTCAAAAACTCAAATTTTAATATAACTATATATATTTTCACAACTATTCTATATAGTGTAAGTAACAATGCAATCCATCCCCGTCCATGAATATTTTCATAGCAACGAACTTTAAAAATTAATTTGTACATATGCACAGTTGCATATCTGTTCTAAATTTATGAAATGTAAGAAAAGTTAGCCGACATAACTTGATTGTAAAATTATTGGTCTTTTTCTTTCTGAGAGTAGGTAATTTGAATCAATGTGTATTTTTGAAATTTCTAGAAAATGAGTTTTGGGATACACCTCATGACTTACCAATTCAAACATATCAGAAATTAAAATTTCAATTAGATGAGCCTTCGTTGCATAATGCAGTAGTGGTAAGAGGTTGGCTGAATACAAATTTTGAAAATCGGTGGATAAGTCGAAATAATATTCTTATTGAGTGGCCGCCAAGATCCCCCAACTTAATAATAATAAAAAAAAAAAAATGTTTATTGAAAAGTATATAGAAAAAAATATACATTATCAAAAGGAGAAGGCGTTGCCGTTAATGCCACTTGACTTTTCCTGTCGGGTACATTATAATTAAGATAATTTTGTATAACATTTAATTAATTTCATGGGCTTCTGCATAACCCTTCCCATATGACAATACCATATAATCCAGGTTAGATAGCAAAGTAGTATGCATGTTTTCGAAAAATTCCTCAATGCATTTTGTGAACTTGATAATTAGGAGAAAAACAGTAGGAATTAGATGTATATGTTTTGGAAAGCAAATTTTATTTGGAACCTGTTGAAAAAAGGGCATGAAAGTGCCGCAAACAGGTTTTCGATGCGAAAGAAAAATTTTTCTTTTATACAAAAAATACTACGAAATAGCTTGTAAAACACGAATATGCCTACGGGAGAGACTTCCGACACCACGCGTCATTTCCCCTCAGCTCAAGCGCCCGAATGTCCAAAATTCAGAAATAGCCCGATTTTCAAAAGCATTTTTAAGGTACTAAATGAAACCTTATGAAAATTTAAAGATAATAGGGTTGTAGAGAACTTCATCAAGAACAAATAGCTTTTTGAAAAATCATTCTATTACCATTTTTTTTTTGCTATTTCCGCTAAAAGTTATTAATATTTTTGCATGAAATTTTTAGAGTAGGTAGGTACGGTCGTGAGCAAAAAAACAGGACAAGTCTTATAACGGTATTTTGCTAAAATCTAGTTGTGTACATCTAACTTTAATTTTTGTGACATTATCAGTTAGTCGTCATAATTTATTGCAAGTGTGCAAAAAACTAATATGCCTCATATAAGCGATTTAGTTAAATCTGGAGTTATTGCTAAAGCAGAAGATGGATGGTCAGTGAGACAAATTGCACTGTGTTATAATATTGACAAAAATTCGGTGTGTAACATTTTAAGAAAGTGGAGAATAAACGGTACGATTAGTAGAAATCCTGGATCAGGGCGACGAAGGATATCAACTCAACAACAAGATTTGAAGTTGGTAAATGCTTTAGTACAAAATCCATTTTACTCAGTTATTCAGGCTGCTGAAGAAATGAATTTTCCTGGATCGAGTAAATGTAAATTTTTGGAACAATGTAATCTTTACAGACGAAAAAACTTTCCAGTCAACACACAGCGGTCGTATTCGTGTTTACCGCCCTCCGAATACTCGACTCGATGAGAAATATATATCTAACAATGATAAAAGTGGTAGATTTTCCGTCAATATGTGGGCTTGGATATCGGCACGTGGTCCTTGTGTTTTGTGACATATTCAGGAACAATTTAATAGTGAAACGTATATTAGGATTTTATACAATATTATGCTCCCTTCTGTATCATAATTATTTCCTAATAATGAGTTGATATTTCAACAAGGCAGTTGTTTGGTTCATACTGCTCATACCGTAACTAACTGGTTTCAAGATAACAACATCAATGTTTGGGGCGAGCGTAGGTGCGTCTTTACTATGTACATACTTCGGTATGCGATGTATGTTAGTACTTGGATTGGTGACCATTCCAACGAAAACCGCGTTCTTGCCTCACACATCTTCCAGCGGCTTGTATATCAGTGTATGCGCGGAAGCTATACAACCTTAGGCGAGGGTTGTATAGGAGATATACCATCCTTCGGAGGGGATGTAAAGCCGTCGGTCCCTTGTCTATTAAATGTTAGGCAAGTAAAAGATCCCTACTCTTCTTAAGGGAAGAGGTTCGGCAAAATTCCTGGTTGGGGGTAGCTCGTCTACAGGCGTCGGTGTTAGGCCTCAGTAGCGGAAATAGGCCGACGTTAAATAAATGTATAAAAAAAAAAAAAAAAAAAACATCAATGTTCATAACTGGCCCAGTCATAGTCCAGATCTTAACCCTGTGGAAGAAGTATGGGGATTACTCGTAAGAAGTTCCAAAAACTAAATTTGAGACCACGGAATGCCGAAGAATTACTGGAAATAGTAAATAATGCATGGGAAAATATTACTAATGATTATTGTATAAGGTTCTTTAATTCTATGCCAAACATACTTATAGAAGTTATAAATAGAAATGGTGCAATAATGAAATATTAATAGTTAGTTTCTTGTTAAGTAGGATATCCTTTGTTCTTTGATCCAGGATTTCTACTAATCGTACCGTTTATTCTCCACTTTCTTAAAATGTTACACACCAAATTTTTGTTAATGTTATAACGCAGTGCAACTTGTCTGATTGACAATATTTACAATCATTTACTATAAGAATAACTACAACATTAAAATAAAAAATAAATTAAAAGTGATATCTGTTTTATTTCGGCTACTCATTACATATTCAAATAAAGACAGATTTACATTAGAAAAAAAAGTTGTCCTATTTTTTCTGCTCACGACAGTACCAACAAAAGTTACAACTTAAGCTCTGAAACAACTTTCTACGATAACTACAGTCCCAGTAATTAAATGGCAAAAATGGCCAAATTTAGCGATTTTTAATTTTCTGTGCAAAAAGTTATTAACTGATTTTAATTGTCAAAAACTCATTTTTTTTCGTCTTTTTACGAGGTATTTCGTCGTAGTTTTTGTATAAAACAAATTTTCTTTTGCATCGAAAACATGAAAAAACCTGTTTTCGGCACATTCATGCCCTTTGTTCAACGGGTTCCAAAAAAAATTGCTTTTCAAAACATACATCTAATTCCTACTATTTTTCTCCTAATTATCACGTTCACAAAATGCACTGAGGATTTTTCAAAAAAATAAACTATCTGACCTGATCTAATAGCGAATTAATGGTTTGAGTGCCTCATAAATTAAGATTAATAGCTTTTTATTCAAAAATTATCTTAATAAATAGTATTTATTTATCAGTTTATGGATTTTACTTGTTAACATTCAATACGAGAATTCCATTTCAAATGTTTATCAAAAATAATCCCAAAATATCTCACTTTATCTACTTCATTGATTGACTTATGATGGGGTACTGCATCAAACGCAAAATTAGTCTTTCTTTAAAACATTTCTCAAATATTTTAGCGAAGTTATTGCTACTACATAAGAGTAATTTTTTATATCATGTTTTAAGCCAGCTTTAAATATAGAAATTAACAATTAATTGTAGTTTGAAAATGAAAAGGAATCTATTCTGTAATGTATCTATGTAATTAACTCCTGCAGCAAAAAAAAATCATCTGGAAATGATCGAATACCTTGTTACTTATTAAAGGGAGTAGCAGATGAACTAAAATAGTAGTACAAGTGTATAAAAAAGACAATGCCAGTTAAATTAAAAACTATTCAGTATTCTTGAAAATATTCGAAAGAGTTTTTTACAAAAACTAATATCATTATTTGATAAACATGAGTTAGTGTGGGCTAGACAGTTTGGATTTACCAGAAGGTGCATTTGACACGATTAACCACTCAACTCTATTGGGTAAGCTGAAACTTATGGAACTAGAGGACCTTACTTAGCATGGCTAAAGCCTTACTTGACAAATAGGTACCAACTAGTACGTGTCAACAATTCTAACTTAAAAACATTATATTCTAAAAAATTCTGGTTACCTGTGGCATGCCCCAGGGCAGTGTTCTAGGCCCACTCCTATTTATAATTTTTGTAAATGATATCTTTAAAACCTTTAACAATACCTGCTTAACTCTGTTTGCTGATGACACATATGCAATTTTTTCATCAAACAATTTAAATCAACTTAATAACAAAGCAAGCATGTGTTTACAAAGTATGTCTGACTGGTGTACACAAAATGGCTTAGTACTCAATGTAAGTAAAACAAACTAAATGTCTTTTTCCCCGATTAATATAAAAATTGATTTCAGCCTCCTAGTAAAAACAAATAGTGAAAGTCTAGAACAGCAAGATTAAGTTCAGGGCCGGTCCAATAAATATTGTTAGCCTAGGCAAAGTTCAATACTGCCGCGCCCCCTCTTTTCAAATCGTTTAGTAAAAAAGCTCAAAGAGGAAGGTAATAAAAAATAGTTACCTATTAATGTTATAATTTTTTTAGAGTAAAACTTAAAGTGAAATAAGGCAAGCACTTGGTTTTCAAAATATATTTTTGAAATGAACTAAAATTTAATCTGTCGTGCTTTGCGTTTTGCAAATTCAGAAATTAGTTCATCAATTTGACACAATTGAGTGTGTTATTTACTACTGCTAAGATTTTGTTATTTTTTTAATTGTTTACTTTGGCGTTTGGCATCCTTAGGCGTTGCCTGGGCCTGGGTTTATTCAGTTATCGCATATGACCTAATATGTTGCGAAAATTCCAGTGGCGTTTTGTTGCGGACCTCTAGCATATGCGGCCCACAAAACGCTAAGGCGTATGGTGGGTCGCAAACGCTAGAGGTCCGCACGAATACCATCACCGTGGTTATACCTGCGAGGGGTAAGAGTCCCCAAAAAGGTCTTGTGTGGCGCTTGCGTCTTGAGGGACTCCGTCTCGTTGGGGGCGCTCACATTGCTGGCAACTGCCTTTAAAGGTATCCGTCTGGAGGGGCTCGAGCTTGGGAGGTGCTGCTTGGAGGTAGCCTGGTCTAGGCCTGGTTACCATTACCCGAGTAGGCACTACTGGGCTTCAGACTAACCTCGTTGCCAAGCAAGGGTGGTCGTCGTGGTGGGACGGGGAACACTCCCGTACCTCATTGTTTTGCTGGTGGAGTAGCCTTGGGGCGAGCTACTTCCTGGCTGTTAAGTCCCTATGCGTTTTGTCCTTTTTTCCCCTTCTCTTTCCTTTTTTTGTCTTTTTCTCTGTATTTTTTTTGACATTATTTTTATTGTTATGCCTGATGGTAACTTGGGAGCCGAGTTAGCCATCCCCGTGCATTTAAGTCTCCTTATTTTTGACATTATTTTCGTTTTTATGCCTGATGGTAACTTGGGAGACGGGTTAGCCATCCCCGTGCATATTAAGTCCCCCCACCGGTTATCCATCCTCTGGTGAGACTAGCTAGTAAGAAAAAAAAATCTTCGATTTTTTTTCCAGCGAGTAAAGGGGGAGTTGTTGCGGACCTCTAGCGTATGCGACCCACCATACGCCTTAGCGTTTTGTGGGCCGCATAATAACAACTGCTGCGTCCGTAGCAGAGTTTCGCTATTGTCCACGAGAGGCGCGAGATACTTCCAGTTGGTGAAAAGGAGAGATGGTGGTATATGGTTGATAATCCTACAAGACTCGTTTTATCCGAGGCATCCTGGTGGATTTTGGGATTGTCAACACAGGAAAATTTTCTCCATCTGTTGTTGTTCCGTTTAGCGGAATATTTTGTTGTTGTGAGTAAATTTTAACTGCGGAAGCAGGATATTTAAGTATACAAGGTAAGCTAACCTCTTCACGCCATCTTACCCGTTCTCTACCCACGTGTTTCACAAATTTGCAGGCTTTCCTTTGGAAGTATCATGTCGACTTGAAAGGCGGACTCGACGCCATTCATCCAACTGTGGCTTTCTAGGAACATTGGTGGATTGTTCCCTCATCAGTGAGGTAAATTATATTTCTTTTTGTAGGTTATGTCAGATTTAAATTGCTCTCATTAGGCACGCTTCACGTGTATTTCCGACCATGCAAATTAAATCGGGATATCTTTAGGGTTCCACGGACGGGGCTTCTACACATATCAGTGAAGTTCCACGGACGGGGCATCCACACACAGTAGAAAGTTCCAGGGCTGGAGAGACTATAATCAACCCCCATCATCGGGTCAATTTCTTTCATCCCGAAGACACCACCGTAGGGCTACAGGTTCTTTAACATCGAAGTCGGTATCGTACCACCCTAAGTGTGTTGTTTTTATTTACCGGGGACCACCTTCAGTGGTTCTGTGCGGTTATATTCGATTCATACTTACTTTTGTGTTTTAACTTGTACATATTTGAAGATTTTATGCATTTATATTTATTTAAGGAGGTTCTCTAAATCAGACCCATTGTGGCCGAATTTATTACCATTTATCCTCACATTGCAAACCGATGTGTAGTTACGTGAGGCAATTTATTAATGTTGTAACTTATTCATCAAGAAATTTGCCATAATTGCAATGCAATAATTTGTCATAGTTTATGTAAGCTTGGGCTTAACGCCCTGAGATAGTCTGAGCTAGAGAAATTTTATCGTGGGCACATTACATCACTTATCTGGGTTAAGTTGTGCCTGCGATATCTGCTACGCTACAGTAGCCCAAGTGAGTTTTCTTTATGTAATATCTTATAACCATTAATATCCAATGTATTTATTTGTTTATGTACGTGTAAATCGTAGCAGTTTCAAAAATATTTATCATACAAAAAAGGATTGCTAGAAGTATGCTTGGTCTAACAGACGGTACGTCATGCAGATCCTATGTTAAGGAACAGGGTATACTTATCATCTATAATATGTATATTTATCATTGTCTGTGCCACATTGGGAAAAACATTCAATCTTTCACTATACTAAATGAAATCCACTCGAAGAATACCACGTTTCGTCAAAAAAAAAAATATATATATATATGAAAAAAATTCATCATCAGATACAGATCCTGCGGCGCCCTCTATGATTTAACGTGATGTAATACATAAATTATTGTTTCTTAGAATAAAACAAGTTCCTCTAGCAAATTTGGCGCAGATCAGTCATGAGGCTGTTGAGTTATTGCAAAAGAAAACGAAAAAATAATTGGAACTTTGACACCCTGTATGTTTTTCCACAGCACCATTTTACTAAAACATATTTGGTTATATCCACATATTTTGGCCCAAAGAACCTACCCCTACTATGGTCTATTATTAATTTCCCACCCTGTATATATACTTGATTTAGTGAAGTATATGTAGGTACTTACTTCTCACAATTATTTTATATCAATATTGACAATTCTGATACTGTTGTAAATGTTGTAATCAATCTACTGGAAATAAACCTATAATATTCCAGTTCTGAAATGTATTCACCCAAAGTGTTAAAAAAAATATTTATAGGCATATAAGTAAGGGCTTGAAACAGGTTGTCAGTCTTAAATCGAAACTGCAAATCTCCTGAAAACGTATAGCCATAAATTAATCAGGAAATTAAAAAATTTAATTGTTTCAATAAACAATACGCCAACCTCGCCGAAACTGCAAAACTGAACTGTGAACTCACCTTGGCCCAAGAACGAGTAAAATAAAAAGCAGCCCTAAACCAGACAATTCATATTTCGTATTTTTCAAGTCCTTATTTGACGTTTTGGAGCACCTTTCCTACTCCCCCCACCATTAATATATCTGTCAGGGCTTGAAAAATGAAAGGTGTTATTTTATGCCTCAAAATGAACGTCTACCTAGATTTTCCAAACTTTCCAAGTTATGTCCGCTAACTCGTCATTTAATGTTTAATTTGACTGAACTATTACTTTTCTCAGGTTTACACTTGATATCTGTGTAAACCAGAATTGATGTATATTTTTAGTTATTTACATATTGGACATGCCAAAGCCGCTCTCTTAAATCAGTATTACCAAGAGACGTTCCAAGGAAAACTTGTTATGCGTTTCGATGACACAAATCCTGCCAAAGAAAATCCACATTTCGAAAAAGTGATTTTGGAAGACGTAGCCATGTTGGATATTAAACCCGATATGTTCACGCACACATCTCAGTATTTCGATTTGATGTTGAAATATTGTGAGAAACTCTTAAAAGAAGGAAAGGCTTATGTTGACGATACCGAGGCCGAACTTATGAAGACACAAAGAGAGCAAAAAATTGATTCAGCAAATAGGTCAAACTGTGAGCATTTTTAATTATGTATATAGTCTGGAAATTGTAATATACATTTTTAGCTGTGGAAAAGAATTTAGAAATCTGGGAAGAAATGAAGAAGGGCTCCGAAAAAGGCCAACGATACTGCGTGAGGGCGAAAATAGATATGCAATCCCCGAATGGCTGCATGAGAGATCCCACCATATATCGATGTAAAAATGAACCTCATCCCAGAACAGGAGATAAATATAAGTAAATATATCTTGTCCTTGCATTAGTCTATTTCATGAATGTTAAAATTTCTGAAAGCAAATTTTGCTTTCAGGTGGTCTATCAACATTTCTGTTTATTTTTTAGAGTATATCCAACTTATGATTTTGCGTGTCCAATAGTAGATGCGATTGAGGGAGTAACGCACACATTACGTACTATGGAGTATCACGATCGTGATCCACAATTTTACTGGTTCATAGAGGCTCTTGGGTTAAGGAAGCCCTATATTTGGGAATACAGTAGACTATCTATGACAAATACTGTACTTAGCAAGCGGAAATTGACATGGTTCGTCAACGAAGGTCTCGTTGATGGATGGTAATTTTTTTTGTTAGCATTTTGCCTTTTTTAACTTTTTTAGATGGGATAGAGTAGAATAAAAAAGGAAATGTATGTTAATCTTAATTATACAGGATGGGGCAATAGTGTGTCGGACCTCGATATCTCGAGTTCTACGATAGCTAGACATTTTTAAAAAATTGCAAGTAAACTAGATAAAAAAGTCTATAACTGGAAATTATTTTCGAACATACAGGGCGAGCCAAGATGAAATGACAGGATCAAGTGCCGTTATTTTAAATGGAATGCTATGTATATCAGTACATTTTTTGAAGCCTCTTTCTAGGCTCTATTCATTCCTATATTAGCATTGAATATCTTCCAACCACTTGGATGTAATGAATCTTTTTGTCGAAATAATGCAATCTGCAGATGGATATTTAAAAAATCACCACAGTCACAATTATGGGTTTTAAGAAAAACTTATGTAAATACCAGTTACGAGACATCTAATTAATGTTTTTGAATCATTTTTATTTCCTAAAAATGTACAGGGTGACCAAACATTATTTTTGAATTAAGAACATTTTAAATTGAATTTTCTCAATTTTTTCAAATGGAACACCCTGTATATTTTTCGACGATGTGATGTAGAAATGAAAAACGAACATTTTTTTGTAAGTACTCTCTAGGGCTAATTGCAACCAATTTCGTTTTATTGAGCAATAATTACAAAATTCAAAAATAAACTTTAAAAAAAGAGGTTTCTTCAAATAATAAATATAAATTGTAGTAAATGTTCCACATGTTGCCCATTTTGATTAACACACATCTCTATGCGCTTTTAAAATGAGGTTCCCACTGTTCCTAAAACTGCCGGTGTGATAGATGTAAAGGCAGTTATTATTCTTTCCTTTATATTTTGTACTGTTGTTGATGAGTCTCTATAAACAATTTCCTTCACATATCCCCTTAAAAAGAAATCCATTTTTGTAAGATCTGGGGATCTAGCAGACCATTTAGTGGGTCCAATCCATTGATTAGGGTAGATATTATTTAAGTGGTCTCTAACTGCATTTAAATAATGTGGTGGAGCACCATCTTGCTGAAACCACATCCTATTTCGAATTCTTTCAGAGAGATTTACCAATAATTGTGGCAGATAGTTTTCCAAAAAAATGAAGATAAATAACTCCAGTCAATGTACCATCAAAGAAACGTGGCCCTATTACATGTTCTCCAATGGGAACATTTATAGACCATCTGTGTTGGTTATCAACTTGCATAAAAAAGTGAGGATTTTCCGAAGCATAATAATGGAAATTTTACCTATTAACAAATTCATTTTTATGAGAAGTTGCCTCATCACTGAATAAAACAGTATTGAAGAATTTGACATCATGTTGTATTTCACCTCTGGCCCAATTACAAAATTGGAGGCGCTTTTGAAAATCTTCATCAAATAGTATAGTATAGTATTTTATTGACCAGAATAACATACAGAGTACAACAGGCAAGTCAAGCAATAAGGGTACAATCAGAACAACATAGAAGTATAAATACGATTAAAGTACAAACTATGTAAAAAATATATAAAATATAAATTGTCAAGAATACATAACATTAACATAAATTGTAAAAGTATAAGTACGCAATAGTAAACACATATTTGAATTAATAGGCTAGTGTAAATCTTGTTAAGATTTGTGGCCAGAGAATAGACTGGACTAGCTACTCATACATAAATAAATATGGCACTATAATGATTGATCCTGCATAGACACAAGCTCGTTTATTGAGTAAAAACATTTGTTAATAAGGAAACTTTTGGTTTCAGATTTGAATTTATGATAATTCGATATCTGTTTCAAATGTGATGGGAGCGAATTATACAAAGTGATACTACTGTAGCCTGACGATCTTTTGAATTTAGATGTTTTATGCTTGGGCACTAATAATGAGTTTGCGTGGCGAGTGTCATAATTATGCTGATCTTTTAACATATTGTAGTCAGAAAGGCATATGTGACACATTTAAAGATATAAATAGATGGAAATGTCAATATTTTTTTTTGTTTAAACGTCTCCCTACAGCTTTCAGGAAATTTGAGATTAAATATTAGTCTAATTATTTTTTCTGACTTATGAAGACTCTGCCCCAACCCGTAGATTTTCCCCAGGACACTACATTATAAGACAAGCGACTATAAGCAAAGGCATAATACAAACTTACAAGACCTTTTTCATCTAAGTATGACTTCATTTGCATAATCGCATAAAACGCTTTACTTAAAAGAAGACAAACATTATCAATCTGTGTATTGAATGAAAGATCAGAGTCTAGCCAAGTACCGAGATATTTGGTGGAATTGGCAAATTGCAGGCCATTTATTAATTGAAAGTCACCACTGAGTTCCTTCCTAATATGAAAATTAATAAAAACTGTCTTAGTATCATTAAGAATAAGTCTATTTCTCTGACACCAGACATACATTTCATCATATGTTAATTTAATATGTTGTTGAAGTTCTTCAGCTGTTTTTCCCGAGACTGTAATACTTGTGTCATCCGCAAATATAGTAACCTGCCCTTTACTAATGTGTCGAGGAAGGTCGTTTATGTAGAATAAGAAGATAAGTGGTCCCAAGACAGATCCTTGCGGAACTCCTAGTGAGACTGGGTATTGACTAGACATCTGATCTTTCACTTTCACCAGCATATAACGATTTTTTAGGTACGATTCTATCCACTTCAATAATTTTCTCCTTACGCCTAATTATTAAGTTTTTTTAGAATGTATGGCATGCTGATAGTGTCGAATGCTTTACTCAAGTCAAACAATACAGTTACCACATAATCTCCTTTATCCAGTTTAGAATATATATAATCTAGCAGGCGATAGCTAGCTGTTTCAACTGATTTATGGGCTCTGAAACCATGTTGAGAAACTGTAATTAAATTATTTGTCTCCACAAAATCAATAATTATATTATATACTGCCCTTTCCAAAACTTTAGAGAACTCAGCTAGCAAGGATATTTGCCGATAATTGTCAATATCTAATGTATCACCCTTTTTAAATAACGGAGATACTAGAGCGATTTTCATTAAGTCAGGAAATTTACCGCTTTGTAATGACAAATTTATAGAACTAGTCAGAGGCGTAATTATGTAGCTACTAATGGTTTTTATCGATTTGGGAGAAATATCATCAATTCCACTACAGTTTTTATTTTTCATTTTGTTGATAATGTTAACATCACATTCACCGACATAATCAACAAATATTGATCCCAAGGAACTAGATGTTAGTGTACAAGGTAAGGAAAGGTTTTGGCCAAAATGCTCACTTATTTTAATGTTGCATATATCAGAAAAGTGCTTTGCAAATAATTCAGACAGTTCTTTATTATCAGTAATTATGCAGCCACCACTATCTATTGAAATGCAGTTATCTGTCTTTGCTTTTCCTAGTTTTTCATTTATGATTTTCCAGGATTCTTTTATCTTATTGGAGGCTGACTCAATTTTTCCCTTGTAAAAGGAACGTTTTGCTATTTTAATTTGTGATTTGTATTGCTTTTTTAGGATATCATATTGTTCTTTAATTTTATTGCAATGTGAGACAGACATATAAAAGTGAAGTTTATTCAAATGTTCACTAATTTCCTTCAATTCGTTTGAATACCAATTAAATTTTTGTTGTTGTTTCTTATTTACAGTAATAAATGGACAACTACTGTCTAAGCACCACTTCACATTTGTTAGAAACTCAGCATAAGCATTATCTACGTCAGTTTCTAGATAGAAATCACTCCAATCTATTTTATTCAAAAGGAACGTTAATTGATTTATGTTTGATTGTCTTGTGTCACGTATTTGAAATGGTGTAGCAACATCCAAATTATAATTTTTAGAACATTCTCCCAAATTCAGAGAACAAATATGTGCAAAATGATCACTTAAATTAGGATTTAATATAGTAGATGTATAGTATTCAGCGGAAATGTTGGTAATAAGATAGTCTATGGTACTGATACTTGTGAAACCATTCACGTGTTGGTTCAGTAGTAGTTACATGAAGTTGGAATGATTCTAGTAAGTCTTTTAATATCTTAGTATGTGAATCACTTTGGTTTTCAAAGTTTATGTTAAAATCACCTGATAAAATTATTAATTCCTGATGTATTTGAATATGGTACGCATGCACTTTTTTGTTTTTAGGATTCCACCCAGAGACCGTCTACGTATTCCTACTAATGAGCTCACTTCTCTTTGACTAACACGGGGACTCAACCCTTGCCAGCATCACAGAAAACTTATTTTCTTTGTTCACAACACGTTTTATTCTTTCACTTTTTTTATATTCGACATTTCCATTTTCCAGAAATCCATCCAGAAGGTATTGGAAGCTGTTAACATCAGGAATCCTTCTTTCAGGATAACGTTGGTGATAAATTCTATTGGCAAGTAAAGAATTTCTGTCTGACTCGCCCAAAACAAAAGTCATGTCTACAAGTTCCGCTTTATTAAAATTCGTATTGTAAAATTTCAAATATTTTAAATTCAATACAAAGTATAACGACCGATAAATGTGATAAATGCTCCTTTGTACATGACAATTTATACCAAACTGAGGTTTTATTGCTTGTCGAATAACGAAAACAGCAAAAAAATGTACAGAAAAACATTACAGTAGAGGACCGGTTAAATACTATTTACTTATTTCAATGGATTGGAAGAAATGGTCCCACTAAACGGCCTTATTTCAAAATTGCATTGCAAGACGTGTGTTAATCAAAATGGGCAACACGTCGAACACCTATTATAAATTTTCCTAATGAATTATTTGAGGGAACCTCTTTTTTAAGTTTATTCTTGAATTTGACATTTATTTATAAAACGAAAATGGTCGCAATTAGCCATATGGAAGTACTTATAAAAAGTGTCCGTTATTCATTGCTACATCACATCGTCGAAAAATATACAGGGTGTCCCACTTGAAAAAATTGAGAAAATTCAATTCAAAAAGTTCTTAATTGAAAAATAAACACTTATTTATTTATAAAACGAAATTGGTTGCAATTAGCCATAGGGAAGTACTTACAAAAAATGCTCGTTTTTCATTTCTACATCACATCGTCGAAAAATATACTGGGTGTTCCATTTGAAAAAATTGAGAAAATTCAATTTAAAATGTTCTCAATTGAAAAATAATTTTTGGCCACCCTGTACATTTTTAGGAAATGAAAATGATTCAAAAACATTAATTAGATGTCTCGTAACTGGTATTCACAGAAGTTTTTCTTAAAATCCATCCATAATTGCGACTGTGGCGATTCTTTTAATATCCCTCTGCAGATTGCATTATTTCAACAAAAAAATTCATTACATCCGAGTGGTTGAGAGATATTCAATGCTAATATCGGAATGAATAGAGCCTAGAAAGAGGCTTCAAAAAATGTACCGATATACATAGCATTCCATAAAAAAAAGGCACTTGGTCTTGTAATTTCGTCTTGGCTCGCCCTGTATGTTCGAAAATAATTTCCAGTTATAGATATTTTATATTTAGTTTACTTGCAATTTTTTTAAAAATTCCTAACTATCGTAGAACTCGAGGTATCGAGGTCTGACGCACTATTACCCCACCCTGTATATGTAAAAAAAAGAATTTTGTTTAGGGACGATCCACGAATGCCTACCGTACGAGGCGTCCTACGACGTGGTATGACTGTACAAGGTCTAAAGGAATTCATCATAGCTCAAGGTTCAAGTCGGTCTGTAGTTTTCATGGAGTGGGATAAAATCTGGGCATTCAATAAAAAGGTGCCCACAAACTCTGAGGATCCTGACAATTACCTGATAAGTAATTCCATATTTTTAGGTGATTGATCCGATTGCTCCCCGATATACGGCTATTATACACAATGAACCAGTTCCAATTTTTGTGAAGGGCATTAAGGAGGAATGTTTGACTGTCCCTAAACACCCAAAGAATAATGATGTGGGTACCAAGGAGGTTTGGGTTGCCCCGAAAATACTTATCGACCGAGCAGATGCGGAATGCCTCAAAGAAGGTGAAAATGCGACGTTCATTAACTGGGGAAATCTTCTGATAAAGAAAATTAATCGGTAATAATTCATTTAAATAGTTGAGATGAATTCCTCTTATTGTTTGTTATGCTGGAATTTTTTTCAGTGAAAATTCCAAAATAACAAGCGTTGAGGCTGAGTCCAACTTGGACAATAAAGATTATAAGAAGACACTGAAGTTGACATGGTTAGCTGATGTAGAAAAAGCCCCATTTACACCTACTTGGTGCGTCTATTTTGACCATATTATTAGCAAACCGTTACTAGGAAAGGACGAGGATTTCAAGCAGTACATCGGTCACGAAACTAGGGCAAGTATGATTATAATATAGCAAAGAATAGAAAATACATGAGCGTATATTTTAACGTGGCTATTTTAGAAAGAAGTGCAAATGCTTGGAGATCCTGAGTTGAGGAAACTAAAGAAAGGAGATATAATCCAACTGCAAAGGCGCGGTTACTTTAAAGTAGACGTTGCTTATGAACCCCTCAATTTATATACTTGCAGAGACCAGCCGATTATCTTATTTTCTATTCCTGATGGTCATGTTAATGAAAATCCGCTAGGCAATGCGGCACCCGCCAAGGCAGCGGCACCCGTTAGTAATAAGCAAGTAAGTATTTCACATCTTCACTGGTATAATAATAATAATGTCTATTGGAATACACCAACTTGCTATTCTGTCCTATCAACTATTATATTACACGGTAATGGTTAATTATCTCCAATAGCGCTTCTTGTAGCCTTTTGCATTTTGTCTGCTCTTGTGGACCTCTAGTTATACAATACTTTGTTAATTTCTCTATGTTGGTGGTTGACTTTTAAAATTTGGTTTGAATTGTGACAATTCTATCGGAAAATGGTTCTATTTTCGTCTTATGGTACAATAGGGCATTAGAATGGATGTGCAGAGGGTCTAGTGGGTCCTGCATTTTAGTGATGGTTCTAAGAGTTGATATTTCTGCTACTTTTAAGTTGTTCATTGTTGTTATTTGGCAATTTAGATATAGCATTTATCCACATTCCAACATCGGTCTACATATAGTTGTAAAAATTTTAGCTGCTGTTATTAGTTTGATGTCTGTTTATATGTTAGTGAATGAAAGTGTTTTGCTCTAGTTTGAATTTTTTCTTTGAAAATTGTCGTGTGGTTCTTGAACTTCATTTTGCAATCAAAGTGTATCCCAAGTTATTTTACGAAATATAGACAGACGGTATTATAAAGCAGTGGAGAAAGCGGCGATCCTTTGAGCAGCTCCCTGCTCGGTCATTTTTTGTATATTTTTGTTATAAATGTTAAGTTCTTGTTTAAATCATACATCAGGATTATTAGTATACTCTCTATAGATTTTCTATTTTTTTAGTTTTGTAGGGGATCTTAAAATGCAGGAGTTTTTACTGGTTATAAAATTGCAATCTTAAAATAATTTGCACAATAATAGTGTTTGTTTTAAATATGCTATTAATATAATATTATTTCATGGCATCGGCCAAAATGGAAATTAATGAGGGAGATATGGAAGAGGCGGATAGATTCCTATTTAATTCAAAGTTTTATGTTGTTTTTTAAAATTTTGGTTCCGAAATATATTCTCCTGATCAAAGTTACACAAAAAGAGTCCTCTTTGTTAAACATATCGTAGGACCAATCATTTTTGTAATGTTACGTGCTTACAGTTTTCAGTGAACACTCCGTGGATTCGAATAACTTGCAACAAGAATTTTCACAAACCGCTGATTTATTTAATCACTAAAATTACACTAGTAAATACTTAAAACTCACACAACTAATAATAACTTAATCTAACATGAATTCACTACTTTTAAAACACTATGTACTTTTCTTCCTATACACTTGTCAACTTGTCTAACCTAAAAAACTATCTGTCTATTTACTTCACTCAACTGAACTCTTCTTCTACAAACTGTCTCTGTAACCAGAACCACAGATTACCCAGAACTGTACTGGATACTAAACTGAACTGTTCCTTATACTTCACTAAACTGTCCCCCATCTGCTGGATTCACCTCTTTATATACCCACTTGGAATGTCCAGAATATCATTGTAGAACTTTCCAGAAGATACTGGAATTCTCTATAATTTTCTTAGGCACTACTAAATGGTGGTTCGCCAGTTGGCCCACAGATGGCGCCACCCTTCTGGCCAGGGAGTAATTACAACTCTCCTCTCTGTTAGAGGGCAGCACATAACGCTGCCCCCTCCTTAAGCCTGAACGTCCCGGTCGGGCATTTCAGATACCCCAGTATACTTTGCCAACCTGTCCAGGTGCACGATCTTCATCTTGGACTTCTTTCTACGTTGAATCCTATAAACAACGTTGTTGATCCGAGTGATGACAGAATACGGTCCTTCCCAAGGTGAGCGAGGCTTCGAGAATCCTTGTTCACTCCGCTGTGGGTTATACAGCCAAACCGAGTCCCCCACCTTGAATCCTGCTGAACTGGCATTGCAGTCATATCTAGCCTTCATTCGATCACCACTCCCTGTAGGTGACCTCTTGGCAGCCACATTCGCACAAACCTTGCAACTGCGACACCAAGCCTCTACATCCTGACAGCTATTTACTCAGTAAAATCGCTCCCGTACTCTAGCCAAAGTCTTATTTCTGCTAAAGTGCTCTCTGGATATTCCCTCGTGCACTTCCCGAAGTACTTTTGGTACTCGGCACCTGGGTATCAGCAACCGCATGGTAACTTCTTTCCCATCCGGGCTCTCCCATGCTCTCCGTAATAGTCCATCTATAACCCTAAGTGAATCCCATTGCGCCCATAAAGCCTTCAGTCCAACACTTTTACTGGAAACGTCCTTCCATTCCGGGCAGATTCCTTTTTGTTTCGCCTTCAACATTGGTCCAATTTCATCATCGTTCAGTTGTTCCTCTCTTAGAACTTTCTTTGACCAGTCCTTCGGAATCTCCATCTTAACTGCCTTCACTTCTGCTATATCCTGCTGCTTCTTTACATTCTCGGCATTCACTTCCTTAGGGCTCCTCTGGCGACAGTACCTCTTGACATGCCCCAATTTGCCGCAATTATAACAGCGGATTACTTTTGTCGGACCTCCAGCATTTCGCTGCTGCTTCGGCGGTTGCGGTTGCTGTTTCAGCTCCGGTCGCGAACTTAATTCCTTTAGTACTTGTGCGACCATTTTCTGTATGTCTGTTAACATAACAATCAATCTCATCTTATCAGAGCGGACTTCCTCTTTCTTTGCAGTGTTTACTTCCCCAGGATTCCATTCTCGACACTGCCGCATCATATGTCCTGGTTTGCTGCACTGATAACACCGAATCACCTTCCTTGGCTGTCCATCGCTCTGTTCTCTTTCCTGCTTCCTTGGAGCATCTGGTTTGGTCATCAACTGGCTTATCATTTTGTGCAGGTCAGCCATCAAAGATTCCATATTTGATATTTCTAAATGGTTCCCTTCTTCTACTTTCATGGCTCGTACTCTCGAATGTAGAGTCTCTTCATAAGTGGCTTCAACTTCGAGAGCATGGATCAAGGCTTCGCTACCAGTCTTAGCTCGAGATAATCTAAGGACTCGCCTGATCTCCTCGTCTCTTATGCCGTCAATGAAAGTATCAACTGTTAATTGTTCCTGGAATTCTTTGGGTGCATCTGGGTAAGCCAGGTATGTGAGTCGCTCAACAGCTGCTTCAAAATCTTGTAAACTTTCCCCAGCCTTTTGTGTGCGTGATTTGAGCTGAGTTTGGTATACTTGGGCGCGGTGTTGGTCGCCATATCTTAGATCTAGTGCAGCCTCCAAAACTTTAAAATCCCGTTGCTGCGTCACTGGGATAGTCTGAAGCAACTCTGATGCTTGACCTCTTAATGCTAGCACCAATGCCATAGCCTTGTCTTCATTGCTCCAATTGTTTGCGCACGCCGCTGCCTCAAATTGTCTTTTGTAGGTTGACCAAGAAGTTTGACCATCGAAGGATGGCGGTTGTAATCGAGGACCTGACGATGATAATACTAGCTGGCCTCCTTGCATTCTTAACTGTCGCTTAAGTTGTTCTACCTCTCCCTTAACTACCTGAAATTTTCCTTCTATATCGGTAACTTTCCCTTCGACGCCAGTAACTTTTTCTTCGACGCCAGTAACTTTTTCTTCGACACCAGTAACTTTTTCTTCGACGCCAGTAACGTTTCTCTTGTTCTTCTTTTTCTTTTTGACGTCGTCTTTCTTTTTCTTCTTGACGTCTCTCTTGTTCTTCTTTTTCTTCTTGGCATCGTTTCTCTTGCTCTTCCTTTTCTTCTTGACGTCGTTTCTCTTGTTCTTCTTTTTCTGCCTGACGTTTCCTTTCTTTTTCTTCTTCGCGTCTCTCTTGTTCTTCTTTTTGGTCTAGCATCATTTTTCTAAATTGCTCGAACATATCTTGCATTTGTTTTTCAGCAGCCATGCTTCTTGTTTCCATTCAAAAACTAACAAACAACACTGACAAACAACACTAACAAGTCTTATTTAAAGTCTATATCGCTTCTCAGTTGAAAGCAATTAAAAACTACACTAATTTCTAAACAGAATGTCCCAGAAATTTCCTCACACTAGCACAAATAAATCTTGTCTACTTTTCTTCCTATACACTTGTCAACTTTTGTCTAACCTAAAAACTATCTGTCTATTTACTTCACTGAACTGAACTGTATTGCCTACTTCACTCAACTGAACTCTTCTTCTACAAACTGTCTCTGTAACCAGAACCACAGATTACCCAGAACTGTACTGGATACTAAACTGAACTGTTCCTTATACTTCACTAAACTGTCCCCCATCTGCTGGATTCACCTCTTTATATACCCACTTGGAATGTCCAGAATATCATTGTAGAACTTTCCAGAAGATAATGGAATTCTCTATAATTTTCTTAGGCACTACTAAATGGTGGTTCGCCAGTTGGCCCACAGATGGCGCCACCCTTCTGGCCAGGGAGTAATTACAACTCTCCTCTCTGTTAGAGGGCAGCACATAACAGTAAATTAGTTTAGAATAGTTGTTGCAGACACATTTTGTGGTCCAATTTCAATTATATTATAATCCAATTACAATTTAAACTCAAATGTTATAACTTAACAGTCGAAACTGTTATTCAGATTTGTGTCTGGTAGAAAGAGGATTATGGCAATTCTAGGTCCATTGCTTCCTTGCATATTTAATAACACTAACAATTATATTTTTAGGCTGAAGTCAAACAGACCACAATAGACACACCATTACCAAGAACTCCTGCAGATGTGAATGTCGAGATTATTAAGCAAGGCGATATTGTTCGTACACTAAAAGAACAGAAAGCTGCCAAGGAGGAAATCGATAAAGCCGTAAAGATATTGCTATCATTAAAAGCCGACTATAAAAAATTTACAAATACAGATTGGAAACCTGGCTGCACTCCACCGGTTGTCGGACAGAACATTCCTAGTAGTGATCCTGCCGATTTAAATGCTAAAATTGCTGCTCAAGGAGAAAAGGTAGATTGAAAGAGTTTAAAATCTCGGAAAAACATATTACTAGTGTTTAATTTAGACTAAAATTATTGAATTGTTTTCTAGGTTAGGAAATTAAAATCTGAAAAAGCTGACAAGCCTTCACTCGATGCTGAAGTCAAATTACTACTGGCCCTGAAGACTGAATTTAAACAGGCTACTGGTAAAGACTGGGCTCCTGGTGCTGCTACGACTATACCTGTGAACCAAATCAAGCAAGACACCCTTTCCACCAACGAAGAAACTATTTTGCAACAGATTGCAGCTCAAGGGGATAAAGTTAGAGATCTGAAAGCGAAGAAGGCAGATAAGGCTTCCGTAGATGCCGAAGTAAAAAGCTTATTGGCTCTTAAGGCTGAATATAAAGCACTGACAGGTATTTAATTATTTTAAAATATGCCCTAGTGGGCAAGAATAGTGGATATAGCGCATAGTGACTTTTTATTTATATATTTATTTATTTATTTACATACACAAATTCAACAGATTTTACATTCCATTTATAGAGCCGGAAACTAACATACAGATAGATTATCATAACTTGTGATACATAAAGTAAATATAGAATATACGTTATTGTTGTATATTATGGCTTGCTATAAACTAAATATATAGTTTGGGTCGCACCAGGGTATTATATAGAGTTTTTATGGTACTCGTATTGTTAGTCAAAAGTTACTCCTAGATCTTTAAAGCTATCATGATGTGTCAGATTTCCCCCATTAATAGTATACTCATATTGTATTTTATTTAATTTCCCCATAAACAACACTGCATTGCATTTATTTATGTTCAGAGACAATCTGAACTTGTTACATGACTCGTGAATTGTGCTTAAGTCTGCCTGCAGCTTTTCGTAGTCTGATTTATCGCTGCTCTTATAGTATATCTTCATGTCGTCACTGTATAAGAGAGATTTACAACTAAGATTGATGATGATATCGTTAATGAAAATGATAAACAGTAAGGGGCCTAAGACAGACCCTTGTGGAACTCCTGATTGAGATATAAATTTGAGAGACCTATGACTCTGATATTGTAAGCTGACTTCTATTAACCAGATAGGATTAAAAAAAAAATTATTAGCCTAAGGTTAAAACCAAAAGAGACTAATTTTGTTAGCAAAACACCATGGTCCAACCTATCAGTCAGGTCCTTAAGGTACCACTATATTTCAGTAAAAAAGCCCTAGAATACCAAAAATTAATTAGACCAATTACAATTACTGGTAAGAATAAATTCTATGATATTATATCTACCTGTTCATGGGTGTTTGTTGGTGATGACAGATAAATGAAAAATTCCGGATATTCTTAAATATAATTTTACAGGCTCACAATGAGTCTTTCCAAGAAAAACTAGTCTATTTTGTGAACAGTCACACTACAAAGATCAACTGGTTTACAGATGAGCTAAGGAAAATGCGAGATCATTTAAAATTTCTAAATGAAATATACGCACTGCATAATACCGAAGCTAACAAAAAAAATCAGGGATAACTTCAAATGGAGGATATAAAAATGCTATTAAATATAATAAAAGTATGTCAAACGATAATCACAAAAAAGTCTGGAAATCCCGTAAAAACTATGTGGCAATTAATAAGCAGCTAAGCAAAATATTCCACCTGAACCAGAATTAAAAATTCAACCAAATGTTTTTAATGACTTTTCATCAATGCCGGTCTTCCTAATTTAGATAACATCGTTCCGTTACACTACTTTAAACAAGTAGAGTCGAACATTGAACTTTTTAGTTTTCGCGAAGTCTAAGGACTGGAATATTTCCAGATGTACTAAAGATTGCATCAGTTGTCCTGATTTTCAAAAAAGGGGATACAGATGACATACATAATTATAGATCAATTTCACTCCTCCCAATAATATAGAAAATTTTTGAAAAAGTTATCAAAATCGAGATAACTGAATACTTAGAAAATCGAAAACAGTCAGTTAGATTAAATGGAGTAACATCTGAGGAGTTACCTATTAAATCAGGAGTACTACAAGGTTCAATTCTGAGCCCCGTTTTATTCTTGATCTACATTAATGACATGCCAAATGCCCTTCCCAATGACACCTGCATTTTTTACGCAGACGATTCCACATTACAGATATTTGACACTAACCTTGACAATTTGATGCTGAAATGTGATGACACACTGTCAAATGTCAAAAACTGGTTTACATCAAATGCTCTAGCACTGAATGACGCAAAAACCATAAAAATGATATTGAGTATGCGTGATCTTAGTAAAATTTCAAGTAACCCCTGCAGTGCCAAATTCCTTGGAGTTTTTATTGATCCATTCCTAAGATGGGATGCTCACACTGAATACCTAGCAGGACAACTAGCAAAAAATATATATGGTTTAAGACAACTCTCAAACTCGCTCTCATTAGATGTATTAAAATCTACTTACTTTGCATTATGTCACTCTCGATTATCTTATGCCATTCTAGCCTGGGGGCACTCGCTGGCAGACACAGAATCTGGCCTTCAAAGAAGGGCTATTAGAATTCTGGGTGGCGTAGGATATCGAGAGGAAACAAAAGAACTCTTTATTAAGCTTAAAATACTTACCCTGCCGAGCATATATGCATTAGAAAGCATAACATGTCCATAGAGATTTGAATAACTACATCACTGACATGCATCGATATGAGACGTGACGCAGACGAAATATGTACCGAATTTACAAGGCTCACTAGAGGATAAACTGGTGTTAATTTTCATGGTATTAAATGTATAACCTGTTGACCAACAATATAAAAATCCTACCTCTGATAAAGTTCAGATCTGCAATTAAGGACTTCTTGTTAAAAAATGTGTTCTTTTCACAAGATGAAATAGAGAGGGAAATAGCTAATATTGTGTGAAAGCATTAGACCAGGCTTCTATTGATGTGTTATTTATATTTAATTATTTTTATCAATTTAATCAACATACCTATAATATTTTAAATTATTTTAAACTGTTTTAATCAATTTTTTGTCAGAGTTTGTGACGTATGTACAATTTTATATTTTTCACATGAATAAATTGTATTCTATTCTATCAAAGGCCTTAAAGAAGCCCATATAAATGACATCGACTTGTCCACTGTCATCCATAACTTCAGCTAAGTATTGTGTTATAACAAAGTAGGTTTGTTGTTGTCGATCGCTAAGAGACAAAACCATGTTGCTTGTTGCATATATGTTGATGAATCTGGGGATAAAGGGCCGTATGCATGATGATTTCAAATACTTTACCAAAGTTATTTATGATTGTAATAGGGCGGTAATTTTTTATATCCGATTTGCTAACTTTTTTGTGTATAGGACAAATTTTAGATGCTTTCCATTTATCAGGATATGCACAAATTTGCAAGGACAGGTTAAAAATATTTGCTAGCGGTGCAGCCACTGAGCAGTATTGTTACGTGTTTACAGTCTTCAGTAAACACTCTGTGGGTTCAAATAACTTGCAACAAGAATCTTCACTAACCACTATTTTATTAATCACTAAAATTACACTAGTAAATACTTAAAAATCACACAACTAATAATAACTTAATCTAATATAAATTCACTATTAAAACACTATGTACTATACTTTTCTTCTTAAACTTGTCAACTCTTATCTAATCTAAAACTCTTCACTCTGTATACTAGAACTGTACTGTATCCTTCACTGAACTGAACTGTTCCCCCATCTGCTGGATTCCCCTCTTTATATCCACCCATAGAATGTACCAGAATCCTATTTCATAACATTCTAGAATCCTACAGAGTTTTCTACTATGTGCTAGATGTCTATTCATCAATTGGCTCATAGATGGCGCCACCCCACCTACTGGCCATCAACAGAATAACAGGTTTCCCCCCACTTTGACCAGGAACTTAATCACATCTTTCCCCGTTAGAGGGCAGCACATAACAGTATTTTAAGAAGAAAGCTGGTAAGCCATCGGGCCTGGCCGTAAATTTTAGTTTAAATTTTTGAGTCATTAATCACATCCGTCTCAGTTATCTTAGGCATTGCTATATTAATATTATCACTAGTTAGTGCCGATAAGTTTACATTGCGAATTAAGGGGATGTGCGCTGAACTAAAGAAGTCAGCAAAAGAATTTGCTATATCTTCGGGATTATCTAAGATACTGGCATTATTAGAGAAGGCATTCGGCATTGAACTGAAATTTTTTTAATGTTATATATATATATATGCCCAGAAACTTATCGGGTTGGAGGACGGATTATTTTCAATCAATTGTAAGTAATTTTTGTAAGATGTGTCGATATCTCTTTTCAACTTAGCTCATAAAAAGTTTCAAATTCTCAAGAACGGCAGTATTACTAGATTTTTTTGTAGATACGCCAAGTCAACTCTTTATGCCTTATGCCAGTGATGATATGTTTTGTGAACCAGGGAGGAAATGTTTTTTTGGAAGTCTTTTTCATGGGAACAAATTTTGATACGCCAGTACTGATAATATTATGATTCGCTGCATCGTTAACGTTATTTATTTTTTACATATCACCCCAGCTTGTGTTACATAATTCTGAGTAGAGTGGTATAAAATTGGCCATTTTAAAGTTATACGCCATTTTAGGTTAGACATATCTTAGACCAAGAGACAACCCTACACTGGGTCTCCTGGCGGTGGAAGCATTTCCGTGTGAGGACTATTTTTGTTTAATAACCGTTGTTACAAGACACCAAAACATTTGAACACTACACTAGAATACACTACTTTTTTTTTATACATTTATTTAACGTCAGCCTATTTCCGCTACTGAGGCCTAACACCGACGCCTGTAGACGAGCTGTTTATGTCTTATTATTATAGTTCAAATCATGAAAGTTTTTGTTCAAAGTAATTAATTTTTGTTAAAAGGGCCGAAAAATTTTTGCCTTTGCCTGGGGCATCAAAAAGGCTCAAACCAGCCCTGAAGCAGGAATTAATTACTTTGAGTCGGTATCAGCCAATGATAATAACCCTGTCTTATAATTATAATATTTAGGTAAAGATTGGAAGCCAACTACCACCTCAACAAAAGCATCTCCCCCTTCAGTATCCTCAGGAATCAAATCAGAAAGTGAACAAACACTAACTAATCACAGTGGAGAGAATACCATTTTAGCACAAATTGCCGCTCAGGGTGATAAAGTCAGACAGTTAAAAGCAAGTGAGAAAGAGTGTAATGAATATAAATTAGCAGTCAGTTATTTCATTTATTTTTAGGTAAATCCGACAAAGGGATAATTGATGTCGAAGTAAAGCAGCTTTTGCAGCTCAAGACCGATTTTAAAAACTTAACCGGACAAGATTGGAAACCCGATATGAAGCCTCAAGCTAACACTAGTCTAACCTCTCCTACTTCTGGAGCGGGTGATAGTGCTAAGGATGCCCTAACAGCTAAGATAACTAAGCAGGGCAACCTCGTCAGAGATTTAAAGGCGAAGACAGCTAGTAAGGTAAAATTTGTCCATACATTACTTATATACCTTTTTTAATAAACGATTGTGTATTTAGGAGGAAATTGATGCAGCTGTCAAGGTATTGCTAGACCTCAAAGCAGAATATAAAATTGTGACTGGCACCGACTTCCCTGTACCGGGCAAAACTCCATCAAAATCGAAAGAAAATAAACCTTCTGGCGGTGCTAAGGAAAAGGTGGTCAAACAGAAGGCGGCAGCTAAAGATAAGAAACCTGTAGAAGCAAGTGTAAGTATGATCTGTATTAATGTGGCTTTTGTGTGTTTGAAACCTTCATCGTATTTTCAAATTTTACTAGATTTAAAAACAGTGATAATAATAATAATAATACTTCTCTATTTCAAGAAATGTTTTACAATTTATAATAAAATATAGGACAAAAATGAAATTATGTCATAACTAATTATATTATTGATTGATATTATTATATTATTGTTGAAATGGACAAAAAAAGGGAAATAATAAAATCAAATACCATAAATACTGAAAGGTTTACCACAGGGATCCTTTTTGGGACTGTTGTTGTATATTCTCTATACAAATGACTTACCTGAGGTCGGAGATCTGAAATATATCGTACCACTAGGCAGTGTTCTATCACCACTTTTATTTTCATTAAAGATGTGGGGAAATATGTAGGGAATAACATGGATATACAGCTAGTTTTGTACGCAGATGACACCACAATCAGCTTATCTGCTTCCTCATAACAGAAGCTATACTGCAATGCACAAATATTGCTCTCTGAACTCTACAGGTGGTGTTGTAGAAATAGATAAAAGCAGCTGATGTGTTTTCAGAAAAAATGATGAATGTTGTAATTAAATAGTGGAATGTTGATGAAAGTGTGAAGAATATTTTAAAAGATATTGAATTATGGTGTTGTACTTACAATTGATGTAGTCGATTTATTATCTATATAACATGTTTTTCCCATATATACATATGTATATTTTTTATTATCTATAATTGACTTACCACATGTACATGTTGTGTATCTTTAAAATGGTGAATAAATTTACTATTATTATTATTATAAATTCTTTATTAATAGTATTAATAAGTGGTACCGATACGGTTCCATTTGAAAAATTGAGTTTTGTCCCAAAAACAATTTTGATGAAGTTTATTTGCTTATAATTTAGTATTTTCGACAGAATTTTGATTATTCTAACTTTACACAATATGTCAATTAGAATAAATCGCAAGAGTCATGACACATAAATAGAAAACTAAAAATTAATTTAAAATAAATATTGACGTTTGAAATGTCAGAATTCAAAAATGCAATTGCATATAGTGTTCCATTTGAAAAAAAAAGTCAGCATCACTTAGATGAAACCGGAAGTGAAAAAAAATCATTAATATGTAAAAAAGTGACGTTTATTAAGTATGTATGATGTTCAAAATTTCATTTGTTTATCTGTAGAAATAAGGGAAAAAAGGGGGGTACCATTATCCTGTTACATGTGGTATATGAAGGAATCATTTTTACCTATGCTGTTGTATTTCGTTTTACAGGCCGACGAAGGAGCAGTTAAAAAACAAACGAGACTTGGGTTAGAGGCGAAGAAAGAAGAAAACCTCTCTGAGTGGTACTCACAAGTTATCACAAAAGGAGAGCTCATAGAATACTATGACGTGTCAGGTTGTTATATATTAAGACCGTGGTCATATGCTATTTGGGAGGCGATCAAAGATTGGTTCGATACGGAAATAAAGAAACTGGGAGTGCAGAATTGTTATTTCCCCATTTTTGTGTCCAGGAGTGTACTCGAGAAGGAAAAAGATCACATTGCGGACTTTTCACCTGAGGTGAGTGAACAATGTGTCTGATTGAAATCATTGGTGGATGTTGCAGCTTTATTTTCTTGAATTCGTATTTTTAAATTAAAAATTTAGCGAGCGTTGGTCCATTACAGGTTGCTTGGGTCACTAAGTCTGGTGATTCAGACATGGCAGAACCAATAGCCATCAGACCGACCTCTGAAACAGTGATGTATCCTGCCTATGCCAAGTGGATTCAGTCATATCGAGATCTTCCAATCAAACTCAATCAATGGAATAACGTTGTTGTAAGTACATTTTTCATTATATTGAAAAAGGTTGGGAAGTTTTTAGTAAAATTAATAACCACTTATGTCATTAAATTGTAGATGAGCAGTTACATTAATTTTGTGTCACAGATTCTATCCTATGATTTAATAGTTCAACAAGTTTAGTAGGAAAAATGCGTGATAAAATCAAGGATCCCGACTCGAAGCTGAAAACTTATACCATGTAAATTTTTATATGTACAAATAGTGAATATCTCGATAGGTGGTGTAGCCATATTGGGCAATTTATCGGGGATCTTGACATTTATATTAATTTCTGCATGAACATGATAAGTTAAATATGTTAATATTTTACAAGTTTTCACAACTTAGTGGAGCAAACGTTAAGATATTGTCATGTGCATACGAGTGTTATTGTTTATATAATGTAAGTCTTGAAATCTTGCTAATCTTTAATTCTAAAAAATGAATTCTAGATGACAAATTTGTGGGGGACATCTTCAATATAATTTTCCACTCTGAACAATTTTTACTAAAGATTCTTTTTGATATTGTTTGAAAGTTATTTGTGGCATTCTACGAATATTCTTTCCTATTATTTGGGTTTTCTACCACATGTACTATTATCCTCTTCAAAACAAATCACCGAATCTACAAAATAATAGAATTATTGGAAAAAAGAGCCTCTGCGCCCGTGACGTTTACGCCAAAGGAAAAGTCAGAGGTTATGTTTTGCAAATAATATAAATCGGAATAAACACAAAAATAATGTATTTTGCTGACGTTTCGGAAAGTAATCTCTTTCCGTTTTCAAAGCTATTTTTTGAAGAACTCTTATTTTGCTGTGTATGTCAAATACACAGCTTTAAGATTCTGTTTATGTTATTTCCATAGATACTTACTACTTACACAGAACATAGAACTGATGATATTTTTTTAGATAATGTTGAGTTTGTTAAGTTCTTCTTTTAACATTGATAGCCAGGTTGTACAAATATCTACAGAACAATTCGATACGCACTTATCTTCATTTAATAAGATTATTGCTGATTCTTTAATTTTTCTTTTTTTGGTATCTGTTTCTTTTGTTAAAATTTTTGCCGAGTCCCAGTTTATTCTATGTCCGTTTTCCCTACATTAGAAAGAATGAAATTCAAAAATCAAAGATTTGTGAACATGCTTGGGAAAACGGACATAGAATAAACTGGGACTCGGCAAAAATTTTAACAAAAGAAACAGATACCAAAAAAAGAAAAATTAAAGAATCAGCAATAATCTTATTAAATGAAGATAAGTGCGTATCGAATTGTTCTGTAGATATTTGTACAACCTGGCTACCAATGTTAAAAGAAGAACTTAACAAACTCAACATTATCTAAAAAAATATCATCAGTTCTATGTTCTGTGTAAGTAGTAAGTATCTATGGAAATAACATAAACAGAATCTTAAAGCTGTGTATTTGACATACACAGCAAAATAAGAGTTCTTCAAAAAATAGCTTTGAAAACGGAAAGAGATTACTTTCCGAAACGTCAGCAAAATACATTATTTTTGTGTTTATTCCGATTTATATTATTTGCAAAACATAACCTCTGACTTTTCCTTTGGCGTAAACGTCACGGGCGCAGAGGCTCTTTTTTCCAATAATTCTATTATTTTGTAGATTCGGTGATTTGTTTTGAAGAGGATAATAGTACATGTGGTAGAAAACCCAAATAATAGGAAAGAATATTCTTTTTGATGCGATGAAAAACTGTTTTGGGGCCTTCCTGTAACCTCCCGATGCTGTGACGACAAGTTCTAATAAATATTTCTGATGCAATTTTCCATCCTGAATAGTTTTTACTTGAAGTGGTTTTTGATTTGACGAAAAAATTGTTTTTAAGCTCTTCCAAAGCCGCTCTGATGAGAAATTTCCAAAAGCCATTTCGATGCTTCGCTCTACACAATTATTGTTGTTTAAAAAGTGTTTGAATCGAAAATTTTTATGACCCTACCTGGAGCCGCCTCTACTATTCTGACGAAAATTTAAAAAATTTTGATACAACTGTTCTCCTCTTATACTTGTTGAACGATCAGAATATAGCTATCATTTTCTTTTATTGTGGTAATGATTCTAGAGATGGGAATTTAAACATCCGCAACCATTTTTGCGAACCAGAGAATTTTTATGGCAAGAAGGCCACACGGCATATGCAGGAGAAGAAGAGGCCGTGGAAGAAGTTTCGACAATATTAGGTACGTTTTTGGATAAACAAATACGAAATATAGAGCGTGTCCCATTTTGCTTGGAACCACCCCTATAAAATTTTCATTTTTTTTTTTCAATATAGATCTTTGCATCTTTGTATTATAAGTATTAAATTTTACAAGTATAATAGCATGGCCTACTATGATTTTTTTTTTCTTTTGTCAGAAAATGGTGAAATCGAGATTTTTAATTTCAAATCTGAGTGCGCCACTGAATTCAGCAAACCCCGCCCCCCCCCTGTACCAAATTTCGTTGAAAAAGTTCTATTTTTGAATTTTTCCTGAGAGAAATAAAAATTCAGAAATTGCCGAAGAAATTTAACTGTTGCATGGGATTGTACATTTATGAAGAGTGCCTTGACTGAAATAACTGTCAAATGAATGATTTATTGTTGATAAGTAGATATTGCTTATTTAGAGAAGCTGCCTGAGAATTTATAAATGTTTATTAACCGCCTTCCAGGTCATCTGAGTGACCTTCTTAAGTCTAGGAGATCTAGATTTGTCTGAGTAAAGGAGACTGGACCCTACAGTTTATAGTGGGATCCGAACCACTCCTTGATAATAGTTTATACAGATTGAATTATCTAAACATGCGGAAAATTATTCAGTGGGTTGTCCCCACCAAAAGGAGTTAAAAAAATTAAGATATAAAAAATATAGAAAAAAAAATTACCTTATTTTTTTTTTAGAAGTGCGCCGCCTATGTCTAACCAATCTACGCCACACCATAGTTTGAGTTAACCCCCACCGATAACTAATAACATGGGTACTTATTGAAGGGTGTTGTTCTAGTAATTCTTGAACTTCTTCGTGTACTTCAACAGGACGATTTAATGCACGTTTTCTGTGGCCTGGTAAACAAGGCCCGGGGTCACGAACTCGTTGCACTGCACTTAAAATTGTTCTCATTAGGTTTGCACCTATGGGGAAATTTCTCCCGTATTCTCGTACAGCTCCTGCAAGACTTTCATTAATTGCACCATAGGATAATATCATGTCGCAGTACTCTTGCGACGTCAACTCTGGCATAATTGATATTTGCGAATACAGTTTAAAATTTAACAAGAAATGCGAAATTCTCGTGGACGTCGAAGAGACACTGAATTGAACGTGTCCCGCACCGACCATAGACAACTAAACAGCTGGTGACTACCTGCAAAACAAACAAGTGGCTCGTGTGTGAACATTTAACAGCGTCGAGATAGCAGTGCTCTGCCAATCAGTAGCATATCTTTGCAGGTTTTAATGCAAAAAATATAATAAATTACCTCGGATCGCTTTAAAATGTTACAAAGGCTTTCCCACATAAAAGACTAGTATACCATTTTATTTTCCGCATGTTTACATAAATCACTTTGTATTTGAAAATTGCTTTGCAGTAGGTAGGGCTCGAACCCACCTCGCTAGGTATGCACAGAGTAAAAGCTAAACAAGCTAACCCACTAAGCCTATAATTTTTAATAGAAGAAATGCAAATCGACGGTCCCCACTTAACCACTTCTTAATGATCTCGCTATTTTAACATATTGTTATGTGCTGCCCTCTAACAGAGAGGAGAGTTGTAATTACTCCCTGGCCAGAAGGGTGGCGCCATCTGTGGGCCAACTGGCGAACCACCATTTAGTAGTGCCTAAGAAAATTCTAGAGAATTCCAGTATATTTGTGGAAAGTTCTACAATGATATTCTGGACATTCCAAGTGGGTATATAAAGAGGTGAAGCCAGCAGATAGAGGAACAGTACAGTACAGTTTAGTGAAGGATAAATAGTTCAGTTTAGTATCCAGTACAGTTCTGGGTAATCTGTGGTTCTGGTTATAGAGGCAGTTTGTAGAAGAAGAGTTCAGTTGAGTGAAGTAGGCAATACAGAGTTTTTAGGTTAGATAAAGTTGTCAAGTTTAGGACAAAAAGTACATAGTGTTTTAAAAGTAGTGAATTCATATTAGATTAAGTTATTATTAGTTGTGTGATTTTTAAGTATTTACTAGTGTAATTTTAGTGATTAAATAAATCAGTGGTTTGTGAAAATTCTTGTTGCAAGTTATTTAAACCCACAGAGTGTTTACTGAAAATGTAAGCACGTAACAATTGGTGTCAGAAGCGGAATTGCAACAGAATTTCTGAAGAATTCGACGAAGTTCCATAGTGTTCTATTTGGAAACCACTGGAGATATTGAAGTGAGTTGAATTGGAAAGTGATATAGACATTAGACAAGATTTATTTGTGCTAGTGTGAGGAAATTTCTGGGATATTCTGTTTAGAAATTAGTGTAGTTTTTAAGTGGTTTCAACTGAGAAGCGATATAGACTTTAAATAAGACTTGTTCGTGCTGTTTCGAGTTAATTGTTTGGATGGAAACAAGAAGCATGGCTGCCGAAAAGCAAATGCAAGACATGTTCGAGCAATTTAGAAAAATGATGCTAGACCAAAAAGAAGAACAAGAGAGACGCGAAGAAGAAAAAGAAAGGAAACGTCAGGCAGAAAAAGAAGAACAAGAGAAACGACGCCAAGAAGAAAAAGAAGAACAAGAGAAACGACGTCAAGAAGATAAAGAAGAACAAGAAAAACGACGTCTAGAAGAGAAAGAAGAACAAGAAAAGCGACGTCTAGAAGAGAAAGAAGAACAAGAAAAACGACGTCTAGAAGAGAAAGAAGAATTAAGGAAAATTATACAGGGGCAACAAGATGTTATCCTTTCAGCCACTGAAGACCTCAAAAGCGAAATTAAAGAGGATATAGGCAACATAAAGACTGAAGTAAGTGAAATCAAAGGAAAAGTTACTGGCGTCGAAGAAAAAGTTACTGGTGTCGAAGAAAAAGTTACTGGCGTCGAAGAGAAAGTTACCGATATAGAAGGAAAATTTCAGGTAGTTAAGGGGGAGGTAGAACAACTTAAGCGACAGTTAAGAACGCAAGGAGGCCAGCTAGTATTATCATCGTCAGGCCCTCGATTACAACCGCCTTCCTTTGATGGTCAAACTTCTTGGTCAACCTATAAAAGACAATTTGAGGCAGCGGCATACGCAAACAATTGGAGTAATGAAGACAAAGCTATGGCATTGGTGCTAGCATTAAGGGGCCAAGCCTCAGAGTTGCTCCAGAGTATCCCAGTGACGCAGCAACGGGATTTTAAAGTTTTGGAAGCTGCACTAGATCTAAGATATGGCGACCAACACCTCGCCCAAGTATACAGGACTCAGCTCAAATCACGCACACAAAAGGCTGGGGAAAGTTTACAAGATTTTGAAGCAGCTGTTGAGCGACTGACATACCTGGCTTACCCGGATGCACCCAAAGAATTCCAGGAACAATTAATAGTTGGTACTTTCATCGATGGCATAAGAGATGAGGAGATCAGGCGAGTCCTTAGATTAACTCGAGCTAAGACTGGTAGCGAAGCCTTGATCCATGCCCTCGAAGTTGAGGCCGCTTATGAAGAGACTCTACTTCCGAGAGTACGAGCCATGAAAGTAGAAGAAGAGAACCATTTAGAAAAGTCAAATATGGAATCTTTGATGGCTGACCTGCACAAAATGATAAGCCAGTTGATGAACAAACCAGATGCTCCAAGGAAGCAGGAAAGAGAACAGAGCGATGGACAGCCAAGGAAGGTGATTCGGTGTTATCAGTGCAGCAAACCAGGACATATGATGCGGCAGTGTCGAGAACGGAATCCTGGGGAAGTAAACACTGCAAAGAAAGAGGAAGTTCGCTCTGATAAGATGAGATTGATTGTTATGTTAACAGACATACAGAAAATGGTCGCACAATTACTAAACGAATTAAGTTCGCGACCGGAGCTGAAACAGGAACCGCAACCGCCGAAACAGGAGCCGAAGCAGCAGCGAAGTGCTGGAGGTCCGACAAAAGTAATCCGCTGTTATAATTGCGGCAAATTGGGGCATGTCAAGAGGTACTGTCGCCAGAGGAGCCCTAAGGAAGTGAATGCCGAGAGTGTAAAAACGCAGCAGGATATAGCAGAAGTGAAGGCAGTTAAGATAGAGGTTCCGAAGGATTGGACAAAGGAAGTTCTAAGAGAGGAACAACTGAATGACGATGAAATTGGACCAATGTTGAAGGCGAAAGAAAAAGGAATCCGCCCGGAATGGAAAGACGTTTCCAGTAAAAGTGTTGGACTGAAGGCTTTATGGGCGCAATGGGATTCACTTAGGGTTATAGATGGCCTATTACGGAGAGCATGGGAGAGCCCGGATGGGAAAAAAGTTACCATGCGGTTGCTGATACCCAGGTGCCGAGTACCAAAAGTACTTCGGGAAGTGCACGAGGGAATATCCAGAGAGCACTTTAGCAGAAATAAGACTTTGGCTAGAGTACGGGAGCGATTTTACTGGGTAAATAGCTGTCAGGATGTAGAGGCTTGGTGTCGCAGTTGCAAGGTTTGTGCAAATGTGGCTGCCAAGAGGTCACCTACAGGGAGTGGTGATCGAATGAAGGCTAGATATGACCGCAATGCCAGTTCAGCAGGATTCAAGGTGGGGGACTCGGTTTGGCTGTATAACCCACAGCGGAGTGAAGAAGGATTCTCGAAGCCTCGCTCACCTTGGGAAGGACCGTATTCTGTCATCACTCGGATCAACGACGTTGTTTATAGGATTCAACGTAGAAAGAAGTCCAAGATGAAGATCGTGCACCTGGACAGGTTGGCAAAGTATACTGGGGTATCTGAAATGCCTGACCGGGACGTTCAGGCTTAAGGAGGGGGCAGTGTTATGTGCTGCCCTCTAACAGAGAGGAGAGTTGTAATTACTCCCTGGCCAGAAGGGTGGCGCCATCTGTGGGCCAACTGGCGAACCACCATTTAGTAGTGCCTAAGAAAATTCTAGAGAATTCCAGTATATTTGTGGAAAGTTCTACAATGATATTCTGGACATTCCAAGTGGGTATATAAAGAGGTGAAGCCAGCAGATAGAGGAACAGTACAGTACAGTTTAGTGAAGGATAAATAGTTCAGTTTAGTATCCAGTACAGTTCTGGGTAATCTGTGGTTCTGGTTATAGAGGCAGTTTGTAGAAGAAGAGTTCAGTTGAGTGAAGTAGGCAATACAGAGTTTTTAGGTTAGATAAAGTTGTCAAGTTTAGGACAAAAAGTACATAGTGTTTTAAAAGTAGTGAATTCATATTAGATTAAGTTATTATTAGTTGTGTGATTTTTAAGTATTTACTAGTGTAATTTTAGTGATTAAATAAATCAGTGGTTTGTGAAAATTCTTGTTGCAAGTTATTCGAATCCACGGAGTGTTTACTGAAAATTGTAAGGACGTAACAATATTTTGACGAAAACTCTCGTTCAAGCTTGAGGAATGCTGCTACAAAACAAGTCTCAAAATACTTAGCAACAGTGGCACGATTTCTCAGAACACATATATACGGCAGAAACGGTTTATTTCTCTCAGGAAAAATCTAAAAATACTTTTTGAAATTTGATACAAACAGAATTTGAAATTTAAAAAATCGCTAATAAGATTTCATCATTTTCAGACCCGAAAAAAAATCATAGTAGGCCACGCTATTATGTTTTGTAAAATTTAATATAACACGAAGATTCGCTTCTCAAAGATCTTATTTTAAAAAAAAATTATCTAAATTGGACAAAATGGGACACGCTGTATATATTTACCGGTAATATTTGTGACGTTTCAACCAGCACATAGCCTTAATGTATAACTTTTAAAAACCTAAAATTGTTTCTGTTTTATTCATTTTTTTTTTCACAGATTTATATGCCAAGGTGTATACTGATTTACTGGCGATACCTGTCATTAAGGGACGCAAGACAGAAAAAGAGAAGTTTGCTGGTGGAGACTATACTTTGACAGCTGAAGGTTTTGTCTCTGCCAGTGGCAGGGCTATCCAAGGTGCCACGTCTCACCACCTCGGTCAGAATTTCTCGAAGATCTTTGACATCATATACGAGGATCCCGAAACGCAAGAAAAAAAATATGTCTATCAAAACTCCTGGGGAATCACAACAAGAACAATCGGTATGTGTTTAAATTCCAGTCGGTTTAGTTCTTTATAAACCATAGTTGGAATATCCAGAATTGATTACAAGTCTTTTTTTAAGGGGTCATGATAATGGTTCATGCTGACAACCAAGGTTTAGTTTTGCCTCCAAGGGTAGCATCAGTGCAAATAGTAATAGTGCCATGTGGAATAACTGTTGGTCTTTCTGAGGAGGCTCGCAAAAATCTGCAAGATTCGTGTGACGAGTTAGAAAAAGACTTGATAAGTGCCAGGGTTAAGGTGAAAGGTGATTACCGATCAAATTATTCTCCAGGCTGGAAGTTCAACCACTGGGAACTTAAGGTATGAAGATATTTATTTCCATTGATATAAAAGGTGGGCTAATAGTGCATCCAACTTTGATAGCTTGAATTGTGCAACAGCCAGAAATAAAAAATAAAAAAATACAAGTAAACTAGACTTAGTTTGTATTTTTTTTTAAATTTGTAGTCCAGTGCCGAACCAGTTTTCAGAGGCCAAAAATCGACAAAATTCTTAACAGTATGAAGATGGTCGGAAAATTTAGAGTTAATGGTATAAAAATGGGGATAAATCATCGATTGAACCCCAACAAATAACCACAAGTAAGGTAGGAGTGGAAAAGGGGATGTTGTTAGGGGTGAAACATGGTATCTTACGATTTCCGGCAAAACTAGACCTATCGATAAAAGTTAAATGCAAAATGAAGTACCCTGTATGTAGCCCATATACAAATTTAATTTTGTCTTATTTATTTTCCAAATTCAAGTAATTATTGCGTTTAACTCATTTCATTTTACATTTATTTGGCCATCTAATATTGAACACAGTAAAGTTACCAGAAATGCATTTTAATTTACATCTTTTTAAAGCAACATAAATTTAATTTACCTAAAAAATCGAGTCTAGTAATGGATTTTGTTTACAATGTGAGCGATAAGTTTCAAGTATGTTTGAACTCTACAAAGAGTATAATCGCCTGCCCTTTTCTACCTTACGAATACAAAGGACAGAAAGATAAAGTTTAGAGTCTAGAAACTATGGCGTAGCACATATTGGAATTTTGATTAATGTAAACAATCCAGGGCGTGGAACCAACGATGCTTTAGAGTCCGGAGTTTTCCGGGTAAACTGTGACGTCGTCCTTACTATAAAATAAGAGAATAAGAGATAATGGCACACAGGGAGGTAGATGGCACCGGAAGGCTGAACCCTTTAAGCTACGTCGCGACCTTTTACAGTTCGCCGAGCTTTGGAAATAAAATTTAAAACACCACAGAGTTTCCTTCGCGACCACTTGTAGTTCGCCAAACTCCTATATTTGCCTTTTCTTTCACCTTTACCTTTTTCGTCATACAATAAACTACATAAATGGTTTCATTTCAAAGCAAAATAGAGAGCAAACTTCAACTATAAATTACAGTACAATCTTGAATAATAAAATACAACATAAATAATATATAAAATTAATTAGGTCTCTAATTAATAGACATGTGTTCAAATTTAACAGGTATTTAAATTAACAGAGTGATTAATTTTCAAAGGTGTATAGTATCAGATAGAAACAGGTAATATTAAACTTTATATAAAAGAACCTGGGGTAATTAAAAAGGGTTACTACACATACACAAACCAACATTTGGGTTCTAACTTTGTAAAAACTTGACGATCACGCAAATAAATAAACAAATAAACACACCACAGAAATTAGACAACCCCCAATTCCAGAAGCCAGGATTTGTGCGGAAGGGGGTTACACATTGAAAAAACGTGGACATACAACCATTTCCTCCGACATTGCCGGAGCCAGGATTCGAACCCGGTGGTGCGATGTCCGTGTAATTAATTAATCGCGATTGCTACTTCACGCCTTAAACCACTCGGCTATCGACCAGACCAATTTTATTTATTTATCCTTCAGATAAAAATGTCTCATAAAGTTGCAGATAATTGATAGAGCTACAACTTTTATTTCATCCTTTTTTTCAACATAACCTCAAAACTATTGAGAAAAACACCAAAAACCAATTTTTTAATTTTTATCCCACAAAAATGTTTCGATTTTAATGAAATGTGATGAAAATGTACATTTTTATGCCTCAAATAAGCTTTAATTTTTTTTGCAGCAAAATATTAATTTTTTTATTTTATACGACTTAATTTTGAAAATGGCCTAATTTTCAGTCAAAAAAGTTGATTAACAAAATTTTGTTTTTTGAAAATTTCAGGACAGATTTTTTTTCGTTGAAACCTCTACTTTAAGATGATGTAAATAAATCATATTGTTACTGTGGAAAAACAGTGTTAAAAATGAGAAAAACCAAAACAAATATTTTTCAAGATCAATTTTTCCGTAACTGTCACAAATTCTTCATTTTTTATCGAAATTAAGTGATGAAAAATTGTAATTTCAATGTAATATCATAAGGGAACTTTGATTAACCGTTTAAGGTTCAGGCTGTTGAAAAACAAGTTGTTTACACAGTAATATTACATTAAAAGATTGCTAGAAATGGCCGTTTTTGTGCAAGAAAAATTTTTTTTTATTCTTCATGGACAAAAATAAATTGAAAATAAGTTTGTTAAAACAAATATTTAAAATTATTTCAATTTACAAAGTAGGAATAGGAAATTTTCACCAAATTTCATTAATATTGAAACATTTTTGTGGGAGAAAAAAAAAATAAAAATGGTTTTCAGCTTTTTCTCTATAATTTTGAGATTATGTTGAAAAATGGTTGAAATAAAAGTTGTAGATCTTTCAATTTATCTACAACTTTTGCATTTAACTTTTATCGATAAGAGGTCTAGTTTTGCCAGAAATCGTAAAAAGCCACGTTTCACCCCTAACAGCATCCCCTTTTCCACCCTCTGCCTGCATCTGGTTATTTGTTGAAGTCCAATCGATTTTATTTGTTGACCATCCATACTAAGAATTTGTTTTTTTTTAAACTATTGGCATTGGACTATCATAGAACTCGAGCTAATGAAATCAGACCACAATTGTCCCACCTTGTAGCATGGTTGAAAAATTCATATTAAGCTTAAAGATGGTATTCAAGAAATAAACAAGTAATTGGTAAATGCTATTTGAAATCTGTATTATGTTACCAATTGGTTAATAATAATAATAATAATAAAACGTCTTTATTTAAAGGGCGAAGTTTAGCCAAAGGCTAAATCGTTTTCTTTGGTTTTATAAACACTTTATATTTACACAATAATATTGAGTTTTCATTGATTGCAGTGCAATTTTTTATAGTATATACAAAAGTGTAATTAATAATAATTTATTTGCAAGAAATATATATCACAATATCAATTACGTGTATATAAGAATATATGAATACAAAGAAACATTATTAGTATACATAAATGATGGTACGTAGCATATATGTAATTTAGAAAAATATAACAATTAAGATTGGTAAATCAATGCGTAAATAACATTTTCCTAGAATCGAATAAATACATTGACAATTACTGAAAAAATAAAAAAAAAGTTCATTATAGAAAAAATATTGATTTTTAAGGGGGTGCCAATTAGAGTGGAACTGGGCCCTAAGGATATCGAGAAGAAGCAAGTTGTAGCGGTGCGGCGGGATACCGGCGAAAAAATTATACTGCCCCGCAATAATATTGTACAAACTTTAACGGAATTGCTGGATGATATACAAAATAGTTTGTACAATAAGTAAGTAACGCCAGAGCTATGCAATGATTATTTTTTGACGCATTTTTTTTTTAATTGTAGAGCATGTAAGGATTTGAGTTCTCATAAAATCCTGCTGACAGATTGGTCCCAGTTTGGCCATAATTTGGATAAAAAGAATATTATCTTAACTCCATTTTGTGGCGATATGAGCTGCGAAGATAATATCAAAGCTGATAGTACCAGGTAAGCAGGAAAAATTGTTATCTAGGATTAGGATAGCCAACGGAGTTACAAAAGTCATTTTGAATTGGTTCAGAAAATGAAACCCCCATTGATGTTCATTCGATCTTAGTAAACTTCAACGTTGCATGCCTAACACACACACACTTAACACACTTTAGCCTGAAATGAGGTTAAATTTTTGACAGTTGACATTGTTTCTGACAACTGACATCAATACTGCTGTCAGTAGCAAAAAGGTCGGAACTATCTTTCTTGAGATTGTCATTTTATTCCCACGTTGATATTAGCTGCCTACACTTTATTATTAAGTATAAAAGCCCTAATTTGGTCGGAAATATTATTTATTTGAGAAAATAATAGGCCATAAGTTTTCAACGTCACCTGTTATTGAAGAAAAAAGGGCGCAATTCTTCAATAAGTGTAAGGGAGCAAGTGAAGTTAAGGCTTTCTTGCTACTGGCAGCAGAATAATTATTTGTTGTTTGAGACAGGTGTAACAACACAGAATTTTAAATTATAGTTATTGAGAACCAAATAATACAAAAATATCGTAGGTACTGAAAACCTCCACCTCCACGTCTGTTTGCTTCGAATGAATCCTGGTCACAAAGTACCAATGACATAATTTATCTGACTTTTAGGTAAAGGTAAATAAAC
Source organism: Leptura quadrifasciata (assembly GCA_963675555.1). NCBI lineage: Eukaryota > Metazoa > Arthropoda > Insecta > Coleoptera > Cerambycidae > Leptura > Leptura quadrifasciata. The sequence goes on along the minus strand of OY776674.1, from coordinate 164,809,605 downwards.
AAATTAGCCATTTACATGATCGCTAAGTTTTACAAGAGAACCTAAATTAGACCTCTTTATGAAATATTAACCAGGAAATTGTAATTAAGTCTCAAAAGAACTAAAAATATTTATTAAAAAAATAATACTCGTTTCTCCACCTATGGATAAAAATTAATTATTATTGATACTGTACAAAAAAAAGCTTTAATAATGCCAAATCGCAAGTTTCATTAAAGTTGTCTCAAGGTATTTTCGACATAATCATTAAAACCTACATCTTTAGATGCTACCTTGCTAGAATGCATTTTCGGAAAAAAACTTATAGGTAAATTTCATACTATTTCTGCACATAGAAATCAGTAACAAAAGGGGAATGTGGGCGTTTTGAGACACCCTAAATAGAGTGTGGCAATTGCCACACAAACAATTTTATTTTATATAACAATTATTGTAGCAAAATGGCTAAATATGACTTTAAATAATCCAAATCTTTAAGACAATCGTCTAAATGAAATATGGTAAAGGGAAAGCTTACGTTGCTTCATTAATGATCATACTGTATATTATACTTCAGAGTTGATTATGCAAACAACAGAAATCATGTTATGCAATACAATTTCCACATTATTTTGTTTAAACTAAAGTTACCGTGAAAATAACAAGATGTCATTGATACTGAATATCAGCTTTATGTTGAAAGTGATAAACACGTAAAAGATCGTAAACTGCTAGGATATATCGCTGAGCGATTGGATGGCATGATGGCACCAAGTTGCGCGTTTTATTAAATTCAAATAAAATGTTTTATCAAAGTCTAACCATGTTTTCTTATCTTGGTACCACAAACTCGATAAGACACAAATCCAATTTTAAATTACAAAGTGAACCCAAATTTTGAAGTTTAGTACGTTATAAAATCTTGGTGAACGTAGTGTTAACTAAATAACCTGGGATATGATAAATTTCCTAGTCGTGCTCCATATTTTTACCGAAGCGCTTAAATGTTTTCTTGTTTTTTCATTTTGTTTGGTAAACTGGTATTTTATTTGAGCCCGATTTGATGCATAAATTTAGGTGAAAATGTTGAGTAAAGTGGCTCGGGAGTGTCTCGCCAAGCTATCAGCTCTTATCAGTGAAGATACTGAATTGAATAAAATTCCAATTACTAGAATTTTATATTGTGACTGGTACAGAACGTCGTTTAAAAAAGGGACAGAGGATCTTTAATTGGTATCCTCAACTTGGTTGAACGTTGATTGTTAAATGCCAAGTAACCTAAATAAAATCGCGTTTTCTCTCGTCTTTTATGAGGGCCAGATTGGGTAATGCAACATCAAAAATTCTCACACAGTGCTTGTTTACATATTCATGATACAAACATAAACAACTAAGTATCAAAACATGGCGTTTCCTCATGGAGATTATATTTTCAACTATCTCAACTATCCCTTTGGAATTTTAATGCTTACCCTATTTATATAGGTTAAAATTTGTATTGAATTTCAGGGTTGGTACTTTCTGGAAAACCTGGAAAAATCAGGAAATTTGATTCTTTTTTTGAATCAGGGAATTTGGTAAAGGGTCATGGAAAAATTTCCCTTACAATATTTTTAACAATTCGATTGGAGTGTTCTGTACAAATGTTGTTTCTGTACTGAATTTGATTACTTGTAACGCTATAACAGTTACTGTTTGATAATTGTAGAAAATAAAATTTACTTTAACTTTCAATAATAATAGGTCGGGAGGCATTGTTGCAAATGAATAAATCATTTCATAAAATCAAATTCATAGCCCAAATGTTTCTTCTCATGTGAGAAGAAACAGATATGTAGTTAAAACATAATATTTTTAGTCGCAAACTCCTATATACAATCCTTATTTTTACTATAAGGAACGTAACCAGACTGCAACCAACAGCTACTCTCCCGGCTATGTGCTCCGCCGAGAGCTGAATTACAAGTTACAAGCCTGGCGCATTAAGTGTAATAATTGCATATTACCATCAAAACGCTAATGCTACGATTGCAACAAACACCAGCTGAAAGACTGATCCTACTTAAAGGAGCTCTCGTGCCAGTCATCACACTCCACTTGCAGATTGCAGTTTAGAGCTGTTGGCTCTCGTCAGTGCAAGGTAGGCATGTGACGACCGACACGAGGATTACTTGACTATTTAGTACATTTCGGCATCTTTGGGATAGCGACATGTAAAATAATCAGCAGGCACCATCTGGCGGTCCAGTGTCTGTTGCAATCGAAAAATAAATAGCCTGACTGGGCTTAGCATAGTTCAAATATGCTTTTAGAGGGAGGAATATTAAAACATAATATTTTTAGTCGCAAACTCCTCTATAAAATCCTTATTTTTATTATAAGGAACGTAACCAGACTGCAACCAACAGCTACTCTCCGGGCTATGTGCCCCGCCGAGCGCTGAATTATAAGTTACAAGCCTGGCGCGTTAAGTGTAATAATAATAATAATCACTTTATTCCTTAATACCATACAGGTGTGGAACAAGTCAGAGATTACAAAATAGTGTATAACACAAATAATTAATATAAAGAACATAATAATATAGTAAAGACACATAATATATAACTATTTCAATAAAACTAGACAATACCATAACAAGTTAAAACTTAAAATTTATAATTAAAAAAGTCAGATAAAGAATAAAAAGTCTTATCAATAATAATTGCCTATTATCATCAAAACGCTAATGCCTCGATTGCAACAAACACCAGAGCTCAATATTTATACCTTCATGCACATTATTCTCAAAAGACTAGGTAAATACTTACCGATACATAATGTTCGTGTAAATTTGAATATAGATATAATTTTTAAATAATGATATCATATCAGTATACAATAAATGGTAAAATTCGACTGCAAATTCACATTTAGTTCCAGGGATGCTGATGCTGCTGAACCGGGAGCTCCATCGATGGGTGCGAAGTCACTTTGCATTCCCTTCGAACAACCTGCTCCGATCAAACCCACCGATAGGTGCATCCATCCCGACTGTAAAAGGAAGCCCCAGTTTTACGTTCTGTTCGGAAGAAGCTATTAACTTGTTCAAAGAACTCAACAAAGCGTTTATTTATTCATAAACTTAAGAACAAAATATTTTTACCTATTTTAAAAATAAATAACATCAATTACTTTCTGTGTTTTTAATCTGTCTTTCAATCACCTCTGTTTAAATTAAGTTTGTAGTAGATGAATAATAGAGTTACTTATAAATTTGAAGTTTCGGTACTGTTTTCTTTTGTTGCAGGCGCGGTTTTCTTTTTGGCCGCTTCAGCTGCTTTGTCGATTCTTGCATGTTCTTTTTCACATAATTCTCTCAGTTCGTGCTGTAATAAAGAAATATTAAATAATAAATTCTTTTAGATATTTGTACGCCTAAATCTCAAATGCAGAAGATATATTTAGTGTGTTTAGAAAATAACACACAACAACTGTATTAAAAGAGTATTAAAAAATTAGTGGTTAAATACTGTACAGTCAATAGTACAGTTTAGGACAAAACCGCCTGGTATTGAAGCACAATAAGCTAAGTATTTAACCTTTTACCATATAAGAAAGACATAAGTTGCTACATCACATAACGATTTCAGCTGAATTAATATCGGAATGTTTTTAATTCACATAGAAAAGCGTACCACCTCTATGAGTAAACACGTTATTTTTACAATCTCCAGCGGCAGGCAAAGCAATAAATTTGTCATTAAAGTCTATATGATTTTAATTGCGACAGCTCGGAATTAAAACAGATGAAATTCATAACGAGTTAGAGATAGCAGAAAAGTTTAATGTTTACTTCATAGACAGCATTTCAAGTATTATCCAAGATACACCAAAACATGACGTCGGTCTAACACACGTGGATAGAGGTGTTGGAAGTTACAGATTCAATGAATTTAAACGAGTAGAAATGACTTACCTACGAAAAATTATAACTGCTCTGCCGAATAAATCGGGCAGTGATAGATTACATGCACGTATTATTAAAACATCATTCCAAGTTATTGGAAATAGATACCTAGACGTAATAAATTCCTCATTGCAGACAGGCGTTTTTCCAGACACGTGGAAGAACTCGCTTGTTACACCAATTCCAAAAATAAATAATACTATACTTAGTGAAGAACATCAACTCATTACCTATTTGTGAAAAAATACTAGAATTAACAGTTAAGGAGCAACTGACAAACCATTGTGAAGAAAATAATATATTAATATCGGCACAGTCAGGATTTAGAGAAGCACATTCTTGTGAAAGTGCTCTTCAGTTTATATTGGAAGACTGGGTAAAAGAAATTGAAAATGGCAATGTTATTGTAGTAGTTTTTCTGGACTTTAAGCGGGCTTTTGAGACTAGATCGAAACCTACTTCTCATAAAGTTAGAAGCTATTGGTGTTTGCGGAACAGTGTTAGACTGGTTTAAATCGTACTTATGTAAAAGAAAACAAAGGACTAAATTTGGTGTAAGTGTGTCAAGTGAAAAAGAAACGCAATATGGAGTACCGCAAGGCTCCGTTCTCGGCCCACTATTGCCTATTATTTTTATCAATGACATTGTCAAATCAATATGCAATTGTAAAATACATCTTTTTGCAGATGACACCATGTTATATCTGTCAGGTGAAAGTGCTAATGAAATTATAAAAATTGTAAATAAGGACATAAACAAATTGTTTATGTGGCTCTGTGGTAATGGTCTTAAAGTAAACATTAACAAATGTAAGTGGATGGTTCTAGGAAAAAAACATTTGCTGAATAAAATTGTACATAACGAGACTATTAAAATAGATAATCAGATGCTAGAGAAGGTAGTTGAAATAAAGTATTTAGGTGTAATTTTAGACGAACAATTAAGTTTTAAACAAAATGTTAATTATATTGTAAAAAAGATTTCAAAAAAAATCAATTTCTTAAGGAGAATATCAAAAGATTTGCCAATGTTTACTAGGTTAACCATTTATAAGACAAAATCGCACCCAATTTCGAATACTGTGCAACTCTTTTAATTTATTTGAACAATAATGAAATGCAAATTTTACAAAAAATGCAAAATAAGGCAATGAGGGTTATTTTACAATGCAATAGGTATACTCCAATAATCAGCATGTTACAGGTATTACATTTGATGACTGTGAAACAAAGAATAATATTAAAAACCTTACAATTTATTTTTAAAATAAGAAACAAGATGTTACCAAGCTACCTATATAATAAAATAACTTATGTCGGTGATATTCATGATTACAATACTCGCAGGAGAGATGACTTGTATATTGAACGACACCATTTATCAATAACTACAAAATCACTGTTCTGTAAAGGTTTCAAAGAATATAATAGTCTTCCAGATATAATAAAAATGTGTAACACTTTCAGACAATTTACAAATTTATGCATTGTATATATAAAATCTAAATCTACATAGAGTACCTAAAAATTACACTTTGCATACCTATCCTAATATGTACATCTTTTGCTTTTTTTTAGCTTAGTAATAGTTAGTACAGCTTCTTTGCTAAGATAAAATCCCTATTACTATGATTATTATTATATATGATAATGTAGATATGTAAACTGTTTTATTATATTTTTATGCTTGATGTTTATATTTATATACATTTTTTAAATGTTTGTCTCGTACATTGTACTACTTTTTTGTATTGTAATTAGCAAATGCTAATAAAGTCTATTATTATTATTATTATTATTCTGAAAATAAGGAGAGTACAAAAGGCATTGAACGACAAGAAAGACTTTTAAACCGAATATCTGCTGAAATATATTTTAACGAAAAGACGCCTGTTCTGAGTCATAGAAAAATTTGCTGAGCAATTTGACGAATAAAGAACCTTTGATTAACCAACTGATGGAAAAATTGGAATATGCCGATATCCAAGCTCTTTCTGCAACAGATGATGCTGATGTTCTAATTGTTCAAACTGCTATTAAGGAAGCCTATAATAATCCCATGGTAGTTGTCGTGGGACAGGATGTTGACCTTCTCATTCTCATAATTGTTCTTTGTCCTCTTGATAGAGACATTCGATTTTTAAGAGAGAGATTATTCAAGGAAACATCAAGGAAAGGGCATATAGTTCTCTCGATTTGCAGAATTCGGAAGTCCTTCATAACTGTAAAAGAAATATATTTGCTCACGCATTCAGTGGATGTGATACTACATCAGCATTTTTTGGCAAAGGAAAAGCACTAACTATAAACTTGACAAATACTAGAAGGGACTTGGACGAAGCTGTGTATATATTTAACAATCCGTCATCGATGAAACCAAACATTATACGAGCTGGAGAAAAGAATCACACTAGCTTTATATAAGGCACCTCGAAATGTTACATCGTTAAATCAATTTAGATTCATTTCATTTAACAAATTTGTTGGTCAATCTAATCAAGCAGTGATATTATCAAGATTACCACCTACATGTGCTGCTTTAGAACAACATTCGTATCACGTTTTTCAACAAATCCATTCGTGGTGTAGAGAAAATTTGAAGCTTAATGAATGGGGTTGTAAAACAATCAGCCAAATTTTGGTGCCAATTCCTACAACTGAGACTACTAGCTCCTACTTTCATTTTTCAATTAATATCTTGCAGTTGTAAAAAGTGTTGCGGAAAATGATGCGGTTGTACTAAGGTTGGATTGAAGTGTTCAACAATGTGCTCCAATTGTCATGGTCAAGGATGTCTTAATTCCGTGTTAGAGGAAGAATTACCTGAAGATAATCCAATTATTGAATAAACAGTAGTTAGTTTTTAGTGGATTAGACCTCAAGGGGAAACCACTTAAAAAAAAACGCGCCGGGAGCTCTACCTCAGCGGTGGTGTGGAAACGGACTCGAATATAAGAGACAGTAGTAATAACAAAATTTTCTGTAGTCCTTTTAGCCAGGTTTGTGTAGGAAAATCTGTTTGCATGTAACATTTTTCTATGGCCAATATATTTCCAGATATTTGCCACTACTCGTTTTTGCCTAACTTTAGCAACATATCCTAATTTTTCAAACCATTTTTGTGAGAGTTGAGTTAAAGATGGAAAAAAGTTTATGGAACATAAATGATGTAGAATTTTATACCAAATATTTTAGGTCCTATTCATTTTCCTCGTCACAGTAACAGTTTTTGAGAAAAATAAAAAAACTAGCGCGAGGTCACACTAAGAGGGTGGTTTCTGAAGCAAAAGGGGATGAAGCACCCTCCTGAGAGGTGGGAACTCTTTTGATCTGTATTAGGATATCTATTAAGGGTCTGCACTCAAATTCTTAAAACTTTATAAATTATTTTTCCTAAAAAGCCTAATTATAATAATACTGTCTCGAAAACGCAAAATCCGTAGTTTAGCACACTAATAACAAACAGCAAGCAAGAATAAAGTTGAACCTGCTGAAGACGTAGCTTGCTCAGCGGATTTTTTTTCTAAAAGTGGCAGCAATGCCTATCACACACTTTTCGATATTTGCATTTTTAAGATATTAAAAAACATTTTTACTTACTCCCCATCCTAATTTATCAGCTAAAAGTTGGCAGCCATCATCACAGTCTCCTAACCAAAGCACATCTCTCGAATTCTCTTTACTCTCAAAATCTAGGCCCCCGCCTATGCCAAGCATAGCCATAATTCCTGTTCGATGGCCCGCCTTTTCTCTATTTATTAGAAGCCTCGGTATATGATTTGGTACCCTAAAATAATTTTCTTATATTCCACAACCATCGTCACTATGTAAACATGATGATGAGCTGGCGTGTTAGTTACCTATCAACAAGTGATGCAAAAGGCTGCACAGCTAGAGACGATCCTAGAATTACAAGTAAGTCACACTCGCCAAAGTCGCTGTTTAAAAGCTTGTGGAATTTCTTAGGAAGGGATTCCCCGAAGAAGACAATATCGGGTTTCACGACTCCAGGGCAATGTTCACATATTGGGATATCGTCTTTAAAAATCCGTTCTAAAAAAGAGAATACATTTAATAGTTCAAATTACCTTATAACTGGTAATCAAGATTAAATATTGATAACGTAATTTCCCCAATATCTCATACCTTTCATCCACTCCTGGCTATATTTTTCTCTACACTCCATACAATGGCCCGTATGAAAAGTACCATGTGCCTCGACTATTTTGTCATCAGGAACTCCTGCCACTCTCTCTAAAGTATCAATGTTTTGTGTGTAATGCCTAAGTAAGATGTCCTTATCAATCAACATTTTAATAAAATAGTGACAAACGGTAGGCTTAAAAGTACCTGGGTACAATTCTTTAGCCAATTCAAAAAATGGTCTTGGATTTTCAGCAAAGAAATCTAATTCAAATATCGCTTGAGGGTGGGGAAGTTTATATTTTTGTAAATTGTGGTACAGACCTGTACCTGGAGAACGGAAATCTGGGATTCCTGCAGCTGAAAAAAAATTAAAGTAATAACATATAATGTATATGAATATTTATTTACATGTGGAAATGCCAGCTCCTGCCATCGTAATTATATTTTTGCAATCCTTCTTTTTGATGTAATCTATGATGCCATCAATGCTCACTTCATCCAACACCTGAAAAAATGGAAAATACGCTTTTTTAATAGAATTTAACAGTCTATGCATGTCAACATCAGCACAAGGTATTAATAAATGCAGTTTGGTTACATCTTCATCTGTCTATAAATACCTTAATTTTTTCAGCTTCGTCTTTTTTCTCGTCATTATCATAAAATCCTAATTTCTCTGCTAAATATCTACGAAGGTGGTCCATACTCATGCCTGCCGTACTATCGCTAGATCCCCCAGATGATGACGGTTTATCGGGCTTAGTTTCTTCGTTCCCTTGATATCAGTTGCAAATAAAGAACTATATAAAGCATTTTTAAAACATAAATTACCTTTTGCTGGAGTTCCTGATGACATATTTACACGGCACAGTGCCAAGAAAACAGTAAATAAACCCCTTCTAATGTTGTCTTTTGTCTTGTCAACGACTGTAGTGTTGTGTCATGTGATGTGATCTGCGAATTTACTCTTCTTCATCCTCTTGCGAGAACGTATTCTTGTAATTTGCATTTTATACAATAGGTGCTTTCCATTTACCGACACAGTTAACACAAGTCGACTGCTGCCGCCAAAACGACGTTCCATTAGATTTGTGCATAGATTATAAGTCTATGGATTTGTGGCTATTTGATTGTCACAGACCTATGCGGTGACTACAGCAAAAAGTAGAGTTGAAGTGTGTTACGTATAGTGAATGGGAAATATAATTGCAAGAAAATGAATGTACCAGTGCTACTGAATTTTTCCATGAGAATTTGAGAACCTACTTCAACTTTTATGATGTCTAGTCCTTAAAAAACATTTGAACACCACACTCGAATCATATTACTCGATGCGTGTTCCTTTAACCATTTCGATATCATTGATTCGTTGTGAGACGAAAAAGATTGGTTAGTGAAACGTACGTCGAGTAGTGTATTCGAGTATAGTTAAATGTTTTGGCGTTTTATAAAAGTGGTTTCAGACACCAAACAAGATATTGATTTGTAAAAAATAGTCCTCATACTTAAACGAGCCTAAATATGCTTAAGAAATAGGCATTGTATATACAATATTTAGCTTTTACATCTGCATAGTTTCTACATTTATAAATTGCTCCAATCATCGTATTTTATATGCTCATCAATTATAAGCCGAAGATATTCTGTTTGACTAACTGTACTCAATGAAACATCGCCAATTTTTATATTTATTGTGTCAACATTTCTATATTCCTGCTGAAATACCATACAGAGATTTTTTTCGTCATTTTTTAAGTTGTTACGTAACAGCCATTTTTTGTATCTGTTTAAGTCCTAGCTCATTGATATCTTTTTCTAGGTGTTTTATTGATGTATGTGTATAGACCAGTATAGGTATAGTGTCATCCGCAAGAGTGTAGTATTTTCCCTTTAATTGCCCTTTTTCAGACTTATTAGCACTGTGTACAACAGAGGTCCTAGTACTGATCCCTGAGGTACACCATTATTTGTATTACGTTCATTACTATCGGTTTCGTCTATTGATACAAACTCTGTCTTCGATTTTCCAAATATATTATTCAACTAACTTGTATGCTTTTCCTCCTTGTCTTATTTGCAAAGATAGAAAATGGCATGTCATTGATAAGTACATATATTGATGACGTCAATGAAAATATTCGTGATTTCAACTATACGTACCACTAAAGTTGAAGGAGGTTCTCAAACGGTTTTTGAAAAACTCAGTAGCTTTTGGAGAACTATGTAAATGGAAAGCACCCAATATTGCACAATAGTTTGAAACATGTTTGTTGGTTCTTAAAATTATTTGGAAGATGAAGAAAACCATGACCATGTGCAAATTGTCAGTGCTTCTATTTATAGATGTTGAATATCTGAAGTAAATTTTGTATTCTTTGTCGGCGTTTTTAATCTGTTTTATGTTAGTAGAAGTTTTGTATATATTCAGTTAAGGTAAAATAATTAATATTTTCAATTTAATCACATCCCAATAGTATAAGACTTTGTCTTCTTGTTTTGTTAATATTCCAATGTGTCAAATTTTTACGTTGTTTAAATTGGCGGTAAAATTATAAGTATATCCTTAAGTAGGTATTTACCTAATTTATTTATTTATTATTATTAAATGAGGAAATTCCATATATTGGTAAAAGCTGTAAAAGTCGCATGACTAAGAGAAAAAATAAAGCAAATCTTTTGCAATGCAATATTTTCGGTTTTTTTATTTTTTGAAAATTACCTTTAAAATTATTTGTTAGGTATTCGGTGTAAGTGGTAAGTGTAACCAGAATGCTTTACAATAATAGAATCTGCATAAACATTTATGAGTCAATTGATCCACAGCCTCCTACATAGGAGGCTGTGGATTGATCCCATCTCGACTAAAAAACAAAAAAGAAATATTCTCTTTATCGGAATATAAATTTTATTTCAGTAATAGCCAAGATGCAACGTTCAAGAAGAGGATCGAAAAGAGCTCCAATCGTAGATAGTAGTAGTGATAGCGAAGATGATGTTCCGCTAAAAAAGCTGCATAAATCCCCTGTAAATATCAATATACCTTCATCGGATAAAAAAGAGAATGGCAATAATTCATCTTCAAGTGAGAGTGACATAGAAAATTATTTACAACCTGCCGATAAAATTGATTTAAGTTCATCATTTTTTCAAATTCAGAGGAAGAAAGATGAAGAGGTATTCGACAAAATAGAAAAGGACATATTTGCTGGGGTGACACGATTGAGTGATTCAGATTCAGATGAAGATTTGAATGAAGTTGATCAAAGACATGTGGAATCTAAAGAACAAGAGTCAGATTCATTAAGTAAACCTAGTACTAGTATGGCTGGTACTGGTACAAGGTTAAACTTTCAGCAACTAGAGGAATATACAAGAAAAATAGAAGAAGCAAAAAAGCACGTTGAGCAGTATAATGCGAAGAAAAAAACTGAAGAAAATAATATAGACATATCAAATTTGTTAGCTGCTGGAGAATCAAAACAAATGACTCTTGAGAATATAAAACCAGAAGATTTGCATTCCAGCGACTTTGAATCTTGTGAATCAGAACAGGAAGATTGGGAGGAAGTAAAAGTTAAAGAAAGTCAAGAAGTCAAAGAGAAACGTCTTGTTCCGAAAGCTGGTTTACAAATAACCGTAGACATGCCAGATACGGTTCGAAAGAAAAAAGGGGTAGACTTATTGGCAGCAATGAAACGTAGGCTAAATCGTATTAGAAAAGAAAATCAAGTTTATGTACATAAAGTGCATTTATTGTGTTGGATAGCACATGGAAATTACGTCAACGAAATACTTAATAATCCTGAAATATTATCTTTAGCTTTGTCTTTGTTACCATCTGAGCAGTGCTATCCAGCTGATCGACCAGACCTTGGTTATCTTGAACAGATTGTTCAGTGGTACAAAAAAAGCATAAAGTTGGATGATAGGGCTGTTCCGAGAAAGCAGCCGTTGATGAAATCACTTCAATTACAAATGGGCAAAAAACAAGCAAGTAATAAGAAAATGTTAGTTTACATATTTATAGCTATACTACGGTCACTAGGCATACAATGTAGACTTATTTTATCCTTCCAAGTGGAACCACTAAGACCTCCTGCCAGTGATCTTCATTCATTAGCTAAGGATGGTACTCAGAGTAGTACTAAAGGTAACACGAAAGTAAAAGCTGAAGAAAAAGGTAAAAATAAGTCTGAAGTTAAACACAAAACTTCTAATGATAACCAGATCACTAAAAAAGAACAGTTAAAGAAAGAAAATGTGTCTGACAAAACTTTCAAAGATGCAACCCTTAAGAAAGAAAACCATGTTGATCCAGTTACAAAGCCTAAGAAATCTGAATTTGAAAAAGATGGTTCATCAAAATCTAAGAAGACTAGTACAAGGATAAGTGTAAATAAAAATGCTAAAGTTTCTTCTAGCAAGAGTTCATCAAAGAAAGAAATAAAAAAAGATGAAAAGCATGTTACTACTAGATTAACAGTAAATTTGGAGAAAAATGCTGGGTCAAAAAAAGCTGATAAAAAAGGTAATGAAAAACCATCAGTGAAAGGTACTAACAATAGTTTATACGCCAAAGAGGCGAAAAATAAACATTCAAAATATGTGGGAAACAATTCAAGTGCCAGTTCTAATGAGTTAACAGTAAAACAAGAAAAAAATACTCGGTCAAAAAGTGCCGATAAGAAAGTTAATAAAAGACCATCAGCTACTGGCGACAATTTAAGTTTTAAAGAGGTAGACAACAAACGACGATCAAGAAGTGTGAGCAATGGCGATGAGAAAATTACTACTACTAAAAGTTCGAAAGCAGCAAAAAAAGACATAATAAAAATAAAGTTACCAAGAAAAGGAAAACAGAAAGAAGTTGACCAACTTGACGGTATGATTAGCCCTAGCGATGAAGACGATACTTTCGATTTTGTGCCCCAACTAGATGGAGCAGGTGATGGTAAAAACAAAAGTAAATCAAAAGACAAAAAACCAAACTTAAAAAAACTGAATACTCCCACTGAGGGTAGTTGTAAATTGAAAAATCATCCAAAGCGCTTGAAGTCCAGTGCTGGAGCAGATGATTCTGCAGACGAATTTAGACCAAGGAGTCCTCTCACTAAAAAAAATGTCGAATCTCCAAAACCTTCTCAACTCCGCAAAGTCAATTTACACAAGTTAAGGGACAGTCCGATAGTAGAGAGGAATAAAACTCAACCGTTTGGTAGCTCATCGCCTAAGAAACAAATGGATGTTAAAGGTGATATAATAAATCTGATCAAAGGTCGAATTGCAGAACAAAAGCATATAGACCGTAGCCGAAAAATGACCAAAAGAAAATCGGCTGGCAACGAAACTGACTCTGATAGTGACTACATGCCACAGCCCATCAAGAAAAAACATCACGATAGTGACAGCGACCTCGATTATTTTGTACCCAAACCAAAAGTAAAAAAAAGAGTGAGTGTACAAAGAACGGGAACTAAAATCTTATCTAGTGATAGCGACCCCGATAAGACTGGGAAGAAAAAGAAAACGGGAAATGATGTATGGGTGGAGGTGTTCTTAGAATCTGAGGAGAAGTGGATTAGTGTTGATGTTGTGCATGGCCAAGTCCACTGCGTGAATGAATTACATGTGAGTAGTAATGGTTTTTTTGCAACCCCATATCGCTGGTAAAATAACTGTTATATGAGTTTAGATAGGGGACTATGTCATGCTATTTTTTTTTATTTTCAAGGACCTTTCTTGCCCTTGTCACTATCTTGTGAATCCTTCTCACTAATGTTATATCACACATTCTGCGAATTTACATTGGAAATTAAAATTAGTTGGTATTTTTTGTTAGAGTATGTGCTTAAGTGGAATGTAACTCCTCCCTTGTTACACTAAGCGCTATACTCACACCTTCAGTTAGGGAGGCCTGACATGCTTACATACATCCGGATTTCAGTTTCTGGCACTATTGGTACTCTTTGGGTGCTTGATCTGTGTCAGTTGAGATTGTCTGACTGAAAGTGTAGAAGTCGTTATATTCTAACATTTAGCGTTTGATGAGTTACGAATTAATTGGATAATTGGATACAGTAATCCATTTTTAAGTTTGTAGAATTCAAACAAATTGCCAGTTGTTCGCGAAGCTTCTCAAGATTATCAATCAAAGCCAAGGATAGGATAAAAAATTTGAAATTGACCATTGTGTTTTTCTAAAAAGTCTTCCAGAATGGAACTTATATGAATCGTACATGAATGGTTTAAACACTTTTTTAAACTACTATACTATCCATAAATGAGACAAAAATTAATAGTATACAGGGGTGCAGTTTTATTACGTGTTCTTTTTAATATTGTTACGTCCTCACAATTTTCAGTAAACACTCCGTGGATTTAAACAACTTGCAACAAGAATTTTCACAAACCACTGATTTATTTAATCACTAAAATTACACTAGTAAATACTTAAAAATCACACAACTAATAATAACTTAATCTAATATGAATTCACTACTTTTAAAACACTATGTACTTTTTGTCCTAAACTTGACAACTTTATCTAACCTAAAAACTCTGTATTGCCTACTTCACTCAACTGAACTCTTCTTCTACAAACTGTTTCTGTAACCAGAACCACAGATTACCCAGAACTGTACTGGATACTAAACTGAACTGTTTATCCTTCACTAAACTGTACTGTACTGTTACTGTTCTTCTATCTGCTGGCTTCACCTCTTTATATACCCACTTGGAATGTCCAGAATATCATTGTAGAACTTTCCACAAATATACTGGAATTCTCTAGAATTTTCTTAGGCACTACTAAATGGTGGTTCGCCAGTTGGCCCACAGATGGCGCCACCCTTCTGGCCAGGGAGTAATTACAACTCTCCTCTCTGTTAGAGGGCAGCACATAACACTGCCCCCTCCTTAAGCCTGAACGTCCCGGTCAGGCATTTCAGATACCCCAGTATACTTTGCCAACCTGTCCAGGTGCACGATCTTCATCTTGGACTTCTTTCTACGTTGAATCCTATAAACAACGTCGTTGATCCGAGTGATGACAGAATACGGTCCTTCCCAAGGTGAGCGAGGCTTCGAGAATCCTTCTTCACTCCGCTGTGGGTTATACAGCCAAACCGAGTCCCCCACCTTGAATCCTGCTGAACTGGCATTGCGGTCATATCTAGCCTTCATTCGATCACCACTCCCTGTAGGTGACCTCTTGGCAGCCACATTCGCACAAACCTTGCAACTGCGACACCAAGCCTCTACATCCTGACAGCTATTTACCCAGTAAAATCGCTCCCGTACTCTAGCCAAAGTCTTATTTCTGCTAAAGTGCTCTCTGGATATTCCCTCGTGCACTTCCCGAAGTACTTTTGGTACTCGGCACCTGGGTATCAGCAACCGCATGGTAACTTTTTTTCCATCCGGGCTCTCCCATGCTCTCCGTAATAGGCCATCTATAACCCTAAGTGAATCCCATTGCGCCCATAAAGCCTTCAGTCCAACACTTTTACTGGAAACGTCCTTCCATTCCGGGCGGATTCCTTTTTCTTTCGCCTTCAACATTGGTCCAATTTCATCGTCGTTCAGTTGTTCCTCTCTTAGAACTTTCTTTGACCAGTCCTTCGGAACCTCTATCTTAACTGCCTTCACTTCTGCTATATCCTGCTGCGTTTTTACATTCTCGGCATTCACTTCCTTAGGGCTCCTCTGGCGACAGTACCTCTTGACATGCCCCAATTTGCCGCAATTATAACAGCGGATTACTTTTGTCAGACCTCCAGCACTTCGCTGCTGCTTCGGCTCCTGTTTCGGCGGTTGCGGTTCCTGTTTCAGCTCCGGTCGCGAACTTAATTCGTTTAGTAATTGTGCGACCATTTTCTGTATGTCTGTTAACATAACAATCAATCTCATCTTATCAGAGCGAACTTCCTCTTTCTTTGCAGTGTTTACTTCCCCAGGATTCCGTTCTCGACACTGCCGCATCATATGTCCTGGTTTGCTGCACTGATAACACCGAATCACCTTCCTTGGCTGTCCATCGCTCTGTTCTCTTTCCTGCTTCCTTGGAGCATCTGGTTTGTTCATCAACTGGCTTATCATTTTGTGCAGGTCAGCCATCAAAGATTCCATATTTGACTTTTCTAAATGGTTCTCTTCTTCTACTTTCATGGCTCGTACTCTCGGATGTAGAGTCTCTTCATAAGCGGCCTCAACTTCGAGGGCATGGATCAAGGCTTCGCTACCAGTCTTAGCTCGAGTTAATCTAAGGACTCGCCTGATCTCCTCATCTCTTATGCCATCGATGAAAGTACCAACTATTAATTGTTCCTGGAATTCTTTGGGTGCATCCGGGTAAGCCAGGTATGTCAGTCGCTCAACAGCTGCTTCAAAATCTTGTAAACTTTCCCCAACCTTTTGTGTGCGTGATTTGAGCTGAGTCCTGTATACTTGGGCGAGGTGTTGGTCGCCATATCTTAGATCTAGTGCAGCTTCCAAAACTTTAAAATCCCGTTGCTGCGTCACTGGGATACTCTGAAGCAACTCTGAGGCTTGGCCCCTTAATGCTAGCACCAATGCCATAGCTTTGTCTTCGTTACTCCAATTGTTTGCGTATGCCGCTGCCTCAAATTGTCTTTTATAGGTTGACCAAGAAGTTTGACCATCAAAGGAAGGCGGTTGTAATCGAGGACCTGATGATGATAATACCAGCTGACCTCCTTGTTCTCTTAACAGTCGCTTAAGTCGCTCTACCTCTCCTTCAACTGCACGAAATTTTTCTTCCATATCAGTAACTTTCCCTTTAACTCCACTAACTTCCCCTTCGACACCAGTAATTTTTCCTTTGACTTCAGTTACTTCCTCTTCAACCTTATTTACTTTTCCTTTGACATCACCTACTTCTTCTTCGACTGCGGTCACTTTTCCTTCCACGCCAGTCACTTTTTGTTCAACTTTATCTACTTTTTCCTTGACCTCATTAGTGGCTGACAGGATAGCATCTTGTTGCACCTGTATAATTTTTCTCAATTCTTCTTGACGTCTCTCTTGTTCTTCTTTTTCTTCTTGGCGTCGTTTCTCTTGCTCTTCCTTTTCTTCTTGGCGTCGTTTCTCTTGCTCTTCCTTTTCTTCTTGACGTCGTTTCTCTTGTTCTTCTTTTTCCTCTAGCATCATTTTTCTAAATGCGGCGAACATGTCTTGCATTTGTTTTTCAGCGGCCATGCTTCTTGTTTCCATTCAAAAACTAACAAACAACACTAACAAGTCTTATTTAAAGTCTATATCTGGTATACGTCAAATATGTCCACAAAATCCTCGCACTAGCACAAATAAGTCTTGTCCAATATCGATATCACTTTCCAGTTCGACTCACTTCACTATCTCCAGTGGTTTCCAAATAGAACACTATGGAACTTCGTCGAATTCTTCAGAAATTCTGTTGCAATTCCGCTTCCGACACCAATTGTTACGTCCTCACAATTTTCAGTAAACACTCCGTGGATTTAAACAACTTGCAACAAGAATTTTCACAAACCACTGATTTATTTAATCACTAAAATTACACTAGTAAATACTTAAAAATCACACAACTAATAATAACTTAATCTAATATGAATTCACTACTTTTAAAACACTATGTACTTTTTGTCCTAAACTTGACAACTTTATCTAACCTAAAAACTCTGTATTGCCTACTTCACTCAACTGAACTCTTCTTCTACAAACTGTTTCTGTAACCAGAACCACAGATTACCCAGAACTGTACTGGATACTAAACTGAACTGTTTATCCTTCACTAAACTGTACTGTACTGTTACTGTTCTTCTATCTGCTGGCTTCACCTCTTTATATACCCACTTGGAATGTCCAGAATATCATTGTAGAACTTTCCACAAATATACTGGAATTCTCTAGAATTTTCTTAGGCACTACTAAATGGTGGTTCGCCAGTTGGCCCACAGATGGCGCCACCCTTCTGGCCAGGGAGTAATTACAACTCTCCTCTCTGTTAGAGGGCAGCACATAACAATATACAGGAATTCTGTCATTAAGTTGAATATATGAGTCAATATATTATATCGTCTTTGGTTCTGTAATATCTTGTATGTGTAAAATACAACACTGGTAAACATCTGCTGTATGATATTTTCCCATTTTGAATGTGCCAACACACTGAAATTTGATTCAGGTCAGAGCTTCTATTACTGCTGTCATCTTCAATACTACATATAAATATAGTACCGATGCGCACATAAACATTTTGGTATATTTTAATTTTCCCGCTGTTACTAAATTTCTAAATATATAAACAAGTAATTTAAAAAAAAAAACTTACTTTAATGTTTACTTATATTTAGACCAGGGCCACACATCCTGTATCCTACATTGTGGCGTGGAATAACGATAACAGCATAAAAGATGTCACTCGGAGGTATTGTACGAATTTTAACACTGTTACCCGTAAACTGAGAATAGATGCAAAATGGTGGGATGAAAGTATTAAACCATTTTTAGGAAAATATACAGCGAGAGATAGAGAGGAAGATGATGATTTAAATCGGCAGCAGCTTGATCAACCCTTGCCCAAATCTGTTGCAGAGTAAGATATTTTTCTTCTGTGGTTTGAAATAACTATATTATACATATGGTTTTTGTAGGTACAAAAATCATCCCCTTTATGCTCTGAGAAGGCATTTACTGAAATTTGAAGATATATATCCATCTAACATCCAGCCAATAGGTTATGTCAGAGGTGAGGCGGTGTATCCAAGGAATTGTGTTTATGTCTGCCGATCAAGAGATATTTGGTTGAAAGAAGCCAAAGTTGTCAAACCAGGTGAAAAACCGTACAAGATTGTAAAAGCCAGGCCAAAATGGGATAAGGTGAGTAAGTTCATCTAACTTGAATTCAGGTTTTGGAAGATGCCATATTCACTGTTTAACCTGGAATAACTCTTATGGCACAGCAAAAAGGAACAAGACTAAATGGTATTAGTAAAGGAAGTCATTTCCAAGAGCTTTAAGCTCCTTGTAAAGGAGTTAATTTCTTTGTAAAGGCTTTAAGCTCTTTTGAAAGAATTATAATTTGTGAATATGGCCAGTTCTGTGTAAGTCTTCAATTGTCCATAAATATTCTTTCATCATTTTCTTCATCGTGTGAGGGATATGTGCTAAACTTTTAAAATAATTGAACAATTTACTTGCCTTTATTTTGGCATTTTAATAAAGAATGTATTAAAAATTTTTAGCTGTCAAATCAAATAATAACAGATCAGTTGTTGGAGATTTTTGGAGAATGGCAAACTATGGATTATGAACCTCCCACCGCTGAAAATGGAGTTGTTCCAAGAAATGCCTTTGGGAATGTTGAACTGTTCAAACCGTGCATGTTGCCCAAAGGGACGGTCCATTTGAAATGTAAGAATAAAATTTCTAATAAATTTTGCCAGAGCCATTAATATTCCCATTCATAGAATTATCTAATTTTTTACAATAATAGTTAACACAATGGGGAACAATCCAAGCCAGTTCCTAATATATCCAATATTATTATTATTATTATTATTATTATTTTATTAGCCTTTACTCGAGTCCGAGTATAAAAAAATGTTACAGTCGATAGATTGTGTGTAATAAAAAACAAGTAAAAGGTGTAGTCTATTGTAATTCCCATTCATCTACGGTGCACACGACAATGACTATAGAGGCCAATTCGGGAGAGCACATGTCGACCGCACCGAAATAAGCACCTCAATTGGAAGGCTGTTTGCTCTCCTGAGTACTTCCACGTCTGATATGTGATGGAACCAACGGATTTTCATCATACTTCTGAGGTGTCTTTGCTGAAAACGTTCTAATTCTTTCACATGACGACGGTAAGTGACCCAGCTTTCACATCCATATAGCAGTGTTGGAATGACAACTGCTCTGTAGACAGCCATTTTCGTTGACAAAGCAAGGTCGTGGTTGTCAAATACTCTCTCCCTAAGTCCCCAGAGTGCTCTAGATGCAGCGTTAATTCTATTGCGAATCTCGCTGTCCATGTTTGCTTTGTCATTAACAACGTTGCCTAAGTAATTGAACTGATCCACCACTTCAAGAGAATTTCCGTTAAGTGTAATGTCTATTTGGTTCACTTGATGAGGAGTTGACATAATCTTAGTCTTTCCAATGTTGATTTTAAGTCCCAAGGAATCATAGCTCTGGGCATACACATTTAAAAGTTCTTGAAGCTCTTCCGGCGTAGAGGCTAAAAGTGCACAGTCATCCGCATACTGGAGATCACAAATGAATCGTGTGCGTGTCTTCGTAAAAGCTCTAAAGCGCCCTATGTTAAAGAGACCGCCATCAGAACGGTATCTGAAACCTATTCCTCTGACTGTCAGTTTGTTGTCAACAATAATAGAGCAGTGGTAAACAAATTAAAAAGTAGGGGTGCCAGGACACATCCCTGCCTAACTCCAGTGAGGGTTTGGAAAGGTTCGGTTGTCTCATTATTATATATAACCTGGGCCTTGTTGTTTGTATGTAGACTGCGACATACTTCCACAAATTTTCTAGGGATACCTAAGCGGACCATAATTTTCCAGAGCACTTCCCTGTCCACCGAGTCAAACGCCTTGGTTAAATCAATGAAGGCCATGTGAATTTCTCCTTGATGTTCGAGTGCTTTTTCTTGAAGCTGTTTAAGTGTGAAGATTAGATCCGATGTGCCTCGGTTTGGTCTAAAGCCACTCTGTGTTTCAGGAAGTAACTTTTCCATAACAGGTGTTAGCCTATTTGCCATCGCTTTAGTGAGTATCTTCCCTCCAACAGCCAGCAGAGCTATACCCCTGTAATTTCCACAGTCCGCAGCGCTCCCTTTGTTTTTGAAGAGGTTGATTAAAAGTGTATCACGAAACTCCTGCGGAGCTTGACCACTTTCCCACACGACATCAAACAGTTTTTTGAGGTAGGGTATGACCTCTGACGACACAGCTTTAAAGATCTCAGCTGGGAGTGAGTCGGCGCCGGGATATCCAATAGATGACGCCATGCGTACTCGGTTAAATTGTTTAAATTTCTGAGAGATTCCCAATCTCTTATTCATAGAAATGAGCCAAATTGATAAAAAGAATTAGGAACAATCCAAGTCAGTTCCTAATATATCCAATAGATTTAATGTCATTCTCAACTTGTATCATATATAACCTTTAAATTTCCCGATTTCCGAGAGTTTCCCAATCTCTTATTCATAGAAGTGAGTCAAATTGATAAAAAGGATTACAGCAACAAGATTTCTTTTTACATCCTTACCTTTGTTTATTCAAAGGCATATTTTTCGTATTGACATTGACGGACAAACAACCGAGTACAGCTGGTGCACTCTGGCGGATAAAATAAAAGAGAATGTTCCCCATTGGGATGATATGGATAATAAATAATCTGAGCAGGGACCCAATTCTTGAAATCATAGGAATTAATTCTCTTGAGAAAATTTTCTCTCACTGAAATTCTCATGCGATTCGACAAATCAAGAGGATTACCATTCTTGAATCTCGTAGAAATCAAATTCCAACGAGAACAGCAAGGAAAAGTGTGTCGAATTATACGTTCATACTAATATGCCAACAGCCAATTAGCAGGTTTTATTAGATTGGAGTTTTTAATATTTTCATTCGTAGCAATGCTCATGACGTTTATTAATGTCAATGTATGTGTTTTCAAATCTCTGTTTGGAAATTATTTTTGTCTTTGAAGGTACATATTTATGTTATTTTCTCTTAGTATGGTCAGAGCTAAATTTAGATTTAGTTAGTGCTAGGAAAATCGGTTAAATATTTGGGTATTTAAAGCTTGAATCACTTCATTTACGCACCTACTTACTGTACTTTGGCTAACTGAAGAACAATGAATAATGCTTTCGACAGAAGTTTGGTAACTACCAGTTGCAAAGAAGTTTAAAGCTACAACTACTTTAGAAGCTTTTGAAATAGAAGATGCCCTAGTAGGTGTAGTAAAAAATCTATCCAGGGTATTTATTATATACCTTGCCAGAACCTTGGTGAGTCTAAAATGTTTAATAAAAAGTTTATCAATCAAATGGATTTCGGTTCCTAATAAAATGTTGCCTTTCATATGCAATGGCAGCTTCAGCATCTTCCAAATTTTGTATAATTACAGCTTGAATATGAAAATTATCCATCATTATATTATGATATTTAAATACTGTATAACTAATGGAACTTTAATTAATTATTAACTAAATATTCATCAGCAAGTGGCGTTTCACACTGTACTGTAAACGCCACGAGTGATGACGAGCAAACGGGAAGCTGAATGTAGAGAGAAATATAGACCTAGCATACGCATTGCTATCCTAATTGGTGTATTATAAATTCTAAGTAGTGCCAGCGATCTGTGCCATTCTATAACAGGTCGACTATATTCGCCAACAGTCCCCACCGCTCGCCAACACTCGTGGCGTTTACTGTACACATAACCTTAAAGTATAATTGAGAACTATGAGAATTTTCGAATTCCCGTCAAAAACCATTGAGAATTTTTTCCTCTAATATAATATAATAATAATAATAATAATAACATGTCTTTATTGTTTTCTTATAAATTACACATAAAAACAAAATTTGAAGAAGAAGAAGAAGGGTGGCGATATTCACGTTAGTGCTCTTCCATATAACCACCCTTGTTAGTAAATTAACTAGAGTACAATGTAGCACAATACAGGCGGCGAAGAAACATTATATATGTGCTCAAATATCATGCTTATTCATGATAAAATCTGTGATCTGTTTTCTGAATGCAGATATATTGGTAAGGGACTTTATATTCTGGGGAATAGAGTTATACAATTTTGCGGCGGAGAAAGAAAAGGAACGTTGAAACAGGGCAGAGTTATGCTTAGGAACAGTAAATTGGGTACAGTAACGCGTAGAACGCTGATGAGTGTCAGTGCCTTTTTTTAACTTAGCAACTAAGTAGCTAGGTGTCATATATTTGACCATTTTAAAAATTAAACACGCCATATGGCAGTCAAAACGCTCAGAAAGGTTTAACCATTTGGACTGACGGAAATGATAAGTAATATGATCAAATTTACGCAAGTTATATGAAAATCTGATACAAGCATTTTGTATCCTCTGGAGGCATACTTTATCACGATTTAAGATAGCTGGCCAGTACAGGGTGTCACAATAAGAAATAGACGTTAAAATTAACGAATCGGCTAATTTCAACTTCACTTCTGTACTAAGAATGTCTTTGTGCATATAGAGAAGTTTCAGTTTACAAAAAGAATTTCGTATCAAAGTGCTGACATGTTTTCCAAATCTTAAATCCGTGTCAAACCAAACACCAAGGTTCTTACAAAAGTCAACTGGCATCAAATTTCGGTTGTTTAAAACTATTTTAAAATCGGGATGACTGACAATTTTAGTTTTATGTTTGCCAAACACCAATAATTCCGTTTTAGCCTCATTCAATATCAAGCCATGGTCAGCTGAAAACCTAGATATCCTGTCCAAGTCAAAATTAATATTCGCTACCGCGGCGTGTAAGTCAGATAGCGTGAAAGAAAAGTATAACTGAGTATCATCTGCATACTGATGGGATGAACAGAATTGGAGGCGCTTGTTAAGATCTGCTGTATAAATAGAAAAAAGTAAAGGCCCAAGTACACTACCCTGTGGCACACCCTTTCTAATGTTGACTATGTCAGAAATATCGTTATTTAATACTACTTTTTGACGACGATTACTAAGATAGCTATTAAAGAAAGAAATTGCCGTAACACCGAAACCATAGTATTTTAATTTCGCACACAGGGTAGCGTGATCTAAAGTGTCAAAAGCTTTACTATAATCGAGCAGTATCAAGCAACAGTTATTATTATTATCACAAGATGTAAATATGTCGTCCGATACTTTTAATAAAGCTGTGGCCGTGCTATGACGGGAACGAAACCCAGACTGCGACACTGGTAAAATTGAGTTATTATTTAAATATTCGTTAACTTGCTCATACACCACCTTTTCTAAAACTTTTGATAAGACTGGTAGCAAACTAATAGGTCGAAAATCGCTAATACACACGGGACTGTTTTTTTTAGCTACAGGAATTACATTAGCTTCTTTCCAAACCGAAGGAAAGGTTCCCTCTAATAGACATTTATTTATAATATAAGTTATATATTTACTTAAATAAGGAATTGTGTATAAAATTAATTTAACATTAATACCATCAGACCCCATGGCATTAGATTTAAGTTCACTTAATATTTTCTCAAATTTTACGCAAGAAATTTCATGAAATATAAGAGGACCACCTTCACGCAAATACTGGGAATTTTCATAACAAGCAATAACATCATGATGGGCATCATCGGCCTGGAGGTTAGTGCGAGAAAAATAATTGTTAAACTCATTTGCATTAGCAATTGTAGAAGCAGAAGTGTCAGTGTCGGGCTTAATATTCAACCACTTTAGAACTTTCCAGAATTCTTTAGGGTCACTTTTGAACTTTTGTGACAAATAAGCCTTTTTTTCAGCCTTGACTGCTTTGTTGACAAAATTACGTCGTTCCTTATACTCGCGCCATGACTCATCAGATTTGGTCCTCTTATATTCCTGAAAAGCCCTATCCCTAAGTTTCATCATCAATTTAAGATTTTCAGTCAACCATGGTGAGGGAGGCTTCGAAATTCTCGCCGTTTTAAAAGGGGCATGCACGTTAAAAATATTAAGAATATTAGTGTTAAAGAAATCGACCATATGATCTATGTGATTAAGAGTGTATATATAATCCCAATTAATAAGCATTAAGTATCTCATAAATAAATTATAATTAAATGAAGAAAAATCTCTGTACGTGCGAATATTATAACTTCTCATGCTTTCCATTAATAACTTATACAAAACAAACAAGAGATAAAGTTTTTGTAAATTTGATGAAAATTTAAAATAGGCTTTCTGACAAAACAACTATATTTTTTAGTGCCTGGTCTCAATAAAATATGTCGAAGGATGGATATAGATTGTGCATCTGCCATAATAGGATTTGATTTTCATTCTGGTTGGAGTCACCCTATGTACGATGGATTTGTGGTGTGCGAAGAATTTGCCGATCAGCTGGTAGCTGCCTGGGAATTGGTATGTATTGCATTGTTCTGGCAATGTGTTTCTTAAATTTTGTATCCATTTATATAAAAAAGTTATATATAATAAACCGTACATGTGTGGTTTCATATTTTTAATAAATGTATATGGTACAGGAACAAGAAGAAATAGAAAGAAAGGAAAATGAGAAAATTGAAAAAAGAGTGTACGGTAACTGGAAAAAGCTTATCAGAGGTCTGTTGATCAGAGAACGGCTCAAGGCTAGATACGATTTTGGTGGTGAAGGTACATCTGGTGTGTGTGCCAAAGAAAAAAAGAAAGCAAAAGGACCCAGACTTTCCACTAAAAAGCGAAGGTTATATAGTGATAGCGAGTCCGATTCAGATAAAACTTAAAAATAGTTTGTTAAGTATTTTCTAGCTATAAGGATTAAGCTTTAATTTTGGTTTGAAGGTTGTAAAACAATTACATTAAGCTTTAAAAAGTAGGATTGATTTCATCCAGACTTCTGATCGTTGTGAGTTGCTAGCCAAAAAAAAAATTGGATTATGGTTTAATCAACAACCCGAAATCAAATTTACGAAATTCAAAATAATACTAGTGTCCAGTCAATATTTACATACAATCTCTTATTTATTGTAAACATATTTAAATAGAGGTGTTAAAAATTCCTCAAACTACCACATCACCTGCTATTCATGAGCATCATCACTTTTCAGTAAATTGTGACACAACATTCACCAAAATTTTGCAACTCTATTAATGACTAATATTTTATGAATCTCTCTTAATATTCATTTTTACTCGTAACAAATAATACAGAATCTCTGCAATCCTCCAGTTTTTTTTTTTTCAAATACATCACATGTATAAAGGTAGAGTTATGTTCTGCTATGAAATTGATCTTGACATCCATTTTTTGGAATTCTACGAAACCCAGTTACCTCAAAACTAAAAAAACTTACACTTAGTTTATATATTAAGTTAAGCTTAATGTGATGTTAAATTTTATCTATGTTGAAATATTTCAAAGTACTTACGTGATATACTGCACATGACGTCATATCATTCAAGGTCGTTGCTTGGAAGGACAACGAATAACATATAACCCTATTTTAGTTCCTTACAATGTCAAATATCACAAACCTCAACTAAACGTCTTAAAGTTGGTAGGTGATTCGCTTTTGCACAAAACTGAGTCTGAGTCAAATGTGAAGTGAGTTTACTAATCTCAGTGATTATGTTACTGCTCTATTGTACAAAGAAACAATCTTCTCTTGCACACGTAACCTAAATGTCTGTCAAAGGCAATAATATTTTGCGACTTAAAAATCTTTGTGTTCTACTAGAAGCTGCTGTAGATTTTTTCATTTTTACGAACCGTGCATAAAATTAAAACTAATCGCTCACTGATGTATAAAAATATAAATCATTTTTCTGATTGAGCTCAAACATAAACAAACATTAACCTCAATCTTCAACTGAGTACAAAGTGAGTTTGCTCCCGAGCTAGTGCAGTTGAGTTGGAAGTGGGGGTAGAAAAATCTCACTTTAGACTCGCTTGCAGGAACTAAAAGAAACATACCAACAACTGAGCACGTCAGATGTGAGAATAAACTGAAATTTCCTGTAAAAGGAAAGCACCTAGTATCTTTGATTCATTTTACCTTCAAGCAATCAACTTACTAAAGTGAGGTTATGTTATCCGCACGTTTTTCAAGGCCGTTATGTGACATGTGACACCTCAACACGTTTAATAGTAAAATCAAGTTTAATTTTCACTAAATTATAATTAATTTAAAACGTAATAGCTATTAAAAGGGGTGATACTTATCACAGGGAACTAATGTGGTTATCATGTGTTGTTTTTCTTACAAGCAGCGACGTTGAAAAATATGACGTTATGCACAGATGCCCTATAAGATTATGTCTCAAGCTGGCTCCCAAACGTACTCCTGCTCATGCATTTTATGACAACTCAGTCGTCAGATTCTATTGTATTACTGTGTTGACAGTTAGGTCAATGCACAACAGCCAAGTTGGTCATAGTTCAACTTTTCATTCGAATTTAAGCATTATGAATAACTAGTAGTAGTAGCTAGCCTACATTTGGTATCCAGTTTTTATATAAGTACCTATTTTAATTTGAATTGGGTTAAAATTTAACTATTGTTGTGCTTCTGTGAAAATCATTAAATTAATGCACGTACAGCTCGGACATATACTTTTAGGTCGCTGGATGGAGATACCTTTTAAAATTCCTCTGCATACAGTATTACAAACAAATGTAACAAAATTATAATTAATAAATATAAATTTTGTCATATTTTGCTTGAATTTTCTATAAAATTGGATTTTGCCACACAGCTTTAAGATATATTAAGTTATTTCAATATAAATAAAATTTCTACATACATTTCGTATTATATGTACATATATACCTATTATTATAGAAGATAGTTTTTTTTTTTCAAATTATATGTTATTTGTACAAAATATTTAGATTGGAAACAATCAATATATATTTTTTATTAAATGTGTGTATTTTATTAACCCAATAACTATAAACTTTGATATACTCATTTACATCCACCTCATCTTACTGTTAGTTCTTACAATACTTTTTGGCTAGTTAGCTGGAACGTTACTCGTTTATTAACAAAATAGTTTGAGCAAAAAAAAATAGTCAACTAGTTATGCAGGGGGTTCCAAATAGGTTCCTTTTCTAATTCGTACTTGCTCTAAAGACACAAATAGGAAGCGGTAATAGTGAATGAAACCATTAATAATAAAACAAACGAAATATTAAGATTTACATAAGCTTTAAAATGTGTTATTTTTGGCACAGCAGATAAATAACAAAATGGTATAATAGCCTACTAATGAGTGCACTCAGAAATTGTTTTAGTGTGATTATAACCTAGAAGTATTAACTTCCTACCCTTAGAAGTAATATTCTGGTTAATATTAGTCAATCGTTTAAAACAATACTTGCTCACTTACAGTAAATTAAGACCGAAGAAAAACCAATATTTTTTTTCTAACTAATTAGCTGAATAACTCCGGGTCTTGGGGAAGGATTCTCTAGCGTGTCACCCCTTTTGGTTTCCTTTAGAAAATCGGTGATTTTCAATTAGAATCAACCCATGAGGTCCTTGCTGTACAGGGGTGAAGTCTGAGTATTCAGTACCACTAATCTTAAAGAACTTGGGGTCCCAAGTTACCTCCCAGAAAGTGATACGGCTTATATAACATATGTACCAAAACACAAAACTGCCATTAACTGACTTATTTATATTGGTATAGACCATAAATTCACATACATTTAAATGAGTGCTTATCACCAATGCCGAAGTCCTTAACAACAGAGAAAATGATTTATAAGTGGCCTTAAAAAATTGTCTTCAAGGTGGCGCCAACCCAGCAACAATACCAAATTCAATAAGCGACATCTTATTTGGCTAATAATGGTGCGAAATATCCGTATATATCAAGTAATTTTACTTTAGATCTCACACCAACTTAGCTAGCCACTTTTTTTTGAGATACTCAAAAACTACAATCTATCGTCTTTCTACATACACTGTGCTCGGTCGGTCATTTATCGATATCAATAGCTATTACATTTAAAAGGGATATGGTAGCAAATACATATTCCCACCGATAGATGCCTCGAGTAGTATTAAAGCAATAGTAAAAGCTGACTGAGCCAAAAATAATAAATAATACTTCACAAAACATTGGACCCAAGACGATTTAAGAAGAAATGGAAAAACAACAAATAAGATAATTTTATTTTTGAACAATACATTTTCACAACTATTTACAATAGATGCTCAAAATTACTTCCATTTGCTCGAATGCACATATCAAAGCGATGTAACAAGCGTAGATTTTATTGTATAAATCTGCCATATCTTCTATTGGCTCTTGATATATTTGACTTAAGCCCCACGAGAAAAAGTCCAGAAGGGTCAAATCCGGAGAATGCGTGGGCCATCTAACCGGTCCTGAGGTGCCAATCCAGCGTCTTGGAAACGTGTTATTCAAATAATCCACAACAATATTAGAGTTGTGGGGTGGTCCGCCAGCTTGCTGAAACCAAATTTCAACTCTGTTGTGGGGAACATTTTGTATAAGTCTTGGTAACTCATTTTGTAAAAATCTTAAATAACAACACACACCGGTTAAATTTTCGTGATATAGAAACGGACCTATAATATAACCATTTAAAAAACAACACCATACATTTACGCTGAACACAGTTCGGTTTCTTGTTCGAATCATTCATCTTGGGTTGTTTTCCGACTAATATATACAGTTATGCTTTGTAATTGTGTCGTTACTGTGAAATTTACTTTCTTCATTCCAAAGTACATTTTTAAAGAAATCACAATTTCCTTCATAAAGAACAGAAAACTCAGCAAGATAGGTCAAGCGATGATTATAGTCCATAGACAGTAAATGATGTAATAAGTGTGGTTTATATGGAAAGTACTTATTTTCTTTTGAGATTCTCTGGCACGACGATAGTGATATATTGGTGGAGGCTCTTATTTGTTGCAATGATGAGTTGGGATCATTGTTAATGGTTTGTAAAACTAGAGTCATATTCTCCTGGGTTCTTGATGTAATAAAAATAATCATGTAACAAATGAAATGAATTCATTAATGGAATAATGTGCATTATTCGTTAAAAGGTTTTTGAGGTGTTTTTTAAAATTAAGTAAAGATGTACAATTTATTATCTCATCCGGTAAATAGTTGTAAATACGACAGCCCAAGTATATTGGTGATTTCTTAAAGAACTCATGACTGTGTTTTTTTGATGAAATTAAATTTCCACTTCTTGTAGGATAGTTATGGAAGTCTCCATTATGAATAAATTTATTTCTGTTAATGTGAATGTATGTCAGGAGCCTAAACAGATATATAGATGTCACTGTTAATATATTATATTTTTTTAAAGTATCCCGACATGATTGCTTATACCCCAGGTTAGAGATAAGCCTGAATATTCTATATAAAGGCTCTCCCGATTTCAGTAGATTGTCCCCATACTATAATATTATATGCAATGGGTGAATAGACAAAGGAATAATATACATTAGTACAGACAGTTTTGGCGTAATTAATAATTAAACGATTTTTATGACAGTTACCAAACTCATTGAAAATTTTATAAACCTTTTTTTGTAATTCTGGTTGTGCCATCAGCATACACGAATACTTTGCCCTGTGTTATATAATTAGGCAAATCATTGATAAACAGTACAAAAATTAAGGGCCCTAATACACTGCCTTGGGGGAGTTCCAATATCTATGTCATATATGTCTGATTGTATTTCATTCATCTTCACAATAATTTTTCTGCCGGATAAAAATGATTTCACCCAATCATTAATAGTACCACGCAGGCCCCTGTTGGAGATATTAATACACACAAACGTTATATCTATAGTGTCAAATGCACAAGTAAGATCGAATAATATTGCCACATGATGATTTTGATCCATTTTTTCGTGGAAATGTTGGACGAGATCAACAGTGCCAGATTCAGTCGAGAGACCCGGTCTGAAACCATGTTGGCAGTCTGTTAAGATTTTATAACTATTTAGAAATCTTAAAATTCTATTATAAACAATTCTTTCAAAGATTTTCGAGAATATGCTCGACAAAGATATTGGACGATAATTGTCAATGTTATGCTGATCCCCCTTTTTAAATATTGGAACAGTTGCGGTTTTTAAACAGGAGGGAAACTGTCCGGTTGCAATAGACACATTAATTAAGTCAGCTAGAATCTGTGGTAATTCTTCACTGCATTGCTAAAGTTTAACAGGTATTTTGTCTAATCCTGTCGAATTCTTGTTAGATAAATTTTTTATAATTTGTTCAATTTCATCCCTAGTAACTGGGCTAAAAAACATAGTGTTAGCAATAAATATAGGAGACGTACAAACTGATGAAATATTTTTACCAAAATGGTCGGTGATTTTTTTGTTAACAATTTGCGACAAATAGTCACCAAATATATTCGCAATTTCCTGTTGATCAGTGATGTTTTCGTAGTTGATAGATGTAATTGTTTTCTGATTAGGAGATTTTTGTTTAAAATGAAAAGTCTGAACTTAAGTGGTTAGCAACCCCGCTTTCCGTGTGAAAGTTCAGAGATCGAATCTCGGTGGAGCTTAACTTTCTTGATTTATTATTTTACAAGTAATGTGGTAAGTAATATTAAAAATGTAAATAATACATCCAAGTGATAGAAAGTGGCGAGCAAGAATTTTTCAATTATTTTAATTTAAATTTCTCAATTTAAAGTAATTTCCGGTAAAATAGGAAGTGCTATAAAAAAAAATTAAAAAAGTTACCAAAAACCTATATCCGAAAACCAAGATTAAAAAAGTTACAGCAATTAAAAAAAAATTACAACACTTCAGAGTTTAGACATTAAACTTAAAATATCTCAAAAACTACTGCAGATCTGACTTTTTGGAATAAGGACAATTTTGCTTAAAATTCTTCTTAATCGAATGGCATATGTTTCAAACCTTAGTTCATTGAAAAATATTTTTAAACTGTAGCGCCATCTCTGGTGATAATGTTATAATAGTAAATTGTACTTCCTAAAGAAAGCATTAACCATAGAAATCTATTACCATTTACAGAATAAAAATATATTTTTAGGTTTCCAAGATATCAGTTGTGGGAATGTTAACTGAAACACCTTGTATACAGAGGGTCAAAACAAGATCCACTAAACTGTGCGCGCCAGCTGATCCATCCTCAATGGAACACCTTGTATGGCAGAAATACTTAATTCTTATGATTTTTAGTTGTTTTCTTCACTTGCAACTAGCTGTTAATGCATTTTATTTGATAATCAAAGGAGTACTTCTAGAACGGCAGCCATTTTAATGTTGCCTTCCTATTAATGTTACAAAGTGAATAATGTCAAAAAAGTCACCTATGTTTAAAAACAGATAAACAGAAAAAATCTAGTTAATAATCGTCTGGCAGGTAATGAAAAATAACATTTATCTGCGATAATGTAAAAAGTAACAGTTTTTTACATCATTTCCAGTGTAAGAAGTGGCTTTTTACAATAAAAATTTTTATTGCACAATTTCTAAAAAATTTATCAGTAACACACCAATCGTTGACTCGTTTATACACCAACTCATATTGTATTCGTGACTGCTCAGGTATTAAAGTTGACGTTGCCGCTTGTGCCATCTCCATAACTTCTGGGGGAGTATTTTGAAACTCTTCTACATTACTATAATCACCATTAAACATTATTAACTTGATATTTTAATTCAAACATTCAAGAACAACAATGGCGACTTCAAATACGCCAGTTTATTTATAATATCGTTTCCTTAGTTACTATCATCACAGTTTTTCAGTCACGACCATGAAGTAACATAATTAGAATGGAAACTTCAACTACAACTCGAATAATACTAACCGTCAAAGTGACATTCACAAAAAGTTGATACAGTTTTACAAATATTCATGAAAAATTGTCCATTTTTTACAATAATTGGAACGATTGAAGATAAAAACGTTGTGTAAAAAGCCTCTTTATTGCTTTTAAAAACACTCGTTTTGCTCGTATTTTTAATCTAGCCATTCGTGCAATAAAGAATGGCTTTTTACACTTGTATCTTAAATAACTATACCCTCACTCGACAATAAACTGGATTCGTTCAATAAAGCCTTACATTATGAAGATGTTATATAAACAGCTGTTATTCAATAAATTCTAGCTCGATATTTTACTGCTATATTACATATAATGAAAGGAAAGGAGACTTGAGAAATTCTAACAGTTGTAAAACAAGCATCGTTTTATTTACCATTTTTTGACCCAGACGTTACCAGACCACACACTTGTTACAAAACCTAATATTAATCAACTATATACAGTATAATATATATTCAATTTGATCATGGTAAAAAATTCACAATTTCGTTTAAAAAATTACTTTTTTGGACTTGATGATTTTGTTAATATCTTATAAGTATTTTTGGACAGTATGTAACTCAGACCTGCAGCTATTGTAGTTGCCCCCGTTATGTACCTAGAATAAATTTAAAAATTAACTATATACATATATATTAAAAACTTTTATACACACCACAAGTACTCTAAAGCTGGGTGCCCTACATAGTGAAATACGGGTGCTGCCAATGTGGAACCAACTAGTAGTAGTTGCACCCCAGTATTAACTTTACTTATAAATGTAGGGGCAAGTTGAGCAGTTGCATGTGTCACATCAAAATATCTGCTCAATGTACGCTAAAAAACATTTAACTCAAAATATAATGTTATATTATCAGGTAAATTTATAGGGTTATTCATTATAAATTACCTATCCCTTGTCATATTGTTTTAAATGGGAAACAGTGTACCTATATTATTAAATTTTTGGAATGATCCTTTTTTCCCGATTTCAAAAATATACCATGTTACCTATACCGACTTGGGGTATAAAATAAAGCAGCAAGTAGTGAGGAACTCAGCATATAGTGAGAGAACGCTACATTACCCCTACTATATCCCTTTTTTGAGTTATTAAACGTCGAATATCTTAGTTCAACTAGTTACTGTAAATGTGGAAAAGTTACCAGTATTAAAGTGAGCTGCAAGGCACTAGCTATCTATTGTCCATTCATATCATATGTACAGATTGTGAAAAGAGTATTATTGATCCTCGTATCATTAATTATATTATTTACTAACAATATACAGGACACACAAACAACTTACAGGAGGTGGTAGAGACCTGTATCTTATAACAAAGCCTGCTGCAACTAATATTACATCTCTCGCTATAATCATACTCGTTAAGGGTATAGGGATTAAGTCTGCATAAGTTAAGGTTAAGAATAAAGTGGCGATTAATACTTTATCTGCCATTGGATCTAAAAAACTTCCCAAATTAGATGACTGGCTCTCCCAATTTCTGGCTATCCAACCATCTAGCTGTAAAAAATTACTACATTTGGTGTGATGCATCAGATAAATAATTTCTTAGTTGTAAGGAAAGAATTATGTACATACCATATCTGTGATTGCAGCAACACCCAAAACAGCCAGGGCAAAATTAAATTCTGATTGCACTATTAACATACCGAGATATGGAGACAGTACTATTCTGGCAACACAGAGAAAATTTGGTATGGTGTAAACATTTTCTTTCTAAAATAAAACAATAGTTTGGTAAACTACCATTGGAATTGGAGAAATGGGAAATATGGATGTTTGTCTACTTTTGTGCAAAATCTTTCCGCCATGACCCTCGCTTTTAAATACACATTTAATATGACTTCCTTACTATATCTGGCTATTAAAAAAAGGTTCCACCTGTAGGTGGTAATTGTTGACATACCTACCTCTATGATTTCCTCCACTTTTTCTTTGACCTTATTTTTAGTTTCCTTAATATCCTGGAGAATGGCATGTCTTTTCTCTTTCAACCTTTGCTCAGTGTCTCTTAGTTTTTCCTTATTATGTTTAATATATGCTTTAAATTCTTTAGATACGATTTCTTTACGGCTTCTGAAATTCCTATCTCCTTTATCAGAAGTTGTACAATAGACTTTATGAATATGATAAGTATGCGCTTTTATTTGTTCGATTCTGTATGTGGGAAAGAAAAATGGATGCACTAAGTTAAAATTTATACTTGTTGCAGAAGTTCGTAAACTGTGAGAAAAGATACATCTTTTGATGTTATTTGTTAGCATGCTTTGTGATAGCATTTTTAGATATTCATATTCAAACGTCGGTTTTGCAAAACAGAAATATTAAATATTATAACCTAAAAGATAACCGGGAACAAATTTGAGTCCCAAAACTAATCATTTTAAAATATCAACTTCCAAATAGACACCATCTGCAAATCCCTGAATTTTTCTGAAGTTAACGGTGAAATTAAAAATAAATTTATTTCTTAAACTAGTGCATATGAAATTTTACATATTTTACAGTTATCTGTCACTTTTGGTCATTTATCTAAAACTGAACTGTGCTGAACTGAAATCAGTGAAATGCAGTGAAATCAACTGGTATGACCGCTTTCTTTTCGAGTTCTTAAATCCATACTCGAACATTTGGTAAAAGTAGTTGGAAGCTGGCTCGGCGAACATGCTTGAAGGTGTGTGAGAACGATGAACATGGTTCAGTTGGCGCGTTGGCGGTTGGAATGCTCTGCTCGTTGTGCGGCTTGCCAATCCCTAACACGAACCGAGCGTCGGCGTCAAACATGTTGGTAAATACATGTGTGGTGATTTCGCGAACATGTTGGTGATTAGTGATTAGCAATAGTTTCTGGTGGTTTTGTGTGAGAGGTGTGCATCAATTCAGTGCCGAAATTAACCCCAAGGAAATGACGCATTACTTGGGGAACCCCCACCAAATTATCTTGGAAATTTATTTTATTAAAAATAAAAAATGAATGATTTCTGATATCTTTGGAATGACAAATAAAGTTCCTGCCCTTCAGTTAAGCAGCAGTCCCTACTATAACGACCATGTACGACTAACACGTGATGATGAGCAAGAAAAATAAAATTAGCTGTGAAGCTCGCTTTATCAGCTGTTGGTAGATAGAAATTTAAAAGATCCGTTCCCCAATGTGGAGACACTACTAAAAGATTCTTGGAATAATAACCCCAAATGATGAGAGATCATTCTCAAAACTAAAATTGACGAAAAATAGATTACGATCGTCTATGAGCCAAGGTAGGCTATTTAATTAGTATGACTATCAATAATATCTTACGAGCGTTGGACTTTTCCGCTAGTATTGAAGAATTAGCTAATCAAAAATCTCAAAAGGTCAATTTAGTGTAGGATTAAAAGGTCCTCATGACTTACAGCTCAGATTCGAGAAAGCTATGGAGGTTGATTTTCCGAAAATCACCGGTCGTGAGCAAGCCTAATTTTGCCTACAGGCCCCCATCCATGTTCATCCGGTCCTGCATCAATTTCTCGCATTCGGTTGTCACATTCCTTCACAGCAGTGAGGCTCGCGGTTTTAAATTTTGAACTGAAGTCCGGTGCATACATGTGTGGAAACCGCCGAGCATGCTCGGTTTGAAGTTAGGTTCGATGTGATTTCTTCGAGACGAGCATGCTTGAGTATGGGGGTTTTAATCCTTGGTTTTAGAACCCCCAGTTTTTGAAAACAAGAATGCTGATTGGCTGATGAAGGTGGAAATTAACAACTGTCAATTATGCACCAATCACAGAGTGAGTGATTTGTGAATCACAGTATTAATTTTGAAGCCTCCAGGGCTTCTTGAAAAGAAAGTGGTCTATAAAGTGAAACGATTATTCAGGTATTTTCCTCTGTGATTGTGAAAGCAAAATGACCTATATGTGTTACCAAAATCTGTTAACAAAAAGGTCGTCTAGTAACCTATTTGTACAAATACCAATAGGGTATCTGAACAGAGTATCTCCCAGAGACGTATCTTCTGGTCTCCCGCCATATTTTTGTAGGTTTTCCTGTTACAAGTCATAACAAATAACATAAATTATCAGCAACTGCTAATAAGTAAGTTTTATGTTTTAAGCTATTAATTGCTAGTTATTTTGTAACTTATCAGCAACTGAGTTAGACCACTGAACTATAAACTGAACTGAGCTGAACCTAAGGGGAGTGACGTGTGACGTCTCAGAATAGTACTCTGTGGTATCTGCACGTGACGTCATTTTTTAAGGTCGCTGCTTGGAAGGAAAACAAATAATACATTATAACTTCACTTCAGTTCCTTGCAATAAATATTGCCCTTTCAATAGCTATCATGTTTTTATTTGATTATATTTTAGTGAATATTAAATTTTATTCTTAACTAATCGTTTTCAGGTTAATCTTCCTCTTCTTCCGCGGTTAGACCTTTACCACGCCTTTTAATAACTTTTCATTTGTGTCCCCTCATGTAACGACCTTGAAAAACGTAAACCA
This sequence comes from Leptura quadrifasciata, assembly GCA_963675555.1. Classification (NCBI taxonomy): domain Eukaryota; kingdom Metazoa; phylum Arthropoda; class Insecta; order Coleoptera; family Cerambycidae; genus Leptura; species Leptura quadrifasciata. The sequence continues at coordinate 164,772,439 of OY776674.1, read as the reverse complement.
GGATCGATGTGGACGTGGTAAGAAATCGACTAAAAACGTGTAGTACTGCTTAAAAATTGAAAAAACAGAAAGTTTCATAATCAATATGTAGATAACTATAAATGGCCTAGTTTACACCGTGAAATAATTTGGTCTGCTCCGAAGGAACTAACGAGGGATAGATCGACTGGAATTTATTTAGTTCGTGCCTGTTTATAACCAATCAAAGAGGATTAGACAGAGTGGAAACTTTCATAAGACCACGTATTTTTTCGTACAAGTTTCAGCGCTCGCAGCGAATCGGATGAGGAACTGAATTCTCCCACTACCGTCTGTCAGTCTTACCGGCAAATTTAAATTGCGAAGTAGTGTGGTTAGGATTTCTTCCAGTGGCGTAGACACGGGAGAAAATTGAAGGAAAGGCATATTAAAAAAATATTATTTTTGTTAAATACCTAACTAGAATACAAATATAGTTTGTACATAAATATGATGTACAGATATTTATACACTAATTTAAGCAAAAAACGGTTAACAATACTTAAATATAATGGCACTGTCATCATTCCTATTAAATAGCTCTAGGTAAACATATACAGTGTGTCTCGCTTTCATAAATCCGAAATTCTGTTAAAATGCGTTCGTCGTCTGGATATTGTCGTGGATTTAAATTGTACCTTCTTGGTCTTGTCTTGAAAATGGCTCCGGTTCTTGAAAATAGTTTGTTGATATCACCAACGGTTTTGTGCCAAATTGGTCAATCACAATGACGTTGATTAAATATTCGAGCAACCTGACGCGTAGATCTTTCATTATCACCAAATAAGAGGATAATTTCAACTTTTTCTTCAATTGTAAGAACTACTCTCCGATCTTCTGCCATTATCGGTAAGATTGATAAATTAAATAACAATAACTAACTAAATTAAATAACGTCAAATGTGAAATAAAAACTTATTTTTCAAAGCACCTTTGATTAATGCCTATGGTAGCAAGGTAACTATCTTAACGACAGGTTTTTTTAAAGAACATAATGTTTAGTGACGATGCAATATTTATGACGACAAACTGTGTGGTATCATTGGAAGGTGGTTATGTTGAAGAGACCAGAATTTTTAAAAAAGTTGTTTTTAGTTTGTTATTGCAATTAAATAGTTTAAGCCCTAATATCCTTTTGCCAAAAAACCTACCCTATTTTACCCCCTAAAACCGCACGCCAATGAAAATGTTTACTATGCCAAATAATTCATTTTTCCAACATATAATTACCATCCAAATTTGAAGAAAATCGCATTATTAATAACTGAGATATTAGAGTGGATTTATGAAAAGCGGGACACACTGTATAGAAATACTTTTTAACTATTTATATATAATACATAGAAAAAATAATATTTGTATAACATACTCATTGTCGTACATGTATGTTAGAAGGTGGTTGACACATTAAAAATGCTATTTACAATCATGTACATGGTGACTTTTTGGCCAAACAATTTGATGGCAACTTATTTAGGATGAGTAGGTAAACAATTTTACACCAGAAACCTGCAATAAAATATTAAAAATGGTAATGTGCTACATACATACATTATCAGTAGCAAGATTGAATATCAGGCTCTAGTTTACTACGCTACCATGCACCCAATATTAGAAAGCAAAAGAAAACATCTACGCTATATACATTTTTTATACAAACATTTAACTACATACTAGTTGGGATTTAGACCCGATTACCATTAAACACCCCACAACTGTGTTATTATTATTATTATATCCAGATACATATTTTCACATCATATAAATTTTTAAATAAAAATATTACGACCAATTTCGAACATTTGTGGAACAATTATTATAAAAATTAAAATTTTCGTATCTTCAAGGGTTTTCTTCATTTTTGTAGCATATCTCTCCTTAAAAATCAGGCATGCCAATGCCAGTGACATCTAATTGTCATAAACAGGCGTAAAAATATGTCGCTATTTTCTGGGCTACATAATTCTATTTTGTTGGCATTCTTCATAATTGTGTTTGCCCGTAATGAATTTCATTTGATAAATGAATTTCGTCATATGAGATAGATACAACTCTGTTTTCTATGTGTGAGTATTTGCAAGATTCTTTTAAATTTAATAAAACAGAATCGTTTAAACCAGTCTGCATAGGAAATTGCATTTGGTATTCACGTAGACATCACTTAGTCGGTAATTAAATTATTTTTCTTACAAATGTATAGGCCCTAGGCGAGTGATACATAACCGATAATGCAATATCTTTGCATTCGTCACTATACCTTTGGCCGCGATTCTTACATCTACTCAAGTGTAGCTGTGTTATTAATACATTATGTGCTTCTCGAGGTAAGAATTTTAAAGTCTGCTGGATGAGATCTTCGATCTCAGCTACTTTTTTGTTTTTATTTCCCGGCCTACCATTCTGCATCTGTTTCTTCTTCTTCTTATGGTGCTACAGCCCAAATCGGGCCCTGGCCTCCTCTAACTTCTGCCTCCATTCCTGTCTGTCTCCTGCTGCTCTCTTCCAGACTCTGCATCTGTTTCAGCCAGTTAATTTCACTACGCAACGCAGCTATTGTTCTTCTTTGGGAATTAATCCGCCTGGTTTTTGGTAACTTAAGCTGTTTCTGAGGTAAATTCGAACAAGGAGGAGTTATCTCGTGACTAACCTCAGTGGTTGAATCAGCATTCTCTGATTCCGACGATCCTGAAGGCTTGCGTATGCATTTTCATGAAGTTCCTTTTCATTCCCCACTGTAATACAATAAACAATTTTTACCATTAAAAATTAAAAAAAAAAGTGCTGGTATAAAGATATAAAATTTTTGTATGGTATAAATCAAAGTTTTACAAAATAAATTATTTCGTATCATAGAAATCTTCTTCACCTATAGTAAAAAAAAATTGTAGTTTTTCACCAAATAGTTAAAGCAAATAGACCAAAAAATAGTTGAAAAAAACCCAAAAGTTCTGTTACAGGAATCAAACATGGGTCCCTCCCCGTTTTCGAGGGCGCTGAACACGACGGTGATATTTTTAAGGTGCCCACCACACAGCAACTACCCCTAAACTCGAAAAAACACCCAATTTTGCGTGTTTCTCAGTCATGGGTATGGATGGATAATGTTGTATCCGTGAATCAGGGCGCACATGCGCAGTCATGGAGCAGTTCCCAGTGTGTTCCCGGCAGCCTGACTGAATAGATGTTAGTAAATCATCGTTAGCATAGCTTCGAATATAAAACTGAATAAAAGAGTTTGTACCCATCCAGATTGTTGCTATTTTAATTCACCCGTATACACAACAGATAAGATATTGTATGGTTAAATTTCGTACAATCTACCCGAATTCTGCCCAAAGAACCGATCCACATGCCTACGATGGAAAAAACGCAAAATTGGGGTTTAGGGGTAGTTGCCGAGGGGTGGGAACCTTAAAATACCACCATCGTGTTTAGCGCCCTCAAAAACGGAGGAACCCATGTTTCATCCCCGTATAGGCGAGCGGGAAGCACCCCATATTGACCATGGCAGCCCTAATGACTGAATTCAGTTTTTTCTTATGTTTTCGAGGTCACTGAATACGGATCTAAAGTTAGTGTTGCAAAAAAAATGGGGCGTCCTTGTATAAAATGCTGAAGTTGTATCACAACCGGTCAAAGCATGCGCAGCTAACAAAGACGAGCACATACTATTACCTACATTTTTTAACATTACATGTATTGGAATATACCTTCTCAAATCAGTACGCATGGTAACTTTGCCTGTAAAAAACCACAGTTGAGCTTCATTCTCAAAATGTTGGAGCAATGTTCGAGTAAGCGTGTGTGCTCGGACTCGATGCTGAACTTTGAACGTGCATATCTCTTTTTTTTTTATCTAAATATGAAAGACTGAAACTTTCCACAAAACATCATGATGTATTATATTTTAATGTTGGATAATTAGTTATTTAAAATTCGAAACTTCCATACTCAACTTTTCGGATGGTTTGTAAAAATTGGCAAATCCTGGCAGTGCAACTTTGAAAATTCGTCGCAAAATAAATGTCGCGGGAATTTCGAAAAAGTCTTATTTTTAAGCATATAGTTTGAGAAATAAATGCTTGAAATTTCAAACTGGAATAATTAAAACTGTCGGAGATATCGCGAGATGAATGTGAAAATGTATGAAATTTTTTATCTTTAATTTTTCATAAAAATACGATTTTGTACATAGACGCTCCATTTTATGGAAAAATAATATTAGATTCGTATTCGACGACTTCGAAAACATGAAAAAAAAACTGGATTCAGCCATTAGAACTGCGTGGTCACTTACTCCTATTTTTAAGCAACTTTCTGGGGGTGGCCCGCTCGCCTAGTAACAGAACTTTTCTGTTTTAAACCTTTTTTTGCAACTTTTTCATGGGGTAAAAGGTGTATTAAACCTTTCCTTTCTTAAAATATTTACAAGATTTCGCTGATCCTTAAATTTGTCTTTATTTCATTCGGCAGAATGTAGGTGGGAAAAAATAAACATTGTGAATTTCTGCTTATATGACGATGTTGTTAACCTCACCTTCGCGATGAGTTCAATTTGAACTTGGTGCACCCTGTTTTTACTAACGAGGCTCTAACGACCGAGTAAGGGCGGAATAACCCTTACCTTTTGCCGTGAGCACATCCACCGTCTCACGAAGAGTGCGGTAAAAATAACCCACCGCACACAAAGGTTGCTTTTGGAATCGTTTGGTTACCCCATCGTCGCAGTCTCCTTCTGTGCCATGGGACCACACCAGTCGCCTTCCGCAACCGAGCTGATCAGTTGCATACCTGCTCCAGCTAAAACTTCAAATGCAGCTTCGTTTTCAGTCGATTAAGGCTTAAAAAAAAATGATGGAGCGTTCAAGTGGGCCAAAATCATCCGGAGGTAAAATACCCTCCCGATCGGATCTCCGGGGGAGGGTGCCCACAGGGACACCTCATCGAATGTCGAAAAAACACCGACAAGTTAAATCCAAGAAAACTAATTCTTTCATCTACGGCGCTTGGAATGTTCGTACTTTGAACGACAGCACTCGCACCGATCGGCCTGAAAGAAGAACTGCTCCAATAGATAGAGTACTTCACCGACTCAATGTTGACGTTGCAGCTCTCAGCGAAACTCGATTTTTGGAGGAAGGCTCTCTCACAGAAAAGTACTACACCTTCTATTGGAAAGGTCTTCCTACCAATTCAAGAAGACAACATGGAGTAGGATTTGCCGTTCGGAATCAACTTGTATCCAACTTAACACAAGTACCACAAGGCCTATCCAAGCGTCTAATGCTGCTACGCTATAAGCTACCAGATGGCAACGCGGTAAATCTAATAAGCGCCTACGCTCCCACTCTGGATGCAAGTCACGAAACCAAGGAAAGCTTCTATCAACAGCTGGAAGAAACCCTCTGTAGAATACCTAAAACGGAACGACTCGTTATTCTTGGCGATTTTAACGCTAGAGTAGGGAGAGATGCAGACACCTGGCCAGGCATCATAGGCAAGAACGGTTTGGGCAACATGAACGCTAATGGTCAACTACTCCTAACTAAATGCGCCGAACATGATCTAGTTATAACAAACACCATTTTCCGACAAAAGAATAAATTTAAAGGCACCTGGCGTCACCCCAGATCAGGTCACTGGCATCTACTGGACTATGTTATCGTACGTAGGAAGCATCTCAAGGACGTCCAAATTACAAAGGCGCGCATTGATAGCGAATGTTGGACCGATCATCGTCCTGTTGTCTCTAAAATGAAAATTGTTATGAGACCCAAACACCGAAGAACTCAAGTAAAACGTACCCGTCTCTGTATTAGTAAATTGCGTGACCAACAAACCGTCGAACAGCTAAAGCAAAAAGTTCAAGAGAATTTGAGTGCACTAGAAAAAACCAATTCTGTAGATGTCGCTACTACCTGGACACAAATTAAAGACAGTTTAAAAAGTGCGAGTGAGGAAATTCTTGGCACTGCAGCAAGTAAAAAACAGGAGGACTGGTTCAATGATAATGAAGCTTTTATACAAGAACTTCTTGACCGCAAACATATTGCCTTCCAAAACGCTATCAACCACCCCAATGATTCATCAAAAGCAGAAGCTTTTACCCAATCTAAGTATGAACCGCAACGTGAAATCAGAAGAATAAAGAACGAGTGGTGGGCAAGCAATGCCAGAGAAATTCAAAGGTACGCCGATTCACACGACTACAGGAATTTCTTTCAAGGAGTAAAAGCAGTGTACGGCCCCAGTCGGAAAAATATGTGCCCTATTAAAGATTTAAATGGAAATCTCCTCAAAGAAGACCAGGAAATAAGAGCCCGATGGAAAGAACACTACTCTAACATTCTTAACCAGCAAAGTCAAGCCGATCACGATATTATAAATCTTATCCCTCAATATGACACCTTCGAAGACTTAGATAAACCACTAACAACGGAAGAGATCTTAACCGCCATTGGGCAGCTAAAAAATAACAAATCTCCCGGCACCGACTCACTCCCAGCTGAGATCTTTAAAGCTGTGTCGTCAGAGCTCATACCCTACCTCAAAAAACTGTTTGATGTCGTGTGGGAAAGTGGTCAAGCTCCGCAGGAGTTTCGTGATACACTTTTAATCAACCTCTTCAAAAACAAAGGGATCGCTGGGGACTGTGGAAATTACAGGGGTATAGCTCTCCTGGCTGTTGGAGGGAAGATACTCACTAAAGCGATGGCAAATAGGCTAACACCTGTTATGGAAAAGTTACTTCCTGAAACACAGAGTGGCTTTAGACCAAACCGAGGCACATCGGATCTAATCTTCACACTTAAACAGCTTCAAGAAAAAGCACTCGAACACCAAGGAGAAATTCACATGCCCTTCATTGATTTAACAAAGGCGTTTGACTCGATGGACAGGGAAGTGCTCTGGAAAATTATGCTCCGCTTAGGTATCCCTAGAAAATTTGTGGAAGTATGTCGCAGTCTACATACAAACAACAACACCCAGGTTATGTATAATAATGAGGCAACCGAACCTTTCCAAACCCTCACTGGAGTTAGGCAGGGATGTGTCCTGGCACCTCTACTTTTTAATTTGTTTACCACTGCTCTAACAATTATTGTTGACAACAAACTGAGTCAGAGGAATAGGTCTCGGATACCGTTCTGATGGCGGTCTCTTTAACATAGGGCGCTTTAGAGCTTTCCCGAAGACACCCACACAATTCATTTGTGATCTCCAGTATGCGGATGACTGTGCACTTTTAGCCTCTACGCCGGAAGAGCTTCAAGAACTTTTAGATGTGTATGCCCAGAGCTATGATTCCTTGGGACTTAAAATCAACATTGGAAAGACTAAGATTATGTCAATTCCTCATCAAGTGAACCAAATAGACATTACACTTAATGGAAATTCTCTTGAAGTGGTGGATCAGTTCAATTACTTAGGCAACGTTGTTAATGACAAAGCAAACATGGACAGCGAGATTCGCAATAGAATTAACGCTGCATCTAGAGCACTCTGGGGACTTAGAGAGAGAGTATTTGACAACCACGATCTTGCTCTGTCAACGAAAATGGCTGTCTACAGAGCAGTTGTCATTCCAACACTGCTATATGGATGTGAAAGCTGGGTCACTTTCCGTCGTCATGTGAAAGAATTAGAACGTTTTCAGCAAAGACACCTCAGAAGTATGATGAAAATCCGTTGGTCCCATCACATATCAAACGTGGAAGTACTCAGGAGAGCAAACAGCCTTCCAATTGAGGTGCTTATTTCAAGAGCACGCCTAAGATGGGCAGGTCACGTTCATCGCATGCATGATAACCGCCTTCCTAAATGTACACTTTATGGTGAATTGCTAAGCGGTAGAAGAAGGCGTGGCGGTCAACGAAAGAGGTTCAAAGACGTTCTCCATGAAAATCTAAAATCCTGCGGTATTCCAGACGAGCAATGGGAACAACTTGCAGCGGACAGAACCGAATGGCGAGGGGTTGTGGCCAGCTATCAAGGAAATGTTGCTGCAAGAAGGCCGAATCCAAGACCTAACCAGGTCTATGTTTGTCCTGACTGCGGTCGACATGTGCTCTCCCGAATTGGCCTCTATAGCCATAGTCGTGTGCACCGTAGATGAATGGGAATTACAATAGACTACACCTTTTACTTGTTTTTTATTACACACAATCTATCGACTGTAACATTTTTATACTCGGATTCGAGTAAAGGCTAATAATATGACGATGATAATACATACTCTTTATATGCATCAACATGTGTCTGATTCTCATGTTTCCTTTTGACAATACAACTTCCAATTCCCGGAATTGCATTTGGAATTAGCAGTGGCCTCGGATGTCTCTTCCAAATCATTTGTGGCTCGAAATAGTCCTCACACAAACGATGGTAGGTATAAACCTTTCTCCATCCACCAAATTGTACCCATTTTTTGCGACTGAAATAAGTTAAATTGTTTGAGATTTTTTAATTAGAAGAAAATATTAGGTTCTATGAAATTCAAATCATTTAAAGATGAACAATAGATTTTTAAGAACTGAAAATATCGTACAAAGTTCTCTTATGTGTAGTACTCCAGGCGTTTTAGCTGTAAAATTGACTTCTGTGCTAAATTCGTGCTCTACGAAAAAAATTTTTTTTAGTGTGTTTATTTGGACGTCCTGAATAACACTTGGTAGTTACGCCTCGATACACCTGGAGGAATTCGTGAAAATCGCTTCGGAAGGTCGCGGAAATCACGGATTCACGATTAACTCAGTTTTTATGGCCCGAACGGGAGCAACATCTATTATAAAAGTTGTAGGTACATCTGTAAATTCTCTACCTTAAAGGTTCTATTTTTTTCGTACGCCTAAACGTTTTGGAGGTACGACGCGAACTAAGTGAAAAATACATTTAGTTCCGCCAAACCTCTTTTGCACCACATATTTCGCAATTATCTTGCTTTCTATGTCTCAGAATGAATATTAAATATTGTTGTTATAGAGCTCGGTGACCTTTATTCTGCACTAGAATATTTGATACATTTTATTTACAGTTAATAAGGCAAAAAATGCATTCATTTCCGCACCACCTTAGAAGTAGAATGCTCGGCACGCTTTTTTTACATGGTTTCCCCAGGAGCCCTAATCCATGCCGGATCTTAAGTTAGTCAATATTTGCGACTTCTTTGGTATGTGAAACATTATTGTCCAATGACAAATCGTTGTCATTACTTTAATTCTGATAAGATTGTACGTCGTCCATTTCCTCATTCATACCAATTATAGGTACAGTATTCAAGCAGAAGTGACCGTGAAAATGTCCACAAACTATTGAACAATTCAGTCCTACTTTCCTACAGCTACATTTTCCTGCACAACCCTTCGTACAGTTGCAAAAAAATTAATTTAACAATATGTCTGGTCCTGGTGGTAACTGCGTTGGTACTGACTACAAAATATCATTCTTCCTAATCCAGCCCCACTACTCAGGATCAGTGTCTTTTCCCAACTATGTTTGAACGTCTCAACAATTCTATGCTATCCTATGTTATATTGTATTATATTTAAAAAATATAAAAAAAAATAAACTAAATAAATTTTTCACTTATTTCGCGTCATATCTCCAAAACGTTTAGGCGTACGAAAAAAATGTATAGGACCTTTAAGGTAGAGAATTTACAGATATACAATTTTGTGTGTCGGGTGTTGTTCCCGTTTTGGGCCATAAAAACTGAGCTAATCGCGACCTTCCGAAGCGATTTTCACGAATTCCTCCAGGTGTATCGTGGCGTAATTACCAAGTGTTATATTCAGGACGTTAAAATAAAAAAAAAATTTCGTAGAGCACGAATTTGGCAGCAAAAGTCTAAAACGCCTGGATTATAGCAATTTATAGACATTTATAAACAACTATTTTTATGATAGGTAAACAATACCAGGACAATGCTTGTAAACTCAAGTTTCCACTCTATCTAATCCTCTTTGCAACCAATCAAATCACTTTGTGGATAGACGAGGAGCAAGCAAACCTAACCTATGAACGCTTCACTCTTGTAAAAATGTGGCACCTTTCACTTTTGACATTGCAATTTAAATTTATTAAATTCATGCGAGAACCACAGACATCTTCAAAATAAATGATATCTGTGGCGGGAACGACATCTCTGAGCCCACTTGATTTCCCAAATTTGTATAATACGTCTATGTTTACACATATTTTACGTTAAGCGGGGTATTAAACCACGAATAAGATATGGTATAATACTCCTGCTCAAGAGAATCGGACCAAAGGCAGATATTATTTCAAACCATTTACATCAAACGCACTATACTTTTAATATGTAGTATGATTTACAAAAGGTACTTAGTACGCAGATCAAGCTGTCGGTATATTATAGTTATAGGCCAATATGTTTAGCACAATCTGTAAATGTTTAATTATATTAAATTTTTGCGTTAACTTCAAAGAGCTATCTAAATGGCGGCTCGTGGTTAATTTTATAGGGGGGCACACAGTTGACATTGTGAAATAGTATATTAAAATGAACTTACTAGAGAACCATTCACCATATTCTTTGTTCTCAAAATCGTGTGCTGCATAAAAAAAAAATCAGAAATTGCAAATGTGTCCTCCCACTTTAAGATTTAGTACATACACCCACAAACAAAAACATTTTATTTATACATAAAATCCATTCTACGTTCCTTACTAGCTGAGAAAATGTCTATCACTTTATTGTCAAAGTCAGGAATTAACTGAATCATATTTTTTTCAATTGATAACATCGAAAGTGCATTAAGCCTTTCTTGGCCCATAGTGTTTCTTAGAAAACATTTTATTCTTTTTAAAGTAGAAAAACTTCTCCCACATTCGCACGTCGTCATAGGTGTAGTACATATAATACTTAAAATTTTGTACGTCTCAGATAAGCCTTCCTCCAAATTATTTTTATTAATGAATGTCAGAAGAGGTAAAACACCATTGCAGCACATATCATCCCTGCCATAAATAACTTTCAATTCAGTTCTTAATTTCTCTTTGTCTATTAAAGCATTATAAGCTTCTAAAGTCTCTATAAACGTTTCTTCAGGAAAACTTTCTCTGTAAGTTGGAAACAAATCTGAAGAAAATAGTTTAGCTGCAGACAAATGGCCAGTAAAATCAAATCTATCTCGTATCTGAGACAATAAAACATCACAATATTCTTTAGCCACAACTCGGTTAGTTTCAGATGGATCAAACTGACCGCGTTTAGTGCGTGTTTGTTTTCCCATTTGGCTAGATCCTTCATTTTCACTATTTATTTCTTCAGGTTCAGGCACTTCAATTTTATCAATTTTGTTTTTTCTGATTTCGTCAATCGCAGATTCAAATATTTTTAAACATTTTTGAATATAAACACTGTCAGCTCCGCAAGATTGGGCTTCATTAAAAAATATTTCAACATGTGGAGTGATCCAATAAGTTACTTCTAGAAAGTAATTGAAATCTATGGAATTTAAATTTTTCAGCAGGCCATTCGCTTCAGATATTGTTTTAGGGTCCTCTTCTGTGTCTAGAAGTTTCTCCAAACATTCGCGAATTAGTTGTTTTTTTTCATACAGGGTGTTAATGGTTCCTGTTTTGAAATTCCATTTAGTTATCGTTCGTTTTGCAATTTCATCCAAAAGTGATGTTCTTTTTGTTGATCGAGAAAAAAACGAACTAAAAGATTGAATTTCAGCAAAAAATATTTTTAACTTTTTATTGCAAGATGCAGCCTTTTCCAGTATTAGGTTGAACTGATGGGCGTAACAATGAATATAAAATGCATGCGGGTATTTTTTCCTGATAAGCGATTGAACGCCTGCTACTCTTCCACTCATAACTGACGCTCCGTCATAACTTTGAGCTATTAATTTATTTGCAGGAACTGCAAGATGATCGAGTTCGTGCATTATAGCCCCCGATATATTTTCTGCAGTGTATCCCTCTGGTCTAACAAAAGTCCAAAACCTTTCATAAATTTGTCCTTCAAAAATATAGCGAAATATTACAGCAAGTTGGTGCTGGTTAAATGAGTCAGTTGTCTCGTCAGCTTCAATAGCAAGAAAATTAGATTTTGTTATTTGATCCAAAATTTCCTTTTTGCAGACTTGTAATATAGCATCTAAGAGCTCATTTTGAATGGTTTTAGAGGTTCCGTTAAATACCATAGCCTCTTTTATATGAGCCGATAAAACTAAATCTAACTCAGATGTGAAATCAACTACACTTCGAAATATACCTCGATTTTGTGATTCTTCATGTTCATCGTGTCCACGCAGTGCTAATTCAAATGCACCACAAAATTTAATGCACATTATTAAACGTCGTAATATATGACGATTTTTATAGACCTTTTCGTTATGAGCTCGTATATTTTCGAGATAAGCACTATCTAACTGTTTACGAATATCACTTTTATCTAAAACTTCATAGTCCACTAAATTATATAAATGAGTTGCACTCTTCCCATGTTTCGTTGCTCTTTCCTGTAAATGTTGTAAATCGTGTACTCCTTCCTGAATCCAAGGTGAAGTCTGAAAATTGTTACTTAAAAGGCAAACAAAACAGAACAGCTTATTTCGCTCAGAACACCCACACATCCACGAAAACTTATCATATGTACTTTCTTTTTTAAAATACCTATTAAATTGTCTTATTTTACCCACAGTAGTTTTTTTTATATTTAATTCCGGGATAGGCCTTCCTAATTTTTTTATATTAACTTTATCCTCGTAGCTCAGCGGTCTGTTACTTAAAATATAAGACACTGAATTCATTTTTAAATGTGCGTCTTATGTATGCCTAAACGAAACGAAATAAACAAATAACAAAACACCACGTGCTCTGTGCAAAACACAGAACTCGCGACACGATTCAATCAGCGGGAGCAGACAAGCAAACATAAATATCAGCTGATTAAGCATTATTGACCACAGATCAACATTTTGTTAATCTGTGTTATTGACCACAGAGACCAGATGTTTCACTGATGACGTATTTTGGTTAAAGTTTTAATCCACTCGTGGCCGGTCCGGGTTTTTGATGCGTTCTGCGCATTTTACGAATCAGTCCTTTTTTTATCTAAATAAGAATAATAATAATAAAAATAAAAAAACGATATAAATATACACATATGTATTTACACATAGATTCATACATACCAATGCCTCTATCTACAAAATTTATAAAAACATATTAATAAACATATTTTTTATACGATTTTTCAATTGTAGATGGAAAAAAATTTCCACTCCCTTGAAGGTTGAAAACAACCGCCGGGGTTGGTCACACACTCCTGGTCACCTACCACCTTCCTCGAAGAGATGCCTCCTACAAAATATTAATTTTTCCCCTAAAAAAAAATTTTTTCCACCACTTTGAAGGGTGAAAACTAACCCTGGTGATGGTTATATAACCCTGATCACCTACCACCTTATTCAAAAAAACACCTGTAAAATACCAATTTTTTTCTCACAAAAAAATATCAATTTTTCAACCCTCTACAGGAGTGAAAGTCTGGGGTAGGGGTGGCTGAGGTCAAATCCCTCAAGGGACCTTCCGTTCTACTCGAGGGAAACTGGGGAAAATACACGGGTTCACGGAATAGGGGCTTTGGGGGTGGTTTTTGGCCAATTTCAGAGGATTGCCATGGTGGAAAAATTGGTTTGACCCCGAGAATCGATTCGGCACCCTCGAAAACGGGGGAGAGACGTTGTCTAGTCCCAGGTTGCTAATTTCGTCATAAATCCCGACTCTTTAAATGGACTAGTACGTATAAGCAAGATTTTCTGTGTTTAGTGATTAAAAGCAGTAACATTGACACTTTGGTTGTGGTTTCCTCGTCAGTTTGAGATATAACATAAAGACTTGCATCTTTTTCTTTTATATGACATGGAAAAATTCTGTACGCACTTATGTACTTTGAAGCTCTTAGAATAAACATTGTAGTTGTCCATAATAGCCAAATTTCTAAGACGGTTTAAACCGTACTTCATGAAATAATAAATTATTCTGTTTGCAAACAAATCCAGAGTCAAGTATCTCAGTTGATTTATGTGATTTGATTAAATTACATAGAACTTTTTGTAATTTGCTTATTTTTTTGAGCAAAGTCAAGGACGTGATCATTTTTGGGAGCAAGGACCCATGTGCGCGTTCGTCACAGTATCACAATACCCATCTGCCACATCAGAAGATTTCAACTGGAAAGTCCACATCGATATGTTATGCAAAAAAATTGCACCAATCTGCTATTGTATAAAACAACTACAGCTTGCGGTCAATTCAGAAGTGCTAAAAATGTACTACTATGCACATTTTCATTCAATCGCTTCATATGGAATAATTGCTTGGGGATACTCCAGTGATAGTTCAAGGGTATTTTTACTACAAAAGAAAGCAATCCGATATATGGTTGGAGTAAATGCGTAAATCCTTATAATACACGTAATAATAGCATATTGCACATACCTTACCATAGAACTTCTTTATACGAACGATGTCCTAAATACCTTGCAATTAAAGCCTTTAATAAATTGCCTGACATGAATTACAATTTAAGAAAGAGGTAAAAAAATTCCTACAAGATAAATGTTATTACTCCTTTAATGAGTATTTAGACGATAGATTATAATTCACCTTCAGTTTGCCGTATTCTTTTTTTCAATATTTTTTAAACTTTTTGACATATTTTGTTGGACTTATTATTTTACTGGTTTGTTTCGGTACTTGACTGTCGCTTCTTTTTAAAATAGTTCATGTTTTCTATTTATTGATTATGTTTGACCAGCTACATTATTGTAGTTTTTAAAATTTATTTATGTACTGTTCATATATTGTTTTTATTATTGTATTGTTTTATACATTTATTTTTGTACTGTACTGACTTATTCTATATTGTGTAACCACAATCTACAGAATTAATAAATTATTATTATTATTATTATTGGGAGTAACGCAAAATAAAAATACTGCCTGTATGGTTCTTAAATATATATTTTCACTTTATGTAGCTACAATAAATTTCGGTGTTCGGTACATTTCGTATGCAAAAGTTTCCTTATGATTTGGATCATATTCGAGGCCAATATAATCAATTTCTAAAGAAAAGTCACCAGCATGCCTTTCACCTGCTGTAATACCGAAACTAGTAATCTTATTTAAAGGTATTGGTGCCTGTCTATCTTGTACTCGACCATGAGATGCCAAAAAGAACTTAGAAAATGGTATCTGAAAAAGTTGAAAATACTATTAATGAATTCACATCAACGAAATATTCCCGATGTCATCGAAACTTCTTATTCTATCGTCATGATTTCATATTTTGAGACGTCTTATTATTATTCATTTTTTTCAGATGGAGCCATGAGTGATCAACACCAACTACTGGTGAGAATTATTTTAAATATATAATTTTTCCAGGGTAGATTGTGGCTTATACTTTCAAGTTATTCCAGTCAGGCAACACAACATACATTAAAACATATGTTGTGTTGCCTAATCTTTAAAGTCACCAAGACATACTTTGGGATTTGTCGATGTATTTATTACTTACAACCTCTAACAGGTTAACCATATGTATTAGTATATCAACATTATGATGTGAGTGATGACATATTAAGCGCAATAGGCTGAATTCTATTTCGTCCTTTTTACGACTTTTAAATGACTATACTTACATCTTATCATAACAAAACTTACTTTTGCTATTTGCCAATACGGGCCTCCCCTAGTATAAAGTACATAATGATACATATCGAGCCAAGTAATGTCATAGTAGCCCCTTGTGTTTATATTTAACATATATGATCTGCCATCACCCCGTATTCGCATAATTAACATATTGTAACTGGTCCAATCCAGGTGAGCTTCACGTTTAAATGATTTCTAAAACAAAGCAAAAACTGTTCTGGCACTAGGCAAGGCAATAAGTATTCGATTTTCATTACCCTTGCACGAATGGTTCTTATATTACAGAAACCGGCCCGCTGTACTCTGCCATCTTTAGGTACCCTTAAAGATAGATTACCAGAAAATAATGCTTTTTTATTATCCGAAATATCTAAACTACATGAACTAAATCCCTCATTATGATCACTATCACTAGTAACTATCCATTTATCTAACGAATCTTTATTTTCAAATCTCCATTGCACGTCCACTTCACCGGGTCGAAAAATTAACAGTGGGTCTCCCTCAAATTTCTCTTTCACTTCTTGGGTCCACAAGGCTACTTCATTTTTAATTTCCTTGAGGCCCTGTCTCATTCTCTCCTTGAAGGGGGGTAATGGCCTAGTATCTTTATAACCGCCTTTATCATCTTTCTCCCAAAAAGTATTTGCAATAGGGGATGTTTTAAAATATCTTTTACCGGAACAAACAGTTTGCCTGGGCAAATTACAAACTAGTTTTTTATATAAGGGGAACATTACATTTTTAAATCAGGACTCTCAAAAAAGTCTGTCTTTTCTTTAGGTTAGGTTGACATTGTATCATGAGGTTGACATTCGAAAAAGCAATAATCTTCTTCTTCCTCGTTATGAACAACCTCGGCAAAATGTTAACGGAACCCAAAGAGGGTAAACTATATTTTTATTCGGAACCATGATATCTAGTACATTATGAACGGAACAGGTCAAGCATGGATAGATACGAGGTCTAAAGCTAAAATCAAACAAACGAATTCAACATGGGCGAAAATCAATTTTGTAAAGTTTGGGCGAAAATCACGCATCAAAAATGGCGCTGCTGATTTCTGAATTGACAGTACCAATAGTGAACAACAAAGTTTTGCCTTTAGCGATATAAGTAATTAAATTGTAATAATAAAGAAAGCAGTTTTTTTGAATGAAAATTGTTTTGTGATAGATACATAACTTACTAAAATATTTAAAAATAGGAACAAGTATGAAATATGCCTAGCATATTTTTAGTAAATGGAATTTCTGAGTTTTGTATAGTAGTGTCAGACACTATCAGAAATGTAAAAATGTGGATTTCGGATATTTTGATGATCGTGTGTTGTAGTACTAATCGTGTGAGGCATTTAAAATAAGCAGAGACCATTTCCAAAGGTGGGCATAATTAGCTGCTTTCGTTCATCTTGAACAAATAAGTGATTGTGATTAGTAAGCAACCAATAGAAATCAAGAATTTGAAAAATATCTCAACTCAATTGGCTGTTTAGTGATTGTGTTCAGTTTGTTCAAGACGAACAAAAGTACTTTTTTAACCTGCCGCTATACCATGAAAGGGTATAACAGCACAGACTAATTAGAGTATGATAGAATATTTCAATAGAAAATAAAGGAATGTCACAAATCTTGTAATTTATTACCACCTAGCACCTCTGATGGCATCAGTGTGTTTACAATGTAAAGCAACTGTCAAAGGCAGGTTGCAGTATTTGTTTTGACAAAGTGGAAAAATATATGTAAGTAATAACGTTACCATTAATTGTTTCGTGACCAAATCAGTCATAAAAGACTATTATTTTAATATTAACCTATTACATTGAGTCTAATGATACGATGCTTGTCATAATAAAAGCAACTCCACCGCCATTAAGCATCCACTTTTCATACGGACCAATCAGTGTCTCCCACTCGAGTGGCCAATCTATAGGCGAAAATCACGGAGTGGGTGACATCTACATTTTGACAGTGTAACCAAATTTATAGTGAACATCAAATCAATTTACTATTGAGTTTAAATGGAGCCTAATTTTGTTGGCGGGATAATTAAATAACTTCTATGATTTTTCAAATAAAACGTGCATTAAAGTATTATTTTATCTAAATAGTTTTACAGGTAAAATGATGCAAACGGTTAGCTAAATTATTTCTGTGAAATCGAGAAAATTTTATTGTTTGTCAGTGTTCCAGAGCTGATCTTCCCAGCAGATCCAAAATTACGTTAAGATGAACATATAGGTATACTGAAAATTTTAAAGTATCTTAGTAAATTTATTTGTATTGTTTGAATGTTTTATATATCATTTAAGAAATCTATTTGGGTTTATACCATACCTCTTTTTTGAAATGTAATGAGGATTTGAGGCTATTATTAAATACTTTATAAATATAACAAGTGTGGTTATTATATTTTAACCTCTCCACAATAAAATTGTGAGAGGTTACTAAAATTGGTTCAAAAACAAAAATTGAGATAACATTAAATCTTTACGTTTTGAGGTCCTAGGAACCCAAAAAAGAGGTTTTTGAAACATGTCTGTGTGTGTGTGTATGTGTGTTGGCACGATAGCGCCGAAACTACTGAACAGATTTGAATAAAACTTTGCATGTGCGTTTCTTTAGTGCCCCAGAAGAACTGTAAAGGTTTTGGTTGAGATCGGATTACGTTTAGTGCCATTTTGACGCAACAAGTTGTTTATTTTATAATTACTTTCAATTTGCAATGGAACCATTGAAAAGCAATTAAAATTCTGATTTCAACGATATATCACACTTCCACCTTTTTGATTTGGTTTCCGTGAAAAAAATTAAAAACAAAGCAAATTGAAGCATAGATCGCATTTCGCATGACATGATCGATGCGCGTAACAGTTACGTCGTGAAACTCGTCACATCACGTGTCAATTCACGTGTGAGGGTTTCTTCACTGCTCTAGAAGTAGAGCGGATTAGGTTTAGTGCCGTTTTTAAATGTATATACAGACAAATCGAAGAATTAAACTACAAATATTCCTCTAAAATCTAGTAAAATTACTGAAATGCTAATGTTTCATTTAACAAAAGACAGCCGTGAGCGATCGGATTGCAATGAGCAAATTTTGACGATTGTCATTGTCATCGTTTGTTATCCGATAACGTTGGTGGCATGTCATGTTAATAAGATTTCGGCATATTTGTAACTTTTAGTGGATTGTCACAAACTTTAAAGGTAGATGTAACAATATCAATATCATATGCTTTCTGTACCTTCCTTGGTGAATTTATTATAGATTATCACTTTACCAATTTTCAGTTTGTTGCTTTACAAATCTGTAGTATTTAGGATAACTAGACTTTCTTAGTCCTTCAAGTGATGTTAAAGTTGTTAATATCCTAATAGTATATTATTCAACGAGCGATAATGTAGGTAATAACTCGCATAGATGATTGTAAATTCATTAAGTTGAGGGTTTTTATTACCCCAGAAGATCAGAAAAGTTTTTGGATGAAATCGGATTACGTTTAGTGCCGTTTTGTCACACAATCTAATGCTCTTTTCGGCTTCAAAGATCCACCGAGTGGGGAGGTTCCAGCCGCTTCCAGTAGCTGTCGATTTTTTGAAATGTAATGAGGATTTGAGGCTATTATTAAATACTTTATAAACATAACAAGTGTGGTTATTATATTTTTTATTTAATGAAATCGAATGTGCATGGATTTTTATTGATAATAAATTTTCTTTATTACAAGAATTGACTGTTTAATTTAAATTGAATATTTTCTTAACTGCCTCTCAAGTTACCGAAGTAACTCCCTGCAAGGTCTTAAGGATCTTTTGCTAGGTAAAGAGAGGCAAGACCCTACAGTTTATTGTGGACTCCAAACCACTCTTGGAGCAATTTTTTTTAATGAAAAATTGTTTCGTCTTGCGGGTCTCGAATCCACTTCGCTGGGCATACTCAGTTTGCTAGCCAAGCAAAGCAAAGCAAGCAAACAGACTTTATTAAAATTAATACATAATATTATTGCGTCCCCGGGGACTGTTCGCGGTGGCTGGTTGCACGGCCGGGCGGGGTGACTCCGGTTCGGCTAAAAGAAAATGGGGAGAGAAGTCCTGACTCCTTTTGCTAAAGACAAATAAAAAAGGGCAATTTAGTTAAAAAACATTTTAAAAATAAAATTTAACAAAGCTTAAAACTAAACACAAACTCGAAGCTGTCGCATTGCACTGAACTAATTTTGCTGCTGACACAGGTACCCAAATCTAAAACGGGGAACCTTCATCGAAATGAGGTACTGCAGGGCTGCGCAAGGCTGCCTAAACTGTGGTTTATCGAAATTTTATGTTTTTTAGAAATATTATAGTGAAGCTAATTTTGAGTGAAAAAATGCACAAAAAGAGAACGATAACAAGAACAGAGACAAAAAACGCACAAAATGAGATCAAGAACACGAAACAAAATGGACAAAACGAAAGGAAGAAAGGGACAGGGAAGATTTAAAGCTACGAAAGGTATGAAATGTCAGTATAACGGATAGGATAAGAGGAAGTTATAGTAGGTGAAGGTTTGGCTATAGTGGTTGCCGGAAGATTGGTAACGTCTGGTATGGTAGGGTGTGTTTGATCCGAAAGGGTGCATTATGCTGTCTAATTTGTGTAATGTTTGCGGTAAGCGGACTATCGCCGAGTTTGAAAGAGTAGAATTTTTGGGAGATTTTCTGGACATAGTCCGCTATTGGGGTTATGTCGTTGCAACGTGCGTATAGATCTCTGAGGGAGGTGTACCTTCCAGAACTCGAAATGAGGCGCATAAATGTATGCTCAAACATTTTTAATTTTCTCATTGTCGTGGTCGGTATGCTGCACCACACCGGCGCCGCGTACGTGACGGATGGCCTGACCACCATCGTATACAACAACTTTTTGTTTTGTCTATATGCTAGGCATAATTTCATACTTGTTCGTCTTTCTAAATATTTTAGAAAGTTATGTATATCACAAAACACAACTTTCATTCAATACACTGCTTTCTTTACTTATATCGCTAATAGTAAAACTTTGTTGTTCACTATTGGTACTGTCAATTCAGAAAAAAGCAGCGCCATCTATTGATAGGTGATTTTCGCCTATAGGTACGAGATCCAAGGCTAAATTCAAACAAATAATGCAAGATACATAATTCACCGATTATTTTTTATTACTGTTGAGTTTTCTTTGGTACTTTTACACCTTAAATCAAGTATTTTCATAATGAGGCAAATATCATAGTATCATTTAATTTAGGAATCAGTGATTTGGAATAGAGCAGTAGCAGCTAACTTCACGAGCGGCTGATCCTGAGGCAAGCATACTTGTTTTGTATTTGAGTTTAAATTTATTATGTAATTTGAAGTTTTACTAAATTTTTGTATAATTAACTTTCGTTCAATGTTTCATTTACGTTTCGACAATTTGGAAACAATAGGCACAACTGTAGGTAAGGGCAGAAATAAGGACGAAAAAACTAATTTTTAATGCAATTAATAAAATACAATCCGTAAAATAATAGAACTCATATTGAATCTTATATACAGTAACCTTCTGCATTTGGAGGCTCAGCCTCTATGCCCCTTTTGTTCATTCTACACGTGTGTTCTTCTAATCTCTTAGCAGCATCCGTAATATCCTTGAAACTCTCATCAGACCAAAGCTTTTCGGCGGCCGCAGAAGCCCTAGGCCAAACTCTGGAAATAACATTGTACTCATCAACTAGTTCAGACCACATGCAGGCTTCACCGCCCAAGACTAATTTTTCTTGTTCCTCGGTTCCATAGAAATGATGGGGGTCGCATTGGTAGAACATTTTCCAGTCACCGTCGGACGAAAATAACTGGTCCAGATACCAGCAAGATGAGAGAATAGCATTGTGTCCGGATTCCGTAATCTGAAATGTATGTTACTGAAAGATAATTAACATTCTTTTATAAGCGGGAGAAAAACCGCCACCTGTGTCCATGAAGCGACGTTAAAGAGGATACACCAACATTGGCAATAGATCTCGGATATTTTTTAATACCACTCAGGTAAATTGGGCTTAGACATAATCAACTGATGCTCTGCTTTATGTACAGGAACGTGATGGCACGTCCACCCGTTTGGCAGTGGATTTTCCTTTCCACTCAGCCAGCAGCCTGCATAACTATCTGATCTGTGCCGCATACCTCACAAAATAGCGCGTAAAGTCTCGCATCAGCGAATACAAATTTATATCTGCGCGGTTTTTTAAATCATAGCACAGAGTATAGTAACTATAAAGAGGCGAAGGCCTTGGCTGGTACCTTTGAGTTTTCTACCCAATTCGAAATACACTGTTTTTCAGTGTATTTCATAATTTAAAGCAAGAAATTAACAACACATTTATCTCAGTGTAGACGCAAATGATACGTAAGGTCATAGAAATAGATTTAGGCGGGAAGGCTCGCCTTTGTCTCTGTGTACTTACTGTACTTTGAGATCATAAATAGAGTATATCACAATTTTAACAACCATCAGTCTGAATCTAACTTGAACGCATCTCAAAATCTTTCAGAAACGACAATTAGTACAAATAAAAATTAAACAAAATGTTGCTGTATATACATTTTTAATAAAAACCAACAAATTTATGTTTACTTTTTAATGTAACTCATCATATACATATAATGTCATAACATTTTTGTATTGTATCTTATATACAGTAACCTGGGGCATTTGGAGGCTGAGCTCCTACGCCCCTTCTATTCATTCTGCAAGTATGTTCTTCTAATCTTTTAGCTGCTTCTGTGGTATCGTTGGCGCTCTCATCAGACCAAAGCTTTTCGGCAACCGCAGAAGCTCTAGGCCATACTCTAGAAATAAGGTTATATTGGTTAACTACCTCGGACCACATGCAGGCTTCTCCGCCCATAATTATTTTTTTCTGAGCGTCTGTACCATTGAAACTATAGGGTTCGCATTGATAGAAGTCTTGCCAGTCACCGTACGAAGATAAGTGATCGAGATACCAGCAGGATGATAGTAGAGCGTTTCGTCCTGATTCCGTGATCTAAAATTTATGTTGTTAAGAGGCAATTGCATGATGTGCTTTGTACAGTATGATCCATTTGTTTTGGAGTCGCCCTGTAAAATCTTTATTTAGTCTGCGATTTTCACCGTCTTTTTTTAAATTGTAGAGCTTGTTGAACTCCATTTTTGGAGCAAAAAGCCAGATTCCTACAAAATCCAAGGCCTACTACGTCAGTTTTTAAAATTGTAATAATTCATATTAGCGATTTTTTTTAGAAGAAATCTATGCACGCCACTGGATTCACCGCCCGTCAAAACGTCTCTGTACTGAATTTTCTTGAAAATTTTTAAGTAATAACGTTTTTGTAGACATTATCATAAATGCACAATACATCATTTTCACAATAAGCTCCACTCCAAAACAAATGGATCACACACTGTATGTAATAAATAATATAATTGTGAACAGTTACACCCAGAATGCGAGATTAAAATTCATCAAAATGTCAAATAAATTAGGTAGGTACATATTAAATACTTATAGAAAAGAAAGAATTTCTTATATATAGTTAATTTTGACTGACGATCAATTAACATTTGCTCCATTTGGCTATAAAAGACATAAAGACATATAAGCCTGGTATAGTACTTTTCACTTATGACGTACGGAAAAATTTCGAAAGTCTTAAAATTTGCAAAATAATTCAATCTTTCGGTTCAAACAGTCAAAATATGATAAAAAAGTAATCTTACGCTTAATTTAATCAAAAGCCACAATTTTCAAGAACAAATTCTGAAAAAATTCACGATTCATCGATAATTCTTAAATAACCCCAATCCGTTGGCAAATATCTTAAAATATTGAAATTACCAATTTTACGACTTTAATATTATAAAATAACGCTCTAAAAAATACCGCCCTCAAATGAACTTCAAAGACATCAAAACTACTTCCACACTCCAATCAAAACATTTTAACTCGTTCCCGTTAATTTTCTATCAATTAATCTTTCCCTTCAAATTCGACTATGATTTCATTTCGCGTCTTCAATATCAAAATAAAATCAATCTCCATTCATATCCTTCTATAGAGTAGACACTTAGTTCCATTCAGTCCCCCGTTGATATCAAAACTTACTTCCATTCGTTCACCGCGGCCCTCGTTAAAGAACATGCCAAAAACGTCGATACATTTTTCGAAACTATAACAAAATCCGACGTAACGTCGCTCCGACCACAAAATTTTAGAAAGGATCATGAAAACCGACTTTAACTTCGGCAATTTCGAAAATAAAAGCCCTTTTACGAATCCACGTTGTGTAGCACTGAAACTCATGCGTTATGTTAAATATAAGGACGAGTTAAAAAAGTCTTTAGTCAAAATTTTTCAAGGTTTTTAGCGAAAATAGCCCTAAGCGTCGAGGGTGCACTTTCGTTTCTTATCAGTCGATTTTGGCGGAAAAACGCTGGGTTCTTCAGTGATTTGGTGGCAAAAAGGTATCTTTACAATGTACTCAGACGTGCATGGGACTGCCTTGCCTGAACGTATGAATTTATAATTGCCACAATATAATTCAAAGTCGTTGCATTCAAACATTTTTAAGTTCTGAGGAGCGTCCTAAATTATTATTGATATAATAAAAATACGTAAATAGATAGGCAAGGAAAAGCCCACCAAAATTATAAACATTGAACTTTACATTGAATCTTTTTGTGTACTCGTTTGCTGAACTAAACATTGGATGGTAGTTGGAGACATTGTATAAGTCGTTCCGTTCCTTACCATATGTTGTACACGGACCAGACTATGTTATCATACATTTTCTTGAGTTTTTTGTAAAAACATATTTTTGAAGAGATTAATATATATTTTTTGAACTTTATATATCGTCTTTTTCTTGTGTTTCAAAATTCCCTTTCAGGTTAATTAAGAAAGTGTTAGTATTTAAAATGTTAGACTTTACAGTGCTACGACGTCCAAGGATATCATCAGTGACGGCAGTTAAGCAAAAGAAACAGTAAGTATAAGTTTTGTATTTTTCGTCTGAATCAGTCGTTTCAAACCCTTTAAGTGAACAACATAATATCCACTTTAGGAAGGATAATAACAGTCCTTTAGACGTGTTAATATGGATCGTTCACAACCTAATTTTTTCAACCAATTTTCGCCAATAACTTCCGAGATCAAATCGATTCGAACTCTGTTCATATATCAATAAATTTTCCATTTTAATACCAAGACGGTCGTATAATTTTCATGTTCGAATTTTCCGTTTTTACATTTTCTGATGTAATACTGTGAAATATTGCGCAACATTGCGCAATTGAGCTCCCACGGAATAGACGAGGACATCTCCAGGTATTTCCAGGCCTCAGCACGCCAAGTCCCAGACGAACCGTATAAAAAGCTGATCACGATGAGCTCAGGCAAGTCCAGTTCGTTACGTGCGCCGCGAAAGTTGTACCTACAACCGTGCCACTGCAGCTGCTTCCTTGGCTGTACCAAGTAAAAAATCTCAATTCTATTCTGCCATCGCGCATTTAACAAATAAGTGAATTATTCCAGACTCTTTAAATCGGGTCAATCAATTTTTCATTTCAATCTCAATATTCCCAAATACTGTACAGTCAAAAGTTAAGTCAAGTCAAGTTTAGTGTTATATCCGCCGCGAGTTTTAATAGTGAATTAAAAGTAAAATATACTAGTAACTCTTTCAGTTTTTTAAATTTAATAAAATTAGCGCTGTCTGTCTAGTCAAGCTTATCCGCTTTAACGATATCTCTCTTGCAACCGAATCACTGTGATTTCTTCCTTGGCTGCCCCAAGTAAAAAACCTCAACTAATTTTCTGCCGTCGCGTCGTGCATAATTAAATAAATAAACTTTCTCAAACTAATTTATTGCCATCGCGCATAATAAAATAAATCTACATTAAACAAATCTTCTGCCATCGCGCATAATAAACCAAAAGTGAATTTTTTCAGATATTCTAAATAATTTACAATTTAAATTTTTTCCCACGTTCGAATTTCCGTTTTCGAAAAGTTACTATTTCAGAACTGTTTTAGAATTAATATTTACGTTAATTTCGTTTTAAAATAAAGTGTTGTTATTGAGAAGTGATATACAGGGTGAAGCTTTAGACCCTGACACAGACATCAAAAAATGAAATTTAAAAGAAAGTGTTTAAACAAACTCAGATAAATAAATACAACTGTAATCAAATTCAGGGATTTATACAGGGTGTAGTCTTGATTCTGACCGACATTTTAGGAGCAAACCCCCGAATCTCTTCAAAAAATAAATTAAGTGCACGAAAAGCCCCAAGAGTCTCTATTAAGCTCTAAAGCTCCAAATTCGGCTCAACAATTTCTTATTTTACAAACGCTGTGGGTTTGTTCGTGTTCAAACCTAGACCTTGTCGAAATTTAGCTTATCCCCTCTCGCTCCGCTATTTATGAATATTAAAAAGTTATTTGGTACGAAGATAAACAAGACAATAATAGTAGACAAGATATAAGAATTCTATGCCAAAATCTTATTATCTTTTGATTCGGGACAATAAGAATGGTACGGATCATTCGGGCTTTTGGCCACAAGGTTATTAGAAAATATAATCAGCATATTTATTGCCCAGTTGTAAGTGTACTTGGGATACTGGGAACGCTATAAGTATATTAATAACTGTCTTCGAGAGTTTAATAAATTTCAATTACAGATTTAATTTAATTAGCAGCCAAACAGCAATTTATCCTTTTAATAGAATAATATTACCCTTTCTTTATCCTTCTCGTAGGGTAAATATTGTCCCATTTCATCCTTCAAGAAGGGTAAAATACTCTACATTCTCTTTCTAATAGGGCAATACTCCTATATTATCCTCTTAGAGGGGTAAAATTACCCTACAATGTCATCGTAGTAGGGTAATATTACTCTACATTATCCTTCTAGCAGGGTAACATTACCATACACTATTCTTCTATAGGAGGGTAATATTACCTTATTTTGTTTTCGCCTTAACAGCTATCCTCGCTCCGGCGATAAGAAGTATTGGTGAGGTTATGTGTCTTCTAGGGGGGTAAAGTCAAAAATAGTGGAAATACACCTATCTGCACCAATTGGTTTAAAATGTTAATACAATTGTGGGGGAAAAGGAGTACTTATAACATCTTATAACTCTAAACGCATTCCAAGTTTACTTAGCGCCAAAAGACGCAAGTAACATTTCAAAAGTGACAAGTGACATAAGTTTACACCAATATGATAAAACAAATATTTAAATTTAGTGGACAGGGATACACATACACTTGTCCTCTTTTACATTTTTGTTTTAAATAAAAAATAATTTCTGAAAAGGGAACTGTGTTATAAATAAATAAAATTAATAAATAAAATAAATGATAAAATATAATTAAAAAAAAGACAATCTGTTGGTGCTTTTGCCCTATATAGATGAATCTTTTCATCAGTTCTACATGGATTTAATCGGAAAACATGACGTTTTAAACTCTCTGCCAGTACATAATGTTGCAATGGACGAAGAATATGCTAACGATGATAGCCATATATAAATGTTGTTATTTTTTCTGAATAAAACTTTTTGAGTTAAACCGTTTTTTATTTTTGTAAAGTGAAAAAAGGCGCAAGTCTACTTTTTCTTTATAGAAAATGTGGCTAAGAATATAAGTAATTTATTTTCTGTCCTTTCTTGCTCTGTTGAAAAAATTGTGTGATACTTCAGCAATTACTAAATAATCTAACTAAGTGGTGTAAATAAATATAATACCTGATTTTCAATTGGTGGCAAAAATACTGATAACTATCTTTAACCGATTTGCTCAAGACAGCTTTTCTTGACTTATACCCCTTTTCGCACGCACCAGCCAAATTAAAACTGTAATTGAAATATATTATATTGTATTGCATTGCATTGCACTTCACTGGACTGCACGGCACCGCACCACACCGTACCGGACCAGACCCGACGGGGCCAGACCGGACGGGATCAGACCGGACGGGATCAGATCGGACGGAACCCGACCGGACCGGACAATAATTATCCCTTATAATTACATACTAATAACTACTTTAAACCACTACTATTGTCACTGTTCTTTCTCTTGATCAGAACTGCAAGTAGTGAAGACAAGGTAGTAATTTATTAATGAAGGGCAAAATTATCAGTGTTTGCTGGCATAGCTCCAATTCAATATATCAAATCTTCATTGTAACACGTGAAATCTATCTATTGGGCCAATATTGTGTCTCTTTACGGAAATGTTACATTTTATTTACAAGTCCAATATGCCGAAACAATATTTATCAAAGTATTTAATAATGTTAACGGCTCTTGGGCCGATGCTATTGCTATTTGGGTAGGGCTTAAAAAGCACATTTTTTACGAGCAACTTAGGGTTAATCAACTAGTATTTTATAATTGTTACTTGCCTTAAACTCATCCAATTTTTCTTTCCCAACAAAGGAGTGGAACGTCCCCCGAGAGAAATATTTCATGTCTCCCATTACTGTAAACCCGCCACTGTATTTTAGCTACCTCTGCTATACATAACAAGGCCACCGACAAGGCTTTCGTATTTTATCGTTAAAAAAGTTTAAATTTAATGATGACATTTCGTAATACGGAGGATCGTTGATAACAAGAAACATTGCTTGATAAAATCTTTATTTTCGCCAGATATGGGTAAGTACTGGAGCATAGAATTTGGTAGTTATTTTTGTTGTTGCTAAAGGCATTTTAAATTTTTGAAAACTCGTTTCTGTTGGTTTTTTATTTCTTAAAGAATTTCTTCATTAACTTAAAACAGATAAATACACCTCATAAGTTAAATATAAACATGATGTAAGAAACCCAACGCTGATGAGCCCAGGTCCTGGTGGCGGAGGCGTTTTCGTATATCGGCTATTTCTCACTAATCAATATCTTTGATGTCTGAAAATCATTTTTACAAAACCCCAAAAGATTTGAACACCACACTTGAATACACTACTCGTTGCGTGTTTCGTTATGTTAACACCATCAAGAGATGACTAAAACTGAAAATCAGCCTTATTCGTCTCCCGATGATGATATAGTTAGTGAAACGCGCGTTGTGTAATGTATTCGTGTGTTGCGTTCGAATGTTCTATGACGATGGTTTTCAAACACGAAAAATCGATTTGTTAAAAATAGCCCTCATCCGAAATGCCCCATCAAACCACCAGGACCCGGACCCAGCGTAGGGCTACATCCTTAACACATTAACTGCTGATGGGATTTTGTTAGGTAGGTACCCTCAGATGCTGAGTAGGTTCTTTTTTTTACCGACAAAATTTTTATAACAATCCAATTAGACATAGGAAATGCAAATTATTAAAACTAAAGAAAAAACAAAAACGCCATATGGCGACACCAGCATTGTTGGTAGAATTTTATCTGCAGTGCTGATGTCGCCATATGGCGTCACACATATAAAGGGTAGGTTTTGTCAATTTTCAAATAACAATCTCCTTTCTGTATTAAAACTTTATAAAAGCAAATTAAAATACATAAAAAAGAGCCTTGGCGGTCATATTAGGCCTTTTAGGAGCTGAAGGGCCTGCCTGGCTATCACTCATAACTAGAGGTCAAATTAAGTTGCACTGGGTATGAAAATAATCTTTACAACACTTTAACTCCACGCTGATTCGATTACATGCATCCACCAGCAATGCTGAATAGACTGAGAAATATAACATACCTACATAAGACCAGATAGCCATATTATGGCGACACCAGCACTGCGTAATATACGTACTACTGTGTCGCCATATGGTGTCGTCAGTAATTTTCAGGCACGCATTCAAAACGTCGGTAACTCTTTTCAGTCTAACATTTTGGTCTTAGAAAAGTGTCTAAAAGCCGCTGCAACTTTCTTGCAAATTCAAGAAATCTTGATCAAAGGCATGCGCAGTTGAAAGCCAGCTGATCGCATTTTGGCAAAACGAGCAGAATAAGTTAGGTTAATGTATTATTACTTTATTTGACGCAGTACAATTTATGTTTATAGAGTTGGCAATTGCCGGCTGTAAAACGTACTGTCAAGAAACATTACCTGCAAGAATTTACTACTGCAACATCTTGCTTGCAATAAAATTCAGACAAATCGGCTTTAAAACAGGGTGCCATTAGTTTCATGTCATTAAAAAAAAAACTGGCAATGGGGAGCGACGAGACAAACAAAAAACCTATATAACTATTTCCTCTAGGAGCACTTAGGAAAACTGACCTAGGTCAATAATTTCAATAGTTTCAAAAAGTTTGAAAACTTCTACCTGGGGCAATCAATGACATTTATCAGTTAGTTTTAAAAAAGTCATAAAAGCGGAAAAAGGCTTTTGTTCTTGAGCCGGCCGCCGGTGCCGGCATTCGCGGCTTGGAAAGGAGACAAGGAGTACCGACTTCTTGGTTCTTCAAACTGAGCCAAATAAAACAATTTTCCATGAAAAGAAATTGCACAGTGACAGGCAACAACTGATAACTTACCAGTGTTGTTTATTCACATAAGTTGTTCGAAATGTCCTCCATCTACATTAATATACTTTTCAGCACGACGAAGTAAATACATACGCACTCCGTTTAATACATTGGGTAAATTAGGATCTAGTCTCTATGCACATTAAAACGCGTTGCCGCAATTGTTCCAAAGTGTCAGTTGGATCACGGTAAACAAGCGATTTAAGATGCACCCAAAAATAAAATTCCATTGGATTTAAGTCGGGAGCTCTGGATAAGTGTAATTTTCTGCCATAATCTCCAAAATTCACTTTTAAATACAGCGTTTTAAAATACTACACTAAGCCACACTAAATTAAAGTAAGTCAATGAAATAAATTCTAACTAATGATACAGAAAAACGTGGTAAAAATCGAATAAGAACAGAAACAATGACAGAAAAGAACCGCGTGATTGTATGTAATCAAATAACCGACATGAAGTAAATTAAAGTAGATTTTTTCTAATAGCAGTTTGGAACATTTTGCTCCTTCTACTTTTTAAAGTAAGTGCCTTTCATTGGTTCTTAGTCCACGTTAGCTGATACTAATGGCTAATTTAAATTGGAAGGAATAAAACCACAAAAGTAAAAAACAAAATGTAGCCGCCGGCGCCGCTACTTTTTCGGCGACACTCGGCGGCAGTCCTTTAAAGTTTTTATGCCAATTAGGGAGATGTACAGCCGGCAAAGCATACAATAAAGTTGAACTTGGTTGCATCTTCACATCTATTCTGGAATACTTTGCCCACCTCAATATTCCAGAAGTTCTCAACCAATTTTATTAACAACTAATTAGTGTTTTAAACATTTTTTCTCTCCAAAACTATGGAATTTAGACCCTATGTTATGTGAGACTTTTTTGCTTGTCTGGTCGTTCCCCATTACCAGTGTTCTTTAATGACATGAAACTAATTACACATGTATAAACATAATCATCTCCGCATTCCCTCGTGTGAGTGATTATTTGATATACTCCAGAGCGCGAACGCTATCACAGAAGAAGCGAATAATGAGTGCATAGAGAGGATTACGGTGAGAATATATTAACTTGACCAGTTCGTGAATAACAATAACGGTTTCTATGTGCAATATAATTTATGCCATATCTTCCATGTTGTTATAAAAATAGATCACTGTGTTTTTTAACTTTAAAGGTTATAATAACTTGATAACTGACGCGTTTACTTTGCTAATTAGTAAGTTGATTTACAGGACTGAGTTGTCATAACCCCAAAAATCAGCTAATAAGGAAAACTGATAAATGCGGACTACCATGACTTAGACTATATGATTTGTAAAGTGTTATAGTACATTCCATTTCCTATAAGTAAATACAGAACAAGAAATGTCAAAATTAGCCAAAAAATTCAACCTTTCGGTCCAAAAAAACAAACCCCAATAAAAAAGTCACCTTCATTTTTATTTTCAGCAAAAACCACAAATACGTCACTAAAAATCTGAAAGAATTCACGAAACATCGATAATTCCAAAATATCCTAAAACAACCAAAAAACCAGTTACAATATTCAATTCATCAATTTTACCACATAATCTTTCCAAGCCACTCACCTAAAAAATACAGCCCCCGTATTCGACACCCAACATACTTTTCATACCTCCGGTATAAACCTTAAATTCATATCCATTAATTTCTTACAACCCATCTTCTATTGAATTTTAACCTTTTCTCGAATTGCTCCAGAATTATTTTATCTATTTTATTTCAGTCCACATTTCCGAATTAATGTCACATTTTATTCTCATTCCAACGCACTAGCATACTTTCATTTCTTTTCAAATCCATATTTACCCCCTTCAAACTTATTACCATATTACGTGCGTGCGTAAAGTATAACCATACGAGGACGATTCAAAATATTCAACTTCTTTTTCATGCAATATCTTCTAAAGCAAAACAGATTCAAGTTTTATCCAATTATCAATGCACTTGCCCAAGCAATCGTATAATTTTCATTTCCAAATTTCCACTTTTTGCAAAGATGATGCAATATTGCATAACCCTCGCCCGCACGGAATGTCGGGATCCAACTTTCTAGAATAAAATGGGTGTAAAAACGTGCATGCACAACCCACGGAGCACGACAAACGAAACCATAGTAAACAGTATAAAAGACCGAGCTCAACACGCTTTAGGCAAGTCAGTGTCGGTACCCGAAGTTACTAATTCTGCATCTCGCCAGTGCAACTCGTGCTCGTGCTACTCCCTAGGCCGGAACCTAGTAAAAGAGACTTTTTATAATTAATTTAATCTGCCACCGCGCACCTAAACCAAGTGAATTTTGACAATTTTTTAAAATAAAACTCAACCGAATAAAATCTTTCAAGCTGGAATTTATTCATTGTCGATAAGTTACAAGCTATTAACTGCAAAAAGAATAATACTTCAATTTCATTTAAACCTGTGTTCGTTTTACATAATAAATATTCTAATTCATTCTAAAACCAAGTGCTTTAATGTATATCAGCTGTATACAGGGTGCTCCAAAATATCTGGCCATCCTAATTAAAGTTTTCAATTTAATTATTATTATTTAATTTGTGGGGAATGGTAGCTCAGTTGGTTAAAGCGTCTGGCTAGCAAACTGAGTTGCCTAGCGAAGTGGGTTCGATACCCACAAGGCGAAACAATTTTTCATTAAAAAAATTGCCCCAAGAGTGGTTCGGAGTCCACATTAAACTGTATGGCCTCGTCTCTCTTTACCTAGCACAAGATCCTTGAGATCTTCCAGGGGGTTACTTCGGTAACTTGAGAGGCGGTTAAGAAAACATTTTAAGAAAACATTTTTTTTTTTTTAATAAAATTGTATCAGCTTAAATCCTGTATACAGAAGTGTTTAAGCTTAAGAATATGTACAGGGTGTTGGAAAACCACCTGACAAAAAGAAGTAAATTCAGTTTAAAGCAAAGTTAACTTCACAAAACAAAAGAATACACTCAAAGCAATCAGCAGGGTCTTATACAGGGTGAGCCATTTATCCTGTTCCAACCTTTTTAAGAGCAATCCCCCCAAAACTTCCTTCCTCTACAAATTAAGCGCACGTAACGCCTCATGGGTCTCTAATAAGCTCATAGCTCTTATTGGGGTGTGTGTTCATAGCACCCAATCTAGAGCCAAAACACCAAGTCGGAGGCGTCTGTCCGTGTTCAAAAGTAGATTTTTACAGTCTGAAACTCCCCGACTTGATGTCTACGTGCCGTATTTGTGCGAATACTATTAATTCAAGGAGAAAGCTGAATAAGACTATTTATGAAATAAATTTTATCATAAATAATTTCATAAAATGCTTTTGCCGAAAAATGCACGAACTAAATCAAATTCTGGGGGTGGTTTTCGCAGCGTTAAAGGCTGATGCCTCCACCATAGGTCTGGGAATTTTTTTATTGTGATTTTAATGCATTTGAAAATATTTCTGCAAATATAATAGGTATAATTTTTTCGATATACAATTTTTGGTCTAATTTTCCTGGTAATTAACTGACGTACACACGAAGACACGAATCAATTTTTATTTTTCATTTTTAACAATAAATTTTGATAAAACATCATAAAACCAACACGCAGAGGGATTAGTTATAAAAATAAATATGTAGTTAAATACATACTACGAAAAACTATAAACCCACTATTTCCTATGAAAGGAAAGATTTATTTTATTTTACGAATATGACGTGCTGTGACCAAATTGTACAATTGTATATGTTTGGTTACAACACGAATTCAAGTAAATTGCATATAAATCTTGAATAATAAACAAAAAACTTTTTTACTTTTTAATATAACCCATAAATTACAATTGCTGTTAACAAAACACATTCAATATTATATGCAATAGCCAGATGCATTTGGAGGCTGAGCTCCCACGCCCCTTCCATTCATTCTGCAAGTGTGCTCTTCTAATCGCCTAGCGGCTTCCGTGACATTGTTGACACTCTGAGCAGACCAAAGCTTTTCGGCGGCCGCAGAAGCTCTGGGCCACACTCTAGAAATGACGTTGTACTCGTTAACTACTTCGGACCACATGCAGGCCTCACCGCCCAAAACTAATTGTTTCTGACTGGCAGTGCCCAAGAAATCGTAAGGATCGCAATCGTAGAACTTTTGCCAGTCACCGTCGGAATCTATGTCGTCCAGATACCAGCAGGCTGAGAGAAGGGCGTTCCGTCCTGAGTATGTAATCTAAAATTTATGTTAATGAGACATTGTTATATAGGGTGTCGGCGCAAACTTTTTAACATCAAGTATTCGAACATAAATAAGAACAAAAACGCAACCAAGGGGTTTGTTTATAGCCGTTACAGAAATCTGTAATATTATGCTCTCTCAGTAGAAGCCTTTTTATTAGTTTATATACTGTTAGAGTGGAGGTTCGGTAGTCATCCCAGAGATGCCGCTGCTATTCTCAATGTGCGAGAAAAAGGCAGATTTAGAAAAGTGGAAAATTCCAGATAAAGCTATAAGGAAATTGTGCATAGTGGAATATTGGAAATTGAAGTGATAACAGTGGAAACAGAATACAGTGATTAAATACACCGGGTGACACAGGAAACATGTAACACTGTGTAACTTTGCTATTTTATGAAGTTAAAATTTTTAATTTTGGGGGAGTTGTATATTATATAATTGTCCTAATCTTATTAACCATATTCTACACCTATCATTAACGGTTTACGATATATCAACGGTTTAATCTCGATTCAGTCATGTTCCATATTACTTCCACGTCCAGTGGAAGTATAGTAACGCAAAAAAAATTAATTTATTTGTTTCTTTGTTGGAATAGGCTTAAAATGTCATGAAACGAAGATTTTAAATTTGAGAGAAAAAATTTCGTGTCTGTAACTTTTTTTTTGTGCGCACGTTTACTCTGGAACCGTTTATGATATTGACTTGAAATTTGGTACACTTATGTATTGTAACGAGATCTGGAACTAGATTATATTTTGATCTAATTCCCTTGAAGGGTTCGGGGGTAAATAAGGGTAAATAGGCAACGCAAGCAGGTAAGAGTCCATAAAATTGCAATTTAGGGCATGTACGAAAAGTAAAGGTCTTAATTTTTTTTTTGCATCACTATCACCCCCAATACCACCTCCACACTATTATGAAAAGGAGTAAAAAAAATAAAATGTGATTTAGCGTGTATACAAGAACCAAGGGACTCTAAAAATTTTTTGGCATTAGCCACCTCCTCTACCACCCCCACCCTATTATTAAAGGGAGCAAAAAATTAAATTGGGATTTAGTGTGTGTACGAGAACCAAGGGCCTCAAAATTAATTTTTCCATTTTCAAAATATTTGAGTTTGGTGCGGCTTATTTAATGGGCGATTAACTGGACCATACTTTTATGAAGATATCCTGAATGGTGACAGATATTTGAGGTTTTTAAGAAATATTATTCCTGGTCTTGTGGAAGAAATTTGTAACACGCTTCCTGACTGAGAGATTTGGAGGGAACTGGATTGGTAATCAGGGACCTGTTAAGTAGCCTGCACGGTCACTTAATATGAGTTCCCTAGATTTTTTCTTATGGGGTCATTTAAAACAAGTTGTTTAAGCTGAGAAACCAAATAATTTTAATGATTTAAAAAATAGGATCTCATGCTTGCCGCTAATTAACCCCAGATGTCATAAGAAGTTCTTGTACACGAGAACTTTTAAGGAGGTATGAGTTGGTCAAATAGAATAGGCTTAAAATGCCACGAAACGTCGAGATTTTAAATTTGAGCTAAACAAATTTCTGTCCGTCTGTCGGTGTGTAAGTCTATTTGTGTTCACGTTTACTCTAGAACCGTTTATGATATTGACTTGAAATTTGGTACACTTATGTATTATAGCGAGGTCTAGAACTAGATATATTGATCTAATTCTGTAGAAGGGTTCGGGGGTAAATGGGGTAAATAAGGGTAAATAGGCAAAGCAAGCAGGTAAGAGTCGATAAAGTTGCAATTTAGGGCTTGTACGAAAAGTCAAGGGCTCGACATTTTGTTTGACATCAGCCACCCCTCAGTATCACCCCCACACTATTATGAAAGGAAGTAAAAAAAATTAAAATGTGATTTAGTGTCTATACAAGAACGAAACGTCTCAAAAAAATTTTTTGGCGTTAGCTCTCCCCTTTAACACCCCACCCTATTATTGAAGGGAGTAAAAAATTAAACTGGAATTTAGTGTGTGTATGAGAACCAAGGGCCCCTAAAATTTATTTTGCCATTAGCTACCCCCTCTAACACCCCTATTGCCATCCTCCTTTTTACTTTTAGAAACATCATTAATTGCCTCTTTTACTATAAAAAGAATATGCCATAGTAACATTCCACTTTCGGTGGGGGTGTCCAATAATGCATTGCTCCAGTGCACTTGCATCTTTAAAGCTGTAGTGGTCGGGGATGAGATGGTACTGTCGTGAGCAGAAAAAAATAGGACAACTTTTTTTTTCTAATGTAAATCTGTCTCTATTTGAATATGTAATGAGTAGCCGAAATAGAGCAGATATCACTTTTAATTTATTTTTTATTTTAATGCTGTAGTTATTGCTATAGTAAATGATGGATGGTTAATGAGACAAATTGCACTGCGTTATAACATTAACAAAAATTTGGTGCATAACATTTTAAGAAAGTGGAGAATAAACGGTACGATTAGTAGAAATCCTGGATCAAAGGACAAAGGATATCCTACTTAACAAGAAACTTAACTATTAATATTTCGTTACTGCACCATTTCTATTTATAACTTATATAAGTCTGTTTGGCATAGAATTAAATAACCTTATACAATAATCGTTAGTAATAATATTTTCCCATGCATTATTTACTATTTCCAGTAATTCTTCGGCATTCCGTGGTCTCACATTTCCTTTTTGGATACTTCTTGTGAGTAGTCCCCCATACTTCTCTTCCACAGGGTTAAGATCTGGATTATGACTGGGCCAGTTAAGAACATTGATGTTGTTATCTTGAAACCATGCATGAGCAGTATGAACGGAACAATTGTCTTGTTGAAATATGAACTCATTATTAGGAAATAATTGTGACACAGAAGGGAACATAATATTGTCTAAAATCCTAATATACGTTTCACTATTAAATCGTTCCTCAATATGTCACAAAACACCAGGACCACGTGCCGATATCTAAGCCCACATATTGACGGAAAATCTACCACTTTTATCATTGTTAGATATATATTTCTCATCGCATCGAATATTCGGAAGGCGGTAAACACGAATACGACAGCTGTGTGTTGACTGGAAAGTTTTTTTTACTGTAAAAATTACATTGTTCCAAAAATGTATATCATGCGCTGAAAATTCAAGCGCAAATCCTACTCGAGCTTCTTTATGTTCAGCTTTAAGTAAGTATTTTTGTGCTGCTGCATGACAACGTAGCTCCGATTCTCTTACTCGCCGGCGACCAGTACTACTCGATCCAGGAAAATTCGTTTCTTCAGCAGCCTGAATAACTGAGTAAAATGGATTTTCTACTAAAGCATTTACCAAGTGCCAATCTTGTTGTTGAGTTGACATTCTTCGTCGCCCTGATCCAGAATTTCTACTAATCGTACCGTTTATTCTCCACTTTCTTAAAATGTTACACACCGAATTTTTGTCAATATTATAACGCAGTGCAATTTGTCTCATTGACCATCCATCTTCTGCCTTAGCAATAACTCCAGATTTAACTAAATCGCTTATATGAGGCATATTAGTTTTTTGCACACTTGCAATAAATTATGACAACTAACTGACAATGTCACAAAAATTAAAGTTAGATGTACACAACTAGATTTTAGCAAAATACCGTTATAACGTCCTATTTTTTTTTACTCACGACCGTACATGTAATTAGATTGTACTACTTGTCATTTTACGTTCCCTTTCGTATCTGATTATATAAAATTTCAAGACTACCTTAAGAAATACTCAAAATAATTGATGTCGAAGTTTCTACGCAAACACTTTGAAAACAGGATGTTCCTGGAATCCAGGAGCATGCAAGTGGATCGAGTCGTACGTCGTGCAAAATTATCTCATATGGCCCTTGGTGCGGTTAAGAGCTTTTTATAATTTTTATTTGTGAAATACAAAATTATTTCAACTAAATGACATGCTTTGAGCTTACTTTCATAATTTTTCACTACATTAAAGACAGAGAATGGACGTTATTTTGATATATATAGGACGTTTTTGAAATACATGCATATATTTTAATTTGTGAGACCTTCGGTAAAGTGTAGACCAATATATTTTAAATTTAAAAATTAAAAAAAAAATAATGAAAATTTAGACTGCGTAAAACGACCGAATGACAAATATAACAAAATTAACACAAAGTTATTATTTTAATTAGTTTTTAGAATCACACACCTCACACAGTACTTTCTAGCGACTAATTATTTATTTACGTACCCCGCATTTACTGTGTTTAACCACGCGCGCATAAAATACAGAACAAGCTCGCTGTCGGATGCAGAAAGAGTACTGCATGGAAATGATACTCAGGTAAGACGGGTAACATTTATTTTCTCGGTTATTTTTAGATATTTTGATAAACAAACGTTATTACGTGATGAATCTTGAAGGAAGAAGTAGACTGCTCATCGATCTGAATAATACGCATGCCTTTCAAAAATCCCCTGCCCTGTATGCTTTAAAGGGAATATTTATTTTTTTCAGATTTTTAATAGATTCAAAAATCCGTTTTTAACGTGTTATGTAAACATCTCCCTGTGTCCTGGCACCCCTACTCTTTAATTTGTTTACCACTGCTCTAACAATTATTGTTGACAACAAACTGACAGTCAGAGGAATAGGTCTCAGATACCGTTTTGATGGCGGTCTCTTTAACATAGGGCGCTTTAGAGCTTTCACGAAGACACGCACACGATTCATTTGTGATCTCCAGTATGCGGATGACTGTGCACTTTTAGCGTCTACGCCGGGAGAGCTTCAAGAACTTTTAGATGTGTATGCCCAGAGCTATGATTCCTTGGGACTTAAAATCAACATTGGAAAGACGAAGATTATGTCAACTCCTCATCAAGTGAACCAAATAGACATTACACTTAACGGAAATTCTCTTGAAGTGGTGGATCAGTTCAATTACTTAGGCAACGTTGTTAATGACAAAGCAAACATGGACAGCGAGATTCGCAATAGAATTAACGCTGCATCTAGAGCGCTCTGGGGACTTAGAGAGAGAGAGTATTTGACAACCACGACCTTGCTTTGTCAACGAAAATGGCTGTCTACAGAGCAGTTGTCATTCCAACACTGCTATATGGATGTGAAAGCTGGGTCACTTACCGTCGTCATGTGAAAGAATTAGAACATTTTCAGCAAAGACACCTCAGAAGTATGATGAAAATCCGTTGGTTCCATCACATATCAAACGTGGAAGTACTCAGGAGAGCAAACAACTTTCCAATTGAGGTGCTTATTTCAAGAGCACGCCTAAGATGGGCAGGTCACGTTCATCGTATGCATGATAACCGCCTTCCTAAATGTACACTTTATGGTGAATTGCTAAGCGATAGAAGAAGGCGTGGCGGTCAACGAAAGAGGTTCAAAGACGCTCTCCATGAAAATCTAAAATCCTGCGGTATTGCAGACGAGCAATAGGAACAACTTGCAGCGGACAGAACCGAATGGCGAGGGGTTGTGGCCAGCTATCAAGGAAATGTTGCTGCAAGAAGGCCGAATCCAAGACCTAACCAGGTCTATGTCTGTCCTGACTGCGGTCGACATGTGCTCTCTCGAATTGGCCTCTATAGCCATAGTCGTGTGCACCGTAGATGAATGGGAATTACAATAGACTACACCTTTTACTTGTTTTTTATTGTACACAATTAATCGACTGTAACATTTTTATACTCGGACTCGAGTAACGGCTAATAAATAAAACATCTCCATCTGTTATAAAACCAAAGGCTGTGAACTTTTTTAGTCGATAAAAATTTATACGAGCAATGAAATTTAAATACCATTTAATTGAAAATCTACAACAGGTTTCTTGCACGACAAAAAAAGACAGGTTAGATACGTTTCTTATAGCTGTATAAATAATATATCATGCTATTTTTTTTCTTGAAAGTTATATTAAGAAATTAATATCTACATATTTAACTAAAACTCGCGCGAAAGTGCCTCAACAAGGCTTGACCGCCCGGTGACATCACGAATAAGTAAACAACATCTGAAATCCTCATTTTGTGTGAATTTGAGACTACCTACAGTTGAATAAAAATGTAAAGAGTTCCTTTTTTTTAATTATAGAGCTTGTTGAACTGCATTTTTGGAGCAAAAAGCGCCAGATTCCTACAAAATCCAAGGCCTACTACGTCAGCTTTAGATTCACAACCCCTCAAAATGAATCTGTACTAAATTTTGCCGAAAATTTTTAAGTAATAACGTTTTTGTATTCTATTATTGTATTCTATTTATTCAAAATTAAGTTATCCATGAAAAAAATTGAAACAGTTAATTATCAAAAGTGACAAGTTAAGGTGTATGAAAGTTATTACAGTGTCTAGTGTTAATAGTCATAGAAAGTCTAACTGTAAGAGAGAAAACAGAAATTATACGTCTTGTTGGTGATAAAATGCGTATGACAACAGAAGATTGAATTCAGTATACAGGGTTGAACAATGGTGCGTCGGAAATCGATATCTCGAGTTCCACGATTGCTAGAAATTAAAAAAAAATGCAAATAAACTAGATAAAAAAGTCTATAACTGGAAATAATTTTCGAACATACAGGGCGAGCCAAGACTAAATTACAGGACCAAGTGCCTTTTTTTAAATGGAAAGCTATGTATATCAGTACATTTTTGAAGCCTATTGGATGTTATGAATTTTTTTATTGAAATAATGCAATCTGCAGATGGATATTAAAAAAATCACCACAGTCACAATTATGGGTGTTAAGAAAAACTTATGTGAATACCAGTTACGAGACATCTAATTAATGTTTTTGAATCATTTTCATTTCCTAAAAATGTACAGGGTGGCCAAAAATTATTTTTCAATTAAGAACATTTTAAATTGAATTTTCTCAATTTTTTCACATGGAACACCCTGTATATTTTTCAACGATGTGATGTAGAAATTAAAAACGAACATTTTCTGTTTCAGTACTTTCCTATGGCTAATTGCAACCATTTTCGTTTTATAAATAAAAAAGTGTCAAATTCAAGAATTAACTTAAAAAAGGGGTTCCCTGAAATAGTTCATTAGAAAAATTGATATAGGTGTTCGATGTGTTGCCCAATTTGATTGACACACGTCTTTATGCAATTTTGAAATGAGGCCATTTAGTGGGACCATTTCTTTCAATCCATTGAAATGAGTAAATAGTATTTAACCGGTCCTTTACTGTAATGTTTATTTGTACATTTTTTTGCTGTTTTCGTTATTTGACAAGCAATAAAACCTCAGTTTGGTATAAATTGTCGTGTACAAAGGAGCATTTATCACACTTATCGGTCGTTACAATTTGTATTGAATTTAAAATATTTGGAATTTTACAATATGAATTTTAATAAAGCGGACAGTTTTTTTTTATGGCTTTGGGCCAGAGACCATGCAGCCAGTCACACTATGTTAAAATTATCTAACCTAAACATAATGGAGAAAAAGAGTGAAGAAGAGCAACGAAGGAAAATACAGGGAAACACGCTTCTCGTCCAGGGGTCTGTCAGGACATTGAGTTTGACATCACAAAAAAAGACCACGGTAGGGTAGGTAAAAATATAAGGTTAAAACAAGAGGAAAACAAATCTAACCTATAGTGTGATATTAACATCTATCAAAAAACCAATGATTAATTCATAGATTTTATTACTACTTATAGCAAGTAAACTGACTACGTTGAACGGAGCCATCATATTGAAGCATGAACAGATTTTTAATAAGTGAATCTGTAGCTGTCAAAAAGCGGACAGTTGTAGACATGACTTTTGTTTTGGGCGAGTCAGACAGAAATTGTTTACTTGCCAATATCATTTATCCCCAATGTTATCCTGAAAGAAGGATTTCTGATGTTAGCAGCTTCCAAAACCTTCTCGATAGGCTTCTGGAAATGTAGAATATAAAAAAAGTGAAAGAATAAAACGTGTTGTGAATGAAGAAAATGAGTTTTCTGTGGTGCTGGCAACGGTTGATGTTAGTCAAAGAGAAGTGAGGTCATTAGTAGGAATAAGTAGACGGTGTGGGTCGAATCTTAAGAACAAATAAGTTGCACGCATATCATACTCAAGTGCACCAGGAATTATCTGATGACGATTTTCAAAAGCGTCTACAATTTTGTAATTGGGCCAGAGTTGAAATGCAACATGATGTCAACTTCTTCAATACTGTTTTATTGAGTGATGAGGCAACTTTTCATAAAAATAGATTTGTTAATAGGCACAATTTCCATTATCATGTTTCGGAAAATCTTCACTTTTTTATGCAAGTTGATAACCAACACAGATGGTGTATAAACGTTTGGGGAGGAATTATTGGAGAACATGTAATAGGGCCACATTTCTTTGATGGTACATTGACTGGAGCTATTTATCTTCATTTCTTGGAAAACTATCTGCCACAATTAATTATTGGTAAATCTCCCTGAAAGAATTCGAAATAAGATGTGGTTTCAGCAAGATGGTACCCCACCACATTATTTAAATGCAGTTAGAGACCATTTAAATAATACCTACCCTAATCGATGGATTGAAAGAAATGGACCCACGCCTGCTAGATCCCTAAATCTTACAAAAATGGATTTCTTTTATGGGGATAAATGAAGGAAATTGTTTATAGAGACACACCAACAACAGTACAAAATATGAAGAAAAGAATAATAACTGCCTTTACATCTATCATACCGGCAGTTTTAGGAACAGTGGGAACCTCATTTCAAAAGCGCATAGAGATGTGTATCAATCAAAATGGGCAACATGTGGAATATTTATTATAATTTTTTCTACTGAGTTATTTGAAGAAACTTCTTTTTTTAAGTTTATATTTGAATTTTGTATTGCTCAATAAAACGAAATTGGTTGCAATCAGCCCTAGAGTAGTACTTACAAAAAATGTTCGTTTTTCATTTCTACAGCATATCGTCGAAAAATATACAAGGTGTTAAATTTGAAAAAAATGAGAAAATCCAGTTTAAAATGTTCTTAATTGAAAAATAATTTTTGGTCACCCTGTACATTTTTAGGAAATGAAAATGATTCAAAACAATAATTAGATGTCTCGTAACTGGTATACACATAAGTTTTTCTTAAAACCCATAATTATGACTGTGGTGATTTTTTTAATATCCATCTGCAGATTGGCATTATTTCAATAAAATAATTCATTACATCCAAGTGGTTGGGAGATATTCAATGCTAATATAGGAATAAATAGAGCCTAGAAAGAGGCTTCAAAAAATGTACTGATATACATAACATTCCATTTAAAAAAAAGCACTTGGTCCTGTATGTTCGAAAATAATTTCCAGTCATAGACTTTCTTATCTAGTTTACTAGCAATTTTTTTAAAAAAATTCTAGCTATAGTAGAACTCGAGGAGATATCTGCACAGAAATTACTCCAGAATAAATACGAAAGGTTACTATGAATGTGCGTAAAAGGATTGACAAATGTATGAAATAAATGGTGGATTGGTAGAAGTGACGATAATGTCGTAGTTTTTGTAAAGGAATTCTCTTTTTTTTTTTGTTTGAATTTTGTTATAAGTTTTTATTTCTTTTTTGATTCGTTAAAACTAGGCATAATAAGAATAATAATAATCATATTACTAGATACTCTAAGCAAAGGGGTCTACCACGCAAAGGGTCGTAAGGAAATAAAATTTGATAGGATCGTAAAATTTGCCGTCCTGATCATAAATAACCCTGAGTATGCGACTTTGGGGAAGACCTCTAGCGCCGCCTTCTT
Source organism: Leptura quadrifasciata (assembly GCA_963675555.1). NCBI lineage: Eukaryota > Metazoa > Arthropoda > Insecta > Coleoptera > Cerambycidae > Leptura > Leptura quadrifasciata. Next base: position 164,728,233 of record OY776674.1, on the reverse strand, counting down.
GGAAAGATAACGCTCAAAATAAGTTTTTTACAAATATCTCCGTTCCTATTGGTCCTAGGAAAAAAGTAAAGTAGTAAATTGAAAAGCTTAAAATTGTACATAATTCTATGCATTTTTTTCGTCAGACCAACAGTTTTCAAAGTACAGCGCACCAAATGGAAAAAATGCATAGAACATATTTTGTGTAGAGTTTTATGCACTTTAATTTATTACTTTACTTTTTTCCTAGGACTAATAGGAACGGAGATATTTGCAAAAACTTATTTTGAGTGCCATCTCTCGAAGACGGCGGCGCTAGCGGTCGTCCCCCAAGGTCGCAAACCCAAGATTATGTTCAGGACGGCAAATTTTACGATCCCGCCAAATTTTATCTCCTCCTCCTTACAACCTTTTGCGTGGTAAAACTACCCATTGACTGGATTAAGAGTTTAATTTTATTTTTTTCTTTCTCATAGATAACTTAACGTTTGGAATAAATTTGTGAAAATGATGTATTGTGCATTTTTAGTAATGTCTACATAAACGTTAATACTTTAAAATTTTCTACAAAATTGAGTACAGGTCCGTTTTGAGACTGCTGGTGAATCCACTGGCGTGGATAGATTTTTTTCTAAAAAATTCGCTAATATGGATTATTAAAATTTTACTTCTAAAAAAATTCTTTCAATTTATTTTTATCTTCTATACATTTTACGTATCTTCTTCCTTACTTTTGAGTTACTTATTATTTCAAAAATTTGTTTACATAAAAGTTCCATTTAAAAAAAAGATTAACTAAGGATCACCTTTTGAATCCAAAATGGGAAAATGTCAGTATGAAAATTCCAGAAAGCATCTGTATACAACAATGTAAACTGGTAGTAAGAAATACAATGATTGTAAAACTGAGGAGGGAAAATGTATAACCGATAGTATCTCTGATAAAAAATTAGGTTTTAGACTGTTAATGTCTTCAAGTAAATATAATAAAAAAGTGAATATTAAAAGTGTTCAAGCGAGAGTGGTAGTTCAGTGAGAAGTGGGGGAAATCACGTCATAATTGAGGTGGTTATTCAATAAACAAATAATGATCCAATACTACACAACTGTAATTTCTAACAACTAAAATTATTAAATTAAGACAGTATTTAACTTGTTCATCAAGGGGCGAGCGTGGGTGCGTCTTTATTATGTACATACTTCGATATGCGATGTAAAGCAACGTAAGGCGCGGTTAGTAGTTGGATGGGTGACCGTTCCAACGAAGACCGCGTCCTCGCCTCACACATCTCCCAGCGGCTTGTATATCAGTGTATGCGCGGAAGCTATACAACCTTAGGCGAGGGTTGTATAGGGGATACACCATCCTTCGGAGGGGATGTAAAGCCGTCGGTCCCTGGTCTATTAAATGTTAGGCAAGTAAAAGATCCCTACTCTTCTTAAGGGAAGAGGTTCGGCAAAATTCCTGGTTGCGGGTAGCTCGTCTACAGGCGTCGGTGTTAGGCCTCAGTAGCGGAAGTAGGCCGACGTTAAATAAATGTATTAAAAAAAAAACTTGTTCATCGTGATTATTTTACTATATACGTTTGCTTACCTGTTTTATTGATTGTGCTATTTATAACTCAAATAACAATTATATTTAAAACAAAACACTTACCTGTCAAGGTTTATGCTGCGAATTTCAACCGATGTATACATAATATATAAAGTTTGTGAAAAATTCAGCAATAAGTTTTCACAGGTCTGTCCATCGGTCATTGTCATTAAACGAATTCACTTTTAACACAGTTCAGTCAAACAATCGACGGAATGTAGAAGACAAAGAAAATACAAGAAGTACAATGTAGATAGCAGATTCGGCCTATAGCTGCTGACCATTGAGAGCGCCCCGTTCGCGCATCATTTACTTATTCGTGATGTCAGACCAATGTTGTACTTCATTCGTATTACATGACAAAGACCGTAGGGTAAACATAGTTGGGCTGCCCCGCACGGATGTGGTTCACGTTACTTTTTAAGCCATAGATAAAAAACATAGTTGTTTCCAGTCCTCATGCATTCTCATACATTTTAGGGATCAAAAAATTTTTTTTAACGAACAAGTACCGTTTTGATATATTTCTAAAAATATATGCTGTAATTTAGGATGTAAGTATATTATAGGACAAAAATAGCGACGGTTCAAATACAAGTTTATTTAAAAAAATGTTTTGATCCCCTTATACAGGGTTACTGGTAATTCGATGCATTCGTTTGGAGATGTGATGGGGCATGAGCTAAGGAGTAAATCTAGCCCTAACATACATTATGCAAAACTCAATAGTTTTTGAGATATTTCAATTTTTTTGTTTTTCTCAAAAAAGTAGATCTTAATGTCTTAAAAGTTAATTTCCGAAAAATCTACTTGACATTTTAAAATTTTCTTTTACTGGATTACTTGTCCAATATTATAGATATCCGTTTGGAATGAAAAATATCCGGAAACATTTCGATCATGTGAACATTTAAAATAAAAACTTGTAAATTTTTTTTTTTAAAAATGTAGCACGCGTACAAATTATTATAAAAACTTCCTTATTTCAATAGCTATCTAACTAGGTAGAAATGTTTAATGTATCCTTAATAATTCTAAGAAAATAATAATATAATGTCAAATATATTTTTCGAAAATTAACTTTTAGGACATTAAGATCTACTTTTTGAGAAAAACAAAAAAAAATTAAATATCTCAAAAACTATTGGGTTTTGCATAATATATGTTAGGGCTAAATTTACTTCTTAGATCATGCCCCATCACATCTCCAAAGGAATGTATCGAATTACCAGTAACCCTGTATAAACGGAGTTGATGTTTTTTCAAAACTGCGTTAATATCCTCTTTAACATATTTGTGCCATCAAGATCGGCTGAGCCATCAAATCGATTGAGCCATCAAAATCGATTGAGCCAATTTGGAAAATATAAATATTTTAAAATATTGTCTGAAAGTTATTTGCGGCATTCTACGAGTATTCTTTACTTTTATTTGGGTTTTCTACCACATATATTATCCTCTTCAAAAACAAATCACCGAATCTACAAAATAATAGGATTATTGGGAAAAAGCCTCTGCACCTGTGACGTCTACGTCAAAGGAACAGTCAGAGATTACAACAGATTACAAATAATATAAATCGGAATAAACATAGAAATAATGTATTTTACTGACGTTTCGGAAAGTAGTCTCTTTCCGTTTTCAAAGTTTTTTTCGGAGAACTCTTATTTGCTGTGTATGTCAAATACACAGCTTTAAGATTCTGTTTATGTTATTTCCATAGATACTTACTACTTAAAGGTGCCAATCGCGATTAATCACACGGACATCACGCCAGCGTGTTCGAATCCTGGCTCCGGCACTGTCGGAGGAAATGGTTGTATGTCCGCGTTTTTTCAATGTGTAACCCCCTTCCGCACAAGCCCTAGCTTCTGGAATTGGGGATTGTCTAATTTCTGTGGTGTTTATTTATTATTACACAGAACTGATGATATTTTCTTTTAGATAATGTTGAGTTTGTTAAGGTCTTTTTAACATTGGTAGCCAGGTTGTACAAATATCTACAGAACAATTCGATATGCATTTATCTTCATTTAATAAGATTATTGCTGATTCTTTAATTTTTCTTTTTTGTTACCTGCCTCTTTTGTTAAAATTTTTGCCGAGTCCCAGTTTATTCTATGTCCGTTTTCCCAACCATGTTCACAAATCTTTGATTTCTGAATTTCATTTATTTCAATTTCTAATGTAATTCTTGTGCTCATCGAACCTCTCACTGAAAGGTCTGGATGACTCACCCACATAACATTTATGACATTCGCACGGGATATTGTAAATACAGTTTTTTTAATTCTGCTCCCTGTTTATCGGTATTGTTTTTGTTAAAATAGATCTCAAAGCGTTTCCTGTTTGAAATACCGCCCTAACATCAAATTTGTAACCTATACGGCGTAGCTTCTCCAATAGTCCGTATACATAAGGAATTATTGCTGTATAATGACGTTCAGGTTTTTGTCGTACCTGATTGTCACTATTTTCAACGTTTATGAAAACTATCAACGAAGGCTTCAGGGTATTGATTTTGTACTAGAACCTCTTTGATAAATTTTTTTCTCGTTATTTAATATTTTATTATTAGATTAAATTATTTTGGCTCTATCGTATAAACATTTTACAACATCCCTTTTAACATTTATTGACTGATTTGAGTTAAAATTTAGATATCTATTAGTATGTGTTGGTTTTCTATAAACACTTGTTTCAATCGTATTATTTACCCTTCTAATTAAAACATCTAAAAACGGTAGTTCATTCCTACGTTCTACTTCTAATGTGAATTTAATAGACGGTTCCATACTATTTATATTTTCTGAAAAATTATCTAGTAAATCAACACCATGAGGCCAAATTGCAAAGATGTCGTCAATATATCTCCACCAGATAACCGGTTTGTTTATACAATTTTGAACATGTGTGTTCTCAAAGTTCTCCATAAATATGTTGCTTAAAATCGATGATAATGGAGAACCCATCGCCATACAAAAATCCACCTGATTGAACTCATGTTCCAATTGAAAATAGGTTGTTATACACATTTTTAAGTGTTCCATTATGCTATTTACATTTAATTTAGTTCTAGTTTCCAAATTACTGTCATTCATCAACCTATCTTTAACTATTTTTAAGGTTTCATCTACCGGAACATTGGTAAAAAGACTAACTACATCAAAACTAACCATCAGGTGTGATTCATTAATATTGTTTTCATAAATTTTTTCTATAAAGAGTTTACAATTTTTAATATATGAATCGGTATTTCCAGATAATGGATCAACAATTTTAAGTAAAAATTTTGCCAAATTATGATATGGTGAATTAATAGAACTAACAATTGTTCTTAAAGGAATATTTTGTTTATGTGTCTTTGGTAAGCCATAAAAATGAGGAGGCTTACTACAATGTGGTGTAAGCTTCCTTCGTTCAAAATCATTAAATTCGTGTTTGTATTTAAACAAAGTTCTGTAAATTTTGCTATCTATTGATTTTGTTGGATCTTTGTTTAGTTTTGAGTAGGGTACAGTTGATTAAAAAAAAAAAGTGGTACAACTCTTGTAATCGAAAATCTTAATAGTTTAGTTGTGTGCATATAAATAGGGCTGGCCAGGCATGTCGGGAGGAGGGTGGAGAAGAGGTGATTTATCCCGGACCTGGGTTTTTTGGAGGAGACCGGTTTTCTTAGTGTTTTTAAACTTATTAAACCTTTCTTTTTAATTTTATTCAAATGGAATTTTAAAAAATAATTAGGAAATAACTTTTTCAAAACATTTTCAAGCCTGCCATATTATAATTCTACTAATGGTTGTAATTAAAATACTAACGGAATAATAATTCTATTTTTAAAATAAGAACACAAAAAATACCACTTGAGATTAAAAAAAATGTAAACAATGCAGACTGAACATAAAAATACAATAAAAAAAAATAAAATAAATGAACTTCAACTACGTAATACAGAATTAACTAATATTTTGTCATTGCTCCATTAGCGTCTAAAACTGCCTGAAGTCTTGCAGGCATGGACAAAATCAGATTTCTTGCGGTCAACTTCTTGCGACAAGTTCTCCCAAGCGTCTTCAATTATCCCTTCCAATTCCTGGGCATTATTTGGATGGTTATTTAATTTTCTTATATGTTTTACCATTAGTCCCCGGACTTTTAGATGACCACGATATTAACTCTATATTTTTATTAAGAAACCATTGCCTGACATGATGGGCCGTATGTTTGGAGCAGTTGTCTTGTTGGAAAATAAAATTATTTTCCGGAAACATCTCTATTACTGACGGCAACATAATATTGTCTAATATTTCAATATATTCAATGAAATTGAGATGACCACCACTGTTCCAACACACACCTAACCCATTTAGGCTCATCCAAGCCCAGACATTGACTGAAAACCTTCCTGATATTCGTGGATCGAAAGTATATTTTTCGTCGTATCTAGTGGAAGGAGGCCTATATACGCGAACATGTCCATCGTTACAGGATTTAAAAAACTTTTCGTCAGAAAAGACTACTTGTCCCCAGAAGTTTTCATCATTGATTATATAGTGCAAAAATAATCCTACCCTGCTTCTTTTCTTCTGAAAGTTTGTATTTTTTAGCCGCCGAACAACTCTTCAATTCACTTCCTAGTTTTATTCTTCTGCAAGCAGTAGGTACCAAAGCACGGAAATTTGTCTCTGAAATTGCATTTACTGCAGTCTGAAAAGGGTTTTCTCGTAGGTAATTTATAAGATTTTCATTTTCTTGATTATTGCTCTTTCTGGGCCTACCGGATACGGGATACCGTTTGGTTAGTTTCCCATTGTTTTTTAACACTCATTAACGTGGTTTTACTCACACTGCATTCAGCAGCAAGTCTTCTTATGGACCAACCATCTTCAATTTTAGAAACAATTTGAAGTTTTTGAATATTTGTTAGATGTCGAACCATTTTTAATAATGACGCCACTGATTAACGTCAAAGTGATATTTGTAACATTATTAATATCAATCAAAGAACGAATGATTTACATAACTAAAAGAAAGTGTACCAGTTTTTGTTTTAATCAACTGTACTTCATTTACAAGAATCATGATTTTTGTGTTATATATATCTTTATCTATAATGACTGTGGCATTATCCTTGTCTCAAGAAATCAAGAATTTGAAAAATATCTCAACTCAATTGGCTGTTTAGTGATTGTGTTCAGTTTGTTCAAGACGAACGAAAGTATCTTATATCAAATTTTGGAACAGATTTCGAATTTATTGCAAAATTTAAACCTTTTGATAAGACGAGCCTGTCTGAAATGGACAAAACTCTTTTTGACATATTAATGACAGTTCTGTCAATTAAAGGATTATTATTTATATTTTGCAATTGCCTAATCTGTTTTCCCCTTATTAAGTTTCAAAATTTATGTAAATGTGTACCTTTTCGCAGATTAAAATATTTTTCATAACTGAACCTGACATTCCGATTTATAAATCAATACCCTGAAGCCTTCGTTGATAGAGTTTTCATAAATGTTGAAAATAGGGCTAATCAGGTACGACAAAAATCTGAACGTCATTATACACCAATAATTTCTTATGTATACGGACTATCGGAGAAGTTACGCCGTATAGGTTACAAATTTGATGTTAGGACGGTATTTCAAACAAGGAACACTTTGACTTCTATTTTAACAAAAACAAAACCGATAAACAGGGAGCAGAATTAAAAAAACTGTGTTTACAATATCCCGTGCGAATGTGATAACTATTATGTGGGTGAGTCATCCAGACCTTTCAGTGTGAGGTGCGATGAGCACAAGAATTACATTAGAAAGCATGAAATTCAGAAATCAAAGATTTGTGAACATGCTTGGGAAAGCGGACACAGAATAAACTGGAACTCGGCAAAAATTTTAACAAAAGGGGCAGATAACAAAAAAAGGAAAAATTAAACAATCAGCAATAATCTTATTAAATGAAGATAAATGCGTATCGAATTGTTCTGTAGATATTTGTACAACCCTGGCTACCAATGTTGAAAGAAGAACTTAACAATCTCAACATTACCTAAAAGTTCTGTGTAAGTAGTAAGTATATATAGAAATAACATAAACAGAATCTTAAAGCTGTGTATTTGACGTACACAGCAAGTAAGAGTTCTTCGAAAAAAGCTTTGAAAACGGAAAGAGACTACTTTCCGAAACGTCAGCAAGATACATTATTTCTGTGTTTATTCCGATTTATATTATTTGTAAAACATAACCTCTGACTGTTCCTTTGAGTTAAACATCACGGGCGTAGAGGCTTTTTTCCAATAATCCTATTATTTTGTAGATTGGGTGATTTGTTTTTGAAGAGGGTAATACATGTGGTAGAAAACCCAAATGAAAGGAAAGAATATAATTTTTTTTTGTTTAAAAACAAATATTTTCACAAAACCACATCCAAGCGGGAGCAGCCAAATCATGCTTATCCTGTTACATTTAATACAGAATACGGAATGGTAGTTAATTAAACTGTTAATTTCGATGTAAATTGAACGCTATAATTCATAGTATTCTTTAAAACCATTAACCATTGCAAGAACCTTATTGTATTAATTTTTTAAAGAGTTATAATATGATGTTGCCAAGACATTCATTGCAATTTAAAGCACCCTGTTGTCACCAAGCAGCTAAAAATGAAACTGATATATCACCACGACCACAATATATGACGACGCTGCGATCAGATGAGTGAGATCAGTTGGTTGTTTATATTTATTATTGTACGATCATGCAAAAAACAATATGAGCATCACGAACGTTAAGGGTTGTACCGGTCTCCGGCAAAATTGCCGTTGACCGATGTACGTCTCTTACCGTTCTTGATACTCAATGTAGGGTCGTGAGCAAAAAAAAATAGGACAAGTCTTATAACGGTATTTTGCTAAAATCTAGTTGTGTATATCTAATTTTAATTTTTGTGATATTATCTGTTGTGTGCAAAAAATTAATATGCCTCATATAAGCGATTTAGTTAAATCTGGGTTATTGCTAAAGCAGAAGATGGATGGTAAATGAGACAAATTACACTGCGTTATAATATTGACAAAAATTCGGTGTATAACATTTTAAGAGAGTGGAGAATAAATGGTACGATTAGTAGAATCCTAGATCAGGGCGACGAAGGATATCAACTCAACAACAAGATTTGCAATTGGTAAACGCTTTAGTAGAAAATCCATTTTACTCAGTTATTCAGGCTGCTGAAGAAACGAATTTTCCTGGATCGAGTAGTACTGGTCGCCGGCGAGTAAAAGAATCGGAGCTACGCTGTCATGCAGCAGCACAGAAATACTTACTTAAAGCTGAACATAAAGAAGTTCGAGTAGGATTTGCGCTTGAATATTTAGCGCATGATGTAAATTTTTGGAACAATGTAATCTTTACAGACGAAAAAACTTTCCAGTCAACGTACAGCAGTCGTATTCGTGTTTACCGCCCTCCGAATACTCGATTCGATGAGAAATATATATCTAACAATGATAAAAGTGGTAGATTTTCCGTCAATATGTGGACTTGAATATTGGCACGTGGTTCTGGTGCATATTAGGATTATAGACAATATTATGCTCCCTTCTGTGTCACAATTATCCTGGTGTTTTGTGACATATGGAGGAACGATTTAATAGTGAAACGTATATTAGGATTTTAGACAATATTATGCTCCCTTCTGTGTCATAATTATTTCCTAACAATGAGTTCATATTTCAATAAGACAATTGTTCCGTTCATACTGCTCATACCGTAATTAACTGGTTTCAAGATAACAACATCAATGTTCTTAACTGGCCCAGTCACAGTCCAGATCTTAACCCTGTGGAAGAAGTATGGGGACTACTCGTAAGAAGTATCAAAAAACGAAATGTGAGACCACGGAATGTCGAAGAATTACTGGAAATAGTAAATAATGCATGGGAAGATATTATTACTAATGATTATTGTATAAGGTTATTTAATTCTATACCAAACAGACTTATAGAAGTTATAAATAGAAATGGTGCAATAACGAAATATTAATAGTTAATTTCTTGTTAAGTAGGATATCCTTTGTCCTTTGATTCAGGATTTCTACTAATCGTACCGTTTATTCTCCACTTTCTTAAAATGTTACACACCAAATTTTTGTTAATGTTATAACGCAGTACAATTTGTCTAATTAACCATCCAGCATTAAAATAAAAAATAAATTAAAAGTGATATCTGTTTTATTTCGGCTACTCATTACATATTCAAATAGAGACAGATTTACATTAGAAAAAAAAAGTTGTCCTATTTTTTTCTGCTCACGACAGTACTATTTAGTTGCTCTTATGAGTGATAAAATTGTGTAATTACACTACGTCAACATTTATGTCAACATCATTTAGAAGATTATAAATCAACTCGTTATTAGTTTTGGCAGTTTTTTTCTAGTTCTCTAGCCTCTAAGGACGAAATCTACTGCTCATTGACACTAAATTCCCAATAGATGTGCCGCTTAACTGTTGTTTTGATAATTAAATATAACTACGAATCATGACACGACAGATGCTTTGCCTCGACGTATTAGTGCTGCAAAGCCTTTGGGATTTAGCTGACAATGACATAACAATCGGGTAGAAGAACATAAAGCATACAGAGCATATATAGCATATTTTCTATGGTGATGATGGGAAGTTATCGGATTTAATCAATAACATAACCGACACGCTATATTTGAGTAGCAACATTTTCTCTAAAACTCCCCTCAGAAGGCATAAATCATCTTCAGGTTAAATCTTTAAAGCTCATTACGTACTACTTTAGCTATAATTTTAATAAATACGTGCGCACGACACATATGAACCTCCTAACCTTACTTCTTATAAGTACAGTTTATACGAGTTTTAATTTATCATGGGTATCAGTTATTTTAAAGGAATAATTACGATAACTCGCCGATATTCCAATAAATTCTGCAACTAACTTACAGCGAACATCGTCAATTGCCAGCCACCTCTCCACACATGAACGATGGTTTCGTTCGGTAAAATAACACCATTGACGAAAACTTCTTCCCATACAATTGAACTGGAGTTTAGTTCATTGACAATATTTATCAGCTTCTGGATGTAGTAACTTTCAAGAGAAACATAGTTATTGGTTATATTGTTAACTTTCATAAACTCATTAATCTCTGGGTTACTCTCCCTAAAAAATAATAAATGTTATTATTGTTTCTACGATATATTCATTCATATTCTTTGTTTAAAGATAATGCACCGTGAAAAAAAGTTTAAAATCTTACAAAAATATTTATATATCACCGATATGCTTGTTGGTCTGTTTGTCCCTGATGGAGTGGCAGCTACGCAGATATAAATTTTGCCCGAATCCAAGAAACAAGAAAAATCTGTCTGTCTGTCTCGATAAATTATTAACTTTGGTAGCTATATACAGAGTGTCCCAATAGTGCGTCAATGTCCAATATCGGTCTTAGTAGAAGACTTTGGAAAATTATTTTTTTTAAAGGAAGTGGTATATCGGGTGACAACGGATTCGTTTTATAAGGCGCCATTTAATTATATTTTAACGTAGAAGCTTGAAATTTTGTTTGTAGATATTGCTCATATTTTCCATGAAAAAACAATTGAATACTACTTCCGCTTTTTCCTGAAGTTGATTTAAGTCAAGAATTTTAATTGGAACCCTGTATATATTTTCATATAGTTCGATAGAGATTAGAATTCCCTTTTCCATGAGATATCACATGTTGCCATTTTTTTTTAAATGGCGGCGTAGGAGCCATTTTTTCTAAATGTAATACGGCGGCAGCCTGGACTTATTAATGAAGCTGATGCCAAATAACTTGTTAAGATAACAAACAAAATGTATTTTCTTATTGGTTTTCAATTGAATTTGCTAAATTTTTTAATTTGTCACAAAATGGGATACATTTTAGATATTGTTTAAAATGTCAATGTATTTTATAAATTTTCTCGAAAATTTTGAATGGGATCCACTACTATTAAATAGTAACATTAAAGTGTGTCTTATTATCCACAGGAAAATGCATAACACAATGCACTTTGGCTTTTGGTTTTAGAAAAACAAAAAAATGAAAAACCTTGTGAGGTACATGTTTCATTATAAAAAAATCGGCAGCTACTGGAAGCGGCTGGAACCTCCCCACTCGGTGGATCTTTGAAGCCGAAAAGAGCATTAAATTGTGTAACAAAACGGCACTAAACGTAATCCGATCTCATCCAAAACCTTTTCAGATCTTCTGGGGCACTAAAAAACCCTCAACTTAATGAATTTACAATCATCTATGCGAGTTATTACCTACATTATCGCTCGTTGAATAATATACTATTAGGATATTAACAACTTTAACATCACTTGAACGACTAAGAAAGTCTAGTTATCCTAAATACTACAGATTTGTAAAGCAACAAACTGAAAATTGGTAAAGTGATAATCTATAATAAATTCACCAACGAAGGTAAAGAAAGCATATGATATTGATATTGTTACATCTACCTTTAAAGTTTGTGACAATCCACTAAAAGTTACAAATGTGCCGAAATCTTATTAACATGACATGACACCAACGTTATCGGATGACAAACGATGACAATGACAATCATCAAAATTTGCTCATTGCAATCCGATCGCTCGTGGCTGTCTTTGTTAAATCAAATATTAGTATTTCAGTAATTTTACTAGATTTTAGAGGAACATTTGTAGTTTAATTCTTCGATTTGTCTGTATATATATTTAAAAACGGCACTAAACGTAATCCGCTCTACTTCTAGAGCAGAGAAGAAACCCTCACACGTGAATTGACGCGTGATGTGACTAGTTTCACGATGTAACGGCTACGCGCATCGATCATGTCATGCGAAATGCGATCTATGCCATATTTGCTTTGTTTTTAATTTTTTTCACGGAAACCAAATCGAAAGGGTGGAAGTATGGTATATCGTTGAAATCAGAATTTTAACTGCTTTTCAATGGTTCCATTGCAAATTGAAAGTAAATATAAAATAAACAACTTGTTGCGTCAAAATGGCACTAAACGTAATCCGATCTGAACCAAAATCTTTTCAGATCTTCTGGGATACTAAAGAAACGCACACGCAAAGTTTCATTCACATCCGTTCAGTAGTTTCGGCGCTATCGTGCTAACACACATACACACATACATACACACACATACACGTTTCAGCATGAATGTGGCAACCCATGAATCTTACTTAACAAGAAACTAACTATATTAATATTTCGTTATTGCACCATTTCTATTTATAATTTCTATAAGTCTGTTTGGCATAGAATTAAATAACCTTATGCAATAATCATTAGTAATAATACTTTTCCATGCATTATTTACTATTCCTAGTAATTCTTTGGCATTCTGTGGCCTTACATTTCGTTTTTGGATACTTCATACGGGTAGTCCCCATGCTTCTTCCACATGGTTAAGATCTGGACTATGACTGGGCCAGTTAAGAACATTGATGTTGTTATCTTGAAACTAGTTAGTGACGGTATGAACAGTATGAACGGAACAATTGTTTTGTTGAAATGAACTCATTGTTAGGAAATAATTGTGACACAGAAGGGAGCATAATATTGTCTAAAATCCTAATATACGTTTCACTATTAAATCGTTCCTCCATATGTCACAAAACACCAGGACCACGTGCCGATATCCAAGCCCACATATTGACGGAAAATCTATCACTTTTATCATTGTTAGATATATATTTCTCATCGAATCGAGTATTCGGAGGGCGGTAAACACGAATACGACCGCTGTGTGTTGATTGGAAAGTTTTTTCGTCTGTAAAGATTACATTGTTTCAAAAATTTACATCATGCGCTAAAAATACAAGCGCAAATCCTACTCGAGCTTCTTTATGTTCAGCTTTAAGTAGGTATTTCTGTGCTGCTGCATGACAGCGTAGCTCCGATTCTCTTACTCGCCGGCGACCAGTACTACTCGATCGAGGAAAATTCGTTTCTTCAGCAGCCTGAATAACTGAGTAAAGTGGATTTTCTACTAAAGCATTTACCAATTACAAATGTTGTTGTTGAGTTGATATCCTTCGTCGCAATGATCCAGGATTTCTACTAATCGTACCGTTTATGCTCCACTTTCTTAAAATGTTACACACCGAATTTTTGTCAATATTATAACGCAGTGCAATTTGTCTCATTGACCATCCATCTTCTGCCTTAGCAATAACTCCAGATTTAACTAAATCGCTTATATGAGGCATATTAGTTTTTTGCACACTTGCAATAAATTATGACAACTAACTGACAATGTCACAAAAATTAAAGTTAGATGTACACAACTAGATTTTTAGCAAAATACCGTTATAAGACTTGTCCTATTTTTTTTGCTCACGACCGTACCAGGAACGCTTTCCAGATCGTGATGCTCCTTCATATGCATATTACTCTTGGTTGGTGCAGCATCTAAAAAATGAAAATAATGGCGATAATAATATTAACAATAATGAACGTCATCATTGTAACCGAAGAAGTTGAAATAAACGTTCTAGCGTATATCGAATATGATCACGCTGCTTCCATTCGCGAATTATGTATGCAATCCAATACTTCCCGCAAAAATTTTTAAAGAAGCACGGATTTAAATCATTTAAGTATCAAATTCACCATCATCTATATGAAAATGACTTCCAAAGAAGACTTAATTACTACAACTAGTTTCTAGATAATTTAAATATAAATCCAGTATTCCATCATAATATTATTTTTACGGGTGAATCTAGGTTCATCAATTTAGGAATGTTTAACAGAAACAATACTCGTTTTTGGGCTGTGGAAAATCAGAGATTAGTACGAGAAGGTGCTTTTCAGGAACGTTTTGGAATAAACGTTTGGTTGGGCATAATGGGACTTAATGTCATCGGTCCAATATTTTTCTATCGGTCATTAAATGTAGAAATGTATTTGGAATTTTTCCGAAATCAAATAGAACACTTTATAAATAACTTGCAGGAAAACGAAAATCTAATTTTCCAATAAGATGGCGCACCAGCTCACAATTCAGTAATTGTTGCAAATTATTTGAACGAACGGTTTGGTGCAAACTGGTTGGGAACCAATGGACCAGTCCGGTGGCCGGCAAGATCACCTGATTTGACCCCGCTGGATTGTTCAATATGGGGTTACCTAAAAGAAAATGTATATAGAACTCCTCCACTAAGAAATCTTGGAGAACAGGATTAGAATGGGTATTGAAGACATCTCTCAAGAGCATTTACAAAACCTTTTCAGAGAAAATATCAGGAGAATAAGATTGTGTCGGGAACAAGGCGGCCAACGCATAGAACATTTAATTGAATAAGTTTTTTACCAATTTAACGCTTATTTTATTTATTTACTTGGGTAATTAGTACATTAAGCCAATATTATTGTTTGAAATCAAAAAAAATCTTTAAAAACCAAAAACTAAAGTGCATTGTATTATACATTTTTTTGTAGATAATAAGACACACTTTAATATTATTATTTAATAGGTAGTGGATCCCATTCAAAATTTTCGAGAAAATTTATGAAAAACATTGACATTTTAAACGATATCTAAAATGTATCCTATTTTGTGACAAATTCAAAAAATTGGCAAATTCAATTAAAAACCAGTAAGAAAACACATTTGTATAGAGATCGTTAATAATAATAATAAATAAATAAATAAACACCACAGAAATTAGACAACCCCCAATTCCAGAAACCAGGGCTTGTGCGGAAGGGGGTTAAACATTGAAAAAACGCGGACACACAACCATTTACTCTGACAGTGCCGGAGCCGGAGCCAGGATTCGAACCCGGTGGTGCGATGTCCATGTGATTAATCGCGATTGCCACCTCGCGCCTTAACCCACTCGGCTATCGACCAGACAAATGTAAATGATGATGAAAATTCCTGAGGCCGATGCAGAGAAATTTGTATTTGCATGAACTTTACTAACCAACATTCAAAACCGACTTCATCTCCTCCTAAATGCATGTACTGATCTGGGAAGACAGTCCCAATTTCTTCGAACAAGTCTCTCAAAAACTGATATGTAGCATTCTTTGTGGGGTCAATTGGTCCTAATTTCCCTGTTTTGGCTCCGTTGCTGTAACATTCAGTTAGAAGTTCTTTTTTCGCCTCGCCCCAAGACCTTGTATGTCCTAAAACATTGCAAACAAAATAAGTAAATGTAATATGTTGAAAGTAAATAGAGACCGAAAATGTTCTTAGGTCCTAAATTTATTTGCAATCATACAAAATGAATGTTAAATCTAAGACAAGACCGAACATAGCAAATCCAGTTAATTTTGATATTTATATTCGTCTCCACAAAAAGAACAACGTATATACGTTGGAACTAAAATCCATTGCTTTAAGTACATTTCTGCAATTGAGACATCTAACAACACAAAGAAATTGCAAAGGAAATGGATTTGAATGTCGCAGTTCTTACTCATTAATCAACGACCATTCATTATTGCCCCACATTGGGCGCCAATGTTGAAATCAAAATGAGACAGACCTTTATAAGTGAGTCTTAACTTAACAACGCATTTATTTATAATTTATTCATCACCAGGATGAACTAGAAAGATATAGTCATAGTTTGTTGAGGGAGTTAGTATTTATTTTATGTACAAAATCATTTTTATTGACCTCTTATTTAAATGAACTATTTTATAATATAACATACAATATAGTTTCAAGTTATTATGACTATTAAATAGAAACTAAATTATATATTTCGGTCGTTTTAAAAATTGTTCACTATGGCCAAGCAATTTGAACATTTACTATAGTTTAAATGTACATACCTGGCGTGTCAAATTCGGGCAGAACACGAACGCCCCTAATTCTTGCATATTCTATTATTTCTTGTATTTCCGAGGGAGTATAAACCATGAAGTTTGCATATGCACCTCGTGCACTAAAAAGTTTCTTAAATTCAATAGCCGAATAGTGGGTGATCGCGAGATCTGGCTCAGGCTTATTTATAACTCCTGTGTTAATGAACCAATTATTTGCAATTGAACATACCTTAATTCCGGGAATTTTTTACTAACGTAAGGAAAACTTTGGTCGTCAGTTATGTGCCAATGGAAAACATTCATTTTATTGTAAGTCATAGCATCCAACGTCTCGAATATCTTCTCTAAAGGAATATAGTGCCGTGATGTGTCTAGTAGCAAACCCCGATGGGAAAATCTCGGAAAATCGGAAATGTTAGTCAAATTGATTTGCAACTGAAAGACAAACAAAAAACATGTTATACGTATTAAAGGTTATTGGATGCAACGTACGGATATTGTATCTGTTCCCAAATAAATCAACTGAGAAAAAGTTTCTAAACCTCTTAGAATGCCCCAAATTGAGTCTGCGGACAGAGCTGCACCGCGCGTGGTTATATTCAGCTGGTCTAAAATATAAATAAATAAATATGTATATACGGATTTTCTCATCGAGACAATGGCAACCAATACTTACATTTTTCGTCCATGGCAAATGAAGGATACTCGTTCTCCAAACATCGCCCATTTAAAGAGACATTTAATGAATCCAAGAAACCATTGTAAAGATCATCACCAAGTCTTTGTGATTTGTGCTTTAAGTGCGCGTCAAAATCAAAGCTTTGCCGCCTTCCTCTTTGATAGTGATCCGTAAGGATTCTCTGGTATCTACTGAACGCATCTTGCAAAAGGCCACATTCATTGTTTGATACTACCTAGAATAATAAATATCAAAGTTATTTTATATGTACTGAACCAATGCCAATGATAATATATATGTATAATGTGATAATAATTTAATAGGCAATGGTATTGAAAGTGGAATATACCTTAAAGTGGTGGGCTAGATGTATAGGGACAATAAAAGGGGAACATCAACACACTAGCTAGCATTAATATTAAGATATGGCGAACATCATAGCAGTCAGGAAGAATGACACAATAACTTTGCAACAGAAGATTTTTTTGGCTTGGTCTTTGAGCAAATGGGCGAGAAAGAAAGAAAGTAACAAAATGAATTAATTTTAGCAACACACCGAATTGAGATATGAGCGTTTAAAGTTGGAGATCTATACAAGAGGCATTGCTTTTTGAAAATTATCTGGTTTTATTACACCCAAACCGCCACAGACATCGTTTTCAAAATCTGACAGAATAAAGAACATGACATCGGATATCCATTCATGTTAACTCGAAAATTCTGAATACTGCTATTTTGCATACTGGGGCGGTTTTCTGGATATTCCTTTAGTCGTTTTTACGATTCCACTGATGCGACAGTTCCACTGAAGCTAAAACAACGTATCGAGCGATATGGCAACCAGAAGCGATTTTCTTTCATACCTAATTTATGGTGATGGTTCTTTAATGGAGCAGATCTAGCTTTGGAAAAAGGAAACGTCCGATTGTGATTTTTTTTTCTTCCAATAAATAGAGTTGGGTCCCCCCAACATCCAACACATTTGTGCAACGGATGTCAAAGGGGGGAGGTGGAAAAGGCACATTAAATGTAGGGGAAAATGGTTTTTTGAATATAACTCGGCGGCATTTGATCTAACGAAAAAAAATCTTCAGACCAAAAATGAAGAGCTTATGAAAATAAGTAAATTTTGTTCCTAACCTCATCGACGAATTTTTTTATCATGAAGGAGTGGACTTAAGGACTAAATTTTTTGGGGCTGGGGGCGGTGGGATAATTAGGAGGGGTGGGGGAGGGGAAAACGAAAATATTTCTCATGTCTCATGCTGATAACTCCTCGTGTAATTGACATATCGCGATCAGACCGACGTGCATTTTTTTATTTGCTACAACAGTCGCATAAAATGATTCTTCTTCTTACACGTTTTTTTTAAACAGTTTTTTTGGCACGAAGGGAAAGGGTGGGGAGGAAGGAAGGGAGATAGAGGACGCCAATATAAAAGAACGAGCGATATAATCAATGATTTTGCTATGGAAAAGGCAAGAAAAGTACACCTTGATCTTGTTTATTTTTTTTAAAATTATTTTATATTTATTATTATTTTATTATCTTTTCTTTATTTTCAATACATAGGACTTATACAGAAAAATCATTTTATATATCATTCATCTCTAATGTGTAGTGTTCTTTGTTCTTTTAAAATATATACTAGAAAAAAGTGTTTAGTATACTTTATACGAAGACAATTGAAACTGGTCAGTGTTAAAGCACAGGACCGTGTGCACTGAACTTGATATTTTGTCCTATATATTTAGCAATGGTATCGAGATTCGAATGGTAGTTGAAACTGTGCAGGTGAGCCCGAGACTGGCAATGTAATCAGCCTGAATGAACCATCTACGACTGCACTGGTTTAAAGATAATAAAACTGATAGGCCTAGTAGCAGAAAAAATACTCGTAAATCGTTTCCCAGTAGTCAACGGTGGACTTATGAGATGTGCTGTCAATGTGCCAGTGCAGTGCATAAATACCTGTTATAATATCAAGCGTACGAGTTTAGTTAGTTATTGTTCATATTTATAAATATTTACTATTATATAAAAGGTAAAATATTTTAATTATTTACTAATTTATCATGGCTTTCTGGAGACCATTTGAAATAGAGGATAATATAATAACGCCCGAAAATCTTATCATTTTCTTATGACAAGGACTTCTATTTACCCCCGCCCATGTACAATAAAGAGATGCCGACTGTTTTTGCCGGCTTTTAGTTTTTATACGGTTTCAATTAAGTTCGTATACACTTTAAGTGTAAGTACTCTTTTTTATGGGAAACACTTTTTGGGTAGTATATGTTATATTACTTATAGTATAGTAACGCAATTTTTTGATGTTGTTGAAATAGGCTTAAAATGTCATGAAACATCGAAAAAAAAAATCTGTCTGTCGGTCTGTCTGTAACTTTTCTTGTGCGCATGTTTACTCTGGAACGGTTTATGATCTTGACTTGAAATTTGGTACACTTATGTATTATAATGAGATCTGAATCTAGATTATATTTTGATCTAATTCCGTTGAAGTGTTCGGGGGTAAATAATACCCTTATTTATATAGGCAAAGCCAGGCAAGAGTCCATAAAATTACAATTTAGGGCATGTACAAAAAGTCAAGGTCTCAAAAATTTTTTGGCATCAGCCACCCCCCACTATCACTCCCAATACCACCCCCACACTACTATGAAAGGGAGTAAAAAAAATTAAATGTGATTTTGTGTGTATACAAGATTGCAAAAACGAAACGTCACAAAACTACCACCCCCATTGCCACCCCCACCCTATTATTAAAGGGAATAAAAAATTAAATTGGGATTTAGTATGTATACGAGAACCAAGGGACTCTAAAAAATTTTTGGCATTAGCCACCCCCTCTACCACCCCCAGCCTATAATTAAAGGGAGTAAAATATTACATTGGAATTTAGTGTGTATAAGACTTGGATACAAAATCTGGATGTGAAAGTGATGATTCCTTGGGTAGCGGTTTTTTTTTCAGAGTAGTGCCGGGGACCGCAAGCATGTTAAAACCGGGCCTGTATTGCATATGACATTATTGGAGTAAATTTTGTACCATGTTCAATTTACACTACTTGTTTCACACTTACTTGTATATTTTTGATTAAGACAAGATCCAAGTGATACGTTAATTACTTGAAGAAGGAAGAAGCATTTTCTAGATGAATAGTACAGATCATTCACCAATTATCCGTGTTAAATTGTTAAATACGATTTAAAACAGAATAACTCTTGTAGCCCAAAACCAGATATATTTGGTTTAAAAGAGAGTAATTATTGCTAAAGTGGATGATAACAATTCTTATCAAAGTTTAAAAGGATTTTTGTCATAATTAAATATTTTCAATAATTCATAAGATAATGATGTTTGTAGACAACAATAATTATTGTTTGTCAACAGTGTTTACGTACTCCTTGAAGATATTATTAGACTTGAATTAGGATAGGATAAGAGATAGAAAATACGTATTTTCAAGTGTTTATTCAGCACAGTGAACTTATTGTCTTACGTATTTTTGTTATTATTAGTCTTTTGTATAAAAACAATTCAATCGGATTGATCGAACATAGAAATGGGGCATCTTGAAATTTCGCTGCACCGTTTTTCGACGTTGAACGCTGTGAGCCTTGCCTTGTCTCATGTGCGTTTACCACAATTTCCACATATGTCGCACTACACGACTTTACAATCGAGCACTCCGATATAAAATATTTGCTATCCTATGTTAACAGGGATTTTTTGCGACTTTTTCTCAAAGTATAACCAGATTTACGTAATAATTGTATTATGACTGATTTTTGAAAAGAAATTGGATTTTTTTCTATTAAAGTGAAAGTCACTTGTGGCTTGGCACATTTTACAGGATTTAGGTTCACACCCTGTATAATTTGGATGGTGAAGAAATCCAACATATGTTTTCGAAATAATATCTCAAAGTTTACAAAAATTATTGTTTATTCCAATTCCGTGTTTGAATACCTTCTTTAGCTTATAGCAAGTAGTAGTGCATTTATCCAGGTGCAGTCTAATCTTTAGAAAATCTTACACTAAAAATACATTAATAAAAATATAGAAAAAATGTTTGAAAACACTCTTTAATTGAAAATGCACAAAAAAATAGAAATTACTTTTTCGACTATCATAAAACTTTTAGACCTATATGATTAAAATCCATTTTTTATATATTTTTAGTAAAACTTATTACTTATTCTTACCTTAAATTCAAATAATTGCGGTCGAACAACGTAATAACTGTCGAATTTCTGTTGGTTCTGCGGTTTCGGCCATACTTCACCTTTTGTAGCAATTACTAGAGGTCCGGGGTCGACTATATAACAGTCAATTAACGTCACCACCAGCGCTGAACTTACTAACAATAATTTTGTTGCGCTCATGATGTACTCGGTTTACGTCCTGAACAATGTATTACCGATTATCGCAATTTTATACTTTGCCTGGACACTTAAAGCGACGTTTTGATACTTGCTACACCTCAAGTGCTTTTTGTACATTTAAATAATAATCACAGATAAATATGTAACTATTATCAGTGCGGTCAATGGTTCAATTATCCAATCAGCGTTTACTATATTTAGCGCCTTATTTGAAATGTTTACTAATTCGTTTGTTGTGGAAAAAGTGATCAACTGCAGGTATGAGCATTACATCCAATTGTTTTGGAAAAAAGTCAATGTTTATGGCGCAGATGACTGGGAATACGATAAAGGATTCACTTTATATGTAATCTGATTTTTTTAATTGCGCATTTTTTGCTAACATCCATTTCCGTGTGATGTGATACGTGATCTGTATTCAATGACCTCATCTGTAAATTATTTTAATGGAATGGGTGACCTTCTCTTGCATTTTTATGGTGTTTGCCAATCTACATCTGATATCTTTATCGTTAATTCTTTTTGAGATATTTTTTGTTACACAGTTTTTTCTTTGCATGATGAGATATATAGTAAATACGGCCAAAATTGAAACTGGTCAGTTTTAAAGCACAGGACCGTGCGCACTGAACTTGATATTTTGTCCTATATATTTGGCAGTGGTATCGAGATTCGAACGGTAGTTGAAACTGTGCAGGCGAGTCCGAGACTGGCAATGTAATCAGCCTGAATGAACCATCTACGACTGCACTGGTTTAAAGGTAATAAAACGGACAGGCCTACTAGCACAAAAAAACTCGTAAATCGTTTCTTATCAGCCAACGTAGAAGTCTAACAACGTGCTGTCTATATGCCAGTGCAGTGCATAAATATCTATTATAATATCAAGCGTAGGAGATTAGTTAGTTGTTCATATTTATAAATATTTACTACTGTATAAAAGGTAAAATATTTTAATTATTTACTAATTTACTATGGCTTTCTGGAGACCATTTGAAACAGAGGATAATATAATAACGCCAGAAAATCCCGAAATAGTTGAACCGGTTATTGTCGAAAAAGCCGAAATAAATTTAGAGTTTAAAAACCAAGATTTACACGCACAAAGTCAACGTATTATTTTAAATATACATGAATGTTTGAAAAGCGAAAATCCTGAACAATGTGAGAAAGAAATAATACGACGTATTAATTCAAGAAGGCGATGTTATAGATCACAGCGCAAAGAGGAAACAGAAAAATACGAAATAAAAAAATATTGATGATGCCACTAGAGATGTAATACGGCGTATAATTTATAATATGTATGAAGAAAATATAGTTCCTACGTTAAAAATGATTCAACAAAAATTGAGCGATTATCCTGATTATAATTATAGGTCTTTAGATATACTACGAAATGTCTTATTAGATTGCGGTTTTAAACATAAAAAACTTGACAGTCGTATGGTAATTGGAATCGCGACGTATAGTTTCACTTCGAGTAGATTATTTGGAAAAAATTAGAGAATATCGTAAACTAAACAGGCATATAGTGTATCTAGACGAGACGTGGTTTTGACACGCATGATGTTGTTCAGTATGGTTGGGTAGATAGTTCGCACAATTGTGTTTTAAATACTCCATGTTCTAGAGGAAAACGCGTTATTATACTTAATGCGGGAAGTGAAAATGGGTTTGTACCCAAGGCGTTGCTCTTGTCGGCCACAAAAATATCGCAGTCTTTTGCAGACTATCACGAAGACATGACTGCCGATCTATTCGAAAAATGGTTTTCTCAACAGCTTCTACCTAATATTCCGCCAAATTCGGTAATTGTATTAGATAATGCTTCTTATCACTCGTGTATATTAAATAAAATACCAAATAACAGCACAAAAAAGGAAGACATTTTAAAATTCACGAGAAAAAAAAAATGAAAATTCCTGTAAAAGTTCCAATAAAACGCGAATTACTAAAAATAATAAAAGAACAGAATTTCAAAAAGGAATATGTTATTGATAACTTATCCAATATACACGGCCATACACTTTTGCGGTTACCTCCATACTATTGCATATTTAATCCTATCGAGATGGTTTGGGGAACACTAAAAGTACGTTTACGAGAATGTAATAACTCTCCAACGTTAAACGCGATAGTAGTTGATCATATAAGAGAAGTAATAAATGACATTAACAATAATACTGATTTATGGAAAAATTGCGTTAGGCATGTAATTGGAGAAGAAAATCGATATCCAACGCTACCCCCTAGTGCGCCGATTTTAATTCAACTGGATAATGATTCCTCCTCAGAAAGTGAAGATTCGGACGCGTCAATTAACATTGAACTTTTCTTTATTTTTTCATTCACTTTATTATTGTTACATTTCGTGGAATATATTTTATTTAGTTGACTAGAAATTTTAATTTAAGTTACTTCATTCTAGACAAATATTTTAATTTTGTTTTTATTT
This sequence comes from Leptura quadrifasciata, assembly GCA_963675555.1. Lineage (NCBI taxonomy): Eukaryota > Metazoa > Arthropoda > Insecta > Coleoptera > Cerambycidae > Leptura > Leptura quadrifasciata. Next base: position 164,704,264 of record OY776674.1, on the reverse strand, counting down.
ATGTTTTATATATACAAATATTTATTTCTGTTTTCATATAATAATTATTTGCTTTGTTCAAGAAACTTACATTTTTATTTTATTTTTGACTAAAATCATTGCCCCTCGTTAATCTAACCTGTCCCATCCCTTCCTGGCAAGATATGTTCATACCTTCTCGTTGGTCCTTGCTGAGCAATAATATGTTTCAATATAATATGGGTTAAATTTAAAACTAAAACCAATAAATTTAAATATTTAGACTTTATATCTAAAACTGATATAATACTTCAAAAATATGTTATTGACGAAATGAACCTAATGAATAAAAAATAATAAAAATGAATACAATTTTAACATTGTATTATGACAATCATTTCTATTTACCTCCGCCCATGTACAATAAAGAGTTACCAACTGTTTTTGCCGGCTTTTAGTTTTTATACGGTTTCAATTCCGGTCGTATACACTTTACCGTGAGCTATATTTCAGTAAAAGGAAATTTGAAATCCGTAGCTTTATTCGTATATATATTACAAAAACCTGAAAAATAGGAAAACTACAAACGGTTATAGCATCCTTATTTGAGGAGATACGAAAAAAGTTAAAGGGATGAAAGTTGACGGCAAAGACAATAGGAATAATATTGTGTATCAAAAAAAATTCGAAAAACACATACGCTCTTGTGCAAAAATTAAAAAAATAAATCTCAAAGTAGGTCATGACACCATTAATCTGTTTATTTTTTCTCTTTCGAACGATATAAACATGTTACAAAAATTTTACCTGATAGTGTCAATATTTAATATTTTACGAAAACCACAATTCGTATCATTGAATCGTAAAAACCAGCTATGCCATGATTAGTGAAAAACAATGTATACAGTTATTAACAAATTTGACAAATTGCCACTGTTGTATGTTGCGTTGTCGAGTCCTAAGACAAGTTTTATATCAGTAATTATGGTGTACACCAATAATAACAAATTCGATATGATTAGCATTTATTGTCAGTGCAATTTTGATGCTGAGATGGCAGTCACGGTTTACGGAGAATGATTTCCAGATACTCCGCAGCCAAATCGAACTATGTTTAGGAAGTTAGTTCAAAATCTGAAAACGCACGGTTAATTTTCAAAAAAAATAGTAAGGCGAGGGCATGTTGTGGATAATGTAAGAAAAGTGAATAGAGTATTGAATTAAGTTAACCAAAATGAAGAAATCTCTTTGAGATAAATTCAAAGAAACTGTCGTATAAAAAAAGACAGTGCAAGAAAAATATTTAATAAATGGATTTCGATGCTACAAAACGAAGAAAGTTCAACATTTAAATGAGGGAGATAAGCTGAGGAGATTAAGATTTTGTACATGGTTGTTAAATAAAAAAAGGATACGGTTTTTTGAGTATGAAAATAAAGCGTTCGTGTGACATTACGTGCTAAATACCGCTATGCTACGATGTATACTTACTTATTAATTCAATAAAACGGCAAATCATTGACATATAATAAAAATATAAGAGGACCCAAGACCGAACCCTAAGGTATACCCAAAGTAAATTCATAAATATCTGATCTATTTTCATTGATTTTTACACACATTTTTCGGTGTTCTAGATATGACTTAATTAATTGTAAAATATTTCCTCGAAAACCAAGTGCATACAGTTTATCTAAAGAAGTGTATGGATAATTGAAAAAAATACCAGCAACATATTTTATTGTTGTCAAGGTTTTTTTTGTATATACTCAATAACATCAAAGGATTTACCTGTTATGAAGCCATACTGACAGTTTGATAATAAGTTACATTTTTTAAGGTATAACATAGTTCGGCAAAAAGATTTCCTCAATAATTTTCGACGTAATGTTTAAAATAGAAATTGGACGGTAGTTTTCCATATCTAATGCGCCAACTCTTTTATACATGGGTATAATCAAAGCTACTTTTAATTGCTCGGGAAATTCTTCTCATTCAAAACAATCATTTATAAGAAAAAGCAATGACATGCAATTGATTTCATTATTTTAGTTGAGACAGAGTCTACGCCAGTGTTATTTGTATTTTTTAGACTATTTATAACTTCAACAACCTCAGAAAAATGTACAGTGCTGAAAATAAATGAATTAATTTATTACGACCTAAAGGCAGGTCAAGAAAACGAGATCCCAGATGTTACGAATCCTTATAGTGAGAGTAAAACAATAAAAAAGGACAAGCAAAAACAAATACAATTTATTATAACAATATGCAAAGTACAGTACAAACAAAAAAATATCAAGGTGAAAATTTTACAAAAATATTATAAATATTAAGGTCTAGGGTTTTCCCTAATTTTACAAGAAAAATAATATACAGGTATAACTTAACTTTTATAAAATTGGAGATTTTTCAGGCGCTCCAGACGTCAAGGTTTCACTTATTGATCGAGGTCTTTGATGGTTGTAGAAATCTTCACAAATAATTAAATAGGGTTTTTTTTCAAATGGAAAGTGTAAATCAGGGCAAATTCGAATACCAAAAATCATGTACCAAAGAATAGCATAATGATCCAAAAGTCCAAATCCAAAATAATCAAAAACAAAATAGTTGGTAAATTCTGTATCCAAAATCTAGCCGTACCAAATCGTGTGTAATTACATTTACAAAATTAGTTTCAAAATTAACTTCCACCCACAATACTTCTGGACGATACTCGCTAATTAAATTTTTATTAATCGAAATTTCAATTAAAATGATTCAAAATATTAATTGAAATTATGTGAAATCTAATTTTTGATCCGGTACCAAACCGAGTAGCAACCACGTGACTTTTAACTAAATTAATCACTTGGCAAAGTTTTCAGTTCAATTTCTTGATCAAAAAGGAAGTTTGAAGGAGCTTGGCTAATATTTATAACAATTCTAACTTGCAAAAACAAGAGGACATGACTTCGGTACGATTTATCAATGTAGGGTTAACTCGTAACTAGAGGATAAATGACAAACAAAACAATAGATGCCTGTTGTTTCAATTGATATTTATCCTCAAGGTAAAAGTTAGCCCTGTATTGATAAACTAGTCCTTAAACTGACAGTCTGACAATCGGAGTCATAAGTGGCAACATGAGAAATTTTAAAACTAAATCGATTATTAGGTGTTTTCTTTCTACCAGTGACCTGAGTTAAACTTAAGATATTTAACTTAGTTGGGCGTTCTATTTGATCTTTTTATCTTAGATAAGTTGAGTACCTCCCACTTACCTACGCCAAGTCTACTGAATTTCTTCCTAAACTTTAGAAATTCGCTAAGTTGATTTGAAAGGTGATAAATTGGTAAACAAACGGAAAACGTCATCAACCTTATCGATGTTCATGCGCCAAATTTCTGGTCGGTTCAGATCGTTCTTTTTGCAAGTTAGTTTAGGTAAGAAACTAACCTAAAAGTTAGCTAAGTTTGTCGTTAGAAATTAAACACCTATTATGGACTTTTCTATCATTAACCATCTTTATGCTATCATTTTGTAGACAATTTTTATACACTAATTATGATAATAGTTTACATTTAATATGTCCATGACATACACATCTATTTAACAAATTGGTATTTTTCCCAGTGAGAGCCATCTGTTGGCGGAAATCCTAATTAGGTGGTAATATGAGTAGGTAATTAAGGTGAAGTGACATCTATCGGTGGAAGGGTAATTTATTACTTCAGATTGACGAGTTGATCGACTAAAATCTGTTATTACTAATTTGTCAAAACCAGCGAAATATGGCACGCCACAAATTACAGGATCTAACGAAGTACATACTTTTACTTTTGTCAAATTTACTATTTATCAGGTAAACAAAGAAACTATCCCTAAATGTTTATCTTTACACTTATCTATTGATCAATTAAATGCAAAGAAAATTATTATTGATAAATTTGTTTCCCGATAAAATATATATTCTCATATTAGGTTATCTTAAAGTCTTATTAGTATCATTGTTCGTAAATATAGACATACCATTAATACAAATACAAATGGTATCACGATCCTACTTGACATGATTTTTGATTTTATAATAATACTTTTTAAATATCGTATTTTACAATATAGTATAACTTTATACGAGGACAATTGAAACTGGTCAGTGTTAAAGCACAGGACCGTGCGCACTGAACTTGATATTTCGTCCTATATATTTAGCAATGGTATCGAGATTCGAATGGTAGTTGAAACTGTGCAGGCGAGTCCGAGACTGGCAATGTAATCAGCCTGGATGAACCATCTACGACTGCACTGGTTTAAAGATAATAAAACGGACAGGCCTAGTAGCATAAAAAAACTCGTAAATCGTTTCTCAGTAGTCAACGGTGGACTTATGAGATGTGCTGTCAATGTGCCAGTGCAGTGCATAAATACCTATTATAATATCAAGCGTAGGAGTTTAGTTAGTTATTGTTCATATTTATAAATATTTACTACTATATAAAAGGTAAAATATTTTAATTATTTATTAATTTACCATGGCTTTCTGGAGACCATTTTAAACAGAGGATAATATAATAACGCCCGAAAATCGATCTCTATGTGTACTGCTCGTCGTACTGATTGCTCTCATTTGAGGCCCTAACTGTGGCATATGAAGTATGAAAGTACAAATCGAGTACTGTGCATTGTACTTTCCGACCTTTGTTGGTCTTGCTCGATTATAAGATATCTTAGCTAAGCTACGCTACGCTGATGAGGAGCAATAACTCCGAAACACGTGTCCGTAGCTGCATTGTTGTTTCTCTTCAGGTATAAGGCAATAGCTTTTTTCTTTACTTACTATTAGTAATATTTCCATATTTTCTCCCATCAGTTTGTAGTACAAAATTACGAAAAATCGTAATTTTTGGGAGGTCAGTCTATACTCAACCCCAGTAAAGGGTTGAAACGATTAGGGTTATTTTTTTGCCATTTCAACTTTATTAGTCCAATATTATCCAACTATAATAAAAAAAATTAAAAAAGTTTTCATCGCAATTTTTGCAAAAGAAAGGGTTATAGTCCAGTATCTAACTCAGGGTTTTTACCTACAAAAATTATTAACAGCAAACCAAGGTATGTAAAAAATCAGAAATTTTCCGTAGAATTCAATGTACTATTTTTAAAACATATGACGAACATGCGTCCTTTTCAAAATGGCAGCCAAAGTTGGCGAAAAACAGTTTTTTACATTAAAAAAAACTTTATCGTTGGACAAAAAAAAGTTACATATTGTGTAACTTTTTAATACGGATCGAGTTGGCCCAGTCCGGTCTCAAAAAATTGAAAAATTAATTAGTTAATGCAAAAAACCCGCAAAAAATCGCAATTTTTTGAAATACCTGTATCTGCGAGTATGGGCGTACGAGCTCAAAATCCCATGTTATTTTTTATGGAGGTTCTTTGTAGTTTTTCAAAGTCATTCGTGTAAAGCGCCGGCTTCAGTCAGCCGCGCATGCGCAGGTCTGTAGCGAACTTCACGAATTGGCGGAAAATTCAAACGTTAGCGGTCATGGGCGGTTCATGGGGGTGTCATGACCTGTTTAAAAACCGTATAGGTCTGTACGAAAAATAAACAGGTTTGTACGAGGAATAAACAGGTCTATATGAAAAACAAACAGGTCTGTACAGCTTTCAAATAGATCATGACACCCCCATGCACCACCCATAACCGCTAACGTTTGAATTTCCCGCCAATTCGTGAAGTTAGCTACAGACCTGCGCATGCGCGGCTGACTGCAGCCGTCTCTTTACACGAATGACCTTGAAAAACTAAAATGAACCTCCATAAGAAATAACATGGGCTTTTGAGCTCGTACGCTCATTGCTTATCTACTTCTGCGTGAAAAAAGGGTATTCTTTTATCAAAACTCGGTGAAAGCGCAGTCCAATATAAGTTGAATAAGAGCGTTTTTACAGACTTACAAAATATTGCAAATATTTTTAAAAAATCGATCCTTTTCTAAAAAAACGCGTTTTTTTCAATGTCCAATAGCTCATACAGGCCATCATATTTTTATACCGGACCAGTCCGAAAAGTTTTTTTAACAGTTGCGCTAAGATGTGTAATTTTTCAGTAACATCAATAGAAACGCCGTAAATCTGGAATTAATTCTTAAAGTCCACCATTTGAAGTCCTCTATCTTGAATTTTCCAATTTTCACCTCGGATTTGTAATCAGCGGCCCTAAAAACTAATGTGAGTGCACTAATTTTCAAAGGTGCACAAATTTTCATATGTTGCCGAAAAGGTTTCAAGTCTCTATATTGAAGTAACGATTAAGAACAAGAAGTTATATCCTTATCCTTTTCTGCATTTATTTCCTCTACTAATAGTAGCAAACAGTATAGCAATATAATTGAAATAAAAAACAATTACATACCACTTGTAACATGATCATGGTACACCCTGTGAGATAATGTGTACTAGTGTACTTTATATTTATGTCAACTGCTATTAGAGGGCAAGAGGGCAGTGGTAGCCAAGGGCGGATCTAGGACGAAATCAAGTGGGGGGGGCTTCATAGACTATAGAAAGAAAAAGATTAGGCACCGCAGGCGAAAATTTTACATTTTTCAAGGCCAAAAGCCTAAATTGAAAAGTTAGAAATCACCTTAGTGCGAAGTTAAATTGAACGAAACGAGACTGTTCCAAATAATATTTAATTATTTCAGAAAATTTAGTAATAAGTCAAAAAACAATTTTTTGTTCATTAAAATATGATACCAACGTACTAATAATTAAAGAACTTTAACGCATTCGTTGTCGATCACGCAATTAATCGACGAAACGCAACTCACTGCAACCAGCAACTTCTTATCCAGTGCATCTAGTTTTCTTCTTCCTAGTTTCGATGGCCTCTTGCCCCAAAGGCACTCAGCCAATCTACTTTTCTAATTGTCAACAACAAGACAAAATAGAGTGAGAGTACTATACATTCGCCGGAATTAACGCCTGAAGACAGGGTAGCCCCAGGAAAATCACAAGTTTTGCAAAAAGTCTTGGAATCCTGGGCAACAACTACGTGTAAATCACAAAATGGCTTTTAGGTCGAAGTGAAGTAAGGCTATTCAAAGCCAAGCGAGTCCTGAAACAATCTACAATACATTCGTTTTATCACTTTAGTGCTACTAAATGTGATCAAACGATTAACGATGATAAGACGATTAAGGAGTTTATCACCGTTTCCTCTTTATTTTTATAGTAGGCATTACTTTGCTACTCTCATAATAAAGAGGATACGGTGATAAATCATTAACCGTCTCATCATATTTTTAACATCTATTCTTCAAAGATCTCAGTATTAATATTGTTGTTATTATTGAACCGTGGGGGGGGGGGCATAGCCCCTGTAGACCCCCATAGATCTGCCTTTGGGTAACCATTTTAATATTTCTAGGAATAATTATTTTTTGCCTTGCCCAATCCTATATTGTCGTAAATTTCGTTATGTTTTAATTTATGGGATTTATATTACGTGTTTGATATCCCGTTTTATGTCAAACCCTTACAAATAATGGGTTTCCTGAAAAAACTGCAAACACGATGTATTTTCCTGCGAGACGCGTTTGAAGCGAATCTCCTGCTAGAAATGGGCGTGAAGAAGAGTAGGCATAATAGCTGTCTTCAGCACAGGTGCAAGAGCTTTCAAATGCTCAGTTTCCGTACATCACATCGCGAAGAAACCTTCAGAAGGCGCGCTCACTGCCACACTCCGCCGTTTTGCGTATCTCACGCCTGCAAACTGTCAAATGTGTTTGTATGTGGTTTGTGCTTGATTTTCCAACTGACTGATTTTGTGAATAATGTGAAGGTGTTGTGGTTGGTTTTCGTTGCACTCTCAATTTTAAGTAAGTAGCGCAACATCATTAATTAAAGCGGTGTTTTAATTATCGTACTATCTAAAATATATTGTGCACAGTATGTTCCTGAAAATATTAGTATTAGTAACATATTTTAAATCTCATTTTTATTCGTCATTTTTCAATATTAAATGCAATTCTAATTTTATGCATCGCGGGTTATTATAATGACAAATTTGGTTTTATACAAAATTAGATATTAACGTGAGAACTATCAGCAAAATAAAATTGCTGAATTGAAACATAATTATGTTTTATTTATACTGACTTCCCATATAATGTGAGAAAGTATAGAAATCGCACAAAAATTGTGGTTAGAGATTTTGGTGCATCGTTAAGCCACCTAAAACCTATAAAAGTGTACAAAATTATTCCCAAAATTAACCTCTAACGTGAGCACGCTTCTATAATAAATCAAAGAAATACAAACTTACCTAGAATAATACTTCTAGACGATAACCTGCTTATCAATCCGAATACATCGAAATTTCAGTTAAATAATCCAAAATATTAATTGAAAATTAGGTTAAATTCAGTTTTTTTTGATCCGGTATCAAACCGACTAGCAACCACATGTTTTTTAAACTAAATTAATCCTTAGCAAAGTTTTTGGCTCAATTTCTTGATTTAAAAAGGAAATTTGACGGCTTTTGGCTGATATTTATAACCATTTTGAAACAAGGGGAAATGACTTAAACTGGCAGTTCGACAATTCGGCTGTCAGAGTACCAACTTGAGAAATTTCAAAACTAAATAGATTTTTATGGACTTTCGATCATTAACTATCTTTATGCTATCATTTTGTAGACAATTTTTATACACTAATTATAGTAATAGTTTATACCTATGCAGGGCCGTACCCAGCTTTGGCGGGCCCCGGAAAGTAAATCTTCCGGGCCCCCTTATTTTGGAAAGGATTAAAAAAATGAAAAGGATTAAATTGCGTTGTTACCATCTATTAACACAAAGAAATCATATCAGTGGTTGGATATAGTATAGTATAGTCCTAGCCTAGGGGCTTTCTTCTTGCCTTTCTCGCTGCGAAGTCATCAATGGCCCCATCCATGTCAATCGTCTGACGGGGTCCGTCAGGATTTTAAATTTTTTTGTAGGCCCCGGACAAATGACCCGAGAAATCCGGTCTGAGTACGGCCTTGTACCTATATTAGATTTCCATGACATACACAATTATTTTAATGAATTGGTACATTTACCTAGTGGCAGCCATGAAAACGCCACTAGATAGTTTATTGACAAGCCGTGACATATTTCAAATATTAGTGATGATCAAGTAATACATGCTACCGTGAAGTATGGCTGTGAAATAAAAGGGACCAAAAAAATAAGATTGACAAATGAGTACAAAGAGATGACACTTTAGGAATGCTGTCAGATCCGACAAATGTCATTTTTTGTGGCAGTTGCCTAAAAATAACTATTATATATCAAGGCCGCAAAGTTAATCTTTCTCGGCCGAATTCGAAGCAAATTTTGGATAAGGCCGAGGTAGATCATTTAGCCGAGGTGCACACAACATTTTTTAGGCAACTGTCTCAAAAAGTAAAATAAAATATTTTTAAAATTGTTTCGTACAAATTACTGGAAACATGGAGACTTTGCAAGAAGCCTACTAGGCTGATATTTTTTAATTCATTTTCAAATGAATAATGAAACCAAATGAAAACGCCACTAGGTAGTTTATTGACAATCCATGCCATTTATGTCATTAGTAAATAACATAGTTATAAAGTTTGTTATATGTTATTTTCCTGTATCTCAGTTTATTAATTTTAATATAGATAATAAAACATGGAAACTGCTGCTTACTTTTAATTTTTCTTTAAATCTAAATTCATTTCAAATACATATTAATGATAATCAATAAATATATGAGACCGTGAAGTAAAAGCAGTAAAAAAATAAGACTGACAAATGTGTCAGTTGCCTAAACATGTATTAATATAAATGCTTTATGGTTCAACTTTAATTAATAAGTTAAATATTTCGGGCTTAAATGTTTTGATGTTTAGATTTTTTATTTTGTTGATTTGACTTGATTTACCAGAGTCCGGTAGATATTGCTACCACTCCGGGAAACATACTACTGGGTTGCCAGTGTCTACTTCGGTTGGACTGAGGTTATGCTTGTTGTCAGTGGCGACAGCTGCATGTCGCATGGTACAAGATACCATGGGCTGAGTAGTATAGGTGTTTTGAAACCCGTTGCCGCATTGCGTCGTTATATGTAGTATTTATACTCTTCTCTTTGTCTTTTGCCCATTTCTGATTCCGGCAGCTGAAATCTTCGATGTTTCTTGACTTTGTTGCATATGTCTTAGTTTTGAGATATCTCTATAGAAAAGAATCTCGAATGAGCCAATTTCACCGACCTAACCGTCTAAGTAACCTAGTAATAACCTAGTCCTTTCTCTGTATTATTATTTACAATTTAATTTACATTCTGGTTTCGGTGGGAAAATGGGTAATTTGCGTATTTTGTGGTGCTAAATGAAACATTGGATTTTTTAAATGAAATATTAACTTTGGTTTTTAACAAGAAAATAGGATATTATATTACAATTTGCTCAGTTAATATTTTCGATAAGGAGGTTAGGGAAAGTTCACCTGCTGAATATTTTAATGGGGAGATTTACGTTTGCTAAATAACAAGTTTATATTCCAGAACTGTATCTTTCCGAGTTTATGCAATAACAAGTGACTTTAACTTCAATTATACGTCAGTTGATGTACTATCAATGGCTTACCGTGTGCCTACTTTGACACGTAAGTTTTCACAGGAATGTTTTGCTTTACAAGTGTATGAGGTTTAATTACACTCAAAATAACACGTGAATACTATTGTATAACATGGTTCTTGTTTTTGCATAACCAACTCTGAAACATGTGCTGTATGGTCATTACTCTAGCAACGTAAATTTTTCTATATAATATTTAGACAATTGTCTTAAAAAATTGAATTGTTTAACTTCATGATTGGCAATTTGCTTCTACAATTATTATAAAATAAAATGGTTCCGTGACTATTGTCCAACGATAACTGTCTATTCTTTCAGCTTTACCTTTCTTTTGCTACAAGTAATAAACTAAATGATTTAATTTCAACCAAATAAAATAGAAAACAAACTTCAACCACAAATTCACAGTGCAATCTTGAGTAATATAATAAGAAATAAATAACATAAACGATTAACTAGGCCTCTCAATTAATAAATAGTGCATTCAAAGTTACAGGGTATTTAAATTAACAGAGTAATTAATTGTCTCAGGTAAATAATATCAGATAGAAAACAGTAATATTAAACTTTACATAAAGAACTTGGGTAAATAAATACAAAAGATTACTACAAACTACAAACACAACTTTGGATTCTAACTTTGTAAAACTAGACATAAAATTGAGATAAATAATTACTGGGTGAGGTTTAATGTGTTCTTGATTGCTTTACGATCAAGGATTTTTATTATAAATCAATAGAGGGAGGTAGGGGTTTCAATATTTTTTATGAAATTTGCTACATATTCATTCAACAGGGTGATGAGTACAGTATTCAAATTGTTTTACTAAATAATCACTAATATATTTTCGTAAATTCTAAAGAAAAACCAAAATACGCCTTGATTGCTTTAAATACAATGTAACGTTTTGCCCTAAACTACAGTTTTCGATGTTCAAACTTTTACAAAATATCCGGTCGTAATCGACCAATAAAAATAAATAAAACTTTAATCATGTTTGAAAAGAATCGCACTATATTATGCGAGAAACTAAAGCTTTTTCTTATAAGCATTCCGTCTTTGAATTATTTAAATTCATCGCTAAAAAATTGCTTGAAACTGCAAGATTCTTGCCAATTATAATAATTTAAATCTTGTATATTCATTATATATCATGTTAATGTTAATTTTCACATGCCAATTAAATCATGACATTGCTTTCAACAAATTGATTAGATCTTAGAAATATCGACTGAAGTTTAAGATGAAAATAAAATGTCATGGCGTGCTGGCCAATAATTAATACGCATTTCAATTCGGTTTGAAAATACTATATAAATCAACAAAAATTACTCTGATCTGAAAAAAATTACTTAAAATGTATGTAAACATAGGTGGACATGAAATAGTCAAATATTTTAATAATAGATTCCTCAGCAAAATACATTTAAATATTCTGAAAAACTGGATCTGTTAACTACCTGTATTATGGTCCAGTGCCAATAATTTGTTTAAAAAAAAATCCTTAGCAGTATATGGGTGGTCAGAAAATTAAAGATTAATGATAAATCATTGGGGAAAAATCAATTGGACACCAAAAATAATAGGGGTGAAACGTTGTTTTTTACGATTCCCGGCGAAACTAGACCTCCTATCGAAAAAAGTTAAATACAAAAGTTGTAGATAATTAAAAGATCTACAACTTTTATTTCAACCATTTTTCAACAGAATCTCAAAACTATTGAGAAAAATGCCAAGAACCAATTTTTCGATTCGATTTTAATGAAATTTGCTGATAATGTACATTTTTATGTCTCAAATAAGCTTTAATTTTAGTTTTTGATTTTATATGAATTTAATTTGAAAAAGGCCCAATTTTCAATAAAAAAAGTTCATTAACAAAATTTTGATATTTGAAAATTTCAAAACGGAATTTTTTTCGCTGAGACTTCTACTTTAAGATGGTGTAATGTGGAAAAACATTGTCAAAAATGGGAAAAACCAAAACAAAGATTTTTTAAGATTGATTTTTCCGTAAATGTCACGAATTCTTCATTGTTTATTGAAATGAAATGTTGAGAAAAACGAGATTAAAATAGAATTTTGATTTTATATTCCTATTTTGTAAATTGAAATAATTTTAAATATTTATTACAATGACATTATTTTCAATTTTTTTTGTCCATGAAGCATAAAAAAAAATTTCTTGAACAGAAACTGTCATTTTTAGCAAGTTTTTTAGGTAAAATTATTGTTTAAACAATTTGTTTTTCAACAACCCGAACCTTAAACGGTTAATCAAAGTTCCCTCATTTGATATTATATTGAAATTACCATTTTGCATCACTCTCAACATTTCATTTCAATAAAAAATGAAGAATTCGTGACAGGGAAAAATCGATCTTGAAAAAAATCCATCCTGAAATTTTCAAAAATCAAAATTTTGTCGATCAGTTTTTTTTATTGAAAACTAGGCCTTTTTATCAAATTAATGTACACGCTCGAACATGCAGAAAAGCAAGCAAAACATGTATTTCCGAGCACCACCATGATATATGGAGATTGAGTAGGATTTGGACCATCCGAGCACTATATCTCAAAATCCTGTCAGAAATTTTTTTTGTGCCCATGGAGACTTTTCATCAGCATGCCATAAACTACCTGTGTGTTAATTTTGAACCCGTTTTATTGAAATCCAATTTTCATAAGAAAACTGCGGGGTCTTTTAGTTTTCGATTGATAATCAAACTATTTAAAAAAAATAATAATAACGAAAGGTCCAGTTAACAGGACGACTGCATGAAATTTCATTCTATAATTTTTAGTGACTTTTTAAAGCGGCTAAATCTTTTGCAAAATATATTTTGTCACCCTTTTAATGATTTTTGTTCGAAGTTGAAATATTTAATTTTAATAATAAAGCACTTGCTACATAAGTATAAATGAATGTAATTTAAAGCCTTATAAATTTTTATTACGTATATTTTTGCTTTATTTATAATCGTGCACATTTACGTAATTTTAAGGTTATCCAGTATTAAATTATCAATTAGTGTAATTATTAACTAATTGGCTAATTAAAGATATAAATAAATAACCACGTATATTATTAATTGTAAGTAGATCGTGTTATATATACTTCATTTAAATATTCTGCTTTGATAACTATTTCTCAAGTCTTGGTTTAAAAGATCGATAATAAAAGAGGAGAATAAAATGAGTTTTAAACTTAAATTGGAAGCACAAAACCCTTAATAGAAAAACCAGCTATACTTTTAGTGGAAAATGCAGGATGAACACCGTAAAAAATAATGTAGCTAACACAGCAAAGAAATAAACCTCCCATGGTTTCAGGTATGAGCGGCCACATTTAGGAAACTAGTTGGGTACATAAAACTCTCAAATATTTATAGTGTAATAAGCCTTAACATAGTGGAAGGGAAGATAATTAACAACTACCACATCATACCATGCGTCGAACAAGATTTTTTTATTCATTTTTGACCTTTTATCTGCGTTATTGAAAAAGGCATGTCTTATTCTATTGCATGCCATAGCTATGGCTTCCACTATATTTACCAGAAAAGGCGCATAAAAGCACAGAAAATAAACAAACGCGTTTATACTAACTATCCAATAGAATGGTAGTTCGCTAGTTGTCCCAGAGAAAACGCTACTGGTTTAATAACTACAAAGGTTATTGTCTTTTTCTCGATTTATAGAAAACAATGGTTTCATACTAGAATCATAGGCCAGATTAATAAGGAAAGGTCTGGAATAGGAGTCACGGAGTACAAATGGAGCGGAACCAAGGTACTGTAGTAATTTAACATTGGATAGTGAGGTGAACAGATCAAGACAGGAACAAAGTGATTAAAGTAGTGAAATAGACAGTGAAAGTGGTTTTTATAGTGAGAAGCAATATCTAGTATTGTACTAATTATTATAAGCAATTAGTTGGTAAATAAATCAGTGGTTAGTATTACTTGTGTTGCAATTTACCGAATGCACCCTTGGGGTGTTTACTAGGGGCTGTAAGCATGTAACAGTTGGTTTCAGAACATCCTATTTAGAAACTAGTGTTGTTAATTAAGTTTTTCCAATTGAATGTGATAGAGACTTTAGATAAGGCTTATTTGTGTTAGTCCAAGAAATTTCTAGAACATTCTATTTAGGAATTAACCTCTTAGTTAGTTCGATGGAAAATAGCGTAGACATTAAAATAAGACTTGTTAGTACTGTTTCTATAACTTTCTGATGGAAGCAAGATTTATGGCTGCTGAAAAAAAAATATAGGACTGTAGGACTGAAATAAATGATATTATTCAGGAAAGAAGACGCCAGGAGGAAAAAGCAGAATAAGAAAAGAAACTTCAAGAAGAAAAAGGGAAGCAAGAACGACAACATAAAGAAAACTACTAAGAAAAATGATGAGATCAGGAAAAGTGACGTCATGAAGAACAGAAGAACAAGAAAAGAGACGTAATGAAGAAAAAGAAGGTCAGGAGCGACGATGTCAGGAAGAACTGAGAAAAGTTATGGAAGACCTGGAAGTAAAACTTAATGAGGAAAAACAGGAAGAAAGGACACGTCAGAAAGAATTAAGATAATTATAAGTACAAGAACCACTGGAGACCTAAAAACTGAAATCACAGATGATATGGGCAGCGTAAAGGTTAAAGTAAGTGAAGTCAAATGAAAAGCGAACACGTATGAAGAAGTAAGTGAAGTCAAAGAGAGTAAATCTGGCTGAAAAAGAAATAGGACGACTTACACGACAATTGAGGGAAGAAATAGTAGTATCATCAGGTTCTCGATAATAACCACTCTCATTTAATAGTCAAACTTCATGGTCATCCTATAAAAGACAATTTGATACAGCTGCGTGTGCTAATAACTTGAGTAATGAGGATAAGGCTATGGCATTAATTCTAGCATTAAGAGGTCAAGCATCAGAATTACTTCAGACGATTCCAACAGTGCGGCAATAGCATTCTAAACTTTTGGAAGCTGTATTAGACTTGAGATACCGCTGTAAAAGTTGGCGAAAACTTACAAGAATTTGAACCTGATGCGAAGAGACTAGCACACCTGATTTATCCGGATGCATCAAAGAAATTTTAAGAGTAATTGACAGTTGGAACTTTTATAGATGGTATAAGAGATAAGGCGGCTCTTTAGATTGCTTCGATCTTTTACCTAAAATGGACGAGGGAATCAGGCAATAAGAATAGTAGCCAAGATTTAATTCATGCAATTGAGGCAAAGGTTGCCTATGTGGATTCCCCATGCCAGAGAGTATGAACTGTCTTTCTAAAAGAGGCTCAGTCGGTGGAAACGAATCTTGATACCAAATTGGGATATTACTATGCGAGATTGTTAACAGCGGAAGGCGATAAATGCTGCAAGAATAGGAGAAGTTCACTCAGACAAAATAAGACTGATTACCATTTTGACAGATATACATAAAATGGTCACGCAAGTACTGACTAAACTCAATTCGTAACTTGAGCCGAAACAACAGGGAAACAGTAAAAGACTGACCAGAAATATCTACTGCTATAATTGAGGCAAATGCCGACAGAGGAGCCCTAAGAGGATAGATGCCGCGGATGTACGGAAATAGCAGGATGTGGCAATGTGAAGGTTTTGTTACTCTTCCTAAAAATGGATGCTAAGATGTTCACCTGAAGGGTTCTATGCGACTGATTCAGACGTAGAATACAAAATGTATGCTTACTCTTTAGTTTTGCTTAACTGCTGGCATTAAATGGCATTGATTAAGGCTAACACTGCTTATAAATAACACTTTTTTAATTAACCTGAAAGGCAAATTTGATTAATTTGACTCAGTAAAACACGATGATAAGAGAGGATATTTGGGTAAAGGTGTATATTGGGTCTTTTCAGATAAATTTATTAAAGCTACAAATTCCAAGTATATGAGCATGAGTATAAGGTTAACAAGAAGTGTATAAGCTCACCAAAAGTGTCAGTCCATACCACACATTAGGATGACTCTGACAATGCGGAGACTGCATTGTCAGAGTCATCCAATGTTTAAGTTTATAGCAAAATGATTGACACAAAGCGATCAATGAAAAGTTCAATATTTCCAATTATCTGGACTTCTAGGTCGCCTGTCTTTATACGTATTCAGAAATATCACAAATAATTTCGGGTACTCACATTAGAGTTTAATAATGCTTGAATCGCAATTCAGGGTACTAAAAATTATTTTATATTCATACGTTCAGGCAAGGCGATCCCATGCTCTATGTACATGGCAAGGATGCTTTTGTGACACCTAAGGGCAAACACGACGGAAAACGTATAAATTTACCGCCAAAATCTACTGCAAAAAGTGAAAAATTTGCCTAAAAAAATTTTTGTCACTTGTGCCAAATAATCTCCCTTCAGAAATTTTAATTCATAACTTTTTACCCATCGTAACGTCGCGTCGGCCACCAACATTTTGACAACTATTATGAAATCCAACTTTTACTTCCAAATAAACCGGCTTTTTATCAACCGTACTACAACGCATGTGTTTTATTAAATATGAGGAGGGTTAAAAAGTTTCTATTCAAAATTTTACGGGGAATTTGGCGTGAAAGACAAATTTTTTTGAGGGTGCATTTATAATTTTAACAATCAATTTTGTCGAAAAAACGATGTGTTTTCCGCGTATTTGCCTTAAACCGGGTCCTCAGTGATTCGGTGGCAAACAAGTTTTATTACCATTACATGTACATGGGACCGCTTTGCCTGAACGTAAGAATACATATAAATGAAGATATTATTCTAATTGTTGCGATTCAAGTATTTTTAAGCTCTAGAACGAGCGCCCAAAATTTTCACTGTGCAATTTAAAAATACGTAAATAGACAGGCAAGCAAAAGCCCTCCTATTCATAAACATTGAATTTTTGTATTGAATCTTTTTGTGTAATCGTTTGCTATAAACTAAACATTGGATGGTAGTTGGAGACATTGTCTTTGTCGTTCCGTTCCTCACCATGTGTGGTACACGGGCCAGACTATTGTTATCATATACACATTTCTTGAGGTTTTGTAAAAGCATTTTTTAAAAGAACAATATATATTTTTTTGAACATTAAATATTGTCTTTTTCTTGTGTTTCAAAATTCCCTTTCAGGTTAATTAAGAGAGTGTTAGTATTTACAATGTTAGACTTAAGACAGTGCCACGACGTTCAACTGATACCATCAGTGACAGCAGTTAAGCAAGAAATAGTAAGTATAGATTTTTGTATAAATTGAAAAGACTTTCATCCATGGAATGTCGTTATTGCAGTCACTCTACTTCCTCTCTCGGAATTGATTTTTATGATAATTCGCAAAATATTGGGTTTTCGGTACAGTTACCCAAAATAAAATTTTGGTGAACGTTGTTTTTCCTTGTACTTTCGAAACTATCTTCCGACGATGTTTTTACGTGTCGCACGCTGATCATGCAAAATATTTCGAATTTCGTTAGTCACGCAAAATTTCTTTGATGATATTTTTTGCTGATTTCAAGTGTGATGAATTTAGATATGTTGGTGGGTTCTTTGACAGCAACAGTGAAGACGATTAAGATAGATGTTCCGAAATTGTTTATTCTTATAATAAACATATTTTTATTACTTTCACTATGCGAAAAGAAAAATTTCATTAACTATCTTTTTATAAAAATTATTCATGTTCTGTAAAGCAATACGTAACTTTCTAAATATTTTGTCGTTAAAATAAGTAAAATGCCAAGTAAAATGGATTAAAATTATGGTTAATTCTTTAAAATATGCGTTTGTCGTGTCAAATAATGTAAGATTTGTGAATCCTAAAATAATTATTCAAGTTAACCGAAAGAGCTTTTAAATGGTGATAATTTATGGTAATAAATTAACATTTTATGCGGTGAATATTGTAGCGTAGAAGTAATTAAAGAATTAATAGGTATTTTAGGACACATGTTTTATTACTATGCAACGATCTAACAAACAAAAAATATATTAAATATTAGGTACGTGCTAATTACACGCATTAACTTTATGAGAGATCCAGCGCCGGCCGGCAAATTTTACTCGTTAAATCATATTTATTGACAGATGTAATGAGATGCAATCGAGAAGAATTGCAATAAAATATTTATAAGACGTCCTCTTATTCCTAATTATACACGTCGTTTATAGTGTATCTACTTTTACAATAATTGATTAACTGAAGACCGCGTTATTTTCCATTTTTGGGTGTATTTAGGTGCAAAATTAATCAGTTTTATTTTGTGGAAATGAATACAAAAGAGAAAAAGAGAATAACTTTTTCTGTGTTTGCGTCACATCCCAAAAACTATACAGAACGTCCAAAAACATGTGAATTTTCTAAACGAAAAAAGATACTAAATAGAATTATCTATGATACTGGTATGTGCTGCCCTCTCACGGAGAGAAATGTAATTAGGTCCGTGACCCTTATTCCAAATCTGTCTCTCTTTTTCTGGTTAATGATTGTGGAACAAAACTAAAATTTCTTGAAATCTCTAGTTAAACCAGTGACGCCATCTCTGGTACAACCGGTGAACTACTATTTTATTTGTAGCTAATTAGGCAGGCTTCTTTACATTCTACTAAGCAGGACTAACTATACAGAGACCTGTGTCTGTATGGAAGTAAACACAACAATATTAAAAAAAGAGCGGAGGTTAAATTTCCTAAGTTAAATTAGACCGAAGACATACATATATATAAGGCTGTTCATTTGAAAATCTAGCATGTTAATATCATAATATTTTCTTTCACTATGAATGAGCCAAATAAGAAGCCACCAAAAAAGTTTTATTTTGCAAAAAAACGCGTCTTCCCTTTATACTAATAGGATGTGACAAGTTTCAAATTAAAGATAACTGAATAAATTGTCGACTTTCTATAAAGTGTTTTTGAAATACATGCGTATTTAGAAATCTATGAATATTAACATATACTGAGAGACGCAAACATATTTATTTTTCAAAATGTGCATAAATAACCGAAAAAATAAATTTTAAAAATTGCAAACAATTCAGTATGCCAATGAATATTATTATATTTGTGGTCGACTTTCCAGTAACCCTGAATTTCGTCTGCGCGTGAGTTAGCGTTGCCAGCTGATGAAACCTAAAAAGTTGCTAATATATGTTTACAGCCCTCACCGTGATAATAGTGAATTTGTTTTTATTGTTATTATTGTTTTTACAATGTGCTTTGTTATTTATGGTGCGGCCGAAGATGCAAAGGAATCGTTTTTAATGATAGTAATATATTTAAAGCGGAAGAATGAGCACTATTATAACAGTGCAAAATGTACCTTCGCTAAATAAATATACATGGTTGAAGAATGAATTATCGTAATAAACTTATATACTTTATCTCTTTTATTGTTTATAATTAATTCGCTACCAGAGAAATTTAATAATTTCACTGTCAATAATATAAAATAAATATAAATATATTATTTATTGGATAGATTAAAAATTAATATAGCGACGATCGCGTACAATTAATTATTTATATATAACTGATTTACACAAACAAAACAACGAGTTTATTTAAACAGTGTATCTAATCCAAGTATTTAAATATTTATGAATATATAGAAATAAACGTAAAGATTAATATATAAAATAAATATTCCATATCTTAAACCGCAAAAAACTACAGTTAGGTACCTGTTAAACAAAGAAATATATAAATTATAATAAAACTAAACCTACCTCTTTTATGTGGTATATGTTTATAGATAATTTAAAGTTCTCTTTGTCCGTAAGAATTACAGTAAATTATTCAAAGAAAGTAATAAATAATTATGGAGTACATCTTTATGCTAATGAAACTCAAATTTATTTAGATTTTGTTCTCATTTAAATAATTAATAACGTATCATTAATTACCGATGATTTCCTAGATATTCCTTTACTTTCTTAATACAGTTAATAATAATTCCTGGCGAAGGCGGTTTATTAAAACAGCTTTCATTAATAATCAGATGGGTACCGCTACGAAGAAATTAACAGATAGGTATGCAAAATTATGTTTTGCAATAATTTTTTACATAAATATATAATAAATTTTCAGCTGAAGTCAGGTGTGTACGATTAACATTTTGCTGTGCTGTATCGCATTTGGCCCAGACTCAATAAGGAGTATTCCACTATGATATTTTTCAAATGCACCAAATCAACTTTTTTAAATGACAACAGGATTTAGACACCCAGTAGTTAGATACTAATTTTCACGACAAATTCATTGATTGTCCTCAAATCGGAAATCAGTTTGATATTAGCCCAAATACACAAGTTTTTTGGTGGATAATTAATCAGGATATCTAGAAAACACGCTTATCAAGTAAGTGTACTGTGGAAATGAAATAAAACTAGATTCAAAACATTTTTGTCAACAAAACAACTATGCAGATAACAAGAGTAAAAAACATATTAAAATATTCATTAAAAGGTTCACTTTCTGGCTCAGCCAATGATGTTAAGCATATTTCGTAACATAAAAGGAGTTAAACTTAAAAAAACTTTAAAATGTTTGAGGAGGTGTATAAAAACTTGTTCTTACAGATAACCCCACACAAAAAATTTACAATGCTTAGATCTGGTGGGCGGGCAGGCCAGAGTACAGATCCAATTGTAGCATTTACTCCCTCATTATACCGGTTCACTCAATGGACCATAACTCGAGCGGCATTATGGGGTAGAGCCCCATCTTGCTGATAATTTCAAAATACAGCGGTTTTGAAAAAAATTAGATAGAACCTCGTTGATACACTCTGTTGTGCAAAAAATGTCTTTAAACCATTTTGTAGGTTATATAAATCGACACAATTTTCGCAAAAATAATTTTTTTTTTACGACCGATACTAATATCACTTAAGTGAGATATTCTCGAGGGCCCTGATAAAATGGACAGCCTGTATATACAGCGTGTTTCACTTCTCGTGAAGACACCCCTGTATCTCCTTTATGTGTGGCCGAATTCATTTCTAATTTTTATCAGATATACAACTCCATATGGCGACTTTACATGACACATAAATGTCGTCTAGATCTAAAGCGCCGGCCTACTGCGATAAAAAGGAAATCGCAATTTTCGAGAAATCATAGTAGGCTTAGAAATAGACAAACATCTTGTTAATAAAAGTTGTTCAGAATCACGGGATATGCCCCCCTATAAAATTTGGCGAAAATCGGAAAACTTTCAAAAAAAAAAAATGTTTGTTTCACTTCTCGTGAAGACACCCCTGTATCTCCTTTATTTGTGACCGAATTTCAAGACTACTTCATGGAGTTATACAGCTACATAAAGCGACTTTGTCCAACACATAGAGATAGATAACTTTTTCCAACAAATGAAAGTTGTGAGCAAAAATCTTGATTCAATAAAACGCTAAAAGAGTTACTTCTTATTATTACAGATCAAGTTAACAATGTAATATAGTTTTTTGTTGTTGTCACTGTTCTTGAGAAGAACGCTCCATCATATCCTTCCTCCTTATCGGCTCCGAGATTTAGGAGCGGTTTTTTTGTTTTAAATGTTAAGAATGCCGTGAAATTATCTGTCAATATTATTACTTTTATGACAGAAGTGATTGTTGTTATCTATTGTTGAGTTTGTTAGTTTCCTTATTTGATTTTTTTACTCATAATGGCTAGAATACTTTTAACTGCTGATGAAAAAGTAGAAATAATAAAGATAGTCGGTGAAAATGTACGGTCTTCAAGAGAAGCAGCAGAAGAATTTAATTTAAGACATCCTCTAAGACAACCAATATACCATGGTACCATAGCAAGAATATGTCACTTGTTCAATACAACTGGTAATGTGCTTAAACCGAGAGTACATCTTAATCGAAGGCATGAAGATGATAATGTTATATTAGCGGCGTTTAACGCCAATCTCACTATCAGCCTTAGAAATATGGCTCGTGACCTGAATTTGTCGGTGTCAAAAATTTGGAGATGTCTAAAACGCCATAAACCACAACCGTATAAACCAAAATTTTTACACACTTTGGAGGCAGGTGATGAAGAGAGAAGACTGGAATATTGTTTATGGATCCAAGGTAATTATTTAAACAATCGAGACTTCTTGAATAAAATAATTTTCACGGATGAAGCAACTTTCTCCACCAACGGGGTGGTATCATCACAAAACTCTAGGTACTGGGCAGTAGAAAATCCTGATTGGGTAATAAATTGTAAAAGATAATATTCCCAGAAGGTAAATGTGTGGTGCGGAATTTTAAACGAAACAATAATAGGGCCGTTCTTCTTTTTTCAAAATATAAATGCGTTACATTTGCGACAATTTTTAAATAATGATCTGTGGAATGCAATAGTCGATTTTCCTTTGGAACAATTGTATTTCCAACTCGATGGAGCATCTATCCATAATTCCGTAGTAGTAAGAGCATGGATGAATGAACATTTTCCCCAAAGATGGATAGGACGAAATTGCCCTCTAATACATTGGCCACCCAGATCTCCTGATTTCACTCCCATGGATTTTTATTTTTGGGGTCATATTAAAAACAAAGTTTATAAGACCAGACCTCAAAATGTGGAGCAGCTTTGTGAGAGGATAAGGCAAGCGTGTTTAGAAGTTACAGCTCAAGAATTGCGGAGAGTTGTAATAAATAACAGAAAGCGGATTGAGGTGTATTACACTTGATAGTGGGTTAGTAGAAAGGGGCCGAATATAATAATATAGTCATTAATTGTAAACACTTACTTCATCTTTTATTTAATAAATAATTTTAATAATAATTGTGCACGACTTTCATTTGTTGGAAAAAGTTATCTCTATGTGTTGGACAAAATCGCTTTATGGAGCTGTATAACTCCATGAATTAGTCTTGAAATTCGGCCACAAATAAAGGAGATACAGGGGTGTCTTCACGAGAAGTGAAACAAATTTTTTTTTTTAATTTTTCGATTTTCACCAAATTTTATAGGGGGGCATATCTCGTGATTTTGAACAACTTTTATTAACAAAATTTTTGTCTATTTCTAAGCCTAGTATGATTTCTCGAAAATTGCGATTTTCTTTTTATCGCAGTAGGCCGGCGTTTTAGATCTAGACGACATTTATGTGTCATGTAAAGTCGCCTTATAGAGTTGTATATCTGATAAAAATTAGAAATGAATTCGGCCACAAATAAAGGAGATACAGGGGTGTCTTCACGAGAAGTGAAACACACTGTATATATGTCAAATTCAATCTTGGCGAGGAGAGAACTTGGAACCAAAACAGAACGGGATTGGTAGAAGGTGGCAATATCTTAGCACCATTTATACCACCGAGTTGCCAGCATCAATTTCCACCCTTCAGCTAGTATCATGCAGCTGTGTTAAGGTTGGATTGCGCTGCTCAACAATATGTTCTAATTTCCATGGGCAAGAATGTTATAAATCCGAATTTAGAGAACAGTTCAGCAATGAAGAACCCGTTAATGAGTAAAATTGGACAGAATTTTAATGGAATAGGATTACAGGTTAAACCACTTTAAAGAAAAACGCACCAAGAGCTCTACATCAAAGGTGATTTGGAAAGAAGCACAAATAAAAGAAACGCATATTTGTGGAAAAAGGGGAAAATAAATAATAATCACTTGCGTCAAAACCCGCTAGACACGCGCATCTTATAGAGAAAATTCCGCTCTCTAAATTCATTCTTGGGTATTTTTCTCGTTAAAATAACCGGTTTTGAGATATTCACTGTGAAAATTCGTGTAGGATCGATTTTTATCTCTGCGCTCCAAACTACTCTTCAGTTTGGACACTGTTACTGCAAAATAGGTGGGGATAAGCTGCAAGGTCAATAGAACATTTTTATACAGAACTTAACGACAAATTTTTTATTTTCTATACTTTTTTCTCTTCCAACGAAAGGTTTACATGATAAAAGTGAAAAACCAGCGTTAAGTCCCCGTTAGGGGTGTTTTTTTGCAAAAAAGGGACTTTCCGTTCCTGAATGACGTGGGAAATTTTTGTATATTTATTTTTAACCCTATCGAGAATACACATCTCAAATATTATTTCTTTATAAATCTTCTAAAAGGTCTAATTTGCGTGGACTGATACACATTATATAAGAATTGTCTGTGGCTAACCCACCACACTCCACCCTATTCTATAAAAAGAAAATTGTATTACTATAATTTAAAAAGTACTTTGGTTTTAGTATTAAATAAAGTTTCCATTCTATATACGAAATGGTTATTACTTTAGAAGAAAATGGATTTATATATGTCTTAATAGAGACATAAAATACAGTAACTGCAGGAGAAAGAAGATATACACCATCGAGAAGAAAAAGGGCAGGTATTATGTACGGGCCAACAATACTCTCGAGTTTTCAATGAATTTCTTTAAATGTGGGCTATCGGTTAAAGCATTTTGACTGGTAGCTTCAGAGTGGGTGTTTTCTATATATAAATGTTATATAAATGTTTTTTGGATTCCTTATCAATATATATTTATATATAGTACTATTTGGCGTGTCACCCTAATTCCTCATACTGTTAACAAATTGTCATAGTTGTTTAGGATTATTTTCCTTTAACTTCCTTTCTATACGACTTCAACATTCCTTATAAGAGTTCATTATATCATATTTAATTCTACAAGCCAGGATAGATATGTTTACGCATTGTACATATTGTACGTCATATTATATTATGAAATATGAGGAAAGATCACGAGGAAGATGAAGAAAAACTGGTTGGCAAATGTTGCGAGCACGATTATATCCATATAAACTAGTTCATTTAAAACATTTACCTCAATAAAAGATTTCAGCGTGAAATCAACGTGTTGGTATTACATCTGTGGCTAAACCGTTATGATGTCGGCCGTTCTTTATTAATTCCCATAAAGAACAATGTACATTTAACTACATATCCACTGGTCATCCATACTTAATCAATTAAGGACGCACGCCGTTCGCAAGAATTCAAGATTGCAAAGATGCCTGTGCAGTACCGTAGTGTAGATCTTGTGAATCTACATACTTTTTTAATATACATACACTGTAATGAAATTAGAATTTTTATATTTTTCGTTAAATTCTTTACATTAACTGCTAATAACTTAGCCTAAGTATCTTAAGGAATTAGTGGTAATTTGATAGGTAACGGTTTTGTAAATAATATTGCACAGTCTTTAAATAAACAGAACTGAACTGAACAGTTCAGTATGTCCTGTCTGATGATGTTTCTTGACAAAACACACTGCATAAAGGGCACATGCGTTACCCCCATTTTGCCGACATTCCTCATATATTAACGGTATGTCAACTTGTTCATTCTTGGTATATAGTCTACTATACATTTGCTGGGCACTCAGAAAACGCAACAAAAACCTTACGACCTCATTATTATCGCCGTTGAATCCGTTGGACCATGCGGCATGTGGATGCCGCTCTGCATAAAACCTTTCAGCTTGATATGCATTTCTTTTAGATTCCCCATAAATAAGTCATGTCTACATTTTCATTTTGGGTAAATACCACTATTTTGTATTATTTTAAAACTTTTAAATAGTTATATAGTAAATAAATCACAAGCAAATTAGAAAAGCACTAAATAAACTTTATCAAATAATAACTTACGCAAATGTTTGAAAAGAAATGTCATTTTATCATGGCATGCTTTTAAAATTTAATACATACATCAGTACTTACGGTTTCATAACTGAAGAATAGCATCTACAGAAATCCAATAATTTCAATGTAAACTATTATCCAAACTAGACGATCCTCGTGCCGGTCGTCACATGCCTACCTTGCGCTGACGAGAGCCAACAGCTCGAAACTGCAGTCTGCAAGTGGTGTGTGACGGCTGGCAAGAGAGCTCCTTTAAGTAGGATCAGTCTTTCGGCTGGTGTTTGTTGCAATCGAAGCATTAGCGTTTTGGCAATATGCAATTATTACACTTAACGCGCCAGACTTGTAACTTGTAATTCAGCGCTCGGCGGGGCACATAGCCCGGAGAGTAGCTGTTGGTTGCAGTCTGGTTACGTTCCTTATAGTAAAATAAGGACTTTCTAGAGGAGTTTGCGACTAAAAATATTATGTTTAATACTCCGCCCTCTAAAAGCACATTTGAACCATGCTAAGCCCAGTCAGGCTATTTATTTTTCGATTGCAACAGACACTGGACCGTTAGATGGCGCCTGCTGACTATTTTACATGTCGCTATTGTAAAAATACCGGGATGTACTAAATAGTCAAAGGATCCTCGTGCCGGTCGTCACATGCCTACCTTGCACTGATGAGAGCCAACAGCTCGAAACTGCAGTCTGCAAGTGGTGAGTGACGGCTGGCAAGAGAGCTCCTTTAAGTAGGATCAGTCTTTCGGCTGGTGTTTGTTGCAATCGAAGCATTAGCGTTTTTATGGTAATATGCAATTATTACACTTAACGCGCCAGACTTGTAATTCAGCGCTCGGCGGGGCACGTAGCCCGGAGAGTAGCTGTTGGTTGCAGTCTGGTTACGTTCCTTATAGTAAAATGACTTTATAGAGGAGTTTGCGACTAAAAATATTATGTTTAATATTCCGCCCTCTAAAAGCACATTTGAACTATACTTAATTCTTGTACATGCATATTCCAGTTCAATTTATTGTCTACATATATGCCTAGGAATTTTATGTTTTCTTCCTGATTCCTTTTTGTCGAGATTCTGATTGTTTGCGTCTTATTTTCATTTAATAATAACTTGTTGCTGATAAACCAAGTATTTGCTTCTGTTAGTATTTTCTCTGATGTTTCCCTTCATTATTTACAGGTTTGTTTAGAAATGATGTGTCGTCTGCATATAGACATGCTCCATAGGCATTTATGTTAGATATTAAATCATTCGTGTATATTATAAACATTATTGGACCTAGTATCGATCCTTGCGCTATTCCATGTTCCATTTCCGTGGCTTCTGTCAATTTTCCAACATACTGTTTGTCTTCTGTTAGTGATACACGATTTTATTAGTTTATGCGCGCTTCCTCTTATGCCATAATAATTAAGTTTGTCAATTAGTATTTTGTGGTTAACAGTATCGAATGCTTTACTGAGGTCACAGCATATTATGTCGACTTCTTCTTGGTAGTCTAGGGCTACGTTTATTTTTTGAATTGTCTCGTTTAATGCTGTTATAGTAGATTTATTTTTGCGATATCCGTGTTGATGTGGGTTAAAGTAGTTAGACTTTTCGAAGTATTTTAATAACCTATTTTTTATTACTGTTTCGAATATCTTTGAAAATACAGGTAGTATTGATAGTGGTCTATAATTATTCGCTATATTAATGTCCCCTTTTTTGTGTACCGAGATTAATTTTGCGTGTTTTAGTTAGTTAGTTTACTGTAACAATAAAAATGAATGCGAAACATCAATTTCAAGGCCTACTGCTAAACTCTGCCAGGATGTTAATTTGAAATGAGTTGATTAAAAAAAAATTAATGCATGTCAAAGAATTTTTCTTTAAATGAATAATTTTTCTTAGGTTACGGTTATCAACTACTGGTGTTATGACCGTCGAATTAGTTACATAATTCATCCCGAATGAATAATTAATTTGCTTCAGAGGTGTAGATTGAAGATGTAAAGTATGTCACAAACTCTACAAATCTCCCTACTTTATGCTAGCTGTTTTTATTCTCCCAAAATAGGCAGTCAGTTTGTTGACTTAACATGCTGTTAATAACATGTTACATAAATGTAAGGCAAAAGTCCAGTAATTACTGTTAAATGATTACGCCATATCATTGAACAAGGCAGAGCAGGGAGACCCTCGGTTGCCATATGTCATACGGGTCGGTTGCCGTTGCAGGTTCTTCATAATACACAGATTTCCGGTCACTCACCCTTTCAACCTCTCACATTAACTTGTTAGTGAAGTTCATTCAATTAAATAATTAACAGGTCGTATAGTGATTACTATTATTAAACGTACATGGTGGTCTTTGCCGCGATATCAAAATAACCAGGCACTAGCGCATATCTGTTATATCGCACGTGAATAGGTAATTTTTCTAAGCACTAATTACTGTCAAGACTATTTTTATTGAATATTAGTTAATGATTGATAAGGTAAGAAATAAGCTAAGAAATATCGACCTTCAATTGAGGCCATTATTGAGTTGCCGAAACTATCATGGGAAGATGTCTCACGTAGTCAATAATTAGCAAACGCGTTGTCGAATGCGAATATTTACTCGCATAACATATTATTAATATATAGTATATTCAATCAATCAATGATATCGACTCTTGCCACACACATATCGGATGTTATCCAAACTTAAAAGGTAGTAGAAGAAAATTAATTGTGTATTCCTTAGCCTAAAAGAGGTTATCCATTACAGGGTGTCTCACCAGGAACTGCATCCATGGATATAGCGAAAAGTACGCACCAGAAAATTAGGGAGCTACTAATGACAGTATGGTCAATCCAACTAAAATAATTATAAGCATCTGACACTTGTGGTTGTACCGGAAGTCGATACTAACTTGTTTATTTTAAATGGAACACCCTATATGTTTTAGGGTTTTCGAAAAGAGCATAAAATTCTGAGTTAAAAACGTGTGAAATACACTATGCTTATAAACCGGGGGTTTGCGACAGATTTTTGGTCATGATTTTAGTCAGTATGCTTTTCAGAGGGCATAATGCTACATAAATTCTCATGATAAATAAGTGATATGAATCAAAGAGTCATCCTGGGTTTTTCCTATCGAAAAATGAGTCTCTAGTTGTTCTTAAACTATACGTTTTGGTACGATTTTAGTCAGCCTGCCATGTCTTTTAAAGTGAAGTTCAAGATAAAAAATTTCAAGGAAAACCATAGACATACCGTTAGAACTGTTATGGTCACGTGAACTTGTATTTGTATAATTGTTTTCTTCGGCATTTCTAAACAGGCTGCCAATAACAAGTATACAAGTTCTTATTGTAGACTGCTGGAAAAAAAAAATGACCGTTTGCGTATGGCCAAGTACAGTTTACATTGAAACAATTTTGTAAAATTCAAAAAAAATAAGTTTACAATAACGTACATATATACATGAAATTGACATATCGATTATGAGGGTAAAAACTACAGGCATACACAAAAATCATTGCAAAATAGAAACAGCAATTCCCTTGTGATTTACCAGTATGCCACTCTGTTTCTAATGCAATTAGGATGTATTTAAGTGGAATAACAAATGGCATACCTATAGATAAGGTGTAAGGTTTGCCTGGGCCACACACTTCGTATTCAGCCGAGAAAGATCAACTTATTTAGGGCCTTGATACACAAATAACTATTATTATAAACCAAGAGGCATACTGATTAAAAACACGGAAAAATTTTTCACAATTTTGCAACTTCTTTTACAATTTTTTCATGTAAAATTCGCATAACTTATATGCCGTTTGTAATTTCACCTAAGTATATCGTGATTAAATAAACAATGGAATAACATACTACTTAAATAGACAAAATTTTTTAATATAACAAACCCGCTAACTCATATGTCATTCTACATACCAACATTTTAGGATATATATTTTATAATACGATAAATTTTGTATTGACTAAAATCACGGAAAGTTATCCTATCATTTTACAATTTGTTTCAAAATGTAAATTGTACTTGGGCGTACGCAAACGGTATGTCATTCTTTTCTCCAACAGTTTACAATAAGAACTTGTATAATTATTATTGGCAGCCTGTTTAGGAATGCGAAAAAAAATTATACAAATACAAGTTCACGTGACGCAGTGTACGTCGATTTTTTTCTGTTTGACATTTAATCCAGAGACATATTAGTTGCATGCAGTACGAAAGAATAGATGATATCCTTGCATCTCCTATACTTCGCGTACACAGACATTCGTCAAAGTAACGGTTTTTTGCCGTTTGATAGATGGACTCATCTCACGTGAGATTTTCAAGGCTCGCGTCGGTCCCAGCATCCTCGAAAACGGGGTAGTCCACTGGTTTCGCCGTGGGGAGAATGGACCGCAGTTCACCCCTTTCGAGAGCGGTTTTGGCCGTTTATGGGGTGTAAAAAAATATTTGTCGGACGAAAGCCCGCTCCTTCTCGTTTCACCCCTTTTTGGGGGCGTTTTTGGCTATTTGGGGGGTGGGTTTGCATAGGGAATGATTTTCAAGGCTGGCGTCGGTCTCAGCATCCTTGAAAACGGGAATAAACTCATATTTGTCGGACGGAAGTCCATTCCTTCGCGTTTCATCCCATTTTCCGGGGTGTTTTTGGCTATTTGGGGGGGGGGGGGGGTGGATTTGCATCGGGAATGATTTTCAGGGCTGGCGTCGGTCTCAGCATTCTCGAAAACGGGGATAAACCGGTGTTTGTCCAACGGAAGCGCGCTCCTTTCCGTTTCACCCCAATTTGAGGGTGTTTTTTGGCCGTTTGGGAGGTTGTGCGTGCTTAAAAAGAATTTTGTCCATCACCGTCGTTTTCAGCATCCTCGAACACGGAGAGGGGAGGTGGTCTGGTCGCGTCAGAAAATACTTACATGTTCGTCCGACTCACAAAATCCACTAAACGGTATGCCTATGGTTTTCCTTGAAACTTTTTATCTTGAATTTCACTTTAAAAGACATAGCAGCCTGACTAAAATCTTACCAAAATGTATAGTTTACAAACAACTGGATTTTTCGATAATAAGAACCCAGGATGACTCTTTGATTCATATCACTTATTATCATGAGAATTTACGTAGCATAATGCTCTCGGAAAGGCATACTGACTAAAATCACGGCCAAAAATCTGTCGCTAACCCCCGGTCTATTAAACCCAGCCGTTTCAAAGATAATTGACATTAAAAAAAACAGTAATGGTTTCCGATAACCTTTATAACTTTCTGCCGTGTAAAAGATACTCACTCACACTAAATCACATTTTAATTTTTTTACTCCCTTTTATAATAGTATGGGGGTGGTATTAGCGATGATAGTGGGATGCCAAAAGAGACCTTGGCTTTTCGTACATGCCCTAAACTGCAATGTATGGACTCTTACCCGCTTGCTTTGCCTATTTACCTCCATTTATCTCCGAACCCTTCAACGGAATTAGATCAAAATATAATCTAGTTCCAGATCTCGTTACAATACATAAGTGTACCAACTTTCAAGTCAATATCATAAACCGTTCCAGAGTAAACATGCGCACAAGAAAAGTTACAGACAGACCGACAGACAGAATTTTTTTCGATGTTTCATGTTCAATCAAAAAATTGCTTTACTATACTATAAGTAATATAACATATACTACGTTATATCTCGACGTTTCATGACATTTTAAGTCTATTACGACAAAATATTTTTTTTTGCGTTACTATACTTCCACTGGACGTGAAAGTAAAACTATGCCTCTGTCAAGGCAAGAATTCAAAAGCGGAAGCTTATTGTTGATTACGAAAACGTAGAAATAGCAATTCTGGAATATTTTCATGCATTTCCAATGATGTCATTAAGACAAGCTGCTCTGCAATCGGGACTATGCAAGTAAACATAAATTTCATTCGTTTTCATTCCAAATGGTTAAACGATTAAAAGAAATAGATTTCCTACGAAGAGAAAATTTTTGTGAAATTATTAGAAACAAATATTCTAATATGGTCTGTAGGCGACGATTCTTATTTGGGAAATATTATATGGTCAGATTGACCAAAAATAGACTTTTTAATCGAAATTTAAACAGTAAGTTCAAAAGATTTCTTTTTCTGCTAGTATTTTTTCTTGTTTTTGTTATCTAATTTTACAAAATTTGAATAATAACTATTTAGAAAATTTACCTTTCGAACATAGAAACATTTTTTATCAGCACGACTGTGCTGCCCCCCCATATAATGCGTATGTGATAAAGAATTTTTTACAAGAAACTTTTTACGATCAATGGACCGCCAATAATAGACCATTCAATTCTAGATTATTTTATTTGGGGAACTATTAAAAATCAAGTTTATGAGAGCCCATTAACAACCATTGAAGATTGTATGCAGACAGAACGAAATGCATTTCAAAACTTATCACAGAATTCAATTAGAAGAGCTATCCATGAAAAACTAATCCGAAGGCACGAAAAATGTGTGAAGGTCGGAGGGCGAAATTTTGAACAATTATTAAATTAAACTGGAATCATGTTTTTAGTTAATTTTATCATAGCTATTTGAGTTTATGCAAGTTTCTTCAATCCAAGAGAGTTAGAAAAAGCTAAAACATCTCAACATATCTTCGCCGCTACCCTTCGATCTATGTACTTTTGAATTGATATTAACAAACTTAACTTGTGTTGTAATAGTATCCGAAAATATTCTCCCATAATATAGTTTGTGGAGATTATATTTTAAATATAACCACTTTTCAACTGTTTGATGTAGGCAGTACTTTTCGCAGAGATCCTTGTCTCAGGAAAGCGGTCTCAATTTAATAAGAGCAAGGAATGAAAGAGGTATAAAATTGTTCCTCTATAAAAGTACTGTATTGTCCCTAATAGCCATCAATATTTTTAAAACATTGTTAAAACATATTCTAAAATGACATCTTTCATTTCTGATTTTAAAATTCGGCCTAAATTAAATTGCAAGAGCGCATTTTTTTCGCATGCATTTGCCATGTTTTGTAGAACATTTTATTCTAACAAACTCTCTTGTTTAATTTTAACAAAAGATTAATTTTATACAACTTTTTCTGTTACGGTTTTCCTCTAAAACCTATTAGCTTTCAAGTTTCAAGTTATTTTAATAATATGCTAGCATATACAGGGTGTCTCACATACTCCCCAGGCAGTTTCCGTATTAACGAAAAGAGGTATTCATTTTCTGTAAAAGCCAATCATTCAAATGTTGCCAATAACAGTGACGTCCGCGACGTAGCGACGCTGGAAAGAAAATTTTCGATGACTGGAACTTTGAAAGTAATATTATTTTTTCTTTAATTCTAAGTACTTTTTGTAGTATAAACTTTTCTATTAAAACCAGTGGAAAAAAATTATTCAGTCAAATATTTTATAACTAGCAGAAAAATTAAAATTCGCTTAAAGGTAGTCACTACATACAACAGATACTTAGTTTAAAGTGATTCGCAATCTTTCAAATGGTCGTACACAGATGGCGTTGAAATGCAAAATTATTTTTCGGTAGCTGGAACATTGAAACAGCATACACGATAAGGAACCAAATAATATACATATAATTTTTTAATGAGACATTTTTTTAAAAGGCCAATGTCTTTCAAATTATGTAATATTTCCTATTTTTAAAGTAAAACTTTCATTAAACGCTGTATTGTTTTGTTAATTATATAAACAGTGGTCCTTTTTTTTTTTGACGAGGAGGGGAAACCCTCATGGGCTCCCAACCTAAGTTGGGTCAGTGTCAGACTCTTACTGACTAAAACCCCTCCCCACAGGGTCGTCTGTAACACTCCGAGGGCACTGCAGCCTCTTGGGCTTATGTGCACTCCCTGTTTCGATTTACACTGCCCATTTTAATACTCCTGTGCCACTGACAAGGTGATACAGGTCTACGAATGGGCGAGTTTTAACACTTTGCGGGTCTGTTTGTGTTTGCCCGTAAATAGTATATCTTCTGCGGGCCACTGCCTCACATTCATATATGATATGGTCTACTGTCTCTGGTACCTTGCCACATAATCTGCAGTCAAGGTCGCCATCGAACTTGCCAATTCTATGCAGGTACTTCTGAACGGGAAAATGTCCCGTCAAGAGGCCTGTTAAAATTCTCAACTGTAGCCTGTTCTTTGGGAGCAGTTCTGCAGTTTGTTTTGGGCATGGTCCTTCAATAAGTGTTTTCCCATGTCGATTACCTGGTATGTTCCTCCAGTAATAACAGTGGTCCTTAGTCTAATTTAATAATATAACGTCAAGTATGTTGTGCAGTAATTTATTTTGACATTGTTGAAATTCAATCAATTTTTAAGTTTTTGAATGCGTTTGTTATTACAAGATAATTCCGAAATGGTTGTGTACACCAATGAAGACAAATTAAACGCGATTTTGATCTACGGAGAATGTAGAAAAAATTCTCATGAAATCTAAAGGTTATTCCATTTACGTTTTCCCAATTTGCGTAAGCCAAATTATAAAACCTTTATTTCTTTAACCAATAATTTGGAAAATTACGGAAGTTTTAAAAAGTTGAAGCATAATAAACAGTTAACGGCTACAAATGATGTAAATACTGCTTTAGTAATTAACAAAATTGTAAATAATCCAAATATGTCTTTACGGAAATTATCATTTGAAACAAATATTTTCTACCCTCCTGTCGAAGAATTTTAAAGAAAAAATATGTACCATCCATATTATTATTATTATTATTATTATTAGCCATCCATATAATAGTACATTAAACAACAAGTTTAGAAAAGCAATACTAAACGAGTATAGTGTTTGAGTACGACCGAGCGCAGCGAGCGAGTAATTTAAAAACTATATGAGTTTAGTAAAACTGCTTTTCTTACGAGATTTGTGTATACTATTTTTCGCATTTTGTGTTAGTAAGTAATTATAAGTAAATAGTGATATAGTCTAGTATACTTTAACTTAGCGTGTGTATGTATGAGTTAATATTTCCGTACGATTTCATTTTCTCTTGTACACAAAGATCCAGAAATATTGTCCACGTAGACAATGTTTCTGGACTATTGCTTTAACTTTGTGTACAATATATAAGAAAATGAAATCGTACGGAAATATTAACTCATACATACACACGCCAAGTTAAAGTATACTAGACTCTAGATATAGTGATAGTTTGAAATTTAAAAAATTTCATAGTAGGCACTGTCGTGAGCAGAAAAAAATAGGATAACTTTTTTCTTCTAATGTAAATCTGTCTCTATTTGAATATGTAATGAGTAGCCGAAATAAAACAGATAACACTTTTAATTTATTTTTTATTTTAATGCTGTAGGTTACTATAGTAAATGATGGATGGTTAATGAGACAAATTGCACTGCGTTATAGCATTAACAAAAATTTGGTGTGTAACATTTTAAGAAAGTGGAGAATAAACGGTACTATTAGTAGAAATCCTAGATCAAAGGACAAAGGATATTCTACTTAACAAGAAACTAACTATAAATATTTCGTTATTGCACCATTTGTATTTATAACTTTTATAAGTCTGTTTGGCATAGAATTAAATAACCTTATACAATAATCATTAGTTATAATATTTTCCCATGCATTATTTACTATTTCCAGTAATTCTTCGGCATTCCGTAGTCTCACATTTCGTTTTTGGATACTTCTTACGAGTAGTCCCCATACTTCTTCAACAGGGTTAAGATCTGAACTATGACTGGGCCCTGGGCCAGTTAAGAACATTGATGTTGTTATCTTGAAACAAGTTAGTTACGGTATGAGCAGTATGAACGGAACAATTGTCTTGTTGAAATATGAACTCATTATTAGGAAATAATCGTGACACAGAAAATCCTAATATATGTTTCACTATTAAATCGTTCCTCAATATGCCACAAAACACCAGGACCACGTGCCGATATCCAAGCCCACATATTGACGGAAAATCTACCACTTTTATCATTGTTATATATATATTTCTCATCAATTCAGAGGGCGGTAAACACGAATACGACCGCCTGTGTGTTGACTGGAAAGTTTTTTCGTCTGTAAAGACTACATTGTTCCAAAAATTTACATCATGCGCTAAAAATTCAAGCGCAAATCCTACTCGAGCTTCTTTATGTTCAACTTTAAGTAAGTATTTCTGTCTGGCTGCATGACAGCGTAGCTCCGATTCTCTTACTCGCCGGCGACCAGTACTACTAAAGCATTTACCAATTGCAAATCTTGTTGTTGAGTTGATATCCTTCGTCGCCCTGATCCAGGATTTCTACTAAACGTACCGTTTATTCTCCACTTTCTTAAAATGTTACACACCGAATTTTTGTCAATATTATAACGCAGTGCAGTTTGTCTCATTGACCATCCATCTTCTGCTTTAGCAATAACTCCACATTTAACTAAATCACTTAGTTTTTTGCACACTTGCAATAAATTATGACAACTAACTGACAATGTCACAATTAAAGTTAGATGTACACAACTAGATTTTAGCAAAATATCGTTATAAAAGACTTGTCCTATTTTTTTTGCTCACGAGTATTTCTTTAGGTTAGTTCGTTAAATTAAATATGTTAATATTATTTGATGTACTATAGTTACTTGTGATAGATAATTACCCTTGGCCTTGTCATTTATGAGTGACGTGTTACGGCACGAGATGCTCTATTTACCCGCCTCTGTTTATCAACAAGAATATAGATAAAGAATCATAATAGTTTTCAGGAAGAACAAGTGGAATTGAATAAATAACTCGTTAACTTTTCAAATTTAAATAATCGTACTTTTAATATATATAATAATGATATAACAATGTTTCCAATATTTAAATAAACAATTTTCTGTTTTTATTAACACTGACATTACTATATAGTAAAGTGACAGTTCGATGTGGTAAAGTGCCACTTTATTAAACGATTTTGAATTTAGTAAAATAGCTTATTATCAGTCAAAATGCGAAAAAATACATTATGTTCATCATTTAAGACCTGGTGATTTTCAGCGTCGCATAAATTTTATTGCCGAATTGTCAGTATTACATGAAGAAAATCCGAATTATTTGAAAAATGTGTTGTGGAGTGATGAGAGCTGCTTCCATAGTAATGGGCTTGTGACTACACAGAACGCTCGGTATTGGTCTCAAAATAATCCGAGGTGGGTACAAAGAACCAGAAATCTAACAGTTTTTAAAGTAAATGTATGGTGTGGAATATTGAACGGATACATAGTCGGAAATTATCTATTTTATGGAACGTTAAATGGTACTAGATATCGGAGGTTTCTGCAAGAGGAGCTGCCAAATTTATTAAGAAACATTCCTAATGATGAATACATGATCTGATTTCATCAAGGCGGGGCACCGGCACATAATTCAAGAATAGCAGTTAGACACTTGCAACGAACATATCCTGGAAGATAGATAGAATCAGGTGGCCAACACGATCACCTGATTTAACTCCATTAGATTTCTTCTTATGGATGCATCTAAAAAATTTAGTTTACACTGAACCAATCGATGATATGGCAGACCTATACAACAAAATGTATGACAGTGTTGCCACAGTAGATAGAAATACCTTATTGATTGAAGTAACTGGGGAAGAAATAATTAAACGGTTTAACATGTGTATCCATGAAGGAGGAAACGATTTTGAACATTTACTTTAAAAATAAATACATACATATGTATATATTTTATTTAAAAGTCAAAACAAATTATTAAAAAAACTTATTTGACTTTATATTATTTCGATTTATCTCGAAAATCACTAGTTTTAATAGAAAAGTGTATACTACAAAAAGTACTTAGAAATAAACAAACTTTAATAATGTTATACTTTAAAGTTCCAATCATCGAAAATATTTTTTCCGGCGTCGCGACGTCGCGGATGCCACTATCATTGGCAACAACAACAAATTTACTATAGGAACTTTATTTATTCTAAGAAACAATAATTTATGTATTACATCACGTTAGATCATAGAAGGCGCCGCAGGACCTATATCTGATGATAAATTTTTTCATATTTTTTTTTACGAAACGTTGTGGTACTTCTGACCAGAAAATCTGATGAGGGCGTCATTTCCACGTATAAAAGGTACACTTGGTAGAACTTGATAACTCCAACCGTTTTCGAGAAAAGTGCCGTTAAACATTTCAATATCATTTAATCATTTTATTTTGTTCTTGTCTTCCTCGAGCTAATTTCTTTAACCTCTTTATTTACAATGCCTAGACATAATTTTTCAAATAGGGAAATGAGGGATATGATATGTGTTTACGCATAAAATAATTTTAGCGGACGTGCTGCAGCGAGGAGATACTCATTGCAATATCCAAATAGAATGCAGCCAGAGCATAAGATTTTCAAAGATCTGTTTCGTCGTTTGGGAGAAACGGGGATTTTGCCATAAAAACAATGTAGGACGACAAATTACTCCAGATCAAGAACGACAAATTTTAGTTCGTGTGGATGAAGATCCTCAAGCCAGCTCAAGTCGTTTAGCAGCGGCAAGAGGGGTGAGTAAACAATCTGTCCTAAGAGTCTCGCGTAAAGATCGCTTCTAC
This sequence comes from Leptura quadrifasciata, assembly GCA_963675555.1. NCBI lineage: Eukaryota > Metazoa > Arthropoda > Insecta > Coleoptera > Cerambycidae > Leptura > Leptura quadrifasciata. Next base: position 164,665,457 of record OY776674.1, on the reverse strand, counting down.
CCATATCATCTTACTCCTGTATAAAACTTACTTCGAAGGGATCTTCCACAAAGGCTACAATTTTGTCAATTTGTTCTAAATAAACACAACAGGGATCGAAATTTTGTTAAGAACACTTTATTTATAGGCTGGGGCCGTTACATTTTTGAGATGAAAAAATTAATAGCAGGCAACGGTCGGCTGGAATATATAGTTGAGGTCATAAAAAATGAAAAAAAAAACTTTGAAACTTGAGATGAAGGGAAGTAGTGAAATGGGGTGCTATTTAAGGGATGAAAACCGTTTTTCGTGATTTGTGGCGAAACGTGACCTCCTAGAGAAAAGTGTTTTATACAAAAGTTGTAGATAATAAAAAAATCTAAAACTTTTATTTTATATATTTTTCGGCATAACCTCAAAGTTTGCGAGAAAATGACGAAAAGCCGATTATTCCGTTTTTATTTTTTTTCTCGCGTGAAAATTATTTAATTTAAATGAAACTTTGTGAAAGTACGTAATTGTTTGCATATAATAAGCATGAATTTTTTCAATTATGGAAAATAAATATTTTTCGAGATTTTACCATTTTCCGAAAAAACACCCCTATATTCGGCGAACAAATTTATTGATTTTTTTTTGGATTTTGATGTTCTACTAGTGCTCATTTTTTTCGTCGAGATGTCTACTTTTAAATGGTATGTCGATGTTAGTGATTTATTGTCATTTAGCAGCTTAAAATTAAGAAAAACCGAAAAAAAATTTTTCGGATCTCGAATTTGTCGATTTTTTCATTATTTTCAATTTTTTAGCATGTTAATAATTCATAATATTTTAATGAAAAAACTTACTTTGGTATAAAATAAATAAAGTTGAATAAATTTCATCACGGAAAGGTAGGGAAAACTTCATGAAACTTAACATTTACATGAAAATCAATAGTACTTTATTAATTTTCATAAGCTACAGATAAGTTTCGAAAACTTTATATGCATATTAAATTATTCTAAATACATATGATAAAATACAATATACAATTTATTTATATTGGCTACGAATTCTTTATTAATATTGTTTGTGTGTAGCTTATAAAAAGAAAAATAAATAAAATGATTGTTAAAATCTAATCAATTTTAGGCCTTTTTGTTGTGGCTCGTTTTCTTCATCCATCAAACGTTCAAATTCTATATTATCTTCAAAATCATTGGCATTTTCAGGCTCTTCAATTTCGATGTCATTATTCTTTGCTGGCTCTTCATCAATATCTTCAGAATCACGTAAATCTACAAATACTTCTCTGTCTCTATTTGAACAGTTCTCAGTGCATCTATTGTATAGATTTGGTACATTTTAAGCCGTGTTTTCGGCAGCCACACTTTTGATTATTGCATCCACTTTCACAAGTACAGCTAACGCTCAAAATTACCCAACCAAGTTTGCAATTGATAATAGACTCTGTAGGAGTGTTGTGCAGCTGCTTCTTCAGTTGGAGGGAGTTTTTCCAATTTAAAAGTGGATTTGTTTGTAGTTTGCTGATACAGCTCAAATCGTAATTGATTTAATGAGTTATATATTTTCTTATTTTTGTAAATATTAGCTGTAAGTTGAGATCCATTTTTTGCTATGGTTATGTGGTCTGCATCTTTTTGATAATAAACACTGGCTAGGTTTAATAAATTTTTATTGTCCAATAAAGATCTTTCCAGCAAAACTTGAAGTTGTATCACACCTAGAGAAAGCATGAAGAAACGCTATTACACTTGTGTATGGTTCGTGTTTAAAACAATGGGATGTATAAAGTGAATCTTTGACGTTGTTTGAGCCTGGTTTGTAAAAATAAATATCCAGCCCATTCGAATTTAATTGGTGTAAAAGAACTAGTAAATCGATGTCTTGACCCACGATTATTACAGTTTTATCATCTTGTTTAGCTAATTGGATCGCAGTATTAACAATCAGTGCGTCGGCGTCTTCAGAAGCTCGCTTACACAAAAAGCCCTCGGACTGTAATTTATTTAATATTGTGATAATTAAATTGTTTTTATTATTTTGATTTGATAAAAAATTTTCTTGTGAAAAGGGTAATCGTTTAATTTTAATCGAAAACTCAATCACCACGTGCGTTTACAAAGGACGCATCACAAACTGAAAAAATACTTTTACACAACTAGACGAATAGAGATTTACTACTACAACAGAACGAGCTCTGCTGCTCTTGTGCAGGCTCACTTTGTCCTACCCCTCTCTACCTCCAACCTTCAGTCGTTTTGGTTGGTTCCAATAACTAAATTCATTCAACTTTAGTTATTTTATACCAAAGTAAGTTTTTTCATTAAAATATTATGAATTATTAACATAAATATTAAAAAAATTGACAAATTCGAGATTCGAAAATTTTTTTTTCGGTTTTTCTTAATTTATGCTGCTAAATGACAATAAATCACTAACATCGACGTACCATTTGGAAGTAGACATCTCGACGAAAAAAATGAGCACTAGTAGAACATCAAAATCCAAAAAAAAAATCAATAAAGTTGTTCGCCGAAGATAGGGGTGTTTTTTCGGAAAAATGGTAAAATCTCGAAAAATATTTATTTCCCATAATTGAAAAAATTCATGCTTATTATATGTAGATAATTACGTTCCTTTACACAGTTTCATTTAAATCAAATAATTTTCACGCGAGAAAAAAAATAAAAACGGAAAAATCGGTTACTCGCCATTTCCTCGCAAACTTTGAGGTTATGTCGAAAAATATATAGAATAAAAGTTTTAGATTTTTTTATTATCTACAACTTTTGTATGAAACACTTTTCTCCAAGAGGTCACGTTTCGCCACAAATCACGAAAAACGGTTTTCATCCCTTAAATAGCACCCGATTTCATTACTTCCCTTTATCTCAAGTTCCAAAGTTGTTTTTTCATTGTTTATGACCTCAACTATATATTCCAGCTGGCTGTTGCCTGCTATTAATTTTTTTCTTTTCAGCATTAAAAATCCGTAACGGCCCCAGCCTATTACCGACGAAGCGACTTTTACTGGAGAAATACCCATTACTGGAAAGTAGAAAATCCTCATGCCATTAAAGAAAAGCATTTTCAGCAAGAATTTAAGATTAACGTTTGGTTTAACATCATCGACAAAATTGGGACCATTTGTCCTTTCTCCAAATTTAAATGGACAGTCTTATCTGTTTTTTCTTCAAAATACTCTTGCTGATATATTACATGCTTTACGTGCTAGACATACGGAACAGAATATGGTTCATGCAAGATGGAACTCCCCCTCATTTCTCCATCGAAGTCAGGAATTTTTTTGATGAGACTTTCCCACGCAGATTGGATAGGTCGAGGAACTGAGTTTGCTTGGCCACCAGGGAGTCCTGATTATAATCTATGGAAATACTATCAACTCAAGAGAAGAACTGTGGGACAAAATACAAAACGCAGAGAAATTTAATAGAGGACAGAAAAATATATTTTTCAATGTAAGAAAATCTTTTATGAATAGAATTAGAAAAGGCATAGAAGCAGGTGGAGACCATATCGAACATTTACTCTAAGTTGCAGCGATGGAGTTTTTACATAGGGGGAAAGTTTATAATGTCATTAAGTCAAATTTTAAGTTATTTTTTGGTCTTCTATTAGACATTTATTCACCAATAATAGATACATTTTGTACATTTGGCATGTCAATATAAACAACAAACAAGAGAGCAATGTATATACATATAAAAAAATCAAATACACACATATAAATGTATAAATAAATAATAGTACCATAAGTACATAAAAAAGAAGAACAGCGACAATATTATATTTATGACATGTCCATTATAGGAGCAATGTCTGAAGTAATTAGAAAATTAACATAGTCAGTGAAATAAATATATGAAATACAATGTGTATGAAATGGGTCCTAATCAGTTATACATATCCTTAAATAAGGAAGAGGGGAAATCGGAAAAACCACTTAATAAAAACAAGTCTAGCGATTGTTTTGCTTGTCTAAAAATTCTTTCATTGAATAGAAACCATTTCTTAGTAAGATTGCCCTTATTTCCTTCTTAAATGTGTTTGGTGGGAGGTCCCGTATGCTATGTGGCAGACTGTTGAATAATATTACGCAGTTGTAATAAGGGGAATCTTTAAACGTTGTCGTTTTACGGCTAGGGATCAGCAGTGTGTGTTACCTTGTCTTGTGTTATATAAGTGTCCACTATTTAGACTAGTGAAATTTTGGGGATTATTTTTAACAAATAACAACCATTTATATATATAAATACAAGGGGTAGTGAGAATCTTCTTTTCAATGAAAATATTTCGACAGCTCTCTCTATAGTTCATGTTAAATAATAACCGCAGTATTCTTTTTTGTATAATAAAAACTCTACTACAATGCTTCCCCCATGCTTGTATATTAAAAGAGATATGCGAGAAAGCCATAGCATAATATATATCTAACAGACCAGATTCATCGAGGGTACCTTTCATTTGTAACAGTGCATAATAACATTTATTTAACAGTTTACATACATGTTCAACCTGGAATACCCAAGTTAATTTGTTGTCAACGTAGGTCCCTAGAAATTTAGTGATCTCTGAAAGTGGGTTACTTTTTAAGGCTATAGGTCTTCTCATATTAAAGTTTATAAACACTGTCTTGGTATCATTTAACATGAATTTATTTCGATCACACCATGCCTTCATACTATCAATCACAGAGTCTATTTTTCTTTCCAGTTCATTCATTGACATAGCAGATACAGTTATTGTTGTATCGTCGGCATACATTATAGTGAAACTGTCTCTTAAGTGTACTGGCAAGTCATTAATATAAAGTGTGAATAACAGTGGACCTAATATTGAGCCTTGGGGGACTCCTAAATTTACATCGTATGTTTCTGACAGTGTATTGTTACATTTAACTACAAGTTTCCGCCCCTCCATATATGAATTTATCCATTTCAATAGGTTTCCCCTTATACCAATATTGGATAATTTGATTGAGAGTGTATCTTTGTCAACAGTATCGAAGGCCTTTGTTAGGTCAAAAAATATAGACACAACATATTTGCCTTCATCTAACTTCTGGTAAACATAATTTAAAAATTGACAAGATGCCGTTTCAATAGATTTTCCTGTCCTGAAACCATGCTGATATGTTGACAGTATATTTGTCTTCTCAACAAAAGACACTATTCTAACCGATACATTTTTTTCAATTAATTTAGATATTGAAATTAGGAGAGAAATCTGTCTGTAATTGTCAATATCATTTAAACTGCCTTTTTTATGAATCGGTATGACACAAGCCTTTTTTAATATATTAAGGAACACACCTTGTTTCAACGATAAATTAATTAGGTATAATAAGGGATCAGCTATTACATCAATAATATTTTTAAGGACATGGGTAGTTAGCTCATCAAAACCGGATGATTTTTTGTTTTTTAGGTTAGTAACAGTATCTAATAACTCATTTACAGTGACTGGAGGAATAAATATTGACTCATCTGTATAGTTAGCAACTGTGCAAGGCAGAGACATATTATAACCAAAGTATTCATTTATTTTCTCACTGGCAACAGACGCAAAATGCTCCGGAAAGTAGTTAGCAACATTACTTCCAGATATCATATTATTATTAATATTTAGAGTTACTTCCTTATTTTGATTATTTTTATTTCTACCTAAATTATTATTGATAATCTTCCAGGTCTCTTTAGATTTGCTTTCGGCAGAACTAATTTTGTTACTGTAATAATTTTTCTTCGCAATTTTAATGTTACTTTTATATTCTTTTTTTTGTTTGTGTATATTTTAACCGAATCAGGAGCATTTGAATGTATCATTTCTGAGAACAAGATTTTCAGAGCCGTGCCCTCAGCCATTAGTTCTTGTGTTAACCAGCCTTTGTCCAACTTATTTGTTTTATTTTTTACAAGTTTATAAGGGCAGCTAACAATAAAGCTCCACGTTAATATCTCGATAAAGAGATCAAAGGCTGTATTTATTTCTAAATAATATATATCATTCCAATTTGTGGAGGTTAAGTGGTATTTTAGTTTTTTTTTTTTTAAGATGAGTAGGGATCTTTTACTTGTCTAACATTTAATAGACAAGGGACCGACGGCTTTACATCCCCTCCGAAGGATGGTATTACTTCTATACAACCCTCGCCTAAGGTTGTATAGCTTCCGCGCATACACTGATATACAAGCCGCTGGAAGATGTGTGAGGCGAGGACGTGGTCTTCGTTGGAACGGTCACCAATCCAACTACTAACCACGCCTAACGTTGCTTTACATCGCATATCGAAGTATGTACAATAATGTACATAGTAAAGACGCACCTACGCTCGCCCCTGGTATTTTAGTTCTCTTAAATTATTTTCATTTATGGTGCGTCTATGATATGTCGGTATATTAGTGTCCATATTACCATTTGTAGCTGTAAACGTGTATGTTAGTATGAGGGCATAGTGATCTCCAATTAAGATTAGATCCTTATTTTAGATAATCTTTTGATTTAGGTATTTATCTCAATACCATAAAAATAATTTATTAGTTCATAAGAAAGTGAGAAAAAGTTTACGCTGTTATTACGATTTTGTTTTCTCTTACGTTTTGTTCTTTTTTCAATAAATACACTTTGTTTCATTAAATTTGAATTTGTGTTTCAAAAAATTATTAAAATGTTTAACGGTATTTTCCTCGAAAACGGTTGGAGTTATCAAGTTCTACTAAGTGTACCTTCTATACGTGGAAATGAGGTCCTCATAAGATTTCCTGGTCAGAAGTACCACAACGTTTCGTAAAAAAAAATATGAAAAAAATTCATCATCAGATACAGCAAAGGGGAATTGTAAATTGAACGAGGGATTATGAAAGGTTGGGAAGAACTCGTCAAGCGTCGATGTACCCGTTATGTTGTGAATTAGTTGAGGGGGGGAGGTAGAAATGAGTTTGGTAACTATTCTTAACACTTTATTTTGGACTTGTTGGAGGTGGGTTTGATGTATTTTAAATGTAAGAGGATACCAGATGAGAGCGGCGTAAGTAAGGATAGGGCAGATATAGGACTTGTTTGTATATAATGTTTCTTAGAATAAAAAAAGTTCCTCTAGCAAATTTGGCGAAAAAATAATTTAATAAATAATAATAAAATAATAATAATAAATAACACCACAGGTAATTACGACCCCCTTTATCCCGGAAGGCTCTAGAAGAGCCTTGTGTGGGAGGGGGCTACACATTTAGAGACAAGGGACACACCCAATATCCACGTATAGTGGAAAAATCCCTCTCACAGTATTTTCCACTGCCACGACTGGGGATCGAACCCGGAACTTTTGGGTGAGAGGCAAGTGTGCTCACCTCTCGACATACCAGTCATGATTTGAACTTTGAACCGGGTGTTAAAATGTTATATTTTTAACTGGCCTTATTTTAAAGAAAATTTAATTTTAACAACTTTCTCTTTTACGGCTTTTCTTTTCTCTAAAACCTATATCTTCTGAATTATAAGCAATGTTTCAACGATGAAGTGTTTGTTTTTACGTTAAAGAAACAATTTTTTCCAAATTTTTATTCAAGAAAACGTACTATGAAAAATATCCAGATAATTTTTTACTCCTACGTATTTTGACTTAGCAAAATAACAAAATAAGGTTTATTATGAAAATGATAAACACCTTGAAGAAAAATTCGGGGCAAATAAAGTTACATATTCACATATTACTTAACCGATGTTATAACAGGTGCAACAAATAAGTTAGAAAGAGGCAAGCATGTTTATGCATTTGAAAAGATTTAGATTGTTTATTGTCTGCGTTTATTTCAAAATCAATGCCATTGTTAAAAAACCGCCTTCACTTTTAGCTTTTACACTGCTATTTTACGACAAGTTCACACGCAGAAATTGTGTTTATTTCACACGTAATAATGCCCCTTTCTTTCATAGTATATTGCATAAACGGACGTGTATCTATAACAATCGTTATTACAATCTAATAAAACTCCAGGAAGATTATTATTACGAGATGATTAATATACTGGTGAGTATAAACTGAAAACTGTCCTCAGGCTTGCAACCAAATATATCTAATGCGTCTAGCATATTACTTTCTTTTCCACGGGTTATTTATTTATAACAAAATGCTTTCATTTTCAACTAGGAGATTAATTCGTGAAGAAATTGTTTATAGTGCAGTTTCATTATCCGGAAAGTGTTAAAGAAACTTTATTACTTATTAGATAGCAATTCACATTGAGAAAAAGAAAATACAATGAGGTGATAATTGTTCTCGAGGATTAACTACCTATTTCTAGTTCCATTGTGAGTAAAGTTGAGACAAAATGTAATCAATTTAAACATGTTAAATAGCAAAATTCCTTGGTCTGTCCAGTCTCAAAAGTAAAAAATCCTACCACCGTGCAAGATTTGTGCCCAGTTGGTCTAGGGAAGACTGTACATAATAAAGTCGTTAATTATTTAAATTTCGGCAGTCTCACAGTACCACCACAGCGCTTCTTAACCTGTGATAATGTTATAAGGGCCTTAGACAAGGGAAGGTGTCTCAGTATCATTATTTCTCTAAGGCGTTTGACGCTATTGATCGCACTTCACTACAAGCAATATTATTTTTTTGTTTATGTTGCGTTTTCCGATTGAAGACGTAGTATGTCGCACTGTGCACCTTGATTGGTGGCAATGAATCGATTTTCTTTCATAGGAAATAGTGGAATACTGGACTGTCGTAGTAGGTATATTTTTACTTTACTACCCTTTTATTGTTTTTGTATTTTTTTATGGGTTCGATGAAAATGTTGTGGCGGTTTTTAAATCGTGCTTATTCAGCCGACGTCGGTCAGGATATCTATTAATAATCTTATCCTCTTTACTCAACTAATTTTATCAGGAGTTCCACAAGGGCTCGTCCTCGGACCACTGATATTTTGAATAAAATTAATTATTCTCATTTGCCATTATATGCATCATATGCTGATCATCTTACGGTTGATATTCAATTAATTATTGTAAATTCTTAGTTTCAGGTTGAGATGTTCGGCGGCTGTATGGCCGTGGTAACTAGATGGAAAAAGAAACAAATGTGCTACAAGCGTCATGGCTGCTACTGACGCTATTTGCGTTTGTTCCTGGGATATATCCATTGGAAGCGACCACAAGTACACATCTTCAGATCACGAGGCACAACAGTGGCGATATTTTTGCACAGAATACGGGTGAGTAAGGTTACTAATTTACACAAAAGTGTTTCTGTCCTGTTAATTTTGTTGATCTAACGGTGATGGAATGTTTAATCAATTAGAACCTGACAACGTCTTGGCATACAAATGTCTAGAACCAGTTTCTTGAACTTCAGCAATCTACCAGGGATTATTACTGTTGTTGTAGATATAGGCAACTTTTGGGTGGGTTTATAGATTATACATTTTCAACAACTAAGACATTTTTTCTGAAAAAAAGTTATGGAGCATACATACAAATAAATAATTATCAAATAAAATATATACAATAATAATAATAATCAAATAATGTATATAGTTGAGATTAGTGCTCCCCGGCACTAAAACGAAACAAAAACTTCGACGACTTCATTAAAATACCATCACTCTTTGTGTTGTTTCGACCGTAAATTGACTCGCTTACCTTTATAAGTTTTTAATGTGCGTCGGGTTGTTCGATGTCAGGCATGCTACATGGCCTGCGACGATAATAATTATGTCGTAAAAAATTTTTTGCGTTTTTTTAGGGCCGGGAAGTGCTAATTTCAACTGTACTTATATACAGGCTGGTGTTATTTCTCTCACTTCAGATTTAATGACATCGATTACTATTACTTTGGCATCAAATTTGGGAAAGGTGTTATTTTTTTTTTTTCAGCTGACTCCATATTAGTTCGATCGGGTCGAAAAATATTGGAGCAACCGCAACACTGTATGTCCTTGAGCTTCGGCCATTTTATCAATTACATATTGTTTTGAGAAATTTTGCTTCTTAAAAATATCCAAAAGATTTTTCTTTATAAAATTTTCTTAAAATCACATCACATATTTTTCTTTGTTCCAGTATTTGGTATTTTTTCGATTTGTCGCGAATGAGATAAGGAATTGTCTAAAACAATTACGCTGTTTATTTCTATATTTGGTAGCAATCAAGTCTGAAACCATTTTTCAAAAATATCTGCAGTCATGTTTTGGTGATAGTCAACGTTTGAATTTTCCAGTCTTTTCAGCTTAATTTGAGACAGTTGCCAGCTATGCACTCATCCAGTTTCTGATCCAAAATGTAGAATTATTAATCTGTTCCTTTATTTGCAGGCATATCAACTTTACATGTCTTTGAGCCATCTGTCCAGCCTTTCTTCACTGTATCATGAGTATCATACCAAGTTTCATCTAAATGATATATCGGTCGTTGTTCATTTCGAAATTTTTTAATAGCTTGCAAATATTCCATACGCCACCAATTATGCTGCTTTCCATAAGACCTGCTCTTTTATCAATCATTTTGAACTTAAATCCTATCTTCAATAGCCATTGCCGAAGTGTTTTTTCACTAACTGACATTAGATCAATTCCATATGTATTGATTGTACAGTTGGTATCTCATGTTTTCTTTATACTTGCATAAATAGCATCTCTTATCAATTTCACCATAGACGAATCTAATGTTTGTGATGTTCCTCTGTCCGAACTAAATTTTCGTTTCTATAACCCTTCCTTAATTAATTTATAAACAGTTCGTTCTAAAATTGCTGGATGTAGGCCATTTTTTCCACGGCTCCTTTTTCTCCTTCACTCTTTCATTTTCTGTTATATTTGTATACACTTTTAAAACCATTTCTTGAGTCTGCTGGTGTCAATATTGTGAGGAAACTTTCTTCGTAATTTGTAAACCATTACTATCTACGACGTCTTCCTGACATTCTCTGCTGGTGCCTTGTTATAGATCTTCCCAAGGCCTAACATTTTCACAATACCATTTTACCGCACCCATTTGTAAACAAAAAACCTCATTACTCGCCAAAATATTTATAAAAACACAACTGTATAAAATACGATTAAACACAGTAACATTTCACATACCTGTAAAAGTGCTGTATATAACTTCACTGAATGAAATAAAGTGTAAACGAGAACACAGACCGTAACGCGCTGTTAAAATTGAACGACTGAGTTGCTGATCTAAATATTTCAGGTGCGTACCTGGGCGACTAATTTAACCGTATTTTAATGAGGTCGTAAAGTTTTTGTTGCGTTTTTTGTTTGCCTAGAAGATCTCGATTATACACATGTAAAAAAATCTATTTTGAGTGACGCAGTTATAGATTTTATAATAACTTTTAGAAATATCTTTGAAAAACTTTTTGTGTACATGACTAATAAGCAAGTGAATTTTAAGTTCAATCTGGCCCAGTAATTTTTTTGCTGATTTTTTAACTTTATCTAATTTATGCATTAGTTTATGAACGCACTGTACAGTAGAGCGTAGTCTTGGCAAAATTATAGTACAGACGATTAAAAATTTCAATAGGAGTGTAGTATTTGTTTTATTACTTCCAACACATGATACCTATTAGAGTTATCTGGAGGTATGCAAGTAACGGAAATGCAAGTAGAATAAAGTCATTAATTAAGTCTAGAACTTGCGAGATTTTTCGATAGACAGTTTGTTAAAAATTACTAGTTTATTTCAGAAAACTTGCTACTTGAAATAGCGCGTGTATAGTCTAGTACAAAAATTAGTATAAATAGAATAAAACCTGCAGTATAGGTGTAAATATAGAGGTAAACAAGGATTATTTATTGCAGTACGACTTTATGCACGAGCGTTAGGCACGATCCATATACCGTCCTTTTTCCTTACATGTACAGGTTTCTTAAGCATCAAAAAATTGTCGTGAAATGAATATATTTTATTAATAATAGTAGAGTAAGTGAATGCATTTAGGTCTTAATCGTTACTACCTCAATGTAGAGACTTGAAACATTTTGCAGCCCCCATTTTACACCCCCCAACTCAATAATTTGCAACTTTTTGGGGTCGCTGATATTACGAATCCGAAGTGAAAATTGGGATATTCAAAATGGCGCATTTTAAAGATTAATTCCTGATTTACGCCGTTTATATTGATTTTGCTGAAAAATATGTAGAGGAAAAAGTGTTTAGAACGCCATTTTGCATAAGAATACACTATTTTGGTAACCACATTATTTAACTCTTTCGCTTCTCCCCCATGGAAAACCTCCTAAGCCTGACCTTTTTGGAAAAAATGCCATAAAAACTATTTTTTTAAATTTTTTAACTATAGCTTGATAATATTGGACTAATAAAGTTGAAATAACTAAAAAACATTCATCCTAATCAACTCTTTATTGGGAGTGAAAATAGAGTGTCCTACGAATTTTCCTAAATTTTTTCTGTAAACTGATGGAGAAAAATATGGAAATATTACTAATAGTGTCTATTTTTATCAAATCATCAGTAATAATGTGTGATGCCTTTTTCTCCACCCCACCCAGTGACGAGGAGAACAAGACCACTCTTTGACACTCGAGCTTCGGAAACAAGTTCTCGATTTACTCGGGCGCCACTCCTAGTTTAAGTGATAGGACACACTACCCTCAAGCCGAGTACGTGAGGCTGAGTAGCTCAAGTGGAGAAAGCATACTCCAGTGGGTCAATATTTGGAAAATTAGACGTTAACGTTCTCGAGTAAGTTATGTTTAAAAAACAACGTGCGTTTACAATATTTTATTAATAAATTCTTATACACATAAAGAGTGCTTTGAAATATTACTTTGACATTTCTGTTCTTACTAGATTTAGATTTTTTTTAATAATTCCAGTTCAATTGTTAATATTATTTAAACATGTTAATTACACGTTATCTGAATTAACACACTTAGTTTTGACCTTGGGAGAACGTTTTGGAAATGCTGCTGCAGCTGTGAAATGTTATAAAGATAACTTCCCGAACAGAAATATTCCTGATGCCAAAACTTTTTTTTAAGTACAAAACGGCGACTAGGGAACAGGAAGTCTTCAAGTGGAAAACAGAGACGCTGGCTGTCAAAGAAAACTATTGACATTGAAGAAGAAGATATTGTAATGGCAGGTCCTACGATAAGTACTAGAAGATTAGGCTTAAGAATGGATATATTTCATATACGGCGTGTAACAGGATCATGGTATAACCCCCCCCCCTTTCTCCTTTAGTTTTGAAGATACTTTATTGAAATTTAGGATATACTACATACATAATAAGCGACACTTTTTGACATACAATTGATTTTTTTCACTTCCGGTTTCGCCGGAAGTGACGCTAACTTTCGATTTTTAAATGGAACACCCTGTTTGAATTCTGCATAAGTTTGTGAATCCAACGATACCGCATTGTACCATAACATGATTATACAACCACTATCCTAATAAATGAATTCGCCGGTGTGCAGATGCACCGATCAAGTGGCCTGCTCGGTTTCCTGACCTAACTCCTCTTGATTTCACTATATGGAGTTATCTAAAATCACAAGTTTATATTACTGAAATTGACACGATTGAACAATTGAGAACTTGTGGCGTTAAGTGTTGACATTCTTAAACAATCCTTTGTCGTAAATCATCTAGCGACTCTGATTGAGTTGCATAGACTTTCGTCTTCAAATACCCCGAAGAAACTCAATAAGAATCAAATCTGGTGACCGAGGTGGTCTGGTCACTCTATCGTACCTCTTCTACCTGTCCAACGATCGAGGAATGTATTAACAGACACCCACATAAAAATGTAGATGTGCTCCATCTTGTTGAAATACAAGAAGATTTTCAGAAAGAGTCATTGCTTTTCAATATCTCAGTAAACGCCCAATTTGTTTATTTATATTTGCATAAAATAGAAATAAATAATTAAGGGAGCGAGCCGAACGCTTCATTTGTCAAATCAATTTGGGAATTTATATACATTTATTTGTAGGTGCCTGTTGAATGTAAATTTTAAAATGTAGTTAAGTTATAATCTATAATACGACTTTATACTCTCTGTGCATGTATAATGACATACATATATATTTCTGGAACTATTATAAATAAATTATGTAGCGTGTCTGCTTCCTTAATAAAATATTTACATTTGCAACTGTAAATAGGTTTCACTCAGATAATAACTATTATCATTACTATTGAAAGTGGCTGAATACGGGACAAGAACAATAAAAAACGAGTGTTCAAAAATGACGTGCGGTTGCTAATGCAAATGAAAGCGCAGAGCTTAAATTGATTTCTGTTGACCCATTACATGATGTATTATATTAAATTATCGTTTTCCCTACACGAATTAATAACATTTTATTAAAACAGGACATTTATATTTATAACAAAATCATTGCAAAAGCATCTCTAGACCCTTTTTTAAGGAAATTGAAAACATTTTGCAGCAGAATGGGGCTATTGTTGAATTCTTCAAATTTCTCTGCAATTCTTGTTTGAAGATAGTTAATGTCAATAATAATTAATAATAATAATAATTATTAATTAATAATAATAATTTTTTTAAAAGAGAAGTTTGTACAAAAAATTGCATGAAGTAATATCCAACGATTTTAGAGGGAATACATGTACAAGATTAGGTATGCGAAGCATTATTTGGCAACAAATAACATTTACAGCAATTATTACCGTGTCTTCAAACTTACTATCTTTAATTTCTCCTGTAAAATTACCTTCCATTCAATTATATTCTATTGTATTCAGACCGTGGATGTGCACTTATCAAAATGTTTAACAATAGATCAAGATTCCTATAAATTTGTTTGTCTTTACATACAGCAGTCGTAAACATACACAGATAATTTGGAATCCATGGTGTAGTAACGAGCATTTATAAAAATATAGCAAGGACACTGCGATACTAGATGCAATCTATGACAATTGAGATGCCAATATCAAAGATTCTTCTTAATAAGCCGAATTCAAAAATTGAAAAACATGTTTACCTCTAATGTTAAAAATCTCTTAGACAGAACTTAAGTATCTTATTTTTTTATCGATATTAATTAAGATGTTTGTATTCTAGACCATGAAATAAAAATATTTTTTATAGATTCGCAGGTATAGTTTGTCCAATGTCAGTTTAAAATGATATAAAAAACAAGAGAGCGGTTATTCCTTTGTAAACCGACCTTGAATGCGTGACATTCACAGACGCAATTCAATTGTTGCGAATGTTTGTCATTTTCATGGCTATCTGGAATTTTGGATTTAAATGTAGATAGGTACCTTATTAAAATGATTTGTTGGCGCTTACCTTTTAATAGTATATTAATAATAATAATAATAATAATTGATTTTATTGATAGATAACCAAATATACAAAGTAAAAATTAATTAAAAAAATGTAATAGTGGATCTATCAAAGGGCAGAGTTCGCTGTTACCCAGAGTATGAGGAACTGCGCACTTCCACTCAACCCCAAAGGCCCACCAAGGAAGAATGAAACAGGAAGATATCTTTAGATTTAGATTGAGAATCACATGAACTTAGTTCGTTACCATTTTCCAAGGTGGGCCAATTTCATAAAACAAATATAAATATATATCTACACACACAATCACATAAACACACATAAAAATAAAAATGCAGACGTACCTATATTATACCGATAAAGTATAAAATAGACTAAGCCGAAGGCAAACAAATTAAAATTTTTACAAGATTGAACAAATTTAAAATCTAACAGTTAAAATCAAAATTAGAAATTACCCATTAACAGCATTTCCTTCAGCTTTTTTTTGAATGAAAATAAGGGTAGCCTTTTCATGTCATCCGGAACCTTGTTATATAGCTTAGCAATATTGTAAGAATAAGACGATTGAAAGAGAGCTGTGTTGTGCTGAGGAATTGTAATATGATTTTTGCGACGAACATTTATGTTGTGGACATCTGTACGAAAATTGATTTTATTGTACAGATAAGATGGTTGTTGCAGGGTTATAATTTTATAAAAGAGAACACAACTGTGCAAAATTCTTTTCTGATCTAAATTAAGCCATCCAACCTCCTTTAGATGTCTAGTGACATGCTCCCGTCTCCCTAAACCACAAATTAAGCGAATACATGAGTTTTGAATAAGTTGAAGACGTCGCGCGTCAACTTTAATAAGCGCCGGGCCATATACACTATCAGCAAAGTTGAGGTGAGATAGTACTAGTGAGTCACATAAGAGGATTTTACATTTTTTGTTGAGTACACTCCTATTATTGTAGATTGTTTTAAGTTACAGAATGCTCTTTTCGTAATCATTGTGACATGCTGAGAAAAGCTTAGGCGATTGTCAATTGCTAATCCCAAATTTTTTCATGCTCTGAATGCGAAAGTATTTTATTATTCACTTGTATACTAATCAAGTTCCGAACATCTTTTACGCGCGGCATCTCTTCCAAATAAAATAACCTTACATTTGGAAGGATTTATTTCAAGGCAAAATTTGGTGGAGATAGACACTAGTGAGTCAAAGTCATAATTTTGATTCGTGCAAGCGGTTAGCAAATCCCCTTCGGGAAAGGAGATGTATATTGGTGTGTCGTCAGCATAAAAATGAGCGTAAGAAAAACGTAGATGTTCATAAAATTGAAAAGTATACAAAGTAAACAATAGAGGACCTAGTATGGAACCCTGCGGAACTCCATTTTCTAAGGCAAAATCAGACTCCATTGCTCCCAAGATAACAGATTGAAATCGTTGTGCCAAATATTTTTTTTAACAGTAACTTAACTTGATCAGTGAAACCTATATAGTGGAAGATGGCTAAAAGTAATTGATGTTTTATCCTATCAAACGCTTTGGAATAGTCGAGTAATATGAGCAAACATAAATTATTTTGATCTATAGCAGTGAAAATGTCATCCGTTACTTTAAGCAATGCCGTAGTGCAACTAAATCCAGATCGAAAACCTGACTGAAGCGATGGTAAAATATTAAATTCATCAAGGTGTACTCTTATCTCTTTATTTATGATTTTTTCGAAAACTTTTGAAAAGCAACAGAGAATGCTAATAGGGCGTAAATCTTTTAGTTCTTCTGGATTAGTAACCTTAGGTAAAAGAATTACACGAGATTTGTTCCATATAGCAGGGTAAACTCCTTTCTCTATGGCAAAGTTAAAGATATGACAAATATAAGGCAAAATGTAAGAACAAGCATATAATAACATACTTATACTGATATTATTTACTCCTACGGCTTTGGACTTAAAAGATAGAATAGTTTTATATATTTCAATATCATTAGTATGTTTAAATAAGAAGTCTGCTATGTTATCTCTAGTGCTATTTGCATAATGGTTTAATATATCAGCATCTAGAGTTAAATCACTGTTTGACGAAGTTATAAAATATTTGTTAATTGAATCTACATTATTTAGGCTATCTGGAATGGAACGATTTTTTTGTTTAGTATGAACGTCCAGTTCTTTCAGCTGTTTCCAAACACCTTTTTTATTGCCCCTCATATTATTTAAATTAAATTCCAAGTATGCCTTTTTTCCCGCTTTATTGAATAATTGGTTAGGTTTTTTAGATCTTTGTAGTAATTCCTTTGTAGTAATTCAAATCAATTCCAATCCAATTTGGAATGAAGCATATTCTGTGCGAGCGGAAGTTTGTCACCCCAGCGCAGAATATGCCATTCCAAACGAATTACAGACTATACTTTTTCTAGGCCTATAAATTAGGTTTGTTTGTGTCTATATGTATATAAAAATCTTATATATATATGTATATATATATATATATATATATATATATATATATATATATATATATATATATATATCTTAAGATAGAAGATTTTTTTCAAAGAAAATTCCATTCAAAAAATGGCCTCTTGGAATCAGTTAAATGGCGAATATAGAACAGCATGACGTCAAAGTATTCTTTCCCAATATTTTGACTTCATTAGTGTTTTTCCTTCAGTCGAAGTTATTAAAACTAATGTTATTGACTTCAAAGTTAAATGGAACCTATTTAGGTAAAAATAAATTTGTAGTCTCAAGAATTGCAAAATCTATTCTGAATTAAATTAGTAATATTTCCCTGATTAGGTTTAACAGGTTCGAGGAGAATATAGCAATCTATTTGGGAGAAATATCTGCCTGTTTCTTTTCATCTGTACTCTCAAGATTACAAACAAAGAAAACGATCCCACCATAGAACATGCATGTGCTTTCCTTTCAGGTGTTTAATGCCCTGGAGATTTCAAAATAGAAAATGTTATTGGTGCATAACTGACAATGTTGTTTTGAATACATTTTAATTCTCGATGGTAGTCTGAGTTGTATACCGATAATGTTTAATTACATCAGTTATTTTTCCTTTTGTACCCTCTAAAACTGTGATATTCTAGCATCAAATTAAATGAATAACTAGATACTGGAATGAAGGGCAACGACATATAAAACAGACATTACACCTTTGAATCAATTTCCAGGGACAAGACCTAATTCTATTTTTAAGTAAATTTAACTTACAGGGCGTTTTATGGAGTAATATTTATCTTTAGTCATAGACATATACTTGGAAAGTAAGACAGTAAAATTAACGTAAATTATACCTAAATTGGAACCAGTTGTGACTATATCTTTAAAGTTTTAACTTAAATCTGACTACAAAGGCGAGACAAAATTTAGGTTATACTTTCATTAAAGATTGGTAAAATTTCCCTGTTTTTATGTGGACAAAAGGTAACAACTACAAAATTAATAATTTAGTCTAAAATTACGTAATATTTTCTTACAGATAGACTTCAACATGCTCTTTAACTTTATGGTTGAATTATAAGAAATAATGACGTAAATATTTCTTCTAAATTACACTATAGTCAATCTTATCAGGTATTTTTAAAGAAAATATTACCTAATTGTGACTTAATAAATTACTGATAAGTCCATATGCATTCAAAATTAACTATAATGGTTGTAATTACGTTATATCGACTATGTCAGGTTATTGTGACTTTAAATTAGCAAATCCAATTAATTGTGCTGTTTGGGAAACTAACAACAAACTTTACTCACTTAGTTTACAGACCGTAAAAATTTCATTGACTCGTAATGTAGGGAACTAGAAAAACTTGACATTATAGAAAACGTCACGTCCAACAAAAGACAATGGGGAGGTGTGAGTAGTTTTTGCCAGGATCAGAAGGGAAAAGGTATATAATGTTATTAAGGTGTTAGAATAAACTTAACAAATGTTATAACAGTGATGACATTAATAACATAATTATAATATTTAAGTCTTGTTAAAAACGATAAAAATAAAATAAAACTTTTGTGAAAGTAAAGAAGTTTAAATAATAAAAAGAAACTCTCATAGTTTCGAGAGGAAAAAAATGGTCACATGGTAACGGAGTCATCAGTAAACTCACTAATCATTCTCTACTTGAATAGTAATAGGCTCTACGGGCGGCAAAATGGGATACTGTTTTTTTGTTTATAACGCGATTCACGAATTTTTTCCATATGTCGGTTTTGTCTAAACTGAATATTACGGTTCTTATATTATCTAGAATTACAGCGCTTAAAGTCGGATTCTGATTGCATTTTCTAAACTCGTGTTTTACACTACCCCAAATCAATTCTATTGTAATAAATATACAGTAATATGGTGGTAAACGTAACAGACTATAGCCGCGTGTTTCGCAGATACAGTCTACAACATATTGTTTTTTTAAATTATGTTCTTTTATAGTTTTCAATAAATCTTTTTTTACTGGAATTTTTTCAGGAATATTTATGTTTTTAGATCTCATAAACTTTATTATATCGTCGTTTTCCGTATTATTATTTGGTACTGTATTTAATGGTCGCGAATGATAAGAAGCCTTATCCATAATGATAACTGAATTGGGGGGAATGTCAGATAAAACAAATCCGCGATCATATCTTCGTGATAATCAGCAGAACACTGTTTTATATTTTTGGCTGACAAGAGCAGTGCGTTGGATACGAACCCATTTTTACTTCCATCATGCAGAATTATAATACGTTTTCCCCTTGAACATGGCGCATTTTGAAGTAAAATTTTGAGTCGTGTGTACCCAACTGTAATTATCAGTATCCAAAGTAGTGACTTCATTTTCTTGATAAAAATTATAAACTGTTCTTCGTATAACTTCTTTGAAGCATCGTAAATTTTTCTAAATTTTTGATTTCTCCGTTTCCTCTCCATAAATGCAATAAGATCTTTTTTATTTTTAGTTATAATAATTTTTAGAAATATGAAAAAAATTAAAATTTATGAGGAAAATACTGACGGCCACCCCCTAAAATTACCCCTTAACCAGAAGAAAGGATTTAGCTGATACCACGTAAACTAGTGAGTGTCCGGATGGCCTATGACTAAGTTTAAAAACTGAAATTTATTGTCCCCTTATTAAAGGGTATAATCTCCCTTATCATTCATTTTCGGAAATATGTTTATATAAAACACTACCATTATTTTTGGATGTACTATCAGCCGCATAAATATTGGGAGACAATTTTTGACCACCTTGTATTTACTAAAAATATGAGCAAAATATAGAAAATTGGAAGGATGACAAAACTTTGGAAGAGGAGAAATATTTTTTGTTTGAGACCTGGTTTATGATTAAATCGATGAAGAAGGAAAGAAAGCAGTAAAATGAATTAGCTATGCTATGCAATCTTAGGGGAGGATTGTGTAGGGGATATACCATCTTTCGGAGGGGCACACCCTCTGCACGGTAAGCACTTTACCAAT
Source organism: Leptura quadrifasciata (assembly GCA_963675555.1). Taxonomy (NCBI): domain Eukaryota; kingdom Metazoa; phylum Arthropoda; class Insecta; order Coleoptera; family Cerambycidae; genus Leptura; species Leptura quadrifasciata. Next base: position 164,644,677 of record OY776674.1, on the reverse strand, counting down.
ACTGAATTGGAGCCGCTATAGTCAATTAGATAACATATTGGGTGATATGATTAGGCTTTGAAAACCTAAAGCTACATAATGTAACCTCTCAACGTTACTGGCCACTGGCAACTGAAGGTTCTAGTATATATTCCACCACAATACATCTGTCGATGGCAGTAAATATTAGCAGCACAATATATCGCACTTTTTTGTTTTCAGAATCAAATAGAGTATGCACCGAAGAAACCTGCGTGGGAATGAGCAGTGGCACAGCAACTGCCATTTCAGGAAGAGATATGTGTACCTGCCGCTGTCACCCTCACCTGCCCGCCTTCAGAGAAGACCTCCGGATCTGTGTAGATGACATACACGGTGAGTGCGTCTGATTTTAAATACACAAAATATATCACACGATTTTGGTAAATACAATAGTTACGGATAGCTAAAGAACATGTCTGTTCTATAATAAACAGACATAATTTAAACGGATTTCTGCAAGATTTTCGACATACTTGATCATAACCTGATAAACTTCGTATCCTTGGTTTATCCGATTCTTTAATTAATCTTTTTAAATCATATTTACTAAACAGAACTGGGTATGTTGTATCTGGTGGGTTTAAGGTACGGTTTATCAATGCAAAAAAGCAATGGATGCCTTTGTTTTATTTGACATTTATCCTCCAGTTAAGAGTTAACCCTGTATTGATAAACCGGACCTAAGTCTGTCGAATACTTGGCAACCTCTCTCAAGAGTCCACATTAGATCCGTTGCTGTTTAATACTGTTATCAACGACATCGTAGAGCTCACAGGCGTGAATTGTCTCATCTATGTTGACGACTTGAAAATATTCACTACAGTTGATACTCACGATGACTGTCTTCAAAATAACTTAGATAACATCTTGCAGCTGGAACACATTCGGCGGTGATCTAAATAAAATATTTTCACATTCCTATACACATATCTATGTGCCTATGTACCTACACTTAGTGAGCACGTACAGCTTGAAATAAATTCCTTAAAATATTTACTTTAACTGACAAAAATTAGCTTAGTCGATTTTTAAATGCATAAAATATTGCAAGTATGGTAAAACACCGCGCGCTAAGGTAGTGGTCAGAAATATTACATGTATAATCTGCAGAATTTTATTTTCTAGGGAAGGTATTAAATCAGGTCAGTTCATAGGGTTTCTTATTTGTATAAGCTGTGGTGGTGGTGAAGAATTGAACATCGGGGACAACTGAAACCGTCGCATCCGCCATTTTCCACTACAAATTTAATAAACTCAATGCTACAAGGGTTTCTCGCCTCAACGTGAGTGATACTGGAAGGGTAGATTTTAACCATAATCAGGGTACAGTGTTGTAGTATAGTCGTGGCACGGTTAGCCCCCCAAGTAGCACAAATTGCTTTTTAACAACTCTATGACTATCTACTCCACCTTTTTATAAAGCTTAATACTTTATAATTAAGAGTTAACAACAATAGTCCAGTATTAATGAAGGATCTATATACCCAAAATAGGCACAGTTTATACAGCCTCGGTAAACTGTGTAAAAGGTACATAAATGCTTAAAATAACATTATGGCAACCTCTTTGTTTCGGCTTACCAGCTGTTATAAATCATGTTATATGACTGCTAAGAAGTTCTTATATAATTGCTGCAAGTAAGTTTTTATATAGTAAAAATTCCTCTAAATGTCAGTTACTGTTTGCAGTTATAAAGCATCGATATCACAGTGTCTCTAGCAGCTTTAATGTAATAACTTTCTTATGGCAAATTATTAGGAAGCTGAATGAATATTGCCTGCGAATTAGTATATGCTGTGGTTCGTAGAAAACTAAATTTGTCATGGGAAGATAATTTTTCTGTTGAAATATGCTACTCTACTTCGAAATAAATGACGCTCCTCCAATATTCCTTGAATTTGATAAGTTGAAAATTATTTTAAAAACATATTTTTTAATTTTTTTCTATAGAATTGTTTTAAAATGATAAGCCACGTATTTTGAACACCCCATAAGTGATTGTTGTAAATATTTTACAAGGTTTTCCTTTTCAAGTGATTAAAAAGTTAATTATACCTCAAACCGGCAACAATGGCCGCCCTGTCATATTTATCTTTAGAAAATACAATATGGTTCCCTATAAGTATCCAAAGAAGGTCACTACAGAAGCAGTTACATATTCTTAAAGCAGCAATTTGGCTATATAGAAGTAGTAGTGGAAGACAAAATCCTCGGACAGGTGAATTTACTTTGATAGAAATCCACATTTTCTGTAATAATTGAATTCATGATAACATCATTTTGATTTTGAGGGATATGATATTATCACTTTTGTTTGAATTTTAGACCTAACTTTTTATTGATTTTGGTGGATTTTTGTAGTTTGTAATGAGAAAATGACTGCATAAATTACTTTTTAATAATAATAATAATAATAACACCACAGGCCGTTACGACCCCCTTTATCCTGGAAGGCTCTAGTAGAGCCTTGTGTGGGAGAAGGCTATACATTTAGAGACAAGAGGGACACATACCTAATATCCGAGTATAGTGAAAAAAATCCCTTTCAAAGTATTTTCCACTGCCACAACCGAGGTGAGAGGCAAGTGCGCTTACCTCTCTACCATCAGTCATACATAACAAGAAAAATTCGAAAGCAAATCAAATGATATTGGAGGTTATGAAATGGAGTAAATTTAGCTGTATAAGAGTTCTACAAAGGCAGCTACAAAGCTCCAAAACAGAATTTCAGCTGAATAAATGCTTTATAAAATACTCTTTCTACTATACGTAAAAAGCATTTATAAATAATCTATATTAAGGCTGACGTAAATGTCATTTGGCTTAAATAACTACATTGCTGTAAAATTTTGCTTTAAAAACCTTTAAAACTCAATGTTGTAAAACCGTTGTAGAGAAATTGCTAAGCTGTAAAACGGATGTATAAATGTTATATAGAGGTTTATACACCTGTTATAAATATACATGGTGTATATCTGTATAATAGACCTTACTAAGACTCTTATAAATTTAAAAAAACTGTATAAGATGCTTTAACAAAGAAGCTTTATATTTATGCTGTGAAAGCATTTTACCAGCAATCTTATTCCGCCGAGTTACTTTATAAGCAGTTTAGTGTTGAATAAAGCTTCAATATAATCAATTTTCTGTTTAAGTTGCTATAATATATTATTTATAAAACTTTAAGTGTAATAAGAGGGCGACATGTGTTACTTGGGCCGGAATTGTGGTGTAATTCTCAGGACCAAAGAAAAGTAATCTAGCTCAGGAATCTCTGGGCGTATCTGCACCCTAATACTTACAATAAAATAAGAGTACCTGACTTTCAATACAAACACTTATATAACTGACACGGGACAGACTATAAGTTTCGATTTAACAATCTACGTGACACACAAGATGTAATTTGTAGGTTATGATATACTATGAGATAAAAATATTAAAATATAAGTTACAGATTACCGTTTGGTACTGTTTGGCGTACGAAAATAATGATTAAATTAACTAAGTACGTTAAAAAATATATATATTAGTAGCAATTAATTTCCCGAGAAAGTCTATCCTACCCAGGAGAAGGCCGGCGGCGAATGTGCTCTTCGAATCGTACCCAGAAGGATATAAGGAAATAAACCAAAAGTGATATTCAAAACACAACAACGTACAGCAGCGTATCCAGAATCGTAGGTGTTAACAACGTGCCGGGAGCAGGAAGCGGCCTAAAATAGCAAGAATCACATGTCAACAGGTGAACGAGGCATAATGGGGAAAGCATGCTTACTGTTTTGTCATCTAAAATGTTACTAAGTAGTGACAATTTTCCCTCAAGACTAGTTCTACAAAATAACTCAATATCCAAAATAACGGAAAACTTCAGATGATCGCCTAAATTCATAAATCCCATGAGGATGGCTACAGATAAATCACAGCAAATCGGCCGCGTGCTTTTCAAGCCAATGCCGAGGGAAGTTATTTCTACGTTCAATGATTTAGCATGCTATTTTACATACATTATGATGTATAGTGGGTTGCGTATGGTTAGCGGTATTAACGTTCGCTGTAGGTCTGTAACACCAAATAAAATGATAATCAACAACAAAATAATTCCAGGGAATTCATAAGATATCATAAACAACAATTTAATAATATGCAATTTTTTTTTTAATTACGATATAAAAATACTTTTTGATGTTTTGGATTGTTACTAAACATCTTTAGGAGTGATACTAAGACCTAAGACCTGTCATTTTTTGACTTGATTGTGACTGAAATATTACGTTTTGTTAATATTCTGCCTTCTAGAAGCACAGATGAACAGTGAGGTTATTATTTTGATTGCAACAGAGACTGGACCGCTAGATGGCGCCTATCGACTGTGTTACATTTCGCAATTTTAAGGATTTCATGATGTAGGTACCATATAATCGGAGGATCCTCGTATCGGTTGTTACAGCCTAGATTGTACTGATGAGAGTCAATATCTTGAAACTGCAATATGTAAGTAGTGTGGAACGGCTGGCACGAGAGCTCCTTTAAGTAGGAATATTAGTCTTTCTGGTCGGTGTTTGCTGCAATCGAAGTTTTCAAGGGTTCTGTTGGTAATATGTGATTATTATTACATTTAACGCGCCAGGTTTGTAATTTGTAATACAACGCTAGGCGGGGCACATATAGCACGGGCAATAGTTGTTGATTGTAACCTGTTCGCCCCCCAGTTGATGAAAATATTATCAATACATTTATTTTGTCGTGTATTTGAAGTTATCATCTGTTGGAAGTTATAAGTTAATAATAAATCTGTTAGGCTTGCGCACTCTCTGCTATCCGATCCAAATGAAGTATTACCAGTTAACATGATATTTGCAGTAGGTAAATTGTTTAGTGATTGCTCCAATATACTTAGAAAGAACTTATAATCTTCAGATGCTGATAATATTATAGTTGGTGATCTGTAGACGCACATTATATAAAGATTTTGCTTAGGTACAAACACAGAGCAAATTTCACATTGTTTCTCAATAGAAAGTGAGTTTATTTTTTGCTCAGATCTGCATTTCAAAAACGGTTTGGTAAGAATAAGAGTGATTAAATTAGGATTGGAACAGTCACATGAAGTGTCGTTGATTTTATTAACATTAAATGGTTTCAAAGTATGCCAGAACATTTTAGGATCCGATTAGTATTTAAACTGTAGGTATGCCCGCTTTTCTAATTTAATTGATCCGTTAACAAAATTATGCATTTATTTATATTCATTCCACGGGATATCGATGTTTAGTTTTTTTATAACGATCATAAGCTACATTTCTTAGTTTAATCACATATTTAATGTTTTCCGTTAGCCAGAGTGCAGGTTGTTTAGTTACTCTCACAGTTTTGAAAAGTGCATGAATGTTAAATCTATATAATAAGTTGTCATCCAAAATTCTAACATTTCATCAAAATTTTCTGTCAAATAAATAAATATAGTCCCAATTTAAAAATAACAGATCCTGCAGAAAGTCTTGATAATTAAAATTGGAAAAATCTCGGAAGGTAAGAAATTTAAGCAGTTGTTTGTGTTTTTTAATTTTTAGTTTACATGTGACTAGTGAGTACTCTGAAAGATCATCCATTTTTATAACATTTGACCCAACCACTATATTATTAGTAAATGTAATATACAGTGTGTTTCACTTCTCGTGAAGACACCCCTGTATCTCCTTTATTTGTGGCCGAATTCATTTCTAATTTTTATCAGATATACAACTCTATAAGGCGACTTTACATGACACATAAACGTCATCTTGATCTAAAACGCCGGCTTACTGCGATAAAAAGAAATCGCAATTTTCGAGAAATCATAGTAGGCTTCGAAATAGACAAAAATGTTGTTAATAAAAGTTGTTCAGAATCACGAGATATGCGACGGCGAAATGAGATGCCGTTCACCCGTCCAAGTGACGGACTCGACCAACGCTGCTTAACTTCGCCAATCGAGGTCTCAGCGCTTAAACCGATGACGGTACCTCACTTCACTATTACATCAATCAAAGTACTGGAAATGTCTGTAACTAGAGTAGGAAGTTCAATTTGTTGGAATAATAATAAATAATAAATAAACACCACAGAAATTAGACAGCCCCCAATTCCCAAAGCTGGAGGCTTGAGCGGAATGGGGCTACACATTGAGATACGCGGACATACAACCATTTCCTTCGACAGTGAAATATTCTTTTTAAATAACATATTTTAGGCTCAGAATATACCTACCAAGATTAAAAAAAAAGAATACTGTCACTTTTTGTGAATGTTCTTAGAACTTCTTGTGCTGTCTGGGCCTGCCTGACCTTCCATAAATGCGGAAAAAACCGATAATACGCTTATGGCCGACCTTCGCCTGAATAAATTATAACTTTCTTTCTCAGACAGAGTATAATTGCAAATTGCGACGTTTAGAATTTGAACCAAATGCACGATTTAGTCTGTGCAAAATAATTAAAATATAGAATTTCTCCCTAAATCCAATCATTTGCTATTTACTAATAGATTTACAATATTCATTGCACAGCATGGAAGTACTTTTTCCATTAATTGCCATAAGGAAATTATATTTTTTTCACCAGATGTTCTTTACTACGGTAGTAACAATACTTAATGCCAAAGGAAATTGATAAAATACCATCAGGAAATAATTATAGACAACGTGTATCTGAAACTCGCTGTGTCACTTGTTAGCCATTGATTGGACTTCATATCTACGAGTATAATAAAAAAAAATATACCACTAAAGTATGTCTATTAATTGCTCAGCAATAGAGTTATCAGAGTCCAGTTTTTCAAATCCCCGACGATATATTATTATATTCCACTATGTGACATGAATATTTGATCAATAGAGCACAACTAATGGGCTCTGTCTATCTTTTTGCGGCGCATTTTTATTATGAGATACAAAATAATACATCAGTAAATGCTTTTCACAGGTGGTCGATTTATCGACTGTCAGATAAGATGGCCTTTGGTATGGCAAAATGACCATGTTCCGATCGGCTAATGGAAAAGTTATATAATAAATATTGCTCGTATTGAGGAAGTCTGAGCGACCATATGGGCTAATTGGTGTAGTATGTGTTTCGTGTACGCGTCATCGCTTTATGTGTAATGTGTTCGACAAGTTTACGATATCGGTGGAAATCGGTCGAACACAATATAGCTCTTAATATGCTTAACCGGGGCTGAAAATATGTTAGAAATATTTTTCTGAAAGCTCTAAGGAAATGAATGCGGAATATCTGATAGAATGATGAAGAGTTATACCAGATATTTTCTTTATATTGCTTGATAGATAGATAGGTACAATAAAATGCGTTCTTTAGCAATTATACAGGGTGTCCCGTTATAACGTTAAACAAATTTAACTGTAGATTCTCTGTCGAAAATTAAGAGGGGTTATACGTATAAAATTTGTCAAAATAACCCTTCCCAAGTCCAGCTACACCCCCTTAAAGGGGTGCCAGAAAACGGTTTTTAATTTCTATCTCAAAATAACGTAATCGGAAAAAGACGGTTGGCACATCTCAGTTACTCATCGAAAGGCATATAACGAAATCATTTCATCCACCTAGCATGCACACAAAGGGGTGAAATGAACTACCCTTCTTGAAATTTTGTAAATATTTTTTGTTTTTTTTATACATTTATTTAACGTCGGCCTATTTCCGCTACTGAGGCCTAACACCGACGCCTGTAGACGAGCTACCCCCAACCAGGAACTTTGCCGAACCTCTTCCCTTAAAAAGAGTGGGGATCTTTTACTTGCCTAACATTTAATAGACAAGGGACCGACGGCTTTATATCCCCTGCGAAGGATGGTATATCTCCTATACAACCCTCGCCTAATGTTGTATAGCTTCCGCGCATACACTGATATACAAGCCGCTGGAATATGTGTGAGGCGAGAACGCGGTTTCCGTTGGAATGGTCACCCATCCAAGTACTAACTGCGCCTGTCGTTGCTTTACATCGCATACCGAAGTATGTACATAGTAAAGACGCACCTACGCTCGCCCCTTTGTAAATATCTTTCTGCCTGCTATTTTTTCAATTTAAAAAAATAACTAAACATTATCATTCATTTAGAAACTTTTTTATATCTTGAAAAAATTTCATAAAATCGATCATTTTTGACCATATCGTTCTTTTGCCGCTGAAGCATTTCCTTTACATTTACCATAAATTAAATGTATGCCTGTATATTCTTCATTACTAAAACTATGCATTTTAAAATCTGGTTAGAAAACTACTAGTATTAAGTAGTAAGGAATGATTATATTATTATTTCAAAGGCAAGAAACAACGTAATATTGTCAAATTATAATTTGACACCAGCCTACTTTTAGTATTTTACACTAATATAATAATTGTGCTCATCGCTTTTGATTGATCACTTATGCAGATGTAATTTAATTTTTTTCAGTTGAATATGTCAAGCATATCTTGCAGTAGATTTTAGTTATTACACATTCAGTATAAAGGAGAATACTTTAATACATTAGTTCGATGAGTAGGAAGATAAAACGTTTCAGGGTTCCGGCTTGTTATACGAGGAGTATGAAAATTCAGTTGACCCAAAAGAAGAAGACAATGAAACATGTTAAACATAATTTTATAGAGAAAAATCATGGAGTGTACTATCCTTCTATTTTAAATTATTGATATGCGAAATCTTTCCAATATAACATTTGAATACCCAGCTATCGGATAGATACCATCTTCAATAAAACGTAAATACTTAACAAAAAATTCTCAACATTGTTTATATAGATAGCATATCCTGGGGACCATATTAGCGACCACTATTTCAATTTTGATCGTACAAATGAGTAGTACAACAGTTTCATAATGTCAGTTGAACCCTTTGCAGTTTATCATTACAAAGCCTAAGTTTTTTTACCGATGAGGCAATAGCGAAATTAATATGTTCTTTGAAACTTAAACACTTATTAAAGTTACCTCCAACATCCTTTACCGTGTCTGGCCTCTGCAATATTTGACTGTTTATATGATAATCGTACTCGATAATGTTACGCATTTTAGAAAAGGTGAATGTAATACATTTAGATATAAGATACATATTAGATTACAGATAGATATATTGAGAGGTAAGTGAGGGTCATTAACCATATTCAAATTTATAATATATGATTCGCAGGAAACAACTACTCCGCGGGCAAATACCCCGACCTGCATTGAATTACACCTTACAAATCATGAAAGATTGGTAGCCAATGTCATTTGTCAATTCCCTGACCAGACATAGACCGCACCATGACCTATAGCATACTGATGAGAACTAATAAGTTCGAAACCGGTCTATATTTGGTCAGGGAATTGACAAATGATATTGGCTATCATTCTTTCATGATTTGTAAGGTGTAATTCAATGCAGGTCGGGGTATTTGCTCGCTGAGTAGTAGTTTCCTGCATATCAGAAACTTGAATATTTCAATGAATTATTTGAATGGTTTTTTATATTATTGCCATGAACTTTATTCAATAATTTAACATTATGTTTAAGGGTTTAATTTTGTGGTTAAGTATGAGTAGCTTTAAGCTAGATTTCGCCACAAATGGACCTATTGTTATTTTTTGAAAAAAAAATTGTATTTATATTTTTTATAAAATAAAGTCGATTTATTATTATTATTTTACAAAAAACCAGTCACCCTACACTGTGGCTCCGACCCTCACAGAGGGGAGCTGGTAATAAATACCAATAGCCACTCCCCACGCCCGTGGGGTGAGTGACTACCGGGTCCGCGAATCGTGTGCCCAGAGTAGACGCAATGAACCGAGGATGATAGCTTTCTGCATTCTGCCGGCTAAGATCTCTGCCGAATCTCGGCATGCCGGTATGATCTTTAGTTCCGAAAACAGCGTCTGTCTCATTCCACCGAGGGCTCCTATAATCAGTACCACTATTTTGACAGAATGACCCGGATAAAGCCAGCGGGGTTCGAAGAGCAAATCTCGATATTTCGTCCGTTTTTCCTTCTCTTTCAGGACAATGTTGCTCTCAGCGGGGGCTGAGAATTCCACGACATACATTGTCTTGAGTTGGTGGTCGAGGAGTACTATGTCAGGCTTGTTGGCTTGTATTTGCCTGACGGTGGGAAACGAGCAGTTCCAATAAATTTGACACTTCTCATTCCCCACAACGGACTCAATATCCCCCGGAGCGTTATTATTATTATTATATACCATGGGTATTCACATATGGCTATTTCTTAGGGACATATTATAGCATTGTGTATCCCGTATGGACTTACATAGTATATACGCTTGTGTCACCCTGACAGGTCCAAAATATATCCGAGGGACTTTCTCACATATTTTTCTTTAAAATTCAAATAACAGGAAATGGTGTTGTCGATTTCTAATTATTAAGATGTCTGTCTAATCACTTATAATTACACTATATTCCATTAATTAGATAAGAATAAAAATATAAACTAAAGCAAATAATCCATAAAACCATTAATAATGTTACAGGAAACAAAAAACCTGCTCTCTGAATACGAGGGGTAAATGAGATTTGTAACAATGCTTTCAGTTCTTAGAATATTGGTCCTTATTTTAATTTGTGTCAAATTCAAAGTAGTTAAACTTCGCAAAATCCAAAAGTATGATACACAATCGTTATCTATGGATTTGCTGATCTCCCGGTAGATTCTACGTGAAAATCCATTTGTTTTACATATTCAATAACGGAAATGTTTCGCTGTGTTATAAACGCATATTCCACTTTTATTGTTATTAAGAAATATCCGTATTCAATTTCAACGAATAGAATCTTATAATAAAATAATTTAATAGAATATTAAAGAAGTTTTATTACAATGTAGATATAATGTTCTAAACATTTCTAGCGTAAAAATAAATTCCAGAGTTTCCTATTGCGCTTATAATCAGATATTTATATTAGCTGCTAATGAAGAACAAAAATAATTTAAATTCCGTAAAATTGAGAACGTCGTAAAACAATTAAGAAAGTTACTAATGGCAATGACGCGACGGGTCACTATTCATAGACATGTTGCCTTTTTCCAATATTTTACAGAGAAAAGCTGTATCTGCTTGACAAGAACAATTAAAGGTCGTCAAGGTGCTGTGTAAATATCCCGTCTAACGGTTGCGAACAACTTTTCGAATAAGGTTAAAACAGCAATAACAATAAACTCCGTCGGTATATGTAAAAAATCTTATTGAAAGTTGCCTGTTATACAGGATACGGGAATTATCTGATTTTCCGCGTCTCAACGCCAGCTGATTAAACTTATACTAAATTTAAAATCAGTACAGTTAATGAAATTATTAGTTCGGGTAGGTAAAAGCTGTTGAACGATATTTTGTCCAATGGTGATCTTACAAATTTTTTTAAGAAAATTATTTTTTGAACGAAGTATGTTTTTTCTCCTTTTTTTGACGCTTGTATTTTTCATATTGAGAAAATAAAAATATAGGCTTCCTCGCAATTAAATTTCGAAACTAGTACAATAAGAATGGTTTCTGTTCGATGGTTAAGTTGCAAAGAGTTAAAAATTAAAAATATAGCTGATGTTTCCAATCTGTTATATAGTGCGTCGATCTCGAAATTAGGAAGTTCGTTTAACTACAGCTCTTAACTATAACAGGCTGATGCCAAAGCGGATTGTGAAGGTTAAAAAAAAATATTAACAGGCAAGGGCTAACCGGGAGATTTAGTTAAGGTTATAGTTAAGAGAAAAAATAAAAATTAAGCACGAGATAAAGTGAAATTGTGAAAAAATGGAGATGCTATTTAGGGGTTGAAAGTGGTTTTTGCGATTTTAGGCGAAACGTGACCTCCTAGCGGAAAATGTCTTTTCCAAAAGTTGTATATATTAAAAAAAGTAAAACTCTCAAATCAGGCATTTTTCAACATAAGTTCAAATTTTCTGCGATAATGTGAACGATCTATCTTTTCGCGTCTGAAGGACTTTTATTCTATTTTCCAAAGTGGATATTAAACGTTCATAAAGAAGGGTTCAAAACGACTGTCAAACGAATCTACAAAATAATAGAATTATTGGAAAAAAAGCCTCTGCGCCCGTGACGTTTACGCCAAAGGAAAAGTCAGAGGTTATGTTTTGCAAATAATATAAATCGCAATAAACACAGAAATAATGTATTTAGCTGACGTTTCGGAAAGTAATCTCTTTCCGTTTTCAAAGCTTTTTTTGGAAGAAGTCTTATTTTGCTGTATATGTCAAATACACAGCTTTAAGATTAACGGAGAATAATACAAAATCTATACTTACTGTTTCGTTTTTGCTTAACTGCTTCACTGATGGTACCAATTGGACGTCGTAACACTATAAATAATCTAACACAGTAAATACTAACACTTTCTTAAATTTAAACCTGAAAAGGAATTTTGAAACGCAAGAAAAAGACAATATAAAATTCAAAAAATATATATCAAATATTTTTTAAAAATTATGTTTTTACAAAAGTTCAAGAAAAATGTATTGATAAACTATAGTCTGGCCCGTGTACAACACATAGTAAGGAACGGAACGACTCATAATGTACCAGCTACCATACAATGTTTAGTTTTTAGCTAACGATTACACAAAAAGATTCAGTAAAAAGTTCAATGTTTATAATTTTTTGGTGGGCTTTTGGTGTCTATTGACGTATTTTCAATTCAATATCAATTTTGGTCGCTTCTCGAAGCTTAAGAATGTTTGAATCGCAACGGCTTTGAATTATATTCTGCAATTATAGATTAATACGTTCAGGCAAGGCGGTCCCATTCTCGTTCTGAGTACATGGTAACTATACTTTCTTGATGCCGAATCACTGACGAACCGGTTTAGGGCAAATCCCGTTAAAATCCATCATTTTCAAAATCGACTGCTAGAGAATGATAGGTCACCCTCGACGCTAAGGGTTTTTTTTGGCTAAAACTCTCGAAATACTTTGACCAGAGACTGGATTAACTTGTCCTCATATTTAACGCAACACATGAGTTGCAGTGCTGCACAACGTGGATTCGTAAAAAGGTTTTTAATTTTGAAATTTCTGAAATTGAAGTCGATTTTTGTTACACTTTCTAAAATTACATTCCTTGATGAATTTCTAATATTTTGCATTAAAAACGCTCCGTAAAGCGAAAATATGATTTAAAGTATAAAAACCTCTTCCTACGGCATTTTTACGTGAAGCACGTTTTTCATGCAAAAACCGATTTTGTTACAGTTTCGAAAAATTTATCGAGGGTTTTGGCGTGTTCTTTAACAATAACAGCGGAAAACCGGTTTCTTCGTTTTTTTTTTTTTTTGTAAAAATAATTCAATTTACATGAAATTATGTAAAAGTATACCTTTTTTGCATTAAATAAGCACATTTTTTTGGTATCTGAGAAACAAGTAGTTTCTGAAATATTTACATTTTTGGAAAAAAAAACAAAATTTTCCACGGAAATATTTAGTGGTGCTTTTTTTTAATTTAAATATTCTATCCGGGTTCATTGTAACCGTTGAAATGTCTACTTTATAGTGATCTATTATATTATTATTTTGACGGTTTATTTTTCATGAAACTGTTTAAAACTGAGAAAAACAAAAAAGTGACTTTTAGAATCACGAATTTTTCAATGGCTGTTGTGTATCTTGGATACACATTGGTTTCACGTATAATGAAAACTTAAATTGGTGGCAGTTGAGACTTGTCCATAATATTTTCGCTAAGCAACAGGCTTTAAAATTTAACATATATGTAGTTACAGAACAGCCACTAAGATTATCCAAAATTAGTTCGTTGACAAATGTCAAATTCTGCAAGGTTAGTGAACTTTAATATGAAAACATTTTGATCGCACAATAATTAAAACAATATTTATTAAAAATAAACGTGCATACAAACCTCCATAGTCTTTGCCTCATTAATTTCTGCACTATGCAAATTTTTGTTTTTTGTTGTCAAGAAAATGCTGTCATCATAACATAATCAAAACATTACAATTAGTGAAAGTGAGTTAGTGCCTTATTCCTAAGAAAGAAACAACAATACAGCTACGGACACATGTTTCGGAGAGTTATTGCTCCTCATCAGCGTAGCGTAGCTTAGCGAATTAGCGAATATTCGCTAAGCTATGCTACGCTGATGAGGAGCAATAACTCCGAAACACGTGTTCGTAGCTGCATTGTTGTTTCTTTCTGAGGAATAAGGCACTAACTCACTTTCTTTAATTATTTGACCTCATAAGCTCTCCATCTGTTACAATTAGTCCTTTCTGCATAAAACAGATTTTTACGCACTTTTATCATAGTAAACTGTGCTTTTCTATCGCCGCTTTAAATGGCATGCCCGTATTTTGAAACTTGCGACGTCACACTAATAAAAAACCCGTTTTCAGTCACGTGGTTTTGTTTACATAAGAAATCGAATTATAAAGTCGAATATTTATCGAGTAAAATTTTTTTTAAGTTTTTTTTTACATTCTCAACTTAAATTCTAGATATTATGGAAAAAGAGTAAATTTAAACATTTTAAAAATAAATGTATCTTCCTCATTAGTTGCCATACCTGAGCAAAATTATCCATTTTTATATAAGAACAACATTTTTGAAACTATCTCTTCTTAAAAACCTTACATTAAGTCCACATGGACTTCAATTTTTCAGCAGGACAAGATTGGCAACAGGCATTTTTACAGATAAAAAGAAACGTTTATATCCATTAACATAAAGCACTTGTTATTTATACGATCATTCAAATGTTACATTAATTTTTTTATCAAACGTTGAATAAAACAAATACAACTCGAATTCCTGAAAATAATGCATTAGGCATTATGGGAAGCGATCTGCAATTCAAGACGATTGACATGTTTATATACGTTATCTTTCAGTGTTATATTCTATTGTACTCGATAGGAATATAATTAAAGTTCGCTAAGCAACATCAATCGAAACTAACTGTGGTTACCAATCATCCTCAATAAAAACAAACAACAGTGGCATGCGCGGGGTGCTTATTCTATAAATGAACATTTTAATTTGTAAGACATTTGTTGTGTTTAATCAATTTTCAATTTATTTAACATCAACTATACAAGTTTAACATTATTGAAAGTTTTTATTAAACTTGCAATGTTTAAATGTTTGTTATATTACGTGTTTACAATCTCCAGTAAACACTCGCAAATCGCAACAAGAATCTTCACAAACCACTGATTTATTAATCACTTAATTGCAATAATTAATCCTTATACTAAAACACACTAATTATACTTTTAATCTACTATAAATTCACTACTTTAATTTACAACTTGCTACTGTTTCTTATTTCATGTTATCATTTGCTTGTCTATCTAAAAACTGTCCCAGTCCGCCGATCCAGTCCCTATACATACCTGCGTCGAATGTAACAGAATATTCCAGAATATTCCAGCATAACATTCGCGACTTTTCTGGCGTCGTTCTCGAACTTTCTATGGTTCCAGTGGCGTAGTTATGTTCATAACAGTTAGTTTGTTTAGATCAAATCTCGTAATCAAAATTTCGATTAGTTCTAATTAAGCTAAAGCTTTGAAATTTTGCACATCTGAATAAGTCCGGTGACAATACACTTTAGCATTTTCATATAAGAAAAAAACAAGATGGCGGCTTCAAGATGGCGGAACTTTACCGTTTATGATCCGATTCGTCTCAAAATCGATATCTGCGGATTACATCATCTCAAAAGACTAAAAAGTAAAAAATAAAATTGTATAAAAAATATTCTTAAAAAAAGCTTTTATTTAAATGCTCTAAAAAGTAGAAAATTAACTTTGAAATAAATCAAACCCATCATTTTGTTACATTATATAATTTTTTTTATGATATAAAAGCTTGTCGCTAGCAATCTCCTTTACACAGGAAAATCTCGCGACAAGCTGTTATATCAAAAATAAATTATTTAATGTAACAAAATGATGGGTTTGATTACTTCAAAGTTTATTTTCTACTTTTTAGAGTATTTAAATAAAAGGAAACGTTTAGAAAAAAATAAATCTAAAAATAATAAAATTATACTTAAAGTAGAAAATAATTTAGTGAGTGAGTCTGGAAAGCTTGCTAACACATTTGCTCGCTATTTTTCTGATATAGCAAAAGTGCAATTAATACAACACTTTGGTGAAAATCTTTCTTTGCCTTGTACAACATCCGAAAATCAGGTAAATTCATTATTTGTACCTTACATTGACATATTATGTGATGTAAAGGAAGCAATAAACAACTTAAAAAATAAAAAATCTACTGGTTTAGATGAAATCAACGTTATGCTATTAAAAACAATGAGAGAGATAATTTGCGAACCATTAACGTACTTAATAAACAAATCTCTCGAAACGGGCATTTTTTCTGATACCTTAAAAACAGCTTGTAGCATACCTCTTTACAAAAAGGAAGATCCTTTAGATATCGCAAACTATCGTCAAATATCGCTTCTAAGTGTTTTCTCAAAACTTGTTGAAAGGCTTGTATACAACATATTAACTAAATATTTAAATAAATCAAATATCTTAACTAAAAGCCAGGCATGGTTTCAGAGAAAACATGTCTATAGAGACAGCTTCTTATCATATTCTGGACTTTGTATACCAAGAGCTAGATAATGGAAAATATTTAATGTCATTAATGTTTGACCTGTCTCGTGCTTTCGACACGGTTGATGTCGAGTTCTTGTGTCAAAAGAAGAAGAAAAATTGTTATGAGACCCAAACGCCGAAGAACTCAAGTAAAACGTAGACTCCGTCTCTGTATTAGTAAATTGCGTGACCAACAAACCGTCGAACAGCTAAAGCAAAAAGTTCAAGAGAATTTGAGTGCACTAGAAGAAATCAATTCTGTAGATGTCGCTGCTACCTGGACACAAATTAAAGACAGTTTAAAAAATGCGAGTGAGGAAATTCTTGGAACTGCAGCAAGTAAAAAACAGGAGGACTGGTTCAATGATAATGAAGCTTTTATACAAGAACTTCTTGACCGCAAACATATTGCCTTCCAAAACGCTATCAACCACCCTAACGACTCATCAAAAGCAGCAGCTTTTACCCAATCTAAGTATGAAACGCAACGCGAAATCAGAAGAATAAAGAACGAGTGGTGGGCAAGCAAGGCCAGAGAAATTCAAAGGTACGCCGATTCACACGACTACAGGAATTTCTTTCAAGGAGTAAAAGCAGTGTACGGCCCCAGTCGGAAAAATATGTGCCCTATTAAAGATTTAAATGGAAATCTCCTCAAAGAAGACCAGGAAATAAGAGCCCGATGGAAAGAACACTACTCTAACATTCTTAACCAGCAAAGTCAAGCCGATCACGATATTATAAATCTTATCCCTCAATATGACACCTTCGAAGACTTAGATAAACCACTAACAACGGAAGAGATCTTAACCACTATTGGGCAGCTAAAAAATAACAAATCTCCCGGCGCCGACTCACTCCCAGCTGAGATCTTTAAAGCTGTGTCGTCAGAGCTCATACCCTACCTCAAAAAACTGTTTGATGTCGTGTGGGAAAGTGGTCAAGCTCCGCAGGAGTTTCGTGATACACTTTTAATCAACCTCTTCAAAAACAAAGGGAGCGCTGCGGACTGTGGAAATTACAGGGGTATAGCTCTCCTGGCTGTTGGAGGGAAGATACTCACTAAAGCGATGGCAAATAGGCTAACACCTGTTATGGAAAAGTTACTTCCTGAAACACAGAGTGGCTTTAGACCAAACCGAGGCACATCGGACCTAATCTTCACACTTAAACAGCTTCAAGAAAAAGCACTCGAACATCAAGGAGAAATTCACATAGCCTTCATTGATTTAACCAAGGCGTTTGACTCGGTGGACAGGGAAGTACTCTGGAAAATTATGCTCCGCTTAGGTATCCCTAGAAAATTTGTGGAAGTATGTCGCAGTCTACATACAAACAACAACGCCCAGGTTATGTATAATAATGAGGCAACCGAACCTTTCCAAACCCTCACTGGAGTTAGGCAGGGATGTGTCCTGGCACCCCTACTCTTTAATTTGTTTACCACTGCTCTAACAATTATTGTTGACAACAGGCTGACAGTCAGAGGAATAGGTCTCAGATACCGTTTTGACAGCGGTCTCTTTAACATAGGGCGCTTTAGAGCTTTCACGAAGACACGCACACGATTCATTTGTGATCTCCAGTATGCGGATGACTGTGCACTTTTAGCCTCTACGCCGGAAGAGCTTCAAGAACTTTTAGATGTGTATGCCCAGAGCTATGATTCCTTGGGACTTAAAATCAACATTGGAAAGACTAAGATTATGTCAACTCCTCATCAAGTGAACCAAATAGACATTACACTTAACGGAAATTCTCTTGAAGTGGTGGATCAGTTCAATTACTTAGGCAACGTTGTTAATGACAAAGCAAACATGGACAGCGAGATTCGCAATAGAATTAACGCTGCATCTAGAGCGCTCTGGGGACTTAGAGAGAGAGTATTTGACAACCACGACCTTGCTTTGTCAACGAAAATGGCTGTCTACAGAGCAGTTGTCATTCCAACACTGCTATATAGATGTGAAAGCTGGGTCACTTACCGTCGTCATGTGAAAGAATTAGAACGTTTTCAGCAAAGACACCTCAGAAGTATGATGAAAATCCGTTGGTTCCATCACATATCAAACGTGGAAGTACTCAGGAGAGCAAACAGCCTTCCAATTGAGGTGCTTATTTCAAGAGCACGCCTAAGATGGGCAGGTCACGTTCATCGTATGCATGATAACCGCCTTCCTAAATGTACACTTTATGGTGAATTGCTAAGCGGTAGAAGAAAGCGTGGCGGTCAACGAAAGAGGTTCAAAGACGCTCTCCATGAAAATCTAAAATCCTGCGGTATTGCAGACGAGCAATGGGAACAACTTGCAGCGGACAGAACCGAATGGCGGGGGGTTGTGGCCAGCTATCAAGGAAATATTGCTGCAAGAAGGCCGAATCCAAGACCTAACCAGGTCTATGTTTGTCCTGACTGCGGTCGACATGTGCTCTCCCGAATTGGCCTCTATAGCCATAGTCGTGTGCACCGTAGATGAATGGGAATTACAACAGACTACACCTTTTACTTGTTTTTTATTGTACACAATTTATCGACTGTAACATTTTTATACTCGGACTCGAGTAACGGCTAATAATAATAATACATATATATTACACTTTCATAAATTTTTAGGATATTTCTATGCATTTTTTATATTTCTATAAATTTTTGACAATTTAATGTGTATGCACTTTTACTAGTAGACAAATAATGGACATATCATATGTACTTTTACTGCACTTACAAATGATGAATAAACATTATTATTATTATTATTATTATTATTATTATCATTTTACATTACGGCAGACACAATTTTTAACTCTATACATAAGTATATTTCTTTAAATCTAAAATAATTCTCACAATTTTTTACTTCTGTTGGTAGAATATTAAATATATTTAAACCTTTATGTAGTATAGTTTTATTTAATAATGATGTTTTGGCTATGTCTATAAAAAAGTCATTATTCTGCCTAGTATTATGTAAATATTATTTATATATCTCACTGTATTATACAAGTACACGGCAGTCTTCTTGTTTTTCAATTTTTAATAAAATCAAAAGTTTTAAATATTATTCTTTGCTTTACATTTATGAAATTAAGTACTTCTAGCATATTTTCTATTGGTGTATACCAGTTATATTTAAGGATTGTTCTCATAGATGTATTTTGCAATTTATGCAGTTTGTTTATTTCGTTTTGGTTAAAATTGAAAAGAATCTTGAGCAATATTCAATGTGTGGAGCTGTTATCGATTCATATAATAAGTTGTTTCTGCCCATAGTTAAACTGTTACCTACCTATTTTTCTCATAAAATAAACCTTTTTTGGCATTTTATTTAATATATAGTCACAATGCTTTTTAAACTTTAAGTTCTCATCTATTATAATACCCAGGTACTTAATTTCTCTAACTTCTTCGAGCTTATAATTATTTATTTCAACATACAAATTTGTTACATTTAATCTACATAACACAAATTTTTTCCTATTAGCATGTATTTTGTTTTATTTAAATTAAGGCTTAAACTATTTTGACTCAACCATTTATTTAGTATCGCTAATTCTTTATTTATAGTTATGTACATATGGTTGAGATCTTTACCATTTATATACAATATTGTATCATCTGCAAACATGGACATTTTGCAGTTACTTGCACACTTAACAATATCATTTATATAAAGAGTTAAATCGAATAGGACCAAGAATAAGTCCCCGAGGAACGCCATGTTTTCTCTGTAGCTCGCTTGTTAGTGAGTTTTTATATTTAACTCTTTATAAACTATTGCTTAGGTAACTTTTAAACCAATTTAACACGTTATTTTTCAGCCCCATTCCCTCTAACTTGGATATTAACAACTCCCTACTTATCGTTTCAAATGCCCTTTTCAATTCAAGAAATACGACTTATTGGCCTACGGTCTTCACACTTCGACGAATTTGAAACCTTTGGTACTGAAATAACGTAGGAAGTTTTCCATGCACCAGGGAAGATAACATATGCCAGCGGAGTATTTACTAGATCAAGAAAACGATCTCCTATTACTTCAAATGCATCTTTGACAACTTTGACCAATCATATATCCCGTAACAATACATTTTTGTGTTAACGTCGCATCAGCTCTTATCCGTCAAATTTTGTATACCTCCCTGTATACAGGGTGTCTCACCGGGAACTGAATCGATCGATATAGAGAAAAGTACGCATCAGAAAATTTTTAAAATTTAGACAATTACTAATGTCAGTGTGGCCAATCCAACTAAAATAATTACAAGCAGCTGGCACTTCCGCTTATACCGGAAGTCGATACCAACTTGCTTATTTCAAATGGAACACCCTATATATTTTAGGGTTTTCGAAAAGAGCATAAAGTTCTGAGTCGAAAATATGCAGCATATCCTATACCTAAACCTAGCCGTTTCAGAGATATTTGACATTTTATAGAAAATTTGACAGGTGCAACGGTTTGCAAGAAGCGTTATAACTTTCTTCGTGTAAAAGATCCTCATTTGCTTCTTGTTACGTAAAAAGAACACAGGGAGAACTACGGTCTACAACTGAAATAAATTCAATAATATCATACCAAGTGTTCCGTTTTTCGCGTTACATTTTGTCAACTTCAAACCGCGAATACTTGTTTAGGTCAAATGGAACACTCTGTATTTTTTTACGTCAAGTTGTGTAAAATTGAATTCCCTTTTTTCTGATATTAGCATTGTGGGGGTTAAAGTTTCAACTTTTTGAAATATTTGCGATTATATTAGAAATTCATGAATTGTTGTTATCATTTAATCAAAATAGCCATGATTAGAAACAATCAGTCATTATCTTATCTCAAAAAATGCCAGCACGTTTAAATTACACCCACGAAGACTTTTTAAATTTGTTTATTATTTATGGAGAATGTGATAAAGTAATATCAAGAACTTGCAGCACATTTGCTACTCGATATCCAGAAAAACGGAAACCGTCACCAAACACTGTAAAACGCATACTGGAAAATTTTAAAAATTATGGCTCTGTCAAGGCAAAAATGCAAAGAACAAAGCCTATTATTGATGACGAAAACATTGAAATAGTCATTCTGGGATATTTTCATGCATTTCCAAGGATGTCATTAAGATAAGCTGCTCTGGAATCGGGACTATGCAAGGATTCAATTCACAGAATCTTATTAAAACATAAGTTTCACCCGTTTTCATTCCATATGGTTCAAGGATTAAAAGAAACAGATTTTCTAACAAGACAGAATTTTTGTGAGTTTATTTTAATAAGGTCTGAGGGTCACGATTCTTATTTGGAAAATATATGGACAGATGAAGCAAAATTTACTAAAAATTGACTTTTTAATAGACACAATTTGCATTATTGGAGTGACTCAAATCCTCATATGTTCAGAGAGCGAAACTTTAAGGAAAGTTGGCAGTTCAATGTTTACTGTGCTATAAGAAACGATAGAGTGGTGGCATTACAATTTTATCAGGAAAATTTACTGCTAATATGTGAAGGTAAATTTTTGTTTTTTTTTTAGGTGAAAGATATCTGAATATCTTACAAAATTTAAATAGTAACTATTTAGAAAATTTATCTCTCGCCGAACATAGAAACATTTTTTATCAGCACGACGGTGCTCCCCGACATAACGTATATTTAATTAATAATTATTTACAAGAAACTTTTTATGATCAATGGATTGCCAATAATGGACCTTTCTTATAGCCTCCTCGCTCGCAAGATTTATCAGTTCTGGATTATTTCATTTGGGGAACTATTAAGAATAAAGTTTATGAGAGCCCATTAACAACCATTGAAGATTGTATGCAAAGAGTAAGAAATGCATTTCTAAACATATCACAGGATTCAATTAGAAGAGCTACGCATGAGGAACTAATCCGAAGGTGCAAAAAATGTGTCGAGGTTCGAGGGCCGAATTTTGAGCAATTATTAAATTAAAATGAAATCATATTTTAAATTGATCTTATCTCTTCTATTTTAGTTCATGCCATATCTTCAATTCGATTAATACGCATGTTACAGTCTTAGTGTTATTTTGCGTTTTTGTGGATATCGAGTAGCAAATGTGCTGCAAGTTCTTGATATTACTTTATCACATTCTCCATAAATAATGAACAAATTTAAAAAGTTTTCGTTGGTATAATTTAAACCTGCTGGCATTTTTTGACATAAGATAATTACTGATTGTTTCTAATCATGGCTATTTTGATGAAATGAATACAACAATTCATGAATTTCTAATAAAATCGCAAATATTTCAAAAAGTTGTAACTTTAACCCCCACAGTGCTAATATCAGAAAAAAGGGAATTCAATTTTACACAACTTGACATAAAAAGATACAGGGTTGTTCCATTTGACTTAAACATGTGTTTTTGAAGTTGACAAAATGTAACGCGAAAAACGGAACACTTGGTATATTATTGAATTTATTTCAGTTGTAGAACGTAGTTCTCCTTGTGTTCTTTTTATGTGACAAGAAGCAAATGAGGATATTTTACACGAAGAAAGTTATAACGGTTCTTGCAAACCGTTGCACCTGTCAAATTTTCTATAAAATGTCAAATATCTTTGAAACGGCTAGGTTTAGGTATAGGATATGCTACATATTTTCGACTTTTTTCGAGAATTTTATGCTCTTTTTGAAAACCCTAAAATATATAGGATGTTCCATTTGAAATAAGCAAGTTGGTATCGACTTCCGGTATGAACGGAAGTGCCAGCTGCTTGTAATTATTTTAGTTGGATTGGCCATATCGACATTAGTAATTTTCTGATGCGTACTTTTCTCTACATCGATCGATTCAGTTCCCGGTGAAACACCCTGTATATTTTAATTAACTACTGATGGTAAATGTGATTCATTCTAAATGAACCGTCCCCATATTATATGCTTATATATTCACTTTGAGTTACCGTCTAGAAGCCATGCAATTTATTTTACCACAATTGTATTGCACTTAGCGGAGGTGAATGTCGTGTCAGAAAAGAATATTTCAATTCAAGTAGATAGAATAATGGGAATGATGTTCACGTACTCACGGAACCACTCTTCGGAAATCACTTTTCTTGATTATAAACAATATTGATGCGATCTGTTCTAAGCATTCTTTAACCGGAGATGTGAACAACGTTCTCCAAAAGGTACCGTACTTCTTACGTGATACGCCTCGGCGCGGCGTACAGGAAAAATACGCGATTTATTCGTTATTGCTATTTTAACTTTATTGATAATGGCGCTGGCAACAGTTAGATGGGATATTTATACGAGGAACCCTAACGACCTTTAATTGTTCTTGCTGCATACTAAAGTGCGGGCATCTTCGTACGTTACAGGAAAGCTGATCACATTAACATGTCGAGTTATCTCGAGTCGTAGTTTAGGTTCTGTCGCATTCCAAATCGATGTAATCAAATGGGGTATAAACTTTGACATAAGCTTTAAGTACATGTAATAACGATCCACTTAGGCACACAAGCTAATTAAATGTGTAACAATGTGGCATGTAAAGTGATATCTCAGAGTGTGTGCTGCAGGCGCCTCACAAACGTAGGTCATGAGTTTATCCCATCAACCGCAGCTATTAACAAGAAACTGCCTGTAATAGTTGAGCCACTCACCGATAGACGGCGAGGTTTTGTAGCTGGAATCAAACTCTACTATAACGAAAGTTATCCTGATTACAAGAAATGATCTAGGTATAGATTGTCCCATATGTAATTCAGCGATATAAAAAAGCTCGCAAGATATCATAAAGGGAGCCCACGGCTTGTGATTATTATACCGCTGCTGGCGTTATTCGGTAGCAGTACACAGGACCGGACCTAAAATATATTTTCAGTTTCAAGCAATGAATTAAGGGATCTGAATACTCACCAAATAACAAAATTATTTAAATATATCACACACACATCACTTACCAATGCATTAAAATTATATAGTTCACGAATTAAGGTTTACAAGTTTTTCGAGTATTTACCAGTATTATTAGGCAATAATTTTCGATACTAATTTTAATGAAGAAAGCAAAATGAGACAGATACAATGATGATATTAGACATAAATAAAAGGTAAATAAGTATTTTTTTAAGTAGGTCAAATTTTAAAAAAATGGTGTTCCTATCTTGGTTTTTATGGTATTGAGGGTTGTTCAGAGATTTTTTTTAAATAAAAAAAATCTAGTTAGTCTCTTCAGATACTGATTATGCCCAAAAAATATGGGACACAAAGTTGCGTACCAGAGGTCTTTCGATATCTCGGCACGCTAAGCATCAACATTTGCCAAAGTAAAATTGCTATTAACTGTCATTTTAAAAACAAATGACATGTTACGATATATGGTTGAAAAGAGAATTTAAAAATGAATCAGATAAGAAAAAAATATATACTGGGTACCATTTAAAATAACAAATTTTGGGCCACTTCTGCTTAAACTGGAAGTTGGAGAACATTGTTGGTAGGCTCAAAATAAAGACAATTATATAATATATAACTCCCACAAAATTAAAAATATTAACTTCTTAGATAGCAAAGTTTCAGAGTATTATATGTCTCCTTTGTCAACCGGTATAGGGAAAGTATTGTGGTCACGCAAAAGATCGACTTTGAGTTTTTGGTGGATTTACATGTTATCAAGAAGTCCCCTGAACCCAAAAAAAAGGGGACGAGCATGTGTCTTTACTATGTACATACTTCGATATGCGATATAAAGCAACGTTAGGTGCGGTTAGTACTTGGATGGGCGACCGTTTCAAAAGAAGACCGTGTCCTCACCTCACATATCTTCCAGCGGCTTGTATATCAGTGTATGCGCGGAAGCTATGCAACCTTAGGCGAGGATTGTGTAGGTGATATACCATCCTTCGGAGAGGATGTAAAGCCGTCGGTCCCTTGTCTATTAAATGTTAGGCAAGTAAAAGATCCCTACTCTTCTTAAGGGAAGAGGTTCGGCAAAATTCCTGGTTGGGGGTAACTCGTCTACAGGCGTCGGTGATAAGCCTCAGTAGCGGAAATAGACCGACGTTAAATAAATGTTTAAAAAATCCAAAAAAGTGCTTAAAAATGCCTACTGTAGTATATGCCTGTCGTTTGTGGTTGGCACCTGGAGCCAAAACCACTAGATCGACTTTGCTCAAATTTGGCATTTAAAGAGTTATTTTTTCTCTAAAACTGCTCTAACAATTTTGATTAAATATTACACTTGAACACTCCCTCAGTATCAGTGTACGATGGTATAACTAGTTGCTCCTGGAATAGGGAGAAGGGCTGTGGAGGGTAGGATTTATATAAATCAAAAATTATTTTCTCCAAAACTGTTCATACTTCTAAATGGAAAAGTTTACCCGGGTTGTGTAGGACCGACTTTTAAGAATCGATTTTCTTGTAAACTTTAGTTTTACTGTTCAATTTCAAGATAAACTATTTACTTCAATAATAATGTGAAAATTCAGTAAAATTTTCATATCAAATCATACAAATCTCTGTAGAAGATAAGCAGGTCGCAAATGTTCATCAGCATAAGGATGAGACAGGTAAAATAACCCGGCAAGGAATAATCAAGAATGTGTAATAAGCTTAATGTTTGTTATTTTATAGTAAAAAAAATACAAAGATACTATAATTGTGCAATAGGACAATGCAAAAACTACCTGATTACGGACGGACAGGTAGACATACGAGCGGATGGGCATGCGAGCGGGCGGACAGACGGGTGGGCCATATTCTAACAATATAAAAATACAAATAGGACAATACAATAATTGCCTTAATTATCAAATTTTTAACTCAATTAATTAATTACCCTTATTTTTACTTTAATTACCATTAACTACTCTTACCCTTATTCTTAACTTAAATACCTAATCCTTGTTTTTAACTTAATTACCCTTATTTTGAACTAAATTATCTGTATTACCCTTATATGTACCTAAATTACTCTCTAATATCCCTCCACCACTTGCCCTTTGACCTTGGCCTCTACCACGCTAATTAGCCCCTTAAATTATTATTATTTTTAACTTATTTACCCTTATTTTCACCTAAATTATCGGTAATTACCCTTATTTGTACCTAAATTACCCGTAATTATCCTCTAATTGCCCTCCACCACTCTAATTATACCCGCCCATTACAGTCGCTCCCACCACTACAATTGCATCACCACTCTAATTACCTCCCACCACTAGAGTGCCCCCCACCGCGGCGACAATTACCACCCACCACTTTAATTACTCCTTTAATCTGATCACTGATCTTGGTCATGCTCCAGCTCCGAACCGAGGTTCTCTCATTTCCATACTACTAATTCTATTACACAAATTGTAAGCAATTACATAGGAGTGGTATTGGTCTACCTCCTTAACTTGTTAGAAAATATGTGTGACCATTTTTTGCGTACCTGCTTTATGGTATTTTTTATAACTAAATTGAAACTGATATGCATTCGGTCTCCTTTACATTTTTTGTGAGCTTCTTTATATCGTTGTATTATGTATGATACCTACTATATAACCATATACAAAGACATTTAGTGTATTATAAAATGGATTTCGGTACAAATATCTTTTTTCAATCATGATAATTAAAAATACTGATCCGATTATACACCTATTCGATTAAATCTTCAGCGGAATAGAAATTGTTTTGGAAATATAAATATGCGCAAAGCGCGGTTAGATGCCGTACTTCACCAATCATCCAATCTTGTTTATATGATCACATCGTAATTCGAAACCTTATTTTATAAAAAAATTTCAGTTTCATACCGTTTGAATACTTGCTATTTCTGGGTCATTATAGTATCGCAATATAATTAAACTTGTTGTTAGGAAATACCACTGAAATTACTTTATAAAATAAATATCTACTGGGAAATACATGCCATTATTAATAATTTTAATGCGATATATAGAGTAGTCTACAAGGCGATTCAGCTGAAACTTCAAATAATAAATTTTCAAACTTCCTTTTAATTATCAGGAGATGATTAAAACTTTTAGTTAGAGTTTTAATCTTCTTCCAATAATGCTAACATTGTTAGCGAAACGCGCATCGAGTAGTGGATTCGAGTGTAGTGTTTAAGTGTTTTGGCGTTTGTGAAAGCTATGGTTAAGGCAACAATTGTAATGTTTAAATTTTGAAATTATAATGTTTTGATTACTATTAACATTTACATTGAATTATATTAGAATAATTTCGGATAAAGCATTCCCTACCATACCAGACATTACCGAACTTCCGGCAACCTCTGTAGCCAAGCTTTCACCAACATAACTTCCGCTTACCCTATATTTCATACACTTTGTATCTTTAAATATTTCCTGTCCCCCTCTTCTCTTCGGTTTGTACCATTTTGTCCTGTTCATTTCTTGTTTTCTTTTTGTACATTTTTGTCTCTAAATTCATTTTCATTCAAACTTTTTAAAAATCAAGATTTCTCAAAATCAAAATTTAAAATAAAACTGCAGTTTAGGCCAGCCTTTGCATAGACTGATGTTTTCACACCTCTCGGAAAGGTCCTCGTTTAGGTTGAGGTGTTTAAAAGTGTTAGTGAGAGAGTTCCTTAAACAATGTCTAGTTATAAGTTTCGTTAAGTCTATTTTTAGATGTTTCAGATGTTTAGATAATAATTTGAAAAATATACATCGTAAAGATCCATATGACATAAATGCTAGAATCTTAAATTCCATTAAATACATCTTGTGTCTTTAACAAAATTAATAAACCAATGTATCAAATGTATTTCCAAAGATACCAAAGTTGTCAAAAGTGGTACCTATACTCAAGAAACGCTGTATTGATGATCCTGCCAACCGCAGACCAATTAGTATTATTCCTGTGTTTGTTAAAATACTTGAAATAGTATTAAAATTACAAATTACGTTTTACTTTGAAAGCTGTCTTTTTTTAATAACTGTCAGTTTGGCTTTAGAGCAAAGAAAAGCACAACGTTGGCAATAAACACTTTAATAATAATAAACAAGGGTTTTGAGGATAGCGAATTTTCATATGTGCAATTTTTCGACTTAAACAAAGTCTTCGATTGCGTGTCCCATAACATATTAGTAAATAAATTATCCTTCTACAAATTTTTAACAAGTGGTAGTAATCTGGTAAAATCATATCTTGAGGATAGGTCCTAATATGTACAGTATCTAAACAAGAAATCAAATATAATCGAGACAAACATTGGTGCACTCCAGGGGTCAGTTTTGGGTCCGATCCTGTTCCTTATTTACATCAATGACTTACCTAACTGTACATGTGTACATAATTTCACTTTATTCGCCGACGATACTACAATGATTTACAAACGCCATGACATTAACACCGCATTACCTAATGTTCTTGAAAATGAACCGAAAATTCTGGTTTCTAAGTAATCAATTAGTCTTAAATAGGGAAAAGACAAAATCTATGGTTTTTAGCCTAAGGGAACTACTGTCGATTTGAATATGCCTCACAACGTATAGTTCTTAGGAGTCTACTAGACCACAATTTGTCCTTTGAAAGTTATGTAGTCTATGTTTGCAAAAAGTGTCCAGCAACATATTTTTACTACGCAGTCTGATAAACATTGTATCATAGTAGACTTTATTAACAGCCTATCTTATTCATTCAGCTCTTTCATGTGCAATTTTGGTTTGGGGACATTCCCCCTCAATGCAGAGAAAAGCGATAAGATTTATAGCATGCTTAGGCTTTAGAGACGAATGTAAGCATGCTTCTAAAAAACTTTCAATATTAACATTACCAAGCACCTACATGCCTACATTGCCTCCTATACATTATAGAAAATTAGCAAAAATACATAAGCAAGACAAGAAATGGCTCAAGTTACTATGCCATAAGATTTTTTAACATTATTATCCATAAAACTTTTTAATGTACTGCCGGATAACATACAAAAACTAGAATATAAACGTTTTAAAACCGTGATAAAAAATATTTACTAGTTAAAGCCTTTTATAATAATAATAATAATAATAATAATAATAATAATAATAATGCTAGTGACTTGTAAAAAATCACTAGTGAGGCGGGCGAGAGGGCTTGCGGAAAATAAACTGTTCCGCGAGAAGCCCTCGCGCCTTTTCCAACCGCCTCCGCGTGTTGTAGACAATCCGCCGACTGCAGATCAGGTGGAGAACTTCTGGAAAACGCTATACGAGGAGAGGCTTCCACTCAACCGAGATTCTCCTGCCCTTGCACACTTTGAAGCCTTTTGTCAAAGGCTTCAGCAACCACAGGAAGTGTGCGAACCAATAACCCCAGAAGAGGTTCGTAGGGCTCTTGAGGGCTCTAAGAACTTTGCTGCTCCAGGTCCCGATGGGATAAATAACTTTTGGTGGAAAAAGTTATCGAGCACCCACCACCATTTGGCCAGAATTTTTAATTCCTGGTTAAATGGGGAGCAGCAAATCCCTTCTTGGGTTGTTGAGGGGCGGACAGTGCTGATCCCCAAGAACGGAGATTTGTCCAACCCAAAGAACTACAGACCGATAACCTGTCTAAACGCATGTTACAAGGTGTTTACACGCATTTTGTACATGCGGGTGCTCCGCGCAGTCGAACCGGTTTACGAACGGATATATGAGCAACGAGGGTCGAAGAGAGGTGTCGCTGGCTACAAGGAGAACCTGCTGATCGATAGATGTATCACGCAGGACTCCATGCAGTATAAGCGGAACCTCTCTATGGCCTGGATCGACTACCGCAAGGCATTTGACATGACATCACATGAGCTCATTGTTCACTTGCTCCGATGTCTTGTGGTACCCGGTCCCGTAGTGAGATGTATTGAAGAACTGATGCCGCTCTGGAGGACTCGCTTTACCATAACATCGGGTAACGATAGAGTCCAAACAGAGTCGGTGACATTCAGAAGAGGAGTATTTCAGGGAGATTCCCTCAGCCCCCTTCTGTTTTGCATCTCACTACTGCCATTATCCGTCTCGCTCCGGAAAACCCGTGGCTACAACTGCGGTACCCCCGGCGACAGGAGGCATAAGGTCACCCATCTATTTTATATGGATGACCTTAAACTTTATGCCTCTGGAGAGAGGGATCTCCAACAGTCCCTTAGGGTGGTACAGGAGTACACGCAGGCTGTCGGTATGCAGTTCGGGTTGGACAAATGCGCACTGATCCATCTCAAGAGAGGACGATGCGGTGACTATGGAGAGGACGCGCAGCTCGTGGACGGAAGCATCTTACACCATCTAGATGCCGGAGAGTCGTACACTTACTTGGGTGTCGAGCAACGCTCCACCCAAGAAGTGAGTGTAGTGAAAAACGCTCTCCGCGGCAAGTATCAGCACCTACTCCGACAGATCTGGTCTTCAGAACTGTCGGGGAAGAACAAGGTGTCTGCTACAAATATGCTTGCCGTTCCGGTCCTTCTCTACTCTTTCGGAGTAGTGAAGTGGACTAGAGAAGAGCTGCGTCAACTCGATGTAGTAACCCGCAAGAAGATGCATCTCAATAGGAGCTTGCATCCTAAATCGTCCGTTCCACGGTTATATCTCCCACGACATCGGGGAGGCCGTGGACTCTTGAGCTTGGAGAGTCTCCATAGCAGGATGGTTCTGGATGGAGCATGTAAGGTCATCAGGAGTTCGGATCCCCTCCTCTGCATGGTCCGAGACCATGAAAATGCAGAGGTAGGAGCTTTTCTCTTTAAGGCAGCACGGAGAGCAGCCGATGAACTTGGTCTCATCTTCGACGTCGAGCGGGTAAACCCCGACTCTGTCACCGAGTTGGAACCCGTTCGACTAAAAGCCCACATTAGAGCTGCAGAACACAACATCCTTCTGCAGCTCCATAAGGATAAGCCATTGCACGGGGTCTTCTATAAAAATATAGAAGACCTCGGCTTATCCGAAAGGCTGACCTTCGCCTTCTTAAGGTCAGCTGGGCTGAAGTCTGAGACCGAGGGATTCATAATGGCTTGCCAGGATGGTGTATTTAACACTCTCGTCTATCGACGTCGTGTCATGGGTATGGAGGTCCCTGATATCAGCTGCAGGGCCTGCCGCAGGGCGCCGGAGACTGTAATGCACTTACTGTCGGCTTGCCCGACATACGCAGTCTCGGCCTATATTCATAGACACAACGCAGCATTACGAGTGCTTTACTATCATCTAAGGCACTCGTATGGGATAGACGAAACACCAGTGCTGCCTTACGTTCCGGGGGATATTGAGTCCGTTGTGGGGAATGAGAAGTGCCTAATTTATTGGAACTACTCGTTTCCCACCGTCAGGCAAATACAAGCCAACAAGCCTGACATAGTACTCCTCGACCACCAACTCAAGACAATGTATGTCGTGGAATTCTCAGCTCCCGCTGAGAGCAACATTGTCTTGAAAGAGGAGGAAAAACGGACAAAATATCGAGATTTGCTCTTCGAACTCCGCAGGCTTTATCCAGGCCATTCTGTTAAAATAGTGGTACTGATTATAGGAGCCCTCGGTGGAATGAGACAGACGCTGCTTTCAGAACTAAAGATCATACCGGCATGCCGAGATTCGGCAGAGATCTTAGCCGGCAGAATGCAGAAGGCTGTCATCCTCGGTTCATTACGTCTACTCAGGGCACACGATTCGCGGACCCGGTAGTCACTCACCCCACGGGCGTGGGGAGTGGCTATTGGTATTACCAGCTCCCCTCTGTGAGGGTCGGAGCCACAGAGTAGGGTGACTGGTTTTTTGTAAAAAAAAAAAAAAAAAAAAAAAAATTAAAAAAAAATAAAATAATAGATAATAATAGATAAGCAGGAGGGGCTAACTTCCATCTATTAAGCCTTTGGTGAGTAGCGCCACCACTTACTCCAGCTAGGGGTGCAAAACCGAACCGGCAGCCCTAGTGCACCCGAGAGGGGAAAGCATCTGCCCCTCTGGTGTCGGTCGTGGGCCTGCAGGGCTAACCACCCACAGGCTCTAACCTTTGGTTCCGGCAGGCCGAAGACTGGGCCCCCACGATCGACCCCGTTCGGATAGGGGTCAAGGGCAAGGTGGTGGGGCCCAACCGGATAGACCGCCCGTTGACGACGTACGCAATGAACAAGGACGCTTTGAGTGGACAGATGAACTGAGGGATGAGCTTCTGCATTGTTATGAAAGCAGTGAGTCCGCGCGGAGGGGGTACATGGCGCGGATGCATGCTCTGTGGTGTGAGAGGCTACCAGAGCATAGCGCCTTCACGCCACAAAATCTGCGTGACTATGTATCCCACCTTCGTAGTAGGGGCTACGTGAGGGCTGCTCCTGGGCCGGTGAATGAGGTGGCCGAAGAGCCGCCACATTCACCGGTTGAGGACGTGGCTCTCCTCGTTCCGCCAATACCAGAGGGCCTCAGTACCAGAAGGGGGTTACACCGTCTGAAAACCCCCGGGCCACAAGACCTGGCCAGAGTGGACGCTGAACTTCGTACAGCGCTACCAGAAGAGGCTGACATCTGGCACATAAATTGTGCCGTGTATACCGCTGCTCAACGCTCGTCTCAGGTGGAGAGGCGAAATACCTCTTCCCCACAGGTGAGAGCGCAGCGGCGCATACAAAAGATGGAAGCCAAGATCCAGTCGGCGAGGCAACACGCATCCCGTATCCAATGTGTGATGGACTATATGGCGGCCAACAGGCCGTTCACGCCTAAAGTGCGTCGATTAGCCGCCAACTTAAGACGCGTCCATCACACACTCAATGAGGCAGTGCTGCGAACCACCAAACAGCACTGTCTCGACAGGATACGGATGCTAGTGACTTGCAAAAAGTCATTAGTGAGGCGGGCGAGGGGGCTTGCGGAAAATAAACTGTTCCGCGAGAAGCCCTCGCGCCTTTTCCAACCGCCTCCGCGTGTTGTAGACAATCCGCCGACTGCAGATCAGGTGGAGAACTTCTGGAAAACGCTGTACGAGGAGAGGCTTCCACTCAACCGAGATTCTCCGGCCCTTGCACACTTTGAAGCCTTTTATCAAAGGCTTCAGCAACCACAGGAAGTGTGCGAACCAATAACCCCAGAAGAGGTTCGTAGGGCTCTTGATGGCTCTAAGAACTTTGCTGCTTCAGGTCCCGATGGGATAGCATGGGATGGGATGGGGAGCACCCACCACCATTTGGCCAGAATTTTTAATTCCTGGTTAAATGGGGAGCAGCAAATCCCTTCTTGGGTTGTTGAGGGGCGGACAGTGCTGATCCCCAAGAACGGAGATTTGTCCAACCCAAAGAATTACAGACCGATAACCTGTCTAAACGCATGTTACAAGGTGTTTACACGCATTTTGTACATGCGGGTGCTCCACGCAGTTGAACCGGTTTACGAACGGATATATGAGCAACGAGGGTCGAAGAGAGGTGTCGCTGGCTGCAAGGAGAACCTGTTGATTGACAGATGTGTCACGCAGGACTCCATGCAGTATAAGCGGAACCTCTCTATGGCCTGGATCGACTACCGCAAGGCATTCGACATGACATCGCATGAGCTCATTGTTCACTTGCTCCGATGTCTTGTGGTACCCGGTCCCGTAGTGAGATGTATTGAAGAACTGATGCCGCTCTGGAGGACTCGCTTTACCATAACATCGGGTAACGATAGAGTCCAAACAGAGTCGGTAACATTCAGAAGAGGAGTATTTCAGGGAGATTCCCTCAGCCCCCTTCTGTTTTGCATCTCACTACTGCCATTATCCGTCTCGCTCCGGAAAACCCGTGGCTACAACTGCGGTACCCCCGGCGACAGGAGGCATAAGGTCACCCATCTATTTTATATGGATGACCTTAAACTTTATGCCTCTGGAGAGAGGGATCTCCAACAGTCCCTTAGGGTGGTACAGGAGTATACGCAGGCTGTCGGTATGCAGTTCGGGTTGGACAAATGCGCACTGATCCATCTCAAGAGAGGACGATGCGGTGACTATGGAGAGGACGCGCAGCTCGTGGACGGAAGCATCTTACACCATCTAGATGCCGGAGAGTCGTACACTTACTTGGGTGTCGAGCAACGCTCCACCCAAGAAGTGAGTGTAGTGAAAAACGCTCTCCGCGGCAAGTATCAGCACCTACTCCGACAGATCTGGTCTTCAGAACTGTCGGGGAAGAACAAGGTGTCTGCTACAAATATGCTTGCCGTTCCGATCCTTCTCTACTCTTTCGGAGTAGTGAAGTGGACTAGAGAAGAGCTGCGTCAACTCGATGTAGTAACCCGCAAGAAGATGCATCTCAATAGGAGCTTGCATCCTAAATCGTCCGTCCCACGGTTATATCTCCCACGACATCGGGGAGGCCGTGGACTCTTGAGCTTGGAGAGTCTCCATAGCAGGATGGTTCTGGAGGGAGCATGTAAGGTCATCAGGAGTTCGGATCCCCTCCTCTGCATGGTCCGAGACCATGAAAATGCAGAGGTAGGAGCTTTTCTCTTTAAGGCAGCACGCAGAGCAGCCGATGAACTTGGTCTCATCTTCGACGTCGAGCGGGTAAACCCCGACTCTGTCACCGAGTTGGAACCCATTCGACTAAAAGCCCACATTAGAGCTGCAGAACACAACATCCTTCTGCAGCTCCATAAGGATAAGCCATTGCACGGGATCTTCTATAAAAATATAGAAGACCTCGGCTTATCCGAAAGGCTGACCTTCGCCTTCTTAAGGTCAGCTGGGCTGAAGTCTGAGACCGAGGGATTCATAATGGCTTGCCAGGATGGTGTATTTAACACTCTCGTCTATCGAAGTCGTGTCATGGGTATGGAGGTCCCTGATGTCAGCTGCAGGGCCTGCCGCAGGGCGCCGGAGACTGTAATGCACTTACTGTCGGCTTGCCCGACTTACGCAGTCTCGGCCTATATTCATAGACACAACGCAGCATTACGAGTGCTTTACTATCATCTAAGGCACTCGTATGGGATAGACGAAACACCAGTACTGCCTTACGTTCCGGGGGATATTGAGTCCGTTGTGGGGAATGAGAAGTGCCTAATTTATTGGAACTACTCGTTTCCCACCGTCAGGCAAATACAAGCCAACAAGCCTGACATAGTACTCCTCGACCACCAACTCAAGACAATGTATGTCGTGGAATTCTCAGCTCCCGCTGAGAGCAACATTGTCTTGAAAGAGGAGGAAAAACGGACAAAATATCGAGATTTGCTCTTCGAACTCCGCAGGCTTTATCCAGGCCATTCTGTTAAAATAGTGGTACTGATTATAGGAGCCCTCGGTGGAATGAGACAGACGCTGCTTTCAGAACTAAAGATCATACCGGCATGCCGAGATTCGGCAGAGATCTTAGCCGGCAGAATGCAGAAGGCTGTCATCCTCGGTTCATTACGTCTACTCAGGGCACACGATTCGCGGACCCGGTAGTCACTCACCCCACGGGCGTGGGGAGTGGCTATTGGTATTACCAGCTCCCCTCTGTGAGGGTCGGAGCCACAGAGTAGGGTGACTGGTTTTTTGTAAAAAAAAAAAAAATAGTAATAATAATAACTTTTATTACACAGCCGATGAACTTGGTCTCATCTTCGACGTCGAGCGAGTAAACCCCGACTCTGTCGCCGAGTTGGAACCCGTTCGACTAAAAGCCCACATTAGAGCTGCAGAACACAACATCCTTCTGCAGCTCCATAAGGATAAGCCATTGCACGGGATCTTCTATAAAAATATAGAAGGCCTCGGCTTATCCGAAAGGCTGACCTTCGCCTTCTTAAGGTCAGCTGGGCTGAAGTCTGAGACCGAGGGATTCATAATGGCTTGCCAGGATGGTGTATTTAACACTCTCGTCTATCGACGTCGTGTCATGGGTATGGAGGTCCCTGATGTCAGCTGCAGGGCCTGCCGCAGGGCGCCGGAGACTGTAATGCACTTACTGTCGGCTTGCCCGACTTACGCAGTCTCGGCCTATATTCATAGACACAACGCAGCATTACGAGTGCTTTACTATCATCTAAGGCACTCGTATGGGATAGACGAAACACCAGTGCTGCCTTACGTTCCGGGGGATATTGAGTCCGTTGTGGGGAATGAGAAGTGCCTAATTTATTGGAACTACTCGTTTCCCACCGTCAGGCAAATACAAGCCAACAAGCCTGACATAGTACTCCTCGACCACCAACTCAAGACAATGTATGTCGTGGAATTCTCAGCTCCCGCTGAGAGCAACATTGTCTTGAAAGAGGAGGAAAAACGGACAAAATATCGAGATTTGCTCTTCGAACTCCGCAGGCTTTATCCAGGCCATTCTGTTAAAATAGTGGTACTGATTATAGGAGCCCTCGGTGGAATGAGACAGACGCTGCTTTCAGAACTAAAGATCATACCGGCATGCCGAGATTCGGCAGAGATCTTAGCCGGCAGAATGCAGAAGGCTGTCATCCTCGGTTCATTACGTCTACTCAGGGCACACGATTCGCGGACCCGGTAGTCACTCACCCCACGGGCGTGGGGAGTGGCTATTGGTATTACCAGCTCCCCTCTGTGAGGGTCGGAGCCACAGAGTAGGGTGACTGGTTTTTTGTTAAAAAAAAAAAAAAAAAACTTTTATTTGCAGTTCATAACACAATTATAAATTTTTACAAAGAAAAAAAAAACATTTTAACTTAGTTATGTGCTACAAAAGGACTGAAAAACAATAAGCATTGATCTAAGTTTCAGCCCCAATCCACTGACATTAATTAAATAATTAAATGTTAGTCCTTAAAATTAATTTACAATACAATACCTAAATATTCAATTATTCACTGAGTAAGAGTAATAGAGGAGAGAACTACGGAAAATCTTAAACTAAAAATTATACTTGAAATAAACAGGTAACAATTTAAAATGTAAGGTATATATGTATGACTTGGTTTCATTTAAGGGGTTAAGAGAAATTTTTTGTACATGATTTTAAACTTAGGAAATTTAAAACTTTTGTAATCAAACGGTACTTTATTGTATAATAAGAATATGTTATATGAAAAGCATCTACGGTATAAAGTCGTTCTATAATGTGGAGGTGATATCAGCCCTCTGAATCTCAAGTTCAAGGTATGGACGTCACTGCGGTATTTAATTTTATTATATAAATATGGGGGGGGGGACTTATTTAAAACCATATTATGATATAATGTAGTACAGTGGAGCTTCCGC
The DNA here is from genome assembly GCA_963675555.1 of Leptura quadrifasciata. NCBI lineage: Eukaryota > Metazoa > Arthropoda > Insecta > Coleoptera > Cerambycidae > Leptura > Leptura quadrifasciata. The sequence goes on along the minus strand of OY776674.1, from coordinate 164,606,896 downwards.
CTTGTTTCCATATTTAACCATTTTGTATCTTTTAGTTTATGTGTAACATGTTCGTATTTCCTAATACCATATATATACCTTAAACAGGCCTTTTGAATTTTCTCAATTTTTTTAATGTTTTCTTTATCCAAGCAAGGGCCAAATACGGCACCACAATAGTTAAAGTGACTCAGCACTAGCATATCAGTAATTTTAATTTTAAGGGATTGAGATAGAAAATGACGGTGAGGGTATAAATATTTTAGATTAGCGTATGCCTTCTGTGTACTTTTACTTATATGTTTTCTAAATCGTAAATCAGTGTCCAGCTCAACACCAAGATTTCTTGCCACTCTAGTACATACTAAGCCCTTGTCACCTACTGTAATATTTATACCTGCTTCAACTCGCCCTTTGTACTTTCCAAATATAAGAACAGATGATTTTGTAGGGTTTATAGCTAGTTTATGACGCTCTGACATTTTCACTAGTTTTTTTAGATCAGTGTTAATGATGTCATTAGCCTGTTTCAAATCATCATGAAAAAATGAAAAATAAATTTGCGTACCGTCTGCGTATAAGTGAGCTTTACAACTGTTTAAACAATTTGTTATATCACATGTATAAATACAAAATAACAAGGGGCCAAGGATTGATCCTTGTGGTACACCACACATTATCTTTCCCTTGTTTGATATACCATTACATGTCTCCACATACTGCATTCTGTTGTCTAAATAACTTCTAAGAAAGTTGATTGCACTGCATGAAAATCCAACATAATGTAGAATAGAGAATAATATTTCATGGCTAATCGTATCAAATGCCTTTGAATAATCTAATAGTATTAAAGCTGTTGTTTTTCCGGAGTCTATATCCATTACAATATCGTCGATAACACCTAGCAAAGCAGTTGTACAGCTATAACCCGCGCGGAACTCGGATTGATGAGGAGGTAGGATATTGTACATATTAATATGATCGCGAATTTGATAATTCATAATTTTTTCTACCACTTTAGATAATACTGGCAAAATATTAATAGGCCGTAGTTCATTAAAGACAGATATGTCATTTTTTTTAGGCATCGGAACTATACGTGATATTTTCCAAGTGTCGGGGAATACACATTCTAAAAGGCAACTATTTATAATATTAGTTAGAAATGGCAGTATGTAAGGACAACACAGAAGTAACATGTCTATATTAATTTGATCTGACCCTGTAGATTTAGATTTTATATCCAATAAATATTTATGAATTATCGTCTCAGATACAGGTACAAAGAAAAATAATTCTTTAAAATTTGCTTTTAAATTTCGACTATAAAATTGTAAGAGTTCATTATCAGGTGCAGATAAATTTTTAGAATGTTGTAAAAAGTGTTCATTTATTTCGATCGGTTTATTTAATATTTCGGGTAGTGTATTCGTGTTAACTTTATTATAAATATTTAGTTCTTTTAATTTCTTCCAGATTGTTTTAGAATTATTGTCATTGTTTACACAATATTCAAGATAGGCTTTTTTTTCATTAACTATGGCAATGTTAGTTTGATTTCTTATACTTTTGTAATAATTCCAGTGGTGAATGTTTTTTGTTCTATTAAATTTGCGTAGTGCTTTGTCCTTTAATAAAATAATTTTTTGGATATTATCAGTAAGCCACGCCGGTTTATGTTTTTTTATAAAAATGTCTTTAACAAAATATGCAATTTTATCATTGACGTTATGTATATAAACTATATTCTCAAAAGGGGCAGACATTAAACATTCATCCGTTTAAAATTTCCAGTTTTAAAAGTTTGTTGATTGTATTTAGGAGCACGTATATTAAAAGAACAAAATACCAGCGAAAATGATGTCAATGAATATTTGTCTTCTGATTTAACATATATTACCATATGAAATTGTTCTTTAATTTTGTTATTGTATTTGTTTTATTTGTTTTACTATTTATTATCTACTTGTTTACCTCTTTTATTGTATAGTCGGCTGGCCATTGTATGTCCTTATGACCTGTATGAATACCAATTATAATACACCAATAAAGATCTTCCTATATCTAATGTATCTATATTTAGTGGGTCTTTAGGAGAATCTGTTCGTGTTTACAAGAATTAAATGTTGTCTTTAACTTCCCAGTCACAATGATCGGTCTGCGGAGTTTTAGCTGTATATTTTTTACTTATTTTATGTAAATTAATAAATCGTTTTACCCATGCCTTGCATCTAATGGGCCGTACGTAATATACCGTAAGCAATCAATTCAATTGAATAAATATTAAATACATATACACAAATATGAGTTATTAACTTCCTTAATTGTAACTTTCTATATTTGTGTAGAAAAACAAACCAAACATGATAAAACTGTGAAAGTATATAATCTAATGGTAACTTATCTCGGGCATAAAATATCACGTGCTACTTTGACGCGTCTTCAAAGGATGCACTAATGCTTCGCAAGCATTAAGACACTTTCTTTAAATGCACATGACATTGAATTCGCCATAAGCACTATGGCGCTGGTTATTGCACATATTATTAATAATTATAATTTATGGACCGGTAGCGACGTTAAGTATGTCGCTTTACACGACACAAATTACAGTATCTTTTATCCTGTGTTTATTCACGTCAGCTCAGCAGATCTTGCCAGATTTAATTTACTTTAAATACTATCTTTATAAGTAAATTATTAGTTATACAAGGTGTTTTCTTTTTAATGCGCGCGACTTTGCCAGCGTCTAGAGAAAATTATTTTAGAATCAATAGAGGGCGATTCTGGTTAAACTACCCACACTGGGAAAATCAGATCGATATTCAATTCCTGCAAAAACCAGTAGATAGATACTTCTAGATTACATTTTGAGGTTCAATGACGTTATCGACGATGACGGTATATAGATAATAGGAAGTTTCAAAATGTATTGTACCCGTAGTCAAATTTGAAACCTTTTTTGTACTATACTCATTTTCATTTAAATCAGCAGTTTCTAAATTATAATGTCCTTTTCGTAATAACACAAGTAAAAATTTCTGTTCTTAAGATATCATCACGCTTATTTCTAGACTACTTACAAAATGAGATAGGAAATGTTTGTGGAAACTTGTACTGTATACTCTTTTATAATTTCGGTCATATTCAATACAAATGCAAAAAACTATTTTAGTAAGCGGTTTACTTGATTTATATATGACCGTTCGTTAGAAGTTTTTCAACTTCCAGTTGAATTATAAACTTGAAACTTGGTATGCAGCCATAATCGATCATGACTACTTAAAAAAAAATAAGATTAATATTTTGAGTCCTTCAGCTAAACAGGGTGTGCCAAAAGTCGGTACCAACTTGCTTACTTTAAATGGAAATGGACATTTTTTTTACATGGCTCGATTGGCCTTCCAATTCTGAGTTTAGACAACCCAAGTTATGTTAACTTATCTATTACAGGTTTTGATACATATCAATTTTTTTTGAAAAAAATTGCCGCTGTAGTAGATTACTAACAAATTTGTGAAGCATTTCCTATACCTAATTTCACCCCCAATCGAATTATTCAATAAAAACCAAGAAATACCTTATCTTGCCGAAATATTGCTTGAATTTTCAAGTATGCCATGGAAACAAATGACAATTCTAACAATTTACATAAAAATGTGTATGCATTTTTGACTTATTGGTATTTTTTGAAAGAAATATTTTTTTTCTTCAAGGGTAGTAGGCTTTGGAAATAATCGTTTCATTTGAATTTTTATTGAAAAATTGTATTGCAATAACAAATAATAACAACAAAATAACAACAAATGAAAAGATGAACAAAATAATTTATTTCAATACAAATGTTCAATGTGTGCAACGTTTTCATTGAGACAGTTTACAATACGCTCTATGCTGAACAGATTGCGTTGCTCTCCGGATTTCGAAAGCTTCCAAACTATCAAAAGCTTCAACTATGCTTATTCTCAAATTTACGTAATTTAAAATCGGATTTGTGTACACTAATTCTCTGATCCTAGCCCATAAATAAAAATCTAAAGGAATAAGATCCGGAGATTGGGCGGGTCCAAATGGTGGACCTCTCTTTCCCCACCAACGATCTTCAAAGAGTTCCGTTCATTTGGCACCTACAGCTCTAGTCGAATGTGCTGGAGCTTCGTCCATTTGATACCAATGATTGATAAGTCGATTGAGCGGCATATCATCCAAGTAATTTTCCACAACTTCTCTTAAGATTCTCAAATAACCCTCGCCATTCAAGTTTTCATCGTACATGAAATATCGCACCTCACTGTCTATTAACAAACAGAAAACATTAATACGAAATTGAATTTGATTTTCCACATCGATTTTCGTGAGCCCAAAAATGTCGATATTTCGATTAAATACCCCTCGTTAACAAAATTTTTGTAAAAAAATACGATCATGGATCCTTCTCAGAAATTCTTCTGAAAAGTTGATCCTGCGTACGTGGTCCTCGGGATGTAGCCTTCTAAATTTATAAGGATGTAACTTACGACAAAGAATTCTTTGCAACGAGGTTTAAGAAATTCCCAAATCCACAGATGCTGTTCTGGTAGAAGGACGTGGATGTGCTTGAAAATATCCCAGGGCGTTAATTTCAATATCTTGATACTATAGGTTTAATTTTCACAAGATCAAGAATGATCAAGAAAATTGTTTTTAAGCCTAAGAAATTTACCTTTTGTTATTTGCGGTAGATGTGAATATTTGAAATTGAACGGCATGTTCTGTCAACTGTCACCAGCACTAAGTAGTAGAAAAGAGATGTTAGGCTGATGTCTGTCTGAGTTATCATAAAGAGCTGAAGGCTCATCTCCTTGAGTTCCAGGGGTTACGCTCCACAGGTTTCCCAATCGAAGTGGTGTTACATAAAAAGTTCATCCGGAACCGGATCTTCAGTTCTTGGCCCAAGACAAGAAATCCAGAGTGAGATCTCCAATTCTTAACCCAAAAGAAGAACCCTGATGAGGAGAAAAATACATGTTGTAAATAATGCCTAACATTGTTCATGCTACAGGGAGCAACTGGGTTCATTACCTTTTTTTTAAGGATCCTAATTATTCTGCTGAAACTTCTATATACAAATAACCAAGAACACCGACTCACAAAACGGATAGTAGACGTCGGGACATACGTGTTAAAACCGAGAATTAAAATCAATTTACATAGAGCAGCAGTGACTGCGGTGAGCAATTTCAAGTGCCTAAACCATAAAATCCCACGAGGGTAAGTTTCTCTCCATGCATAAACATCAAAATTCACTAAAAGCAACACAAAATGGTGAAAAATAACTTCTGAAAGGCCATGTACATAAATTTCTTACGGACAATCAAAAAGATTGAAGCTTAAAGTACAGCCAAAATGATTCCAGGCACTTTTGCCGGTGGTCAGCCGAAAAAAGAAAGATAAGAGCCGTACCCAAGAGAAAAAACGCTATCTAAAAAAACAAATAGCTTCCGCCGACGCCATGATCACATCAGAAGCCGAATATGACAGAACACAATACAAAAACACATGTTCTCATAGCCGTGCAGGATTGATTGTCTTGCAATTTGAAGTAATAACTAAACCATTGCTGGGCAATCCAAAAGGTATTTAACAATACCCTGGTGTCAATAAAATAATTACAGATATAAACAAACAAACTTGAAAGGTTGACTGATGGAATAATTATTAACAATTACACCGCAATTCAGGCACGTCCCTTTATAGCCGCAGATACTACAGAACTTCACTCTGAGTGTTGGTAAGGTGAAAAGAAACTGAAAATTCCCTAAGTGGACTAGGCAAAGCAACAAATTCAATTTATAAATTACAAGGTTAAAGTGATATAACTTAGTTCAAATGTGCTTTCAGAGGGCGGGATATTAAAACATAATATTTTTAGTCGTAAACTCCTCTATAAAATCCTTATTTTACTATAAGGAACGTAACCAGACTGCAACCAACAGCTACTCTCCGGGCTATGTGCCCCGCCGAGCGCTGAATTACAAGCCTGGCGCGTTAAGTGTAACAATTGCATATTACCATTAAAACGCTAATGCCTCGATTGCAACAAACACCAGCCGTAAGACTGATCCTACTTAAAGGAGCTCTCGTGCCAGTCGTCACACACACCACTTGCAGACTGCAGTTTCGAGCTGTTGGCTCTCGGCAGTGCAAGGTAGGCATGTGACGACTGACACGAGGATCACTTGACTATTTAGTACATTTCGGTATCTTTGGGATAGCGACATGTAAAATAGTCAGCAGGCGCCATCTACAACTTCATTGATGAGGCCCGATTGTTTCTCGTGAGTATATTATGTAAGTTTACAATAAAACTGCCTGCGCAAAGATATTTTTGGTCTACTTGTAAACATGCATCAATTGGCTTTATACAATATAATATAATAATTTGGATGTCGCCATTTTATGTATATCTCTCCCCAATTAATTATGCGACGATTTGCTAAAGTTTGAAGGAAGTAGTGTCAAATATAATGTATTGCAAAGTTTTCTGCAAATCTAGGAGCAAGTTTGTATCGCCAAAATTCGTCAGAAAAAGATGTAAAAGAATCATGTTTGGGAAAACAAGCGAAACATAACGAAAAAGGTATACATGTTTTTAAGATATCAGAATCGTTTCTGTATTTACGTATGTGTATTCAAATCAATAGTACATAGTGCAATCTGACGCGAAATTAGGTTAGTAACGGTGGATAAAATTTTTATTAAGTTAGACCAATGCACGATACTCTGGCTCTGAATGTGAGCAGAGAGTTCTGGAAATTACAAATTATAACCTGTCAGATTGCTGAGTTGTAATATTCGTATATGACATACAGTAAATATTATTAACTCGGAGTTGACAAAGGGTATGATGATTTGAGTATATAGAGAGTATATACCGGGTGTTAGAAAAGTATGGGAACGGTGGAAAATCTCGAACAGTTTGCATCAAATCGAAAAATAAAAAAATACGTGTCAAAATTTTTCAAAAAACTATCTACTGATACCAAAATGACCTCCCCATCCGCCACCCTGTGGGAGGGGCGAGGGGAAACTTTAAAATTTCAAATGGAAATCCCCATTTTTTATTGCGGAATCGGATTCTACGGTAAAAAATAAGTAAATTATATTCCGGACATTTTTTTCGATTCTTGCATGGTGTCGCTGTAATCGCAAAAAATGAAAAGAAAACATTACTGTTTCAAGAGTAGCGTCTTGTGCCCATAAAAAAACGTCCAATTCAAAAACTGAAAAACACGTATTTGTTATTTTTACGAAATCTATCCAGTGACATTGGATTCGACTCTCCCACCCCTAACCCAGTGGGTGGGGCGGGGGCAACTTTGAAATTTGTAATGAAAATCTCTATTTTTTATAGCGGATTCGGATTCTACGGCCAAAAATACGTGAATTTTATATCGGGCATTTTTTTTAGAATCTCGCAAGGTGTCGCTGCAATCGCAAAAAACATGAAAGTTTTGAACGCATACTTAAAAAAATACGAAAAGTAAAACTACTGATCTCAGAGTGAATGATTTCACGAGCTGTTTTGAGAATAGTGATTTTACACGGTCGTGCGGAACTAACGGAACTACTAATATTCTGTAAATTTATTAGCAGCTAGTAATTTTCAATTTACATTTTTTACACGGCAATAAAAAACTCGATTTAAAAAAAAACTAACAGTGGTTTTACCTCTTAATTCATCCACTTCAGACAAGTTCTTGATCCCAGCCAGTGAAGGCAAGGAGGTAACTCAGCTATTTAAGGCAAGGTGAGGATTTCGGTCAGTTGAGGCAATTAGTTCAAAGCTTAACTGCTATACTAGCAGGTTTTAATTTCAAGATTATAACAGGTGTTCAAAATAGTGCCCATTGACTTCTTGGCATTGTCCGAGACGAATGTAAAAATTTTCAATAGCACTTCTTATCATTTGAGGTGGTATTTCTGCAAAAATGTTTATTATGCGTTGCCTCAGCTCTTCCAAATCACGAGGTTTAGTGAAATAAACCTTACCCTTCACGTAGCCCCAAACCAAATAATCAAGTGGCGCGAGATCGGGAGATCTTGCTGGCCATTCAATAGTTCTTCTTCGACCTATCCATCGATTTTCGAAAGTACCATTCAAATAGTCCCTAACAATATCTCGATAGTGTGGACGAGCCCCATCTTGCTGGAACCAAACATTATCGAACTCATCACCAGCAATCTCTTGTATTGCGGGAACTATTTGATTTGTAAACTTTTCCAGGTATTTTTTTCCATTCAAGTTCCCATCTATGAAAAACGGTCCTATGATTTGATCCCTGAAAACTCCTGCCCAAACATTTAATTTTTGTGGATACTGCGTGTGTGTTTCAAGCATCCAGTGAGGGTTTTCGTCACTCCAATATCTGAAATTATGGCGATTAACTTTTCCACTGAGTTTGAAAGTTGCTTCATCTGAGAAGACAAGTAGAGATGACAAAAAATTTGGGTTTTGGTTACTCCTGTCCATTATTAATTCGCTAAATTCAAGTCGCCGATCAAAATCATCTTCATTTAACTCTTGGTAAAGGTGAATTTTGTAAGGATGAAACTTCAAAAGTTTCAAATTCTTATGAATTGAAAATGCACTCATATCAAGCTGTTGACCGGCTTTTCTGATTGATAACCTTCGATAACCCTGTATATATATAAATTTTATAGTTTATGGTATCAACTGATCTACTAATGATAGTTAAATACTGGCGCAAGGTCTGGACCAATGTACGAGTAGAAAATCAAAGGCAAAAATAATCAATGGATACGTGAATATCATTAGTAATTCTTAAAGGGTAACTATCGTTTTTATACTAAGTTAACATTTTCGCTATACGGAGCGTTTTTTATGCCAAAATCTTGGAAACTTATCAAGGAGTGTAATTTTAGAAAGTACACTAAATGTCGCTGCACGGGGACGTAATGCCGCCCCGGCCACAAAATTTTAGAAAGTATAACGAAAACCGAAAATGTAAAAAAATTGTATAAACAAATCTCGTCAGAAAGGCAGTTTTACCGAACTCATATAATTTATAAGTTACTCGCTCGCTGCGCTCGCTCGTACTCAAACACTATACTCGTTGTAACTAACATTTACAGTAAATTGTATAATATACCTACTGCCTTCTACGGTAACATTAACTTACTAGATTTTGCACATCGTGTGGTGGGTGGGGAGGTCATTTTGGTATCAGTAGATAGTTTTTTGAAAAATTTTTGACACGTATCTTTTTTTTTCGATTTGATGCAAACTGTTCGAGATTTTCCACCGTTCCCATATTTTTCTAACACCCGGTATATATAGTCCGGCAACTTTCAGTTTTCATCCATTCATAATTCGTTAAAATTTGTTGTGCCATATTTACTATTATCAAAGAAACATATATACACAATATTCTGCTTCTAGCAACGCCCGTGTGAAAATAAACAAACAGCGTTCATTGTCTACGTGAAATCTTGCAATTTGCGGTGCATTTCATGTTATAAATCTAATTTAAATATTAAAATTAGTAATACCTACATTGTGTAATTAAAATTAATTAAAACGGTATTAGAATACGTACGAGCAAATTATAGCAAATGATACGTTTGTATTCAAAGAGTAACATTAACAATGCCTGATTAGACTTAGCAGTGTACGTGGAAGATTCGGAATCATTTCCTGAATAATAGTCCTGGTAAATAAGATTTGCTCGAAACTAGTTCATTTTCGTGTGCAACAATTATTGAAAGGTTTTTAAAGAATTGCGTAATTCTCGTAGAAGTGTCAGGTACATGAGTTCCCTTTATAACTGCAGCAGTATTAGTCATACGACTGAGGTCGTTTCATATACTACAATAAAAACAAAACATGTCAAAATATGGAGTTAAAATTTAGAATTCGATTTGTGTTGTTTGCTCTGTACTAAGGAAACCCCGAAAAAGCCGAGAAAAGAGATTCAAATCGTCATATCGTCATATGCCGATTAAAAAAAATCAAGACTTTAATTTACGAAAATTTCATCCACCCATCAAGTGTCTAGAAGGCCACACAAATATATTATATAAAATAAATGAACTTATACAGCCTAGTTATGACGCTACTAGATGAAGTTTTCTCTTTGTACCCCAAAATTATTCCAAATTTTTGTAAATGAATAACCAAGACCTAAAATCTTATTTGAAGATAAATAAATTCAAGAAACCTTCTTCCTGTATGATTTGAAATGACGACGTAACAGCGGCACAACAAGTTTCGCCTTCAAGTATTACCTATCATTCTATGAAGTCGCCTTGCTGCATCCCAATCGGTCTTTACAGCTTCTGAAAATGGCATTCCTGGATTTATTTGAGCCATTAGAACCTCTCGTCACGCACTCTCTCATGGGAGTACGCAGAAAAGTCGAAGAGGTTATTTACAGAAAGTGGCACCTATTTTACCTTTATTTTTCCAATGTTAGGCGTGAGAGGAAATAAAATATAAATCTATTTATTAAAACATTTTCTTTGCTAGTAGATGTCAATGCTTTTATAAAATATTGAATATTGAAACATTTATTTATTGTATTTCGTTAAAGAATGAACCAAGCTCCACCACTAGATTCCTTAGGTAAAACAATGCCAACACATGCCCATTTGAATAGGGAGGAAGATTCAAAATATTATTCAGAAGAAAAGATAAGGGCTTTGTATAAGGTAATACACAAAATTATATTTTATAATTCAATATTTAAATGGATGTCAGAACAGCTTTCTTCCTTTTACTTATATGTCTACAAAAGTTATTAATATATTTTTTTCTACTTCCCACATAGAAAATACTATTTTGCTCCCTCATTTCAGGGAGCAAAGTGGTACTTTTCCTCCCTCGGGAGGAAAATATTTTGGCTCCCTCTTGAAGCAAACAAGTTGAAACCTTAGCGTTCCATGTACTTTGATTTTTAACAATATTTACTTATCTAAATACCTATTGTGACATTTTGACATATTTGGTTTTTTTATTGTTATGCATAAGAAAATATAATAAAATATATGTAAAACCAACGTAAAACACTGTAAATGGTCCTAGAAAAAATCATATGTTTTACGCCATTTCCTCCCTTGGATATTGACTATCCACGGGAGGAAATTATGCACTTTTCTCCCTTGTCATACAAATAGCTATTATTTTATACATACGTATATAACCCTATAGCATAATGTATAGTATTCTAGTACGGCCGTGAGCAAAAAAAATAGAACAAGTCTTATAACGGTATTTTGCTAAAATCTAGTTGTGTACATCTAACTTCAATTTTTGTGACATTGTCAGTTAGTTGTCATAATTTATCACAAGTGTGCAAAAAACTAATATGCCTCATTTAAGCGATTTAGTTAAATCTGGAGTTATTGCTAAAGCAGAAGATGGATGGTCAATGAGACAAATTGCACTGGGTTATAACATTAACAAAAATTCGGTGTGTAACATTTTAAGAAAGTGGAGAATAAACGGTACGATTAGTAGAAATCCTGGATCAGGGCGACGAAGGATATCAACTCAACAACAAGATTTGCAATTGGTAAATGCTTTAGTAGAAAATCCATTTAACTCAGTTATTCAGGCTGCTGAAGAAACGAATTTTCCTGGATCGAGTAGTACTGGTCGCCGGCGAGTAAGAGAATCGGAGCTACGCTGTCATGCAGCAGTACAGAAATACTTACTTAAAGCTGAACATAGAGAAGCTCGAGTAGGGTTTGCGCTTGAATTTTTAGCGCATAATGTAAATTTTTGGAATAATGTAATCTTTACAGACGAAAAAACTTTCCCGTCAACACACAGCGGTTGTATTCGTGTTTATCGCCCTCCGAATACTCGATTCATGAGAAATATATATCTAACAATGATAAAAGTGGTAGATTTTCCGTCAATATGTGGGCTTGGATATCGGTACGTGGTTCTGGTGTTTTGTGGCATATTGAGGAACGATTTAACAGTGAAACGTATATTAGGAATTTAGACAATATTCTGCTCCCTTCTATGTCACAATTATTTCCTAATAATGAGTTCATATTTCAACAAGACAATTGTTCCGTTCATACGGAACTGCTCGTACCGTAACTAACTGGTTTCAAGATAACAAAATGAATATTCTTAACTGGCCCAGTCATAGTCCAGATCTTAACCCTGTGCAAGAAGTATGGGGACTACTCGTAAGAAGTATTCAAAAACGAAATGTGAGACCACAGAATGCCGAAGAATTACTGGAAATAGTAAATAATGCATGGGAAAATATTATTACTAATGATTATTGTATAAGGTTATTTAATTCTATGCCAAACAGACTTATAGAAGTTATACATAGAAATGGTGCAATAACGAAATATTAATAGTTAATTTCTTGTTATGTAGAATATCCTTTGTCATTTGATCCAGGATTTCTACTAATCGTACTGTTCATTCTCCACAAATGTTACACACCAAATTTTTGTTAATATTATAACGCAGTGCAATTTGTCTCATTAATCATCCATCATTTACTATAGCAATAATTACAGCATTGAAATAAAAAATAAATTAAAAGTAATATCTGTTTTATTTCGGCTACTCATTACATATTCAAATAGACACAGATTTACATTAGAAAAAAAAGTTGTCCTATTTTTTTCTGCTCACGACAGTACAAAGGACATAAGGTAGGTTTAAAACGTGCTCTCCGAACAAAAATATAATCAGAGGTCAAAACGTCAGGACTGACAAATGATTTTTGAATTTTTGAGTACTGTGGTGAAATGGAGAAAACGAAGTGAAATTATTAAAATAAGTGCGCAACCTGTCGATAAAATAAGGAACATCAGGACATTTATATGATCGAGTGAAAAATTCGGCCAGGTAGCCGCAAATTCTGACCAAACATAAGCTCAGCTGAAGAGCATTGTAAATCGTCTTTGGGGATAGTTCTAAAAGCTAGTAGTACAACAGGAAATTCATCTACCCAATGCGACGTGTTAGCTCTAGCTATTAACGCAGTTTTAAGAGTTCTATGAAACCTCTCCACCATGCCGTTACTTTGAGGATGGTATGTACGTATCCTATGGAACCCTAAAAACTTTGCAAACTCGTTAAATAATTTCGATTCACATTGAACGCCTTGATCCGTAGTGACATATTACGGCACATCAAAATGACAAACAAAATTTTGAAATCAACGCGTTAATTTCTGTCGCTTGGTCAATGATAAAAGCTTCATGATTGTTATCAATTCCTTTTCTGATTTGTTTCTCCGTAATTGGAAAATATTGAAAACATCGATGATGTATGTGTTCTAGCTGTAGATTGAATAGTATGCGCGATGGGACAAATAGAACACTTCTACATTTTTTTATTATAAAGCACGATGTATTTTTCATCTAATTTTCGGAATTATGGAGGAAAATGTCTGCCAACCATTTCTCCTGCTAATTGGACCCATAAACAGTGGTGAAAAACAATCAACAGACAATTTCATCCCTTACACAATTTTCGACCACCCTTCAAAAATTTCCAAAATGTGCCAATTTATAAAAAAGCGGAATAAAGTGTCTGTTTATCTACAGTGTCCTTTGTGCTGGTGCAATTTTCATTAATATGTTGACCGGAAACCAGGAAAACCAGAAAAACCTACCACTACCATGACCAGGTTCTCGGAAGGTAATTACAGCATAACGGATCACCTAGGCGCTTCCTTGTAGCCTCCCCTGGGAGTTTACTTTATTCGCGTATTTTACAATTGATCTCTATGTTGACTGGTAGGTATGGTGGGAAATAATTAAAATTGGGGTTCGTACATTACTGCCTCGGGGAATTTAAACGTCAGTCATTACCACGAATTACTTAGGAACGCCACATCAAATTCGCCCACTACCACCGCGTGGTCTGTTAAGTTACATATAAATTTATTTCATTGGACGTGCAGTGCGTTAAATCCCTTAAAGAAGGTCCTTACTAAAAACCTATTAATAATAGAAACATTCCGTTAGCTGGCGATAAAATTTTAAATCAATTTAACACCTATTTCTCGGTTTTTGCCTAGCAATGATACGCATTAAAATATATATACAGGGTGTCTCACCGGGAACTGAATCGATCGATATAGAGATAAGTACGCATCAGAAAATTTTGAAAATTTAGATAATTACTAATATCGGTGTGGTCAATCCAACTAAAATAATTACAAGCAGCTGGCACTTCCGCTTATACCGGAAGTCGACACCAACTTGCTTATTTCAAATGGAATAGCCTATATATTTTAGGGTTTTCGAAAAGAGCATAAAATTCTGAGTCGAAAATATGTAGCATATCCTATACCTAAACCTAGCAGTTTCAGAGATATTTGACATTTTATAGAAAATTTGACAGGCGCAACGGTTTGCAAGAACCGTTATAACTTTCTTCGTGTAAAAGATCCTCATTTGCTTCTTGTCAAATAAAAAAACACAAGGAGAACTACGTTTTTCAACTGAAATTAATTCAATGATATCATACCAAGTGTTCCGTTTTTCGCGTTACATTTTGTCAACTTCAAACCGCGAAAACTTGTTCAGGTCAACTGGAACACCCTGTATTTTTTACGTCAAATTGTGTAAAATTGAATTCCCTTTTTTCTGATATTAGCATTGGGGGGGGGGGGGTTGAAATTACAACTTTTTGAAATATTTGCGATTTTATTAGAAATTCATGAATTGTTGTAATCATTTCATCAAAATAGCCATGATTAGAAACAATCAGTCATTATCTTATGTCAAAAAATGCCAGCACGTTTAAATTACACCCACGAAGACTTTTTAAATTTGTTTATTATTTACGAAGAATGTGATAAAGTAATATCAAGAACTTGCAGCACATTTGCTACTCGATATCCAGAAAAACGGAAACACTTTATAACGTATACTGGAAAATTTTAAAAATTACGGCTCTGTCAAGACAAAAATGCAAAGAAGAAAGCCTATTGTTGATGACGAAAACATTGAAATAGTCATTCTGGGATATTTTCATGCATTTCCAAGGATGTCATTAAGACAAGCTGCTCTGGTATCGGGACTATGCAAGGATTCAATTCACAGAATCTTATTAAAACATAAGTTTCACCCGTTTTCATTCCATATGGTTCAAGGATTAAAAGAAACAGATTTCCTAAGAAGACAGAATTTTTGTGAGATTATTCTAATAAAGTCTGAGGGTCACGATTCATATTTGGGAAATATTATATGGACAGATGAAGCAAAATTTACTAAAAATGGACTTTTCAATAGACACAATTCGCATTACTGGAGTGACTCAAATCCTCATATGTTCAGAGAGCGAAACTTTGAGGAAAGTTGGCAGTTCAATGTTTACTGTGCCATACGAAACGATAGAGTGGCATTACAATTTTATCAGGAAAATTTAAATGGTAAATTAAATTTTCTCTTCTGCTAATATGTATAGGTAAATTTTTGTTTTTTTTTTAGGTGAAAGATATCTGAATATCTTACAAAATTTGAATAACAACTATTTAGAAAATTTACCTCTCGCCGAACATCGAAACATGTTTTATCAGCACGACGGTGCTCCCTCACATAACGCATATTTAATTAATAATTATTTACAAGAAACTTTTTATGATCAATGGATTGCCAATAATGGACCTTTCCTATGGCCTCCTCGCTCGCCCGATTTATCAGTTCTGGATTATTTCATTTGGGGAGCTATTAAACCTAAAGATTATGAGAGCCCATTAGCAACCATTGAAGATTGTATGCAAATATCTTTAATTCGATTAATACGCATGTTACAGTGTTAGAGTTATTTTGCGTTTTTGTGGATATCGAGTAGCAAATGTACTGCAAGTTCTTGATATTACTTTATCACATTCTCCATAAATAATAAACAAATTTAAAAAGTCTTCGTGGGTGTAACTTAAACATGCTGGCATTTTTTGACATAAGATAATGACTGATTGTTTCTAATCATGGCTATTTTGATGAAATGATTACAACAATTCATGAATTTCTAATAAAATAGCAAATATTTCAGGAAGTTATAACTTTAACCCCCACAATGCCAATATCAGAAAAAAGAGAATTCAATTTTACACAACTTGACGTAAAAAAATATAGGATGTTCCATTTGACCTAAACAAGTTTTCGCGATTTGAAGTTGACAAAATGTAACGTGATAAACATAACACTTGGTATGATATTGAATTTATTTCAGTTGTAGAACGTAGTTCTCCTTGTGTTCTTTTTACGTGACAAGAAGCAAATGAGGATCTCTTACACGAAGAAAGTTATAACGGTTCTTGCAAACCGTTGCACCTATCTAGTTTTCTATAACATGTCAAATATCTCTGAAACGGCTAGGTTTAGGTATAGGATATGCTACATATTTTCGACTCAGTTAAGGTTTGTTTAGGGGATGAGATTGTCTTTCACCACTGTTTATGGGTTCAATTAGCAGGAAAAATGGTTGGCAGACATTTTCCTCCATCATTCCGAAAATTAGTTGGAAAAACATAAAATTTTGGAATTTTCCCAATTTTCAAAGTCGCCCAAAAAAATTCTGGTGAATAGTTTTGTCTGCCGATTGGATTTTGGTACTTTTTTCATCTGGGAAAACAGGTTGGAAGAGGTCTTCACACCTCGAACAGAAAAATTAAAAAAAAAATCGGTTATTTGCCTATAATTTTGGACCTCGTGGACCAAATGCAAAAAAAAAAAAATTGCACTGGGTTTCTGATGAGTCCTAGAATGTAATTTTTTAGTCGACGTACAGGTTTCACATATTGTCCATTCGGTGTGACCTTCTCATAAATTCTACAGATCACGACCAATACCTAAACTACCTGAGTGGTTCAGGGGGCCTTCCATACCATCTATCAAGCCGACGGACGTCCAGGGCATCTCGGAGTTCTTAGCATTACAGCAAGCACCCTGACTATAACAGTATATTTGAACTCGATAAGTAAGTAACGTTTTTTACAAAAAAATAATATTTGGTTTAGGTTTTGGTTTGTTAGGGATGGAAAGAAAATATATATTCTATAAGGCTGCTTCGCTGTGGCTTAGATGTATGTCGTCACCGAATAAAATTGTCTAAAAAGAAAAAACTCTCCTGACAACACCGTTACCAACAGAAGCAACATTTCATTTGTGTTAAAATTTATGGCTGAAATTAAATTAAGCATCAGCTATGGAAATATAATGACTAGGATCTTAAATGTGTTAAAATATTCGAATTAAATTATGTAAAGACATCTGACACGATCCTAATCGTAATTAAATTCAAAAATAATACACGCACGATTATTATCGATGCATGCTTGATGTCGATGTAACGTAAATATTGTCTTAAAAAACTGGTTTCTAGAAAGTAATTTCTACATATCAATATCAGCAAACATAAATTTTACTTTTATATCTCCACTTGGAGAATGTCTTGATATTTTCTTTAGACTTTAACAGTTACCGTTAAATACTCAAACAATTTTGAAAAAAAAAATGCAAAATGGATGAACAGGTTCATTATGTAAGTTTAACGTACTATTTCGTAGAGATGAAAAAATCTGATAAATTTAATATGTGGATATAGAAATCTCTTATACCATTTTGCTGTAATAAAATCGCAGTAAAATATTGCTATATAAGGAATTAAAATGTATAGAAGCTCTTTTTGATTATTTAATGTTTTAATTATAATTTCATATAAACTCAAGCACTGACGCAATAGTTATAGGTTAAAAATGGACCCAGTTGCAAAAAACACTTGGTACGTTACATACCAGTGCAATATTAGTATTTTCACGTAAATAAATTTGAAATCGTTTCCTCAAAGAGGTATATTTTGAGTTATATACGAATAAGCCAAAACATGATTATTATTAGCGTTTACTCGAGTCCGAGTATAAAAAAAATGTTACAGTCGATAGATTGTGTGTAATAAAAAACAAGTAAAACGTGTAGTCTATTGTAATTCCCATTAATCTACGGTGCACACGACTATGGCTATAGAGGCCAATTCGGGAGAGCACATGTCGACCGCAGTCAGGACAAACATAGACCTGGTTAGGTCTTGGATTCGGCCTTCTTGCAGCAACATTTCCTTGATAGGCCACAACCCCTCGCCATTCGGTTCTGTCCGCTGCAAGTTGTTCCCATTGCTCGTCTGGAATACCGCAGGATTTTAGATTTTCATGGAGAACGTCTTTGAACCTCTTTCGTGGACCGCCACGCCTTCTTCTACCGCTTAGCAATTCACCATAAAGTGTACATTTAGGAAGGCGGTTATCATGCATACGATGAACGTGACCTGCCCATCTTAGGCGTGCTCTTGAAATAAGCACCTCAATTGGAAGGCTGTTTGCACTCCTGAGTACTTCCACGTTTGATATATGATGGAACTAACGGATTTTCATCATACTTCTGAGGTGTCTTTGCTGAAAATGTTCTAATTCTTTCATATGACGACGGTAAGTGACCCAGCTTTCACATCCATATAGCAGTGTTGGAATGACAACTGCTTTGTAGACAGCCATTTTCTTTGACAAAGCAAGGTCGTGGTTGTCAAATACTCTCTCTCTAAGTCCCCAGAGTGCTCTAGATGCAGCGTTAATTCTATTGCGAATCTCGCTGTCTATGTTTGCTTTGTCATTAACAACGTTGCCTAAGTAATTGAACTGATCCACCACTTCAAGAGAATTTCCGTTAAATGTAATGTCTATTTGGTTCACTTGATGAGGAGTTGACATAATCTTAGTCTTTCCAATGTTGATTTTAAGTCCCAAGGAATCATAGCTCTGGGCATACACATCTAAAAGTTTTTGAAGCTCTTCCGGCGTAGAGACTAAAAGTGCACAGTCATCCGCATACTGGAGATCACAAATGAATCATGTGCGTGTCTTCGTGAAACCTCTAAAGCGCCCTATGTTAAAGAGACCGCTATCAGAACGGTATCTGAGACCTATTCCTCTGACTGTCAGTTTGTTGTCAACAATAATTGTTAGAGCAGTGGTAAACAAATTAAAAAGTAGGGGTGCCAGGACACATCCCTGCCTAACTCCAGTGAGGGTTTGGAAAGGTTCGGTTGCCTCATTATTATACATAACCTGGGCGTTGTTGTTTGTATGTAGACTGCGACATACTTCCACAAATTTTCTAGGGATACCTAAGAGGAGCATAATTTTCCAGAGCACTTCCCTGTCCACCGAGTCAAACGGTGGTTAAATCAATGAAGGCCATGTGAATTTCTCCTTGATGTTCGAGTGCTTTTTCTTGAAGCTGTTTAAGTGTGAAGATTAGATCCGATGTGCCTCGGTTTGGTCTAAAGCCACTCTGTGTTTCAGGAAGTAACTTTTCCATAACAGGTGTTAGCCTATTTGCCATCGCTTTAGTGAGTATCTTCCCTCCAACAGCCAGGAGAGCTATACCCCTGTAATTTCCACAGTCCGCAGCGCTCCCTTTGTTTTTGAAGAGGTTGATTAAAAGTGTATCACGAAACTCCTGCGGAGCTTGACCACTTTCCCACACGACATCAAACAGTTTTTTGAGGTAGGGTATGAGCTCTGACGACACAGCTTTAAAGATCTCAGCTGGGAGTGAGTAGGCGCCGGGAGATTTGTTATTTTTTAGCTGCCCAATGGCGGTTAAGATCTCTTCCGTTGTTAGTGGTTTATCTAAGTCTTCGAAGGTGTCATATTGAGGGATAAGATTTATAATATCGTGATCGGCTTGACTTTGCTGGTTAAGAATGTTAGAGTAGTGTTCTTTCCATCGGGCTCTTATTTCCTGGTCTTCTTTGAGGAGATTTCCATTTAAATCTTTAATAGGGCACATATTTTTCCGACTGGGGCCGTACACTGCTTTTACTCCTTGAAAGAAATTCCTGTAGTCGTGTGAATCGGCGTACCTTTGAATTTCTCTGGCATTGCTTGCCCACCAATCGTTCTTTATTCTTCGGATTTCGCGTTGCATTTCATACTTAGATTGGGTAAAAGCTTCTGCTTTTGATGAGTCGTTGGGATGGTTGATAGTGTTTTGGAAGGCAATATGTTTGCGGTCAAGAAGTTCTTGTATAAAAGCTTCATTATCATTGAACCAGTCCTCCTGTTTTTTACTTGCTGCAGTGCCAAGAATTTCCCCACTCGCACTTTTTAAACTGTCTTTAATTTGTGTCCAGGTAGTAGCGACATCTACAGAATTGGTTTCTTCTAGTGCACTCAAATTCTCTTGAACTTTTTGCTTTAGGTGTTCGACGGTTTGTTTGTTGTTCACGCAATTTACTAATACAGAGACGGGGTCTACGTTTTACTTGAGTTCTTCGGTGTTTGGGTCTCATAACAATTTTCATTTTAGAGACAACAGGACGATGATCGGTCCAACATTCGCTATCAATGCGCGCCTTTGTAATTTGGACGTCCTTGAGATGCTTCCTACGTACGATAACATAGTCCAGTAGATGCCAGTGACCTGATCTGGAGTGACGCCAGGTGCCTTTAAATTTATCCTTTTGTCGGAAAATGGTGTTTGTTATAACTAGATCATGTTCGGCGCATTTAGTTAGGAGTAGTTGACCGTTAGCATTCAAAACATAATATACAATAATATACATTCATTAAACCTTCTTCACTGAGCATGTTTTTAATTGATAAATTGCAAAATAAGATTTATTTAATTTATCGCAAATATAGTCGATATGCTATTCCTATGACAGGGTGCTGTCGATACACGTGCTCAACAATATTGTGCTTTCGCATAAGGGGATACAACAAAGTGCCCATTTAATATTATTTTATTTTTATCACACCAGGCACTCATCTCATCTGCAGTTGTTTTAATGTCAGAACTAAGCTCATCAGTACCAGATGCAGAGATACACGCAATAGTAGTATCATCTGCACACATAATTGTGAGTCCCTTGGTAATGTGCGACGGTACATCATTGATGTAAATAGAAAATAATAGAGGTCTCAGGATAGATCCCTGAGGTACTCCCAGAATAATAGCTTATGGGACAGAGTAAGCTTCATTGTATTTAACCGATAGGGTTCTGTTATCCATAAAAGACTTTATTACATCGAGAATGTTGCCTCTTATACCTATATTTTCCAATGTACTAAATAAGACAGGACCGTTTACAGAATCACAGGCTTTATATAGATTAAGTAAGACAGACACAATATATTTTCCTTTATCCACCTCACTGTAATTAAGATCAAATAACTTGGTAGATGCACTTTCTACTAATCTTCCACTTCTAAAACCATGTTGGCGATCTGTTTATATTGTGTCTTTCTAAATAATCTGTGATCCTGTTGCAAATAATTTTTCCTACAATTTTGGAGATAACACTAAGTAGTGATATTTGCCTGTAATTTTCAATGTCATCTTCCTGGCTTTTTTTATGAATAGGTATTATTGCGGCAATTTTAAGTTCCTCAGGGAAATAACCTTCTCAATGACTATTTTATTAACTAAATTAATAAGATTCTTTGAGATATTTTTAATGACCTGTGGTGTTCCAGTCCTGCTGATTTATTTTTCTTTAGTTCATTGATTATACCAAGAAGTTCATACTTGATACTTTGATACTTTGAATATAATGAATTTGTTTGACATTTGGAGAGAGTGCATGGTAGTGACAAATTATACCCGAAGTGACTTTCTCCATTATTGGTCACAATCTGGGCAAAATGTGAGGCAAAAGTATTTGATATTGTTCCATCATCATATACAGGGTGTCCCGAAAATGGTGGGCAATCTCTCGGATTTGGATAGAACTAGTGAAAATAAGGTCACAAGTTCGTATATTTTTCTTTCCCCCGAGGTACCCATCCGAAGGTATTTGCTCTTGAAGTTGAAGGTTAAAAATCGATTTTTTGCGATAACTTTTTGATTTTAATCATTTTTGGATAAGTATCATATTATTTCAATCCAGTTAGGTCTGTGTATTAGAACCTTGGATAATATTCTTGGGAGCTCGGGGGCAGAGCACCCATTGCCTTAATAAGTTTTTAAAAAAAATCAGCCTATTTTCCTTTACTTCTAAGGTTATTTTCAAATTTTTGAGCTATTTTACGTAAAAAACGTATACTTGTTTGATGTCGGTAATATGAACCGTTTTCGAGATAAATGCACATAACGATGAAATTGCGATTTTCAATCGCACAAATAATAGTAACTTTTAAAAATAAATAAACAAAGACTATTTACTTAGTATTACTTTGTCATATTATGTATGACCTTCCCGTCGATTATTTGAAAAAAAAAACGACAAAAAATGGTGCCGCACATGCTGAAGCCCAAGTTCTGGGGTCAGCATTGAACGTGTTAATATTAATATTTTTAAATATTTAAAAAAACAGCTACATTGTCTTATCTACAGTTTATGGTTGACATGGATCAAGATAATTGGAGTGACATAATTTTTCAGTATTAGCTTAATCCGACATTAAGTAATTAATTGGTTGAAATATGGCTTACACTAACAATGAATACACAGATATGCATTTAATGTATGGAATGGCTTCTTGCAATGCCTCTAAAGCATGAAGACTATACGCTCGACGGTATCGCCATCGAATGGTTCCTGATCGCAAAACTTTTGAACGTGTTGATCAACGGCTGAGAGAAACTGGTAAAAAATACGATAATTTTTTTGAAAACTAAAAATCTAAGAATTATATCTCTACTTAGGTCGATTTGCGCCAAATGACGTAAACAGGGGTGCTCCGCGGACAACACGTACTGTTGAACTAGAAGAGAACGTATTGGATGCAGTCGCTGCGAATTAATCTGTCAGTATCAGATCATTATCATTACAAATAAATGCCCCAAAATCGATCGTTGGAAGAATTTTGAAAGAGCAACTGCTTCATCCGTACCATATATAGACAGTACGTACCATTGGCCCAGATGACTTTCCTGCTAGGGTGCAATTTTCGCAGTGGTTTATATAGAAATATGAGCGACACGATGCCTTCAGTCGATCGAATTTTTTATACGGAGTCATTAACTCCCACAACTTACATGTTTGGAGCGAGGGAAACCCACATGCCACAATTCAAACGCACCATCAAAGGCAAGTTCATATTAATGTTTGGGCCGGAATTATTGGCCGGTACTTGTTGGGCCCATTCATGTTACCAAATCGATTGAATGGGCAACTTTATCTTAAATTTCTCCAACAGCAGCTACCACAACTTTTAGAAGACGTTGACATTGTATCTCGAGAGAACATGTGCCCCCGCATTTTAGTCTTATAGTGAGGGGTCATTTGAATAGAGTATGTCCAACCGGTGGATAGGTCGGGGTGGGCATGTTCCTTGGCCTACCCGATCACCCGATTTAAATTCCATTGATTTCTTTCTGTGGGGACATTTAAAGAGTCTCGTATATGCCACACCAGTAGAGACAAGAGAAGAATTATGTACCATTCAAATGCAATTAGAGAATATGAAGGAATATTGTGGCGAGTCCAGCGATCGTCAGTTCGTCGTGGACAAGCATGCATAGAGAAGGAGGTGCTCATATTGAGCATTTGTTGTGAAATTTCATAAATCTTCATTTTTCCATGTCCCTAATTAGTTTTTTACAGTAAGGTTTCAAATTTTGTGTTTTGTGTATTCAAGATTTTTTGTTTTTATAAGTTTAGGTAAGTACTTACTACCTCATACAGAAATAAATGTGTTGTATATAATCCTCGTGTTTATTTAATTTTTAAGAATTATTATTATTTGTGCGATTGAAAATCGCAATTTTATCGTTAAGTGCATTTATCTCGAAAACGGTTCATATTATCGATATCAAACAAGTATATGTTTTTTTACCTTAGAAATAAAAGAAAATACACTGGAATTTTTTTTCAACTTATTAAGGCAATGGATGCTCTGCCCCCGAGCCCCCAAGCATGTTATCCAAGGTTCTAATATACTGACCTAACTGGATTGAAATAATATGATACTGATCCAATAATGATTAAAATCGATTGAAGAATAAAAAAGTTATAGCGAAAAATCGATTTTTAACTTTCAACTTCAAGAGTGATTATCTTCGTAGGCGTACCTCGAGGGAAAGAAAAATATACAAACTTGTGACCTTATTTTCACTAGTTCTACCCAAATCCGAGAGATTTCCCACCATTTTCGGGACACCCTGTATATTTACACTGTTTATGTTTAAGGTAAGGGATTTATTAGAAGATTTGTATTTTCCCAGCTTAGACTTTACAATATTCCAAATTTCTTTGGATTTATTTACCCCATTATTTATTTGGTTGTAATAATTTTGCTGTACTTTTTATATATTTTTTTTTTGTTAATTTTTTCACATTTGTACTCATCTATACTAGTATTGCTAGTACCTAATTATATTTCCCTAAACATATTTCGAACTTGTTGGATTATGTCACCCATTATCCAGCATTTATTGTGGCAAATTACTTTTGGGACAGTCTACATGCCTATCTTAGCTTGATTAGGTTATAGTAGGTAGTGTAAAAATATTTAAAGTGAAAATAAAAATCTTATAATGGTAGGCTGTAATCGAAATTTCATCCAAACCCTGATAAATCGAGGTACTAGGAACGCTTTTTGCGAAGAATATTTCTCTATAACTGCGAAACATGGTCGAGTGAACGCCATTTTACTTAAGTTATAATGCACAAAATACAACAGACCATCTGTTTACAGAATGAAAAATCCTTTCAGGTTAAAACGCATTGAAAATTAGATAGTAAAAAAGAACTAACTACGTGGAGTTTAATTATTTGACGAGACAGAAAAGTAAAGATGTAATTTATTTGCAATTTCGTTTACTGTTCTGGCATCTTTTGTACATGGATGACAATGAGTGAAAAAATATTCAAAAGACGCTTGTGTCATTGTTGGGCTATTGTTGCTTCCTATTTACCGTCCATATTCAGTTATTTTCAAACATCATTCACATCGAAGGCTATTCAGTGATGTCTTGATAACATTTCTTTAAACTGCCTACTTAAAATAACTTAGCGTTACTAAATGCGAATATCTAGCTATTCACAGGCATTGCACTCAGATAAATAGATAGGTGTAATAATAATAATTAAAAGTGGAGTCGCATGGATCTGATTACTCATGTGTTGTTATATACGAACAGGAAAATGTACCCATTCTTCGGTGAACTGATCAAATCGGCTGTGTGGGAAATTGAGTTGAAATGAAACATCTATCTTGGTGCATACATTATTGTAGAATTAAGTTGAGTGTTATACAGGCTATCCATTTTATCAGGGTACTCGAGAATATCTCGCTTAGTATCGGTCGTACAAAAAAAAAATATTTTTACGGAAATTGTGCCGATTTATATAACCTACAAAATGGTTTAAAGACATTTGAAATCCATGGCCTACTTTAAGAGTTATAGCGGAAAATATCGAAAATGCGAAAAACGTCTAGGCCAAATATCTCCGTTATTTGAAGAGATACGAGAAAAATTCTAAGGCGAAAATTTTTCGCAAAACAGGATGTTTCAGCGAGGTTTTATCTAATTTTTTTCAAAACTGCTGTATTTTGAGATTTACTCTTCAGGCCGTTAAAAAAATTATTTTGAAACGGACGGAAAATGGCGCCATTAAATATAGTATTTTCCTCCCTTTTCAACGATATATCACATGCCAGATTTATTCATTGGTACTACGTTAGTAATTATAAAAACATTTTTTAAAAACCAATAAATTTTTTTTTAACAAGCATTATACTTGCCGTGGAGAAGTATGATTAAATAAAACGATAAAATAATTCAATAAGTTGTTCAAATCTTTGCTATAATAAAACATTAACACAATTAAGAAGAATAAAGTAAATTCGGGTAACAAAAACAAAATAATAATCAAGAAAGTAACATGG
Source organism: Leptura quadrifasciata (assembly GCA_963675555.1). Classification (NCBI taxonomy): domain Eukaryota; kingdom Metazoa; phylum Arthropoda; class Insecta; order Coleoptera; family Cerambycidae; genus Leptura; species Leptura quadrifasciata. Next base: position 164,581,031 of record OY776674.1, on the reverse strand, counting down.
AGCAATTATAGAGTATTCGCAGTTATGCCAATGTATAGAGGTCCTCCATAAAAGCGTCACTCCTTGCTCAGAAAGTTAAAATGTCTTTACCAATTAATTTAAGTATAATATCCATTTGTTTGTATTTCATGATTTCACTATTATTTCAATTATTTTAAAATAGTTGGCTATGAACAAACTTGACAATTTAATTTTTTGACAGATCATCATCTCAGTTAATACTTAAACTCTCATTCAATCACACTCGTTTAAGAATTTAGAATTTTCAAAAATGATTTTCACTCACATTGATCGTTATATGTTCGTTACATATTGCCAATGCAATTTTAACTCTGGATTAGCTCAAGTAGAATATAGGAACAGATTTCCACAAGCACTACAGCCGAATAAAACTCTGTTCAGAAAATTAGCTACGAAACTAAAAAATAATGGTTCATTTTTAAAGAAGAAGACAAGGTTGAACAGTGTTACTGATAATGTAAATGAGGTAAACCGAGTTATTAATTATGTAAGAAATAAAAATACAGAAAATTAGGAAACATTATTAAGAGAAATTCAAATAGCTTGTCATATAAATAAAACAAGTGCTAGAAAAATTTTGAATAAATATGGTTACAGATGTTATAAAGCCAAAAAAGTTCACAATTTACAAGCGGGGGGACAAACCAAGGAGGACGACTTTTTATAGATGGCTGTTGGAAAAGAAGCCTGCCGATCCATTAATATGTAGTAAAATACTTTGGTCCGACGAGGCAAATTTTTCCTATAATGGATTTTTTAATCGCAGTATTCATTACAATTGGACTTCTGAAAATACACACTGGCATAGACCGACTGGGTCTCAAAATCGTTTTTCAATAAATGTGTGGATAGGTATTTTAGGCACCAATTTAATAGGTCCTTATTTTTATGATGGTCACCTCAGTGGTTAAAGGTACCTAAACTTTTTGAGAAATGAATTTAATGAATTCTTAGATGACCTACCTTTAGAGAATCGACACAATTTTCAATATTTTCAACAAGATGGAGCTCCTCCCCACAATTCCCAGATTTACCTAGATTATTTAGACGAAATTTTGCCTCAACATTGAATAGGTACCAATGGATTTATTCGATGGCCCCCTCGTTCTCCAGATATAACCCCAATGGATTTTTTCTATGGGGGTATATTAAGGATAAGGTGTTTTCGACGACACCGCAAAATGTAAAGGACCTAAAAACTCCAATTTGTGCATAAGAAATCGCGGTGGACACTTTGAATGCTTGATATGATATATTAAAAATTATTTCGAGGATTAGATAAATATTAATGTTCTGTGTGCTATATTCTTTTTATTATTAATTTGTTTTTGTTACCTGAATTTACTCTTAATTGTGTTAATGTTTTACTATAGCAAAGATTTGAACAACTTAGACAAAATTAGATAAAACCTCGTTGGAACACTTCTGTTTCGAAAAAAAAACCTTAGAATTTTTCTCGTATCTCTTCAAATAACGGAGATATTTGGCCTAGTCGTTTTCCGCATTTTCGATATTTTCCGCCATAACTCTTAAAGTAGGCCATGGATTTCAAATGTCTTTAAACCATTTTGTAGGTTATATAAATCGGCACAATTTTCGTAAAAATTAAAAAAATTTTGTACGACCGTTATTAAGTGAGATATTCTCGAGGGCCCTGATAAAATGGACAACCTGTATATTAAAATATTAAAAACAAAGCTAACGATACAAAATTTGTTCGCAATATTCTTGAAATATCTAAACAATGAAATAACCGAAACAACAAAATAATATTTTTCCGAAATCGCTTACTTTCTCGGTGCAATTTCAGATCCTAAAATACGCCCTTCTAGTATTTTAGTTCGTTGCTGAGCAACATTCCGGGAAAGTTTTTTCCGTCCTAAGCCGGGAAAGTAGATAAGTTTTTTTATATGCATTTTCGACAGTAAATAAATACACGCAGGCAAACAACTCACATTAAAAAATTGATTTTTTAGTAAATAAAACATTTATTGTTACACATATGGATATGGAACATTTGTTATAACTATCTGTTTATATTTATAGTTACGTTGCAGTTTGTACAGCTATTAAACATCGGCTGAACTGTACCTGAAAAATCAAGGACGTTATTGCTGTTAATTATTGTTTCTTCTTCAATAGTAATATTACTATTATTAGCAGATTTCTCTTTGACACTTCCCCCTCTAAATATTTTATCTGCTATGTCTACTTTATTTGTAAAAGATTCCTCTCTATATATCCTTCGGTAACGGTTGATGATTTCCATCCCCCATGCCTCTTTAAAGCAATTAAATCTGCCCCAGCATTAATTCTCGCAGATGACCAACGGAAACAATGTCCTGTGTATTCATTTGCATTTGGTCGGTTAATAAATTTTGCGACAATTTGAGGCATTTTGTCAAACTGATGTACTCCCACTACTTGCCTGCAACCTTTAACATTTGAATATTTGAAGAAAAAGCGGCAAATTTCAAAATTTTCTGGCCGGCATGCAACATATTTTTTGTACAATGGCATATAAGTTTCGTTTTTCACAAATGATCTTGGTTTTTTCGTTTTATTATCCGGTATTTTAATCAAAAGCTTAGATCCAAAAACTTCTATGTCATTCAAATTTAATGGTTATAGTTCATCACGGCGATAAGCACCGGCAACACCAAATGTTAAGACAACCTAAAAGGTAAACACTACATAAACATCTAGGTAATTTTAAAATTCTTATATTCTAAACGTACCTTATTCACGGGGTACGGTCGTGAGCAAAATTTTTGTGACATTGTCAGTTAGTTATCATAATTTATTGCAAGTGTGCAAAAAACTAATATGCCTCGTATAAGCGATTTAGTTAAATCTGGAGTTATTGCTAAAGCAGAAGATGAATGGTCAATGAGACAAATTGCACTGCGTTATAATATTGACAAAAATTCGGTGTGTAACATTTTAAGAAAGTGGAGAATAAACGGTACGATTAGTAGAAATCCTGGATCGGGGCGACGAAGGATATCAAGTCAACAACAAGATTTGAGATTGTAAATGCTTTAGTAGAAAATCCATTTTACTCAGTTATTCAGGCTGCTGAAGAAACGAATTTTCCTGGATCGAGTAGTACTGGTCGCCGGCGAGTAAGAGAATTGGAGCTACGATGTCATGCAGCAGCACAGAAATATTTACTTAAAGCTGAACATAAAGAAGCTGGAGTAGGATTTGCGCTTGAATTTTTAGCGCATGATATACATTTTTGAAACAATGTAATCTTTACAGACGAAAAAACGCGACAACGGCGGTCGTATTCATGTTTACCGCCCTCCGAATACTCGATTCGATGAGAAATATATATCTAACAATGATAAAAGTTATAGATTCTCCATCAATATGTGGGCTTGGATATCGGCACGTGGTCCTGGTGTTCTGTGGTATATTGAGGAACGATTTAATAGTGAAACGTATATTAGGATTTTAGACAATATTATGCTCCCTTCTGTGTCACAATTATTTCCTAATAATGAGTTCATATTTCAATAAGACAATTGTTCCGTTCATACTGCTCATACCGTAACTAACTGGTTTCAAGATAACAACATCAATGTTCTTAACTGGCCCAGTCATAGTCCAGTTCTTAACCCTGTGGAAGAAGTATGGGGACTACTCGTAAGAAGTATCCAAAAACGAAATGGGAGACCACGGATGGTGTTCTTGTAATTTCTTGTTAAGTAGGAATCATTTGTCCTTTGGTCCAGGATTTCTACTAATCGTACCGTTTATTCTCCACTTTCTTAAAATGTTACACACCAAATTTTTGTTAATGTTATAACGCAGTGCAATTTGTCTCATTAACCATCCATCATTTACTATAGCAATAACTACAGCATTAAAATAAAAAATAAATTAAAAGTGATATCTGTTTTATTTCGGCTACTCATTACATATTCAAATAACGACAGATTTACATAAAAAAAAAAAATAGTTGTCCTATTTTTTTTCTGCTCACGACAGTACGCAAGGGTTTCAGAACTCGAAACTATCACCATCGTTTTTCACACCCTCGAAAACAGGGGGCGAAATGTATTTCAAAAGATCCTACAAACTTTTGATGTTCGGGATCTCGTGAAATGGACTAATGATTTGGTGTTTGAGTTTCAATTTGTTTATTTGACAAAGCTTTTGACTTCTTTGGTTTATAGTTGTCACCTTTGACGTTTCAGGAAAACACGTAATTTCGAATATTTTGAGATATCAATATCTTCTTTTGTACTAATTGTAGCTCTCAGCATGGAGTAATTTGCCTTCAACTTTGTAGATAAATCGGAAAAGTATGCAATCACGACATTTTCAGATCGGGAGGTCGTCTTTTTTTCTTGGCAATAATAAATGAAGCGTTTGTAAGCGTATTCATATTTTGCCTTGCATTTATTTGGTAATAAATTTAAAGTGACATTTTTAGCAGCTTCTACTAATTCCGGTGGTGTCCCGGACACCTGGACATCATCATCACTGTCCATTACAAATATTTTTTAGCGAGAAGTAGGTAGTAAAGCAAAATAAGTATAGTGGAGCAGATCTGGCTTTGGAATAAAGAAACGTCCGATTGTGATTTTTTCTTTTGCCAATAAGTAAAATTGGGTCTTCCCAACATTCCAGCACATCTGTGCTGAGAAAGTCAAAGGGGGGGGAGGGGGAAATGACATGTTAAATATATGGGAAAATGGTTTCTCGAAGATAACTCGGCGGCTTTTGATCTGCCGAAAAAAATCTTCAGACGAAAAATGAAGAGCTCACGAAAATAAACAAATTTGTTCACAACCTCATCGACGTCAGACCATTGATGCGCGCGATATCGCGAATCCAAGGCGCAAAAATTAAATTCATTTTTTATCATGAAGGAGTGAAGTTGAGGACCCAATTTTTATTAATAGAAAGGTATTTGTTCGTGTATTATTATTAATATTATTTTCAAACGGTTGATAACGCGACCATTGAAAAAATCCTCTTTTTTGTACAACTCGGTGTGAAAAAAACGGTCAAGCAGAGACATTCGCATCGTACGCTGTTAATAGTAAAATTAGAAGTGAAAACCTTGCTTATAATAATTATTTTTTAAATCATAATATTAATTTCGCGATAAACATTGTGCTAATGAACATTGCCGCCACTCGAGTTAATTATTGAACTTTAAATTACATATTCTATGTATATGGTGAAAACCTTGGTCCAAGAGCTCTGAAAAGAAGCCAGGGTGTGTGGAAGACAAGGATTTGTTGACGACAATAATCGGTATCGTAAGTTGTCTATATTTTTTTCTGGTGTTTTTTCATGTTGATTTTGACATTATTAATAATAATTTGTTTTACGCTGTAAATACAGTCCATTCTTGTGCTCACAACATAACGGCTATCGGAGCCGTAACAGTATTTGTAGATATTCTGTTGGGCCGGAGGCTGGGGGCGGCGGGATTATTAGGGGGTGAGGGAGAGAGGGGGAAAACGAAAACATTTCACATGCCGTGTAATTGACCTATCGCGATCAGACCGACGTACATTTTTTTATTTGCTACAAGATAGAACTAGCATAAAATGATTTTGGCATGGTTGGGGAAAATCCTTTTGGCCACTTGATAGCTTTTTTATTAACGTTTAATTTCCGCCCGACCAGATCTCGTTTAAAAAACAAATTGAATAAAAAAGTTTATATGGTGCAAACTTTTTGACGGACACTGTATATATAAATAGAGAAAAGTAACGAACCCAACCTGCCATCATGCCTTTGTTGATTGTGAAAAAAAATATTTGGAGCCCAACGTGGGGCGCCAAATGCAATCCTCTTTAACAATTCCTCAGTTATTATCAATATGAGAATCGTATAATAAACTTTAGGACAAAGACCCAATGAAAATAAAATTTTTCAATACTTCAACTAAAAATGAGTTTATTTTAAGCGAGCGTTAAGTTGCCACTGTGACAAACAAGCGACAAAGTACTACTTATCACTACCTCTTTTCTAAATGTCAATTTTACGTTATGAAATGAAAGTGTACATGCCGACTGTTCATTCCTCTCGCTACAAATGTATTTCATATGTAAAGTTGTCAAATACACCGCCTTTATATCTATCTATCTATAAACTGTAGGACAAGGTGTTTTTGACTTTTGATAAAAAAATCGATTTTATAAATAAATGGAAATTAATTGATTCCATTAAACACTTCTAAGGCAGCAAGTAGTGGTTAGAACAAAATACCAATAACATTATCGGCATCACTGCTATTTCAAAGTACATCCATCTCTCTGTCAGACAGGTTGGTCGCTTCTACAACGAAATAATTGTGCACCACACTGACAAATTACTTCGTTAACTGATAACTAACTGGACAAACAAATAAATCTTTTCAGGAATTATTACAGGTATAAATTAGAATTTAAATGTGCCTATGAAAGAGAAAAGTCTCTATGATTAATGCCGTTGTATTTTTCCTATAGCAATCCTCGTAAAAATATGTTCACTATAATTACGGCAGATATGTCGTATGCAAACAGAAATGAGAAATTACAGGTATATTTTATAATTCATTACCATTTGAAAGTTCTCTTAAATAATGCTATATTATTAATGTGCAATGTTAATCTTATTTGATTAAAGTTGCATAAATAAACATTTTACTCGCCAATTATTACTTTTATTATATTTAAAAATACGCATTGCGAAGTTTCTAACGTAATTATTATCGTTAACTACATAATAATAAATAATGTGCTTCAATTAACGAGGTAGTAATTGTAGAAGTAGACGTGAAAATTATTTAATTATGTAATTATCAGTGCGACTTGCCCTCTAGTGTTATTGAAACTAGAGCAACTACATAGCTCAATGCCGTCTAGACTTTAGAATCTAGAAGATAAACGAATGATCTCTTGTTTCTGCGGAGCAGAATGTTTGAACTTTTTTATATAATACTGTCTGAAAGGTATTTGTGGCATTCTACGAATATTCTTTCCTATTATTTGGGTTTTCTACCACATGTATTATTATCCTCTTCAAAAACAAATCACCGAATCTACAAAATAATAGAATTATTGGAAAAAAGCCTCTGCGCCTGTGACGAAAAAAGCTACGCCGTATAGGTGACAAATTTGATGTTAGGACGATATTTCAAACGGGGAACACTTTAAGATCTATTTTATTAAAAACAAAACCGATATACAGGCACCAGAATTAAAAAAACTGTATTTACAATATCCCGTGCGAATGTGATAAATGTTATGTGGGTGAGTCATCCAGACCTTTCAGTGTGAGGTTGGATGAGCACAAGAATTACATTAGAAAGAATAAAATTCAGAGATCAAAGATTTGTGAACATACTTGGGAAAACGGACATAGAATAAACTGGGACTCGGCGCAAATTTTAACAAAAGAAACAGATACCAAAAAAAAAGAAAAATTAAAGAATCAGCAATAATCTTATTAAATGAAGATAAGTGCGTATCGAATTGTTCTGTAGATATTTATACAACCTGGCTACCAATGTTAAAAAAAAGAACTTAACAAACTCAACATTATCTAAAAGAAAATATCATCAGTTCTATGTTCTGTGTAAGTAGTAAGTATCTATGGAAATAACATAAACAGAATCTTAAAGCTGTGTATTTGACACACACAGCAAAATAAGAGTTCTTCCAAAAAAAGCTTTGAAAACGGAAAGAGATTACTTTCCGAAACGTCAGCAAAATACATTATTTCTGTGTTTATTCCGATTTATATTATTTGCAAAATATAACCTCTGACTATTCCTTTGGCGTAAACGTCACGGGCGTAGAGGTTTTTTTCCAATAATTCTATTATTTTGTAGATTCGGTGATTTGTTTTTGAAGAGGATAATAATACATGTGGTAGAAAACCCAAATAATAGGAAAGAATATTTTTTTATATAATACTGAAACAACGAAAGATATATAAATCTTTATATTCTCTCTAGAAATATAAATGAAATAGAATGATTAACAATACTACATCTTATGGGTATTCCACTAACGAGGTGATCAATGATGTGCAGAAATTAATTCCCGTTGTTTCGAAAGGCACCCGTCAATTGTTACCTCTCGGTTTATTATCTTTACACCCAAATTTGGATACAATATTTGTCGATTGACTTATTTCGTTTTTCATTCAGTCATCGTCACCCACTCCAATTTCACGTACTACTTTATATAATCTCATCGCATCTGTGGCATAGATCTTGATCTATGCCTCATGTTTGGGCACCAGCTTACAATTTCCGCGTTCCATCGTTGATCCTAGCGTCGTTCGCTGTGGCTCATTCTTTCAGTCCTAAGTGATATTCACATTTGCATCGTTCCTTAGGTTTTTCATATATTGTCCAACATGGTCCTAGTAAATGTCCATATTTGTACTCCAAATATGATGAAGTTGAATATTTCTGGTCTTAGACGTAAAGGAAGCTTTCCAAAAGCTGTCCATCCTATACGAACCCATTTTCTTCTGATAAGTGTCGTTTGGTATTATTTACTTGTTTTTTAGTTCACGTGTTTGGCCATGCTTCCATTTACTGGTAACTAAAGTTTGGTCGGCTGTGCCACATTCAAGGAAATATGAACTGCTAATATATTTACAAAACTGCATCCTACAAATTAAATAAAGAGCATCAACTGTACAAATTACGTTACATTACTTTGTGTGTGATCATCACGATGTTCTGTTCTCAAAGATGTAACGGTCCATTTTTATCGTGTGTAAATTTAGCAAGTGTCATATATAAATCGGTAAAAACAAAGCCTGTGGCCGGTCGGCATATTCGTATTCAACTCCAAGGCTATGATTGGTGCACTTTTGGATCCGATCTCCTGATTAGTTTAGGTATTTAACTTCGTTTTGATGATAGAGGATGCGCGGCAGGACATTCGCGTTGATGTGATGGTGTATGCTGAGAGAACAAGTCAGAACGGCGATTAAAAATGGGTAAAAAGAAAGATTGCAAGTGGTGTATTACCGCGAATTAATGTGTAAAGTTGTGTTAGATAGTTGTTAATTCGTCTTGATGTTAAAGTCTGGAAATATTACTCTCATAAGTTCCATTCTAGAGAGAAGTTTCATTTGGTTAATGAAAGACGCCATTTATTGACGGTGGAAACAGCAAGTACGCAATATTACAAGACGCCTACGCTAAGTTCTGTTATATTATTACGGTATTGGTCCGCATACTGTACTGTTTTATCTTTGTGTAAACCTTAGAACCTTTTCTAGTGAAATAAAAACTTTTTAGTGCATAGACCCTTGACTAGTGCATGCAACCCTTCGTGAATTAGGGGTTAAAATGTAAAATTTTCGAACACTACGCCCTTCAAGTAGGTTTTTGGAAGATTTCCGTCAGTGCCAATTATTGCTTCATGTGACCAAAGTGCATTATAAACTTTAAGTACGTTCTTGTTACGTTCACTCAATGATTTTCGGCTTTTTACCAAAAAATAAAATTCGTGGCGCCCAACTTTCTTTTCGAGATTTTGACTTTACAAATTATTATTGTGTATTAATGTTTGAGTATCTAAATGAGTTTTGACTCTAGTTACACTCCTCAGAGTCATGAATTTTATTGCTGTAAGATATAATTAAATTTAACATTTTTTTCTCGTTAATCCAGTTTTTCCTCACTCCTGATGTTGAGCTAGCTAGGGCCGTTTAAGTACAAACGTTCTTAAAGATATGTAGATTAAGAATACGAGTTGTTTCAATAATCAATACCATGGTTACAGGTCTGTCGAATTTCTGCAAGCGTCTGGTGTTTTACAAGGGTCTATACTAGGTCCACTTTCTCTTAACTTGTTTGTGGACGATATTACATCTGATATTGATGCCGAAGCGATGCCGAGGGAGGCTGCAAAATGACCTAAATAAGCTCAACGATTGGTGACTCTTAATGCACAAAAGTGTAATGCTTTATCGTTTATTAGAAAGCATGACGTATTTCTATATGATTATAATTTACAGGGTGTCATATTGCACAGACCAGACTTTTATTAAAAAGATTTAGGAGTTCACTTCGACCCTAAAATCAATTTCTTAAAACATTTGCTGTCTGCAAACTGGTCATTATTGGAAGATTATTCTGATGTAAATCAAACCTGTGATGCTTTTTACGAAATATTATATAATATATTTGATTTACATTCTCTTGTATATAAGAGTAGAAATAAAACTTATGTGTACCCTAAATGGTACACTCATGACATTATAACGAATATTAAGCAAAGAGAACGTGATCTTCGTCTTTACAAAAAACACCGTAAAGAGGTTAATTTATATAATTATAAAAAACTTCGACAGCATATTAAAATACAAATTAATGTTGCTTACAAAAAATGTATCTGTGATACTGAGAACTCTATTTATTCAGACAGTAAAACATTTCGGTCGTTTATTAATAGCAAAAGCGGTAACACTCGTATACCGGGTGCTGTATACGTAAATGAAGATATACTTAAGGAACCACAAGTTACATGTGACAGATTCAGTGATCACTTCCGTAGTGTTTTTCAACACAACGGTGTTGCTCTAAATTTAGCTAATCACTTTTACTCATAATAAAACAATATAATATACTATATCTTTATTTTAACCTCACCACAATAAAATTGTGAGAGGTTACTAAAATTGGTTCAAAAACGAAAATTGAGTTAACATAATATCTTTATGTTTTGAGGTCCTAGGAACCCAAAAAAGTGGTTTTTGAAAAATGTCTGTGTGTGTATGTATGTATGTGTGTTAGCGCGATAGTGGCGAAACTACTGAACGGATTTGAATGAAACTTTGCATGTGCGTTTCTTTAGTGCCCCAGAAGATCTGAAAAAGTGCTGGTTGAGATCGGATTACGTTTAGTGCCATTTTGACGCAACAAGTTGTTTATTTTATAATTACTTTCAATTTGCAATGGAACCATTGAAAAGCAGTTAAAATTCTGATTTCAACGATATATCACACTTCCACCCTTTCGATTTGGTTTCCGTGAAAAAAATTAAATACAAAGCAAATACAAAGCATAGATCGCATTTCGCGTGGCATGATCGATGCGCGTAGCCGTTACGTCATGAAACTCATCACACCACGTCTCAATTCACGTGTGAGGGTTTCTTCACTGCTCTAGAAGTAGAGCGAATTATGTTTAGTGCCGTTTTTAAATATATATATTATTATTAGCCGTTACTCGAGTCCGAGTATAAAAATGTTACAGTCGATAAATTGTGCAATAAAAAACAAGTAAAAGGTGTAGTCTATTGTAATTCCCATTCATCTACGGTGCACACGACTATGGCTATAGAGGCCAATTCGGGAGAGCACATGTCGACCGCAGTCAGGACAAACATAGATCTGGTTAGGTCTTGGATCTGGCCTTCTTGCAGCAACATTTCCTTGATAGCTGGCCACAACCCCTCGCCATTCGGTTCTGTCCGCTGCAAGTTGTTCCCATTGCTCGTCTGCAACACCGCAGGATTTTAGATTTTCATGGAGAGCGTCTTTGAACCTCTTTCGTTGACCGCCACGCCTTCTTCTACCGCTTAGCAATTCACCATAAAGTGTACATTTAGGAAGGCGGTTATCATGCATACGATGAACGTGACCTGCCCATCTTAGGCGTGCTCTTGAAATAAGCACCTCAATTGGAAGGCTGTTTGCCCTCCTGAGTACTTCCACGTTTGATATGTGATGGAACCAACGGATTTTCATCATACTTCTGAGGTGTCTTTGCTGAAAACGTTCTAATTCTTTCACATGACGACGGTAAGTGACCCAGCTTTCACATCCATATAGCAGTGTTGGAATGACAACTGCTCTGTAGACAGCCATTTTCGTTGACAAAGCAAGGTCGTGGTTGTCAAATACTCTCTCTCTAAGTCCCCAGAGTGCTCTAGATGCAGCGTTAATTCTATTGCGAATCTCGCTGTCCATGTTTGCTTTGTCATTAACAACGTTGCCTAAGTAATTGAACTGATCCACCACTTCAAGAGGATTTCCGTTAAGTGTAATGTCTATTTGGTTCACTTGATGAGGAGTTGACATAATCTTAGTCTTTCCAATGTTGATTTTAAGTCCCAAGGAATCATAGCTCTGGGCATACACATCTAAAAGTTCTTGAAGCTCTTCCGGCGTAGAGGCTAAAAGTGCACAGTCATCCGCATACTGGAGATCACAAATGAATCGTGTGCGTGTCTTCGTGAAAGCTCTAAAGCGCCCTATGTTAAAGAGACCGCCATCAAAACGGTATCTGAGACCTATTCCTCTGACTGTCAGTTTGTTGTCAACAATAATTGTTGGAGCAGTGGTAAACAAATTAAAAAGTAGGGGTGCCAGGACACATCCCTGCCTAACTCCAGTGAGGGTTTGGAAAGGTTCGGTTGCCTCATTATTATACATAACCTGGGCGTTGTTGTTTGTATGTAGACTGCGACATACTTCCACAAATTTTCTAGGGATACCTAAGCGGAACATAATTTTCCAGAGCACTTCCCTGTCCACCGAGTCAAACGCCTTGGTTAAATCAATGAAGGCCATGTGAATTTCTCCTTGATGTTCGAGTGCTTTTTCTTGAAGCTGTTTAAGTGTGAAGATTAAATCCGATGTGCCTCGGTTTGGTCTAAAGCCACTCTGTGTTTCAGGAAGTAACTTTTCCATAACAGGTGTTAGCCTATTTGCCATCGCTTTAGTGAGTATCTTCCCTCCAACAGCCAGGAGAGCTATACCCCTGTAATTTCCACAGTCTGCAGCGCTCCCTTTGTTTTTGAAGAGGTTGATTAAAAGTGTATCACGAAACTCCTGCGGAGCTTGACCACTTTCCCACACGACATCAAACAGTTTTTTGAGGTAGGGTATGACCTCTGACGACACAGCTTTAAAGATCTCAGCTGGGAGTGAGTCGGCGCCGGGAGATTTGTTATTTTTTAGCTGCCCAATGGCGGTTAAGATCTCTTCCGTTGTTAGTGGTTTATCTAAGTCTTGGAAGGTGTCATACTGAGGGATAAGATTTATAATATCGTGATCGGCTTGACTTTGCTGGTTAAGAATGCTAGAGTAGTGTTCTTTCCATCGGGCTCTTATTTCCTGGTCTTCTTTGAGGAGATTTCCATTTAAATCTTTAATAGGGCACATATTTTTCCGACTGGGGCCGTACACTGCTTTTACTCCTTGAAAGAAATTCCTGTAGTCGTGTGAATCGGCGTACCTTTGAATTTCTCTGGCCTTGCTTGCCCACCACTCGTTCTTTATTCTTCTGATTTCGCGTTGCGTTTCATACTTAGATTGGGTAAAAGCTTCTGCTTTTGATGAGTCGTTGGGGTGGTTGATAGCGTTTTGGAAGGCAATATGTTTGCGGTCAAGAAGTTCTTGTATAAACGCTTCATTATCATTGAACCAGTCCTCCTGTTTTTTACTTGCTGCAGTGCCAAGAATTTCCTCACTCGCACTTTTTAAACTGTCTTTAATTTGTGTCCAGGTAGCAGCGACATCTACAGAATTGGTTTCTTCTAGTGCACTCAAATTCTCTTGAACTTTTTGCTTTAGCTGTTCAGCGGTTTGTTGGTCACGCAATTTACTAATACAGAGACGGAGTCTACGTTTTACTTGAGTTCTTCGGTGTTTGGGTCTCATAACAATTTTCATTTTAGAGACAACAGGACGATGATCGGTCCAACATTCGCTATCAATGCGCGCCTTTGTAATTTGGACGTCCTTGAGATGCTTCCTACGTACGATAACATAGTCCAGTAGATGCCAGTGACCTGATCTGGGGTGACGCCAGGTGCCTTTAAATTTATCCTTTTGTCGGAAAATGGTGTTTGTTATAACTAGATCATGTTCGGCGCATTTAGTTAGGAGTAGTTGACCGTTAGCGTTCATGTTGCCCAAACCGTTCTTGCCTATGATGCCTGGCCAGGTGTCTGCATCTCTCCCTACTCTAGCGTTAAAATCGCCAAGAATAACGAGTCGTTCCGTTTTAGGTATTCTACAGAGGGTTTCTTCCAGCTGTTGATAGAAGCTTTCCTTGGTTTCGTGACTTGCATCCAGAGTGGGAGCGTAGGCGCTTATTAGATTTACCGCGTTGCCATCTGATAGCTCATAGCGTAGCAGCATTAGTCGCTCGGATATGCCTTGTGGTACTTGTGTTAAGTTGGATACAAGTTGATTCCGAACGGCAAATCCTACTCCATGTTGTCTTCTTGAATTGGTGGGAAGACCTTTCCAATAGAAGGTGTAGTACTTTTCTGTGAGAGAACCTTCCTCCAAAAATCGAGTTTCGCTGAGAGCTGCAACGTCAACATTGAGTCGGTGAAGTTCTCTATCTATTAGAGCAGTTCTTCTTTCAGGCCGATCGGTGCGAGTGCTGTCGTTCAAAGTACGAACATTCCAAGCGCCGTAGATGAAAGAATTAGTTTTGTTGGATTTAACTTGTCGGTGTTTTTTCGACATTCGATGAGGTGTCCCTGTGGGCACCCTCCCCCGGAGATCCGATCGGGAGGGTATTTTACCTCCGGATGATTTTGTCCCACTTGAACGCTCCATCATTTTTTAAAGCCTTAATCGACTGAAAACGAAGCTGCATTTGAAGTTTTAGCTGGAGCAGGTATGCAACTGACCAGCTCGGTTGCGGAAGGCGAGTGGTGTGGTCCCATGGCACAGAAGGAGACTGCGACGATGGGGTAACCAAACGATTCCAAAAGCAACCTTTGTGTGCGGTCGGTTATTTTTACCGCACTCTTCGTGAGAAGGTGGATGTGCTCACGGCAAAAGGTAAGGGTTATTCCGCCCTTACTCGGTCGTTAGAGCCTCGTTAGTGAAAACAGGGCGCACCAAGTTCAAATTGAACTCATCGCGAAGGTGAGGTTAACAATTGAGTAGGAGAGGCTATAACTTGCGCTTCACTACCCCATTACACCCCCGAAATATATATATATATATATATATATATATATATATATATATACAGACAAATCGAAGAATTAAACTACAAATATTCCTCTAAAATCTAGTAAAATTACTGAAATGCTAATGTTTCATTTAACAAAGATAACCGCAAGCGATCAGATTGCAATGAGCAAATTTTGACGATTATCATTGTCATCGTTTGTCATCAGATAACGTTGGTGTCATGTCATGTTAATAAGATTTCGGCATATTTGTAACTTTTAGTGACTGCACCAGTGGGTTGTCACAAACTTTAAGGGTAGATGTAACAATATCAATATCATATGCTTTCTGTACCTTCGTTGGTGAATTTATTATAGATTATCACTTTACCAATTTTCAGTTTGTTGCTTTACAAATCTATAGTATTTAGGATAACTAGACTTTCTTAGTCGTTCAAGTGATGTTAAAGTTGTTAAGTGATGTTAAAGTTGTTAATATATTATTCAACGAGCGATAATGTAAGTAATAACTGGCATAGATGAAATTTGCAGCACGAGCCGCAGGCGAGTGTTGTAAATTCATTAAGTTGAGGGTTTTTTTAGAGCCCCAGAAGATCTGAAAAGGTTTTGGATGAGATCGGATTACGTTTAGTGCCGCTTTGTCACACAATTTAATGCTCTTTTCGGTTTCAAAGATCCACCGAGTGGGGAGGTTCCAACCGCTTCCAGTAGCTGCCGATTTTTGTTGTAGCTAATTGACATTTGTAGAACTCATTCGGAGTAAAAGCCATTTTTACTACTAATAAAATAATATACTATTGTCCTCGTCTTAAAGTTTCCGTCCTTTCCAGCATATTTAAGGCTCTTCAACAATGCCATATTATCTAAAGAATCTCTGCAACTCATTCGATTTATCGAACAAGGTTTGCAAATTCAATTTTAAGTTTTCACCACAAACTATAGGACGCCGCTGTGTTAGCTGGGTACGTAATTATCTTCCTCTAGAGTGCAATTTGTAAACTTCTATATTAAGTTTTAAATTGGATAAAACAGTTCATTTCGCGTTACAGAACATTTCAGAAAACAACTTCGTGCCATCTGGTGATAGGATACCACTGCCGTAAATAAATTTACAATCGTGAAACGCACGCATATATAACATGTAAAAAGTATTAGTATGCATATATTAAATTATTGGTGAATATGCGTAAAAATACACTTTATTTTATTTCTGTAGAAAATCAAAGGGAACAAGAATATCTTTGCTGCTGGTGAAACTGAGTACTGATATACTATTTTGATTTGATTAACCGCCATTGGTGCCACTTCCGGAAAACTCCTGGTGTTTTTTTTTTATTGTGTTTTGAATCGCCTGATCTAGGACCATTGAATTGCAGTACTTTTATAAAAGCAGGCTATCATTATTCTGTTTATTAGGTAGTGCCTAATTCCTTACTATGTAATATGCTAACTACGGCGTCGGCGTCGTGATTGATAGTATCAAATGCCTTTTTACTCCAGGCAATGAGTAGTAGGATCGTAAAATCTACCGTCCTGATCATAACCCTGAGTTTGCGTCCTTGGGGGAAGACCGCTCATGCTGCCATATTGGAAAGATGGCGCTCAAAATAAGTTTTTGCAAATATCTTCGTTCCTATTGGTACTAGGAAAAAAGTAAATTAATAAACTAAAGAACATAAAATTCTACGTAAAATATGTTCATATGCATTTTTCCCGTCAGACCAACAGTTCTGAAGATATAGCGCATCAAACGTAAGCAAATAATGGTAATGTATCGGTGGAGCATTTTGCACCTGTCTCCTTAAATGTGGGCAACAAATTCCACAAAATTATTACTTTTAAGTACGTTTTGGTTGTCGTCTGAATCTTCTTCAGCGTTATAGTTAATTTCCATAGCATTTTCATCTGCTATTTCTAAGAGATTGGTCTCTTCTATATTCACCACGCCTTCCTCAAGCACTTCGGGATTGTTTTCGTAGGATTCATTACAATAATAGCAAATGGAGGAACATTTTAGACCCATTTAGCGGCAACCACATGCTCTTCCACAGCTCGTTTTGCACTTGTACGAAATACTTTTAAACAAGGAATCCGGAGCAGGTTGGACTTGGTGGTAAGTCTGTAGGCAATGTTGCCGTGTAACGTCTCTCGTTGGTGGCGATGAGGCGAAGTTGGCCTCGTTTTTCACCACCGATTGTTCTAAATTCCTGTATCGCAGGGAACCCAAGGTATCGGTTTCGTAACATCCACCATATAGCGTTACCAAAAATGCTTCTCCCGCAATGGCTAGTGCACCGAAGTCTTTATGTAGATCTTGGAAGGTTTCAACCATTTTTCGCAAGAATATTAACAAATTATCTCTTTCCCTGAAAGCAAACGTTGTATCACAACCGCCGAAAGCATGCAAGAACAAAATATTTTTGCCTACAGAATTAACAAGCTGTAGACTGTGCGATGAATATATCTTTTCTTCCACTTTACCCTGAGCAGGTTTTCGCAGGAAGATATTGTCATGCTCGCTCGCCAGTACAGTCATCAGAACTAATAAATCTACATCTTCTACAATATACACTGCTGAATAAGACGAAGACATATCAATAGCAGTTTGAATTATGAGAGTCCGCAACTTCTGGTGCACGCATCACTGTAAAATTATGGTCGTATAATTTTCTCGCAATTGTCTTGTCAGTTTCGTGGTGCAAAATTTTGAATATTCTTGTTTTATTATTTCTATGGATACAATAATTTATAATGCAGAAAACTATGTCAATACGTTTGATAATAATAGATATTTATGTTGAAATTACTTTGCACATATCACTTAGCATACATTTAAGGAGACGGGTACAAAAACGCTCCACTCTATGTACCATTAAATGCTTGAATTTGACGCGCTGTATCTTGAGAACTGTTGGTCTGATGGGAAAATGCATACAACATATTTTACGTAGAATTTTAAGCTCTTCAATTTAATAATTTACTTTTTTTCCTAGGATCAGTAGGAACGGAAATATTTGCAAAAAACTGATTTTGAGTACTATCTTTCCAAGATGCTAGCGCGAGCGGTCTTCCCTTAAGGTCGCAGACTCAGGGTTATGATCAGGACTATAAATTTTAAGATCCCACCAAATTTCATCTCCTTATGACCTTTTGCGTGGTAGATCCTTTTTTTCTCTCCATTGCTTGGATTATTTAGAAATCTATCGTGACTATATATAGTTTTGTTCCTGCCTTCCATTTCTCTTCCAGGATCCTTCTCGTGGTGGTCTGTTGATTTGACTTTGGTGAATGTTTTCTGGTGGTCTTCCCGGTGTATTTCTTTAGTTGTTCGAACAGATACTGTGCATAATATTTTTATCCTACACTGGAAAATTTTCGTGGGCAAGTTTTGATGTTTTTGAGAGAGGAGAGTGAAGGTTGAGAGTTAAAGGGAAGAACTTGACATTACTTGGTGTTGTGGACATATGTATGTACTTTAATGGATCAGTTGGAGAAAGTAGGTAACGATTATTTGTTAATTGTAATAACAAACGCAAATGCGAACGTTGTTATCTATTCAAATAATTTAAACAAATTTGAGAAACAGAACATCTACCTTACTATTTACTAGACTGAAATATTTTCCTAACAAAACAATGGACTTTTTTGTTACGCATTAAAGATTTGTTTGGAGCTACACTGGAATGTGGATAAAACAGTATAACAGACTCAATTTATGTGACATTCTTCTTAGTCTTTATAAGGAATACCATACAGTTAGTTTTTGTTGTTATTTGTTACAAAATAAATATATTGTTTGTAATTATCTATCTATAGCGTTTTAAAAACTGTTTCCACTTTAATTGTGTTATTATAAGATTTTAAAAAGGATTGATCTAGAAGTTAGTTTTGTAACTAGAAATGTTTTGTTTTAATATGGTGGGGCTTGAATTACTTGATTACGATATCATTTTTTTCTTTCTGAGCATTTTCTTTGGTTGAATTATTTTTGTTAGGCTTCATTAATATGTATTATTATAATATACAAGCTACTAATATGAATAAAATCTAGCCATAAAAAGGAACAGTTTTAAGCAGATAAAATAAAATAATCAAAACACATTTATTCGAAATAAAATAATTTTATTTCATGATAATGAATCATCTTTATGCATACCTAATGCGTCTGATTGCTTGTAAAAGTTTTTATTAGTGATAGCCGTTGGTAATTTTTAACATTAAATAAGTCATGGATCGAAAGGTAATATGCTGATGAATTGGATAATTAATGTTAAATTAAAGCGTAAAATTAGCTATAATTAATACATCTGAGTTTCTCACTATTAAAAATGTTATTATTTATTACTTCAGGTTATTTTTATTAAAAAGAATTGTAGGCATTTTATGTTTTAAGTCTAGCGAGCTTGTGATTGTGAAACAAAAATAAAATATTCTAAATGTCATTTTTATAAACTAGGTTACACAATTTTGTAGTATATTAATTAACAGGCTTTCTAAATAGTTAATTAACCATCATCAGTAATAAAAACATATCTGCATACTTCTTACTCTAATCTCTTAATGTTGTCCACATGATTATGAATGTGACTCACACCATAATTTAATCCTTTCGTTCTTCAGGTTTATTACTTGCGTTAGGACACGCTGATCAAGAACATCTAAACCATGATGTCGCGGCTTTCATCTTTTTCTTTGTGTGTATATATTGAATCTGCCATGTCGTTTATCAACTATTGCCTAAGAGTTAAACCCTCAAGGATCCACCATCAAATTTTCTGAAGTTATTCGTTGTCCCCTCCATAAATAATTCAATATACATGAAAATTTTTCAATATTAGCAAAGCACATCTAATTAATACAAACAAAGGAATTAATAGAATTGGATAAAAATATGATACTATCTTTGATACAAAATAGTAATGAGGAAGATGCATGGATTCTAAAAATGCTTAATTTTATTATTTTTCCATAATATGTAATATATAAGTTGATAATATAATGAAAGAAACTCATAGAAAAATTTTGCTTCGTAAATATGCCACATTAAAATTTGAACTTTTGTGTAAACAAAACCACGTGGCTGAAAACGCTATAATATTGCTTTGACGTCATTTTGACGTCACTAATTGGACCTGAATTTGCTAATTTACGTTGTTATTCTTAATATTGTTATTAATTATTGGTTAATATGATGGACAATCATTTTATAACATCCCTAACGCGTTAATCTATAACCACAGCATTCTTTTTAGATGTTTCAACGTTTTAACTATAACGACGTGACGCTACAGGTTACGAATGACGCTATTCGTTAGGGATAGAGCGTTTTAATGGTTTTAAATTCTCAACCTAAATAAATATTTTTTTTCACCCTCAATTTTAACAAAAAAGAAAAAGAACAAATACGAGAAGGCATATTTTTCTGCCGTCTATCTGTCTATGATATAAAAAAAATCATGCAACTTCCTCATTGTCTCAGGGTAAATAGGAACTAGAAAATACTTTTTGACGAAAACTGATATATTGCTTCTGTAAGGCATATCAAGGAATGTGTATATTCTTTGATTACGTCCAGGTAATATAATTTTAGTTTAGATTATCGATCTTATAAATTATATTTATAAGAAATATTTTAATGGTACATTCGCTGACATTTTAAAAGTCGACTGAGGGAGTGTATTATTTTGCAATTTATTTGAAACATATTTATATTAACATTTATTAATATTCGCTGTTATTTTTTTATACGTTCGATCACAGTTGATTAATGTCAAGTCGGTGGGAACATAATTTACATATATCCTCTTTTCAATATATTTCATTCTAAGTGAACAGATTCATTGGTTTAATTCTACTCATCCTAATTTTTATAATTCGAAGTTACCCTCTATTCAGGTTAATAGATTGATTGTTAGACAGACTATTTGTTATCAGAGCGTTATTTTAAAATACTCGTCCATTACCAAAATTGTTTTGGTAACGTATATTCTACTTTATAAGAGATGATCGAATTGACCCCAATAATTTCTTGTATCTTAACGAGCTATGTTACCTACTACCCTTAAAATATTCCTTAAGCCTTCCAGAGCGACACATAAACTTACCTAACTCCCCTTAAGTTTATCAATATTTTGATTTTGATACAAATTACCCTTAATATAACACCAAAAATATATACCAGTGACAAGTCGGGTGACTGAGTTTTCCACTCAATGTGCCCGAGTATTTCTTTTAACGGTAGACCTACTGTAAAATGTGGTGGCGCACCTAAAATACTGGTATGAGCATGACTACGCCACTGGAACTATAGAAAATTCGAGAACGGCGCCAGAAAAGTCGCGAATGTTATGCCAGAACACTCTGGAATATTCTACTACATTCGACGCGGGTATATATAGGGACTGAATCGGCGGACTGAAGATAGTTTTTAGATAGACAAGCAAGTGACAACATGAAATAAGAAACAGTAGCAAGTTGTAAATTAAAGTAGCGAATTTATAGTAGATTAACGAGCTGTTTTGTTACTGTGATAGACTTGTTTAGTTTTTACGCCAGACAAAATAATAACAGAATCCAGGTAGTCCAAGTGTCAGCATTTTTATATTAGAGGTTAAGTCTTCAGTCTCCTTGTGTCATGCATGACATGAGTTAGTTTAGTATAATCATAATCTAAAAATGAAGTCATCCCAATATTCAAAATGATTAGGTCTTGCTCTAAAGACTCTCAAACGGCGTGGTGCTTCTACAATTAGAACAAAGTCCTCATCTTCGTCACTTATTAACTCCTCAAAAGCATCAAATAAGTCCATTTTGTATTTTTATTTTTGTGTGAACAAGTTAGGTTATAAATTGAAAACCTCAACACGTCAATCGAACAGCTGGTCTGTGGCAGCCATATTTCTCAAAATATCAAACTGCGCATGATTAAATCTTCAGACTGAAGTTTAAACTATACCCTATCCACCGATTGATGGATAAACCTAATTTGGCGATCAACGAGACGTATAAAACGCTCATTTATGATAAACTCCAGTTTAAACTAGTGTGAAGAAATTTCCAGAACATTCTATAAAGTCTCATAGTGTTCTATTTGGAAACCACTGGAGATATCGAGGTGCTTTCAACTGGAAAGTGATATAAACATCAAATAAGACCTACTGTGACATTTTGAGAAAATTTCCAGAATATTCTATTTGGAAACTAGTGCAGTTAGCTAAGTTCTGCCAAGTGGGAGGCAATATAGACACTAAATACGACCTATTTGTGACATTTCGAGGAAATTTCTAGAACATTCTATTCTGAATTTTGTGGAAATATTTCTTATACCTGATATAGACTTTAAATAAGATTTGTTAGTGCTCTTTTAAGAAATTTTTGGATGGAAACAAGAAGCATGGCTGCCGAAAAGCAAATGCAAGATATGTTCGAGCAATTTAGAAAAATGATGCTAGACCAAAAAGAAGAACAAGAGAGACCTGAAGAAGAAAAAGAAAGGAAACATCAGGCAGAAAAAGAAGAACAAGGGAGATGCGAAGAAGAAAAGAAAAGAGACGTCGGGCAGAAAAAGATGAACAAGAAAGACGACGTCAGGAAGAAAAAGAAGAACAGGAGATACGTGAATAAGAAAAAGAAAGAAGACGTCAAGAAGAAAAGGAAGAATTCAGAAAAATTATACAGGTGCAACAAGATGCTATCCTGTCAGCCACTAATGAGGTCAAGGAAAAAGTAGATAAAGTTGAACAAAAAGTTGGTAACGTCGAAGGAGAAGTTGGTGACATTAAGGGAAAAGTGACTACAGTCGAAGAAGAAGTAAGTGAAATCAAAGGGAAGGTAAATATGGTCGAAGAAGAAAGACTTAAACGGCAGTTGAAGGAAAGAGGAGGCCATCTGGTAGCATCATCAGGCCCTCGATTACAACCGCCCTCCTTTGACGGTCAAACTTCATGGACGACATATAAGAGACAGTTTGAGGCAGCTGCATGCGCTAACAACTGAAGTAATTAGGAAAAGGCTATGGCATTAGTTAGCATTAAGGGGCCAAGCATCAGAAGTGCTTCAGACGATTCCAGTGGCGCAGCAACAAAATTTTAAGTTTTAGAAGCTGCATTAGATTTGAGATATGGCGACCAGCACCTCGCCCAAGTGTACCGGACGTCAAATCACGTGCACAAAAGGCTGGGGAAAGTTTACAAGATTCTGAGGCCGTTGTTGAGCGACTGACATACCTGGCTTACCCAGACGCACCCAAGGAATTCCAGGAGCAATTAACAGTTGGTACTTTCATCGATGGCATAAGAGATGATGAGATCAGGAGAGTCCTTAGATTGTCTCGAGATAAGACTGGTAGTGGAGCCTTGACCCACTCCCTCGAGGCTGAAGCCGCTTATACAGAGACTCCACGTCCGAGAGTACGAGCCATGAAAGTAGAAAAGGAAGTCCATTTAGAAAAATCAAATACGGAATCTTTAATGGCTGACATGCATAAAATGATAAGCCAGTTGTTGACCAAACCAAATGCTCCAAGGAAGCAGGAAGGGAACAGAGCAATGGACAGCCAAGGAGAGTAATTCGCTCTTATAAGTGTGGCAAACTAGGGCAATGACTGAAGAGCCGCAGGAAAACTAAAGATGGCCAGCACCGTGGGGGCTGTGTTGGCTGGTGAACGCGGCGCCCCCAGAGAGATACGGGTTTCCCAGATTCGAAGAGTTCCGAGTAGTCTACTGTAGATGGCTATGTAAACAAAAGGAAATGTATCTACACTATCGATACAGGTGCCACGTCATCAATAGTGCGACCCGGAATTTTATCAGGAATAAAAATTGATAAAAGCCACAACGGATTGGTCGTTCGAACAGCCACAAGAGACAGGGTAAGGGTTCATGGAGAAGTTGACCTATATCTACAGTTTGGGCGCCTGTGCTTTAGTCATAGGGTTATCGTGGCTGACATCACTGATGATTTCATTTTGGGGCTGGATGTTATGGGAGTACAAGATCAATTTATACTTGACGTGGTAGAACGAGTTCTAAAAATTGGAAATGAAGAATTCATTCTGTCGAGAGCAGATGATCAGTTTCAAAAAGTAAGGCTACTGACGGCCCAGACAACCAAGATTCCTGCCCGTTCAGAACAGATAATCGAGGCCGTTCTGGAAGGAAACTGGTGGATACCGCGATGGCCTCGTTGATTCAATTAAGACAGAAAACGTAATCTTAGCAAGAACTCTAACCCGGGCAAAAGATAAAATTCCAATTAGAGCGGCTAATTTAAATTCCCACTCAATTGACTTTCAGGGAAGGCGAGGCAATAGGATTCTACGAACCAGTCCAGTGGATAGCAAGGTGCGAGGAACAAGGGAACAAATGTTCGTCAATCAGTGTAGACAAGGAAGTTGTGACTGTTGAGTTCCCAGTTCGAACATTTATTGGAGGATAAACGTAGAGAGGCAATCAAGTTTTTGAAGAAAGAAAGTGCGGTATTTGCCAAGAACACATAAGTCGTCACGAAAACTGATATAGTACAGCATCGGATAGAGCCGCAATCCACCAACACTCTAGGAGGCTGCTACTAGCAACAGGATGAAGCTCCTGCGATGGTTCAAAAGATGCTACAAGATGGAGTGATTGAGGAATCAACCAGTCCCTGGTCATCACCAGTAGTTTTGGTTGCCAAGAAGGATGGGACTCTATGATTTTGTGTCGACTACCGGAAGTTGAATGATGTTACGAAGAAAGACAGCTATCCACTACCACGAATTGACGACACACTAAGTACGCTGGCGGGATCACGATGGTTTTCAACTGTAGACTTTCGAAGTGGGTACTGGCAAGTGAGACTTCACCCTGAAGACAAAGAAAAGACTGTCTTCTCAACAGGTAGTGGTCTGTATCAATTCACCGTGATGCCTATTGGACTTTGCAATGAGCCAGCTACTTTTGATAGATTAATGGAATTAGTACTCCGAGGACTAACCTGGAAGACGTATCTGGTTTACCTTGACGATGTGATGGTTATGGGACAGACCTTTAAGGAACATTTGGAAAATCTTCAAGAAGTATTTGGGAGAATAAGGAATGCACACCTAAAATTGAATCCAAAGAAGTGTCTCCTGTTCCAGAAAGAAGTGAAATTCCTTGGCCATGCCCAACTGCAACTTCACTCATTATTTATTAATTGTTGAAAAGAATTTATAGAAGGGGCCTTATACTTGTCCACGTGCCCAGTCCGCTTCTGGTTGAATTCTCGTACGAGCTATGATAAGTTGAACGTTAAATTATCCAACATTGTTGTCAGTGTAACCGCTATTTTAATGAGACAATTTTCCGCTTATATCGCTAATGTTATCTTTTAAATACAGAGTATAAGTACGCTCAAAGCAAATGCATTGATTAAGAAGATTGATTACAATTTTTAGTACATACTATTATACCGATATGGATTCACATTGTTGTTGCTTTTTATAAAACGCACAAACAAGTTTTTCGCAGACTTATGTTGTGCTTACCAAGCGATTATATTAGATTATGTCTTATAATTTGTTTTGTAATAATTATTTCGATGATTCATAAAATTCACAGGCGGAAAGTATTTAGATATCATCTTTTATATGGCATCTGCAGTAATTTGAAATGTACACTGTCGGAGCATCAATCAAAACAACTACTCATCTAACCAATGCTATGGAGTATAGAATTACTTACCCCTCATGACCCCCCTTGAATGCGTTGTATTTGAAAATATGACTATCGACTTCAGAACATGATATATTAGAGAGAATGGTTATTGTACTTACATTCCGTAAGTTCAAATATTTATATTTCTTAGGATCCATTCATAAAGACTTTTTTAATTTAGCAAAGAAGTTATTGGGCTGTTTAGATAGTTGCATATAATATAGAACTATATATTTATAATATACTGAACTGAATATGTTGTGGGCTCCTTGTGAAACATCTTGACAATAATTGTTTTTATGTAAACACTGCTCTTAGATGTATCAAATTACTATGTTTAAACTTCTCTATAAATGTTTCGGCTTTTTAGGCCCTTATCAAGAGTACAAAGTGTATACTAAAGTAACAGAAGTTGTTATTCTAAATATATACCTAAAAACATTTATGACCTAATATCTTTATTACTTAAAATTTAGGTATGGGAATTTTTCGAATAATTGTAACATTTTATCTCGTATAGGAGTATTTAAGAACTTTTAAGACCGTGTCCTCGCCTCACACATCTTCCAGCGGCTTGTATATCAGTGTATGCGCTGAAGCTATACAACCTTAGGCGAGGATTGTATAGGGGATATACCATCCTTCGGAGGGGATGTGAAGCCGTCGGTCCCTTGTCTATTAAATGTTAGGTAAGTAAAAGATCCCTACTCTTCTTAAGGGAAGAGGTTCGGCAAAACTCCTGGTTGGGGGTAGCTCGTCTATAGGCGTCGGTGATAGGCCTCAGTAGCGGTAATAGACCAACGTTAAATAAATGTATTAAAAAAAAAAGAGAACTTTTGCTGGTCATTTGAGGTAAAAGGACTGTTTTTAAGAGATTTTTCTAATTTCTAATTGTTCAAGAAGATTTAGACGTTTACCTTTTCCTTCTGTATGAAGCAAATTTATGTTAACTGTGTCTATGAAATGGTTATTTTGAATGCAGTGTGTTGACTTTCTAATTTTTATAATTTAAAATTGATTTTTTATGTTCTTTTACCCTGTTCTCAGTGCACCTACCGCTCGGACCTATATATACGGTATTACAATCTTTACACTTGATTTCATATACCACTGATTTATTAAGTTTAGTTAATTTTTCTTTATTATTGACCAATATTTTCTAGCGATACCTAAATTATTTAATTTCATAGAAATTTTGTCACTATATTTTGGGATATAATTAATAAAACTATATTTTGTTGATTTGTTAGGTACCTTGAACAATTCCTTTTCAAGCATTTTACGTTGTTTGTTTTTAACCATATTATCTATTAACGATTCCCTGTATCCGTTATTTCTTGCAATTTGTTTAATTGTATTCGATTCCCTAAAAAAAATCGTTTTCGTCTAAAGGAACATTTGTAAGTCTATGTAAGTCTATATATGAAAAGGTTAGAGCTTAATTTGCCACAATTGTTGTGAATTATAATGGATGACGGTATCTGTGGTAGTAGGTTTACGGTAAATACTGAATTTTAACTACTATTATGTTTTCTAATATTAATATCTAAAATGTTTAATTGACTATTCTGTTCAAAATCCTTTGTAAACTTAATTTTACCATTAAAAGAATGCAAGAAATTAAGGTAATTACTTATGTTTCTTTCTGTACCGGTCCAAATGCAAAAAATATTGTCTACATAACGAGTCCAATAGAAAACATGTGTATTTAAATTATTATTACTGTTGAAAATTAAGTTTTCTAAATTCGTCATAAATATCTCAGCCAACAAAGGAGAAATAGGTGAACCCATTGGTAAGCCGTCTTTTTGTCTATAAAACTCGCCATTAAACTGAAAATAATTCTGTTCAATACAAAGCTTTGACGCATTTTTTAATTTTATTTTTTTTTGTTCGTGCTAATTTCTGTGTTATCTAGTAAATTATTTAATATTTATTTTAGGTATGTGAGCGGGACTGAGGTGACTAGGCTTTTAAGTCAAAGGAATCTAATTTTGCGTTATTCAATATAGTTCAAGTAGGAATAAACTGAGACAGAAAAAACGTAACAAAAACTTTACGACTTCATTAAAATACCATTATTCTTTGTGCTACCTCGACTGCAAAGCATCTCGCTCGTTTCTAATTTGCGGCGAGTCGTTTGATGTTAGACATGTCGCCCGTGGCCCACGGCGATAATAATGATGTAAAGTTTTTGTTTCGTTTTTTTTGTCTCAGGAAGTCCTTACTTGGACTATACTATTAAATTTCTTTGTATTTTCTATAAATTCGAAAGTTTTTTATAGAATATTTAGATTTAAAATTATGCAATTTTGGTAAAATGTAATTTAGTTCTTTACACAACTTATAAGACGGAGCATTAATATAGAGGATACTACGGGTGATACAGGATTATTTTCTTGGTGAATTTTCGGAAGGCCATAAAGGATGGGAGCTGAAGTGTTCATAATCCTCAATTTGTACATCTCGTTGTTTTGAATAATAGTACTGCAATTTCAGATTGAAATTTGTTTGTGAAATTTTTACTAATTTTTTCGAAGTTGTTGCTATTTAAAATAGTTTGTAGCTTTTCATTATATTCTAATTTAGTTAAAATTGTTATGATGTTACCTTTATCCGCTTTACAGAGTTCCAAATCATAGCTATCTAATTTTTGTTTAATGCTTTTTAATAAGTTCATTTCTCCCTTATATTTCGGCAGATCGAAAACATTTGCTTTATATGGAAACAGGAAAGTCAAAGGAGTTTTGAAATCATAACTTCCGGCCGTCCTCAAAGCACCTGTTGTAAATATGGAGATATAAATTCTAACCTGCATGTATTTTATTAGTTACGCGAGTTGTTGCTGATTTGTTGATCCGTGGAAAATATATAAATATTGTAAATAATTGTTGATACGACAAATGACATTTTAAGTTTGGTCGTTACAGAAAAAATAAATCATAATTTTTTTGTACTACAAACTTTTACTAGGAATGGTTGACGTATATTTCCCAGCTGAATAAAATTTGTTATCCGATTACTGTAAATATACATTAGAAAATTATACAAAAAACCAGTACATCAAAGTTCAAATTCATTACAATATACTTTCCCAAAATTCGGAAAAAAATTCGGTCCTCAGAGGTTGTATTTCTAGCAGCAGACGTGGAGATATCAATACTAACATAAGCGAGTAACCTTTACTTAAATTGAATTACTGCGTAAACGTAAAGAGAAAAGTATATTGCATAAAGAGAAAAAGTATATTGCTTTACAATAATCTGTCCAAAGCAGTACCATAGTAAATAAATAAACACAAGAGAGGGCAATGACATAAATAGGTGGGTGGGGACCGCTTCTTCATACAAGTAAGTGTGTGGAGGTCGCCCTGAAGGTCGGTGCCGATGTATGTGCTTATCTTAAGGCAGGTCGGGAGCATCACGACCGACAATATCATAAGAGATTCGTGCCTCGAATTTGGTTCAGTGGCGCCAAGTGCTTAAAGTAGGAAATTAAAAGGAGCGCATAATGGATTTAGAAACTGTAACTAATGTGGTATATTAGAAAATTGATATTAAATGTAATCTTTTTCTTAGTATATTCGTCGATATTGCTTAAACATTTAATACTATTTATTATCCAGAGTTACTTGTTAATATTTCGAAAAATTATAGAACAAGAAGTAATACTTTATAAAAACAAATATAAAATAGCAAACAAATAGTAACACTTGATCACTTCAAAATAAAACGATTATTCTTATACATATTCATAATTGCAAATAAAACAGGGAAACATGAGTACTAGATGCTAGTGTAGATAATCAGAATAACAAATATTGTAATGTATTATCTAAATGTTCGTGGTTTAAAAACCAAGATCGATGGTTTTTTTTAATAAGGATATAGTTGTATGTCCGGGTTTTTCAATGTGTAACTCCCTTCCGCACAAGCCTCTGGCTTCTGGAATTGGAGGTTGCCTAATTTCTGTGTAAAATGTAACCCATGTTGAATATAAATTGTTGATGGTATCGAATTTATCGTATATATTCCTTATGTTTGTAATTCTATAAGCGTGTTGTATGCATATATTTAAGTATATCTACGTTATAGTTAGTATATCAACATTAAGTTTTATATTATATTATGTTGTATAGCAGAAGTTGCTAATAAACTTTATCTAACACTAATTTCAAGTTGCAGCTACAGTGCTATTTGAAGATTTGCTGAATAATATAAGAATGTTCTAGGGGCGAGCGTAGGTGCGTCTTTACTATGTACATATTTCGATACGCGATGTAAAGCAATGTTAGGCGCAGTTAGTAGTTGGATGTTAAATGTTAGGCAAGTAAAAGATACCTACTCTTCTTAAGGGAAGAGGTTCGGCAAAATTCCTGGTTGGGGGTAGCTCGTCTACAGGCGTCGGTGTTAGGCCTCAGTAGCGGAAATAGGCAGACGTTAAATAAAATGTATATAAAAAAAAAGAATGTTATAAATATCTATAATATACGAAGTGGTGTATTTAAAAATTATTGGAAATGGTATACATGTTTTTGTATTAGGGCGTCAGAGCATTCTCTTAAAATGAAAAAAGTTTCAAATAATCGACATTCTGGAATTATCAATTAAAAAGTTAGAGTTAAAAATTTACATGCAGCTCCAAAACGACTGGTTTAAAAAAATTTTCTATAGAATCAAAAATATTCATAAATTAGTCCTTGATCATGTTAATCATATTTTAAGGTTTCAGCTATCTAAAAATAATTTTGCATCCCAGTGCCATCTCTGTGCACTGAAAATGAAAAATTCTAACTAGTTATTTAAGGTCTTTCTTGGTATCGATCATTCTTTATTTACAATAATCAAATATTTTTATTATTTTTCAAAATAATGGCCTGTGAGCTTTTAACTGAAACACTGACTAACCAACTAATCCAGTCAGTAGGGCTCAAAAAAGGCCTTTGCCTTACAAATGGTGGGGTAGTAATGATTTTCAAATATGCTGTTAAAGAAGACAAAATTCTTTATATTTTTTGTATAAATTTTTTTTTTTAAGTTTAATATGTAACGAGTTATAGCGGCGAGAAAATACCCTATTTTTGTGATTTTTCCAATTGTTTCTCGCCATTTATTACATAGTTATATTAAATTTGTAAATTCAAAGTATACTCATTTCCACACCACCTTGAGGTAGAGTAAATGGCGAGTTTTTTTAAATTGTGGTATCTCCGATAGGCCTAATCCACAGCTTCGCGATCTTAGATGTAAATGACACTTGCCACGCAATTATATTGTTAGTGTTCTACCTTTTTTTCGATGGTCCTGGTCGGTTGATGTCTTCAATGTCATCATCATCGGTGCTCCTGAGAATCCATTGTCCTTCCACAGATACATTTTCGTCCTCATTGTCGATACGAACCTCGCTTTCCTGCAATCCCGCTTTCCTGCAACCACGACAAGTACATGAAATGAATTTCAATAAGTTTTCGGGTACTGGTATTATGCGTTCAGGGCGTACCACCAAGTCCAGCAATGGTAAGGGATTCAAAAAAATTCAGAAGACGGGTTGGAAACGTGGCAGCAATGGGCTCACTCCACTGACAATGACAAAGCAACCAGCACCCGAGAACTTATTTGATGCACTTGTCGAAAAGGATGCGGCGGAGCATGTGGTTGTAGGAAAGCGGGATTGAAATGCTCTGCTGTGTATGGCTTCCGCTCTGATCAGTCATGCGAAAATGTATCGGAGGCTCGTATCGACAATGAGGACAAAGATGACTAATATGTATCAGTGAAAGGACAATAGATTCTCAGAAGGACCGATGATGATGACATTGAGGACATCAACCGACCAGGACCATCAATAAAAAGGAAAACACTAACAATATAATTGCGTGGTAAGCGTCATTTACATCTAAGATCGCGAAGTCGTGGATTAGGCCTATCGGAGATACCAAAATAAAAGAACCGCGCCATTTACTCTACCTCAAGGTGGTGTGGGAATGAGTATACTTTGAATTTACAAAGTTAATATAACTATGTAATAAATAGCGAGAAACATTTGAAAAAAATCACAAAAATAGGGTTTTACTATGTTCCCGCCGCTGTAATTCGTTAAATACTAGACTTACAAAACAAAACTTTATACAAAAAATGTGAGAAATTTTGTCTTCTTTAATTTTGTTACAACAACTACTCTATTTACTATAGTTTGTATAAAACTAGCAGGTTGGCCACTGCCATTTGTCTGTTCCATGACCTATGGCATACTGATGAGAACTAATAAGTTCAAAACCGGTCTATGTCTTGTCATATGACATTGGCTAC
Source organism: Leptura quadrifasciata (assembly GCA_963675555.1). Lineage (NCBI taxonomy): Eukaryota > Metazoa > Arthropoda > Insecta > Coleoptera > Cerambycidae > Leptura > Leptura quadrifasciata. The sequence goes on along the minus strand of OY776674.1, from coordinate 164,549,105 downwards.
CAATCTTTCATGATTTGTAAGGTATAATTCAATGCAGGTCGGGGTATTTGCCCGCTGAGTAGTTGTTTCCTGCAAATCATATATTACAACGATTTTGAATATTTATCGTCATGTAAATAGGACCCATAGTTTTTCAAGAAAACAACGTAATGTTACAGCAAACGAGGAAGAAGATCTAGATATATTGTTATATTTTGAAGGTAAAAAAATAATTTATTATAAAAATAGATCGACACCTTATTTTAATATTTGTTTTAGAACATTTGGTTAATAGTTTATTAAATGTTTGTCGTGAATGGAAACAAGTTATTCCAACATTCAAAGATCTTTGAAAAGGTATCAACATAGGCCTTACAAAATATTACCCGGCCAGGAACTGAATGAAGTCCAAAAACGTAAAGATTGGAGTTTTGTCAGATCATGCTCCATGAATTAGATGAAAATCCTGTTTTTTTTTTAAAGAAATTATACGGACAGATGAGTAAAGTTTTTCCACGGCGGGAGTTTTTAATAGAAAAAACAGACGTTCCTGGGAGAATAAAAACCAAAGATAGAGAAAGATCAAGCAAATAAAAAAATCGGGTAGAAAATCAATCCACGTTTGGTGCAGAATTTTTCAAAACAAAATAGTTGGGCCTATACTTTATGATTTCAGTTTGACTCGACAAAAATATCTCGAAATAAATTTACCAGAGGTGGATCGTCTATTTCAAGAATTCCATAAGGACGTATTGTCTAGAATGATTTGGCATCAGGACGGAGCGACTCCACATAGCGTTTTAGAAGTTAGGGAACATTTAAATAATCAGTTTCCCATTTGGATAGGCAATGCTAGGACCATTCGATGGACACCAAATAGCCAAAATGGTCCCACCATTCAATGGCTACCAAAACCAAATAGCTTTGATTTGACGCTATTAGATAGCTTTTTATGGGGGTTTTTAAAAGACAAAGTCAATTTTAATCATACTCACAATATTCAGGCCATTAAAGCAAAAAGAAGAACAACTTAAAGAGAAACCATAATCACGCTATTTGCAATATTTACCTAAACTTAAGAAGGCGCTATGAGCTTTGCACTGAAAATAATGGTGGCCACTTTGAACAATTTCTTTAATTGATTAATTATGTAGTATTATTTTATTATAAAGTGTTCTCTCTTACTTTGTTAAGTCTGTTTTTTAATAGATTAAATATGAAATTAATTCTAATATCATATTAATTATTTACGCGTGATTATAGTTAGGTGATATATAATTTACATGTTAAAAATAGCACTTTTCATACGTGAAAGCGTTTTCACATACTGTTAGCGCGAGTTAAAGATTTAGCATACGCTATGTGAAATCAATAATTTTCAAGCGTAATTAGTAGTGCGTAGAGTAGCACTTTTCAAAGCAGTCGAAGAAAAAACTTTTTATTTTACTAGTGAATAAACAACTATCTACGGTTGTTGCTATGGAGTTAATAATGGCGGTGTGAAATGTCAAAATTGAATAAACAATAAAATAATTATTTTCGTGACCCACCTTGTTATTTTTGTTTCACTTGTGTTTTGACAGGCATGGCTCACTCTTCTTGCAATAAAGCAGCTCATTTGCATTTTGAATGTCAAATATGTCAAGAAGTATTTAAGATAGACCTATACAATATATATATTTGAAATCAGGGGAAAAAGGGCTTCTCGAAAATGCAATAATACATAGGGTGTTCCATTAAAAAAATATGTATTTCGTATCACGTGACCTATACATGATATCGTTCTTTTACACGTCTCAGTAAAATATAGGTAATATCCTACAACTATTATAGGACACTTTTTTTCTATTTTCAATAATAATAGAAATAAAAGGGGGGGGGGGTCAATATACAGGGTGTCTCACCGGGAACTGAATCGATCGATATAGAGAAAAGTACGCATCAGAAAATTTAGAAAATTACTAATGTCGGTGTGGCCAATCCAACTAAAATAATTACAAGCAGCTGGCACTTCTGCTTATACCAGAAGTCGATACCAACTTGCTTATTTCAAATGGAACATCCTATATATTTTGGGGTTTTCGAAAAGAGCACAAAATTATGAGTCGAAAATATGTAGCATATCCTATACCTAAACCTAGCCGTTTCAGAGATATTTGACATTTTATAGAAAATTTGACAGGTGCAACGGTTTTCAAGAACCGTTATAACTTTTTTCGTGTAAAAGATTCTCATTTGCTTCTTGTTACATAAAAATAACACAAGGAGAACTACGTTCTACAACTGAAATAAATTCAATAATATCATACCAAGTGTTCCGTTTTTCCCGTTACATTTTGTCAACTTCAAACTGCGAAAACTTGTTTAGGTCAAATGGAACACCTTGTATTTTTTACGTCAAGTTGTGTAAAATTGAATTCCCTTTTTTCTGATATTATTCTTGTGGGGATTAAAGTTACAACTTTTTGAAATATTTGCAATTTTATTAGAAATTCATGAATTGTTGTAATCATTTCATCAAAATAGCCATGATTAGAAACAATCAGTCATTATCTTATGTCAAAAAATGCCAGCACGTTTAAATTACACCCACGAAGACTTTTTAAATTTGTTTATTATTTATGGAGAATGTGATAAAGTAATACCAAGAACTTGCAGCACATTTGCTACTCGATATCCAGAAAAACGGAAACCGTCACCAAGCACTGTAAAACGCATACTGGAAAATTTTAAAAATTATGGCTCTGTCAAGGCAAAAATGCAAGGAAGAAAGCCTATTGTTGATGACACAAACATTGAAATAGTCATTCTGGGATATTTTCATGCATTTCCAAGGATGTCATTAAGACAAGCTGCTCTGGAATCGGGACTATGCAAGGATTCAATTCCCAGAATCTTATTAAAACATAAGTTTCACCCGTTTTCATTCCATATGGTTCAAGGATTAAAAGAAACAGATTTCCTAAGAAGACAGAATTTTTGTGAGTTTATTCTAATAAGATCTGAGGGTCACGATTCTTATATGGGAAATATTATATGGACAGATGAAGCAAAATTTACTAAAAATGGACTTTTTAATAGACACAATCCGCATTATTGGAGTGACTCAAATCCTCATATGTTCAGAGAGCGAAACTTTCAGGAAAGTTGGCAGTTCAATGTTTACTGTGCCATAAGAAACGATAGAGTGGTGGCATTACAATTTTATCAGGAAAATTTAAACGGTAAATTAAAGTTTCTCTTCTGTTAATATGTATACGTAAATTTTTGTTTTTTTCGTTAGGTGAAAGATATCTGAATATCTTATAAAATTTGAATAATAACTATTTAGAAAGTTTACCTCTCGCTGAACATAGAAATATTTTTTATCAGCACGACGGTGCTCCCCCACATAACGCATATTTAATTAATAATTATTTACAAGAAACTTTTTATGATCAATGGGTTGCGAATAATGTACTTTTCTTATGGCCTCCTCGCTCGCCCGATTTGTCAGTTCTGGATTATTTCATTTGGGGAACTATTAAAAATAAAGTTTATGAGAGCCCATTAACAACCATTGAAGATTGTATGTAAAGAGTAAGAAATGCATTTCAAAACATATCACAGGATTTAATTAGCAGAGCTACCCATGAGGAACTAATCCGAAGGTGCGAAAAATGTGCCCAGGTTCGAGGGCGGAATTTTGAGCGATTATTAAATTAAAATGAAATCATATTTTAAATTGATCTTATCTCTGCTATCTGATTTAGTTCATGCCATATCTTCAATTCGATTAATACGCAGTGTTAGTGTTATTTTTCGTTTTTTCGGATATCGAATAGCAAATGTGCTGCAAGTTCTCGATATTGCTTTATCACATTCTCCATAAATAATAAACAAATTTAAAAAGTTTTCGTTGGTATAATTTAAACGTGGTGGCATTTTTTGACATAAGATAATGACTGATTGTCTCTAATCATGGCTATTTTGATGAAATGATTACAATTCATGAATTTCTAATAAAACCGCAAATATTTCAAAAAGTTGTAACTTTAACCCACACAATGCTAATGTCAGAAAAAAGGGAATTCAATTTTACACAACATCACGTAAAAAATACAGGGTGTTCCATTTGACCTAAACAAGTTCTCGCGATTTGAATTTGACAAAATGTAACGCGAAAAACGGAACACTTGGTATGATATTATTGAATTTATTTCAGTTGTAGACCGTAGTTCTCCCTGTGTTCTTTTTACGTAACAAGAAGCAAATGAGGATCTTTTACACGAAGAAAGTTATAACGGTTCTTGCAAACCGTTGCACCTGTCAAAATTTCTATAAAATATCAAATATCTCTGAAACGGCTAGGTTTAGGTATAGGATATGCTACATATTTTCGACTCAGAATTTTATGCTCTTTTCGAAAACCCTAAAATATATAGGATGTTCCATTTGATATAAGCAAGTTGGTATCGACTTCCGGTATAAGCGGAAGTGCCAGCTGCTTGTAATTATTTTAGTTGGATTGGCCACATCGACAATAGTAATTATCTAAATTTTCAAAATTTTCTGATGCGTACTTTTCCATATATCGATCGATCCAGTTCTCGGTGAGACACCCTGTATAGTGAATAACCCTGTACTTAGTTGGGTTCTACAACAGCACCACGTAAAATCAATTAGGTATCCAAATCAGTCACGCTCGATTGCAACTTCTGGTAATTTCAGATATACCTTCACACACATATTGTTTGTTATTAATTAAATAAATTTATATGTCCAAAAGCATACATCTTAATAAGAAACCTATAAGATGCTATCAACATTTCTGTTCACTTACATTATTCCGCCATGCACTTCCCACGCTCAGTTGTACTTTCATATTAATACATCTCTTCTGGTTAAAAGAATTACAACTTGAGTATACGCCGTATACGTACCTATTCGTCTTATGGTAGTACCGTACAGTAGAAATAGTAAACGGCAACAGAATGGCAGATGGACGTCGATATTTGTCATTAACTTCCGCATCATGTTGCCGTAAAACGCGGCGACAAGGTATAAACAGGACGTTAAGTGGAAAATTGTATCATTCATTATTGGAATTGTTAATTATTTTATTTCATTGCTTCAACGATATAATAGATTGTTAGTTGAAGCGTTGCCCATGGCTTTTCTGTATTTATCTAAATTGTATTAGTGTTTTGTAAATAAGAAAATTAATATTTATGACACAACATTCACCACGGCTATAGACTCTGGTAAATATATTACAAGTTTCTAAACGAATCTGTTGAGCAGCGACTGTAGGTAGAGGAACATGATTTTGAATCGATAATGCGCAATAACTTAAGTACTATTCAGATTTGTTATGGAGATGCGGCCTCATAAAGATGCAACTCAAAAGATATGAAGACAGTTAACAGAAAATATTATTCTTTTCCTCCTTTTTCCTGATAATTTATTTAAAGACAACATTAGGCGTCTTTTTACTTGTAGATTGATTGTAGATTGTTTTATGGGGTCGTTTGGCTTCGAACAGCCTTACTTCGCTTCGACCTAAAAGATCTTTTGTGATATACCCTACATCTAGTTGTTACCCAGGATTCCCAGACTTTTTACGAAGCTTGTGATTTTCCTGGGGGCTAATTTCCCTATGTCTTCAGGCGTTAATTCCGCCTGTTCTAGGAATTTTAGCCTAATGCGGACTAACACCTTGCATTCACAAAGTATATGTTCCGCAGTTTCAGTTGCAGTATTGCAATATCTGCATTTGTTGTCTTCTGCCTTGCCCATATTCTTGAGATGATATCTCAAGGGGCAGTGGCCAGTTAGAAGGCCTGTGATTAGCCTTAATTCGGACTTTTCAAGTTCGAGAAGCCTTGTGGCATTCTTTGTCGAATAAGTTATAAACTTTTTCGCTTGTCTTTGGCCTGGAGTATTCCTCCAGTAGGACTTCTTCTGGTCCTTTTCCCATTCTTGGATCTCCTCCGCTATGTGTCCCTTGGCCAGGCCACAGAACGGTTCGGGTCCAATGAATGGTGCTTTAGATCCTCTTTTTGCAAGGCTGTCAGCAAGTTCATTTCCTTGTATTCCCTCATGCCCTGGCACCCACATCAAGGTAACCTTGTTGTTGTTAGCCAGTTGCTTCAGGGATTGTCTACATTCCCAAGCAATTTTAGACTCAAAGGTATAGAACCTTAGAGCTTTTAGTGCTGCCCGACTATCAGATAATATATAGATCTTTGCCCTTTGGATGCCTTTATTTAGGCATTCCTGGGCACACAGATCTATAGCGTAAATTTCTGCCTGGAAGATGGTTGGGGTGTTACCGAGGGCTTTGGATAGCCTACATTTAGGCCCTGCTATGCCCACTCCTACCCCTTCAGCCATCTTAGATCCATCTGTATACCAGATGAGTGACCCTTGTTCCAATCGCAGTGCCTCTATCTTGCTCGTCTGACGGCTTTCAATTAGCACGTCAAACGGGCAGTCAAAGTCTTATTTGATTGGCATTGACTCAGTGGGTTTAGTCATGGACTTCAAAGGGATTAACTCCAGAATCCTTAAGTGACCAACCAGATCGCCTGGTTTAAATTTATGTGCCTGGTGCAGTCGTAAAGCACTCAGTGCTGCCTCCTTCGTTACATGCAAGTGCAAGGGAAGTAGGTCAAGCATAGCCTCCATAGCTGCATTTCTGCAACTTTCCCTGAAACTGCAACGCCTTGCCTGTATAGGGACTACAGGAGCAATGCACTCGTGTCCCACAATCTTTTTACTTAGATGAAATACTAAATAATCGACTGCATCATATCCCTTAATGGAATTAATACTGCACCGACATTTATTACGACCTAAAGTCAGGTAAAGACAAACGAGGTCCCAGATCTTACGAATCCTTATAATGAGATTAAAAAAAAAAGAACAGGGTGCCATTAAAACTTCAGTAAATGGAAATAGAAAAACTATAAAAAATGTGGAAGAGATAAGGAAATTATCCTGCGCTAGGGAACAATACAAATGAATAACATAATATATTAAAACTTTGCGTAAATGTTTACCATTATTTTTGATAAGGTTAGTTTATTTGATTTTCCTTGTGAATTCGATTTATTATATACATTTTTCTTCTCTTTTAATACGCTTTGATAGTTTTTAATAAATCTTTTTTACTGGAATTTTTTCAGGAATATTTATATTTTTAGATCTCATAAACTTTATTATATCGATAGGCAACTGAATTTGAGGGAATATTAGGTGGCAGCCGTTCAGCGCAACATTTTTCAAACATATTTTCGTGATAGTTATCAAAACACTGTTTTATATTTTTGGCTGACACGAGCAGTGCGTTGGATATGAACCCAATTTTGCTTCTGGCATGCAGAATTATAATACGTTTTCCCCTTGAAGATGGCGCATTTAAAGTACAATTTTGAGTCGTGTCTACCCAACCGTAATTAACAGTATTATGCGTATCAAACCTCGTCTAGTCAAGATATATTACCGTCCTATATGATTCGATTTTGAAGTTCAGAGGGTCGCCTTAAAACTGCTGGACAGGGTCAAAAGATACACCGTATATATGACCAGAATGGTTGTTTCACTTTTTGTTTAAAAGAATTTATTTATTTTAATTTTTTAACAAATTTGAAAGTTACTGGCAGGGCCGAGAGTAACACCCTGTATATTAAAATAACGACACTTTGTTTTAAAACGAATTTACAATATTTATTTAAGAACTTGAACAGAGTTTAAAATTGTATTTAACGTAATTTAGTTATGATTCACAATATATTATTATTATTATTGTTTTAATTTTATTTATGCGTTGTTGTTTCTGAAAAAATTCACTGATGCGCGGGGGCAGATTTGATTTCTTAAAATTACTCTTTTTAACCAGGTTTCGGCCTGGGAAGTGCTTCCGGGTCCCGTCTACAAAAATTCCCGAAGTGGGAGAAATAAGTGGGAACTAGACAGTCGGTAACTACTAAATACTAAATTTCGTTAAAACCGAAAGACTACTGGTATACTTCTTAAGGCAATCAATTATAAGATTATTTAAAAATTCAACACAAATTAATTTCACTGTACTTAGTAGAAAACCTTGGAGAACGATTTAAATACGCGAGAACATACTGGAAAACAACTTGATTTGGGCTTGCGGAGCTCGGCTTTTTATATGATACAATGGTTGCGTTTTTCATGCTCCGTGAGTCAGGCAGAAACGTTTTTATTCCCGTTTTAGATCTGGAAATGGTACCGTCTAGTCTAGATCGGCACGATTGCGTAATATTGCACAACATTGCGCAATACTTTTGCAAAAGTATGAAATTTCGAAATAAAAATTATATGGAAAAATCGGCATTGAAAAGGAGAAATTTTTGATATGAATATAAATTTTGGATCCATTCAGGTTTAGAAGTTATTAAATTTTTATTGTTTAGAAATTAAAAGTTTTCGAATTGACCCCTTAAAGTCGAAACGAAGGACCGATGTTTTACGGTTGCAGAGATATGAATAAGATATGAGAATGTTCCCGATAGGCGCGAGGCGAATAATAAGATATGAAAATGATCCCGATATGCGTGGAACGAAAATAAGTTAAGATATTGGTTGCAAGGGGATATTGTATACAATATACGAGGGGCGATCGATAAGTAGTGAAAATTGAAATAAAAAACGGGTGGTAGAATTTGATGAATCGAAACGGAACATCACTGTTAGAAGTACGGAGAGTAGTTTGATGTATACGAGGGACGATTGAAAAGTAGTGGAATTTAAAATGCAAAATTTGGTTATGGAAACTTAACGAATCGAGATAGAATGTTGTGACTATATGTATGAATAGTGGTTTTGATAAATTCCAAGATTATTTGGGGCTGATATTTTTAAGATGAATTTTTGAACTGGCTCGAGTCCTAAAAATGGTGAATTTGACTGTTGGTCGTATTTGACGGTGAATGCATGTTATTTGAGAATTATCGATTGAGCGTAAATTTTTCCAGAAATATTTTTGAAAAACTGTATGTTTTGGTTAATTTGAATATGGTAATTACTTTCTTTATTACTTTTGACATAGTGCACATGAAGGTTGATTTATTTTTGACATTTTGAAATCTTTTATATTTTTTATAGTGCTGATAGAAGAGAAGTACTATAAACAACCCCTTTTTTAATAACAAGATTAATAGTAGTAATCACAATCCTAGTTAATTCAAACATTCCCTTTATAAAAACTATGTCCGTCATTTCATTTGATTATTTTCTCTGTTTAAAAGAAGATGCTGGATTTACACGTGTAAATCTTGATTTTTAAACTCTCAACTCGATTCGATCGACTCCGGTTCCACTTAAACAGTTTCGCACAGCACTTTCTTGTTTTAGAACCGACATACAACATACAACAGCGAGAATCTGTTAAATTTGTTAATAACTTTATACATTGTGTTTCACTAATCATGGCATAGCTGATTTTTACGATTCAATGATATCAATTATTTTCATAAAATATTAAATATTGACACTATCAGTTAAAATTGTTGTGCCATTCCGAATGTCAGCTTGAATTCTTTACCGGCCGCCCGCATCGGCGCAATTGTACTCAACTACATCTCACATACGACGGAATAAATTATATTTGCGTCGCTGCATGCTGTATACCGTAGAGAGGCATAGCAACGGACATCCCTGGTAGAGACGCTGAATTTATATTTAAAAATATGATTGGATAAGCCGTAACTGATTATCTTCAACAGATATTCGGAGAAAACGTCATTTCGACGAATGGTCCTTTTAAGTGGCCTTCAGGGTCACCTGATTTGATTCCCCTTGATTCTTTTGTTTGGGGTCATTTAAGAGAATTTCAGAGTGCATTGACGTTAATGGACAGCATTTTGAACAAGTTTTGCGTTCCTTTTTTATATTCCAAAGCCACCTTACGTACGGTAAATAAATTGTATTTTTTTATTTTCTTTTAGCTGTAATTTTGATTGTATTTATCGCACATTTTAATAAGGCGTAAGATTAAATTCCTTATTAATGGTATCACGATATCAATATTGTTCTATTTGAAAATAATGTTAAATTTATTTTGTTTCCTAAAACAAAACCATTATTCCTCGAATACATTAAAATGGATATTAATGAGACGGCTGGCCAAGAAATTCCTATATATTAATTATTTATAAAGCTATGTGATACGATACGTAGGTATACTGCCACAATGCGAAGCAACGATGATAATTAACTTAAATAATTACTGTTATTTCTAATTTACATATCGAGTTTTATGAGAAACTACCAGAAATCCACGCGTTTGACATAGTAATTTAAAATAATTTAGAATTTATGGAAAATGGCTAACCAAATGTTTCTATATTTTATGTACAGTATTTAGTAACCAGTCAGTTGTGAAATCTTCTTCACATGTGGCTTATTAGAAAGAGTAATGTGAATTCCTGCATTTATAACGAAAGTTTTATGGTGAGATTATTTTTAAAAATTATTGTCGAAATTTCTCCAAAATGTATGGAAGTATGCGTTCGATGTGGGCAACAGCTAAAAGTTATAACGTACGAATGACACATATCAACCGGTCAACGGAATAGAAGTTTCAGTCGGGCTTAGCCAACTGCTAGTACCTATTTGGATACGGCACAATCCAATCCAGATCTAGGCAGTATTGGAATTAATATGTTGTTAATTATCCTAATGTAAAATAAAGCATATTCCAAATAAATGTGAGGGTGGAAATATCGATTTGAAATTTTTATTATTGACGTATTACCAGATCTTCCGCCATTTTTTAAAAAATATTTGAAAACTACCAACAAATTTGGAAATGAAATCGATTAAAAAAAATTCCCTTTCGTTGTCCACTATTTTGACTAGCAGCTGCTACTTTTAATATATATACTTAATTTAATTTATCAATGGCATATCCCAAATAACCGTCAGGGCGGAAATATCGACCACTATACAATTTAGAAATGAAATTGATTTAAAAAATTTCCCTTTCGCTGTTCACCATTCTGACTAACAGCTCCTAATTGTAATAGATATACTTAATTTACTGTATTCATGGCATATCCCAAATAACCGTCAGGGCGGAAATATCAATTTGAAATTTTTATTTATTATTATTATTTTTTTTATTTATTATACTGCAACATCTTTTACAATTTTACATTTTCACAATTGTTTATACTCTAAATACTTATTATTACATTATAATTGCATATATTATTTGTATAGGTTATGACACCTGAGGAGACCTCGTGTTGTGTCTAGCAGTATAACATTTTTGCTCACATAATTTTATATTTAACTATATCTAATTTATTGCATTTATACTTAATATTACAATACTTATAATTACGTTTACTAAAGCTAGAAGGGTAGGAAGACAGGAGACAGATAATAATAAAAAGAAACACAAATAAGATAAGATAATACGAGTTTGACTAATACTTATTTACATATTTGCAAATTTACAAAGGGCGGATAGTTAAGTTTTTGATGGAACTACTTGCTTAATTAGGCTAAAAGTTGAAGACATATGGTATAATTTTTTACTAGATATTTTTTACATTGTTTTTTGAATTTCTTTTTATTCTGGGCTTTTATATGTTCTGGTAGCTGGTTGTATAGTTTGATTCCATTGTATTTGATTTGTTTCTGGCAGACTGCTTTGCTATATTTTGGAGTTTGATATTTGTTTTTGGTGTTATTTCTTGTTTCATATCGGTGATTAATACTCGAACCAAATATATGTTTCTTGTTGTGTGTATAAACTACAGCAACGTACATATACAGACCTCTCACATTCAGTATTTCATTTTCTACAAATATATTTCGGCAGCTATCTCTACTTTTCTTATTAAAAATTGTCCTTAATATATAATTTCGTGTAATTTGGAGAGATTGGAGGGTTGTATTATATGCTGATCCCCAAACACTAATGCCATACCTAATTATGGATTCTGCTAGGCTGTTATACGTCACTAAAAGAGTTTTTCTATTTAGGACACTTTTCAGGTTGTAAAATTTATAAATTAGTTTCCTTAACTTCTCATTTAAGTGTTTGATATGCTTTTCCCATTTTAAATGTTTATCGAAGATAACGCCAAGGTATTTAATAGTAGTGATGTTGTGTATGTAACACTTTGTTTCTTCGTCAATCAGCATAGGTTTCATTGTTTGTGGCATTCCTGCCTTTGTTGGGGAGAATGTCATGAAGTTAGTTTTCGCAATATTTAGTGTTAGAGAGTTTATATCTAGCCATGTTTTAACTTTACTGATTGCAGCAGTCGCTTTTTGTCTCGCTAGACTCCAGGTTTCACCCGATCAGATTAGTGCGGTGTCATCTGCATATGATATGATTTTGCAACCAAAGTTTTTCTCAAGCAAATCATTTATGAACAGCAGAAATAGGGTCGGTCCTAAAACGGTGCCCTGTGGCACACCCGTTTTTATTGTTTTCCTTGTGCTAAAAGCGTTGTCTATTTTTACTTGCTGGGGTCTATTTGATAGGTAATGTTTCAGAAGATTATGTACATTTCCCCTAATACCCACTTTGTTTAGTTTGTCCAGTAGTTGGCTATGTGAGACTGTGTCAAACGCTTTTTGTAGGTCTACAAAAATAGCTATCACTTTTTCGCTCCTTTCAAAATTTGTTATAATGGTGTCTGTTAATAGTTGAAGAGGATCTTCTGTACTTCGATATTTTGGAACCCGTATTGATTTTTTGAGAGAATTTTTTTTTCAGAAATGCACGGTGTAGTTTAAGCATTTTTCGAATATTTTTGCAACATTGTTTATTAGTGATATTGGGCGGTAGTTAGTCATGTGCTTTTTATTGCCGTTTTTGTATATTGGGACCACTATACTTTCTTTGAAAATTTCAGGAATGTCTGCATTTTTGAAAACGAGATTAATTATATGAGCAATCGGCTTACTGATGTGACTAGATATTAGTTTTAGCATTTTTACTGTTATTCCATCCTTTCCTGGAGAGGAGTTATTTTTTAGGCAGCATATAATGTTATTTATTTCAGTATCAGTGATGTCTTCTAAGAACATGGAATTTAGATTTTGGCTTGTGTTGCTGTATTCTAATAGGTTTTGCGTGTGTTTCGGGATTTCTCTAGAAATGTTTTCTCCTATCTCAATAAAAAAATCGTTAGAGGCACTTGCTATTTCTTCTTTGTTTGTGATTTGTGTATTATTAGCTAATATTATTTGCTCTATGTTATCTTTGCGGTTTTTATTGTGATTTGTGACTTCAGTGATACAATCCCAAATTTTTTTATAATTGCTTCCAGCCGACTGGATTTTTTCTTTATAGAAGTTGTTTTTTGTCGTTTTAATTAATGTCGTTACTATATTCCTGTAGCTTTTATAATAATCTTTTAATTCCACGCTATGTTTATTTTTAAGGACTCTTTGTTTAAGTTTATCCCGTTTTCTTATGGCGTTAAGTATACCTATAGTCATCCATGGCTTGAGCTTATTGTTTTTATTTTTTAATTTAATTATATTGGTTGCCTCTCTTAAACTTGAATTAATATTTTCGTAGAATATAGTGATTGCAATATTGGGATTTTTTTCTTCATACAGTTCATTCCATTTTATTAATGCAACTGATCTTAAAAGTTTGCCGTCGTCTATTTTATTATTATTGACTATTGACTATTATTGTCTATTTTATTATTATTGACGTATCACCAGATCCTCCGCCATTTAAAAAAATATATTTGAAAACTACCAACAAATTTAGAAATGAAGTTGACTTAAACAAATTCCCTTTCGTTGTCCACTATTCTGACTAGCAACTGCTAATTGTGATAGATATACTTAATTTACTGTATCCATGGCATGTCCCAAATGACCATCAGGGTAGAAATATCGACCACTATACAATTTAGAAATGAAATTGACTAAAAAAAGTTCCCTTTCCTTGTCCTCTATTCTGACTAGCAGCTGCTAATTTTAATAGATATACTTAATTTAACGTATCAATGGCATATCCCAAATAACCGTCAGGGCGGAAATATCAACCACTATTCAATTTAGAAATTAAATTGATTTAAAAAATGTCCCTTTCGTTGTCCACCATTCTTACTAGCAGCTGTTAATTGTAATAGATATACTTAATTTACTGTATTCATGGTATATCCCAAATAACCGTCAGGGCGGAAATATCCGACACTACACAATTTAGAAATGAAGTTGATTTAAAAAACTTTCCTTTCGCTGTCCACCATTCTGACTAACAGCTGCTAATTGTAATAGATATACTTAATTTACTGTATTCATGGCATATCCCAAATAACCGTCAGGGCGGAAATATCAATTTGAAATTTTTATTATTGACGTATCACCAGATACCAGATCTGGTGATCCTTCAAAAAAAGAAAGAGTGATGGTGTGCTGAGGGTTAAAATCCAATCACCTGTCGAAAAGCTATAAAATCACATACAGACAGACATGCAGACATACAAACATACGTGTCATACTTATAACATCCCTCCTTTTTGTGTCACGGCTTAATAATTCATTTTAAACCGTGCTTTGGCATTAGATGTATATTATGGAGCATTGCCGAGAAGTCGATTTGTTTCATTTTAAAACACTTTTAATACTAACGCAATAGTGATTAATTTTGAATTTTTCAACCCCTTCCAATTTAATTTTGGGAATAAAGCTCTCACGGTATTTTACTAATCCAAATAAAATATCGAATGCTCAAAAATACGGATCAAAAAGAGGTGATTACATTACCACATTACTTAATCTCTACTTCCTGTCAAGGGGGTGACTGATTTAAAATAATAAAATTATGATTATCATGTTATAGAGTACGTTAAATATTGAATACACAGGAAAATTTACTTATATCACTTTTTAATGATACAATGAAGGTTAAAAAGTACAAATTAGTTGTATTTTTCAATGCATTAGAGATTGTCTAGCGGAGCGGGACGTAACTAATACCAAAATTCCTGCAGGACATATTTCAACAGTTTGAGAAATAAAGTAAAAAAAATATTATTATTTGCAGAAAACACCGAAAGCATCCACTGCGCCCACCTCATTGCAAATGAAAGCGTAACTAGTTATGTGCATCTAAATTGTATAATGGTCTACAAGTCCAACTTCATTTCTAAATTGTGTAGCGGGCGATATTTCCGCCCTGACTGTTATTTGAGGTATACCATGTGAAGTAGTTGTGGCCCCAGTGTATTAATTACAACTGAAATCCTGGAAATTATGTCACCAGTATATTAATTACTATTTATTTATCTAAAGGATAAACAAATAAGATTGGCCATTTGCGTGATCGCAAGTTTTGTAAGTGTAAGATTCAAACTTTGTTGTGTGTGTAGTAACTCTTTTTTAATCACCCCAGGTTCTTTTATATAAAGTTTAATATTACTTGTTTCTGTCTGATACTATATACCTTAGAAAATTAATCACTCTGCTAATTGAAATACCTGGTAAACTTGAACACACTGTCTATTAATTGAGAGACCTAGTCAATTATATATGTTATTTATGTAGTATTTTATTACTCAAGATTATTTGGGATATGCCATGGATACAGTAAATTAAGTATATCTATTACAATTACTAGCTGCTAGTGAGAATAGTGGAAACAAAAGGGATTTTTTTAAGTCAACTTTATTTCTAAAGTGTATAGTGGTCGATATTTCCGCCGTGACGATTATTTGGGATATGCCATGGATACAGTAAAATAAGTATATCTATTACAATTACCAGCTGCTAGGCAGAATGGTAGACAAAAGGAACTATTTTAATCGATTTCATTTCTAAATTTGTTGGTAGTTTTCCAATATATTTTTTTTAAATGGCGGAGGATCTGGTGATACGTCAATAATAAAAAAAATTGAAATCGATATTTCCGCCCTGACGGTTATTTGGGATATGCCATAAATACAGTAAATTAAGTATATCTATTGCAATTAGCAGCTGTTATTTAGAATGGTGAACGAAAATAAAGTTTTTTTAAATCAACTTCATTTCTAAATTGTGTAGTGGGCGATATTTCCGCCCTGACGGTTATTTGGGATATGCCATGGATACAGTAAATTAAATATATCTATTACAATTAGCCGCTGCTAGTCAGAATGGTGGATAACGAAAAGAAACTTTTTTAATCGATTTCATTTCGTTGGTTGTTTTCAATTTTTTTCTAAATAGCGGAGGATCTGGTGATACGTCAATATTATTATTATTATTATTAGCCGTTACTCGAGTCCGAGTATAAAAACGTTGCAGTCGACAGATTGTGTACAATAAAAAACAAGTAAAAGGTGTAGTCTATTGTAGTTCCCATTCATCTACGGTGCACACGACTATGGCTATAGAGGCCAATTCGGGAGAGCACATGTCGACCGCAGTCAGGACAAACATAGACCTGGTTAGGTCTTGGATTCGGCCTTCTTGCAGCAACATTTCCTTGATAGCTGGCCACAACTCCTCGCCATTCGGTTCTGTCCGCTGCAAGTTGTTCCCATTGCTCGTCTGCAATACCGCAGGATTTTAGATTTTCATGGACAGCGTCTTTGAACCTCTTTCGTTGACCGCCACGCCTTCTTCTACCGCTTAGCAATTCACCATAAAGTGTACATTTAGGAAGGCGGTTATCATGCATACGATGAACGTGACCTGCCCATCTTGATACGTCAATAATAAAAATGTTAAATCGATATTTTCGCCCTGACATTTATTTGGGATATGCCATGAATACAGTAAATTAAGTATATCTATTACAATTAGCAGCTGTTAGTCAGAATGGTGGACAACGAAAAGAAATTTTTTTGAATCAACTTCATTTTCGAGCTTATTTTTATGAGTTTATGTTTTTATATGTATAAAATCACTCCCCAAATTTTGGCGCATTCGGTAAACCAAATACACATTTATTTTACTTTCGCAAGCAGTAAATAGACTAACTATGGAATATATTAAATAATCATAGTAGTTCAAGGGCACAGATATGATATAAATACTTATGAATGCATGAGCAACGAAGCCCCCATAACTCACTCTAAGACCAGCGCGTTATTCTAACAATTAGCGAGTTATAATTTATGTAATTAAAAAATATATGTTTTATAAGCATTGAATTCTCTCGCTACATTATTCTTCTAATGATGTCCTACTGTTCAATTGGCGACGTACTGAACAAACAGCAGATTATTGATGGAACTACTTGAATAGAAGCCAATGTTTTATATTTGTTTATTAACTCATTGTTTTGATTTGTGACTCTAGGTGTTTTTGTTTCATTTTATATATTATTTTTCGTAACTATATAGCTAGGAAACATAAATACCGTTGTTTTATATTTTTCACAATTATCTGATTGGTCGACTGTAACAAAATGAATCTGAGGAAAAAGTAAATCTAAATCTGAAGTTAACTTCAGGGACGTAAGAAAAATTAGGTTTGTAAACTATAAAATATCCGAAGGGAATAGAGTTGCGAGGGATACTACAGAGCCAACCAATAAATAAGAACTTGATGCTTATATTCTCAAAATGAAACATATTATTCTCACTTTAAACAAACCTAACATTCGTCATTTTAGAATAAAACAATATAAACATTATATTCTTGATTAAAGTATATTTTCAATGCAAGATATGCTTTCTACTTAACTACATATTCTCTTCAAATCAAATATATGACATTCTCAAATTTTTAAATATCGTATATTTAAAACAAGAATTATATTTCTATTTCAAATATATATATATATAATATTTATTCCGAAAGTCATGCATCTTTAAGTTGAAATTACGTATACTTTTATATTTAAAATATTTAAGTTTTGGTTTGATTATTCTCATCTTAATTTAAAGAAATAGTTCAAGATTTTGTCATAGTTTTTACAAGCAAATAGATTGTGTCAAACGAAGAAATACAATTTCCATTTGAGCAAATAATACATTTGAATTCCTAAACAATTTGGTGCCTTCAAAGCAAGAATAGTTTTTCTGTGTGTAGCAACGATATTTTCACTTCTTTTTATATTGCTTATTTTTCTTAAATTAACTGTATCACGATAAAGTTTAAATCTATAGAATATGCTACAATTTCAGATTTCTTTCACTAGTTTTGCTCACGGAAATTATAAAATAAACACCGTCAAGGTCGAGCGCAAAATAAATTATTCCTATATTTTTGGGAATATCATTAATATCCTATTGTAGAGGTAATGTATAAAGATTGCAGATTTAACAGCCTTAGCAAGATTTATTCGTGAGATCAAAGACAATAAATAATATTGGATGAATTAAAACTAATAATAGGCGGCGTTAAACAATACACACTTAATAGTCTTATGTTGGTAATAAATTATAATTTGAATAAGAAATCTATTGAAATGGCCCCGCACGATCATAAATACCCAATACAGCTTTTGGTATAACGGAGAAGATAGTGGGTACGATATTATTTCAACATTGGACAGAATTTATCGTAGCTGAATACAATAAACCTCCTGAAAAAAAGAATAAATTTCTTTGAAATAATAAATATTTCGAAACTAATTAACAGGAATGTATCCGAGATAAAAGCGCGATTAGATTATCGCAAAAGGCAATTAGTGACATCTTGCCTTCAGTAATCTCAATTTTACAACTTAAATGGCGAACATGTTTATTGTTATTGTTTATTTAATTTTTTATTATTTAATCCTTAACTCCCAACGTAATAAATATTTTGTATACACTTTTTATATTGAGCAGTTCAGTTTCGGTTAAATGGTAAAAAGTTTCGTATTTGGAAGACCAATGAAACCAATTGCTTCTGGAGATATATCGTAAAATCCCGAGGGGTAAATTTTCTAAATAGTTATTATTCAAATTTTGTAAGACATTCAGATATCATTCACCTAAAAAAAAAAAAAATTCCTATACATATTAGCAGAAGAGAAAATTTAATTTACCGTTTAAATTTTCCTGATAAAATTGTAATGCTACCACTCTATCGTTTCTTATGGCACAGTAAACATTGAACTGCCAACTTTCCTGAAAGTTTCGCTCTCTGAACAAATGAGGATTTGAGTCACTCCAATATGCGAATTGTGTCTATTAAAAAGCCCATTTTTAGTAAATTTTGCTTCATCTGTCCATATAATATTTCTCAAATAAGAATCGTGACCCTCAGACCTTATTAGAATAAACTCACAAAAACTGTGTCTTCTTAGGAAATCTGTTTCTTTTAATCCTTGAACCATATGGAATGAAAACGGGTGAAACTTATGTTTTAATAAAATTCTGTGAATTGAATCCTTGCATAGTCCCGATTCCAGAGCAGCTTGTCTTAATGACATTCTTGGAAATGCATGAAAATATCCCAGAATGACTATTTCAATGTTTTCGTCATCAGGCTTTCTTCTTTGCATTTTTGCCTTGACAGAGCCATAATTTTTAAAATTTTCCAGTATGCGTTTTACAGTGTTCGGTGACGGTTTCCGTTTTTCTGGATATTGAGTAGTAAATGTGCTGCAAGTTCTTGATATTACTTTATCACATTCTCCATAAATAATAAGCAAATTTAAAAAGTCTTCGTGAGTATAATTTAAACGTGCTGGCATTTTTTGACATAAGACAATGACAGATTGTTTCTAATCATGGCTATTTTGATGAAATGATTACAACAATTCATGAATTTCTAATAAAATCGCAAATATTTCAAAAAGTTGTAACTTTAACCCCCACAATGCTGATATCAGAAAAAAGGGAATTCTATTCTAAAATGTAACGCGAAAAACGGAACACTTGGTATGATATTATTGAATTTATTTCAGTTGTAGAACGTAGTTCTCCTTGTGTTCTTTTTATGTGACATAGTAAATATTATGGAAAAATAATAAATTTAAGCATTATTAAATTTCATGCATCTTCCTCGATAACTTCTTTTTATTATTTGAAGTCGAGTCGGTCAAAATTGCAATTAGTTTGTAACCATACTAAAACAGTTATCGAATATAAGGTATGATGTGTAACTTTGTGGGGAATTTTAAAAAAGGTTATTCTTCCAATATACTTCTACATCAATTCTTGCATTCTTTCAGAACTAAAGAATAGTTATTAATACAGGCATAATAAATTTAAATAATTCTTGTGAATAAGCAGAGCCTGATAATATTGAAATGATAGTAATAAAACATGCAGGGTTACATTGTACAATATGAATATATGAATAATGTTTTAATAAATATTTTTTCTGTATATAATATAAATTTATAGTTTTCTCTTACAGCTAAGGCTGAGATAAGCAAATGAATCAGTTATTGCAGAATGAACGTTAAGTCCCACTTTCTTATGAAAATGACTTACATCTTGCATTATGTTTCTTCCTTTTACTGCTCTTGATGGTGCTGTGTAAATGGAACTAAAAATATTGTAAAAGATTCTCAACGGTTTTGAGAACTTCAGGCTTATTATTCCATGATTGGTACAATCGATGAACCGATTCACCTTCAAAATTTGATCAACTCAACCGATTTGTTTGAAATTTTGACAGTAGCTCAAAAATGATGCAAATAACAAACCTGACTTAGTGCCGATATGTGTTTCCACCCCGGGGGTGAATGCCACCCTTTCTCGAGGGTGAAAATTTAAAAATTCAAAATGACACCGGGAATCGATAGAGGATCAAATTTTAAGAAGAAAATGTAGTATAAAGTTTTTTCTACAAGCTAATAATTTCTGAGTTATTCGCGATTGAAAATTCCAATAAAAAACACGTTTTTCAACAGTTTCTCGTGAATAACTCGAAAATTAAACGTTTTCTGGAAAAAACTATTCTTATCAAAATTGAAGCTAATAAATTCTTTAATGTTTTAGGTCATATTAAGTGACTTATGAGTCACTGAAGACGAATTTTTGTTTGTCGTAAATTTATCTAAAGATTTAAACTCAAATAACGGAAAAATTAGTAATTTTTCAGAGAAAATGTTCATAACCTTTTATAAAGTGCTTTATTAGACCTTTGAAATAAGCTATAAAAACCTCTAGCATGAAAATTAAGGAAGTTATGACGAAAATAAGTTGTCTCTGGAATTTTTGAAAAAAAATTGACAATAAAATTGGCGCCATGAGCGGCAAAATTAAAATTAATCGTAACCCATGAAAAATTAACTTTATTTATGTCCCAAAAACACGTTCCAAAAGTTTGAATGGTTTAGAGAACGTACATTTTGAAGAAAGTTGTTTTAAGTAAATTTTTTTTTCAATTTTTCAAAAAATACGTTGTTTTTTCAAAACAACTCAAAAAATAATGGTTTTACGAAAAAAGTGTTCTCAACAAAAATTTAGCTTTCTTTTTACTGAAAAATCTGCCTTTTTTGAAATTCATGTGGCTTAAAAATTAAGTGGGATATGGACATTTAAAGCTTTGATTTCTATGCGAAGGAAATCTCTTTTTAGCCCTTCAACCTTAAAATTTTCTGAACAAAAGGGTGTAGAAATATTGCAATCATCATGACTTTATAGCTTATGAAATTCCCTACTAAATGATGTGTGGGTGAATGCAAAAAGCTTAAAAGGAAGTCGAGTTATCGTTAAAAAACTAAATACATTTTTCTAGAGATAACGTAGGAAAATTACGGAGCGCCTAAATTTTGAACGTTTTGGGGCATTTATTCTTTTGTACATGCTATGTCTTCTTTATACATACATATCTGGATTCCCACATGTATAAACACATGCGTAAAAAGATGTTATACAGATAATATGAGTAAAAGATAGAAAAGGAAAGGTGCGCTTCTCTAGGCGAAATTCCTCTTAAGGCGACCTTCAACAGAGGAAGGGGCTCTTGGATTATGAACACCTGCTAACGGTTTCTTTCTACATGTATATCTATATACATACATATTTTTAGGCACATGCTTTTGTATAGTTTACGAAATAACCATCAGTATATTGTGAAATACAAGAGAATACACGCGTGGCGCATGCTATCCAAAAGGATTTTTTCCCTAATTTTTACTGTAAGGGGTGGTTTTTAAGGGTTGAATTATATTGAAAAATGATGTATCAGGTCGTTTACACTTAAAGAATATATTTTTTCTATTCAAGATCCAAAATAAAAAGATTTTATGCTTTTTAAACCGTTTTTTTCAATAATTGTGTGAGGGGTAGTTTTTAAGGGTAGTTACATAGTAAAATATCGAAATATTAGTTACATTATAAAAAACAACAAATATTTAACATATTTGAGCATAATGATAACCTATCACTGCTTCCATCTATTAGTTTTCAATTTTTATTGTTAGGGGTGGCTTTTGGGGGCTGCATCATTAAAACAATGAAGTATCAGATTTCTTATACTTAAAGGGAAAAATTCTCCTATTACGATCCTAAATAAAAAGGTTTCATGCTTTTTAAACACATTTTTTTTATTAATTTTCGTGTGAGGGGTTGTTTTAAGGGTAGTTAAATAGTAAAATATTGAAATATTAGAGCCATGATTAAAAACAATTGATATTTAACATATTTGAACATAATTATAGCCCATCACTGCGTTAATTTATTAGTTTTCAATTTATTGGAGTAAGGGGTAGTTTTCACCCCTTAAAAACAAAAAGCACACTTTGCGACCAAATCAGGTTTGAAGAGGAGGAGGGTAAGATGAACTTAATTCTAAATTTTCAAGAAGATCGGAGCAGTACTTCAGATTTCGGAGATTTGGCCCCTTTCTAACGTTGAATGACTGTACTAGATCTCCATAAACCTTTCTTGTGTTGTCGAGGCCAAAAAAGGCCTTTTAAAACAGTTAAATTCAATCAAAAAGTCACAATTTGTAGCTTAGCATCATTATCCATTCATATCTCAGCTCTAATTAAATACAACGCAATAAACGCGCTTAGGGTATATCGACGTTTAGATTCCCGTCCGCCTCGGCATGACTGGGCGGGTCCGACACGACGCAGCAGGCGGCCCCGGCCGCTCATTCGGCACACAGCGTTCCAAACGCCAGCCGACCTAACGTTCAGAGCTCCGTCCGCCCCGAAAATTACAGTATCGCGGCGGGGTTTCGACAGCGGCAGTTCACTCCGAGCCTTAGCACGCGCTACAACTACCAGTTCACTCCGAGCAGCCAACGAGTCAACATCAGTAAGCAGTCCAGTCCACTACATCTACAAGCTTCCAGAACTTCAGCATACCCGACGAACCAAAACCAGTACGGCGTCGTAGTTGCCAGTGCATCTACACCCTACAGCGTGGAGGAGAAAGGCCAGCCTACGACAACAGCAACCTACAATCGTGCCGCGACTTTTAACTCGCTTCGAAATAACCAGTGTTAGCTCAGTATTGTTAGGGATTAAATTCATAAAACAAATTGTGCATCGACCAGCGCAAGAGTTCTGCTTAGAGTTACATATTTTGGTATCTCTGACTTTTATTTCTCACCAACGAATCTTACCAGGCAACAGCGCCTGTCAACATACTCAAAAGTTGGGGTACCTGGCACCAAAAGCGGTGCTTGCGTATGTCAGCCAGCGAGACAGTAAAGGGGGTAGTAACTGTACCCACCGATACTTTAAAAAATCGTTAACCAGTCTACACATTCCAAAAATCGGCCCTGAGAGCTCGTTCAACCACCAGAGCTACGAGAACACCACCATCGAGGCTGCTGGCGCCCATCAACTTCAAAAATTTGCAGTCTCCGAATAAAAACATTTTTATTTTTCACAAACTCACCCCTAGTTTTCGTAGACATGGCGCCCAACGTGGGGCCTACTGTTTACAACAACTCAAAATCGTAGACAATAACCATTGTTTTCGTAGACACTTGTTTGGAACTGTCACAAATACTGACCTAAGCCATTTCCACGGAATTATACCTTTATTATTCATTTAGTATCAATCCAGTGTCCCCCAACAATCTCAGTATTTTTTTGAAGATCAGAACCTCATATCCGTTAATAATATTACCAAAATATATAAGCCAATACAAAGTGGATAAATTATTACAAAAATAATAAATGTGTAGTAAAGTAAAAATACCTACTACGAAAGTTCAGTATTCCACTGTTTCCTATGAAAGCAAATCGATTCATTGGCACCAATCAAAGTTGTAATAATTTATCCACTTCATACCCATTTTGTTTAGAAATACTTAATAATTTCATTAATACTGCCTGTAAAATATTCATTAAACTTTCCCGCTGTTATAAAGTCATTTTCAATTACGTAATTCCTGAACTGGATTTTATTGGGTGTCGAGCGGTTTTTGTTTTGAATATCTCTATCAGAGGCCATGGAAAAAGTCTTCTACCAAATAGGCTATACAAGAAAGCTCAGAACTTTACTGATTATGCTTTTCTATATTTGGTTTTTCTGTCACGGAGCATCAGACGATAGAGAATATACAATAAATCTAAGGAAATCTTTAGGTAGATACAAACAAAGATATGTACAAATAAAATAAAGGAAGTATCATATATGATGATGAGTTTTTAATCATTATGGATAATGCATGTAGTAAATTTTACTTAAGAGTGCGTTACCAAGGTCAAATAGTGCGTTAAATATCCCCATTTTTATTTTACACTCTTCTTAAAAACGAGCCAATAGAATTCAGAATTGATTTAATTATGTAAACTAGCAAACTTAAAAGACAAGGACCTATTATATTTTATATTGTAATCTTAGTTAAAATTAAGTTCCCAAAAATTTCTCCTCCTTGATTATTCAACGCCAACGTACGTGTTCGTCCAAAATTCACTATACATTGTTTTATATTCTACAAATGGACTTAAATATTCAAATAAAATATAATACGATGTAGTATAAAATAAAATAACATGAAAAGAATCGGCAACTACTGGAAGCGGCTGGAACCTCCCCACTCCGTGGATCTTTGAAGCCGAAAAGAGCATTAAATTGTGTGACAAAACAGCACTAAACGTAATCCGATCTCATCCAAAACCTTTTGAGATCTTCTGAGGCACTAAAAAATCCTCAACTTAATGAATTTACAATCATATATGCGAGTTATTACCTACATTATCGCCCGTTGAATAATATACTATTAGGATATTAACAACTTTAACATCACTTGAACGACTAAGAAAGTCTAGTTATCCTAAATACTACAGATTTGTAAAGCAACAAACTGAAAATTGGTAAAGTGATAATCTATAATAAATTCACCAACGAAGGTACAGAAAGCATATGATATTGATATTGTTACATCTACCTTTAAAGTTTGTGACAATCCACTAAAAGTTACAAATATGCCGAAATCTTATTAACATGACATGACACCAACGTTATCGGATGGCAAACGATGACAATGACAATCGTCAAAATTTGCTCATTGCAATCCGATCGCTCGCGGCTCTCTTTGTTAAATGAAGCATTAGCATTTCAGTAATTTTACTAGATTTTAGAGGAATATTTGTAGTTTAATTCTTCGATTTATCTGTATATATATTTAAAAACGGCACTAAACGTAATCCGCTCTACTTCTAGAGCAGTGAAGAAACCCTCACACGTAAATTGACACGTGATATGACGAGTTTCACGACGTAACGGCTACGCGCATCGATCATGTCATACGAAATGCGATCTATGCTTCATATTTGCTTTGTTTTTAATTTTTTTCACGGAAACCAAATCGAAAGGGTGGAAGTGTGATATATCGGTGAAATCAGAATATTAACTGCTTTTCAATGGTTCCATTGCAAATTGAAAGTAAATATAAAATAAACAACTTGTTGCGTCAAAATGGCACTAAACGTAATCCGATCTCAACCAACACTTTTTCAGATCTTCTGAGGCACTAAAGAAACGCACATGCAAAGTTTCATTCAAATCCGTTCAGTAGTTTCGGCGCTATCGTGCTAACACACAAACACACATACACACACACACACACACATTTTTCAAAAACCACTATTTTGGGTTCTTAGGACCTCAAAACGTAAAGATTTGATGTTATCTCAATTTTCGTTTTTGAACCAATTTTAGTAACCTCTCACAATTTTATTGTGGAGAGGTTAAAATTGAAAAGTCTGCATAATATTTGCTCCTAATAAAGTATTGTGTAGAATACAAATTTGTTAAATTTCACGCAAAATAGTTGGGCGTTTGCTACTACATGGCAGCAGCATAGCGATGACGTTGCTTCGTGACCGGTAAAGCAGGATCGGGCTCATAATTTTTCATTTTTAGTGTTTCAAATATCGTTTAAAACTTGGTTTAATTACTCGCTCATATTAATGTTAAGAAATGGCATTCTCATTAAAAGTATTGCGGATTAATTACTTTTTATTCATTAGGATTGACAATACTCTCATCTCTATCACAATACGAAAAAACCTGTCCAAATGAAGTAATGGCTCTTTATATATCCTTTTTATTTTTTTTCCTGTTTCTCTCATGAAAAGTAGGTAATTACTATGCTTTTATGATTAAAACATTTTATAATAAAAAAATTGCAGAAGATGCGCCAGTTGTATTCATTATATTAGAACGCTACAATTTCATTCAAACTTATTACACAATTCCCGAATTAATATGTGAATAATATATTAAATCCTGGAAGGAATTGCGGTTATAAATTATGTACGATTGTCGATATTAGTAAAAATATCTGCAAAATAGTTCTAATTTATTTTTGTTCACACATTTTCAGTAACTCTCGGTTGGTGACACTGCTATTAAATATTACTTTCTAATAAACGGTGCATTAGAAAATACCATTACTATTATACATAGTGTACTATAATTATACCAAGGGACTAAGTGCATTTTTTATCACCGAGTGTGAAGGATCAATTACAGGAGGAATTAAAAAGCAATTTCGCTTTGTGGTATATTGGTCTCAGATACCGTTTTGATGGCGGTCTCTTTAACATAGGGCGCTTTAGAGCTTTCACGAAGACACGCACACGATTCATTTGTGATCTCCAGTATGCGGATGACTGTGCACTTTTAGCCTCTACGCCGGAAGAGCTTCAAGAACTTTTAGATGTGTATGCCCAGAGCTATGATTCCTTGGGACTTAAAATCAACATTGGAAAGACTAAGATTATGTCAACTCCTCATCAAGTGAATCAAATAGACATTACACTTAACGGAAATTCTCTTGAAGTGGTGGATCAGTTCAATTACTTAGGCAACGTTGTTAATGACAAAGCAAACATGGACAGCGAGATTCGCAATAGAATTAACGCTGCATCTAGAGCACTCCGGGGACTTAGAGAGAGAGTATTTGACAACCACGACCTTGCTTTGTCAACGAAAATAGCTGTCTACAGAGCAGTTGTCATTCCAACACTGCTATATGGATGTGAAAGCTGGGTCACTTACCGTCGTCATGTGAAAGAATTAGAACGTTTTCAGCAGACACCTCAGAAGTATGATGAAAATCCGTTGGTTCCATCACATATCAAACGTGGAAGTACTCAGGAGAGCAAACAGCCTTCCGATTGAGGTGCTTATTTCAAGAGCACGCCTAAGATGGGCAGGTCACGTTCATCGTATGCATGATAACCGCCGTCCTAAATGTACACTTTATGGTGAATTGCTAAGCGGTAGAAGAAGACGTGGCGATCAACGAAAGAGGTTCAAAGACGCTCTCCATGAAAATCTAAAATCCTGCGGTATTGCAGACGAGCAATGGGAACAACTTGCAGCGGACAGAACCGAATGGCGAGGGGTTGTGGCCAGCTATCAAGGAAATGTTGCTGCAAGAAGACCGAATCCAAGACCTAACCAGGTCTATGTTTGTCCTGACTGCGGTCGACATGTGCTCTCCCGAATTGGCCTCTATAGCCATAGTCGTGTGCACCGTAGATGAATGGGAACTACAATAGACTACACCTTTTACTTGTTTTTTATTGTACACAATCTATCGACTGTAACATTTTTATACTCGGACTCGAGTAACGGCTAATAATAATAATAATATTGGTGCAAACTATTTAATTTTTTGCACTCTACGGTCTAATAGTGCGCTATTGCTATTGTAATAATCATTTTCAAGGAGTAAAGTACAAATCTCTTTTACTCCTCGAGGGACAGAAATTTTTTCTACACTTTAGTCCTCGAAAATAACAATTAAAATAGCACTCTTAAATCACAGAATACTAAAACATTGTTTTTGAGATGGAAAATGCTCAAAAGTAATTTTTTTATTTCCCGTTGTGGCATAGATTCTTATTAAAGGTGTACAGAAAAGCTTCTACATGGCTCACTAATTTCTTCTTTATTAAATAACTATAAACATTTAAGTATTACACACAAACATGAATAAAGTCTGTACATTTCCTGGTGTTCTAAATACCTACGCATTTATTATTCAAATTATACTTATATCAAATTATACCAGAACAATCACGCTCTCAACTCAACATGTCTTTTGTCAACCAGATCAGAGTTGATACAGTGTCTCCTAATAGTGCGTTACCAGTCCAATATCGGAAAAAATTGATAAAATTCACTTTGAAATGTCCTGAATTACCGCTAGATAAAATACACCCTCTATAATTATAATCAATATTTGGTAGTTGTGTCGTTGTAGTACATCCGTTGTCTACATAATTAGGAAGTGTCCATTTTTTTCACTTTCTCGTATTAAATAGTCCTAAAAATATTAAAAAATTCTGTTTTTTAAAATTATCTCTGTAAATAAAAAAGTTATCGTCCTTCAAAATTTAAAGCTCTGCGCTCACCTGGGCTGAGGCTCGATTACGTCACAATACATGATTCCGTCAACTTCGAGCGGGCGCGGTTACCGGCAGTTTACTTCAATCAGTGTTATTCTTTCCGGACACATCGTGAGATATTTTTGTAGTTGGGCTTGTTAAACGTTTTAATCGTTTGAAGAATCAAGTTATAATAACAGTTTCTTATAAGTACTGAATTATTCTCACGTCCACTAACGCCAGTGTAACTAGTCCCACAAAAAAATTCTTCCCTGTGCCAAAAGATAAGGAAAAAATGGTGTACCGCAATGAAGCGGAAGCCCTATACCAATAACTCTCAAATCCAGACGTGCATCCAAACAAATATTCATATAAATTTAATAGAACCCCCCCCCCCCCTCCACTATCACTCCCACCCATACTATTATGAAAGGGAGTGAAAAAAAATAAAATTGAGTGATTGATTTAGTGTGTATACAAGCACGAAACGTCTCAAAAAATTTTTTTGGCGTTAACTATCCCCTCTACCACTCTCACCCAATTATTTAAGAGAGTAAAAAATTAATCTAAATTTTTTTGCATTAGCCACCCCCTCTACCACCTCCATTGTCACCGCCCTATTATTAAAGGTAGTAAAAAATTTAATTGTGATTTGGTGTGTATAAGAAAACCAAGAGCCTCTAAAAAAATTTTTGGCATTAGTCACTCCCCTAAACCACCCCCACCCTATTATTAAAAGGGGTAAAATATTACATTGGGATTTAGTGTGAATAAGACTTGGATACAAAATCTGGATGTGGAAGTAGTGATGCTTTGGGCAGCGGATTTTTATTTTATTAAATTTGTCTTCTATGTAAATGCTCAATACTAATATAAAGTATATTAAGTAAGACGGACTTATAAACAATGAATACAACATAAATATTACTATTAGTATAAACCTATTTTCTACAAAATTATGGTTCCATACCTATTCCATGAGAGATAATTGAATATATGTGTGATATAAACAATTGTAAACATAAGATTAGTGTTTAACAATCATTTTGATTTACGATTATTAATGATTTAATTTACGATTCATAAACAATTAATTGCCACACATAATAATTTTCAATAATTACAGTAATTATTGTTTTAGTAAACATCGGTAATAAATAAAGAATTATTACGCGTATTAAACCATAAACTATTAATTGTGAATTAATCATTAATCAGGTACTAATTTATTAATAAATTATATTTTAGTTTCAAATTAATTGATTCATGCACAAATTTCTGACACCTTACGCATCTTTCAGGTACGATTTAACATCCTGTATGTTTTCACGTTTTCTGTTAGATCTCATTTCTTTAATTTCAAATATAGATGGGTTCATAGGTCTAGTAGTAATATTT